>JAJKFL010000011.1:6720000-9126250 GCA_021186555.1 Reticulitermes speratus
ACAGTTTTCCTCCTAGTACTTCCGGTTTTCCGTGTCAATACCATTCCACCATTGCTCCATACTTTTCTTCGTCTTTAAAGACATTCTTAACAGAAGGACAAAAGTGCCAGGCGTCATTCCAACAAATTGATGCTGTTTCGAAAAACGGGGAAAGAAAAAAATTTTGCATTGTTTTCTTCATTCTTTATTGCAACGTGAAATAGTGTTACCAACGCAGCCCTACAAACGTTATCAAAATTTACTCGAAAAGCAGCCCTCAAATTAAAAAAAAACTTTAAATTTTTCAAACTAAAACTGGAATATTTAGCTTCTTTCCTCTGCTCCATACCCATCACTTTACATTAATCACTTCTCAAAGCTCTGTATTGCCTTCAGCCCACCTTTATGCAAAGGACGAGCGGGTACTCTCTGGAAATTTTCAGAACCGCAAATTTCTTTCCACCCCTAATATATGTACACTCTCCTAATACATCACATCTTCTTTTCCATACTTTTTTCAAAATATTCGGCCAAAGATCCATAATTGGTCCGACGCCTTCTTATAAGTACAGGCATAAGCGAAAGCATTTGGGCTCGTTCAAATGCTTCAAAGTGTATTTACACTTGCAGTGACGTTTTTCCACATTGACACTGTGTTAAATTCCAGCCTTTGGTCAGCTGCTTCTGCTACGATCATCAAGCAGAAATATAAATCATGACATATATACATACTGTTTTGGGTACTTTAGATTGAGTGACGCTCTCTTCTCCTGGTGTATGATTCAAATTCTCGTTCCTAACATGAGATTCAATTTACTAACACGAGATTTATCACTTCCTGTAATTTTAACTATTTTCGTGACATTGATTTGTAAAGTAACCATGTGCCTGACGAGGAACGGGAAATTATTTACATCTTTACATTCTAAAAACGGAGATGGTATGAACGTAACGACAAATAAGGCTACGTCTTTAATTACCACGTCACACTATTCCACAAAGTTGGACAGTGTTCCGAATAATGATACAGTACCTTTCTCTTTTTTTTTCGAATGGCTCGACAGCACCATGGGGGCCTAGGCCGCCTCATTTTTTGAGGCTTCACGATCACACTTTTGAGACACACCACATTCGGTAGGACTCCTCTGGACGAGGGACCAGCCCGTCGCAGAGACCTCTACCTGACAACACACAACACTCACAAGAGACAGATTTCCATGCCCTAGGCGGGATTTGAACCCACAATGCCATAGTACATTTCAGGTAATATAAATGCTATTTGGATGCTGCAAATTTCGTGTCACTTCTCTGTCATAACTATCTCGGTGCCCACATTATTCAAAGTACAATGTGTGTGAATTAAGAAATAACACACGTGTTTCTTCTTCTCATAACAGGAAGGGAGCCTTTGAACAACTCATCATAGACACGTCCATCTGCTCAAGTAGCAAACCCCCTTGGTCATCAGCTGCCCCGCCGGTGTGCACACATGTTGGGTGCATTACTCACTACAGCTACCTGGGCGGGCTCACACCCTTAATAACTACCGTCCCAACCCTGTATCATCTCACCCCTGCTGAGGATAAATGGAATTGTATCATGTGCAGGGTTTTGTGTTCAATGTTCTACTGCCTTTAGAATTTAATTTAGTTTTTTAATCAAACTAACATTGGTTATATAGATAAGGCTAACAGAAGGGTCAATGTAGCACGCATGGATGATACAAGGATACGCAGCTTTGTATTTGGAAAACTTGTGTGGATGGAAGAGTATTGGGAATAAAAGCGTAAATCGTAGGATAATACTAAAGTGGAATATAGGGAATAGACTGTGAATAGGTGAACAGAAATGCATTGCCTCCTGAAATAACGTAATTGATATGTTTAATACGTTTGCATTAAAGGAAGGTTATTTGTCTCGATCCAGGCTTATCTCACAAGGAAGTAACTTTTTACGCATGTTGAAGTTTAAGACAGTATTTAATACGTACTTATTTGTTATGGCAGTTATCAAATTTGAAGAACTAACTATATAATTTGTGGGGCCAAAACTAGTTACTTGATTTAATGATTATTTACTTTACGGCCTCTTTTAAATATACAACTTGAAGAAGAATTTAAAGGGAATTTGTGTAACCTACAGTTTTGTCAGTATTCAATCGTTGTATAGCCTAACCGTTATTTGACGCATTGTCATAACCATCAGCATCTATAAAAATTATGAGTTTCAGTAGCGAATTTGTGCTAATTAGCTGTAAATAAGAAGATCGCACTGCTTATCTTTTTCAGTGGGTAGAATTTTTAGCTTTTTATTCTCCTGACTTCCGAGTATCTCGAAGGAAGTAAATATCACATTCTAATAAGACACGCATCAGCGCCGGTAGGATTTCTTGTATGAAAAGTGGTCAGATTTTTTAATAAGCCATGCTAGTCAATATAGTAATGTAATTATCGTTTAATTAAGAATATACAGTGGAACCTCGAACTTCGAACACAATCCGTTCCAGAAGACGGTTCGACTTTCAAGTTGTTCGACTTTCGAGTTAAATTTCCCCATAAGAAATAATGTAAATTGAATTAATCCATTCCAGACCCCCAAAATTTACCCAATATAAAACATTTTAAGTGCCTATTTCAAAAGATCATAATGATAAAACAAGTATATTTAATTTCAATAATTGAAAATTTTTATTTATAATAGTACATACATAAAAAATATTGTATAATAATCAATCAATAATAATAGTAGGAGGGATATTACTGTTCACTGGAAGGTGAATTACCCTTCTTTCATCTGGACCAAGCAGAGAGAGAAGGCGACCACGTGACGACCACGTGATTCTTTGTTCGACTTTCGAGTTTTTGTTCGAGTTTCAAAACCGGATTTTCCTCGAATTTTTTGTTCGAGTTTCAAGTTGTTCGAACATCAAACCGTTCGAAGTTCGAGGGTCCACTGTATTTGTAGAATTTTTATTATTTTATTTAATACGGTATTATAAATAAAAAATAAATCACGTCAAAACCCCTTTGCACCAACTCGCACCTCGATGGCCGATGCTGTTCAGGACACGGTGTCTTCCTTCCGCATGTTACTGTGTTGAATAACTTACAGCATTTCAAGAAACACTCTTAAACGCAACACCGTTCATTCATTCATTCATTCATTCATTCATTCAGTTGAGAGAGTTTTGGCAATTTCGTACCTTGCTTCCTCAGCCATTCACTGTAACAACATTACAACAGTTCATGCCATAGTTAAAATCACAGAATCGATTATTTCTTTGCTGGTCACTCAGAGTCGATGTTCATAGAGTCGAAAATCTATGATAAATGCACCCCGTTGCGTTTGTTGTGGTGATGTGGTGATAGAGTTATACGGAGTGCCTAATGACGACAGGGCCTGAAGCGTATATCCGTGACTTTACAAAGCTGCATCAGCACTTTCCATTATAACAAATGTACTCTTTATCTTTTTTTTCTCTCTTCATGCAATAATACAAAACAAAAATAGAGCAAAATATCGTAAGCTTCATAATTGCATTAAGTCGGCACCTTTTTCCATTATACGTTATATCATTCTAATAGTCCGTAACTTCTGATTTGCCAGCCAAGGCGCTCTAATTAACATTTCATTGCTGTGTTCGAGTGAACGAGTAGCCTGTAGGCTACCCCTTGATATGGGTTCCAAGTATCTGTCTGCCACCCCCCCTCCCCTCAAACATCGTAGTTCGCTACTCTTAAGTAAGTCCACGTGTAATTAATTCGGCTGACTGGCGGAACTAATCAAGCAGAATACATCATTAATCAAACTGTGAATCTTCAGCATGTGGATCACCGAGCACGTGCAGACGTCGCCTGTTCTTACACACTGCCTAATCACAAGGGGTGCGAATTTTTTTTTTTTTCACGGTTCTTTACTGTATTTGATTGATGCATACATCTATAAGAAAATGAATAACGAATTGTCGTATTTTCTCCTAATTGCTGTAAAATGAATGTCTTTGATATAAACTGTAAAACTGTTGCTTCAAAGGAAAGGTTTTAAAATTAAACAAGAGAGGCATATACCTATAACCTAATATTGAGGCGCGTTCGTGTAACCATTGTTGCCGTGGAAAAGCAATAAGTATTACATATTGTGAGTGTGTGTCTGTAGCCTTAGTTATCCAGCATGCAAAGCGCATGCGCTGTATTGTATTGTCATCTGTGGGCTGTCTGGCTCCACCATATTTTCCACATTATCTCGTAAATGACACGATTTTAGGGAAACGTTATTGAACATAAAATGTGTCACTTGATTTTCTCTACACACCTTGCCTGAAATATTTATTATTCTAAGAAGAATTCAGGGAGATATGATCATAAAACGTATATTGGGCTTCATATAAAGTACCCATTATTATTTTCAGATTTTAATGAAAGTTAAATTTTCTCGACAGATTTTCGAAAAATACTCGTATATCAAATTTCATGAAAATCCGTCAAGTGGGAGCCGAGTTGTTCCATGCGGACCAACAGAAAGACGGACAGACAGACATGACGAAGCTTAATTTTCGCGTTTCGCAATTTTGCGAACGTGCTTAAGAAACGAAGTAAATGTATTTTATTGCCCAGTGTTTTCCTGTATCCGGTAGAGATTTGCTTTTTAGAAAGTTCCAAGGATTTGCCAATTTATTCTTTTTTTTTTTTTTGGTAAGAGTAATAATAAAATTAGGATGAGCATGAAGCATTGGTAGAATCATGCTGACAGGGAATAAATGCATTACTGGGAGAGAAACCGGTTTGAGTGCTACTTTTGAAGAATAAAATTAATCTGTATTATATATAAATATTTCAGTCGTATCTAACAGACAGCACATTACGTTTCCGTAATAAAGATCAATTTCTGAATGCTGTGTAGGAAAGCAATGGCTGTATAATTAAAGAATCATGCAGCACATGTACATGTGCACTGTGTGAACAAACCGCAGAATTTTTACTCTTCAACCTGGTGGTATATAGGCCTATGTATTTTCTACCGGAATTTAAAGGATTAATAGAAGCTTCTGTTACAGTGATGATATCACCCTTCAGTTGAGATACGCCCTGTTTTATTTTACTGAGATGTTCGATCATTCTGTTCATGCCTATTAAATTTATGCATTATTATACTTCGAAGAATGAACCATAGTATCATTGCGGTTTGGTATTTTTGAGATTCCCCGTGTGAATTCTGCCGAGAAACATTGCCATGAGTAGTTTTTGAGGTACTTTTAGTCACTGTAAGTTCAACACCAGGTCATTACTTGTTTCCTGGGACCCGGGTCACTCACAGTCGGCTGGTGTATTGATTAGCTGCGGGCTGCACGAATAAGGAGCGTAGTTCGATTCTCTGTAAGAGTAATGGATTCATGTTTTATATTCACGTCAGTATTCTACCCAGCCTCTAACAGAAATGAGTACCAGGAATATTTCCTTGGGGGGTAAAGGTGGCCTGTGTGTAGGGCTGACAACCTTACCACGTTCATGTGCTGATTGTCAAAATATCTGGGAGCCCCAACCTCCTGGAACCCTAAGGGCCTGTCAAGGCCTGTAATGGGATTGCTTATGTACGTCAGTATATACCTCAATAACTATGTATATTCCATCTACGGAACAAGTAATACTGTTTCACGCCAATTGGTCTACATGATAAGCGGTTTAAAGTATTTCCTTCGATTAAGATTGAAAGGCCAATTCATTAGTCTGCATTTCATCGCTGCAGGAGATTTCAATAATTACTGTAGTTTAGACGCATGTATGTACTTTCGAAAGGAACCTTGTTACACTCTCAATGATTCTTTTTCTTTGCCTTAACCTCGTAAAGACCTCAATTACGTTTTTCTAAGGAATGCAAAGTAATGTTACTCCACATGCTGTGGAGATAATAGACTTTAATAGGAATTTAATATAGCCTTTGCTATCTAAAAACTTACAGGTTAATATGAAGAGAACATTTGTGTTGCCTGTTGTTTCATAAGGGTGTGAAAGTTGGTCTGTCACATTAACAGAAGGACAGAGCCTGAAGGTGTGTGAGAACAGGGAACTGAGTAAGGCATTTGTGTCTAAGTGAGCGGACGTAAAACGAGGGTGGATAGAAGGGCGTAATGAAGAGCGTTATGATTTGTACTGCTCGATAAAAATTGTACGGATGCTTGAATCATGAGAATGAGATGGGCGGGGAACGTGGAAATTATGAAGGAGACGAGAAATCAGCACTGGGTTATTGGTTGAAACACCTAAAGTATCAGACAACTTGAAAAACCTAGCCGTAGATGAGAGGATAATATTGAAATATAGTTAGGGTGACCAAAACGGGATAAGAGACGGGATAGGATAAGTGGCTATTGCGTGATCATAAATGTTACTCGGAAAACCTGAAGAAAAGTCAGAGCATATTTGAGACGATTGGAATCGCAGATAAATTTAATGTGTGTTTTGAACAGATGGGAATTTGAGAATGTGGTTTGAATTCATGTGGTTTGGGTTGGAGTCTAGTCGTGGGTCTTTTTAACGCGGTAATCGATGTTCAGGTTGCGTAAACTCTGGGGAATTTCTTGACTTGACTATAAATTTCTCAAGAACGACTTTGCTCCATGGTGTTAATAGTGGTAGGCTCTTCTTCTTCTTCTTCCAGTACTGGTGCTACAGTCCATCATGAACTTTAACCTTTTCTACTGTAGCCACTGCAATTGCTAGAAGTTTCTCCAAAGTTAAACATTTTATGGAGTTGAGTTTTCCACCCTATGCCCAGGCCCCAAACTTCAGAACAAGAGTATACCTTTTTTTCTAGGTAAACCCTTCTTAACGTGGGGTCCACGGGTAGATTTCGAAAATAATTACAACTTTATTTTCACTAACCTCTAACTGAAATGTAGCTTTTCATTCAATAATGAATGTAGGCAACAAAGTAATTTATGGCCTGTAGAAACCAAAAATGTTTGTTAACTTCAATAAATCTCACTATCTAACATTAATATAGCCTACGAAAGGGAAACCAGAATGTACTTGCCTTCGCACTGAAATATATTTTTAAAAACTTAAAATCTAATTTTAATTCGCCTATCTTTTAAAATTTATTTTTTGTCTTGTTATTGATTTAATGGATTAATAATGAAGCTCATATATTACCATGCTACATATTTGTTATCTTTCATTTGTTTTTGAAAAGTGTATTTGAGCGTAATTATTCTCCTTTGTAATACAATCTATGATATAGATAGTAAAACACATAGATTCTATGCCTACTTTATTTTATGCATTTAAATGGCGTACACTTTTTTTGAGAAAAGTTGCGTAGGTTTTGCCAGACTTTCAAAGGGGTCCATGGCATAAAAATGTTTAAGAACCACTAGTCTAGGTCTTTGACCTGTCCGGCACGGGAGGCCCTACCAGCAGCTAGCTACACTACCAGCAGCTAGTTACTCTACCACCGGTATAGTTCTCAGGATCATTTGACCACGCAAGTCCCACTGATTGATACTGGGCTTGTGTGATTTCATTCGGGGGTGAATCTCCAAAGTGAACGTAGCTAAATATTATGTATATAATATTTCTTATAAGTCAAGGGTTAAAATTATGCCTACGATATCAAAGTGAAGGAAGAAACTAGTAAAGTGCTACATTTGGAGCATTGCTTTGTATGGTGCTGAAACGTGGATACTTCGGAAAATGGATCAGAAGTAGTTTTGAAATGTGGTGCTGGAGAAGATTGGAGAAGATCAGTTGGACTGATCGTGTTAGGAATGAAGAAGTATTACACAGAGTAAAGGAGGAGAGGAATATCGTACATACAATAAAAAGAAGAAAGGCTAACTGGATTGGTCACATCTTGCGTAGAAACTGCCTTCTGAAACACGTGATTGAAGGAAAGTTAGAAGGAAGGATAGAAATGACAGGAAGACGAGGAAGAAGAGGTAAGCAGTTGCTGGATAACCTTAAGGAAAAGAGAAGATACTGGAAATTGAAAGAGGAAGCACTAGATCGCACCCTGTGGAGAACTCGCTTTGGAAGAGGCTACGGACCTGTCGTAAGACAGACTACAGAATGAATGAATGAATGATATCGAAGTTTGAGGTTATATCCGACAAATGTAAAGTAGGCCTATGCTTAAGCTATACTTAAGCAATAAGTTCTTCGTAGAAACAAATTAAAGCACAATCATAATACCAATAAATACGTAGGACCAGGAATAATGTGCAAAAAAGAATTTGGTTTAAGAGAGATTCTCCTAATTTTTTTGTCTTCCTCTCCCTCCCTTCCGTATTTTGTAAAGAATTAGGCCCTTAAGGAGCCTAAGAACTTTTCGAAATCTCTTTCCTCTGTCTCTCAATTTATCTTTCGGTTGTGAGACTGCAATAAAATTCAGTGTTTTAAAGTCACAGAACCTGTCTGTTCTACTGTGATCTAAGTTTCTCAATAGCCTGGTTTCTGCCAATTGCTTCCTTCTTATACTCTTGTAGTACTTAGATTAACATCATGTTTTTAAGTGTTAAGCAGTAATAACGTATTACTCACAGAAATGAATAGATATCTTTTGGGCACTTGAACAGCTTGATTAGGCAGTACAGACAAATCGTGCAGATTGCTGTCTCTTTGTGCGCGCCTCTTAAGCCACCATCAATCTCCAACGTCAGATTGCATATCTCCTTCCAGCAGGTGAAAGTTATTGATGGATATCATTTCGTCTGATGGGGTTAAAGAGTCTGGAATCTGTGCTGTTTTAAAATCCTATAAAGAACAAAGAAAATTAGATGTTTAAAATGAAAAATAATGGCAAAATCATTCTGACGTTTGTTTGAACATTTACATCGTTTATATGTAAGCAATTAATTGCTAGTTATCTCAGACAGGTTGTTCGCAGTGTAAAGCGGCGTGTGTGCCTTTAGGGTTGCCCGGCAGATGCTTAAAGCTTCATTCCTTGTGGCTCCACTCAACCACATCTGCACAACTAAAGTCATTCAACAGTTGAAATTATGTTCCTTACAGTCACGACGGAGTCACTCGGTATGAAATATCACATTTTATTTGGGACATCACTGTGTCCAGCCCCAATGTGGCTGCAGTTGATAGGATGTCGTGTAAGTTGCCATAAATTAGAGCTGAGCTTTTTATTCTTGGCTAATTATTACAGAAAATTTTAAAAGTATTTTTTATTTTCCCGTCTACCAAATAATTAATAATTTTGAAAATACGTACCATTAATTTCTGTATTTTTTTTACAACTTGTTTAATTTTTGTCTTGAAAATTCATGTTTTTAAGAAATTTGATTTTAGGGTGCTTTTTTTACAATTTTAACGCTTGTTTTTAAATTCTCTCTACCTTCTTTCTTTGGCACAGGCATGATAACTACGAAACTGGCTAACATTAATTCCCCATGTCACAAAAAAAATATTTTTCTGAAAATGATTGTGATAGACATAAATATTTTGGATGATTATGTGAATAAATATTCTGTTTACGACTTATATGTGTACAACTGTTGGTACTTATTTTCAGTATCATTACAAAAAAGTAGTTTTCATAAATGTAGTTGCCCCCCGAATGGAATGACAAACTGGGGTAGTTTTGGAAATTTTGACCTAATGAAATTTGAATAAAATTCCACCAAACATCATTTTCTGCCTTTTATTTTTGCATCAAGATGAGGTGGACTTAATTTAAGAAGCTGGAACTTGTGCACTAAATGTTACTATGCAGATATGAAGAGGTGGCCGCTCCTATTTTTGGAGGCACCTGAAACATCGAGTGTCATATCGACGAGTCTCAAAGTCGATGGTTACCCTTCGAGATGAAGTTACTAGTAACATTTCATTTGTCAAACCCAATGCAATGAACGTATTTATAATACGCAATCTCATATATTAATTTCCATTGCAAAACCTTATGACATAAGGCAGGTCATTAGACGGAGGAATAAATGGAATGAGAAATGTATTTGTTACGTTTTGTTTTACGATGCTGCCCGTAACTTCGAATATACAATGTAAAATTGTATGTAGCTTGATAATATTAAACTGGAGAAGATTTGGAAGTAAGCGATAATGGCCTAAAGGACGTAATATTCTGAAATTTTCCTGGAGCAACTGAAAAATAACACGAAGTACCTCACAACCAATATTCCGGCCAAGATTCGAAGATTGTCTCTCGAATGCAAGTCTTCAGAGGGCCACTATTACAGAAATGGGCTTAAAGACATAGGGGTCTGCTAATGTCACCTCTTTTAGACAGAATCACAGCGAATTCCAATGGCATACTTCTTTGATAATTATAATAAATCTCGGGTTTCATTACATCAACTAATAACTGCCGATCCTAAATCATAATATTTTACGTTGCTACTTTTCTTTCGTACAGCAAAATTTTGCCGTGAAATCAAGTCGCCGCCGTGTCTTAAATCAAGGGTTTAATCATGCTAAGGAAAGCGTTTGGTACTAGGCAGTCCATGTCGGATTTGTGCTGGGCAAAGTAACACTGTATTGGTTTCTCTCCTACAACACCGGTATTCCTTTGTCAATTATTCCACCAAACATCAAAACGCATCTGACTATAGCCCGCGGAATGAATAGTGAACCGCTAGAGGGCGTTAGTAGCCGTTAGAGGCCATTACTTTGGCCGGGATAGCTCAGTCTGTACAGCGACTCTCTACGGACTGGACGGTCCGGGGATCGAATCCCGGTGGGGGGCGAGATTTTCCGCACCCGTCCAGACCGGCCCTGGGGCCCACCCAGCCTCCTATAAAATGTGTACCGTGTCTCCTTCTCTGGGTAATGCGGCCGGGGAGTGGAGTTAACCACCCACCCTCATCTAGTGCCAGGGTTAAAGAAACAGTAGAGCTATACCTCTACTCCTCTGGGCCTGGCCCATTCTAGGGAGAACTTTACATTACTTTACTTTACTTTACTTAGAGGCTATTACAGGAGGTTAGGGTCATTAGAGGCCTTTAGAGTTACCTCAGCACAGGAATAGTAAGAGAAATCTTGGGTAAGTCCTTACAGGCGCCGATGTGTATGGACTCATGACTACAAATTATCTCAATCTTGTTACGACTATACATTCTTCCCATAAAGCTGACGAGAAACATTCTTCATCGTAGCTTTCTAGCTTCATAATTCATTGTCCAACTACGCAAATCATTGCTATTGAATTTAATACGGTTGATTTGTAAGCAAATAGCTAATATTCTGATATCTAATTAAACATGGAGCTCATATTTCCGTAAAAAAAAACACCCAACTAAATGAGATTACACCACAGAGTACAAATTTTAAATGCAAATTATATTTAAATAATTCCAACTGAAAATAGTTCCTATGTGTAGGTCTACTCTGGATTTGTCAAAATACATTTGCGTCTTAAATTCAGGACACCGAGACCAGTAGACGATTAAATATCAGAAATCAAACCTCTGGAAACCAGACTGAAATAGGCTTTTCCTTTCACGCAGTTCGCTCAAATTGAAACACTATTTGTTCTACACCGGGGTAACTTAGTTGCACTTGGGCCGGGTCAGTCCATGTGGGATTTGTGGTGGACAAAGTGACACTGGGGCAGGTTTTTCCCTAGAACTTCGGTTTTCCCTGTCAATTTCATTCCACCGGTGCTCCATTACTTGGAAAAAGGAAAAAAACTGATCATCTACTCTTTATCTTCATCACAGGGTTGCACAATAAGCCTTAAGGCTGCGGTGCGTCTGTAGCTTCTGCTGCGGGGCCCTTCTCAAATAATAATAAAATAATAGTTTCACTTTCTGATAAGGAAAGTAAAATTGTGATATAAGGAACCCTATTAAATTCTTCGAAATTTCTAATATTTTGGAACGATTCAGTTCACAGTCCTTCATGTTCAATTACTGTACGTTAAATTATATTATGCAGATATTGAAATATACAGCACAATAATTTTAAGTATTTATTGCATGAGAGTAGAGCTCTGTATCGCACTGTGAGGGAGAAGCATGTCTTGTGATTCTGTAAGGTTTGGATATTCTGAAACAAAGTGGTCGAAAAGAACGTAATGGTAGGATGGAGAAGTCTGCATAATAAAGAGGTTCGTAAGTCATAGTGGTCACAAATTATTGTTAGGATTATGAAATTAAAGTGGTTATGATGTGCGGCGAATGTAGCAGGCTTGGAGAAAATGAAGAATCAACGCAAAATTGTATTCGAAAAACCACAACGGAAGATGTCATTTGATAGACATAAAAGTAGATGGGGGAACAAAATCGAGGCTGGCCTAAAAGCTGTAGGTATGAGAATAAGAAATGTATTCACCTGGAAAACTTGCGGCAAAACCAAATAATTGTTTGGTTTGATTAATTTAATATCAGGTCTAATTCTGTTCTCACTTCACACCTTCCAAACTTTCCTAGAGTTGCGATCTGTTTTTAAGTTTCAAACAACTTTTTAAGAATGTGTTCTCGTCTAAGGGGTTTGTGGTCTTTGGAAAATTTTTACTGTTTCATATTTTCCGTTTAGGAAAAGCAATGTTAGTCTAATTATTTTCAAATAATTATAGAAACAAAACATTTTAGTATTCTCAGACGTGGTATTCAGATTTTAGCCCAGACTGTCACTTTGCGTGCAGGAAAGGAAAGGCTGTCAATTTGCTTCGCTTAAGTCTATCTCAAAGTACAAGGTGTAGTTCCTCCCCGTAACTAAGCACTACAACACTCAACCTTATAGCGATGGTGGAGATAAGGCTCCATCCATTCTTAACTTTGGCACTGGAGTTACCAACCTCACAATTAGGCCACTTTACCTCCGAGAAAGGAGCCTCTTCTATCCACCTAATAGTATGTACGTGAGACCTGCGCTCTTGTGGGATGTTACGTAGCCTGTGTTGGTGGTTGGTTACCGACGTTTCGGGACAGCATATCGGTCCCATCTTCAAGCGTGGAAGCTTGAAATCTTGCATAATAGTATCTAGTTCCGACCTGGACGTCGTGGCAAAGACATCAGCGACACTCCCCGGAATCTAATCTCGGCTATCCATGCCTTAACCTGCCTGCTGATTGAACCATATCGGTTCCCTGCTTACGACGAACACTAGTATTTTTGTTCGTACAGTGCCTGCGAAGTTATCACGAGCCAAAAGTCGAATCTCCTGCCATCTGACGGACGGGCATGTTACTATAGTCTCGAATTGCACTGCATAGATGACACTATAAGGTGACATGAAATGCTCTTCCATCTGGCGACAATTTTGCGTACTATTCGTATGGTATCGATAGGACCGGTGTCAATCGACTCATCGAGGAGCTTTGTGTCTGGGGTGTTTAATTTATTTGTTGTGGTTTTGTTATTTGATATCATAACAAAATATGTACGTCAGTTAAAATTATGGCCAATAAGAGGCCGTAGAAGGTTTTAGAACTGCGATCTCTTATCCAGTAGTAATTTCGGTTTTTATTCTTCCAGTTCATAGTTGGGCTATGACACCATTATGGTGAGGCAACATGAAATATTTTGTTTCACAAGGTTACTGTAACGTTACCGTAGCACTGTATCATCTGGGAACACCTTCGAATCATTCATGGTTCAAAAGCATCTGTAGTACTTCATTTTAAAATTATTTTTATCTCTGCATTGTGGTGTAGAGGTTAAAACTTCTGCCCTGTATTTGGATAACCCTAGATTGAAAATAGTCTGAAGACTGCTTGTCCTGATTAGTTTATTTGTAATTTTTTTTGCTGCTCTTAAAGCACTTAAAAATTCCCCACTTCATCATTCCTGTGCACCTAGCAGATAAGGACTAAATTCTTGTATAAAAAGTATGATTAAATTTTGAAATTATTGCAGAATTTTTCTTCTGATTTGTTACTGACAAGATTGCAGACCTCCAACCAATAACATACACTGTATGTCTCTCATATTACCTACACATCCATACTCTAGTTATAAACAAGGATTAGTCGGCGTATTTCTTCATTCTAATTTGGAAAAATAGAAGTTATATCATCCTGTCATGTGTGGAATTTCATAATGTAGCTTTATAACATTTATTTACACGAACTAGCCATGGAAGATGTTTATTGTTTGATATCACTCACTATGACTATTATACATATTAACATTGTTAATGTAATTAATATATTTTAGGATATGAATCAAATTGGGACTATTATTTTTGAGAGAATAGATATTTTTGGTAAGTATAAGTTGTGATTAATTCCTTGCCTAAAATCATTACTGCTGTCTTGTTTTTCAGACTTCCTCTTGGACTTCTTCCTGCCAGTAGTAAGAGTGGAGCCTGCTGGTAAGTGCTTGTTAGTCAGAGATGGGTTTCATTTTGTTGAAGACACTAGGAATTGGAGGCATTTGTCACAAGCCACAAATTTCTTCTAGAGTTATTAATAATCCCCTCTAAAGGAAATGAGAAAATTTGTGGTTTCCATTTTTGTTCCTTCTATTTCATGTAATCATTAATAATTTTTTGTTATTTAGGTAGATTGTGTGAGTTTTCAAAATGTTGCTTTGCAACGTAATTTAGTAAAGATATATCACTTATACAGACATGTAGATTGTGGAATATATACTTTAATTAATTTCTTTATTTTTTGTGTTTCAATTTACAATGTCTTTTGTATCTCAGTATATATACAGAGTGTAATGATAAATTGGCTGGTTGCTGATGAATTTGAAAAGATTTTGAAGGAAACAGTCACAGTGTAATTGAGGAACTATTGTGACTTTTTCCCACATTGTCTGAGTAAAACCTCAATTAACATTGTTGGTATTCTGGTAAAGATAAAGATAAACTTGCCCCTCTGCATACCATAAAGGCATATGGGAGAGGAGAGGTGTAACTCCATTCTTGACCTCAACACTAGATTGAGGTGATTGGTTAGCATCACACCCTCAGCCGTTTTACCTCCGGGGTGAGATTCCCTATGTCCACTATATAGGAGGCTGGTTGGGCCCCAACATCAGTCTGGAAACTTTGGAGAAGAAACAGATTTCTTGAGTTTGCCAGGAATTGCACCATGACTTCCCAGCAGCTATTTGGTGTCCTGCTAGAGGTCTCTGCTGGGTGCCACCATTTTATCACTTGATCTAGCTCTCTCATTTTGAATTCTAAGTAAAGCTGAAATAACAAGAGTCTGCACTGATTTGGATCAGTACTGATATTACCAGTAGGAGGCAGACCTTCACAATTATCTCCATGGAGTGAGAGGATGGAGATTAATTTTCCTACAGCACTCTGTATAGACAGATATTGGGGATATGGCACGTATATCAATGCCTAATGTTTTGACACATGAATTAGTAGAGAAAATCTGGCGTCATCAATATGTGGATGTTAAAGTGTACCTGTGTATGCATGTGTACGTTTGTAATTTTTTAGTTAATTAAGCAATTAATTGCCTGTTGAATAAGAGTACTCCCATATGTCTAAGATCCTCTTCTACTGACAAATAAACTGTGGTGAGAAAATAGCATACACAATCACAGTCTTATATCTGGTAACCAGCCCACGTATCATAAGATGCTCATTCTTTCAAAAAACGCACATGACATCAAAGTCTACACGTTGTAACATCTGTGAAGTACAGTATCAAATTACCCCTTTCCAGTATTGAATGACGGTATAAGAATAGGGTACAGAAGCTAGTGGTGTAAGTCAATATGTCTTCATATAAGCAATTTACTGGCAAGAACGATTTTTCTCAATCTTTCCAAATTTTTCGTATTCTTAACTTAATGTAACCCTAAATAAAAACAGTATGCAAATAAACAAGGAAAAGTTATGTCTTTCATTACTACTCATTACCTTTTTCTTATATTTCTTTAAAATATTTACAGTTGTTTAGGATTTTTGGGGATTTTGAGCACTGAAAGTCTGATTGTCCCGCTAATCTGTTCTGAGAACAGAAACTGACATTTTTCGGCCTTGTGCAGTCAAGTATTATTTATTGTTACGTTATATGTAAGTAGTATTGAGGATTTCTAACTCGCTAAGTCAATATATTTGACACACATTTTATATGTATACCGAATTACAGGCAATGTTAAGGTGTATGAGAAATTTGTTGTATGAAGGATGTATAATGTGCGTTTTTCTGCGTCCTCAATAACACGAAAGTAGATGATAGTTTATATACACAGATTTTTGGGGTACCAGATTCTAGTGGTGACGAGAGGGGGGGGAGGGGGAAGCCGGTACAAATTACCGCGGCCCGGCGGTCCGGAATGGGGCCCGGGGCCCGTCTATGTTGCATATGTTTTTGTACTTCTCGGTAGTATAGAGGTAATTAGACAGTGATTTGTCGTGTTGACGGCACTTGCGAGAAAGAAATCTCAAACACTGGAGTGAAATATTTTATTTGGAAATTTATTGAATAAAGTGATACACTGTTTTTCAACATTTTGTATGAAGAAATTCAATGTATATATATATATATATATATGTATATATATATCGATGCTTTAATGTCGATAATAATAATAATCGATAGTCGATAACACATTATGAAAGCAGAAATCGTATTTAACTTTAGTTGTCTAATAAATCTTTCATTACGACATTTTTCGTAAATGTTAAATCATCTGACATTCCAAAAGTTATGAAATTTAATAATTAAAAAAACCTCTATCAAATAGAACCTTGATTTCGTTATTCACTAAGATTAATTCCATCTATTGCACTGCTGCCATCTGGCGAAACTGTCATCAACTACGCACTCAATTCACTCATTTTTCTGTAACCAGGTGCAGTATGCAACGCATATAATTCACGCGATAACAGTTCTGCCGCGTTTTTGCGTTAAAAGTGAAAAGAAGTTGAAAATACTTGCATTATCAGTGTTGGCACTTGAACCGTTTGGTTTTACGCTATTTTCAAGGCGACAACAAAATGTTATCACGTCACGAATTTAAAATGTTGAGGCAATGATATTGTGAAAGAGATAAAACTGTTACCCAATTCATAGGTTTCATAAAATGTCCTGTAAGGTTTTGACCAGACCTTGCAAAAGGACGATTCCCTTAGCAGAAAGTCCTGTCATGTAAAAAATTAAATAGGAATGAACCTCCAATTAAGATGATATTACAAAGTATATGCTAAGAGACAGGTATTAATAGATAGTTCGACCATTGTTCAGAGTAACTGAAGACAAGGATAGGAGACGATATTTGTCTGCAAGAAATTACACCAAGGCCTTGTTTTACGCCTTTTTGCTTTAACGCCCCTTGCCAATTTACAACATTTCTTAATTTGCGGTATCTCATTTTCGGTTTAACGCCCCTTGGCCCGTTTATTTACGTTTATTTAATGATTTTTCTTATGGGAATATCATCTTTGATTTACGTTCCCCTTTTTTTAAGAATAAAACTAGGGCGTAAAACAAGGCTATGTTGTACTGTGGCTGCTTAATCCAGTAAAACGAGTAGTTTAGCCTAGAAGGCGGTTCTCCAGTCACAAAACCAGCAGCACGGCCATGTTATAAACTGGGATTAGTAAACAAATTCGAATTTAATTTACTTTTTCCCTGTGCTTAGCTACTATACCAACAGTTGTACGTTAGCTTATGAGTGAAGGCAAACTGGAGGTTTGGTTTGCTTAATGTAAGCACAGACTGTAAAAAACTGAACACTGGGATGTTATCAGCAAACAGCCCTGACCGCTTAATTTCACAAGAAAATATTATGGTAAAGGAATGATAAAACTAGAAGCTATGGAAAGAATGTACGAACTAAATTTCTTCCAAACTTCAGCAATTTTAACACGCGCATTACACGTACCGGGATTTAATTCTGGGCGGATGTTACACGAATGTGTTTGTTGTGAGTTTTTAGTTTTGCATTGTAGTATTATCGAGGATTCCATTCTGCTGGAATGTGACTTTGCGTCGCTGCGTAAGTGGTTCCGGACGTTTCGAAGAAACGTATCACCTTTGTCTTCAGGTGTCCGTTAGTCCGTGAAGAATGACTTGATGGACTACCGGACCACACGCAGCGACGCTGCATCACATTTGAGAACACCGGAATCCTCAATGTGTTTTCAGGCGCTTTTCGCAAAATTGCGAAAAAGCGGCTATTAGCTTTGTCATGTCTGTCTGTTCGGCTGTCTGTCCGCATGGAACAACTGGGCTCTCACTGGACGAATTTTTGTGAAATTTCATATTTCAAGATTTTTCGAAAACCTGTCGAGAAAATTCAAGTTCCATTAAAATCTGACAAGAAAAACGGGTGCTTTACATGAAGACCTATGTACATTTATGATAATATATCGGTTAATTCTTCTTATAATGTGAAATGTTTCAAACAAAAGTTGTAGATAAAATCAAAACACACATTTTATGTTCAATAACTATTTTCCGAATATCGTGCCGTTTATGAGATAATGTGAAAAAATATGATAGAGCCACGCAGGCCCACAGATGACAATATAATATGGCGCATGAGCTTTGCGTGCTAGATAACTAAGGCTACAGACACACACTCAGAATATGTAATACTTATTGGTTTTCCACGGCAGCAGTGGTTACGCGAACGCTCCTCAACGTTACGTTATACGTACATTGCCTCTCTTGTTTAACGTTTGGTCCAGCTACCACGCATGCGTGACTAACAGTAATGCTAGCATCCGCCGACTTATGCTGCAGTTGCTTTGTCAAGAGTCGTGACGTAACTGAAACGGTTTCTGTCACTTTCTTATCTTATGACACCTTGAATATGTCAGACTACGAGTATATAGCGTCGAATGGTGGGAGTACTGAAGAATTGTAGAGGCTGTAGAAAGAAGCGACTGTTGTCTAATCGAGGCACATTCCCGGGGTTTGCCTGCACTGATTCAAGAAATCCGCGAAGAACTTTAGGATCATTTAAACAGGGCGTACACAAAAGAATGGTGCGGTTTCAAAAGTGAATAAAAGATTTATTTCTCACCTTACACGGGCACAACATACACCGTCAGCGGCGGCAACTGTCCAAGTTTCTCATTTGGTAATTACAATCCTTCAATGTGTGCACCCTGGGTCACACGACACACATCCACACGGCAATCAAACTCATCCCAGACCCGGTGTAGCATGTCCGCTGTAATGGCCTGCAGTGCATGCGTTATCCGATCACGAATTTCATGGATGGACGTGGGCAATGGTGGTACATAAACGCTGTCTTTAACGAACCCCCAAAGAAAGAAATCGCACGGTGTAAGATCTGGCGAACGGGGTGGCCAAGGGAGAAGGTTCTTGTCTCCATTTGCAGCAGCACGTCCGATCCAGCGCTGTGGAAGAACACGATTGAGAAGCACTCGTACATTCCTGTGAAAATGGGGGGGAGTAAGCATGAGAAGTGAACTGCTGGTAGCGCATGAGAAACTTGGACAGTTGCCGCCGCTGACGGTGTATGTTGTGCCCGTGTAATGTGAGACATAATTTTTTTATTCACTTTTGAAACCGCACCATTCTTTTGTGTACGCCCTGTATAACGCCTGGGATTCGAACAATAACAGCAATCCCATCACAGGCATGGAAGGCCCTTAGGGTTCCAGGAAGTTGAGGCTCCCAGATTTCGAGACAATCGGCACATAAAGGTGGGAAGGTAGTCAGCCCAACGCACCGGCCGCCTTTACACCCCAGGAAATATTCCTGGTACTCATTTCTGTTAGAGGCTGAGTCGACCCAAATACAAGTCTAGAGTGTTGACGTTATGCCATTTGGTTTCATAGTCTTATATATACCTATCTATCAAAAATTACTTAATTCGATTTATTTAATAGCCTCTAATTTATCCATTCATGATTTATAATTTTTGTTGTGACGAATCACTTCATTGTCTCTTAGTCATCTGTAAGCAAGACAGACAATGTACGTATAAACGTAGCATTAAGGCGTGTTCGTATAACCACTGTTGCCGTGGAAAAGCAATACGTATTACATATTCTGAGTGTGTCTGTAGCCTTAGTTATCCAGCATGCAAAGCGCATGCGCCGTATTATATTGTCATCTGTGGGCTGTCTGGCTCTGCTATATTTTCCACATTATCTCATAAACGGCACGATTTTCGGAAAACAGTTACTAAAAAGGGTATGTGTTTTGATTTTCTCTACAACTTTTGTCTGAAACATGTCTCATTCTAAGAAGAATTCAGCTACGTATTTTTATAAATGTTCGTATGTGTTCATGTAAAGTACCCGTTATTCTTACCAGATTTTAATAAAACTGAATTTTCGCGACAGATTTTTTATAAAAATTCTGAAATACCAAATTTTATGAAAATTCGTCCAGTGGGAGCCGAGTTGTTCTATGCGGGCGGGCAGACAGACTTGTCGAAGCTAGTAGTTCACTTTTCGCAATTTTGCAAAAGCGCCAATAAAACATGTTAAATCATATGAAATAGCGCTTAAGACTAATTCGCGTATGTCAGTGGGCACGTAAGCCTTGTGATCTTAAAACCTGTGATATCCTGACACAAGTGCAGAAACTTGTATTGATACTCGGTCCAGACATTTTGTACATCCTCTAGAAGGTCATTTCTCCGTATTTCCTTGACAAACTGGTACAAGACGTGCAAGTGATCATTGACGTAACAGTTAGCGTCTGTCACGTAACAGAGACCCTGGTTTAGAATGGTGTGACCAAAACCAATATCTACTGGTTTACATTCACATACTGAATATTAACATTTTTCCTTGCTGGAATGAGATAAAGTACCTTCTTGCAGTGTCGTATTTGGTTAAGGAGGATAAAGACTTACTAAGTACTAACTGTATCTGCTTGGAAGTAAAACCTTTGCTAATACCAATCTGACATCATCCTTGTTATAGTTTCATTTACCTCTAATCCTCGCCACTAATGTCCATGAGGTCAGTCGTAATGCTATCTTCCCAGATCCTTGTCAGTCTTCCAAAATTGTAATTTACCAAGAGTTTTCCCAACCAAAATGCCGTACTTGTTCCTTTTCTCCCCAAATCTTAGTCATGCGCCCAATTTATCTTGGCCTGTAGACTCTGCTAGCCTAACATTACGAGTAATTCTTGGTGACTTGTGGGTTTATAGATCAACGTGCTTACGTGCAAGTACTTCCTTCAGCATGCTGTTCTCAAAGTTTTGGAGTTTATGGAGACCACATTTTACACCCATGTAAAAAAATCTTTCGAAACTGTTTTTATCCTGATCTCCGTTGATTTAGAAAGTAAAATCCATGACGACACTTTTCAAAGTGTAAAAGACAAATGATTTTTGCTATATATATATATTCCTGATTTTGATGACACATTTCTTAAACCAACAAAATGCACGCTTCTTATTTATTATACAATATAACTTCTTTTTACAGTAAAATCGGGAATGATTTTACTGTCAAAAGAAGTTATATTGTACAGGTTGCTTCATAAATCCCTCCGGGATTTCGGAGGTCTGTAGCTCAGGAGCCAAATCACACACGGGGGATAAGAGCATGTCAGTGAAAAGAGTACATATCCAAGTTTTGAACCTACCTTACAAATGTTCAATATGTCCCCCTTTGGTGACTCGACAGACGTCAATCCTCTAATCTAGCTCCTGCCACACACGTTCCAACATATGAACGTCGATGGTAGCAATTGCATCCATAATTCTTAGCCATTTGCACATCACTGCCTCCTAGCGGAGAAACGGGTAACTACGCCATCGCTTCCGTCACGAAAAACCGTTTACATTTCCTCTATCCGTTGGCCTGCTTTTATCTCTTATATGTGTGTTTGCTACTTCACGGCCAAGCCTCTAAATCCCGGATGGACTTATGAAACACGCTGTATAATAAATAAGCATTGTGCATTTTGTTGGTTTAAGAAATGTGTGATCAAATGAAAATGCACGGTATGAACAATATAGTCTTCTGATTTTGTCGTCAACCACATTTATCTTATTGGCATTGCTTCTAGATACTCACATTTTGAAAAATTCTTTTGAATGTGAGTATCTTGCTACTTTTTAAATATTATTGTATGTATACATGCACTAGTGTGCTGCGGATTCGAATCAGCTGATACTTAATTTTGTTCTCACGTCTTCCAGTTAGACGCTGAGACATCCTCTTCTAACTTCGATTTACCGTTTACATTAGGCAAGCAAGTTAATTAGATGCAGGCTAAATGGTCAGCTGATTTTAAAAAGTGCAGAAATTGAGACATGGAAAGGAAATGGAATCTGTAGAACATGAGTCGTCGTCCTGCATCGGCTGGAAGAAAACTTATTTGATTAGTCGAATGAGAATACTTCTAACTGCTGTACAAAATATTACAAAGTATCACCTCTCTGGCCTTTACTCTTTGCAATAAATTCGTGGTGCCTGGTGACAACAGAAGACAGGGATGATCATCCGAAAGGTGAAGCACAATATACATTTGCTCCCTACTCCACGCGCCTGCGCGGCTAATGTTATACTGATTAGTGGCCTGAAACTCGCTTGCCGCATTGGTATATTTGAAGCAAAACAAGCTGTATTTATTAGCTAAATCTAGACACCCAGGCTTTGTTCAGACATTTATAGTCACCCACAATTTTTCCTTGTTATGAAATCCGAAGCGTCATTACCGTCTTCACAAAATTCCGCCAGCTGAATATAATTTTTTTTTAAATTCTGTCACCTACGCCCACTATTCCCTACCTTTAAGTGTTTCTTACCAAAAATTCTAGATTTAATATTTTCACAGTGACGTTTCGAAGCATTGTAGTGCCTTCATCACAAGTGTCAGGCAGTCCAAAAAGAATGGACTGCTCAGCCCTGAAGGCACTACGACACTTAGAGAAATACAAAGACACAGCGTAACATCCCAGAAGACTTGAATTTCTACCAAACTGAAACTTTCTTACTCCTCCCCCCCCCCCCCAAAGCCCCCGTCAACAGCGTGTGTCTGTAGCCTTTGTTATACAGCATGCAAAGCACACGCGCCGTATTATATTGTCATCTGTGGCCTGTCTGACTCTGCCATATTTTTCCACATTATCTCATCAACGAAATTATATTAGGAAAATAGTTAATGAACACAAAATGTGTGTTTTGATATTCTCTACAACTTTTGTCTAAGCATTTATTTTCTAAGAAGAATTCAGCGATATATTATCATAAATGTACATAGGTCTTCATGTAAAGTACCAGTTATTGTTGTCAGATTTTAATTAACCTTGAATTTTCTGGACAGATTTTCGAAAACTAATCAGATATATCAAATTTCATGAAAATCTGCCCAATGGGAGCCGTGTTGTTTCATGCGGGCGGACGGACAGACATGACGAAGCTAATAGTCGCTTTTCGCAATTTTGCGAACGCGCCTATAAATAAATCCAGGTAGAGGCGATAGAATTTTCTCTTCTCCAAAACTTGCAGACCGGCTCTTTGGCCTAACCAGTCTGATATTTAAGAGGTATCGGCGTTCTTTCCCGGGGTTAAAGCGGCCAGGGAATGAAGTCGACTACTCACCTCCATCGTGGGATAGCTCAGCCGGTATAGCGACTCGCAACGAGCTGGACGGTCCGGGGATCGAATCCCGGTAGAAGGCGAAATTTTCCGCACCCGTCCAGATCTGCCCTAGGCCCCACCCAGCCTCCTGTACAATGGGTACCGGGTCTCTTTCCTGCGGTAAAGCGGCCGGGGCGTGGGGTTATGCACCCACTCCATCTAGCGCCCAGGTTAAAGAAAGAATACAGCTATACCTCTACTATCCCTCTGGGTCTTCATGACCTGTTCTATGGTGAACTTTACCTTTACTCGCCTCTATAAGTCCAGAGGTTAAGAATGGGTGGCTGCATGACTTTATGGTGTGAATAGTGACAATTTTACTTTCATACCGTAATAATAATCATCATAATAACAACAACAACTTTCCTTAGACCGGGCGACCACTGTCTGTACTGCAGACCTACAGTGTGACAACGGCTGAATGAACAGAATAGGCAAGCTGAACAGAACGTGAAACAAAACTAAATGCAATGTTGTCTGGCTTGTCGAATTTTGAAATCGGAAATTGACATGCTTGCTAGTCAGTGCAGTGTGACACGCGGAAACAGTTTGAGTCAGTGCAGTGTGACACACGCAAACACTTTGTCTAACCCCAGTTGTGCCATTATACGAGTACCTGCATTCAGTAACGTTAGCCGGAAGTGGGAAGTTTCGGTCGCAAGCGACTCTGCGTGACAGATTCTAGGTTATTTCAGGACGCTTTGTCGGGGATTATTAAAAGAAACTTGTATTTATTAATCTGTCTTTTCGTGTTTATAATTTGTAAGAAATTATCGATTTTTTCTTTTCTTTTCAAATTACTAATGCAGTAGATCAGTTTCCATAAGACAAATTTCGCATTCACTTAGTTAAATGACATAAACCAGAAGACTGAAGGATTACAGTCAAAGTTTGGTTCAAATGCTGACGAAAGATCTTTAATCACATAAATTATAAGATAGAATAACTAACTAACTAATTAACTGCCGATCCCAATGGCCGCGCGGTCTAAGGCGTGGGTCTACGGCCGCTCGCTTACTGGGAGTGTGGGTTCGAATCCCACCTAGGGCATGGATGTCTGTCTCTTGTGAGTGTTGTGTGTTGTCAGGTAGAGGTCTCTGCGACGAGCTGGTCACTCGTCCAGAGGAGTCCTACCGAGTGTGGTGTACCTAAAATGTGTGTGATCATAAAGCCTTGAAAAATTAGGCGGCCTAGGCCCCCAAGGGGCTGTCAAGCCATTAAAAAAAAACTAACTCCATGGAGCAGAGTCCTTCGTGAGAACCTAACAGTTCCTCAGCTAGTCAAGAAACTCCCCGCATTTTGTAGAACCCGAAGGTTCATTACCGCACTCACAAGAGCCCGCCACCTGTCCCTATCCTATCAATCCAGTCCATGCCCCCCATCCCACTTCGTGAAGAACAATTTTAATATTATCCTCCCATCTACGCTTACGTCTTACACCCCGTTTCTTTCCATCAGGTCCCCTCACGGAAACCATGTATGTACCTCTCCGTGCCCCATACGTGCAACATACTCTGCCTATCTCATTCTTCTTGATTTGATCACCCGAATAATATTTTAACAAACTGTAAATTTTCGCACCTGCCCTGTCCCACTATAAGATAAAAGATAGATGTTATTTATTAAATATAGCGGGTGTGCTGGTAAGAAATTGGTTTTAGCAGTCACATTTAAGGAAATATACTTGAGGCACAACAAATAGATTTTATTTGGTTTGATTTCATTTCTAATTTTAAAATTTTTAAGATTTTGTTGTGTCTAAATTTAACAAAATCCTCCCGGGCACACAACCGCCTCAGGTGGTTGAATTTAATCAAAGTTTCACAGAGCGACTGCGTCGCTACCTTTCTGACGCGGATGGCAGCCCGAGATTTTATTGGGTTTTTAATCAGAATAACGAAACCCTTGAGCACGGAATTCATATGCAGGGGTTTCTTGTGTACAGAGAACTCTGTACTTTGAACTGTCAATCTAAAAAATGCGATTTGTGTCGAGAAAATGAGAAAGAGAAATCAAACTTTGTATGAAACACGTGTTTGGAAAAGTGCGGACCAATTGTACTGTTGTACTTCAAGATGTTTCCTTCACTGCTAAACTCCTGGGATTAGTAAACACTTTAAGAGGTGTTTCTCGCAAGGAAGGCAAACCGGGTATTTAAAATCTGTAATCCGCGAGTAAAAAGGGCAAAACCTGCTGTTCCGAAATAATCGCCCAAATCTCTAATGGTAAACCACTCCTGCACCTTGCTAGACAGTGTGGGTAATGAGAGAAGATCTAACATCTGGAAGCGATTTGCTCTAAAATCCAGTGTCTTTGTAAGGGAGAATGCCTCTTCTGCATGAGCAGTTACTAGGAAAGCGAGAATGCGAGATTTGGCTATTAAATAACGAGACTGAGCGCTCAGGTCGTGACCTTTACCGTTGATCACCGAAGTATATGTACACGTATAAGTTACCGCTGAACCTTCCCGCCCAGTAGCGTGCCAAACCACGCTCCGTTATTTTCAAGTAGTGAAAAGTGATTGTTTTTTAAACAGCTCTTTAACCTGCCGCGTTCATGTCCAATAAACATTCAGCAAGTGTGAACATCAAATTTATAACGAAATTGAAGCAAACTGTCACAGAAACATTAAAACTGTTATGTGTGGTGCACGGAGAAAAATCACTGTCCAATGCTTGTCTGTTTGAATGGCACGAGAGGTTTTCAGAAGGAAGACAGGATGTAGAAGACGACAAATGACCTGACCGTCCTTTAACGATGAAAATTGGTAAACATTTGGAAAAGTTGAGGACTCTTGTGAGAAGAGATATCTGTTTGTGCATTATAGTTAAAGTTTTAACAAGAAACTAGCCCCTTTCTTTAACAACCACATGTTTTACGGCAACATTACAGTGTACAGGCAAACTATCGGCACCCACGCTTGTGTAGTTCCTTTTGGATTATTTATGTCAAGCTGTAAATGCTGTAGCCCGTGGAAAGAAATAACTGCGGTTATATCAAGCAGAAGGCTTTGAATTGTTTTTGTATCAACCGGAATGGCGTTCCGTCGCGTTCCAGTCCAATTCGAGCACTGGTAGTATCCTATAAAAAAATTGGTGTCCAACCCGCTTCCCGCAAAATTGTGTTGTGCAGCCCGCGGGCACATTTGTAAACTAAGTACTTATTACAAAAAAAAATTACACAATAATTTAGGCTGTTATGAATTCCACTTATTGTGATTTTTTTTGCACGTGCCCCCTGCGAACCAGCTTACAATAATGGCTGTGGCCGTTTGCCAAAAAAGAAAAAGTTTGGACGCCCTAAAACCGGGCAGATTTACATGTCCGCTGAAATGTGTTTCCAAAAAAAGAAGTTTGGACGCCATAAAACCGGATAGATTTACATGTCCGCTGAAATGTGTTTCCAAAAAAAGAAGTTTGGACGCCATAAAACCGGGCAGATTTACATGTCCGCTGAAATGTGTTTCCAAAAAAGAAATTTTGGACGCCCTAAAACCGGATAGATTTACATGTCCGCTGAAATGTGTTTCCAAAAAAAGAAGTTTGGACGCCATAAAACCGGGCAGATTTACATGTCCGCTGAAATGTGTTTCCAAAAAAAAAATTTTGGACGCCCTAAAACCGGATAGATTTACATGTCCGCTGAAATGTGTTTCCAAAAAAAGAAGTTTGGACGCCATAAAACCGGGCAGATTTACATGTCCGCTGAAATGTGTTTCCAAACGACGGTGAAGGGAATGTGTGAGATATGAAAAAATAACTTTACTCTTCAGTGGGCATTTCTTGGATACTACATTTTTTTTTTACTGCAGTGCGCAGCTGACTTTCAGGAATCTCAAAGACACTCATAATGGGCTTTACAGAAACCGAATGTTTGAAGGCCAAGTTGAAGAGTCTTCGGCACTGGAAATATGAGACTGATTTGACATAAGTTGTTATGTGTCATGCTGACATTAATACCTGACATCACGGTAGACTATAGTTGATGTATATAATGTATGTTACTAACCGTCTAGTGCAGCGGTATTCAACCTTTTTTGTTCGCGTACCCCCAGATATAATTTCTCTTCAACTTTGTACCCCCCCAAAGTTGTTGATGCATAATTCAAATTATACATAATCTATAATCTACATCCAAAATAATTTAAATAAATTACATCAAAAATAATGTATTAAATAATAATTTGATGCTTATTCACGAATACATTCTGTTACTGGTGAAATGTAAACTTAACCTGAATATAAAAACAGCGGCAAGATTTGTGCGGCTGCAAGACTGCAGTAGAAGAGCAGGCTTTCTATTACACAAGACTCGTTAATTATTTTGTCATTGATGCCAGTTTATTAGCAGCAGACAATGTAAAGACGTGCCTGTAATCCGCCAGTTACCTGAACATTTCACGGAGCATCTTGGCTGTGGGCAAGAAGATAAAACCAGACCAAACTCCTTGAAGTGAAAAAGAATGTAAGTCTCAAGGTCAGGACCATCCTACTCCCAGGGTTTCTTTTCACCTTTTTTTTTTCATCACCATGACATAATTCAGAGTTACGTAACTACAGTACGTGATATGACGATATTAAATAATATGGGAAGACGTTACACGACTGTGCAGGTGGCCGCAGACTGTGCAGCAAAAATATTGTAAATCTGAAACTAGAAATTCCAATCACACTTGCTTTCCTTGCATATGTCCGTATGTGGCCTTACTACTTTCCATCAATTACAGTTGTTTATGCCTGTTAAGCAAGGACACAAATATGTCTGTCCTCTTTGAAGAAAGACATGATTCAATGCGAATGACTTTCGCGAGACGATTGAATACTTCGACAGCAAAGAGAGGTCAAGACTTTCGTTATGCACGTTGGTGTTATTATCATTTTTAATGATATTTATATTTCTAGTGGACATGAATCGAGTGTAAATATGCATTATTCTCATCCAATAAGCAATTTAAAATGTTCTGACAAAGAAGCGATATCTATCTCAACTGATTTTTGCATGGAAGTATGTAACCTTTAATGTGCAGCATGTTGATACTGTTGCATAATTTCATGTCAATAATGTGCAACATTTTAATACGTTGGATACTTTCATGTGATCAATGTGCAGCATTTTGATACGTTGGATACTTTCGTGTTATCAGTGTGCAGCATTTTGATATGTTGGATACTTTTATGTGATCAATGTGCAGCATTTTGATACGTTGGATACTTTCGTGTTATCAGTGTGCAGCATTTTGATATGTTGGATACTTTATGTGATCAATGTGCAGCATTTTGATACGTTGGATACTTTCGTGTGATCAGTGTGCAGCATTTTGATACGTTGGATACTTTTATGTGATCAATGTACAGCATTTTGATACGTTGGATACTTTCGTGTGATCAGTGTGCAGCATTTTGATACGTTGGATACTTTCGTGTGATCAATGTGCAGCATTTTGATACGTTGGATACTTTCATGTGATCAGTGTGCAGCATTTTGATACGCTGGATACTTTCGTGTGATCAGTGTGCAACATTTGGATACGTTTGATACTTTCATGTGATCAATGTGCAGCATTTTGATACGTTGGATACTTTCGTGTGATCAATGTGCAACATTTTGATACGCATAGATTTATTTACAGTAAAGGGCGTGGGACGAATTTAGTTTGATCCACATCGTTTCCCTACTTACATGAAGCAAAATCCAAATTTTAATTTTACTGAAAATGTCTCACCTTATAAAACTAATTTTGTCATAAGACAGTTATTGTTAACATGAAACTTAACGTACTTGATATCAGTAGGAGATGTAAAGTTTGTGGTCGCACACTACTTTCGTAGAAACAGATTTTTATTTCAAGTGAATGCATATGATTACAAGTAAAAATATAAAAATCACGTTCAGCAAAATTTGCAACTACTTTTATTCCAAATTTTAACACTTCATGCCCCTTCAAGAAACGCTTTGCTAACTGCATTTTACATGCCATCGAACATGCAAATATCGTATTTTATAGAAATGAAGAATTTATAAGAATACGAGAGGAAGCGACCTTGACCTTTATTGAGATACTGTGGAACCTGCAGTCATCATAAACTGCTTTCCAGCTGATTCCACACGACTATCGTACCATGACGCTCCGTCATTGTCTTCATGGAATTCGTAAAAGCAGGCTGAGTTGATTTGCCACATCCGGTATGAATAAAAAGTGAAACAGGTGATGCAAGTGGTCATAAAAAGCCTTTACAGTGACCGCGTGGTCTTCGGCTGTGGTTGCGGTGGAAGCGTATTCGCGCGAAGTCTAGTTCTCGCGGGCGACCGAACTCACCCGAACAGAGCAAACTTGTATGGACCTATGAAGACGAATACACTACAAATGAAGTATTCGCGCGAAGTCTAGTTCTCGCGGGCGACCGAACTCACCCGAACAGAGCAAATTTGTATGGACCTATGAAGACGAATACACTACAAATGAAGTATTCGCGCGAAGTCTAGTTCTCGCGGGCGACCGAAATCACCCGAACAGAGCAAACTTGTATGGACCTATGAAGACGAATACACTACAAATGAAGTATTCGCGCGAAGTCTAGTTCTCGCTGGCGACCGAACTCACCCGAACAGAGCAAATTTGTATGGACCTATGAAGACGAATACACTACAAATGAAGTATCCGCGCGAAGTCTAGTTCTCGCGGGCGACCGAAATCACCCGAACAGAGCAAACTTGTATGGACCTATGAAGACGAATACACTACAAATGAAGTATTCGCGCGAAGTCTAGTTCTCGCTGGCGACCGAACTCACCCGAACAGAGCAAACTTGTATGGACCTATGAAGACGAATACACTACAAATGAAGTATCCGCGCGAAGTCTAGTTCTCGCGGGCGACCGAAATCACCCGAACAGAGCAAACTTGTATGGACCTATGAAGACGAATACACTACAAATGAAGTATTCGCGCGAAGTCTAGTTCTCGCTGGCGACCGAACTCACCCGAACAGAGCAAACTTGTATGGACCTATGAAGACGAATACACTACAAATGAAGTATCCGCGCGAAGTCTAGTTCTCGCGGGCGACCGAAATCACCCGAACAGAGCAAACTTGTATGGACCTATGAAGACGAATACACTACAAATGAAGTATTCGCGCTAATCGCGCGACATTGCTTGGCGTCCAAACACGTTTTCTTGTTGGTGATAATCGAAGCGTTGTGTATAAATCTATTCAGTGTTTTCTTGATTATAATGGATTGTGAATATGTACAAGTTGTAATTCTGTAATATTCATAACACTTTTCAAATTTCCCCGATAACTCTTCAGAGAGTTTCGAGTGTTAATTTTTATTGCGTTAAAATAAAAGATTCGCCCAGCACTGTGAAATGTTTCTTCCAAAAATATTTTAACATTCAGTTTCTGAGAAATATAAATCCATGGCAAAATTCACGACTTTATTCTAACAATTTATAATTACATTTGTCCGTATTTGCGCGATGTAACCCGAACCGAACACAACCCACTTAATCGGTCGAATTCGGTCGTATTCGCGTGATCTCGACTTCCCGCGATTACGCTCCCACTATATCGTTTTCTACATCTCGAACTGTAAGCTTGTGATTTCGAATTCTATTCGGAACTTGGAAATATTTCTGTGTTTTATTTGCTTCTCTTGATGTGTTTTGCTGTATAAGCAGCGGCCTCGCGACGATCCGATGTCCACAAAGAAGATACAGAAGCCCGAGAAACGGAAGGTCCTAGACCGCGTTAACCTTGTAGCTCACACTACACAGGCAGATAAATGAGTCCTAAAAGGTGCCAGATTCAGAAGGAAGAAAATATTAGTGTCTGTAAGAGATAGCAGTAAAATTTCACATATCCGACAAATTCATTTTCGTACAGGATAATTTTTCCGGTGAATTAGTATTCACAATAGCAACAGTATATGGGGAAAATTGATTTTAAATGGTAATGATTTGTATGTCTACCTGTTTAAACATTGATAGAGTCTAAGTAATTTATGTGGGTAGCTGTCAGACAGCAGACGCCCGTATAAAGACGTCTTCAGTAATTTTGCATTAGCTTGAATACCGAAAGAAATCACGAGACAGGAGACCTTCAGTGGAATGTACTGGTGATTTAATTGAGACAGCTGTGTTATTTGAATTACGTTTGAAAAGCGAAGCTGTGGGTCTTTTATCACGCTGTCATTTGAGAACACACACTAACAAGCTCAATGGAGCGAGTCCTTCTTGAGGCGTTAATCAAGAAGCTTCTCGCATTTTACGGAACCCGAATATTATTACCGCCTTCACAAGAGGCTGTCACTGGTCCCTATTCTGTACCACATCACTCCAGTCCACAACCTTCCGGTCTTTTCAGTTTAAAATTGTCTTTCCCTCTACTCTTAGGTCTTTCAAGTGTTCTATTCCCTTCAGGGTTCTGCCACCAATCTCTGTCCTCTCCCATGCGTGCCACATGACCCTCCCAACTTATCTTCCTTCGCCTGATTATCTTAATATTTGGTGTGTAGTACCAATAATGAGGCATTCATTACGCAGTTTCCTCCCAGCTCAAGGTGAAATTTGACACAGGGATATCCCCATCAGGAAAATGTTATATGATGTGCAAGAGGTGAGATGGCGAACATCGATTGTTCTTCACTGTAGTAATTTCTAGTACTATTAGTTGTTCGGTCTCAAAATGGCCCTGAAAGGCCGAGACACGTAAGAGAGAAGAATAAATAGGCTTATCGCAAATGTATTTCATTATGTCTAATATCTTGGTCTTTTTTATCTGTTATAAGTGGTGAATAAATTAGTTTATCTCGAATTTATTTCATTATGTCTAACATCTTGGTCTTTTTTATCTGTTATAAGTGGTGAATAAATTAGTTTGTCCCAATTTATTTATTATGTGTAAGGGCTTCGTCGTTTTTTCTGTTATAAGTGGAGAATAAATTGGTTTAACACAAATTTATTTCATTGTAGCTAATATCTTCGTCTTTTTTGCCTGTTATATGTGGGGTATAAATTGGTTTATCCCAAATTTATTTCATTACATCTAATATCTTCGTCTTTTTTACCTGTTATAAGTGGGGAATAAATTGGTTTATCCCAAATGTGTTCCATTATATCTAATATCTTGGTCTTTTTTATCTGTTATAAGTGGGGAATAATTTGGTTTATCCCAAATTTATTTCATTATGTCTAATATCTTGGTCTTTTTTTATTTGTTATAAGTGGTGAATAAATTAGATTATCCCAATTTGTTTATTATGTGTAAGGTCTTCGTAGTTTTTTCTGTTATAAGTGGGAATAAATTGGTTTATTCCAAATTTATTTCATTATATCTAATATCTTGGTCTTTCTATCTGTTATAAGTGGGGAGTAAATTGGTTTGTCCCAAATTTATTTCAATATGTTTACTGTCATGGTCTCTATATCTGCTATAAGTACTTTCTAATATTCGATCCCAGGATCGAAACAGGAGTATTTAGGCCTATTAAACCGTGAAACTCGGCGTTCAGTGATTTTAAGAATAGAGGATCTTCACATTCCAGGTCCGAGGCTCTGTATGGTGTTTCGTAACATGGTAATTTTTTACGGTGAGGAGTTGTTAGCACCTCGCCCAACCCCCAAGCTGGAGGACCACCCCTTGTCGGCTGTCCGCGACTGCATATTCGCAGCTACCCTCCATATTTGGAGGTCGTTCCTCCATCCGCAACCCGAGGACGCGCCATGCCGTGGTGACAGGGACCCACTAATCATTACCGGGAATAAAATGCAACTTTCATGCTTATACACGTTTATTAAAATGTTTTTAAGATCTTGATCGTAAGGTAATTGTGCATGATGGTAATATATTTATATCTAATTTAAACAAACAGTTTTGTATACACATTCTGTTTTTTTGTTTTCACACAGTGTCTTATTCGTGTGGAATTTGATTATGATTCAGTGTGGACTGAAATGTCTAGCGAAGGGTATACTGACACCCACTGTCAGCTTTCTGCAAAAAGCTTAGATTTCACCGGTTTTGACTGGTAATACTGTTCTTTCAAATAAATCGTTACAGCTAGTTCCGCCTAGTAACGAATAAAATATCGGATTTAGAAGTTTTAATGCAACACATGTCGACCTCGGTGGACTAGTGGTTAGCGTGCTCGCCACTGGACCCAAATTTCACGGGTTCGATCCCGACCGAGGTAGATGGATTTTTAAGGGTGATAAAAATCCGGAGGGGAAGTAAAGCCGTCGATCCCATGTCGTAGATTTACGGCATGTAAAAGAACCTTAGAAAAAAGAAATGTTGCGTAAGCCAAATTGCCTCCATTTCTCGCCCAAGTCTCCTGACTGCCTGCCAGATGGCTCTGGCAGGCACATCAGGATCGATAGAACAGTAAGCGCGGCCAGTTGACCAGTCACCAACTGCCACGAATGCACACGACTTAGTAACCTCGAAAAGAGGAGGCAAGAGGAGGCCCGGGCCCATATAGGGCTGTTGAGCCATGGTTATTTTTTGTTATTATAATGCAACACATACATATTTTATATATTGTGAGTGTTTGATTTGCGGTTAGGTTAGGAAGGGCAGTCACTGATATCAAAGGCTTTTTTGTACGCGTCAATGATCTGTTTGAAATGTTGCCAAGTAAACATGATTGCAAGTCGTGTGTTTCATAACGTAGAACACGGACATTGCCAAGGCGTTTTTTTTCTTTCTAAATGCCATAGGCTTCACAATGCACGTGTCAATGTAATTATAATCACGCCCCTAACGAAAGTACGACCTTGCCTGCAGCGATTTTTTTACGAAGCTCGCAAAATACTCAACAGCATTATGTACTGATGTGTCGTACGCAGTTTCGCCAAAATCGGCCGATATGTATGGAATGTGAGGATAGAAACTGATTTGTGTCTCTAAGTAAACCAAAGCTTTCACTACGCTCATTGTCACGAAACGTAAATCACTGAGTCAGTTTTAACGGTTAATTTATTTGACGAATTTTATCCAAATGTGATGGAAACTGCAGAAAATATTAACAGAATTTTATTTACGTCCTCAAGTAAAGTATACCTTTCACTGTACCGATTATCACGAAACTCATATTTGCTGAACAGCATCGCTGGAGGTCTTCTAAACCGAGTTTCATCTAAATCGGTCAATAGATATTGCAATTACGAGTAGAAATTCATTTATCCATGAAATAAGGCGTGAATTTTACTGCACCGATTTTCACGAAACTCATATTTGCTGAACAGCGTAACTGGAGGTCTTCTATACCGAGTTGCATCTAAATCGGTCAATAAATATTGAAATTACGGGTACAAATTTATTTATGCCATGAAATATGGCGTGAATTTTACTGCACCGATTTTCACGAAACTTGCGCTTTTTCGATAATTTTGTAAAGAACTCTTCTACCGGATTTTATGAAAATTCGATAAACGTTTTAGTGTCTGACACTAGGTCACGGGCAGAGATAAGCAGGGGGACATGGCTTTTACATAAGGCAATATTTACTTGCAAAAACGCCTAACAGGGGAATAAGTTTTCAAGTTTATTGGAGATTTTTCTGCTAAAATTACAAGTTGTCTACTAGATAAACGTTTTCATCAAATCAGTTTTATCAGAAAAGTAAAAAAATTTCCCCGGTTCCGTGCTGGACTTTCACTTTGAATAAAATTGAGACAATTTCTTCAGTCTTTAGTTCTGATTGTGTAAGTAAATCTACGCCTGTTGTGTTACTATGGTCATATTGTGTGTGTGTGTGTGTGTGTGTGTGTGTGTGTTTGTGCCCGTACATTGACACTGGTAATAAACTCAGAATCAGTCAATGAATTTTCGTATGATTGTGTTTAAAATTTGTAACAACTTACAACAGGCCTGATCAACCTTTTGTGTGGTGCGATCAACTTCGGCAAATTTTAGTCTGAATGAGGGCAACGCGAAATTCAATACTCGAAATACAGAATGAATAAGCATACATATACAGGGCATACACAAAAGAATGGTGCGGTATTAAAAGTGAATTAAAAATGTATTTCTCACCTTACACGAGCACAACATACACCATCAGCGGCGGCAACTGTCCAAGTTTCTCATTTGGTAATTACAATCCTTCCATGTGTGCACGCTGGGTCACATGACACACATCCACACGGTAATCAAACTTATCCCAGACCCGGTGTAACATGTCCGCTGTAATGGCCTGCAGTGCATGCGTTATCCGATCACGAATTTCTTGGACAGTAAGCATGAGAAGCGAACTGCTGGTAGCGCATGAGAAACTTGGACAGTTGCCGCCGCTGACGGTGTATGTTGTGCCCGTGTAATGTAAGACATAAATTTGTTATTCAATTTTGAAACCGCACCATTCTTTTGTGTATGCCCTGTATATATTTGTATGTATAATTTCACCTATTTATTTTTATGGACGTCATGTGTAATAAAAATATATTGTTAATAATAGGAGACATTTATAAAAAGAGTAATTCGTAGCCTAAGCACAAATGTGAAACGTCACAAACATCTGAATTGAATCCAACTCTAAGAAATATTCTTTAGAAATTGATTGTCGCTGAACGTGATAAAATATGCCTCGCCTTATACGAATCCCGAAGGTTCACAACCGCGTTTACTAAGTACTGTCATTAGAACCTATATGTATCCAGCTGAATTTAGTCCAAGTCCTCAAACCCCATTTGTTTAAAATCCATTTTAATATTATTCTCTCATATAGGGCTACGTCTTTCCTTCATAGATTGCCAGATTTCCCGCACGCACGGTCCGGTCATGCAGATTTCTCGATTTCTCTACCATAATATATGGCCAAGAAATAAAATTATGACAATTGTCTGGCACGAGGAATACGGAAGTAATTCCTCGATGTTTCAAAGTATTCTCGACAAATATCCCAAAATTCTCGTCTATATGTTCCTTACACGTATACGAGTATTTAGAGAAGTGTAGGGTCCTTTATCTTCTGGGATGTTATACCGAGTTGTGGACACAGCGTAACATCCCAGAAGTCTTGGATCTTCATCTGCACCACTGAGAACTTCAAATGTCCCACAAGTATAATTCATATCTCACACTGTCTATGTGTACTGGAACACGACTTGTGTTTGTATTGTAAATTATGTGGCAAGCGATACACGATGTGTGGTTATTAAACAACGCGGCTCCTCGCTAAGCTCCTGACCTTGACTATTACCTCTGTAATTGCTCCCATTCGTATGCCAAACCAGGGTCCGTTGCGTTGACGTAGTGACTTTTTTTTACAAGCTTTTTTTTTTATTTTCCACTATTTAGCTTGGTAAAACATTGAGTAGCGACTGAATGTCAAATTTCTCATGAAACCGAAGGAGACTGTCACCGAAAACTTTCAATTTTTACGTGAGGTTTATCGACAAGGCAGCAGAGTTACCGAAAGCGTTCCCACAAAACGGCTTCAGGGACTGCGTAGAGGCCAAGAAAGCTTGTATAGAGCGGAGCGTTGCTTCTGATGGGAAGTATTTTGAAGGGGATAAACAGTTCCAATAATGAAGAACTAGTCTCGTTATTTAATAGCCACTTCCGGTATAGCGTGATGTTTATAAATGGTAAGTTTGAGGCTGTACGTGGGAGCTGTCGTGATGCATTTCAATAATGAGGGAAAGTGTAAAAACCTCAGGATGATCGGTCCGAAAACTAGGATTCGAACTGACTGCCTTTCAGATACAAATATTAGCAGTACTCTCGATCATTAAGCGATCCAACATATCTTTCAACAACCAAGTAATAGCAACAAACAAGCAAATAACTTCGCCTTCGTTCCAATTAAAGTACCCGTTACTTTTCACGATTCTTTTAAGCGCTTTGCATAGTCGCGAAAAGCGCTTATTATCTTCGTAATATCCTTCCAGCTATCTGTCCGTCGATCTGTCCGCATGTATCAGCATGGCTGCCACTCGATGGATTTCCGTGAAATTTGATATTTGCGACTTTTACGAAAACCTGTTTAGAAAATCCAAATTTGGTCAAAATTTGTCAAAAATATCGAGGCGTTTACATGAAGATCTAAGTATGTTTTATTGTTGCCGGCTACATTTAATGACCATAAAAGGGCTCTCTTAGAGTGAAATGGTATCAGGCTGTTAGAATAGCCGAGGAGGTATAAATATTATGTGAACGTGCCACAATGTTACGTACATTGCCTCTCTTTTTTTTTGTCTTAATTTAACATTACTTTATGTACGCACGAGGACGGAATTGAAGGTCAGGCCTGGGTAACCAGCTGGTCTCATTACTATAGTTAACCTTTACTCATTCATAGTGCAGAACAGGTTTTTCCCTTTCGGGTACACACTAAGCAAAAAGTAATTTCATCATTTGACGTAATTGCCATCTGTAGTAAAGGCACCAGAACTGTATCACGCGTTCAATTGTTTTTACCCAGCTTTCCTTCTATCATTGGGGCTTCTTGTACCATGAAAGAGGAGGCTCTCCCTTTCAGCTTTCTCCCATGACGAACTCGGCTATTGCTACAGAAAAGAATCCTTTTTATGTGTCTTATTTAAGAACGCTGTTAGTTGCTTAGATTATGTACAGTATCGATGGCACATTAACAAAGTTGTGCGTGTGTGTATGTGTGTATGTTACTGTCACTTCCTCCATCACAAATCCCACATTGAGTGCCCTCGGATCTAACACAAATTGGTGCGGTGGGAGGCCACCTACTGTGATCGACTCACAAGAACGACGTTACCTTCACAGCAATAACAGTTTTAACTCGCACCCACAAGACACAACTGCACTTAAGCCTCGTCTGTTTCTAACTGAAATTCAGTCAGTTCTGGTATTAGGCGCTTTTCGTTAACGCAAATTGGCTATAAAGTGACTGATGAATGAGTGAACGCTGTTTGTGTAAAGCGGAATTTTGCTTACGCCTTTTGGCTGTTACATTATTTCAACGAGAATTGTTAAGATATTAAATTTTATATTGCTTTCACCGTGCATTTTTCTCACTAATTCAGTTTTTTTACCAACTGTAAAACTTATAGTTTTCTATAAGTTAAAGTCACGATTTAAATGTTTAAAATATTTAAAATAACGGCGTTGGTTACTTGTGCACAGAATCGTGGTATTGTTCCTGTTGTCAATTGTAAGCGTATTGCATTGCGTGTTGTCGTGTGGAGTGGTATGTGCTGACTGTTTTATAAATTTTACAAACTCAGATGTTTTCAAAACTTATTATTGAGACAAGTGTGCCCATTGGGCCCTTCTAGCTTGCAAGTTGAAGTGTAGTAGCTTATTAACCCCCTGAAGATGGTCCAAGGACTGAAACACGTGTAGGGGTATAAATCTATATTAGTAAAACTATAAAAGAGTGTTTTTTTTTTGTGTGTGCATTTGTTGGTAAAGAACTGAATTGTTAAGATATTAGTTTGGGTGACGAGCCAGATTCTTCTCTGATGTGACCCTATCTTAGTTACGCGATTTTCTATACCGCGAGGTCTCACAAGAACGCACTATCGCCTTATAGCAGAACTGCCTGCACATCGGTTGCTGGTCATAAGCAGATAACGGTCCGATTTCCCCCTGCAAAACCACTACAGGTATCAAAATCCTTCCTCTGAGTCTGACAGATTACAAATATCTGGTCCGTGGCAGATCCAGAAACTTTGTAGGCACTTGGATAGTAGGCTTCACAATAACTCGCCCCTAGTCCCTCTGCTCAGCCAGATTAATTCAATCCACATCCCCAGTGCAGGCCTGGATTTCTGAAGTAGCATCTTTACTTCAGGTTTTCCGAAAAAAAAAACATTGTATTTTTTTACATGTCCCATTCGTGTTACATGCCCCACCTATCTCTTCCTTTACGCAATCACGCCATGAAACGATTAGTGAATGAAACAAATTATGTATGCAGTTCTGTTCAGGCTATTAATTCCTTCCACGTAGTTCCAATTTGTCTGATCAGCACCCTCTTCTCATACACTTTCAATTTTGTTTTCCTTAACATAATAGATGAAACTTCACATGTATACAGAATACCAATTTTGTATGTGATTCATACATTGGAATATTTTTGAAACTTTCTTACAAAGACGTTAATCACATTTTGTTAATATAAATATTTGCCTTCTATTTCGAAAGGCTTTAAAGACTTACGTGTATTCATTATGCAATTAAAGTTACACACACAGTACCTAGACTTTACTTAGAAGTAACATTGAATGAGCCGCTTCCGGTGGTCGTGCGGTCCAAGGCGTAAGTCTGCAGCCGTTCGATTGCTGGGATTGCGAGTTCGAATGTGGCTGAGGATATGGATGTCTGTCTCTTGTGTTTGTTGTGTGTTGTGTAGGTAGCGGCCTCTGCGACGGGCTGATCACTCATCCAGAGGTGGCCTACCGGGTGTGTATATTTGTGTGTGATCTAGAAACATCAACAATAAAGAGGCCTGGGCCCGATTCTGGCTGTGGCGCCACAGAAAAAGAAAACAATTGGTATAATGACCTTTATTCAATTGACCTATTTCGCGTTGATTTCGTATGTAAGCATTTCTTACCGCGCATCAGAACACAATACAGAGCAGCAGTATTGAATTTTGTAGAGACCCGAGCTGTAGAGTTTTTTTTATTTTTTTAAAGTTGTCCACACTGAACCCTTTTCCCTTCCTTAAGGGAAATACGAGTAAATGGGCTTATGATATCGTCTTGCTGCCCCTGTGTTCGTACGTGTGTGTTTGTGTTCAATTTTTGAGCCAGACGACCATTTTCGCTGAAGTTTGTATGCATATTATGTCATTTAAATCTATCCCAATCTCATACCTTTTAATTTCCTACACTCAGTAATAAAAAGATGGTTGACGCGCGAAGTTTTAAGTGAGAGCGAAATTAGCGACTCTGAAATGAGTATCATAAAATAGTGTATGATAATAGACATTCTAAATTATGCAAATTTTATTAGAGTGTGTTTTTTGCGTAAAATGGATAATAACAACATGGCGCGCATGCGAATGTTTTCTTCAGCTTTCAGGTTCATGGTGAAATGTGTGAAACATTGGTGCCAGGCATGTTAAATTTGATATGGAAATAGTTCATATACATGCCTACATATTATGCGTGGAATATTGTTTGTAAGTCAACAACTACAAATATGGCGACGATAACAAAATTGAAAGTTTTATCCTACAGATTCTACGTAGGCACAGTGTGTACGAAACAGTAAGTTGTTCACAAAATTTTAATAATATAATAATAATTTTCTTTGCGTGCTGACTCCATAGCCTTATGGTAAGTTACAAAGTGAGCATGATTAAATAGCACTAACCATAACAGTAGGCTCACATCTACAAGCTTATAAATCTATGCAATAGGAAAGTATGGTCTATGAATTCTTTTCGGAGATCCTTGTGTTAAAGCAATAAATTTGTTTCAACAATTTCTTAGAAAGCGAAATAGGTCAATGACTGTCGGTATTGCAGTACCTCTAAGCCAGATACATCTATTACCGCTGGGACATCGAAACAGTAGGTAACTTGTTTCAGAATATGCTGTTACACATCTGTTCCATCGATGGGTTTTACGTTCTACGTGCAACGTGCGTAGAATTAACGGATAGTGGGGAGTTTTCTGTCTTTCGACCCCTCTGCTTATGTAATCTTCTAAATTACTGAGTTTGTTTTTATTGCTTATGGGTTAAATACTCGAATAAACCATACCTTAGGTACATGAATCACAAATCAAATTTTATAGATTTTGTCATAAATGACTCATCACATATAAAATAAAATAAAATAATATAAAATAAAATGTGTATTTAAGTGAATGTTTTGTAAAATCCAAGAAATATTAATTTATAACTCCAGGTAAATGAATAACTTTTGCAAAAGTACAATTGTTTCTGCAGTGTAACTACTTGCCTTCATTGAGCTCGTTGTTGTAAGCACGCACGTAATTTTACTTTAACAGTAATCGATTTCAATAATATAAACAAGGTTTCATTGACATTGAATTGAAGGTTTGATATGACTTACAAAATAGAAATGGTAATTCAAGGCTTAAAAGAGCAGGTTAATAGGGGTACATAAATATTTACGCTGACAGTCCATAACGTGATGATAATAACTCTTAAAACTTAGTGCTTATTTTAGGTATCACCAGGTTTAACATTGAGAAGTTCTTCATTCTGCCTATAGAGTTCATTCATGTATTTTGTATAGATCTCAGAACAAACAACAACTCTTTCCATATATAGCGTTAACTGTTCGAATTTTATAACCGAGACGTAGAGTGTTTACTGCGCGGTACGAACTGAATTCTTAAATATAATTCATGCTGATCTCAGTGTCTAAAGAGTTAAGACTTTAAAGACCACTCGTGTTCATCGATGTATAATTATAAATATCCAATTTATGTCTCAGATTTTCACATAAACTAAAAATACATCAGTAATGTGCATTTAAATATTGTTTAAATTTAACATGATAAAATCGAGGCCAAAAATGTTGTTTTCCTAATTATTAAGTTACCTTTACGACTAATTTAATTGTAATATAAATGTACATAGATAGTACATAATGGTGATATAATTTGTTGCAATTTTAATATGTTACAAGAGGATGCTATGAAAAGGGTTGTCTATCCGAATTAAGTCCCTCGGTTCTGAGTTTGTACATCCCTGCCACGGAAGGTTTAAATTTGTGTCATTAGGCTTACACATGTAATTATAGAAATATATTCTGAATCAGCAAGGCAAATGCGGTTTGTAAAAGTTCAAATAACAAATCTGAAATTAGTGTCTACCAAATATCCAATCCTATTATTTTTTGTATACGTGTACACGTTTAATTTCTTACGTCTAAAGACCAAGAAATTCTGGAGATGACTAAACGCACTTCTGTCGTTGACATTGTCAGACATCAAATCCAGATCACAAGGATCTGCGCTTCTAAGGCCATAGACTATTACACCTAGGGTCAATATTTCGAATATCTTTCGGACCATATAGGTGTACACCCGTATTTGATTGAGGCCTTTTAGTAAGCACGAATCCTACGGAATGTCTAATAGACTAAATGGACTCTTCTGCACCTTAACACAAGTATACATTTATATAGACCAAAACGGTTCTGAGACGTTTTGTGCTTGATATTCCCTGAAACATTTAAACAAACTTCTGGACCATATGGAAAAAAAACAGACTTGGTAAATGTTTAACTTTATTTAATAGATTAATTAATTATTAAATTACCATTAAACACAACTACTTGTATATATATATATATATATATATATATATGTAACAGAAAGCTATATGTTCATGTCTGGGTCTTAATTGATCATCATCAGTCTAAGTATAACAATTTGCTTTAAGTAATAAAATCAAATACAAATATCAGATATAATTAATGTGAGATCTTACTTTCACTTCATATTGCACAATTGTTTTTAATTGTATAACTAGCCAAGCCCGTAACGTCAGTCGGTATAAGAATCTAAAGCGGAAGGCCTTGAAGTGTGAAGCAAACATGTACTGCAATCAACAATGTTTTAAGGGAAATTTAACAACAAATTACACAAAAATCAAAGCATTATTTACACAATTTAAAAAGTTGTATGCGGTGAAATATAAGTGAGATATCACATGAAGTACGTATAGGATTTTAATTTTAATTTCTACTTACATTTAAGTTTTTATATTTATCTTGGTGACAGTCTTAAAGACCGAAACATGTGTATGTAGCTCTACGTTATATAATAAACACATAGTTGTGTTTTGTTGATATTTTAACACTTATTTATTAAATATACAGGGCGTACACAAAATAATGGTGCTTTGGACTTTGTCTGCTGGTTTGAAACCGCACCATTCTTTTGTGTATGCCCTGTATACACAAAGAGATATCTTCCATTAAGTTTAAATTAAAATTTCAATGCCCCCTATTATAAGTACAAATGAACAGTAATTAGCTTTCTGTCATATGAACAAGACTGTGCTGAGTCGATTCAAAATAAGAATAACATCCACAGACAGTATTGAATGGGAATTTTGAAAATGAGTACTTACGGTACCCTGCCCAGCTGCTTTGGTATCCTTAGGGATGCGGTTACTGCCGTTTGCGAAACGCTGATTAGAGCAAGAACGAACTATTACTTGCATTATCAGTATTATATAGTATATTATTATTATTATATATTATTTATTATTATTATTTATTATATATTATTTTATTATATAGTATATTATTGAATTGTATTAGTAGTGTGGACAATTTATCCTCTGAGAATTTTGTGGGCAGTTCTTTGTCGAAAACGCAAAATCAGCACCTTGAATCAGATGCTCACCTCATGTACATGACACTTTTATTCTGATCCTTTCATTACAGCTTGGCATTGCGTCACCGTGCTTGTAAGATGGAGGAGGACGCGGTCACTGCTGACCATTCCATTCTTCCCACACATTATAATACATAAAGAGTGACGCACTTTGCTTTTATCTGGTTAAATAATTGTACACATTTAAGAACTACGATTGACTGCAACTAACTCTTTGGCACAAGGTCTTCACATAATCAAGAAATTCCCTAATATTATGCAACAACAAAGTTCGTAACGTCATTACAGAAACTCTTCGCTAACCTCTGTCCCAAGACAGTTCGATTCCTTTCAGATATTCAAAACTTACAGTTCTGGCATTCATAGTTTCGTGTGTGAACAAGACAGGCAATGTTCGTATAAATGTAACAGTGAGGCGCGTTCGCTTAACCATTGTTGCCGTGGAATAGTATTAAGAATTACATATTCTGAGTGTGTGTCTGTAGCCTTAGTTATCCAGCATGCAAAGCACATGCGCCGTATTATATTTTCATCTGTGGCCTGTCTGGCTCTAACAAATTTTTCCACATTATCTCATAAACGGCACGATTTTCGGGAAAAAAGTTATTGAAAATAAAACGCGTGTTTTGATTTTCTCTATAACTTTTGTCTGTAACATTTCTCATTGTAAAGAGAACTCAGCAAGATATTATCATAAATGTACATAGGTCTTCATGTAAAGTACCCGTTATTCTTGTCAGATTTTAATGAAACTTGAATTCTCTCGACGGATTTTCGAAAAATATCCAAATATAAAATTTCATGACAATCCGTCCAGTGAAAGCCGAGTAGTTCCATGTGGACAGAGAGACACACAGACAGATATGACGGATTTAATAATCACTTTTCGAAATTTTGCGAAGGGGCCTAGCCCATTCGCAAGGTGATCGTTGACGTTAAGGAAAGGTCCGTTATAGTCTGCTCATGCATGGTGAACAGGTCTAAGGAACGAAGTTTGTGAAGCAGAACCCTTGTGTAGCATTTAATGATTGCTGAACTAGTCGAAATTGATTATCACGTTTTTAACAGCCCACCACCGGTTTCAATGCATGAATTCAATCTACATCTTCCCAAACTATTTCATTAAGAAAAAATTTTAATATAATCATCCCATTTATAGTGACGCTTTCCAAATCGTATTTTTCTTCAGGTTTCCAGACCAAAACTCTGTACTCATTTCTCATGTCTTCTATGCATTCTGCATACCCTGCTCTTATGATCCTCCTTGATTTGATCGGCAATAATACTTAGCGACAAATGAAGTTACGCAATACTTAGCTGCGCTACTTTCTATGTCTTCCGTCGTTTCGTCTTTCTTAGGTACAAATATTGTCCCATGCACACTCTTCTCGAACATCCATATGCCCAGTAATATTACAAGTAGTCTCCATGAAGCAGGCCGTATAGGCCGAAACATGTAGAACACAAGAACTTAATTAGTTGTGATTGACAACTTGAGTACTTTGTTAGTTACGTTATCGGTTAAGTGTGTGACATACGGTAAAGGATCCGGTATAAAGTAAGCACGTGACTTTAGTGCCATAATCAGACACAGGAATTCATTCATTCTGCAGTCTGTCTTACGACAGGTCCGTAGCCTCTTCCAAAGCGAGTTCTCCACAGGGTGCGATCTAGTGCTTCCTCTTTCAATTTCCAGTATCTTTTCTTTTCCTTACTGTTATCCAGTAGCTGCTTACTTCTTCTCCCTCGTCGTTTCGTCATTTCTATCCTTCCTTCTAACTTTTCTTCAATCACGTGTTTCAGAAGGCAGTTTCTACGCAAGATGTGACCAATCCAGTTAGCCTTTCTTCTTTTTATTGTATGTACGATATTCCTGTCCTCCTTGACTCTGTGTAATACTTCTTCATTTCTCACACGATCGGTCCAACTGATCTTCTCCATTCTTCTCCAGCACCACATTTCAAAACTTTCCAGATACTTCTGATCCACTTTCCGAAGTGTCCACGTTTCAGCACCACACAAAGCTATGCTATAAATGTAGCACTTTACTAGTTTCTTCCTTAAATTTAATTCCAGTTTGCTGGTGAAAAGATTTTTCTACTTGTTGAATGCTGCTTTTGCCATGGCAATTCTGGATTTAATTTCACGTGTACACCTTGCATCATTTGTTATCATGCTACCCAAATAATTGAAATATTCCACATTCTCCAATTGTTTTTGATCTATCATAATTTTCATTGGGGATGGTTGCACACAGGAATGTACTCCAATAAAAAAAAACAAAGAGTAAAATTATAATTATAAAAAATCTTCTTACCAACGGGGCTGGCCATATCAAAATCTGAATATTTTAAATGTTAATCCGCCTTCCCACGACTGGTGTATTTGATAAATGCGCCAATACTTGTGCATTGTACAATGGACAAGGTGAATAACTGTGATACTGTTTCCACGGCTGGTTTATTTGACAAACATTCTTATTCCTATAAAATTGATAAGTACACAAACATTGGTGGTTTATTTGGCTTGGTTATCGATAGTCACGGATAAATGGTCAGTATTTGTAAAAGTGTACTGTTCCAACGACGTGTCAAAAATCCACAAGTGACAAATGTCTGTCAGATATTACAGTCGTGGTATCGCGGCCTTATAACATTCGGTTTGCCAACAGTAATTCTCAGGTCTATGCAAGAAAATAATTAAGGCTTTATTTCATTATGTTAAACACGATTCCTTGCCATACATTTATTTATCCTCAGTTCTAAAAGATACTGTTAAAACTTCAAAAATATGCCTGGTATACTGAAATGAAAAGATTGTGTGCAGGTGGATGTTATCGGCAAAGGCAGTCGTACCTGTCTGAATATTTAATATTACTCATCCCATGCCTTGTGCTTGTAATTATTTACATACACCAACTTATGTAACACAATAAAATTGTAAGTTATACTTAAACTTGAACCTTCCTACATGTTTCGGCGATAATTCGCCATCTTCAGGGAAATGTCATTACAAAATAAATATACAGGGTTATTCAAAATGATTGTCGGGGTTTTAACAACTTGTCATACACAATACACTTGAGATAGGAGTATATAGTTGCACCGATGGATCAAGAAATTCTCAAAGTTTTTTTTATGATGTGCGGTGTGCAGTAGCTATGCATTTCTCCGCTTGGAGCGCAGTTTACTAAAATGGCGGCGAACGGCAGTGAGAAGGCGTTTTGTGTGCTTACATTTCATGAATGTCGGTCAGTTACAATTGTCCAGCGGCAATTCCGCACCAAATTCGGGAAACAACCACCATCTGACAATTCCATTCGAAGGTGGTATGCACAGTTTCAAGAGACAGGGTGCTTGTGTAAAAGGAAAAGCACTGGTAGGCCGTCTAGAAAAAGTTTGGAACGAACTCGATTATCGTGTTGATGTTTGTAGAATCACAAAGGGTGCACATATAGAGCACCTGTAAGGTATGTCACAAAAACTTGGAGTGTTGTTCTATTAAATAAAAAAATACATATACTCCTATCTCAAGTATATTGTGTATGACAAGTTGTTAAAACCCCGACAATCATTTTGAATAACCCTGTATAGTATTAATACGTGCCGTGCCATGGCTCAGGCGGTTAGTCGCCGACCTCTCACCGCGGAGGCCCGGGTTCGATCCCGGGTCAGTCCATGTGAGATTTGTGGTGGAAAAAGTGGCACTGGGATAGGTTTTTCCCCGAGTACTTCGGTTTCCCCTGTCAGTTTCATTCCACCGGTGCTCCATTACTTGGAAAAACGAAAAAAACTAATCGTCTTCATCACAGGGTTGCACAATAAGCGTTAAGGCTGCGGTGCGTACGTAGCTTCTGCTGTGGGGCCCTTCATCACAAAAAAAATACGCCAATCTCACATTTAGAATGATAAATTATAATATATATATAAAATAGCAGCCATAATTACAATAATGTGGATTATGCGGCTAGTACGATGCTAAAATTTTCCTGATTAAAATTCATGTGCCATTATTTATAACGCGTATACAGACATCTAATTTGGACGTTTTCAATCCAGAAGGATCAAGTCCAACACTGACATGTGATAAACCACACAAATCTGAACAGCCGACTGGCGTGTGTCACTGCTACAGTAGCCTGTTCATTCTCCAGCCATAAGAGTCTCTGACACTTGTACCTGCATGTGGAATCGTGGTAGCTCAGTTAGTACAGTGACTATACCACGTGCTGGACGTCCGAGGAATCGTGGTTTAATTCCCAACATCAGCAAGAGATTTTTCTCTTCTTCAAAACCTTCCAGACCGACTCTGAGGTCCACCCATCCTCCCTGAGATCCACCCATCCTCCCTGAGGTCCACCCATCCTCCCTGAGGTCCACCCATCCTCCCATAGTTACAGGGGGTCTTTCCTCTGTGTTAACGCTGCTGCGGTGTGAAGTACATCACTCATTTCCATCCAGTGCCGAAGTGAGGAATGACTGGAGATGTACCTCCACTCCTCCGCAAGTCTTCTTACCGTGCACAACTTCACTTTTTTATACCTTGCATGTGATACACCACGTTAAGTTCCTGCTATGTCTTTCCATCAAGCTGATTATCACGCGTGCATATTCATGAGTCCCATCTAGTGACGTCACAATTAGTTTAGGGTGTAATATTTAGGTTTCTAGCTGAGCAGATAGACATTCCATTTCCGTTGGAGGTCACTCTGAGGCAGTTAATGTCACTGAAGGACTTATTTTCATAGGTCAGTTGCGCCAACATTTTACACCCCTGGAACTTCTATCTTCGTGCCTTTATTAACCAGGAAAATGTCTGCTCTGTAAGCACTAATCTGTACGAGCTTATAAATTTGAACCATAGAATATTACCTAATTTGCGTATTTGCTGGTGCTGTTGCTTCAGTTATTTTAAAAATTATCGATTGAGCAGGTCATGGATCGGCAAGGTGTCAGAACTTTGTTTACAGATGGCTCCACACTCTACGTATCCTTAGTGTAAAGGTAAAGTTCACCCTAGAACAGGCCATGAAGGCCCAGAGGGGGAGTAGAGGTATAGCTCTACTCTTTCTTTAACCTCGGCGCTAGATGGGGGTGGGTGGTCAACGCAACGCCCCGGCCGCTTTACTCCCGGGGATGTCCCGGTACCCACTTTACAGGATGTTGGGTGGTTCCCAGGGCCGGTCTGGAAGGATGCTGAAAATTTCGCCCTCACCGGAAATTCGATCCCCGGACCGTCCAGCTCGTAGCGAGTCGCTATACCGACTGAGCTATCCCGGTCCTTTCCTTAGTGTGACAGATCAAATTTTTCGTCTATACAAAACAACAGGCAAAGTTGTAATTTTTCTGCTATTCTGCGTATCAAGATGTTAGGTACGAGTATTCTAAGGTGAACAGACTGTAATGTGCTCCTAAGTACTTTGTGTATTGCGAGACTTTTTGTCACGACGGTGCTGAGGAAAACTTCAGTCTTGCGTGGTATGACGTCGTGTAGCTTGGTTTGTAGGTACATACTTACATTTTACAAAAGTCTGCTGCCTCCATCTTCAGGGTATTCGAGGAAAAATTATTTTTGTTTTATCGTCTTCTCCAAATATTCCTTATTTAAATGCAATTGCTTTAAGAATATTTTTTATATTTGCAGTATGATTTAATGGTACGTTCTGCTGGCTGTACATGAACATACCATAAACTACCATTATACTGATAGGTGAAGGAATGTCATAATTTGGGCCTTGCCATGACGCAGGCGGTTAGTTGTCTGCCGTTTACCGCAGAGGCCCCATTTTACTACATGGGATTTGTGGTGGACAAAATGCGATTGGGACAGATTTTTCTACGAGTACTTCGGCTTTCCCCTGTAAGTATAATTCCACCAGCACTCCGTACTCATGCTTCACTCACCTCCCAATCACGCTGTATAATGTCTTGAACTCAGAGACTGCCTACTGCCATTCGCTCAGAATCTTTCTTCTTCCAGTTTGCTATCCAAAAATATAAAAATTAAAATATGCAGAACTATAATTTTGCCGTTTCTTTATACGGGTGTGAAACTTGGTCTCTCATATTAAGGAAGGGACATAGGCTGTGGGTACTTGAGAAAGGGTGCTGAGGAAGATATTTGGGCCTAAGAGAGACGAAACAATATGGAAGTGGAGAAGACTACATAAAGAGGAGCTTTATGATCTGTATTCCTCCCCACATATCATTCAGGTGATAAAATCCTGAAAATGAGATGGACGGGTCATGTGGCACGTATGGGAGACAGGAGAGGCGCCTACAGACCTTTGGTGGGGAAACCTGATTGAGAGACCCGACTTGGAAGACCTAGGAATGGGTGAGAGGATAATACTAAAACAGATCTTCAAGAAATATGATGGGAGCAAGGATTGGATTGATTTGGCTCAGGATGACATGTTGTGGGCTTTTGTCAACACTGAAATGAAACTTCGAGTTTCATAATGTAACGGCGAGGTTGCGGGTGCGAGATTTCGGCCCGCTATCCCTGTCGTAATTTTTCTAGTTTTCCACTCTGGCTGCGCTCGTGGTTTAGGTAGCGTACTCGTATGCTCCCCAACACGGGGTTCTGGAAGAAGGGTCCGAGCGGTATATGAAGTTTGGTGCTCTGGTTTATTCTTTCGAATTTAATTAAAGCGCCGGTTAATGACTACGGACTCTGGACATTAGGAACATGCTGGTTAAAGTGTTCTGACCGTCGCCCTGCCTGGCGTGTACACACATAGTAAGAATATGAAACACTACTATGCTTTATTTTATACGACTACAAACAATGAATTAATTAGTAAATGAATGTGACTATTACTGAAATCAAGGTCTAGTCACTGCCGACTTTAGGGCGGGCACGGGAAATGCGTGCCTGTTCTAACCCCCCCCCCCATCTGGAATTTCCAACAAACCAAATTTAATACACAAATATCCCAAATTCCTACCGTTGTTCACTTTTGGTGATCAATATGTGTAACAACGCTTACCTGCGGTAAGTAGAATCACAATTAATATATTGAACATCTCTTCTTAGTTTGTCCGGTCTCGGTCGATCTCTCTCTCTCTCACCGTGCATCACCCACAACCGCCACAATCAGAATCCCCTCAAATCTACAAAATTTCTCCTACTTCAGCTATACAAACTTCCGGTCAGCAACCAAATGCAAACTCAATTCCCTGTTGCCATGCGCTAAGTCAGCAGTCGCTAGGCCTTGCATCTTAGAACAAAACAAAACAAAGTAACATCTACACTACAATAAAATGCGGGGAATTTTGTAACTAGATGCGGAACTGTCAGCTTGTCAAGAAGGACGGTGCTGAATGGAGTTAGTTATTGAGAGCGTCTCTAAATAACTCAGTTAAAATATGTTGTGTATTACACTTTTTATTGAAATGTTAGGTTGCTTAATATTCTTCGATTATGTACGAGTGTATGCACAACAGTGGTTCCCAAAGTGGGCGGTACCGCCCCCTGGGGGGCGGTGGGATTACCGAGGTGGGCGCTAATAGTTACGAGAGGTGGAAGGGAGCGCTGTTATTATCACAGGCGGGCGCTAGTAGACAAGTTGTGGATTTATTTTTATAATAAAATTAAAATAAAGTGATTTTTGTGTTACAAACAAAAAATGAAATAAATTTCTTTGTATTTTAATTTATGAATCTTATTCAAGCACATATTATTTTTGTAATAAACTATTGCTAGATTAATAATTGTTAATCATAAAAAATATAATAAATTTTTAATTTATTAATTAACACATAAAACATTAAGTTTAACTCTTATAATTTTATTTAAACGATTTTTTAAATATAAAATAAAAGTGGAAACAAAAGCGCATTTATGTTTTTTAAAAAAAGGTAGAGGGGCGCTGTGGGTGTGTATATGGAACCAAGGGGGCGTTGGACCGAAAAAGTTTGGGAACCATTGATGTACAACTATAAAGAGCCGCATGGAAATGAGGACTGTGGAAGGTCAGTGTTGACATGTGATCTGCTTTGGCAAAAATAAGACTGCAGAGAATATGACGGTGTTATACTTAAGAAGGATTACTGTATGGTACAACAGTTGCGGGCGGCATAAGCTAAAGTCTGTATTTGCATAGAAATAGATGGAAATTATAAACCACACACGGAAGACGTGTGGATTCGCATGTGGTGACTTTGGGTTCTTGGTTTATTTAACGACGCCAAGGGTTTCACGGCCTCAAGTAATTTTGATAAATTTTTGGTTTTAAATGTGTCAGTCGTGACGTTTATTTGTTTATTTATCTACTCAGTTGCTTAGTTGCTTAATTATTCATTCACCTACTCACTCACTAGAAGTGCATGCGTCATATGACTGTGTGACAATGCACGCTGAATCACGGCGTCTTTTCTTTCATGTGTATCTTAATTCAAAATGATTGATGAATTCACAAAAATAATGGTTACTGAATTAATATTTTATTGTAGAAATAGCTGAAACCCATCATTGTGACTGCTACCATCTGGTGGCGCTATCGTAACTCTCATTTTTGTTTGACTTCGACGGAAACGAAGTGTCACTCATAAACGAAGCTCTACCGTAACAATAGGGGTTACCAAGGAAGCCGGGGTGTAGCTCAGTCAGAAACAAAGGTTATTGTGCCAGACTGGAATGGTTTACTTAAGTATGTTGTCAGTAGCTCAGACTACATAGTGTCGAATATTATGTTGGTTAGTGAATAATAAATTGGAAGGGATGTGGACATGGTCATGACATATTTTGATATAGGCTACTATTCCGGTCTTTGGAGGGACTGAGATAAAACACGAAAAACCCCAGGCTAACCACTTTAATAAATAAATAAAAATTAGCCTAATTAATCCAATGAGGGTGACGGCCTCCTGGTGGAACCAGGGATAGCTCGAATGTTTTATCACTAGGTGAGCTGTTCCTGGAGATGTCGCTTTTACGGATGTTCTGTGAATGTACTCCATTCGCTCCGGTTTTTGTCTGTTCGTGACCACTGTCCTCTGCTACCTCTCGAACGTGTCTGCCCATCGGGTCTTCGGTCGCCCAATTCTCCATTTGCCTATTCTTACATCCCACATTGAGGTAGTGTGTGCCCATGTGCGCTGTTGCCACAAGCCACATTCATTCATTCCGTAGTCTGTCTTACGACAGGTCCGTAGCCTCTTCCAAAAAGAGTTCTACACAGGGTGCGATCTAGTGCTTCCTCTTTCAATTTCCAGTATCTTCTCTTTCCCTTAAGGTCATCCAGTAGCTGCTTATGCCTTCTTCCACATATTTCCGTCATTTCTATCCTTCCCTCTAACTTTCTTTCAATCACGTGTTTTAGAAGGCAGTTTCTACGCAAGATGTGACCAATCCAGTTAGCCTTTCTTATTTTTATTGTTGTAGGATATTCCTCTCCTCCTTGACTCTGTGTAATACTTCTTCATTTCTCACACGATCGGTCCAGCTGATTTTCTCCTTTCTTTTCCAGCACCACATTTCATTACGGGTTTATATTGTGCTAGCCACACAACAGCGATGTTTGTTGTGGGCTGTTTTAATACACTTCTACTATCGCGATAATCGCCGGAAGAAATTGAAAAAAATACGAAAAACCTAGGTCAATATAATTTTCAATTGTATCAATTTTACCGAGTGTTAGTTGCAACCAATCAAGACATTTGATTCTCCGGTAGCAGAAACAGTCCCGTTAATATGACGGTATTAACCCTTTAAGGACGAAAAGTAATGTTTTATTAAAGACTCAGCTCGTACCGCGCAGTGAACACACTATTTCTCGATAATAAAAACAAAGCAGTTAATGCTTTACAAGACAAAAGTCGCAGTTTGTTTTGAGATAAATACAGAACATATAAGATTAAATACACTGTGTGGGCAAGATGTATAATTTTTGATTGTTAAACCTGGTGGTACATAAAGTAACTACTGGGCTTTAAAAGGCTATGTTTCTTAGTGTGTAGAGTTTAATGTAACGCTAAATAGAGTGGACGATCAGTACTATGGATTAGTTTTCACAATTAACCATCATAACTGCGTTCAATGTAAGTTGGTGCATTCGGAACGCTTTGTTCACGTGTTAAGTGCTAATATCCGGTGATGCAGTTGGGACGTTCTACACATCGGTGAAATGTGAATTTCTGGCATTTATTATCTTTCCACATCTGAATATAAATAAACCATATTCCCTTACAGGAATTTTCCAGCCATATGATGTATTAAAATATAACTTGTATTAGCTTCTTTGTGTCACTCTGTACGTCGTAACATATACTTTTTGGCCAAAAATGTGGCAACGCGGCAAATACATTGTATACGTATGAAAGCATTTGGCATGTACTTGTGTTACCATCAGATGGGTAAACTATATTGAAGTAACCCGTAAATGACAAATACGTTTTTATTGTTTGCAGAATTTAGTATTCTTTACGACGTGTTTCGGCCAACTTGGCCATCTTCAGCTAATATACAATATAAACAAAATACTTGATATGGTATTAACGACATAAAGTTCTGTAAAAATAAATGAGAAATTCAGGGACTACTTCAATCAATATCTTTTAAATATTATCACAACGGGATGTTTAGAGTAAAGGTCTTTAAATGGGTGTATGCTTACAGCAGCCATTTGTAGGAACAAGCAAAACACACATCTTTCAATCATGTGTTTTGTCTTTTGTTTTACTCTGAGCTACATAGTGAACGTGGAACAAAGCACAAACTACTCGTACAAACTGTTCTAGTAGTCTAGTGGTTGTCTTTGGTTCGTTGCCAACGATGGGGAAGGCGGCGAACACCATCGGCATCACCTGACGTGGTAACCTGTCCCACCTCGCCTCAAACTCCTTTTAGAATATCCTCTCTGTTTGCAAATCATTTTCCATGCAATGGCTGCTTAAGTTAGGGAATCAGAATCTGGCCATATGGACTGAGGTCAGGAGAGCAAGGAGGCTGTTTCCCACCTCCAACGTCGAAGAACAGTCTTAAAAGTGTCTGCTGGGTCAGCTGTGGCATAGTCACGTAGGATCATGGCATTTGTGGTATGTGCATTCACTTTCATCATGTGAAACGCGATAACACACAAGAACACCTTGGACATCGTACCCCAAAATGGTCATCAGCTTTGTGGATGACGAATTTTGAAGTGAATACGTCTTTAAATTCGGTCCGGTGTAGGGGGGTCTCTACGAAAATTCTAGCGACCAAAAAAATGGCAAGATTTGTCGCGCTTATATCTCGTAAACTATAAATGATAATGTAATGATTTAATTTTTTTTTTTTGGATAGAGGGTTGATGTCCGTATCTAAAATGGTGGGTAGTGGGGGTGTGCAGCGGTGAGGGGGGAGGGGTAGCGCTTTCGCGTGAACACTGTAAATGGCGACGCCGCGCGGCGTTTGGGCAGTGTAACTTTGGATTGCGAAGAGATAGGACGTTGAAATTGGTGTCGATGTGTAGAGAATAACAGGATCTACAATATTATTTAGCAATAATAACCGATAAAGTAAAATTTATAAAGTTATAAGCCGATAGGTTTGCTGAGTTGAAGAAAATTTTCATAATGTCGAAAACACTGCAAAGGAAATATGAACAGAAATGTAAGAAACGTATATCATTGGAAAGAAAAATTTAAAAGGAATCAGAAAAGCCCAAATTGACTAATGCCGAACGATACAGATTGTATAGAGAGCGTAAGAAACCCGAGCGCGTCAACGCCGGCGCGAGTACTTCGAGTGCGCCGCTACTATGCCATATGTATCTTACTTCTCCTATCATCGGCCTTTGATAAATAAAATTATACTTCACTTATAACCACCAAGACTTTATTCATTTACATCTTACCCTTCCTCTAATAACACAAAGACGGATTCACGCTTTAAACGATTGCGGTTGTGTCCCTGTACATAAGCCACGAATTTTTTGTCGAATTTTATGTATTCTTGGTGCCTGTGGATGACGCCATTCCTAGTACTGTCGTTTGATTTCCGGTTCCTAGCCCGTGTCCACGTTTAGTCGATCGCAATTATTCTATTCAACATGCTGTCTCCTTTGCGACAACATCGTTTCACATTAATACAATATGCCTCGTAGCGTGTCCGCTGTTGTAGCTTATTTCAATAATGTTGAACCCACTTGGCAACATTGTTGCACATTCTTAGGCCCGTTCGCAAACTTGTGAAAAGCCACTATTAGTTTTGTCATAGCCTGTCCATCCGTCTGTCCGCTTGGAATAACTCGTCTCCCACTGGACGGATTTTCATTAAATTTTATATTTGAGGGTTTTTCGAAAATCTGTCGAGAGATTTCGAGTTTCATTAAAATCTGACAAAAATAACGGGTACTTTACATGAAGACTTATGTACATTTATGATAATATCTCGATAAATTCTTCTTAGAATCAGAAATTTTTCAGACAAGAATTTTACAGAAAATCAAAACACACATTTTATGTTCAATAGCATTTTTCCGAAAATCGTGTTGTTTATGAGATAATGTGGAAGAATATGGTACAGCCCGACAGGCCACAGATGACAATATAATACCGCGCATGCGCTTTGCATGCTGGATAAGTAAGGCTATAGACACACACTCATAATATGTAATACTGCTTTTCCACGGCAACAATGTTTACTCGAAAGCGCCTCAATGTTACGTTATAGTACATTGCCTCTCTTGTTACATTCTGTCCTAAAATGCGCAGAACAGTAGTCGCAGCTAATTCCTTCACAACGCAGCGCCTGTCTTCATCATTGTACGGTTCAATCAGGGTCACTGACACGTCTGTGAACGGACACGGAACGTGAACTGCGATGCATATCGGCAGTTGACACTACCACTTTTGACTGCCTGGTGCGCCTTGCAACTCTAGCACGGTGACCCAATTCTTCATGTGCATTTCCGGCGAGGAGAACTGTCTTGACCTACGAAAGCTCTTATACTTTACTGACTTCCATTCCAGAACGAGGTCGCCCCACATAATCACATGTGCGCGCCACGTGCCTCTGCATCCGATGGTACATTTACAAGTACGCTTTTTCGGACTGTATAGCTGCTTTTCGCGGTGCCACATTTTTGGCCAAAAAGTAGTTGCTAAAAGTAAAGTAAAGTTCACCCTAGATCAGGCCATGAAGGACCAGACGGGGAGTAGAGGTATAGCTGTACTCTTTCTTTAACCTCAACACCACGCCCTGGCCGCTTTACCCCCGGGAATGACCCGGTACCCATTGTACAGGAGGCTGGGTAGGCCCCAGGGCCGGTCTGGAAGGGTGCTGAAAATCTCGCCCCCACTGTGATTTTTGTTTTGCCTGTCCGGAGTTTTTTCCCTTTGATCCATTTTTGTACTGTTTAAATCCTTTCGTCCTTCATGTCACTTTACGTTCCATACTACCGTCCTTACAACAAACACAACATAAACATCCATGCCCCCGGAGGGATTTTTTTTTTTTTTTTTGCCTGCCCGGGGTTTTTTTCCCTTTGATCCATTTTTGTACTGTTTAAATCCTTTCGTCCTTCATGTCACTTTTACGTTCCATACTACCGTCCTTACAACAAACACAACATAAACATCCATGCCCCCGGTGGGATTCGAACCCACGATCCTAGTAAGCGAGCGGCCGAAGACCCACGCCTTAGACCGCACGGTCACTGGGATCGGCATTCGATCCCCGGACCGTCCAGCTCGTAGCGAGTCGCTATACCGACTGAGCTATCCTGGCCCACAAAAAGCAGTTGCTACGATTTATAAAGTGGCCCATATGTAATCACAGAAATTAACTGATAAATACCACGATCAGACACAACTATATTTCTTATGCAACAATATGTTGACTTATATTTTATGGCTGTCTTTATCAGTCACTTCAACACACAGCGGCATGTCCTTTATCAAAAGTAATGATAACAGTATTTTGATAGCGGCTTGTAATAACTAGTAATTAGCAGGACTTAAACGAGGTTTGTGTTTCTCACAGCGGTGACTGTAAAGTTTACTGTCTTTGGTATGTGACGCCGTGTATTCTGGTAGACATTTACCGACGTTTCAGAGGAAAATAAAACGTAGAGACAGCGGGGCCTCTGAAACGTTCGTCTATCTCTACCAGACTATACGGCATCAGATCCTAGATAACAGAAGTCTTCATAGAAGGAACTACAGGATGAATATCTCTCTAAATTCTTGTGAACGAAAGGTAAAAGATAGAGTTGTCCATATCCACGCCATGACGGTATATAATGGGAATTTAATTACAGCTTCGCTCATTCTTTACCTCGGCGGTAGATGGAGGTGAGTGGTCAACTTCACACTCCGGTTGCTTTACCCCCCGGTACCCATTAATCCTTTCAATACGACGCTCGGTGGGCTTCAGATCCGGTCTCGAAGTTTTTGGAGGAACGAAAAATATCTTGCCCTTAGCGGGATTGGATCTCCGGGTGTTTACAACTCGTACCGTAGTCACTGTACTGACTATATGTAACTGACAGGTACCATCCCATTCCGCATTGAAGGCTACCTTAATTTCATCGTGTAAGTGAAACTAAGCTCGTCACACTTTTCACCTTGTGTATAATACATCCTTCACGAATGGGGTCAAATATGCTGTCTCTGAACATGGTTAGAACTGCCGCACTTTTTCAACTCGAAGCCACTTCGTAAGTTTCATACAACGTGGAAATATTTTTATGAAAGTTGATACATTTATTTACCCAGAGATGTGAAGTAGGTGATACTCTTAAGAATTCCGTTCTTGTGAGGTATATCACTGTGTCAGTGGGTAAGTGGATCCCGAACTTTCGAGACAACATAATGTTCTCATCTTCAAGGGTAGGTATGAAGATGAGGACACTACTTTTCCTTATCTTCAAGGGTAGGTATGAAGATGAGGACACTACCTTTCCTTATCTTCAAGGGTAGGTATGAAGATGAGGACACTACTTTTCCTTATCTTCAAGGGTAGGTATGAAGATGAGGACACTACTTTTCCTTATCTTCAAGGGTAGGTATGAAGATGAGGACACCACCTTTCCTTATCTTCAAGGGTAGGTATGAAGATGAGGACACTACTTTTCCTTATCTTCAAGGGTAGGTATGAAGATGAGGACACTACTTTTCCTTATCTTCAAGGGTAGGTATGAAGATGAGGACACTACTTTTCCTTATCTTCAAGGGTAGATATGAAGATAATGACACTACCTTTCCTTATCTTCAAGGGTAGGTATGAAGATGAGGACACTACCTTTCCTTATCTTCAAGGGTAGGTATGAAGATGAGGACACTTAAGTGTTCGTATCTTCAAGGGCATAGGCGTAACTTGGGAGGTCAAGGGGGGCAAATGCCCCCCCCCCCCCCGCCAATATTTTTTCTACCTAAGAATAGATTTCTTTTGGTTACTGAGTTGACAAGGGACAAATAAAAACGTTGGTGTTAGAGTGGGGGTAAAAGGATATACTCGTATGTACATTAAGGACTGGTTAAAACCAATCTTCCCCCTCTTTCTAACTTGACTCCTTAGTAATTAAATTTCCTAGTACCCAAGGTCGATTTTGTCCCCCCTCCCCCTTCAATATTATTAGCAAAGTTACGCCTATTTTCAAGGGTAGGTATGAACATAAGGACACTACGTTTCCTCGAAACGTCGGGATCTTATTACTTGCTGACGCAATATCATAGCCCAGAAAACGATAACTTCAGCTAAACTGCTGCGAAAACCTCAAAACTTGCGTAGTTGTTACACCTAACTTGTATGTGAAGATACCCGGTTCAAGTCCCTGTCAGAACCAATACATACCGTTTGTTTACTTCAGTTCCATCAGACAAATGGAGTAATTTGCTGTGCATGTGCAAAAAAAAAAGCAAGCTGTCTCTTCGTATCTGGTTCACATTGCATAACCTCATCAGTTAATACAGTGCCGTTATATAACGTTGGAAACAAAGGAAAACCTTGTTCACATGTTTAATAGTTTGGCATCTCTTTGCAGAATGGGTGCGGCTTAATGTCGTCTGCTATATGGTTACGCAGTAAAAATTCAATTGTGATGAAAAGGGAGTCGTGCTTAGACATATTTAGGGTTCGTTTGCAAAGTTAAATTTAGGTCAAGCTAATATTGACAGAGACGTAAGGTTTAGCGTGCTTCTGAAGTGACAGTCCTACTTAACTGCTGTGAAAAAAAAATATGTTGAATGTTCTTTGTGTCAATGTTTGCTTATCTCGCTCAAGACTCTCGTACTCTTGACCCGTGAGGATGGGACCGATACGTTGTCCCGAAACGTCGGTAAACAATTACCACACGACGCCGCTTAATACCCCAGAAGACCGCAGATTTCAGCAACATCGCGGCGGAAGTCTGAAATCAGGTCTCTCGAGGTATTTAGTATATCTGTAAAACTGGTAGCCATGTTCAAGAATTTTAGTAAACCTTTGTAATGCAATATATTAAAGGTGAGACATTCAAAAAACTATTCTTTATTATATTTATTATGTTTATTTTATGATAGCTACATGTTTCGACCCTACAGGGTCATCATCAAGCAACAAAATATAAAAATATAAGAAGGGACGACGGTTAAAATATTTTTCATTCTTTTTAATGTGAATGACATATCTTCCTTACAAATTCCTTTCATTTAAATTTTATATTATTGTATTAAATCTTATTAGAGATAGCCTGGATTATATATAAAGTAAAATCTTCTTACACATATAATTATAAAATCCGGTAATGTTTATAAAACAACTGTGTATGCGACAGGTTTTACATTATGTATAATCCAATCTACTTTATGTGCGACATGATACAATATTAGGCCTATAAAATTTAAAAGAAAGAAATTTGTAAGGAAGAGATATATTTCACATTAAAGAGAATGATAAATGCTTTAACGACCATTCTTTGTCATATTTTCTTGCCGTTAGGGTTGAAACATGTAACGATATAAAAACAAATATTTTTTTAATAATAAAGAGTAGTTTTGTTGAATGTTATCACCTTCATTATACAGGGCATACACAAAAGAATGGTGCGGTATCAAAAGTGAATAAAAAATGTACTTCTCACCTTACACGGGCACAACATACACCACCAGCGGCGGCAACTGTCCAAGTTTCTCATTTGGTAATTACAATCCTTCAATATGTGCACCCTGGGTCACACGACACACATCCACACGGTAATCAAACTCATCCCAGACCCGGTGTAGCATGTCCGCTGTAATGGCCTGCAGTGCATGCGTTATCCAATCACGAATTTCATGGATGGACGTGGGCAATGGTGGTACATAAACGCTGTCTTTAACGAACCCCCAAAGAAAGAAATCGCACGGTGTAAGATCTGGCGAACGGGGTGGCCAAGGGAGAAGGTTCTTGTCTCCATTTGCAGCAGCACGTCCGATCCAGCGCATTTCCCCTAAACTGTCCCCGCGGCCACGCAGTAAGCATGAGAAGCGAACTGCTGGTAGCGCATGAGAAACTTGGACAGTTGCCGCCGCTGACGGTGTATGTTGTGCCCGTGTAATGTGAGACATTAATTTTTTATTCACTTTTGAAACCGCACCATTCTTTTGTGTATGCCCTGTATAGAATTACTAAAATAGGATGGGATATTCTCTGTTTAACAATAAAAACCTTCTTAACGTTGATCTTATTTCTTACGCAATTTATGCTGCACCAGATGAAACACAGGACTTCATCATAACCAAATGCTGGAGGGATATTAATTGCTTTAGAGTTGGTAGAGTTGGCCTCAAGTAAGACTGAACTTCGACCTCCTGACAGGAAATCGTATTCTGGGATGGTCAGTTCATTTCCAGAAACTAAATGTGAGGAAGAGAGCGAGAGATGCTGAGAGTAACTGACGAGAGTGGATAGCTATAAATTTTCTCTTTATCTTCCGAAATGCAAATCTTTTAATGTTATTTAAGACCAGCTAAAAATTCAGGAAACCTAGAAGACATTTATTAGTTATTGTCAGAGATGAAAACAGTAACTTCTAGGCTCGAGTGAACGCAGCGTGGGATGTATTTTAATGGCTTCAACCCAGAGGGCAAGCAATCGTGCGTCACTGTTCTTATCTCGCGAGAGAAAGAATTATTTAAAGCTGGAAAACAACTCAATAAGTCGTCAGAATTGTGTACAGACCGAGTGAAGGCAGTGTGGGGGGAAGTGTACGGCTGAACTGTTAAGTGCCGAGTGAGGAGCAGTCCGGCCATTGTGATACATCTATACAACGCTTATTTTCAGGGTAAACAAAGTTACTTAGTGAGTTTTCGAGCCTTTGAACACGGACATTCGAAAGGAGCATTATTTGTAGTCAATAAAATCACATACATCGCATTCATAAACTCCTTTAAGAATGATAGTGATATTTACATGCAAACATACTTGAAATCTTCTAACTTACAACATGTTGCATTTTTTTGCATTCTATTAACCAAATATCAAGACACGTATTGCCTTCTGAACATTTACATAAGTGCTAAAGTTCATTTATTTTAATACTGTTACGATTCCAAGACTTGAGTTATTTGAGAAGTGACGAACTTTATTGTGACAGTCTACATACTCTTTGTTAACCCACGAGTGTTTAAGTCTCCAGTGTAGTAGAGGGCTAAATTGTGTGTGTGTTTTTAAACGCTTTGCTTGAGATTAACATTAGATACACTCGTGAGAGCTCCACGTGGTAGTATTTGTGCGTCATTCAGATTCGGTCCAAGTGTTGTGAGCCAATCAATTTGAAGCGTTACGACACAGACGCGGTACAGAGGAGTTCCCTTGGATCTCACGCGACCAGGTGATTTGTTAGCAGCCCTGACAGCCTTCACGAGTCCATGCGATGCAGCCAACCTTTCGTGCGGAAGTCATGTCTGAACAATATTGTTACACATAATCGGCTAGTTAAATCCGGAGATATCTGCTTTTAGGTTCAGATTTCATGCCGTGTGCTGTGCTGTTAAGTCAAGTCGAACAACAGATCGCCTTGCAATAGCGTAGCTTCTGCATGTGAAATAGCGAGCGACCTTCAGGGACAAGCAATGACGGATGAGGCTGGTAGAGTCTATGAGTTCCCGTACATGAAACCGGAAGACCTGGGATGGGTCGAGAACTGGAAGAGAGAAATATGGAACCCAAGAACGCGCCAGTTTTTCGGGCGGACTGGAAAAAGTTGGGGTGAGTTTATTTACTATAAATTGGTTAGCTTGCAATATAAAAATGTTCACGTGATTAGTTATAAGCTATGTAGCGTAACTGAATAACAGTTTTAACGATACTGGTACACGTATACTTGATGACATATACCGGGTGTTCATTATATAACGCTGCGTAAGTCCTGAACTAGTCTAGGGCCGACCAGCTTTTATAAATATGTTCGCAGCGTTATAATTTGAAAATATCTTGTGTTTGTATATTGAATACTGTGATTTTTATATTTGTCATTTTGAAACATGTCTCTCCTGTACCTGATATATATGAGGCAGGAATTTCTCGTTTGCGGAAAGAGATTTATGTCAACAAATGTGTAAATGGATGTACTTATTTACAATCTGAGACGCTGCCACGACCAAGATCAACAGGTCCGAACACTGACGCAGGACAGAGCATTTGTGCACCGGACTTAACACTTCTTAAACATTATGGGAATTCAACATATTTAACCACCAATCCGAAACAGTAAATTGTAATCAACGCGGATAAACAGCTACAAGCCTAAACAAGACCAACAAGGCCACGAACAATATACCGTTCCATGGACTTTATACTGCATATTCTCCTACCACTCCGAAACATAGAAGCATATACGTATTCTGTGTTAATCATATATTTATCATTTTAATAATTCTAATTATTATCAAAATATATTTTACACAGCACCATGTATTCGTTCAATTGCAAAAAAAATAGATCTCAATTATTATATTTTAGTACAATTGTATACAATACTATTTATGAGTCATATTATTGGCCTGAAGATGACCAAATTAAGTCGAATTTACCGTAGTAAAGTATATAATAGCCGATCCCAGTGGTCGTGCGTTCTAAGGCGTGGGTCTTCGGCCGATCGCTTACTAGAATCGTGGGTTCGAATCCCACCGGGGGCATGGATGTTTGTGTTGTGTTTGTTGTATAAGGACGGTAATATGGAACGTAAAGTGACATGAAGGACGAAAAAGGACTTAAAACAGTATAAAAATGGATCAAAGGGGAAAAACCCCGGACAGACAAAAAAAAATCCCACCAGGGGTATGGATGTCTGTCTCTTTTGAGTGTTGTATGTTGTCAGGTAGAGGTCTCTGCGACGGGCTGATCACTCGTCCAGAGGAGTCCTACCGAGTGTGGTGTTTGTAAAATGTGTGATCGTGAAGCCTCGAAAAATGAGGCGGCCTAGGCCCCCAAGGGGTTGTCGAGCCATGGGGGGAAAAAATATATAATATGCAATATTTTTGTGTGACGTTGTTTAATTCCTTCATTAGTGTCTGTATTTTGTATCATCAGATAGCGGCCCTGCAACGAGGGTTTAAAATTGCTGACCTTTTAAACTCTTTATAGAGCAATTGAGCAGCTAAGTGACAGTTTAATGACACGTCAATTCTTGGAATACGAAACGCCGGTTTTTAGGGGGAAAAAAAAGCAATAGTGTCGAGCGAACAACCAGTCCATCTAGCGGTAGAATGTAGAAGATTAGTTTAGAGCGCGGAAATTTATAAACAGTATTGTAATCCGACCGGTATGTATGTGTTTTGTCTGCATTTGTTTAATAAATGGGTTAGTCGTGAATGATTGAGATATCTTTGCCGTATGCCATGTTATTTTTACGGTAATTGTGTTTTTAAAGAAAGTACGAGATAATGAAAATATAAGGTTAGATCATTATTGTGTCTCGCATGAGTGACTTGTACGTCTTCACGTACAACCGTACATCAGTAACAAATAAAGTAACACCCACGCGGATGTTTTACACTGTTATTTACATTTTACAAAAGCGAGTTCAAATTGTAATTCCAAATAATGATGATTAAATATAGGTTAATAATAATAACAACAACAATAATAATACAATGTTAAGTTCAAAATAATAATTTGATTTGCTCTTTGTGTTATGCTAGCGAAAGCGACCATTTTTCATCCATGTTTCTCTTAAGATAAACTTATTATTGGTGAGCAGTTCAGATCATAAAGCTCCTCCTTATGTAGTCTTCTCCGTTCCCCTGTTTCTCCCTCTTGGACCTACATATCTTCCTCAGCACCCTATTCTCGAACACCCTCTGTCTATGTTTCTGCCTGAGTGTGAAAGACCAAGTATGCAACATAACCAGTAGTTTCATTAACTTAGAAATTCATAACAAAGAAAGATTACGATAAATAACATGTTAAATAATTCAATTATTAAATTATATTTGTTGACTGTCGAGATAATGCTACCTGGATCTTTGCGTCAGTAAGTGATAAACGGTTTTCAAGATGAATTTACAGCAGAGCTGTAATAGTAATGTCAATAAATGGTTTCTTTTGTGTGTGATGTGTATGTGTACAAAAGCCTGACAACAGTAGTTTATTCGCCTAGTAACAGCAGCTTTCTTTAGCTTTCTACATAACGACCATAACACGACACACTGTCAGCAGTTCCATACGTTACAAGAAGTCAGTGACTAAACTCATAACGTACTTAATACGCTACTTTTGTTACTACGAAAGGCATTATTATGCACTCAGCTTTCTTATACAGTGGATGTGTACAGTTTTATTCTATACAGTCATAGTCTTTCGCCGATCCTAGTGGCCGTGCGGTCTAAGGCGTGGGTCTTCGGCCTCTCGCTTGCTAGGATCGTGGGTTCGAATTGCCGATCCCAGTGGCCGTGCGGTCTAAGGCGTGGGTCTTCGGCCGCTCGCTTGCTAGGATCGTGGGTTCGAATTGCCGATCCCAGTGGCCGTGCGGTCTAAGGCGTGGGTCTTCGGCCGCTCGCTTACTAGGATTGTGGGTTCGAATCCCACCGGGGGCACGGATGTTTGTGTTGTGTTTGTCGTAAGGACGGTAATATGGAACGTAAAGTGACATGAAGGACGAAAGTATTTAAACAGTACAAAAAAAATGGATTAAAGGGGGAAAAACCCCGGACAGGCAAAAAAAAAAAAAATCCACCCGGGGGGCATGGATGTCTGTCTGTCGTGAGTGTTGTGTGTTGTCAGGTAGAGGTCTCTGTGACGAGCTGGTCCCTCGTCCAGAGGAGTCCTACCGAGTGTGGTGTGTCTAAAGTGTGTGTGACCATGAAACCTCGACGAAACGAGGAGGCCCAGGCCCATATAGGGCTGTCGAGCCATAGAAAGAAGTCATAGTCTTTCACGTAACTGACATATCATTCTTCAAGTTCAAACTACCATTTCTTTTAACCTGTCGTAGCCCATTTTAATATCGAAACGCTTCTTGGTCACGTGACCTTCTCGCTTTTATAAGGCATGCGGGGGGCCAGCTAACCTATATCTTATTACTTTGTTACTTGCTTCAGTACCGTCGGAAAACTTCCGAAAAAAACCTGCAAGGAAGAGACAAATGGAATGACCAAGGCATGAATGGTAGGATACTATTGAAATGGATCTGCAAGACGGTTTATGTCATTTTTATCTGAAGGTGACGTAAACGATCGAAACATGTTATTTTTGGACGGATTTTATCTTTATTTTGTGTAAATAACACAACGGAGTGACATCCTCCAAAGAAGACTAATAAATCGTTGCATTGCACACTGCCTTGTATGTGTTTATAGCCTACGCCGGAAACCTTCATTTATTTGCCACATGAACACAGTATAAACACTTAGAAGTATTAAGGCACTAGACAGCGATACGGTTTGTAGAGCAAAAATTATTATGGGCTTTGCTAACATCAGTGAGCAGTAAAATACTTATTATCCTTGTGAATATTTTAAAAATCTCGAGGGTCTGTAAAATTTGCTGGCTTAGAATTTCTTAAAATATACAAAAAGAGCAAAGTGACCAACTGTCGACTTTAAAACAGCGTACAAGATCGCAAGTGGTGTAAGCCGTGACGTAACACGGACTTTGCCAAGATGTTCTTTTTTTCTAAACATCATAGGCTTCACCGTTTTTCACACAAATCGGAAAATATATGTGGAAAGTAGAAACATAAATTCATTTATGCCCGTAAGTAAAGTCCGAATTTCACTATGTCGATTTTCACGTAATTCGCAACCAGTAAATTTTTTTTGCGGTCATTTCCGTAACCGAATTTCATCCAAATCGGACGATAAATGTAGAATATATGTTAAAATTTCATTTACGCCCTAAGTAAATTATGGCTTTTGCTGTACCGATTTTCACGAAACTCGTAATTTCTTAATCGCATTACGTTGAGATTTTCGATACAGAATTTCACATAAATCTGTAAAGATATATGAAAAATGCAGGTAGAAATTAATTGACTGCCGTAAGTAAACTATGACTGTCACGGAACACATTTTCACGAAACTCGCGCTTTCTCGACAACTTTCTGTAAGTAACTCCTGTGCCGTATTTCATTAAAATCTGACAAAGGTTTATTCTCTGATACTGCATCAGGCACAGGGAGCCGGATGGACGGACATGCTCTTCACATGAGGATTTCTTTATTTACTTCGTAAATAACGCCTAAGAAGAGTGAAAATTTCAGGTAGCATTCAATGATTTCGTGTCGCTACCACATCTCCTTGGAAGGGACCGAGCATGGCATATTTGAAACGACTATCCCAAGCTTATCGGGGATCGAATCCCGGCGTGAGTGAGATTTTCCGCACCGGTCCAGACCGGCCCTGGGTCCACCCAGCCTCCTGTAAAATATGTACCGGGTTAAATCGGCCGCGGCGTGGCGTTGACCAACCACTCCCATCTAGCACCGAGGTTAAGGAAAGAGTAGAGTTATACTTCTACCTCCCTCTGGGCCTTCATGGCCTGTCCTAGGCTGAAGTTTAGGCTACCTTTACCTTTCTTTTATCCCAACATTGTGATGGTGAGACTAGAAAAAGACTGCGTGTCGTAGAATTTCAGAATAGCCGATAACCCCACCCAAATTCGAAACAAGACCTTCTGAATACAAGTCTAGAAAACTATCGCTCCACCAATCAGGTCCGATACGATGGATGTCTAAAATAAATCCACTATTATAGACGTTTTCTGCGGAGAAGAAAGGAATAAAAATGCTTGCGAAATCGAAATAGCGTTCTGGAACATCGACGTGTAGTTTTCGTATCAACTGGGTGTGTTTTATCCTCCAGTTGCTACTGTTAGCACTATGCAGTGTCATCACAGCTTATGGAATAGGGACATGACAGAAGTGAATGTTTAGCTCATAACCATGTAAGACTATTTAGCAGAAAATGATAATAGCATGTATTTTTATAGTCAACAGTTGCATTTCGCTTAGATCAAATATTTATTTCTGTTCTGATTTACCGGGCATCGGTCGGACTTTGTTCAGTAACAGGCAATCACCCTCTCTGCGCTCCTCTCAGTAAACGTTTCACCTCCCTCTAGCTATGACCTTTCGCAAGATCGGTTATGTTTGGACTTTAATGCAAGAATTGACACACAATTCCATAACTGGAATCTATTCTGTGATGACAATTACCCTCTTGTATGTTCTCCCTTGTCCACGCCATGAAGGCAGATAGGGAGACTAGAAGCATAAGTCCACTCATTCTTAAAGCGTTTAAATTGACGCTTCGGCCGCTTTACCCCCAGAAAACATTTCCGGGGTTAAGATTTGAATAGGAGGCTGGGTGGGTCACATAGCCAGTCTGGACATCCTTGACTCCTTCACTCTTGAGGATGGGACCGATACGTTGTCCCGAAACGTCGGTACGGAACTGTCATTCTACGCTGAGTAAAATCCCAAATGAGCGCACATTTCATCTGTATCTTTGAAAATTAAGGCATTACGTTCCTTCGAAACGTCAGTAACTACTCACCAAAGGAAGCAGCGTCGTCATGTCTCAGATGATCTGAATCCTAAGAATTTCTTTTAACAGCTGAATAAACGTAAAGTTTCCAAGGAAAGTCTGCCTACCATCATATGGAGTTTTGTTTTGTATTATCAGCATTTATCGTCATTAGTGTTTTCCATCCAGCGGTAGTGTCATAATCGGGGGTCATCCTCGTGGTCTAAGTTGAAATGTCAATGATGCTGTAACTGCCTTCGTGTAAAAGTCCACTCAAATAAGCAAAGTGCGCAACGAATTGCCTGCTCACTGTTTAAAACACGATGCATTGCCTTCGCTTGCTACTCGTCGCCAGATGTCACAGCTTCTGGCAACGAATGCTGAATTCGTTAAACTGTAGACGCCTAGCGTAGTCATACTGACTAGGCTATGGGCTAGGGCTTACAATACCGTGTTCCCGGCATCCCGAAAACCGAGATGCCGGCCGTTTTTTTCTTCCGGTGTTCAAATACCGGTATTGATACAAAAATATCGGTTTTTCGGTACTAATTTAAACATTAAATGTTTATGATTCATTCACATAAAGGTTGTAAAATCAACAATAAATCATTGATATTACTGAATTTGCAACTGAGGGATTGTTATACACAATACAAATGTAACGGAAACCTGAAAACGTCATGCAACTTAGATCTGGTTTACTTGACACTTTGTTGCGCACGAAAGAAAAAGTAAATATTGCGTGTTAATGAATAAATATGTACCAAAATTAGATCCAGTTTAAACGATAACACTGTTGAATGCTTATGTTCCTTAAGAGCTCACTTTATTCGGACAGGCAGTGTGGATGCTTGAACATAACTAAATTTTTGCAATATCAGTATGTATACAGGGTATACACAAAAGAATGGTGCGGTTTCAATAGTGAAAACTATTGAAACCGCACCATTCTTTTGTGTATATCCTGTATATATATTTTTTTTTTGTTCTTAGAATAACTGTATTTTTAATCATCTTTGTCAGAATATTCATTATTGTAATAAAAGTTTGACTTAAAACATGAATTCAAGTAATTACTTGTTTTTTCGTTACGTCACTGCACCTAATTGTGATCAAAATTTATTGAGAAAAATTTTTGTTTTTCGAATACCGATATTAATACCGGTATCCCGGTTTCGTAAAATTAAAAAATTACCGGAATACCGGTATTAAGATTTTGACCGGTATTGTGAGCCCTACTACAGGCTGAACGACGGAATAATGGTGGTTCGATTCCCGGCAGGGACCATAGATTTTTCTCTTCTCTCGGACGTCAAGAGCGGGAGTGTGTCCAGCCAGCCTTCTGTACCGGCGCGTCTTCTCTAAAGGTAAAGCGGCTGTAGGTTGAGGCTGATCGCTCATCTTTGCCTCGACTCTCTTGTTTCTGTCTTATAGTAGGCGGTTTTGCCGACGTTTTGAACTTAGCTTTGAAGATGAAGTCATGTCTTCCGACATTTCGGAAGATCAGCCCACCACAGATGTGTGTGTGTGTCGTTACCTCAAAAAAGCAAAGAATTTTATGTACAAACTTTAGTAAAATCCCGAAGAGTACTTCCTGTCTCGGTTATCTGATATGCAACGTCTTGTCTATAATGACCATGGGCCAGTGATATTACACGTGTGATACTCTTACCTTCGATTTTGTTTGTTACACCTTACACGTGCTCTTATGGATTTTAATTACATCTAACACAGTCTCTCATGAGACACCGTCATGTACTCAAGGTATTGCGAAAAGCGACTATTACGTCCGTCCGTCCGTCCGCATGGAACAACTCGGCTCCCACCCGGACGGATTTTCATGAAACTTGATATTTGAGGATTTTTAGAAAATCTGTCTGAAAAATTCGAGTTTGAATAAATTGTGGTAAGAATAACTGGTACTTAACATGAAGACCCACGTACATTTATGATAATATCTCGCTGAATTCGTCTTAGAATGAGAAATGTTTCAGACAAAATTTGTAGAGAAAATCAAAACACATTTTATTTTCAATACTTTTTTTTTTCTTAAAATCGTGCCGTTTATGAGATAATGTGGAAAAATATGTTACAGCCAGACAGGCCACAGATGACACTCTAACACGGCGCATGCGCTTTGCGTGCTGGATAACTAAGGCTGCAGACACACACTCAGAATATGTAATACTTATTGCTTTTCCACGGCAACAATTGTTACGCGAACGCGCCTCAATCTTACGTTATACGTACATTACCTGCCTTTTAAAATATTTTCCTTCCATCTACGCCGACCTCTTCAAACTGGTATGTTCTCTACAGTTTTTCCGACTGATTTTTTTATTTCCCCCATACGTGCCACACGTCCACCTCATCACATTCCCTTTGATACGATCTCCAAAAGAATATATGATGTACGAATATAAATTATGAAGCTTCTCATTTTGCAGTAAAACAAATATGATAAAGTCTGAATCAGGCTAGAAAGGTTTTTGGCACCGATTTACAGAAACTTCTTTGAGCCATTCGTGATCGTGTGTCCAGGCGTTTTATTGTATTCCGAACCACTTTATGATTTTAGTTGAATCTTAGGGAGTGTTATTAAATGTTGGCTGCCTAAACCAGCGGTCGCCAACCGGTGGTCCGCGGACCACTGATGGTCCGCGAGAAAAGTTTGGTGGTGCGTGGAGAAATTTGGACATTATTTGCAATTTTTATGTTTATTATACTGTTTCATTATATTCTGATTCGTCTTCACACTAATAATTTTGTTATAATTAAACAAGTGCATTTCATATTAATAAAATGGAACTTTTATGATCATTATTTTATAGATGTTTGTACCTTTTTAAAAAAAAAATCATGTTAGTGGTCCGCGGGATTCAAAATTGTGAGTTTAGTGGTCCGTGAGGTCCGAATGGTTGGCGACCGCTGGTCTAAACGACCACGAAAGAGCGTCAAAGTATTTGACTGCTGAGTCCCCTAATCTGAAAGTTAATATGTATGTGAGCTGCACGAATTTTCCTTGTCAGCCATGTACTTATCTTCACATTATCTGACAAACCCCCGAAAGAAAGCGCGAAATTAAATTTTAATTTCGTGACATCTGGAGGTGATCAGATACACAAAGGTAGCGGTGGGCTGCAGTGTAGGCTGTAGAAACCTACTGGTTCATGCTACTTACGTACAAAACTTTTTTTTTGTAATAATTCCAGGGGGGGGGCCGCACCTCTGTATCAGGGAGCCGCATTTGGCTTTTGGGCCACGCGTTGGACGCTTCAGCACTAATGAATGTCACTGCTTATGTTTGCATCTGAACGTGAATATGTAAAGTCAAATACGTGCGGTTACATACTACATTTGTTTGTATGTGTAATGTCAGCGGAGCAAGGTGTTTACTGACGCACGTTGTAACTTAAGGATGAAGTAACGACATATAGCGCCAAGCAGGTTAGCACAGAAGTATTGCACATCACGTGCCTTAGGCAGGCATTAGCCTGGGAACTTCTGTACTGATATTTTATTTATCGTTTTTTTTTTCATGGCTCGACAGCCCTATATGGGCCTGGGCTTCCTCATTTCGAGGTTTCATGGTCACACACATTTGAGACACACCACAGTCGGTAGGACTCCTCTGGACGAGTGATCAGCCCGTCGCAGAGAACTCTACCTGACAACACACAACACTCACAAGAGAGACAGACATCCATGCACCCAGTGGGATTCGAACCCACGATCCTAGTAACCCACGCCTTAGACCGCACGGCCACTGGGATTGGCGATATTTTATATATTGTTTATTTATTTATTTATTTATTTTCAAGCAATCAGAATGATAATAGACCTTTCTCAAAAATAGGCCGGAATCGTTTACTTGCACACTCCTCCATATGCATTCGTAAATAACCTATCATGTATCAGTAGTTAAACGATCATCAGTTGATACAACATCGTAAAAATCAAAATCTATGAAGGGGCAGTCAAGATAAAGAGTTCTTAAGATTTCAGTGAAGACAAGCAGATGGCACTCTGTGAAGATCTTGCTTAGGTGAAACTGTCGGAAGGCACAGACTCCGGAATGAGTGAATGATAGCATTTCATGTGGACAGAAACCAGTCCTGGAACTCGTTGCACTTACTGCTGCGCCCCCCCCCCCTCCAGACGTTTGGATATGGTGGTAAAAATAACTAAATTTCTAAAGCCTCCCTCAAGAAGGTGCAAAATAGATACTGTAACTTACGAATTACGGGTAATAATAAACAGAACCAAACTGAATCTTACGACAGCATGTAAAATTATTATTGTTTTTGGCCATATGGCTTCAGGGCGTGGACAGGGAAACTTTACGTTTTTTTACACCCATTATATTAATCTCAACTATAATTTTGCCTGTTGTTTTGTATGGGTGTGAAACTTGGTCTCTCACACTGAGGGAGGAACATAGGCTGAGGGTATTCGAGAATACGGTGCTGAGGAGGATATTTGGGCCTAAGAGGGACGGGGTAACACGGAGTGGAGAAGAGCTTTATGATCTGTACTCATCACCAAATATTATTCGGGTGATCAAATCAAGAAGAATGAGGTGGGCGGGGCATGTAGCACGTATGGGGGAGAGGTGCATACAGGATTTTGGTGGGGAGACCTGAGGGAAGGAGACCTCTTGGAAGACCCAGGCGTAGATGGGAGGATAATGTTAAAATGGATCTTCAAGAAGTGGGATGGGAGGGCATGGACTGGATTGATATGGCTCATGATAGGGACAGGTAGCGGGCTCTTGTGAATGCGGTAATGAACCTTTGGGTTCTATAAAATGCGAGGAATTGCTTGACTAGCTGAGGACCTGTTAGCTTTTCAAGAAGGACTCTACTCCATGGAGTTAGTTAGGTAGTTACTTTGTTTGTTAGTTAGTTAGTTATATTAATATTAAGTTCTACAGCCTTACTGAATTATTAATCTCAAATTCTTTATTATTTACAATACACTTCTTTTAGTTTTCAGCTCTCGTCCGGAGTTGTATACGAAACATTGCAACACGTGCTTGAGTGTATCCATGTGACCCTACCCAGAAGTCGACAGTGATAATGACACTGCTCCAATAAGCGAACATTTTCCACCTTCCACATTACCTTACGTTTAGTCCATCGTGGACAGGCAATGTAAATATTTAGTTTATGATGTAAACAACTACTGTTTGAGCTAGGGTAATCGTTGCGTGACAGGCTCTGAATATGTATACAGGAGAGTTTGTCCATTACGAAGTGTTCAAGGAAATGCAGTCGCTGACGTGTGCTTCGAGATCACCACAGGAACCAGCTCTGTTGAATTTAGAATTCCCCTGTCTTAACGCACTTCATCCAAGACAACGACCGACCACTTGGTGTTGAAAACAGAAAGTCCGGGGACAGGAATTCGGGTCGTTGAGCTATGTCAGCTGAGAGATGCAGTCGAACTCGGTTATAACGTCATGAAAGGGACTGAATATTTGGTGTCGTTATAAACGAGTGTTGTTATAACCGAGGAATATTATGTTGTGGTTAAGAGTGAGAAGTTAATTGGTACCACAGAATATCTGACGGTATAGACGAGGTGTCGCATAAATCGATGTCGTTATAAACGGGTTCGACTGTAGTTGCCACATTTCTAAGGATGATAGTGCCATCTCCTTCAGGACCAAATAGTCATTTGCATTACTTTATCATTACATGGTCTTGAAGGTACTGCCAACCTTCGAAACGTCGGTAACTACATGTGTTTACAAAGTTGACTCGGCGTCTTGTCCAAGAACACTTAAATTTTCAGCTGTGAGAAAATCAAGTCTTGCAAATAGAAATACTCTTTTTTCCACCGAACTTTGCAGTGTAGACCCTCGGACGGGAGACTAATATTTGAGAACTGCCTTATTTATCCGGTCACTGTCTGTTGTCTGGGGTGTGCCTAATACGACGTTTCGGGAGCTGACTGTACTGCAATTTTCAGGTTCTATGTGGTACCACCTACACACACACAAATTTGTAAATATGTGGACGGTACAACATACAACCAATTTTGCCTGTTGTTTTGCATGGGTGTGAAACTTGGTCTCTCACATAGAGGGAGGAACATAGGCTGAGGGTGTTCGAGAATAGGGTGCTGAGGAGGATATTTAGGCCTTAAAGGGACGAGGCAACAGGGCAGTGGAGAGGAGCACTATGATCTGTAGTCCTCACCAAATATCCGGGTGATCAAATCAAAAAGAAAGAAATGGGCAAGGCATGTGGCACGTATGTGTACAGGAGAGGTGCATACAGGGTTTTTGGTGGAGAGACATGAGGGAAAGAAACCACTTGGAAAACCTAGGCGTAGATGGGAGGATAATATTAAAAAAGGATCTTCAAGAAGTGGGATGGGGAGACCTGGACTGGATTGGTCTGGCTTAGGATAGGTACAGGTGGCAGGCTCTTGTGAATGCGTTAATGAACTTCCGGGTTACATAAAATGCAGGAAATTTCTTGGCTAGCTGAGGACCTGTTAGCTTCTCAAGAAGGAATCTGGTCCTTGGTGTTATGGAGTAGTGAGCCTCACATTCCCCCGTTTTGCCTCTTGGTACAACATAGAACCAGAGGACTGTAGAGTCAGCTCCCGAATCGTCGTATTAGGCATACCTCGGAAAACGAATAGTGGCCAAGTACGTTATAATTAACTATTATCATAAGCCTTCCGCAGGACGTGACGTAATTCATAGTTTGCTTCGTATTCTCCAAGGGACTGCGATTTTGGCGTCTGGAACAGACAATGACAGCTCCATGTCATATCCCTTCGCACTCCTTCTGTTCGACGTCAGGCCCTTGAGCTTTTTAAATGAAGTGATGTAACTGTTAAATAAATATGCCTGTTATTTGCTTCCCATCCATCATTCAAATTCACCAGTCTCGGCAGATACGAATAACCAGATAAGCAGTCAATCACCAACTTTGTTGAGCGGCTAAGGTTAAGCGATAAAGCGACTGAGTTGTGGCTCGAGTTTCCTTTACTACTCTTGATTTTCCGTAGTCTAATGAAGTATGTAAAACTCGGTTCTGTCTCTTTAAGCGAAGAAACTGTTTTAAGGGTGTTTATGGACAAGGTGCTGAGGAAAAATGTATGTACCTAAGTAGCAGGAAGTGACATGACACTAGGAGAAAAAAGCATCACGATAAGGAGCATCATACTGTTTACTAACTCCATGGAGCAGAGTCCTTCTTGAGAAGCTAGCAGTTCCTCAGCTAGTCAAGAAATTCCCTGCATTTTATGGAACCCGAAGGTACATTACCGCATTCACAAGGGTCCGCCACCTGTCGCTATCCTGAGCCATATCAATCCAGTCCATGCCCCCCATCCCACTTCTTGAAGATCTATTTTAACATTATCATCCCATCTACGCCTGGGTCTTCCAAGTGGTCTCCTTCCCTCAGGTCTCCCCACCAGAACCCTGTATGCACCTCTCCCCTCACCCATACGTGCTACATGCCCCGCCCACCTCATTCTTCTTGATTTGATCACCCGAATAATATTTGGTGATGAGTACAGATCATTAAGTTACTCGTTATGTAGTCTTCTTCTCTCCCCTGTTACCTGTCATACTGTTTACTGCTCACTTAATATTGAGTGACTAAATGTAGGAATATGAGGTGGGTGGAGTATACAGCACGCATGGGAAAGATCAACAATTCATACAGAAATTTTGTCGCAAGTATAGAAGTTACATACCGTTTGGGAGAAAGCGTAGATTGGAGTATAATATTAAAATTTGTCTTAAATAAATGTAATTTAAGGTTGAGGTCTTCGCTTTTCTGGGATATTGAGCAGCGTTGATTGGTGGTTAGTTGCCGAAATTTCGGGACAGCCTATCGGCTCCATCTTCAAGGTTCAAGCAGGCTCCTTGATCATTAATTTCGGAAGATGGATTGAGAACCTTGCGAGTGATGATATATGGCAGCCCGAATGTTAATAGCATTGTCAAAAGCAAGTATAAAACTCACATGTGCGTAACTCTGAAAAAAAATGTACAGTTTTGAATGTATACGAAATAATGAGAAAAAAGTGAAACCTGTTTGAAACAGCACACGGATTGAACAGAAGTCTATGTTTTGCTTAAAATGTATCTCGTAAGAAAAATGTGGTGACAACTGACGCACAATTACGCCCAGTGAACCTAAAATATATAAAGAAGAAACAAAAACTCTAGATTTATCAGAAAATGTGGTTTATCGATATGTATTTTTGTCTGTGCACAAATCCCGGATGCCAGGTCGCCGTGGCGCCTAATATTTGTGGGTCCTCAGTGTCGAACCCCCTGTATGTCACCCATCTGGTACCTAGAATTTTGAGGTGACTGCTATATTTTTGGAAAATCTGTGCACGCCCGGTTTTCCTTTTAGAAGGAATATCTCTGACACAAACTATGAGCACGATAATGTAATGCGTCCTGAATAATAATTAATTTAAAAAGAACACAAAGAATAAAGAAATTGAACTGAAAACATATTTACCTTTCATAAACAAGGCAATGTATAACTACAAACAGTCATCAACAAATGCACAAATGGTTTGTGCATTTGTTGATGACTGTTTGTAGTTTAAAAATGCACGGTGAATTAAGACTAAAGTCTGTAAATGCCAAACAGGCAAAACTGGTACATCAATATAGAAACATCAAGATAAAATTACTAAAATCAAATGCGGCAATCTGGTTCAACAAGGTCTGTAGATCCGAACAACTTACACCTTCCTACATCGACATTAAGGTTAGTGGAGACAACGAAAGGAGTCGTAAAACCAAAAACGCTGCTACCAAGCACAGAATCAACACTGAACTTAAATTCCTGTACAAGAAGAAGTCAACTTAAATGGTTTGTGCATTTGTTGGTGACTGTTTGTAGTTTAAAAATGCACGGTGAATTAAGACTAAAGGCGATGTATATTTCTGTTTATAACGTCATCTTTCGAGGAACACATTTCTTGAGGCAGGTTACCAGCTACAACGTGTTCGGCTACTTCCCGACAAAACGTACATAACTAAGTCATAAATAACCTTGATTTCAGGCTTCCGCCGCGATGTTGATGTAATCTGTGGTCTTCTGGGTAATTACACGGCGTCGTGTGGTAATTATTTACCGACGTTTCGGGACAACGTGTCGGTCCCATCTTCACGGGTCAAGATTCCAAGAAGGAAAGAAAGCCGATGCCAAGGGGTATGCTGCCAAGTTTCCTTGTCATCGGCTTTCTTTCCTTCTTGGAATCTTGACCCGTGAAGATGGGACCGACACGTCCCGAAACGTCGGTAAATAATTACCACACGGCGCCGTGTAATTACCCAGAAGACCATAGATTACAAGTCATAAATAGCTGTTACAAATGTTATAGCAATTATTTCCGTGAATTCTGAATATACGGTGTGTATATTTATTTGTCAGTATGTTTTATCGACAAGTGCATGTGTCAGACGGTAACTTGCCCAAAAAGAATAAAAGTAGCCTATTTCAGATCCATTGAAAAGATGCCGATATAAGCTAATTTTACTGTAGTAAGCGATGGGCTGAACTACGTAAATGGCTCTAAGAACATGCAGGGCTTTGCACTGGGTACACATTTTTCGGTAACTAAAGTGTTTATTTCGGTGTGTTTTCTACCTTTTTTTGTCCTCTACGAAAAAGTATTTTTACGACCGATATTCTATAACTTTTATTACAATTAATGCCCCCCAAGGAGTCATTTTGCATGAGCTCCAATGTCTCTTTTTCAGCCAATGAAAAAGCGCTGAGAAGAAGTATAAACTGTCAAACGAATGTGGAAGTGACATCGATGAGCATTTGTCATGCAGATTACTACTTGTAACACACTCAAGCACACGTTCAGTCAGCACAAATACACACCTTTTTAATCCCGATAATCCTGCTACGTTTCCGTTGTAAACAGCAATTTTAGACAGTTAATTAGATGTGTTAATCGATACATTTTTTACTGTACAAATTCTTTAACGAAAGGATCTGCCTCTCATTTCAGGATTCCGCCGCGATGTTTATGAGACCTGTGCTCTTGTGGGATATTACGCTGCGTCGTGTAGTAATTGTTTACCGACGTTTCGGGACAACGTATCGATCCCACCTTCAAGGGTCAAGAAGTCTGACCCTTGAAAATGGGACCGATACGTTGTCCCGAAACGTCGGTAAACAATTACCACACGACGCCGCGTAACATCCCAGAAAAGCGCAGATCGGATCCACGTTTGTTACACAGAAGTGATATAAAACATAAATTCTTAAAATATATGCGTAATATGAAATAGTATTAAAATTTCTTATTCTTTTGTGTATTAAAACCTCTGCAGAACTTTATTTCTCATGTTGGTCGTTGTCTTTGTTCTTTATATTTGTATGCATTTAGCGAATAGCGAATTTCGTTTTTCGTAACCTGAGATAATTTTATCTTTGTTTATTTCTGTTGGTTTTTTTTTAGTATCCTTGACATTTTATGGGATCTTCTTGTGAAGTGAATTAAAATTTTTCAGATTCTGATACGTACAAAACGTAAAAGTAATGTATATATTCTTTTTAATCACGACACAGAGTTATTAAATGGTTTTGTGATTGACAGAGAAATATGGGGATACGTTAATGTATTCCTTCGCCCCCCCCCCCTTCCTCTCTGTATTTCGTCGAGGTATCTGAAATTCTGGAACGGTTTTGTACGTAGAATTTGCATATTACTGTTGTATTGGTTACGACATTGTCGTAGCTCTCCGTACACCCCCTTAGTCCTCAGCAGAACTAGATTACGCTTCATTCAGCGTTGTTACGTTTTGTTACCAAGCGTCGCAGTGCTGACCGTGAGAGTCTTAACACCATTCCTGTTAGTTCTGGAAGCTCTCCAGTATCTCATGCAGAAGCTTTAAATTTTCTGAAATGATGTCACTTTATCAATCGATATTTCTTCTTTTTATCATGGGCTTACAGAAAGATAGCTGGAAAAGTGTTACTTTTATATTTGTATATCGATAAAAGATCTTTGAAACCTCGTAGGTGCACGTTTTAACAGAAGTTTTCACTTAAGAAGGTTGTTATATACAGGGTGTACACAAATGAATGGTGCGGTTTAAATGGTGAATATAGGGAATCCGCACCATTCTTTTGTGTACACCCTGTATTATCTGCCCCACGTTATATCAGAGATTATGTAAACAGCTTAGGAATGGGGGTAGGTGCAACACAACGAAGTCATACGGACCTACCGCACAAAATAAAGTAATTCACAAACGCGTTTCTTTTTTAAAAACTAGCAGAAAAGGCAACAAATTTTTATATAAGCTTTCGCTTCTTGTAATTTGAGTGTTATTTATTATTTGCAGGTTTATTTATAAATAAATATTTTAAAATGTCTTCACAACATGGTACTTGTTAGAACAATTCGCGTTCTTTTCTGTTCTGCATAAAATCGTTTTTATTTCACTGTATTTTTTAGTACGAAATACATTTTTTCGCTGTTCCTGCTACTATCAGTTTCGTTTACACATGGATTTCCAGATGAGATTTTCTATCAGACTCGAAGAACATCGATGGCAACGACTAAGCAGAAAGTTGTTACACATCAATATGTTCCCATGTTGGTCTCTTCTGTTTTGTTTGTTTATTGTTGCTGTCTTGACCCTTGGTATAAGCAGCTAATTTTCGACAAAGAGCTTCAAGATCTCACAAAAAGTACTAACATCAACAAAAAGTCTCTATGGCTCCGCCCGGTTATAGGGAGGATGAGGTTTATTCTTCACAGACATCATAGGATAAAGGATCTTAACTTTTTTATAGTATATTTAGCGAAGTTGTCAGTGTCTAAATCAGTGGTTCCCAAATTTTTTCGGTCCACCCCCCCTTGGCTCCATATACACACCCACAGCGCCCCCCTACCTTTTTTAAAAAACACAAATGCACTTTTGTTTCCACTTTTATTTTATATTTAAAAAATCGTTTAAATAAAATTATAAGAGTTAAACTTAATGTTTTATGTGTTAATTAATGAATTAAAATTTATTATATTTTTCATAATTAACAATAATTCATCTAGCAATAATTTATTAAAAAATTATATGTGCTTGAATAAGATTCATAAATTAAAATACTAAGAAATTTAGTTCATTTTTTTATTTTTAACATAAAAATTACTTTATTTGAATCTTATTATAAAAATAAATGCACTACTTGTCTACTAGCGCCCCCCTGTGATAATAACAGCGCCCCCTTCCACCTCTCGTACCTATTAGCGCCCACCTCGGTAATCCCACCGCCCCCCAGGGGGCGGTATCGCCCACTTTGGGAACCACTGGTCTAGACCATAGGGTGTCGATGCTCAGTAAAGGAATGTGGCTATGAATGTGGATAAATACACAGATTTTCCGTCAGACACAACTATATATTTATTGTAACTCAGCTACATGTTTCGGTCCACTTATAGGACCGTCATCAGGCTGTCAGATAAAAACTTTTAAAAGAGGAAAATATGCATACAGAGTATACATTTTTTGTTTTTGTTTTTGTGAGATCTCATAAATTACAAATGTTTAGGTATTGTATTTCTTATTGCACGTAGTAGCTGTTACTTGTGATAAAACCATCTATTTTTAATAACAGTACGTGCAAATTTTAACATATGATGTTTTGACATTTTAATTTAAAACTATGTTCAATTTTCTTCAAATTTTTTATTTTTTATTTTTGTATTGATATGTACTTTGTTTTTCTTCAGTATTCTAATCCTATTTTAATGTTGTGTGGTGAATGTTGACTTCACAGTGGTGTATAACCCCCTCCTATTTACTTTTCGTGTTCAATATCGTCTTCTATTTGTACCTTCGAAAACTCTTCTCGCCCGGATTCTGTTTATAATTGTCAGACATAATATTGACGCGGAATTCCCTTTTCTATATACCTCGTGGTATCACCACACAAGATGACGGCAACTTGCAGCTATGGTACAATAAATAGATAGTTGTGTTAGACGGAAAATCTGTGTATTTATGGACATTGACATTATAACACAGCGGGATGATAACCATTAAATTTAATGCGACTATGGAGCATTGGTAGAATGATAAGTGACAGAGGAAAACGTAAGTAATTGGAGAAAACCCTTGTCAATTTACCACTTTGACCATGACAAAAACACTCATTTTTAGCAGTAACATTATTATTGATTTACAACTATGGTTGTTATTGAAAATCTTAAATATTATTAATATACGTTGCAATTATTAATTTGGAGCAGTTCTTGAGCATAAAGAAGTAAGAAAATATTTGAATATGTGTAGACGTAATATCATTATTGTGTTACATCTCCAATTCCAACAGAACAGTCGATGTATATGGTGTTTTTTATTCTGCTTGACCGATAAGCGCTGGCCCAACGCTCCGTCCCAAGCTCTGCCAGCGTTGCGTCGTACGCCGCCTCTCGGGGAGGTTTAACAGTAGATGACGGGAGCTAGACAAACGATCGCAGTGATGATAACCTTTAGAAAGTCTAATAAAAACTCACTAGAGCGTCGGACCGGCGCTTATCGGTAAAGCAGGAAAAAAACATCCTATATTTATACTGATTTTTGCAGCGTGACGACTGTCAATTTAACAAACGGCACTGCTAAGTACGTATGTAGTCTCAACTGAACGTTGAACGCTGTATAGCACGTGGGTGGGCCTCCATTCATTACGGACGGGATAGTTTACTCATTTAAATTCTGCTAGTATTTACAGGCCTGTATTAATTCATTTTAATTTGTTTTATTTCTTTTCTAGGAGGAGTCTTTATATTCTACGCCGTCTTCTTCGGTGCTCTGTCCGGCTTGTTTGCTATCTCGATGAAATTTACGCTTTGGATTTACGACGATAAACAACCGAGATACCTGTTGGATGATAGTATTATTGGTTCACGTCCAGGTATTACAAAACTGTATTACCCTTATAGATACCTGTTGGATGATAGTATTATTGGTTCACGTCCAGGTATTACAAAACTGTATTGCCCTTATAGATACCTGTTGGATGATAGTATTATTGGTTTACGTCCAGGTATTACAAAACTGTATTACCCTTATAGATACCTGTTGGATGATAGTATTATTGGTTCACGTCCAGGTATTACAAAACTGTATTACCCTTATAGATACCTGTTGGATGATAGTATTATTGGTTCACGTCCAGGTATTACAAAACTGTATTACCCTTATAGATTAAGTTTAGTTTGATTTGTATTTGAAAATCAGCTCTTACCGCGCAGTAAACATACTACGCCTGGATTATAAATACCTAGGTTACCAGTTTATGCTGTATAGCGAAATAATCTCTGTTCTGAGATCCAAAAATGCACTCTTTGGGCAGAACGTAGATTTTTCTAACGTGGAACACGATGGTAGATATAGTAACCAGTAGGGTGTAAAGGGTTAAAAATTGTCGGTATATTTATACCTAGACTGTGAAGGTAAATTTCACCCCATAACATACCATAAAGGCACAGTGGGCGGGGGGGTAGAGGTATAGAGCTACTCTTTCTTTAACCTCAGCCCTAGAAGTGGGTGGATGGCCAAAGCCATGCCCCGCTTTACCCCCTGGGAAAGGGCCCCAGTACCCATTGTACAAGAGTCTGGGTGAGCCTCGGGGTCGATATGGACGGGTGTGGAAGATCTCTGCCTCACCGGGGTTCGAACCCCGATCCGTCCAATTCGTAGCGAGTAGCTATACCGACTGCCCTATCCCATGCCTAGCCTGTAAAAGATAGAGGTTACCCCCATGACATGCCTGGACAGGCACAGAGGAAAGGCGCATATATAGTTCCAACCCATTCGCAGCCCGACGCTAAAGGGAGATCAGCACCATGTTCCGGCCGCTTTGCCCCCTGGAATGAGCCGGTAACCATTATGTAGCAGACTGGGTGGGCCTCGGGGCCGGTCTGGAGGTTACGGAAAATCTCACCCCCACCGGGACTGGATCCCTGGACCGTCCAGCCCATAGCGAGTCGCTATACTGACTACGATATGCCGACCGCCTACATTTCGTGTACTTCCCGTTCGGTTTATGTCAGGCCTTCACAACTAAAAAGTATTTGATGGCGATAAAACATTTCTTAGTAAGCGCGTCGCACTCGAAGTGAGATATTTCGTGTTCTCCAGGGGATCACTGTCTTATAGTTCGGCTCCAGATGTAATGGTGCTGTTCGTAGGATGTCGTGTGAGTTGCCGTAAGTTAGCGCCGAAACTTGTTGGCTAGATTCAATACAGAAAATGTGGTCCTTCCCGAGGACAGAGATAGGCGGGAGTAAGTTTGGGAATTTTGACCTGTCGATTTTGAATACATGTTTAGTGGTAAAGTATTAAAACCACGCAGAAACAATCACCATTGGGGAGTATACTTTCCGATGGGTTGATAGTTTTAAATACTTGGGTTGTATAGTGAGTAATGACAATGATAGATCCTTGGAAATAGATGCACGTCTCACTTTGGCTAACAGATGCTTTTATGGTCTGATGGATCATATGAAATCAAGACACTTGTCCAGAAAGACTAAAACACTTTTATACAAGACTCTGATAAGACCAGTTTTAAAGTATGGTGCAGAGACTTGGGCACTGTCCAAATCAGATGAAGCAGGCTTGGGGGTTTTGAACGGAAGATTTTCCGTAAAATCTATGGCGCAGTACTGGATGGAGGAAGGTGGCGCCGAAGAACTAATAACGAACTGTACCAACTGTATAATGATTATGATTTGGTAAAGTTTATAAAGTTAAGTAGACTCAGTTGGGCAGGACATGTCTTCCGGTTAAATGAAAGTGATCCTGCAAGAAAAGTGTTACTAACTGGGCCAGGAGGACAGCGTCCAAGAGGAAGGCCTAAATTACGTTGGGAGGAAGGTATTGAGGAGGATGCAGCGAGAGCAGGGTTCAGAAACTGGAAGAAAACCGCAGCTAATCGAGAGGAATGGCGGAATCTCTTGAAGGAGGCTTTGGCCCACCCCGGGCTGTAACGCCAATGGAAGAAGAAGAAGATTTTGAATACAATTTCACCAAACATGATCTCCCGTCTTTTCTTTTTTGTATGAAAAGGAGGTGGACTTAATTCAAGAAGCAGGAATTTGTGCACCAACATTTACTATGCAGATATGAAGGGGTGACCATTCCCATTTTTGGAAGCACTGGAAAGATGGGGGCGTCATGCAACATTCGTGGTTACAACTCCAGATGAAGTCGTTAGTGATATTTTTACTATCACAGGAAGAATTTTTCGAGAGCACATGCGGTCCACGGCCCATATGTTGTACACAGTGGTTTAAGATATCACATCTTCCATCCTTATGTCTTTCTTCCTAATAACATCTGAAGCATGTGATCGTTTCGGGGGGGGGGGGGGGGGGGTGAATTTTTATACCGCACATAATGCCGCTACCGATCCCAGTGGCCGTGCGGTCTAAGGCGTGGGTCTTCGGCCGCTCGCTTGCTAGGATCGTGGGTTCGAATCCCACTGGGGGCATGGATGTTTGTCTCTTGTGAGTGTTGTGTGTTGTTGTCAGGTAGAGGCCTCTGCGACGAGCCGATCCCTCGTCCAGAGGAGTCCTACCGACTGTGGTGTGTCTTTCAGTGTGATCAAAAGGAATTACAAACCTCGACACTGAAACGGGAAACCGGAGTAGGTAGAAGAGGACGACTTAAAAAAAGAAATAATGCCGCTAAGTGTCACGTTGTCTCTGCACCCTATGGTATATAACATGATGTTTAATAAATTTAGTTCTTACTACGCTGCTTGTGGAACTGCTCGCCGTTTTAACGCCCTCGGTATTTTAAAATGTTCTATCGTCAGTAGTACCAACATGACGGCTTTTCGAAATTTGTAGAATATAGCGACTCTAGTGCAACTTCATATCGCGTCGTTAAACGTCGTGTGTAAGAGATAGTACCAACTTTCTAAATGTAATTATTATGCATAATGTAAGAAAGAGCATAGTGGCAGAGCAAAATCTGTATTTAACTTTCGATTTGACTGCAGTATCTAACAACCCATTGGAGCTGGTAAGAAAAACTTAGCATGGAGGTATATCGTAAGCGTGGGCCAAATTCTGTATAAAATGTTGTATATGTGTTAGTGATAACATGTGAGTTCATATGTGTGTGTGTGTGTGTGTGTATGTGTGCGCGCGTATATATATATACAGTGTGTTGGGCCGGGATAGCGTAGTCGGTTATAGCGATTACGCTACGAGCTGGACGGTCCGGGGATCGAATGCCGATCCCAGTGGCCGCGCGATCTAAGGCGTGGGTCTTCGGCCGCTCGCTTACTAGGATCGTGGGTTCGAATTCCACCGGGGGCATGGATGTGTGTGTTGTGTTTGTCGTAAGGACGGTAGTGTAGAACGTAAAGTGACATGAAGGACGATAGGCTTTAAACAGTACAAAAATGGATCAAAGGGGAAAAACCCCGGACAGGCAAAAAAAAAAATCCTGCCTAGGGCATGGATGTTTGTGTTGTGTTTGTTGTAAGGATGGTAGCATGGAACGTAAAGTGACATGAAGGACGAAAGGATTTAAATACTACAAAAATGGATCAAAGGGGATAAAACCCCGAACAGGCAAAAAAAAAATCCCGGTGGGGGCGAGTTTTTTCGCAGCCGTCCAGACCGGCCCTGGGGCCCACCCAGCCTCCTATACAATGGGTACCGGGTCTTTTTCCCGGGGGTAAAGCGGCCGGAGCGTGAAGTTGACCACCCACCCTTATCTAGTGCCAGGGTTAAAGAAAGAATAGAGCTATACCTCTACTCCCCCTCTGGGCCTTCATGGCCTGGTCTAGGGAGAACTTTACTTTACTTTATATACAGGGTGTTTCGCATAAGGTGTGCCAAACTTCAGGATGTTATTTTGTGTGTCTTTTTGAGTAAAACATGTTTTTGATTAGATAATATTAAAGAATATCGATTGTCAGGCATGTTAACTGATTACTGGTCAAAACATCCGCCGTTCTGTATTCACAATTCTACGCTCTCAAAACTTAATCTGTTGCCTTTCTGATAATTTCGTAATTTACCCCTATGCAGTCAGCGGATTTCGTGATCCGCTGTAATAGTTCTCTTGACTGCGATTTTTGCCGGTAGACCTTACAAGAAGTAGTCACGGTTCGTGAGATCTTGTGACTTCGTAACTACGTAAACAAACATAACTATTTTGGTAACATAACCAAAAATGTATGTCTGTCTTTTGTGGTACTCGTATTATCTGGCAAATAGTTTTCTTTCGGTGTTGTAAGACTTAATTGCTGCCTTTGTTATTTTGTGTTATGAGAAAAATGCTCTACAGCAGGTTACGACATAGTAGATATCTTTCACTTGTGGTGATATCTGACACACAAGTTTATTTTATGTGTGCAGTATGATAAAACGCATGCACTGTAAATTTTTCTGTTACAGCCGTGTACGTAAATCAAAATTCTCTTAGTGGTGTGACGGTTGATAGTGGGGTGTACGTGGATAGAGCTGTTTTTACCCAAAATAAATTCGAAATTAACGCCCTGAAGTTTGGAACATTCCGTATATATATATATATATCTGACAATTGTAAAATAATTCGAAATGGTACTATTACAAATTAGGCACAGAAATGGAAAACTAAATATGATATTATTAATTAGACCTCTTGATAGCCACATCATAATAGACTGACACATTTGACGGAAGGTTGTTTATGTGACTTCTGCCGAGAACTACGTTTGTCATTTGAGCGTTTTTCGAAAATCTGTCGAGAAAATTCAAGTTTTATTAAAATCTGACAAGAATAACTGGTACTTTACATGAATACCTATGTACATTTATGATAATATCTTCATGAATATTTCTTAGAAAGAGACAGTTTTCGGATAAAAGTTGTAGGGAAAATCAAAAAACACATTTTATGTTCAATAACTTTTTTTTTTTGTCGAAAATCGTGCCGTTTATGAGATAATGTGGGAAAATGTAGTAGAGCCAGACAGGCCACAGATGACAATATAATACGGCGCAGAGAAGATGCGATTTGCATGCCGGATAGCTAAGACAAGAATACAGACACACTCAGACCTCCATAATTGTCTAATTCCGTCTCATCTCGTACAATGTTTCACGGCAACACTTACAAAAACTGAGAAACTGCGCAACGACTTATCTGTCATTACGATCTGTTTAGCCAAATTGTACGTCTAAAGACGGCCATGAGCAAACGAACATTCTTTTGTTTCAATGCAGCATCGGGCACTTTACATGAAGACCTACGTACGTTTTATTGTTGTCGCAGACACAAATTTGCCATAAAAGCATTGTTGTGCAACACTCAATATTTTATATAGTTGACAGTGACATGTAGCTGAACAACGCACATATTCATTGTTGTGTTTCCATCGCAACAATGGTTACGCGAAAGCGCCACAATTTTATGTTATATACGTATATTGCCTATCTTGTTAATTTGTATGATTGAATAAGAAATTACACTGTAATGTTCTTACGTCTTGCTATAAGATTATGCAAGGCATTAACTACTGCCATGTTCAAGGTTATATGTTGTTATTTTTAGTGATAACCTAAACATATATGACAGTTCATTGCCAAAATTCGGTATATAACACCGGTTATCAAACCTGCAGATTAGTGTTTATTTAAATCCTTTCCATTACTTACAGACTAAATCTGCAGTCCACCCAGCCTCCTATGCAGTGCTTCATAGGGTCTGTTCCTCGCAGCTAAATGGGCCGGAGAATGTCACTGGCCACTTAATCTTATCCTAGTTCCAAGGTTAAATATGCGAGGAGTTTTACCTGTGCCTTCATGGCAAGGTGCTTAATTAGGATCAGCATGACTGCATAGACTGTTTGTTGAAACTGTGTTTCTTAAACAGGTCTTGGATTTCGGCCTATGTCAGACGATGCGACCGCTCTGATTTGGTACCGGGCGTCTAATGACAGTGACTACAGGCACTGGACTGATCTGCTAGACAAGTTTCTGGAACGTATGTGTAAACACTATTCAATTTTAGTTGTATAATATTATTGTGGTCTAAGGCGTGGGTCTACGGCCGCTCACATACTGGGATTGTGGATTCGAATCCCTCCGGGGACATGGACGTCTGTCTCTTGTGAGTGTTGTGTGTTGTCAGGTAGAGGTCTCTGCGACGAGCTGGTCACTCGTCCAGAGGAGTCCTGCCGAGTGTGGTGTGTCTAAAGCACAGATTATCTAGTAGTGTGTGATCGTGAAGCCTCGAAAAATGAGGCGGCCTAGGCCTCCAAGGGGCTGTCGAGCCATTAAATAAATATATATATTATTGTAGTGTGACGTGATAAAAAGGTTATGGCTGATTTAAATTTGTCATTAATACGTTGCATCAGTTTATAATTTCATCAACATTTTCTATTTGTCCCCTAACCTATTATCTATGGAGGTTTTGTACAAACATGTAGGTATTTGCATACAACTGAAAATAAATATATTTTAAAGAAATGTTATAGCCTTTAATGTACGTGTAAAAATGTTCTCTGGATATTGCGTAATTGGTAACTATAATAGTGTATAAATATAGGCTAAGATCGTTCAATGTATGAGTACATTAAAACTGTACACTACTTTTCAACCTTTCTTCCACGGAGGAACCTCTAAAATGGCTTTTCATATCTCGAGGACCCGTATGTATAAAAAGGTTCACAAGCTCGAAAAACTTTTTAGCGGGGAGCACAAGTCAGTTATTGCTAAATTATTGTTAACAAAATGTATTTGTAAAGAGATGATATATATATATATATATATATATATATATAAGTAAGCTTCTAATTTTAAGAAAAAATCGAAGCAATTTTCCTGTCATTCGAGGAATATTTGGAATTTTTTGCGGTATTCCAAAATTTATGTGTGTTCATTCCGTGATTGTTGTGGAACCCTGGCTGGGAAATGTTAAAATGTAACATTCATTACTGGGTGAAAAAAGTCAGCGAAATCATTTTTTATTTCATATTGTAAATATTGTCTTATTTCATCTCCAGATATTAATAAGATTGGAGAGTGGTGTTATGTTTTGTGTACGAAGGTTTTTCAAATATGTGTTAAATTCATTCATTGGATTTAGTGCTAATTTACTTCAGTCCCAACACCTACTTAATTAACACTGCATGAAATTTATTTTTAATTTTATTTGAGATTCTCACAGTGCTGTTTGATGAAGTTCATTCTCTTCTGGGATGTGACTTAAAATTTTATTGCCTCCTTGTCTTTGTAAAATATGCATCATTTCTTATGCATAACACTTATGTAAATGAGATTTGTTTTTGATGTATTCCTACTCATTTTTATGGATAAACTTTTTTAAAACTTTCACACACTCAATTTGCGCTATGCAATTTTTAATGTAATCCATATTCCGTGCAATATCTTGATTATAGAGTACTTAATGCAAAGCATTATACAATCAGTAATAAACAACCATCTGTCCCATATGTCCCTCCTACATGTTTCGACCTCTACAAGGTCATCATCAGCGAGGTATGTACAAAGGGTTACAAATAGAGCAAATTCTGTCACAAATGTGCACAATAACTGCTTTCATAAGCTTTTTAAAAGATTAATTACAGAATGGTACAGTTCAGGACCTAGCTTTATGACTCTCTAAGGATTGCAAGCAAGACTTTTCTAACTCGCACTTTCCTTACATTTCCCTAGCTTCTGAGGTTGCAGAACCGAGTTCCGGACTATACATGACATTACTTTCCACATACAAAAAATGTTCTTGTTGTCATTAACACTACACTGTGCTATATCAGTTTTTTTTTTATTTACAATAAAAATACATTATTAAAAGATGCAGCAATTTGCTTGTGTCTCTACGTCTACTCTTGTTTAGGCGCAGTAACTGAAACATAAGTGCACAAGAGAAATCTATGTTCGTTACGATACTCTTTGTGTTTACAGCATATCGTGTTCCACAGAAACTTCCTGGTGGAGGGAAGAATCAGCAAATATGTGATTTTGATCAGCCTCCTCAGACGGGTAAGGTCTGTGCAGTCAATGTGAAGAATTTTCATCCTTGCACGATGGAAATGGGGTACAGTTTCAACAAGTCTTCTCCATGCATCTTCATCAAACTCAACAGGGTGTGTATTAATCTTTTAATAATAAGCCATCTTTACACACAGCAATATTATTATTTTACTACTAACACTGTAGTCTTTAACATAATTGGTGATGTTTTTACTTCAAAAGTCATCTTCATCACTACTAACATTATACGAGTATTGTGAGTGACATATGTGTGGTATGCTCTGAAAAACTGGTGTAAAATTGGCATAAAGAAAACCTGTGATATGGCTTCAGTGTGTTGACATGACACTTGCGATGTGCTAACATCCTTTAGACTCCTTAACACATACAGCCTATTACAGCCTCATGGTGAACGTTGTAAACTGAATGCAACAACCACCTGCCTTTTCTGAAATGCTGGTTGAGTGAAACAGTTCCAGATTAGATGCTATGGTTTAAAACAAACCAGCACAAACTTCTCCAGGTCAACAGCTGTGTTGTCATGTCCCTCTATCATGGAGCAGTTCCCAGAACAATCTGAGGGCCAAAGTGCACATGACAAAAAGCAGCCTTCTGAACAATAGATACCCACATTCATTAAGTTACAGTCTCAACCATTTGTCAAAACACAACAAGAAAAGCTAATAGAGTGTCAGGAAAAGTTAATTGAGACAGTTATCATACCATTCGTTAATGACACTTTTAAGAACTTCAGACAAATTGGCATCTGTTATACGGAAACTGTCTTCAAATGAGGCAACACACTCCAAAATGTTGCTGTCTAAAACCAAGCCACAAAAATCGATCTTCTCCAGAAAACAATTTGTACAGTGTTCTATGTAAATGTGGGTGTCACTGCAGTATACAGGAGAAAATGGCTGAGACTAGAATTCAGGATTACAGAAAATAAAAATAATTTAAGCCGAGGATTAGTGGAGAAGTCAGAGATCATCCAGCACATGTTTGAGAAAGATCATACAATCAACTGAGCCTTACCACTCACTGCAAAATAAGCCAAACATAAAATATAGGAAATACAGAGAAGGAGCACACAGGCCATTGCAGAGAATCCCATCAGCCAACTGAGCATTGATTTCTCTCCAGTGTGGTTATCAATCATCAAAAGGAAATAGACAGCTTCCAGTCCCAGCCATCTGTAGCACCTGTGTAATTAGACATCCTCTGCTTTGCTCAGCACCTCTTATCCTGTTTTCTTCTTATTACTATTCTACCTTCCTCAGGATGGTTAATATCACCAAGATGGAAGCAAGCCACTTACAACAGCAACCATCTGGAGTGTACATATGCTTGTGTCACATCAGGAAGCAAAACTAGAGCATAGAATGGAATGCGCTTCAACTGTTGCCACTTCATCCCCTTGATATATCTGGCAAAAATCATTAGCTTCTGTGAAATTATGTAATGATTTTACTATTATCAAACAGGGGTTTCCAGTAGCTAGCCCTTTGATGTATTTGTTACATGGCCATCCCATTCACCAGGTTTGAACACATTAAGTATAAATTCTGTGATCGTTACTTCCACAAAGGAATGGAACTGAAGGCGAAAGCAAATCCCTTGTCAAACAAGCTGCACTAGCCTACTTCATTTTCTATTCTTTCACACATCACACACTGCAAAATAAAAAAAAAAAAAAGGTTTACCAGTCAAAGCTGCGTAATATCCCAGAAAGCACAGATCTCATCAACATTGCGGTGGAAGCCTGAAATCACGGTAAAAGAAAGATTTACATCAAGCTTCTGGTTTAGTAAAGATCACGTGACCATACTGTTTTTGTGATAACAGCATCAACAAAAACACATTCATAAATGCTGTCTGCCTAGTTCCAGAGCTCTTGTCTTACGAGTCCATTTCCAGTTTCTAAAGCTGTTCCCAACTACAAGACGTAGACGTAGACGTAGATGTGTGCAATTAATTTTGCAAAACTGCATTACATTATTTTCCTTTATAATATGTTTTCATCATCCACCAGGCTTTTCAAATGAGCCTTCAACATACATCTAGTTTGGAAAAGTCATTTGCATCCCTGCTTAGGAAGGATACTTAATATGGACTTTGAACCATAGTGGACATCTGATAGCTTTCATGTTCACAAAGTTTACTGTTGTCAGAAATGGATGCAACAAACAGCATTGAATTTGGCTAGTCTTGATTCTGACACCTATGCAAAGAAGTCCATGTCTCCTCTTCTTGAAAAGAATGTGCTTTATTTTATAGATATATGGTTGGATGCCCGAATTTTATGACCGCAACAAGCTGCCAGATGACATGCCAAATGACCTAAAGGCCTACATACGTAACAGTGCTCCTGAGAAAGTAAGTGAAGACATTAGTTTCTAATGCTGAACACACATATCCTAAATTAAGACATTTAGAATAAATGCTCTTATAGAAAAATATTTGAAACTTTCCACGCAAGTTTTCTTGAGTTACAGTGATATAGATTTTTCTCTAACGGTTTTCCTAAATGGCTATTCAAAATTTCCTGTACAGCTATATAAGGTGTCTCTACATGATCTATACAGTTTTAAATCATGTATTGTTCAGAACATGCTTAAGGTACGTTTAACGAATACAAACTTTCTGAAGGATTACTCAAGTGAAATATGAAGGCCATGAGTGCCTGAAACTACATCAGAGTGGTATTCAACCTCATACCACACTTTCTGGAGGACAGAATACAGTGGTTGGTTTTCACGCAGACCTTGTAATCCATGTTTTGAGCTCGTATGATGTTGGCAACGGAGAGACATAGACATTGTCTTTATCAAACCTCCAGCAGTAAAATTCCAAGGGTGTGAGATTTGGAGATCTTGCAGGTCATTCCACAAAATGCTTATAACAAACAAGAATTCATGGCTTACTTGGTGGATCCCTGCCATACTTAGTGTTGTAATTGTCATCACACTGTCACAACAGAATTTTTCATGTAAAGTTAACTCACACAATGTGCCTTTCTGGCCCACGTGCCATTTTGTTATAGTAATGAATGTGGCTTTAGTAATTTTAAACCTTTGAAGAAAAACTAAAATACTGAAACAGGCCAGAATTGTAACTGCTAATGATAAACTTATAACCTAGAAATACTGTGAAATATGTATTTTCCTACATGGACACACATACATATAATAGCGTAACTTTTACTTTTAACCTGTAGACTATGTATTGTATAAGGCCATATAAACTCACTATTTCTGTATGTAGACTTGTGTATCGCCCAGTGATGGTTAAGTGATTAATCAAAATGTGTAGGCAAATGTAACAAACAGGTATTGTTATACATTTAAAACTGAATTTTGAAGATGTGTAGTAGAATATTGTTTGCTCAGTGCATGGTTTTGATGAAAGAATTCTAGATTATAGAAACAGTCCTTCTCACAACTTCTTCTGTGTGTAGTGTAAGCTACATAAATTTAAATGAGAATTATAACATTTAGGAGTTAAACATGTTTCATTACTTCAGGATTTGAACCACAGAAAATAAAATTTCATCATAATAATATTTGTTATATCTTTATGTGTAACAACCCGTTGTGATGAATAAGGAACCACGGAAAGGAAGGCAGTCAGTCACAACTACATTTGTAATACATTACTGAATGATACAATGCAACATGTTTCAGCCTTTATAGAGGGCAATCATCAGGCATTATAAAATGCTTAAATAAAGAATGTTTACATAAAACACCATAAAGAAAAATATTTTTTGTGTTTATATAAACATTCTTTCTCTAAGTATTTTATAAAGCCTAATGGTGGCCATCTATAAATACCAAAACATGTCGTATTGTATCTTTCAGTAATATATTACAAATGTAATTGTGATTGACTGCTCTCCTCTCCATGGTTGATATTTGTTATTTTAATATATTTTGAATCCTTACTTTGAAGCAATGTGAGATATGTTGCTAGGAATGGAGGGAATTTTCTAGGCTGCTGAAACATGTACATGAACACTGACAAGTTGTTTCCTTTGTTGTAGCTGAACCAGATATGGTTAAGCTGTAAAGGAGAGAACCCAGCAGACAGAGAGAATATAGGACCTATCACGTATATTCCAGGTCCAGGATTTCCTGGTTACTATTATCCGTACACCAATCTAGATGGATATCTCAGTCCCCTTATTGCGATACATCTAGCCAGGCCACAGTGTGAGTCAGTTATGTTGTGTTTTTTCTCTCACTTTTATTTCCTTCTTTCCTACTTTCTTTCTTTCTTTCTATCTGCCTTTGTATCTATATTTCTCTCTTTCTTCGTTTTTCTTTTCCTCTGTCTCTTCACAGATTTTTTTACTTGTGTATTTATTTATTTCAATGAGATAAATGTTCAGTAGTGTATAACCTATATTTTTTATAAAATATGTTTTCTTTTGAGCTGATGAGCATCAGATGATAAAGTGGACTTCAGGAGCATTTTTGTGTATTATTTAAAATGCATAGACAAACTTCAGGAATGAGTTCCCCACACGAAGACAAGAAAAACGTTTATATCAATATATGTCCGCATACACTTAGTTTTAGAGGTACAGCCCCCACATTAATTCGACCACAGTCCTTTAGATTTTTGTATGTGGGGACACTTAAAACCCCTGCTCTATTCAGTTCCAATTGAAAACGAAGAGACACTTCATCAATGCATTTTGGATGCTTGTAAAACCATTTGCAACCGCCCTGGGACCTTTGAAAGGGTGCAAAATTCCATGATCATACATGTCCATGCATGCATTGATTCAGATGGAGAACAATTTGAGAATTTATTGTGAATTTTGACTTGAAAAACAATAATAACTCAATAGTTATTGAATTGGGAACATGTATTGTAAATTTAGTATGTTAGTTGTAAGTAAAACATTACATAGTTAGGATATTTATTGTTGAATGTAATCTTCCAATTAAACTCAAAAACCACTCATCTCTGGACATATGTTTCCTGTATGAACCTTTTTCTTTGTTTTGATGTGAATAACTCGTTCATGAAGTTTGTCCAAGTATTTAAATATATCTTGTATAGTCAGTTTCTTAATATTCAATGTTAGCCTTTTATCATGACTACTATTGTAATGTTCTTGCTGTCTGCTGTCATAACACGATTCTAATTCAATTTTTTTCTTTTCAGTACATACTTTGATTAATGTGGAATGTAGAGCATGGGCCAAAAATGTAGTATATATGCACCGGGGACTGAGACAAGGTTTCGTTCATTTTGAAATAATGATTGACTAGTCAGAATGGCACATGCCAATTACAGGTACCTGTACTTACCAGAGAAGACTCGAGTTACAGTTTCCTGCCATTGTGTTTTCCTAAAGAACATACTGGAAGAAGGAACGGAACGTGTCAGGCATAGTGATACTCGAAGAACATAGCTTTCACTAGCACCTAGTTTTAAATAAATTATTTTAATTTAAAAGTTTTAAAATAAAATCACAAGTGATATTGATACAAGCACAGTGTTTTCATCTAGCTTTTTAGAAATTCCAGTCACAATATGACATACTAGCACCAAAGTTGCTAAGCACACAAAAGTGCATGTATAAATCTGATTTAAGTTATCTACAGTTATCATGAATATGATCAATGTGGTCAGGCTGCAGTCACGTCAAATATCTGAACTTTGCATGACTTTGAACTTTCAGTCTGATGCACTGTAGTTTCATTTCTACAAAGTATATAAATATGTTAACATAGAAGTGTGTACATGTAAAACTAATTATGTGATTAGCAGTGCTTTTTTTGTGGTGCTAACAGTGGTATGGTGTACTGTCATCTTTACTGATGGTGATGCATTAGATAGATATTATAAATTCAGAACTGGGGAAAAATACATCTTATTTATTGTTTTTACTAAACAATATTACCACAATATGAAACAACAATACCAACAAATCACTTCCAATTTTGTATGAAGATAAGGGGCATTTTATACATTAGCTGCTGTCAAAGAGTTAGTACTGTGCCGTTTTTTTCTGTCAAGTAGTAAGTATATACACTGTTTTGACAAAAGAGCACTGGTGGTTAGCATATTGAGTAGCATGTGGTTATGCAACTGATCAGGAATGTCCTTTTTTTGTAACGTGACATGAAGGTTCACCATTATCGTAAAGAGAAATCTTGTTGGGCCAATTCCTGAGCAGTTCAACTACAGGAGGTTTTTATCTGTTTTTGTAAGACCCATTCTACTACTTTCCAGACATACATGCACATGAGCACTCATATGCATGCATGTACAGTGTGGGACTCATAACTTGAACTTAAGAGCTGAGGAAGCAGGGCAATTAAGAGGGAAAGGTAAGCTGGGGGTATGTGTCAGTACCTGTTTAAAGGTATAGCACCAGGCAGAAACTCATCCCACACTACCTGCATTCCTTAAATATTTTCCATTTGTCCAAGTACCAATCATAACTGTACATACAGTAGAATTAAGGGAATATTTTGTCATAGTAAAAACGGGATGACAAAACCATGATATTTTAAACGTAAGAACGTATTGCTCAATATAATAAATGAAGTTGTAATGTAATTATATGCATGGAAGTGTGTGTAACACCTGCTTCAGGGGTTACAATTTGTTAGGATGTAAAACAATAATTTATGGTACCCATACATTTTAAAGGATGTGGGACTGCAGAAGAGAAGCTTTATGATCTATAGGATCTGTACTCCTTACAAAATATTCTTTGGGTGATCAAATCAAGAAGACTGAGACGTGCCGGGCATGTGGCACATACAGGGAACAGTAGAGTGCCTGCAGGGTTTTGGTGGGGAGACATGAGGGAAAGGGGCCACTTGAAAGACCTAGATATAGATGGGAGGATAATATTAAAATGGATCTTCAAGAAGTGGGATGCGGAGGCATAGACTGGATTGCTCTGGCCCAGGATAGGGACAGGTGGCAGGGGCTTATGAATGCAGTGGTGAACTTTCAGGTTTCATAAAATGCAGGGAATTTCTTAACTAGCCAAGGACCTGTTAGCTTCTCAGGAAGGACTCTCCTCCATGGAGCTACTTAGTTGGTTAGTTAGTTAGTTAGTCAGTCAGTCAATCAGTCAGTCATATGTTTTGAAGTGTGGTTTGTGACACATTACAATAAAATTATATACTCGTAATGATGAGATTATTAACTTTAAACAATAGTTTTCTATAATGTACAAGGGAAGACCTATATTGTTATTGTTATTTATTTGTATTGTTTGTTCCCTAGACCATGTGACCTACTGATGTTGATATTACAAATGCATTCATTACAAGTTTTCTCCCTCAAGATTATTTTGTTTAAAGCACTCCCCTCTATGATATGATATTCATATAATAGTACTTCCCAATCAATATTACATTTTGAAAAATAAAGGTGCCATTATCTTCATGGAAAACATTTACAATTTAAAACACTTTTGTTGTAACCAGGTCATAATGGTTTAATATCAGCAGTGAACTTTGGAATTTATGAGTAAATACCTAAATACTTTGACTTTTCATTGTGTGTTATTAAATTTGTATCTGACACAGATACTCAGCTAAGTGTGTTTCTAAGATATGATTCTTGAAACACAGACTGGTGAATATTTCAAAAAAGTTCTGAATATTTACAGGCAGATTAGTCCTAATTGGTGATAATTGGTGATATTCTAGCCAAATGTAATAAAACGCAATTTTATGGCACTGTATGTACAGTGGATAATAGAAGAAAGATGGTGACATATATTCGTATCATTTACAATGATGCTGTCTGTGAAATGAAAGTTTATGGGTTTTATTAATGCTTTGTCACAACATATCTTTTAATAGATGTTGAGTCATGTAGAGGGTTTAAGAAACAAAGAAATTTAATCAAACAATCCAAAATCACACCCAACACGGGGACATTCGTTCTTTTTTTTTTTTTTACAAGGTCTATTATTATTATTATTATTTTTGTTACTTCATCAATTCCATTCATTTTATGTGTGTCAAGTTCTGTTAACCCACAAACTTTATGACTGTACATTAAGGGTTTCAGTCTTGCTCCTATCATGTTCTAATAATTTTCATACAAACTAATAGATTTGGGTTTTTATCCTGGCAGGGGCAAGAAATTTTTTCTTCTCCAAAACTGTCCACATTGGCTCCAGGGTCCACCCAACATCCTACACAAAGGGTATTGGATTTATTTCCCGGGGATAAAATTGGCCCGGGCATAAAGTTGACCACTCACCTCCATCCAGTCCCGAGGTTAAGAATGAGTGGAGCTATACCTCTGCTCCCCCTATATGCCTTCATGGTGTGGACAGGGACAACTTTACCTTTTTACTAAAAGGTTTCCATAAGACTGGGTATGAATATGATATTGGGTGCTGCTTCAACCTTGAATTTATCATTTCTTTGTCTTCAGTAATAACGAACATGTGACCACAGGACTTTTTTACTTCACTTGCAATTTATGACAATAACAAGCAATCCACTGTGGCTGGGAAATTGAAAATTAGTATGGTGATGTATCATAAACACACATACAAATTTTCCATCAATAATTTCGTTTTACATATTCAGAACTACAAATGTTATGATGGTGTGATAATATTGGTTAAATCTGACAACTTTTAACTATTTATGGTCCAGTGTCACACTCTGCATGACGTTGTTTTCCATTTTCAGCCTCTTGTCATAATGGGCATGACATGCATTTTTTCTGCTGCTCTCAAGACATGGCATATAGAAAATGCAGAAATAGATATGTGTGCATACTTCTATCTTGATTCCTGCAAAAGCTTTGTGAAGCCATGTATGTTGGAAATGTTGAACTATAAAAGGCATTTGTTTTGAAAAAGATAATTATTCCTTTCCTGATTTTAATGCCTGGAAGTGCCTCAGTCTAAAATATCTGCTTGTGGTCAAAGGACCTGCAAAGTTCTCAAACATCTGCTTCCATCTCTTCATTGATGGTCTCACATTTTGGTTCTGGTAGAATTTAACATACATATCATGTCTCTGTACCCCATCACCCGTGGTTGAAAATTTATTCATTCTTTTTGAACAACTGGAAAATATTTTTTCATGTTCTAAAATAACAGGGTGATAGCTGGGGACATGATGTTTCAGAAGGTGTTTTGGAAAGGGTTAACTTACAATTCACACTAGCCTGTCTATGCAGAAGGTAGCGTTTAAAGGAACATGGGCATCATCATAAGTACCCCCCCAGACTTCTTGTTTTCTTTCATCACTGGCTGTGAAAGGACCATATATGGGCCACATATCTGAAGTTCCTACTTTGTTTGTGTGATGTCAACAGCACTTCTTTTTATTTTAATTCCTAGAATGTAATGTATTGTAATGTAATACTCATTTTATCAAAAATTACTTTGAATAGTTTTCATTGTATCTGCTAGTTCATTATACAACAAGTTATCAGATTTGCAGCTCAATCTGAAACTATATCTACAAGTTCGTTAATGGTTCCCTTTATTCAGGAACACCATGTTTAGTTTTCTTTCAAATAGAATAATTTTAGTTTAGTGCAGCCAGTTTGATTAGAAGTTATTTTTACTTAGTGTAAATACTGAACTACAGAAGAAGTGCTCACTCATATTGTGTTAGTGTTACTTTGTGCTGCACAGTAAGTATGAACTAATTGTACACATGCAGCAACACTTACTTTATAGCCAAAGATGAACTCAGCCTTACTATGTTATAATGATGCATCCTGTTGTGTACTTATCACTATACTTATTCATAAAATTATGTACACAAATCAAATGTCTATGTTATACTTTATTGCCATTACATGTTTTGGCCTATAACAGGTCATTTTCCAGTTGCTATCCACATAAACAGATTGGCTTTTTAGTTTCAAATCATTCATTATGCCATCGTATCGTATCAGTTTGCTTTTATCATAACGAGGTTGTAATCACAACCTATATCATCTTCCTCTTCTTTATTTTCTTTCTTTCCCTTTCTTCTTTATGACCACTTTCATATTCATGCCGTCTTGAATGGATGATGGATCCATGGAATGTGTTTGTAGATATGTACTTTTTGGTCAGACCTCGTATGTATGTAAATGACATCCATCGAAGTACAACATATATATCTAATAAAGTCATATTCCTTTTCAACATGTTTTGTTCCCTCACAGAATCATTCTCAAGGGTGCATATCAATCAGTTATATAAGCAAATGTCATTATAAACTTAGCTCAGGATGGCAACAGGTGGCAGGCTCTCATGAACATGGTAATGAACCTCCAGGTTCCATAAAATGCAGGGATTTCCGTGACTAGCACAGGACCTATTAGCTTCTCAAAAAGGATTCTGGTCCATGAAGTTAGTTGAAGTTAAATTTAAACTTACAGATTGTTTTGTTGTGTTGTTAAAATATCATGTCACATTCATTAAACCATTTCATCTAGTCATACAATTAAAACAATTTACGCAAACTTTGTGTTGAGTACAGTATTACCTTGTGCTTCACACAAACGCACCAAGTTGTTGGAGATGCACACTTGCCTTAGCCTGCTTGATAGTGTTCTCAGTCAGAGACTTCAGGGAAAGGTGTTTTATCTTGGTGAGAGATGCCAGCCTTGTGCTGCCATAGTGTTGCATCCATCTCTTCTTGCACTGAAGTGAGCAGATGTTATTAAAGAGGCATGTTTCTGTGATGCTCTGACAGGCTATAATGACTCAAAATACAGTTGCAGGTAGATCAACATAACAGCAGTCACTATAGATCACTTGTGAAGATGCTTTAAATACTTACCAAGTAATGAAGCAGCGATGGGTACAGATCAAATTTGCGCTATAAAAACCAGTTACGATCACAGCATAAGAATTTGGAGGGGGGGGGGGGGGGGTTGCATGAACAGGGTCTTTCATTATAGATTTTACCCTACACACAATAATTCACACAGAGTTCATTCCCCTGTAACACATTTCTAATAGAGTGGAACCTCGTTGCAGTGTTCCTGTTACCTTCGTTTTCCTGCATATATCGTCTGCCTTATTTGGTCCCGGAACTAGCCCCATATAAATAACACTATTTTTTCCCGCCTCCATCGTTCCTCGAACTGTCGTTTTATCGCGTCGATCATTGAAAAATCACGGTCCTAACGCAACATTTTCCCACATGGATAGTTTTTCTAAAATTTGAAACGATTATTTAGTGCGCTGCGTGTGCATGTATTGCTGTCTTAGTGCCGCCTGGATTGCCTGCTGCGTGTTGAACCAAATACCAGAATGAGAAAAGTGCCTTAATTTCTATAATTTTGGCTTTCCGCGAGATTGAGATGCATGTATATTCTTATACAAGATCTTCGAAAGACTCGGGGGGGAAAAGTTACTGTTTTGCTTTGTGTTAACAGTGATGGAAGTGACAAACAAGTGCTGACTGTTATCGGAAAATCTCCGAAACCGCGATGTTTCAAGAATATAAAAAAATTACCCTCCAAATACCACGAGAACAATAAAGCGTGGATGACCACAGACATTTTTTCTTCATTTCTGCGTTCATTAGACGCAAGTATGGGTGCGCAAAACAGGAACATTCTCTTCTTTGTGGACAATTGTGCCGCACATCCAAAGTATACATCGTTTCTAAGAAATGTAAAAGTCATACGGTACCCGGCAAATTGTACAAGTGTGCTCCAGCCCCTTGATTTAGGGGTAATAAAGTGTTATAAGCAGCTTCATAGAAAACGCCTCGTGCAAACAGCTGTTTGCTTAATGGATGCAGGCAAAGATACGAAAAAGAAGATAAACGTGTTGGAAGCTTTGCATTACACTGTGGAGGCCTTGCAACAAGTAACCCAGCAGACAATCGAAAATTGTTTTCGGAAAGCTGGTTGCATGTAGGGACAATCTTCAGGCGATAGTGACGTCGTATTGACCAACGATGACGACGATTTCCGCTAATACTTGGAAAAGTTCAGTGGCATGAACAAAGGTATATTCGAGGACTACGTCTCTGTGGACAGTCACGTGGCAACCAGTGGTGTAGAAACAGTAGCCTCGTGGCGTCCGGGAGTGTGGATGGGGAAGAAGGAGGAGAAAAGGAAGATGGCGAACCAGATGTTGTGCCGAACTTTGCCGAGACGCATAAAGCGCTGATGAAAGTAAAATCTTTCTTTTATGCGCACAGCACGAGTGACAGTGATCGTGAAAGTGCTCTAGGCCTTGAAAAATCGTACTTTGAATTGAGGCGTAAAGTCTGCACAAAACAAATGTCAAAGATTTTTTCAGCAAGAAGTAATAATAATCATTAAATTATTCTTATCTATAATTTTAATGGTTTCCCGGTACTTTTGTTTTCCCCTGTAATAAGTTTTTGTTTTCCATCCCCCTAAAAAATGATGCATCGAGTTTTTACTGTATACGCTAAAATAACGTTAATATTTCAGAACTCAGTTCATGTATAAAAGGCGAAAAATTAGTGGCCAAAAACATCAGAAGTCTTGTAAAAGATGCATAATTTTGCACCTTTTCATAGTTCCTTTTATTTACAATTTATAAATCTTAAAACAGGTAGGTCAGTTGATGTAATGAGTAAACTACAGGATGGAAGGCCAGGGAATCAGGACTTGATTCCAGGCAGGACCAAGATATTTTTTCTTGTTCACAGAATTCAGACCAGTTTATAGGGGTTATTCAGGAAAGGGTGAAGATGATTTGCAAGTGCTGTACACTGCTACTGTAAAAATGTTCTTGTATGTTTTTATTCTGTAATTAACACCTTCTTATCGCCGTTACAAATTTAAAATAAGTCTCAGTATTTCCATTTACAGCCACCCTTGATATAACACCACAAAGTGCAGTGAACAAATGGTGGGGCTGTATCAGAGGCTGACAGTATGTTTAAGAGACAGTCCAGAAAACTGTATTCCGATATTAAAAATAAAACGCAGGAGTACGCACTATATAAATCAATTGAAGTGGTACTATTTTTGGATCACCTATGGTGCAGGCACAGCCGGCCCAAGACATGTGGGAGACCAGGGCAGGCTAAATGATTTGGCGACCATGCAAACTGATATTCTTTTTTTTTTAATCAAATTCATCCTATTATGTCATGACATTTCAATATTACTATATTTATTGCCCTTGAACACAACAATCCTTTGTTGCATTTATCAATACTGCTACATGTTTTGGTCCTTCTTGCAGGCTATCATCAGGCATAGAATACATATTTAAAACACAAGTATGTATGCAAGTGATTATTTGGAATTTGAGAGCTCACAAATTTTACAGTCTTATTTCAATCTTAACATAGCATTAAATTGTGAATATTTAATGCTTCCTTGTATATATTTTTGTTTGTTAAAATAACAGCTGTAAAATTCTTAAAGTAACTTTTAGTAACTTTATTTTGTTAAAAAACTGCTATAAAATTCTTAAAGTAACTTTTACTAACTTTAAGAATTTTACAGGTCGAAACATGTAGTTCTGTATAATAAATAGAATTTAGTTGTGGTTGGAAGAATTTCGACTTGATTTCTGTTATAGATATGTTATTTTAAAGGAAAATTCGTAGTGCATATAATATATATATACATATATACGCGCACATATACATATATATATATATATATATGTGTGTGTGTGTGTGTGTGTGCTTGCAAGCGCGCGTGCGGTGGCGTGGCTAGGTTTGTGGCTCCGGGGGGTGAGTAACGACAGTGACGGCCCCCAACAGAATTCATGAATTTAAGAAAACCACATTTATTTATTGCACTTTTATTTGGCTCATTAATTAAAATTTATTGAGCGCAGAATAATTTTTTAAATTTCAAATATCCATATTCCGCCCATTCTGACGCCCCACTGCACTCTGCCACCCGGGGCGGCCGCATTACTGGCATCCCTAGCTAGGCCATTTCCATCCAGTGTCAAGACTAAGAATGCGTGGAGCTTTACTTCCACTTCCCACTTACGACTCCATAGCACGGTGTTCAAGCACAACTGTCTTTTTTAACACTGTCGTCAGCGAAGTACACAAATCGGAAAACGCTACACTGTTACCTAAATCCACTCAGATTTCAATTTATTCACCACTGCTGTGTGCCCTACCTTCTTGTATGATCTTGCTGTGTAAATATGAGATTCTAGATAAGTGGCTTGTATTCGAGTTCGCACATATCCTATTATTTACCAGTATTTTCTGTATGCGTTGTAAAAGGTGCTGTGGCCAAAAACTGATAATGTTAGGGAGTGGATTGTAATGCAGTTGCTTCAGCCTGGAATTACTGAGTCCACAAAATCCTAAATACGTACAATAAATTTCATCAAGTAATCCTATTCACGCAAGTTTTATATATTTCATGATATGTCTTCCCTGTAATTCAGATCTGAATTCCATATTTCCAATAAAAACAAATTTAAAAAACCAAACAAAATATACCGTTGTTGAGAAAACACCCTTCTGCTTCTTAATGTCTCCAAATATTTCAGCCCAGCTGGGCCATTATCAAAGAGTCAAGCGTAATACAACAAGTAATTATGTCCAGACATGTATATACTCGTATTCGTCTTAACTGCAGTTTTAACAATAATACATTGCGACATTTTCTTATAGCATTTTTATCGAAATAAAGAAATACGATGCAATTTTTCATATTTATCAATTCGCCTATTGTTGTTTTATGAACTATGAAACCTTTGATACTTATTGTAGTATTATGTTTGAGTCCTCCATAATGGACCAAATGGGCCGAAATATTATTCTTATTATTCAGTTAACCAACAAATGCACAATAAATGCCGAAATATGTTGGAGACGTATTACGTAAAAAGTAGCTGAGTGTTTTTCAACAACGATGTAGTTTGTTCATGCTGAATTTGGTACTGATAAGAAATACTACGTAGTCACCTACATAATCTGTGGTAGTCACTAATTGACCACGCTTCCCGTTCCTGTTCTGACAGACCTTTATATATTGATCTAATTTGTGGTGCCATCTACAGAGTACGAAATGAATTATGAGGCATTCTCCATGCAGTTGGCCATGGCGGGTATGAGCTGAATCATTACTGTAGTACACCGTGGTAGCTTATGAATTACGGGGAGGGTTGAATGATCGTAGAGGCTTAGAACTTGTAAACAAATGCAGCCAGTTATCAAACCTCTCGTGATTTTCAATGATTGCTTTTCGACTGTTCTGAAGGGTCGAGAGGGTTCCGTAGCACAGAAATAAGGAATAGTTACATGAGTATAGCAAGGCTTGTTATAACCGTAATAAGTGCGTGTGTGTTTGTGTATGTCTATGTGTACTGGGATGAAACAGTGAAAAACAAATTATTGGGAAGTGGCAATCAGACTTTAAGTTTATTTTATTTGGTTGACTAGCTTGGGTGTGCTTAGGACCAAGAACATAGTATAGTGCCCCACTTCGTGAAGTTTTAATGACATTTCCATTAAACTGATCTTTTAAACACAGCGAAACATGTATAAGAGTGGGCTAACTTGTAAGTGTGTTCGGAATTATTGGTTTTATTGTGGAGCAATGCGATACTTGTGCAGTGGATAAAAACCTTAATGTCTTCAAGCATCAAAATGTCAGGTATGCATGTTGTTCATGAACCAGTTTGGTATTTATAAGAACTGCGCATTTATTCCAACAGAGTGATTCGCAGAGTTATTTACAGTTCATTTGAAGAGGAAAAAGTGTTAGAAATTATTACATCTGTATGATATATCGTATTACATGATTTTCTACACAACGTTAGTGTGTAATTCACTGAAGGTATTTCCTCCATAAGAAAGTTTTGTATAAAATAAAGTAAAACATTCCAATATTAGAGTCTGCCCCCCTGGTGTTGTAAATTCAAGTATTTTGGGATGTTGCACCATGCCAAGTGGTAAATAGTCGCCTCCATCTTCAGGGTCAGACATACAAAGAAGATCTGCTTGACTTTAAAATAGAGGCACTGCACTCTGAAACTGTGGTAACCATTTAGCAGCCGACAAAGCATAACATTCTATAAGACTTGCATCATCTTAAAATTTTTAATGTTGATAGATATATGACAGGTGAGAAGTCGGAATTAAAGCAGATAACCCTGCAGTACAGCTTAAAATTGATTTATAGTTCCATCTTTACAACTACCCTGACAGTGGTATTTGTTTGAAAGTTATGTTGTAGTGTATTGAATTATATCACTGGTGAATGATTAGAAATCATACAGCTCTATTTTGCCTCTTCCCATAACTCTATTAGCATGTTACTTTGCATACTTTTAATTTGAATTAGACATCATAGTAGATTAAACTAGTTTCCATGTTCATAGTTAGTGTTGGGAGATTAATATAGCTTCACATGAGACTTGAAAATTTTTGTGGGTGCAGAGCATTAGGAAGTGGTTGCAGCCTGCCGAACAAGAACAAAGAGAAATCTCACTTGGAAATCCAAAACGGGTATGTTCCAAACGCGGAGCAGACATATCATCTCTGGGATAATTGTGTATTTGAGTATTGTAGTTAGGTTGGTCAAGCTGATTATTTTGCTCTGTTTCTCTGCATGTTTAGTGTTCCATTATGCAGGAAGTAAGGTAACAATGAGTAACCATCAGGAAGATAACACTGGTAGGTTTTATAGAAATAATGTAATACATAATATATTTTGTGTGTTTTGATTAAATGTCCGAAATTCTATGAAGATGAAGGCTTCAATCACTGCACAAACTGTTGTTAGCAATATGAGTATTTGAATGTACAGTAAAATTAGTCAAAATTCTCCTGTAAAATTTGCACAAAAATATATAAGGCCAATTTTTTAGTGGTGTGGTAATAATAATGAAGGTAGCTAGTTGTCTGTGACCGTCTGTTAGGTAAAATTGTAGTATACTTATGGATTGAAGTTTTTGTGTAGATTAAATTGAATTTAGCAATTGCAGATGGTTAAACTTAATGTAAGATATGAGGACCTCATCAAGGAAGTGACAATGAATACTGGCTGATACAGTGTAGTCTGCTAGAGATTTACAAATGTTTCAGAGGAATGTATGTATGCAGCATTCATATCTGAAGAAGCAGTAAATTTCTACCAAAGTGTGTGGCATTTCACCCCTAGGAGACATCAATTTTCAGTTATACCCAGTGTTGAAAGCATAATCAAACAAGATAATTGATAGCAGTGTTAAGAAAAACACATGCACAAGTACTACATTTTGTTGCTTTGTTTACTAAGATCATATTGGTACTCTGTGACAACATGTTACTGAAATAGTCCACTGTATTATCTGGTGGTAGGGCCCTATTGCCTGGTGTGGTTTTAATCAGTGAAAAAGTAGGGTGATTATTTTAGGTTTCCAAAAAGTAATCCTAACCACAATCAGAACCCAGTAACTCTGTTTGCCTGCTTGTTCATGATGAGTGCTGTATTATGGCGAGTGGAAAGGCATCAACTTGATGGTGCAGCGGCCTGCCTGAGAAGTGTAGGGACCTTCAGCAGGTCAAGTAATTCCCTGCTTGTGGAATCTGAAAGGTTTGTTACCATGTGCACAGAAGTTTACTGTTGAATCCACTCCTGAGCCATTTAAATGCAGTCTTTGCCATAATAGCACATTTACCTAGGATTTGTTTTAATATTGGACTCAGCAAGATTGGCTTTGACCTTGGTAGTGGTTTTTCATGTGGAAGAGTCAGGCTGTTCTCTGTATATGACTAGTAACTGATGCATTCCAGTTAAAAGTACACAGGGCTGAAGTGCAGTTGTGTCTTGTTCATGTGACTTAATACTGTTATTTTCTGTTGTGTTCTGTATGGTTGTCATAAATTGGACTTAGGGTTGTTATAAAGTGAACACCTAACAACTGGTGACCAGTGGAAAGTGATAGATGCAGCAAAAGTAAAGATAAAGTTCCCCTAGAACGGGCCATGAAGGCCCAGAGGGGGAGTAGAGGTATAGCTCTACTCTTTCTTTAACCCCGGCACTAGATGGAGGTGGGTGGTTGTCATGTCCCAGCTGCTTTACCCCCAGGAAAGAGGCCCAGTACCCATTGTATAGGAGGCTGGGTGGGCCCCAGGGCCGGTCTGCATGGCTGCGGAAAATCTCACGCCTGATAGATGCAGCAACAGAGACTTTTTTTGACAGGAACCGTATATTTTTACCACAAGGGTAGTGCACTGATAAAGGAACCACACCCACACTATCAAGGTCATAGTCATATTTTTGAGTCACTGATAATACATGTAGGTCTTATGTGGTCTCTTCTCATTGGGTTTTCAATCTACATTTTATATTCATTTTGTACTTCCCTTGTGTTTGCTGCATTGGATTGATAAATGCTTAGTTCATTTGATGGCAAATTGTCAACTGCATATAGCATGTGGCATCAAATGATAGTATGATTTGTGATGGTGATGAATTGGAAACGAAGTGGAAAGAAGGGTTTATTGTGTATTTGAATGTTAACATCTGCCTTTATGGGCAAAGGAAAGCCATGATAGGCCCAGGCAATGTGTCCAGTTTCTGGGCCAAGACTGAAAACCAACACTTCCTGAACAGGCAGGGGGGTGCCAACTGCTGGACTGTGACCTTCAGGATCTGTACTACATGTCCCATCTATCTCATTCTTGATTCAGCCACCTTAATAATTGGTGAAGTGCAGAAATTTAAAGCCTTTAGTGTGAAAGTCCATGCTCATGTTACATGCTCTTCCTTAGGTCCACATATTCTCCACAACACTCTGTACTGTACTCATCTCTTGAAGTGAGAGAGGAAATTTCACACGCGTATGAAGTGAAATTTTAAACTGGAGGTTGTGAGATACAACACAATAATATAAATTTTTTGATTGGGAAGGTAGCAAGCTTTGTTAATTTAGTTTTGAATTGTTACTGATCCTAAGTTGAGGCACTGTGCTATGAGCCGGAAGGTCGCGGGTCGATTCCCAATGGTGTCACTGGAATTTTTCATTGACATAATCCTTTCGGGCGCACTATGGCCCTGGGGTCGACTCAGCCTCTAACAGAAATGAGTACCAGAAGTATTTCCTAGGGGGTAAAGGCCCCTGGTGCATAGGGTTGACAACCTTACCACCTTCATGTGCTGATTGTCTAGAAATCTGGGAGCCTCAACCTCCTGGAACCCTAAGGGCCTGTCCAGGCCTGTAATGGGATTGCTTTACCTTTACCTTTTACTGTTCCTAAGTGTTTGAACTTGACTTAACTTCAGAAGCTTGTTAGGAATTAAAAATTGTGACTGCTTTCTATATCAATTTTGTATTTTGCTGTTAAACTGAATAAGCATGTGATGATATGATGAACAACATGAGATAATGCGCACATTTTGACTGTATGTGTGCATAAATGATATAAAATATACCAACAGTTTACGCTAAGGCATCTTAGTGTACATTGTTGGTATCTGTTACATCAGTGTGAGTTAAGTTTACTCGTTTTGAATATTGATTATGTCTTTGAGACATTAAGAAAGATGACACCATCAGTGGGGTAACAGACAAGATTGAAGGTGGCACCATGCTGCTAAAATTGTAGCTTTAGTGGGAAGTGTAATCTTCATTGCATATGGCAGTTGCTGGTAGGTCTGGGAAGAACAGAACTGCCCCTTAATTAAGAAACAGAATTCTGCTGGTTAAAGTTTACAATGAACACAAGCATAGGGACTTCTTATACTGAATCTGCTGGCATCACATTGGGTCCTTGCTCAGAGGCATTTATCTGAACTCCTCCAGTAGATGTGTGAACACTGACTCGTTGGTGGCCGTCCAATGAGGAGATCAGTCCCCAGTTGCTGATCAGAGAGTTTCTAAAGCTTACAGGGACAAGTGTTGGGAGACCATTCCTTCTCCATGCTGTGTTTCTGAGTTCTGAAATTTCAACTCTGCTAATGTCAACATGTGGTGGATACAGATGGGTCTGTGCTTTTTATATTGCAAATCCTATGCATAGCTTCAGATGCCAGAATTTTGGGCACTCACAACAGTGGTGTGCATCTAGCATTATGTCTCCTATTTGCAGTGAGCATGGGCACTCCATCTGCACCTGCTGTAGCACTTCTAGATCTTTCATTCACCCATCTTGTTTTTCATTTTCTTTCCAGACCAACACATTTGTCCAGATTAATTTCTCAATTCCTGCAGTTTCTTGTGTAATGGTGTGTCTGCAACAGACTCTAGGACCTTTATGGATGTCCACAGAAATGCAAGACCTTTCCAAACCATTCCACTCCTCAATTAACTACCTGCAGCATTTACTTACCATTGGCAGTACTCCTGACAAACTGACAAATCTAATACCCTGTTGCCTCCACTGCTTATGTTTCTTATTGATGCCAACACCAGAAACGTTCTGTGGCTATCATTTGTTACAATTTCAAAAATGTCGTCTTCCTGGACGTTGCCTTCTGTATTCCAATATTCTGTTCTTCTGCATTTACACAGTAGTGACAACTGCACTGTAAATATCCACTTTGCTGTGCTATATCTTATCTTATTTTGAGACCTGAACTGAATAATCAGGTGTGCTGACTGGAAGAGTGTCTGTTTATCATTGACATTGCAGACTGTGACTTTTCATCTGTCTACTCCGTAGTGGGGTGTTTTACAAGCACTGTACTCTGAGCTACTTTGTGTCACGTCTCCCAGTCATTCACTGGATTTTCTTCCATGTCTGTCTCTTGGTGGACAGATGGAAGTTACAGCACCACCTGTGCTTTGAAAAGAGCACTGTGATACTTCCAACAACCCTCCTCTCCACACATTTCACAGTCATGCAACCGATGCACACGCACGCGCGCACGCACACACACACACACACACACATTCACAGTGTTTGTTTGCACTTTGAATATATGGCATCGGGAGAAAAGGTTAAGTAATTTTTAGAATTTTCAAAGATGTCATTTTTGAGAAATAATGGTGTTGTAAACACAAAATTACAGTTTTATGTAATTTGGCTGTATATTTTTAGCCAACCATGTACCTTTGGGCCCATAAAAATGTCCCTGTTTAGGCATTTTGCATTACTACAGGTAAGGTTGTGTATCTGCTGGTTTGTATGATTCAGAAAAAAGAACTGATAAACTTAAGACATTTTTGGACAGTTATATAATTTGAAATTTTTCACTTGTCTTCATAATCTTACAAGAAAAACTTGACTTTCTTAAGCTGCTATTGTACAACTTTCATGTTTGTGTACACGCGCGCGCACACACACACACACACACACACACACACACACAGATATATATATGATTTTTAAGTAAATTCTGACTTGAAATAGAATTAGTCAGCCTGTATGTTTTAAGGAAAGGCACTAACTGCTAGATTTTTATAAAACCTGGCACGAACTTCATTGCATTAGTCACCCCACCTTTGTATGTTTTAATTTCCTACAGTTGGTAATACTAATATGGTGACTGGGTAATCTTCAGAAGGGGAGTAATAACGTTAGTGGCATTTAGTGTAAGGTCATATACTAAAGCTAAGGTTGTCCCTGTGTATACCATGTGGGTGTAGGAGGTACACCTCTACTCATTCTTAGCCTAGGTGCTAGAGAGAGGGTTGGTGTGGTGATAGATCTTCAGAAACTGTTGAAACTTCACCCAAATTTGTGTTTTAGATTTGAGTTGGAGAGCAGTACCTAATGAACCATTGCAACTGAGCATGTGAAATTCAGAATAGGGCTAGATCATAAACATAACTTCAAATTCTTTGGTGGTGGTGTGAAACTTTGAGGTTATGTCTGACAACTCCTAAGTGTTGGAGGGGCTTGTTAGTGAAAATTATGAACAGAAACAGATTACCTGGTCGTCTTATTAGAAATGTATAATTGCAGCTAGCCAGACCACATGAATGGAAACATTTGAAGGGAATGAAAAATTTTTATTTACAACTTATCATTAATAGCGTAGTAAGGTAAAGTTCTCCCTAGAACAGGCCACAAAGGCCCAGAGGGAGAGTAGAGGTATAGCTCTACTCTTTCTTTAACCCTGGCACTAGATGAGGGTGGGTGGTCAACTTCACGCCCCTGCCACTTTACCCCCGAGAAAGAGACCTGGTACCCATTGTATAGGAGGCTGGGTGCGGAAAATCTCGCCCCCACCGGGATTCGATCCCTGGACCGTCCAGCCCGTAGCGAGTCGCTATACCGACTACGCTATCCCAGCCCACATTAATAGCGTAGTACCAAAAGTTATATACATTACTGGTAAGAGTTGTGAAATTGACACCATAACACAACAAAAGAAATGAATACTTGCTGTCAGGTCATGTATGTGATGAAAGGAAATATGTCTGCAGCTAAGTGGCAATAGAATTTTTAGAGTCAAGCGGAAGGCCTAACAGATTGGAGGGAATCTGTACAAGAAAACAACTTGATACCAGGCAGATCACTATGCATTAACATTTGTTGATGAAACCATAAGGACACCAGCAAATTCAGTGGAATCTGAAAACTGTTTTACAGCCCCCCAACAACTTGACATGTGTAAACTTTGCTTATCTTTGTTGATATTGGTGTAATAAACAAGTGATATGTTTCCAAGCAGGCTTGTCCTGTAATTCTGCTCAGCAGTGTTAAAGTTGTTGCATGTGAATTCTTTGCAGTTATGCATAGGTCTTCATTGTCCTTTGTGTTTGTTTATTATAAGTCAAGTCCTCTGTTGCAAATGTAATCATACTGTGGATATACACCACCTGGAATTATTTGTTCTTATATTTTTTATACACGCAGTATTTAAAAATGTTTCAAGTGGAAGTAGTAAATCTTAAAGAAATTGGTATTTTATATTATGCCTATGTATGTCCTCCAGTGACCCTGTTCGAAGGAAACTGATGAAGCTTGATGTGTCATGTAATACAGGGGATAATTTTGACAGATGTGAACTAAAGTTAAATTTGTCTGATAACATGTGGTATAGATACCCAGTACCAAAAATCACAGTTTCACAAATGAAACATGCAGATGGGGTGGCATATTTGCCAAGCATGTAGGTGGTCCCTAGTTTGAACCGAAAAACGTAGCAGTTGTACTGCTGGCAGCATTGTTAAGTATACCATGCATGAATAAGTGACATACAGACAATGAGACAGTGTTTCCTGTACTTATGTTTTTATTCCATTAATGTGCAAGAATGATTGTGACATCACTTTCAGAGATATGTGACTGTGAGCATAGGTTATGAAGCAGTATACTTGTATGTGAAATTTGACATTATCATTCTGGTCAATGTTAGGATCATGGTCATCTGGGATTTTACACCGTATATTTTGGCACATAGGTACCTACATTTTTTAAAATCTCACTGCCTTCATTACGAGAGTAGAATTCTTCACAGAATGCTGTAAAATGATAAAAAAAAAAAAAAAAGGATAGAGGAGTCGAGGTATAGCTCCACTTATTTTAAGCTCGGCACTAGATGTAGTTGAGTTGTCAGCTTCACAGCTTACACCCGAGGAAAGATCCCCCAGGACCCATTGAATATGAGGCTGGATGGGCCCCAGTACCAGTCTTGTTGCTTTGGGTAAGAGAGAAGTCTCTTGCCCCTTAAGGTAATCAACCCACTGTTCCTCAGCTGTTAAGCCTGTTGTCTAGTCATTATACAATCTATGGTGTCCTGGCTCATCCAGAAGACAATCTTAGTTAATTTCTACATCCCTGTGGTAACAACCTATTGGGAACTGATTCCATTGTTCATGCACTTTGTGTGCAATGTTTAGAAGTCTAGTTCATGTTCCAACAGGTTGTAAAAGAATTCCAAGGTTGCAGCATTGAGTCTTGTAATGAAGTTAACAGCGGTATAACTGATATATTCACAGGCCGTCAAAAAATGGTTTTCACAAGTTTCTGATAATTGCAATATCAGGTGGTATAAGGTATGCTAATTTATTAGGTAAAAAGGTACATAACACAAAGAATGATGTGAAACTTCGTATACAGGTTAGCAGGGTTCCAGAAACACAGTTGTGTGCTCACCGCTGTAAGTTGCAATTGATTCCTCTAAATCTTTAGTAAATTATGGATAGATGGGTGGGTGGGTGTATGATCTGGTCTGAATGCAGTGACAAAGGTAAAAAGTCTTTGCCCCTGCCAGCAATCAAATGCCAGTTGTTTAGCTTCTAGCGTATTCAGTACATTAACCTTTAAACGACCTATGTTTGCATATGCAAACACATGGAAAAAAAAAACCCTAGCAATTCATTTTATATATTTAGGAAATAAGGAAATTTTGCTAAATTTTTAAGACATGTTGCATTATCTCTGTTTTATTTCACACAGAATGCCGTTCATTTCGTAATTTTACCTTTTTCTGTTCAAATAATACATTTTTCTTAAACAATGCACAAAAATTTAAATAACAACTTGGTTGTTTAATGGTTAACTAAGCTACTCCAGGCCCAGTATTTAACAGTTAAATTTACATAATTTATTAAAACAGCAGATACATACAAAGATTCAAGTCTTCTTGGATGTTATGCCATGTCAACTGGTAAATAGTTACAAGTGTTTAGGAAGAACTTTTTTCAGGGTTATTCAGTCTGAAATTTTCTTGGATTGCTTGACCCTGAAGATGAAGCACTATGCTCTTCTGAAACATCAGTAACTCTTTGACAGTCAGCATGACTTAACATCTTCATCAAAACCACTGTGGGCGTCCCCAATTCATGCAGTAGATATATATATAGTGACAGTTTATGAGGTCGTCACAGTTAACAGTTTGGTTTTGTAGTTTGTATTTGATACTGTTAGGCTGAAAACAAAATCACAGTTTTTTGATGGACTGATCCTCCATTTTTGAGAACTTGGTTATAATTGTAACCCTTTGAATATTTAAAAATTAGATCCCTATTTCAGAGAAATCACTGGCTCTTCACTAAAAACAAACGCTGGTTATGCCTGTTCAGAAAAATTATTGATGGTGTGTGTGTGTTTTTTTTTGTAAGAATCATATGAAACACATGTACACTTGGTGGACGAAATGCACATTTTTTAATCTTGAAATAGACAATACATTTATTAGACACTGTGATTTACAGTACTCAGTTACTGGACAAATTTTTGGAGTAGATAAGCTGTTTTTGAAGTCATGTTTGTATGATATTTACATTGAAGAAAGGCAAATAATTCACTAATCTGTGCACACTCTAATTTTAGCATTTCTGTTCCAGTATCATTTAGCAAGGCATGTCTCTATTTGCCCAATGCTTTAAAAGTGTCAGTATTATGGACCATAATTGAACATGATGCTGTATGGTGTCTCCCAAAGTTAGCATTTCGAGCTCTGTGTGTATGTGTGTGTGTGTGTGTGTGTGTGTGTGTGTATGTGTGTGCACGGGCGCACACGCATGCGTTCGTGCGTCTAACCTACATTTTTCTGTCAGTTGCAATGTCTTCATACACGAACAGGGGAATGTGTGTATCATTCATTTTTAATAAATGTTGTGTCATGTTGCGTTTATAATCCACAATAATTTCACTTAAACTGTACATATTCAGTTCCTGTTCAGTTCATATTTTTTCATGTGTTTTATATACATATAGTCTATATTCTGCAGCTGACTTCAAAAATTTTGCCTTTGCTGTCTCAATTCTTGTTTCATTCTCATTTAGCAAATTCCATTTTTCACATCCATATAGCAGCATTGATACCGCCATACTGACAAAGTACCATTTACCAAAATGATATTATTGCAGTGTAAATCATTAGTAAATATTCTTTTTACAGGTAGAAGTATGATGCAAGATCAGACATAACTTCCTACTACAAAAAAATTTACCATCAAGGAAGTAATGCCCAACATGCTGTCCGTTCTGGAAGAAGAATCAGATATATATGAGGTTTTCCCACCTCATGTTGACACGAGTAGTGTTCCTATCCTAACGGATAGTCCCACCAAAAAGGCTGCTCTCAAAACCTACAACGAAGTGTATGGCCTCATACAGTCAGGACGTAAGCGTGAAGTGAAGCAGATTATTAGAGACAATGCCTGGCCAATTAATAGTACTATCCGCTCCCAATTGTGGCCAGTTCTGTGTCAGCAACATGCACATGACAAATCCATCCTGGAAGGTTTTTATTGGGATATGGTCAACCAAATATTTGGTACAACAGGTGAGTAATCTTTTATTTCAAATTCGGATTATGTACTAATAACATCAGTAAGGTAGATATGGGACTGCTTGACCTTAGAGAAGAAGGCACTGATCCTTCAAGATGTTGGTACACTCTGTAACATCCAAAAGGACTTGAACCTTTACCAGCAATAAGCTTTACCAAATTAAAGGTTCTTTAACCATTTTATGAATGTGACATTTATGTGGGAAACACCTAGTTGTATTAATGTTTTATATGTCAGACCATGAAACACTATGTTAGTGCACATGCTTAAATCTCTACTGAGTTATTGAAGTTGTAGTATGCATTTGCTCCCAAATCTCCTGTATGGAAAAGTATGAACATTGTGGTCATCTGGGATATGACACCACATACGTTGGTATGTAGGTAGCAGTGTTTTGGAGGAATTTGCTGCTGAGGCAGCTGGGTCTGAAATGTTGATACACAACTACATAGTGTCACATCTGGAGATTCACATATTATATTATGTGATATTGTACTGTGTTATAATATAATATCAAATATTGAAGGCAGCTGGTGGACCAGAAAATCCAAAAAAGAGTTTAATGGGCAGACAGCAAATTTATTTATGGACAGTATTATGATTGTATATGAAGACATCGAAAAGTTCCCAAAGTTGCTGCTAGAACAAAGCGTGGCAAGTAATACAGCTTTCTGTCACCAGCTGCTTTATTATTGCTGTCTTCTGAGTTAGTGTAGTGAACTTTGCAGCCATAACTCTCTGCATTGCTTCTCAGTAGGTTTTCATTGTTGTGCTTACTATGTGTGCCATTGTTGGAAGCACCGGCGGAAGGCTTCTTTTGGAATCTTCCGGAGTTCGGCCGTCGCATTTGATTTGATGTCCTCCATGGTTTGCGAAACGTGTCCCCTTAAGGCCCATTTTCAGAGTAGAGAACAGCCAAAAGTCACTCGGAGCGAAATCCGGAGAGTACAGTGGTTGGGTGATGACAGGAATGTTTTTCTCGGCGAGGAATTGCTGCACAACAAGTAATGTGTGGCTTGGTGCGTTATCGTGATGCAGAAACCACTGTCCATGCCACTTGTCGGGCCGCTTCCTCCGAAGTGCATCGCGCAACCTCTGCAAAACTTGCACGTAGAGATGACCAGTAACACTCTGTCCAGGCGGTACGAACTCATGGTGCACCAAACCGTCATTCTCCGTCTGCAGGGGAATTCTGGGAACTTTTTGACTGCCCATCGTAGAGCATCTCAAAAAGTTTTTTATAACACAGAACCTTGATATGTGCACCATTAATAAGACACAGGATGTCCAGCTGATATTCCCATGTCTCTGCCATGTGTGCTCATTCCTCTGCAGTCACACCAACCGTGGAGTCCGTAGTTCTTCAACAAAGGTTGTCAGTGGCATGCACAGGAGTGAAGTACTTTCTGTTTGACAGAACCTCGCGAAAAGAAGGCTCGGTGTGTGGTGTATGGAGATTGCAGCGTTTATCAGTGTGGGCTGATGCACAGTAGTGCAATTGCCCTATTCTTGCTGTTGAGGTTGTCGGGGCCAGGATAGCATAGTCGGTTTAGTGACTTGCTGTGAGCTGGGTGTTTCAGGGTTCGAACCTCGTTGGGGGCAAGATATTTTATCTTCTACACACCCATCCAGCCGCCTGTACAATGGGTACCAGGGCCCTTTCCCGGGGGTAAAACGGCTGGGGCATGGTGTTGACCGCCCACACCCATCTTGCACTAAGGTGAAGAATGAGTCTTTTCTTTCTTTATCGTGTCCGGACCATTAAATTAAAGATTTTTTGCCCAGTATTGGGCTACGTCAAATCCTTTTTTATTTGCAAGCCATAAATCCTCGAGGGTGCATTTCTGGGGGCAGTCCCTGCATGATAGGATATGTCCCATATATTGTACCTCTTCACAGCCACAATACAGGTCGTCGGAGTTTGTTTTGCCCCATTTCACCATATTTGTTTTTACTGGTGCCACCCCTGTTCAAATGCGGTTAAGAGATTTCCAGGTATTGAAATCAAGGAGGTGGCTACCAGGGAAAATCTGATTAAGGGGGAAGTCTTCCGGTGGTTCAACTTGCACTGTTCCGAGGAAGCTATTCCGCGATTTTAATCTTCTCTGTGGTGTTCTGGCTCCGTAGAGTGCGTGTCGCTCATCGACAGTTTGCTTGATCTTCTCTATGTGTTCCGCTGCCTTCCGACGAGATGTAGGAGCTGCGAAGCCTGCCGTTCTATAGAGGTTTGGCAATGGCGTTGGTTTCATACATCCTGTCACTATCCTACATGTCTCGTTGAGCGCCGTGTCGACTTGATTGGTGTGGGCAGATCTATTCCACACAGGACATGCGTATTCTGCAGTTGAAAAGCAAAGTGCTTGTGCAGTTAGTCGGAGAACGTTAGGGTTTGCTCCCCATATACTTCCCGTAAGCGAAGAATGAGTACAGCTATACCTCTGCCCCCCATCTGTGCCTGCATGGCATGTTATGGGGAGACCTGTTGCCTGTTGACGTTGTCACTGCCATACCTTATCTGAATATGCAGGAGCTCTTTGGCTCCTGAGGTGGAAGACCTACACTCAACAGCCATCTTCCAGCAGAATGTTGCTGCACTCCATACATTTCTGACTGTGAGAGATTGCTGGACAAAATGTCCTCCAACATTTGGATTGGTTCACTGCTAGACCACTTACATGGTCATTGCAATCTCCAGACGTAACTTCTCTAGTCTTTTGTTTGTGATGCTCAGTTTTTGTCATAAATGTACGGATGGATATATTGTTGTGGCTGCACACATGCACGAGAACACATGGCAAGGATTGGCATATCAGTTGGGACACTTTGTATGTGCCTCATATTATAGCCTTTAAGTTATTATGCGCTGTAAACGTTTCAAGAAGTTTGTGGACAGCTATACAGTAGTCCCCCCCCCGTATCCGCGGGTGATACGTTCCAAGACCTACCGCGGATGCCCGAAACCGCGGATAGTAGCGAACCCTATATACAGGGCATACACAAAAGAATGGTGCGGTTTTAATACTGACTGAAGTCGACACTGGCAAATTAAAACGTAAATACTGAAATCGACCATGGTCGACTTTGGCAGTGAATGTGTTAATATTTTCGGGCCGCGGTAAACCGCGGATAACTGAAACCGCGGATACCGAATCCGCGGATACGGGAGTTCTACTGTATATCCCTTGTGTCAGGTTTAAAACTTGCTGCATTGACTGTGATAATTACGTAAAGGAGAAATCAAAGTTGGCAAGGAAAATAAGGCGGATTGTTCTGTTAATACATATGATAAACGTAATAACAGAATGTAAAAGCTAATGCTCGAGATTTGCTGTAGAACTCTGCTGCTTTGTTATTGAACATTATCAGTGATAATCTAAATCGCGTGTGTGTGGGAAAAGCTTATCCTTCATGTCAGTAAACAACTGAAGATAATTTATCTGGAATGCAGCTTACCAAGGTGAATCCATCACTACACCCACAGTAAAAATAAAAAGAATAAAGAAATAAACATGGTTATATTGGAGACGCAACAAATATATACGAGGCTAAAAGAATGACTTTTAGGCGCATTCACAAAACGACTATTAGCTTCGTCATGTCCACATTTTCATGGTCGGATTTTCATGAAATTTGATATTTTACGTGAAGACCTATGTGCATTTATGACAGTATCTCACTGAATTCTCCTTAGGATGAGAAATGTTTCGGACAGAAGTTGTAGAGAAAATAAAAAAAAACACGCATTTCATGTTCAATAACTTTTTCCCGAAAATCGTGCCGTTTATGAGATAACGTGGAAAAATATTGTAGAGCCGCACAGCTCACAGATGACAATATAATACGGCGCATGCGCTTTGTATGTTGGGTAACTAAGGCTACAGAAACACACTCACAATATGTAATACTTATTGCGTTTCCACGGCAACAACTAAGAACGTAAAATCACTAAAAAAAACTGTACAGTATAGCCTGCCTCTCCAGCGTCGACCGGAGTCAAAGTTAACGCAAAATTGTACCCCACGAGGCTTATTTATATTGGAGAACTTCCCTTTCACGCCCGAAGTATTAAAAAAAAAACTTAATATTTTAATATAAAATACACTTCTTATATTTTAATATACAATCTTATTTTTATGTAGTTTCGTGTTATACAACTTCAATTTTTGTAAAGTTGAGATCTCAGCTAAATGGAAAATATCATTTTATGGGTTGTAAATTATCTTTCTTTGTGTATCTTTAATTGCCTGATGATGGCTTTCTCAAAAGCCGAAACATGTAGAATGCAATAAAATTTGTATAAACTAAGTCGTGACTGACGGTCTATGCTTTCTTTCCGCGAATGCAAGTCCATTCACCATCGAGCAATGTCTTGTGAGCGTGTGAGCTCACGAGGAAGGACGAAGTGGGCGTACATGTGGCGGAGTAGGAGCCAAATTTGCAGCTAGAGACCAGTTTACATAAATTTGAGAAAGAAACATTTCTAACCGATTCTGTGTTAAATGTCAGACAATTGGGAGACCGCAGATCTGCTCTTTGGGAGTATCAGTTCTTCGATCACCTAGAAAATCCACGAAGATGCGACCTGCAGATTTCCAGACTCCAAGAACCTCCGTGAGACGTGTCGTGAGGAAGGAAGACTACCATAAATATAGGCCTACATCAGCGAATTAAGTGACAGTGTAATGGGCCAGGCTAGCGTAGTCGGTATAGCGACTCGCTACGGGCTGGACGGTCCGGGGATCGAATCCCGGTATGGGGCGAGAATGTCCGCATCCGTCCAGACCGGCCCTGGGGCCCACCCACCCTCCTGTACAATGACTACCGGGTCATTCCCGGGGGTAAAGCGGCCGGGGCGTGGCGTTAACCACCCACCTCCATCTAGCGCCGAGGTTAAAGAAACAGTAGAGTTATGCCGGCCACACACGTTCAGGTAGGCCTGTCAGTTTTGCCTGCGCAGGCCGCCTGAAGAGAGGCGGCCGGATAAACTGAAGTCCCCACACACGTTCAGGCGAATCCCGCTAGTCTTGATCATGGCCTCAACAGACGACGACACGCTCGCTATTGTTGGCTTGCTAATAGCTATGAAGAGTAAAAATAAGCGTAAAATGTGGTGTAAAGAGTGGTTACAAAAAAGAAACACGTATTCCCATGTAAATTTCTTGACTGAGTTCAAGCTGGCCCCTAAAGACTGGCATAATTATTTGCGAATGGATGAAGAAACATACAACTCCTTTCATTAGTGGCGCCATTAATTGAAAAGAAAAATACAGTGATGAGGAGGTTCTGACTGGCTTCAACACGTGGCCTGAATTGACGCCGTTCCGGCCGGCGGCCGGCCGGAACCTACACACGCTCCGGTACGCCTGCGCAGTCCTCCGGCCTGCCGGTTGGTCGAACGAGTTTTCGTATTTGCTCCGGCCGCCTGTACAGTTATAACTGAAAGGTGTGCCGGACCCTACACACGCTCCGGCGGCCTGTCGCAGGCAGAACTGACAGGCCGCCGGAGCGTGTGTGGCCGGCATTATACTTCTAGTCCCACTTTTTGCCTTCATGGCAGGTTATAGGGTGAACTTTACGTTTATTAACAATAAACAATGCGGTGATTTTCCTGCTATACCTTGCCGCTTGAAGTGTGTGTGAGAGAGAGAGCAACGGGAATTGTTCTCAGCAGCGTGTCCGTGTAACTAAATTCCATCTCTGTCCTACGAGTAATGCGGAGATAATACAGCCATACTTCCTCGTCGCTGTGGTAACAAGCGAGAAAGAGGACGGGAAGACTAGAGACAAGATACGGATTGTCTGTGCGCTAGTTATGTGGGACTCTTTGTCACACTACGCGCTGGATACGACACATAGGTGAAAGACTTGGTTAAAACCTGTTCTTGTATTGAAGAACCAGATCTGGGCTGTTGCGACGTGTGTTTGGGTAATTGCTTGCCGCCGTTTCAAAGGAACGTACCGCCAGTCTTGTAATTGACTCATGAACCCGCAGAACTGGGAATCCCAGCCAGAGCGTGTAACGTATTTGAAGATGTTTTGTCCGCCCCTCGTATTAATCACAGCCCACATACGTACCATCATTATTACGAATATCGTGCCTAATGTTTTCATTCATTGACACCGTGTAGTCTTGTTTGTGGTTGCTGACGTTTCGGAGGATTCTACTGCCTCTGTCTTCAGGGTAGCGTGGCTCTTATAGTCCAGAAGACAATCTAAATATTAACCAACTTGAAAACGTCAAATTTCAGGAAATAGTCTTGCATGTCCCACGCAAACACAGTTAGTAGAATTAGTCAATTACCATTAGTTAAATGCGTGAAATGGGTTACAGAAAGACCACAACATCCGGAAGATAATGAAGTGGAGAAGTACCATAGGTGATATTCTGCTGCAGGCTAACATTAGCTTTAGTCACTGATTGGGGGAATAAGAAACAGAAATATTTCAGATGCCTCCGGCTTTGTATGCGAGCAAATGATATCCCAGTGTGACGTTTTTGAGAGCCATCTTAGATAAAGTCTTCGAACACTTCTATAAATGACACTCTGTCTACCTTTAAATGGCAGCACATCTGCATCATTGTAGTGTTATCTTACGTTTACAACACATTTGGTGTTTATCAGTAGATAAAATGCATTCTTTGGTCAAATAAATGTCACAAAGGAGCATAAAGTGCCTGTCTGTTGATGGCGGGACGAAGTCTAGCATAGTCTGTATGCAGACTGCAAAATGTCTCAGAGACGTGGTGTGACTGGACACAGCGGGCTGTTATGTCTCAAAGACGGTGTTAGGTAGCAATGAGTTAAAGTCTGTTCATAAAGTGTTGGAAGGAAAGTGACCAGTACAGGGCATGACCTGGAACATCATAAAATGAGGAAAATGGGAAACAGGTTCAGGATATTGTCCATTCTGAACATCATCAGGCGACAGAGGTGAGATCTGCGCTCTTCTGGGATATTACACGGCGTCGTGTGTTAATTGTTTACCGACGTTTCGGGACAACATATCGGTCCCATGTATACGGTGATTGTAGTGAGTGTTAAAATTGGGGAATTTTGAAGTTTACTTGGCAAGACTACGTTTGTTGTCGAGATTTCGAAGGAACATGACGTTTTCATCTTCGGTGGGTGAGATCTGCGCTCTTCTGGGATATTACACGGCGTCGTGTGTTAATTGTTTACCGACGTTTCGGGACAACATATCGGTCCCATCTTTATGGTGATTGTAGTGAGTGTTAAAATTGGCGAATCTTGAAGTTTACTTGGCATTGTGGTTGAGGACTACGTTTGTTGTCGAAATTTCGAAAGGAACATTTTTTTCATTTTCGGGGGGGTGAGATCTGCACTCTTCTGGGATATTACGCCGCGTAATATCCCAGAAGAGTGCAGATCTCATCAACATCGCAGCAGAAGCCTGAAATCAATCTTCGGGAGTCTTCTCAGACCTCTTAGGCCCTTGAAGATGAAGACACTGTTTGCCTTCAAAAATGTTTGGAACTGATTATCCAGTGACATGGAAACATATCCCAGAAGCACAAAGTTCTTAATATTCAAATTTAATTTGGTAGTTACCACGCTATCCACTGTAAGGATCTGAAGATACGTTGTATGTGTCAACTTGTCATACCCATAAATAATGTGATGTCCAAATGGGCATCGCTGGTGAGGTCATCGGCGAGCCAATAATGATTCACACTTTCTCTGAAAAAATCTTGTATGATATGTGACGAAACCTGGTATTTCATGTGATGCAACAAGTAAATGACAATCGTACGTTGTTGATGAAAGTGCTCAGAAGTGGTTAGCCTAGGTTAGTATATTTAGCATAGCATTTGCACAGATAGACTGCAGGAAACGATGAAAAATCTGTTGATATTTGACATCTGGGTTGAATGTCAGACTTTGGGCTTCATGAATACGAAAAGGGAATACTAGGTAAAGGTAAAGCAATCCCATTACAGGTCTCGACAGGCCCTTAGGGTTCCAGGAGGTTGAGGCTCCCAGATTTCTAGACAATCGGCACATGTAGGGGGCCGGGATAGCTCAGTCGGTATAGCGACTCACTACGGGCTGGACGGTCCGGGGATCGAATCCCAGTGGGGGCGAGATTTTCCGCACCCGTCCAGACCGGCCCTCCTATACAATGGGTACCGGGTCTTTTTCCCGCGGGTAAATCGGCCGGGGCGTGGAGTTGACCACCCACCCTCATCTAGTGTCGGGGTTAAAGAAAGAGTAGAGCTATACCTCTACTCCCCCTCTGGGCCTTCATGGCCTGTTATAGGGAGAACTTTACTTTCACCTTTTACTGCGTGCTGTAACCATAAAAAAGTTCCACTTTTTTCCACAGATTTTGTTTGTGTGTTTTGCATGATTGTAATAATCAACAGTGATCATTTCCATAAACATAATTAAGCAGTTTGTCTTCGTGATGGAGACTCTGAGGGAGGAACACGGATCTTAAATACGTGTTTCTTGCATGAAATTCTTGCTTTAAAGGGTTAACTAGTCATTGGGACTACCGAAAATTACCCAGTTCTTCCACTGCTTTCGGTCTAAACGCTCAAGTTTATCTTTATTGGACTCTCTTTTACTTATTCTTTACGACACAGCATTCCTCCCCCAAGGCTGTGCCATGGCCCAGGCGGTTAGTTGCCGACCTGTCACCGCCGAGGCCCGGATTCAAAACCCAGGCCAGTCCATGTAGGACTTTTGGTGGGCGAAGTGGCACTGGGACAGGTTTTCCTCCGAGTACTTCGGTTTTCCCCTGGCAGTATCACTGTACCGGCGCTCTGTGTTCATTCATTCATCCATCCCCGACGCTGTATAATATCAATAATTGACAGGGTCGTTAAATAGTACACTTTAAAAGGTATTTCTCGCATTTAAGTATTTTTGTCTCTTGGGGTTAATATGTTTTTCAAGTTCCAAAAGAAATATATTTGCCCTGTATTATTTTTTTCTCCTCCCTGCTATCTAACAAGAAATCAGGTTCGTCTCATTTTTTGAGACCAGTACGGTCACATTGATTTGCCTGCGATATTCTTAGTTGCCTCTACCATTTTTGGCATATGCAGTGTTCGCTAGGTACAGAGCATGGTGTCCGGATAGGCTGTTAACTGCTGACACTTACAGACACTGAAGTTCGATTTACACAAAGAGAACTAACTATGTTTTGATGAATTTCCTCTGTCTGTCCTTCCCTTGAACCTTGCTGATATAATTAGCCGATTTCTGTCAAGTGGCTGTCTAATTGTGTAACTGGAATGTCATGTATGAATTTTGTTATGAAGGTCATTTCGTTCGTAATCAGAATGTTCCGGTCTCTGAATATGCAGTATGATATGAGTTTTGCCTATACATTTGGAATGCGTTCCGTGTTTTAAGAAACTCTGTTATCTTCTGATTGTGTTATGTTCATGTACAGTAATCCCACGTCCAACACGGGTGTTAGGGGAAGTTGTTATGGTTGTTGGGCAAAACCGCTTTGCGCAAACTTCTTATGGGGAAAATACGGCCGTGAACGCGAACACTTATGGGCCTCCGCCATCGCTTAGAACGCGTTTCTGGGCATAAACATTTGCATCGTGCTTGGCTAGCTGATGCTGTCAGCTTCTGCGGCGGTTGCGCGAATAACCGCCCGTGTTTAAATTCTTTCAGCTTTCAACGAATTCCCCCCCCCCCCTCCGTGTATCTAATTATATTCAACAACGTATAATCAAAACCGCTTTGGTCGAAGGGTTACTGTACTCATTGCGCACGCAATGCTGCAGTGTTTAGTAGTAGTAATATCCATTGCATTAACACTTCCCGACGGGTTTAACTAGGGTTTGTAAATTAAACACGACATTCATTACACTGAACATGACATCTTTTCCCACTTCGGGATCAAAAATGACATTGTAGTGTATTGTAATATACACGTAAGGTTTTGCATCTGAAAGGTATGTCACTTAAAAGTTTTCGCATACCAGATTTCTCTGTAAGTGAAAATAAAGTTGCCCCAATGCATGCCGTGAAGGTATATGGGAGTGTGGAGGTATAGTTCCGCTCATTCTTCGCCTCGACATTAGATGGAGATGTGTGGCTCCCTGGTTGCTTTGTCCCCAAGTATAGAGTCCACCGTACATGCTGAAGGCTGGTTGGGCTTCAAAGCTGGTGTGGGTGTTTTGGAAAATAAATAAACCTTTTACCCCCCGCCAGGAATCGGAAATCACGATTCCTCAGTCATGGAGCCCATACCTGGGTCACTATACCAACACACCATCTCCATGTGCTCATAATTCACAGTGTATCTTGGAAGGGTCGAATGGTTACGTGGAGACATTCTGCATAGAGGTGGTGTACATGGCACTGCCTGTTCACTTTGTCTCATTTCAGATCCATAGACTTCCAAGTTGCTACATTTCATCCCTGATTGCTGAAGAGACGAAAGTAATATATTCGTACACAATATATTATGGTTTAAATGTCACAAACAGTAAAAACAAACAGTATTTGATAAAAACAAACAAGTCTAATCACTACCCTTGTTTATTAGAATTGGCGTGGATTTTTTTTGGCGCTGGGGGGGGGGGGCGAATAATCACAGTGGCCGCTCCTGACAGAATTTATGATTGAGGACAGAAAATCAATTTTTTTTCATTCAAAATGTATATTTTGTCGCCCTTGGACTCTGCTGCCCGCGGCAGCCACAACACTCGCCCCCTCCCAGCCCCCCAGCTATGCCCCTGTTTATTTGTAACAGAGTTTGTTTTCCTTATTTATCCAGAGGCGTCAATTATAACGATATATATATATATATATTTACAGGACTGAAGTTTAGTTTCATTGAAGTCCATCAGAAATTTCGTTTCTTATTCAGTTCATCCCAGTTATATTTATATGATGTCTGGAGTGAGTCGAGTCATTTTAACAAATGGTTTGCTGTAATGACCAGATCAATCCAGTTCTAACATGTCAGTGGTAGATAGGCATATGGACAGATCAAAACACATGGCCTGGCCTGTGGTAGGAGTTGCTTCATTATCAGCAACTGTTCCTCTTTCAGCCCTTACTGATGTCAGCAAAAACTAGTGGAACACAGAACTGTGTGTGTTGATTGTTTACGTATACTTCACATGTCCAGCATTCATAATCACTTCCCTGGCTGATGTTAGTCATTAAACTGTTTGTTTTCTAGACCGATTTGCAACTGTCAGCATTCAGGGCATTATCTCATTCGTGGTTCTTTAAATTATCCATGCATCACATGCTGCCTATGGCTTGCTGGTCATTCTAGACTGGGATGTTTCAGTATCTCTTTGGTGATGTCAAAGTTCTGCCGCCCTCGCTCCCCCCCCCCCCCCCCCCGCACTTGGGGGCGGCATCACCGTTGTTTCACCCAAAAAATAATTTGTGGAGATATCAGAATAACATGAAATAGAAGGAAGGTATCCTATTTTGCGTACCTCATTCCCCTTTATATATTTATTTACTGCAGTTGCAAATCTGTTATTGCAATGCTACCCACACTACATGTTCAAAACTTGTATTTCATTACGTATTCATTATGTTAAAAATGTTCAAAATAAAATTTAACAAAAGTTGTGTTTCATAAATGCACAATTTACTGTTCAGTCAGCCATTTTTATGCGCATTTTCAAAATTGCAAAAAGCGACTATTAACTGTGTCATGTCTGTCTGTTCATCCGTCTGTCCCTCTCTCTGTCTGACTGCATGAAACAACTCGGCTCCCACTGTGCGGATTTTCGTGAAATTTGGTATTTGAAGATTTTTTGAAGATCTGTTTAGACAATTGAAGTGAAGACCCGCGTAAATTTGTTATTGATATCTCGCTGAATTCTTTTTAGAATGAGAAATGTTTCAGACAAAATTGTGGAGAAAATCAAAACACGCATTTTATTTTCGATAAATGTTTTCCAAAAATCGCGCCATTTATGAGATGTTTTGGAAAAGTGCGGTAGAGCCGCACAGCCCACAGATGACAATATAACACGCCACATGCTCTTTGCATGCTGGATAACTAAGGCTACAGACACACACTCGGAATATATAATACTTATTGCTTTTCCATGGCTACAACAGTTACACAAATGTGCCTCATTGTTATGTTATATGTACATTGCCTGTCTTGTTGAGAAATTTTGTTTAGTGACCTTCCGTTTGTACCTACAGTACTAGAGTTTATTTAAATGTTTTGGAGTAGTTTTTAAGAATAAACATATGGTTGGATGAGCACACGTGATGTCCTATTTATGTGGTCATTTTGTGCAAAGCATTTGTGATGGACCCTCAGGTTCCATAGTAGCATGAATTTGGAGGGCGGAGGTGAGGTGATGAATTGCATGTTGGTGTTCCCCAATTCAGATACAGACATATGTTGTAGACACCAATTGGTCAGTTATCAAGGAATGCAGAATAACACCACCCATTCTTCGTACATTTTGACCCTTAATTTCAGTGATGCGGATGTGGTTCACTTGCTAGCTTGTTATATGAGACCAGCACTAGCTTGAAATTGTGTACAGTGAGAATTTTTTGAAAAATATAAAACTTTATGGTAATAATTTTTAAAGACAGGAACAAGCAACCATGTTTGAGTAGTGATGGATGTTTTTGTCTTGATATTCATTTTGTATACTGACATGTCATACACATATCTGCTAATAGCATGAGTAATAAGTACACTGGGAACTTTCAAGGTCTGATTCTTTGGAACCCTGAATCTGCACTGACAGCAACAGTAAATGTACTTAAATATTAGTTGAGGGTTGTTCCTTTTAATAGAAATTTTACTTAATAGTTGTAGAATTTTTTAATATACACTTCATGTTGCATGTTTTGATTTACTCTGAGTCACCTTCAGGCACACTTTGTAAAAATGCAACATTCATTAGCTGTCTACAGTGCTGTGTTAAAGTTGTAGACAGTTGCAGAATGTTGCAGTTGTACAAACTGTGCTTGAAGATGACTTGGAATAAGTCAGAGTTCTGTTAGAACTGTGCAATGAAATAGTTGTGCAAGTGAACAGCAGTTGAGTAACAGCTAAGATTGTGTACACACACACAAAATGTAGCAGGGTGTGTTACATAAAAAAGGTTAGTCACTGCATTATGTAATCAAATTTTTTTGTTATTTTGTTGCAGAACTTCCTGACAAGCCCATCCTCCTGCCACAGTTTGTGGAGAGTGGTCACTGTATTGCATATCATTTGACCAGGAAAGGTAGAAATGTTGCTGACAGGGTAGTGTGTGTACTTGGCTATGCTCACCCTGAAATCACATACAGTCCAGCAATATACCCAGTCACTGCCATCCTCCTGCATTACATGACAGGTAGGCCTTAATTTTTGTATGAAAACACATAGGAGAAAGGTTGGTACAAGAACACACATTTCCAATTTTTTGGAGAACAACTTTAAGATCACGGAAATGTTGACTGTACCTCACTGAAGATGGTTGTGTTCTGTGGTGAGATGCCATTGATGTGATAGGTAGGTACCAGTCTACATGGCATCACATCGTAAAAGAGAGATTTTCATGGTCAGCACCATGAGGACCTAACGTCTCCCATGCACATTACTGCTTTACAGTCTTATAATTTAAAACATTTATGTTATGCTAGCATAGCTTAGTATAGTGACTCGCTATGGACTGAAGACTGGGTTGACTCCCGGCAGGGACGAGATTTTCACTTATTCAGAGTGTGCAGAGTGGCTGTGGGATCCACAGGGACAAGAGATTTTCACTTATTCAGAGCATCCTGGCTGGTGCTGGGGTCCATCTAGCCTTATATTGAATGGGTATTAGGGTTGTTTCTCTCTTCTGAAATGGCCGGAGCGTGAAGGTGACCACTCACCCTGTCTACTACCTAGGTTAAGAATGATTTGGAGCTGTACTTCCACTCCCCCATATACCTTCATGGCATTCACAAGGACAACTTTAGTCAGTAAACGTAGTCCTAGGAGGTGCTATTGTGTGCCTCCTCAGCATTTAAATGTCTCTTATCTTTCAGAAAGGTTTTAAGATGTTCTGCATTTTGTGTGGTACAATTGAAGGTGTTATTTGACAAACTTTCATTTGTAACCTATTATGTGACAGTTCTTGTTTCACGCTGTGCGCATAAAAGACATGGATTTAGTTATCCAAACTTGAAGGCCTGAAAACACAACTTTACTCTATTTTTATATAAAAAATTTTTAGTCATCTAAAAGAGTGTTAGAAAATGGCAGGAAGCAATAAGTAAAATTCCATTCAGAATTAACATTACCTGTACCCACATGGATTGGACTGGAATTATTATAGTGTTTTGGGAATTAGCACGTCATTTAAAGTTATACAATGTTTTATTAGTTAAAACTGTTAATTTCTGGCTCAGACAGACCGTCAGTTCTTTTTGCATGAGGTTGAAAAAATTGCCGTGCCAAATAAACTCTCTGTTTGATGCCACAATGAACAGTTTGGTTTATACAGTGTAAGATGTATTGCTTGTATTGCTTGTAATGTTACATAATATCTGTGTAATTTTATATGTTAGATGTTTATTAAAGGAAGCTAAGGGTGTCTCCCAACAGCAGTGTATTTTAGTTGTTTTTTATTTGTATGTCTCTATTGCTTTTTGAAAATTGTACATGTCGGACCAATCAGGATACTCGTAAAGCAGGTTTCGTAGTATTTTTTTTTTCTTAATGAAGATCTATTATTTTCAGTTATTCCATAATTGAATGGTTTTGTAGATTTCCTGTGTTGTATTTCCTAAAAATTTGCATATTAGTGTCTTTTACAGCATTTTGTGTGATTTGGGCTGGGCAAACATGACAGTGATTTTGAGGGTTTGCTTCTCATTCACTGCTGCAGCTGAGGAAAGCAAACCTCTATGTAATGATGTTTACTTGTTTAGAATAAGTTACTGTTACTGGGTACATACCAAGAAGACTACCAAGCTTGCTACCTACAGGTTTCATTCATATTTTCCAGTTAGGGGTTGGTCTGTTGAGTCTGTCGTGACTTTAAAAGAGATGCATCTTTTGTTGTTCTCCTTTGAATTAAGAACTTAAACTGTTTTTCAGCCAACAGTAATACATATACAGAGTGGTTTTGTTTAATAATATACATATCAGAAGCCAGTACGTGTGTTAGGTACATGGAGATTTTGGTAGAGTGTTTCACAAATTGCTGGGCCACCCAGGCTGCCTAAGTGGTTTGCTGACTCTCATAACACTCTACAGAAATGACTATATAAGTTGAAAGAAAGTAACTCTTTTGCATTAGAACAAGACACTCAAGACAGTGATTAAAGGGGGAGAACAGATATTTATTTATTTATTTATTTGAAGTCTCAACGGTATCTGTGAGATAGAAGAGGTACCAAAGGGTGTATCTTTTAGACGCAGTTGCATAATTGCAAAATGGCGACTATGAGCTTTGTCACGTCTGTCTGTCTGTCCGTCCATCTGTCCGTCTGCCTGCATGGAACAACTCGGCTCCCACTGGACGGATTTTCATGAAATTTTATATTTGATTATTTTTCGAAAATCTGTCGAGAAAATTCAAGTTTATTTACAATATCACAAGAATAATGGGTACTTTACATGAAGACCTATGTACATGTATGATAATATCTCGCTCAGTTATTCTTAGAATGATAAATTTTCAGACAAAAGTTGTAGAGAAAATCCAAACACACATTTTATGTTCAATAACCTTTTCCCAAAATCGTGCCATTTATGAGATAATGTGGAACAATATGGTGCAGCCAGACAGGCCACAGATGACAATATAATACGTCACATGCACATCGCATGCTGGATACATAAGGCTACACACGCACACTCAGAATATGTAATACTTACAGCTTTACCACAGCAACAATGGTTATGCAAACACGCCTCAATGTTATGTTATACATACATTGTTTGTCTTGTTAAATCCTCCGTTGCTGTATAGTTAGACTAATATTAAATATATTTTTCAGTGTGTTGGGAATAGTCAAAATTCTGTCACTTTTATCTGGCATTTGTTCCTATATATCTCAGACAACAGTAAATTATTTATAACCTGTCACATGTTTTAGAACCTGTAAATGGCAGTAGGCTGTTCATGTTGATTTAATGTATGTTTTATGTCCTTTTGAAATTTTAATCTCTTATGTCATTGTTTTTGTATGTAATTTTGTTTTTCTGGGGGGGGGGGGGGGGTCCTGGTGACACACCTATACAGCCCGGTGTACTTTTTTCTTTTTATTAACGCTTGATATATTTATCATCTTTTATCATTCCAACACACTTTTTGTCTTAATACCATATCATTTCTGACAACTTTACAGTTAACATGTGCAAATTTTGTGCTTATGTTTCCATACACGTGCACATGCTATGGTGTGTGAGGGCATATCTATAAGGTCCCAGACTGCATCAGTAACGAAATACACACTTACCTTCATTATTGATCATTGCTGTCCCCTTCAAAGTACTCCCCCTTCTGATTTTGTGTCAAGGGTCCAGCATTTCTGCCAGTGCTGGAAGCACCACTGGAATTGACTTTGTATAATCGCATGTTGGACATTTGGTGATCAACCCTGATTGTCAGGTACATCCTGGAAATGTCACCCTCATAGCTGTGGTTTGATTGTAAGAAACAACAACAAATCAGAGGGCCAAATCAGGTGAATTTAGGAGGGTGGGGGACCACAGCCATGTTTTTATTAGCCAATAATTGCTGCACTAACAAAGCAGTATGTGCTGGTGTATGGTTGTGGTGGATCAACCAGTCCTAGTTCCACCATCCTTTGGATGTTTTCGCTCCCTAAGACATGGCAAAACATTCCCTGGTAGTACTGGTGATTAATGGTGTGACTTGGAGGAACAGATTCCGGATAAACAGTACCCTCATAGTCAAAAACGTTTATCAGCATTCCCTGGATGTTTGACCTGACTTGCCTAACCCCCCCCCCCCACCACCCTTAATGTGAAGAAGATGGGTTTTTGCACTGAGAGGATTGCTGTTTGATTTCTGGGTTCTAACAGTTTACTCAGGTTTTATTTTATGTTATGACCCTCAGGAGGAAGTTTTGATCGTTTCTGACTTTATTGAGCATTTCCTGGCGCACACTTGACACGGAATCTGTGTCTTCATGAGCAACTGAAGCAGAAATTTTTTGGAGAACCCCTGCATGTTCAAGTCCTTGCTTAGAATGTGCTGGCTTATTCAACGTGAAAGGCCTAACCTGCCAGCAATATCCAGTATGGTATTTCATCATTCTGTGTTGATGATGTTGCGGACTTTCTCCACATTTTCTTCTATGTGACCTCTGGAGGGGCAACCTGAACACCCACAGTGTTCAACCAAAGTTTCCCCTTGTCTGAATGGAGAAAACCACTCAGGAGTCTGTGTTCTCCCCACATCATTGTCGCTGAAAGTTGTTTTGAGTGTTTCATACATTTCTGATGCAATTTTCCCAAGTGTGAAGGAAAACTTAATACAAGCATGTTGTTTCTTTAAATCAGCCATTATAAATGCACAATAATAAACATCTGTTGGGAAGTATTGCAGAGGGTTATGGCTACAAAACTCACTGGGCTGACTCAGAAGATAGTGATACTGCAGCAAGTACTGGCAAAAAGCTGTACTACTTGCAGCTGTCGGTTCTGGTAGCAAGTGCGAGAACTTTTGGCTACTCCTCCTTATGTCTGTGTATGAAATGAAGATGTCATTCAGTGGCCGATTATGTATGAGTATAGGTTTGTTCTGAATGTAACACACCTAAATACAAAAAGTTTTTCTAAACAGATATAGCTATAATAAGGAAAACTACTTAAGCCATTCCTTGTGCAGGAGTTTCCTGTTCAGAATTATGCTGACATGTGGTAACAGATTTTTACTGCAATATGGGCAGTAGGATGAAAACTTAATCATCCATGAAGTAATATAGTACCATTTGAAATCATTATTTCTACAAACATTGTCAGTGTTGGTTTGAGTGTGCATTTTTTGGTGTGTTAGATGAGTGCATGTTTATGTATGTAGGTTTAACAGTGTGTTTGTTAAATGTCTGGAGTGGGAACAAATATAACTGATTGGTGTATGCTGAAGTTCAATTCTGATGCTAGTGAAAGAGAAACATGATATCAGGCACTGGAATCTGAAACTTGAAATATGTTACATATCACAGTTTGTGACTATGAATGTGAGTATGGTTATAAGGGTAGCTGTTTCCGTGTTACAGATATACAGGTACAGTGGACCCTCGAACTTCGAACGGTTTGATGTTCGAACAACTTGAAACTCGAACAAAAAATTCGAGGAAAATCCGGTTTTGAAACTCGAACAAAAACTCGAAAGTTGAACAAAGAATCAAGTGGTCGCCTTCTCTCTCTGCTTGTTCCAGATGAAAGAAGGGTAATTCACCTTCCAGTGAACAGTAATATCCCTCCTACTATTATTATTGATTGATTATTATACAATATTTTTTATGTATGTACTATTATAAATAAATATTTTCAATTATTGAAATTAAATATGCTTGTTTTATCATTATGATCTTTTGAAATAGGCACTTAAAATGTTTTATATTGGGTAAATTTTGGGGGTCTGGAACGGATTAATTCAATTTACATTATTTGTTATGGGGAAATTTAACTCGAAAGTCGAACAACTTGAAAGTCGAACCGTCTCCTGGAACGGATTGTGTTCGAAGTTCGAGGTTCCACTGTATATCCTTTGCCTTTTTGCAGTATGTTAGGTTCCCTTAGGTTACACTTCATTATTTTAAAGTAGCTAAAAAGCTAAAAACGGGTTAATGATGCAGAAACAATAATATCCTTTATTTGTTCTTCCTTACCATGAAAATGGGAATAAGTTTTTCTTATATTCTTGGTGCCAATATTTACTTGTATATTAATTTACAACTTCTAGTATTACATACATGAAGGCTGAACACTTGAAGTGAATTATGGGAAGATAAGAGGAAGTAAAGTAGTTCAATAAAATATTCTTGGGCTGACAGCCACGTCACGTGGTTTCTAAGTAAACCAATGATTCAGAGACTGCCTCTGTCTCCATCAGTAGGGTTCTGATACATCAGTCTGGTTCTGAAACATTTGGTTACGTGAACCACCAAATGTGGCTATCATTCCGAGAAAGTTTTATTGAATTTAGTCACCATGAATGCTTCAAGAGATATAAAACAGTTCACTGAAGTGCTACTTCTGTAAAGTAGGAAACATGCGTACATTCTTGAATCACTTAAGGAGGTAGCTGTCCCACAGTCATTCCCTCACTTTCAGTAGAGTATGTACTGGAACTGTGTACTGACATTTATATAGTGTGTCTGCCTTTAATGATTTATGTCAATATTCATATCTGTGTTTATTTTCAGTGTTAGTTTCCCCCCTGCATCGTGTCGCCCCATGGACAGATCTGTTTGTGTGAAGGGCACCTTGTCCCTCTTCCTGTAAGATTGTCCATGATTTTATTATTTCATAATGCTCTTAGTTGTTATTTTATGTATGCCAGGTAATGACCTATAGGTCATATCTTGAGTCATGCAGGGAACATGTTGTAGGGATTAGTTTAAGGACCAAACTCTCAAAGTGTAGTGTGCATCATTGATGCTGATGCCTAAATTAAGGTGATGACTGAAGAAAGCTAAATTTTATTTTGGTAAGAATGCATGCCATTAAAGGGCTTTGAATTTTAAACTCATTTACAGATGGAAATTTGGAAATCTTGGTTTTCAACAGATTGTTATATTCTACTTCCTTGTGCCTTTATGTGTAAGAATCGTTTAAAATGATTAATTGCATGGTCCCATAACCAAGACATTCAGCAGATATTATGGTATGTTTTTCTGTGTTTCTGTAGTTTAATTCAACCCTTAATACAGCTTCCAATGATTGTGAAAACTAAACAGCTCTTTACTGAACTTCATTTTCTCCAGCTGCTTAATGAACGCTGGCTGCCTCTTGTTAGCTAGACATGTAGAACATTATTAAATATGCACAAGTGGGAACAAAAATAACCTTGTTAATATGTTCTAACTGTCTAAACTTTGGTGGTGGAAAGCTGTCTAAAGGCTTTTAGCTTGGAAGTGTTGATATGATGTTTGCTCATCAAATTAGTGTCGTGTGTGTATGCGTGCATGTGAGTGTGGCTGCTCAAATGCTTGACCTTGAGTTATTTTCAAGCTATATGCATGTACTGAAAACTTTTTTAACAATTGTTTAGACAACCTGTCATTAACATCAGAAGTTTCTGCATGTCTTCACAGCATGGAATTATAACCATATTCATCACAATTTAAAAGTTGCACACTTTTGACTGATTTGTTCACATAAAAAGTACTCAGTTTATGATATTTATCTTGCGAATCCACGATTTTTAGGAACATAAATATTTATACGTGTAATCAGGCCAGTTTCTTTTAAATTTTGTTATGTTTGTAACCATAAATTGAATTATTTGAGGTATTCTAATTTACTGGTGATGCAATGTGGTAAAGTGAATGGAAAACAGTTCTGTAATTATGAATCATGTTGAGGATTCAGGTATTCTGGGATGTAACGCTGTGGCATTGGGTGAGTGGTTTCCAAGGATCAAGCAGTCACACCACTGTGAGAACCTGAAGTCTTGCATGGGTAATATTTTTAGAGTGTGGTATTCTGGATATAAGCGCCATGTAATGTTACACATGCTTACCAACGTTTCAGAGGAGTGTGCTACTTCCATTTTCAGAATATCAGTTAAAGTTAGTAGGTCTGTGATGTGGTTGGGTTGTGCAAGAAAGGTGGGAGCCTTTAGCTAAGGGAAACGAAGGTGTGTCCATTTGCACATAAATGTTTCATCGCAACTTGCCTCACAGATTTGGATGAAATTTGGTGAGTCCATAAGAAAACTTTTCAGGTCAATTTAAGTTTCATTCATATCAGTCAGCTATAATCCCACCAGTGAAATCTGTGAAGCTTCAATGGGCCGAGTGTGTGGTTAGGATGGGAGAATTAAGGAATGCCTGTAGAAATGTTTGAGATCACAGCTTAAGAAACATCCAGTTGGAAGACCAAGAAGGAGATAGGAGGATGAAATTCATTCAGGATTGTATCTTGCAGCAGGCTGCCAACCACAAATGTATTCAGCTTTAAAAATGATGTATGTCAATTTACATATCCATGGCTGTTTAATTTGTGTACACATAAAAAACTGGAAGATCTAGTTTTCCTAGAGACAGGGCTATAATAGGTTCTGGCAGTTTTATTGTGGTGCATATTTTTGTGATAGTTTTTATTCTGCTGCTGCTGCTACTACTACTACTACCACCACCACCACCACCACCACCACCTTGTGTTGTTTTTAAATGTGTTACTGCAAATATTTTTTGTGTGTGTGTTTCATGAATGAACGGCCAGCTTTATTAGAACTTCATGAATGTTAACAATGGCTGTGGTTTACCTAATTTCTTATTTCCCATGAGGTCTTAAGTCTTGCCAAACATGGCATCCTTCAGGAATGTAACCCCACTGTTGATGTCGGATTGCCGTGTAACTATGATATGTAAACAAGATTATGATAATGATCTTATAAATAAGTATTGCAAGAAAGTGAACAGTAATTGACAAGGATTACTGGTGAGCTCTAGTGAACAGGTAAAGGTGGTGATGTGATTTCATACTTATTTACTTTCTCACACCTGGGTTCCACTGTCACCTACAACCTTTGCCTCCAGCACCTCACTTTCAGCTCACATGATTCATATTCTACATCTTGCAGTCATCTCAGTTGGGGTTTGCACTTCATTTCATCCTTCTGGCCATGCTCCTTGCCTGAATAAATAGTACAGTCCAATTAGCAGGCTATAACTCATTAACCTTAGATCCTTCTGTAGTCATTTCCCAAATTTATCCTTAATGAAGTTTCTACACATATACTGTTTGCCCAGACATGATAGTTGTAGCTTCACATCCATTCACATTAGATGTCGATAAACAAGTGAAAGGCAAAGCCTGGGAGACAATACTGAGGAACAAATTTCCATCTACTCTACCTAGAAGTGTCCTCGCTGCCAATTTTTGCCTCAGCACTGGACATGATTACCTGCAGCGGCACCTGAACAGGATTGGACTAACATATTTTCCGATATGCCCACTGTGCGACGATGTTTAAGAAATGGACCTTAGCCACATCCAGAAATGTTAGAGTTTGACAGATAACATGGACAATGCCATCAACTGAGATAAATGGTGGAATCTATCAAAATTGTAATGGACTGCAAGAAAGAAAATGGGAGACATCCCTCTACTAAGTGGCGTAGGGTAAAAAAAATTCCAACCCCTTTACCGTGGTAGGTCAAGGGCTACTTTTTGCCAGACTCTCAGCCTGTTTATAGTGGGTGACCGTAAGAGAAGTTTCTGTCCCTGCTAGCATAACTGTTCAGGTGATTAAACTCTGCATCATGTTACGGTGGTACCACAGGCAGAGGAATGTTTTTCAGTGCATATGTAATGTTTATTCAGTACCAATGTTACCATGTCATTAATGGATATAGGCGAATAATGAAGGTTGTGAATATAGGAACATATACCATATAAGATTTAAAGTAATTATATTAAGGATACTCAAGTCTTCTGGGATGTGATGCTGTGTCACTAGGAAAGTAGTTCTGAACTTTTCAAATGCACTACAGTCATTCAAAATGTCAGGAAATGCTCTCCCAACACAGTGTCACATTCCTGTATACTGCAATTTGCAGCAGCACTGCTGTGGGAATTCCAAAGCTTACATAAATCTATTATACAGGTAGCCCTCAGTTTATGACGGTTTCTGTTGCGACAATTCACAATAATGACAGTTTTGAAACCAGAAGGCCAGAATTTTAAAATGTGTGCAGATATAAATATCAGATATGATGTAAAGAAACAGCACAGCCAATGAGAGATGAGAGCTATCCCCATCTAAACCAATCAGGGATCAGGTGGCCAGAGATAAGAGCAGAGGAACACTCAGTTCGCTTGTTGGTGCACTGTTGGTGGGCCACTATTCTACAGTGTTAATTTGTGAGTTTTAATTAAAAATTGTTGATTAAATTAATAAAATAAGAGCCACCATATCTAGTAAGAGAAGTGCAGGGACTTCATCAGAGAAGTAACAATCTCTGAATTACTCCACTGTCAAAAAATATGAATGAAGGCACCTTAACAGTGCCGCTTACAAACACTTTCAGTGTGCAATATAGTTTTCTCGGGCGCACAGCCGCGTCAATTCGTTTGAATACAACGTTTCGGGGACTAGCTCCGTCCCCATCCTCAGGCCTGAGGATGGGGACGGAGCTAGTCCCCGAAACGTTGTATTCAAACGAATTGACGCGGCTGTGCGCCCGAGAAAAACTATATTGAATCATGTTGCCGCGAAAGTTTTAAAACTTATACTTTCAGTGTGGGCTTTTAACATATCAAAGTAAATGTACAAAATTTAATTTTTTTTATTTCATTAAATTGAGTTTGACTAGTGTATACTCTATTACATTTAATTGATTTATATTCATAAAAATGCTGTTTTTTACATTCGTAGCATTCATTTCAGAGCTTTAAATATAATAATATTATATTACATCAGGTTTTTGAGGGGTTTGGAACATATCTCATTGACTTCCCATTGATTTACATTATAAAATTAGGTTAATTTTAGACCAATTTTTTGCAGCAGTTCCTTCAGGAACGGAACCCCGTCGTAAACCGAGGGCTACCTGTACCTATAAAGATGCAGGAATGAAATAATTGTAATTGTCCAAGTATAGGATTTGTTTTAGAAACAGACGAACAGCAAGTCCAATGATACAGGAAAATTTCAAAGAAGACATTTGGAAAAGTCTTAAAAGAGGGAGAAATTAAAATATGCTGAAGGTTAGAAAGCAACACAACCTTGTAGTAAGTGTGTGACATTGTCTGTGAGTGAGTGTTTCTGATGCATTATGTATGTGCGATTATACAGTAAGGTAACCATGTCATTCTCATGTTATTCAAATTCATGTTGTTTTCTTTTTCAGTACATACCTGTACTCAACTTGTGACAGCTTTTCATTAGTAGTCCTCTGTTTGAAATTCAGTATAGGATATCAGTCTTTAGGTCATAATACGTAGCATATGAAATGAGTAACAACATTTGTTATGTTAAATACCAATGCCTGTGCCACTGAATTACTTTGTGCCTGCTTTGTTCTTTAATAATTCATAACCTTTTGTTGTACCATGGTTAGCTTTGTCACTCACCTCTTTTCACTATTTTTTATTCATCAATGTTCTCTGGATATTTTTCTTATTACCTGTATTCTTCTGTAGCCTAATGTTATGTGTCATGTCCCATTACTGGTCAGAATTTTTGTACATATAAAAGGAATGAATCTAAAATATTGTTGGTTATGTTTTTCTGTGTTTGAAATGTTCCTCTCTGGGCTGTTTGTAATGGATCATGAAGTAAATCATTATTGATTGTGAAAAAAGGTATTTTATTAAAACTAAAAGGATTTTATTACAGTTTCCTACTTTTTCTTTTGTTTGGATGAATTTGTGGTAATCATAAGGTGATTCACCCCCATTGTGTGTACAGTATCACAAAACTAATAGAATTATGTTCTGTCTAAACAAACTTTGTTCTTAAAGGTTAAGAACATCTACATGTTTCAGCTGGCTAGCCTGACAATGGCTACTTTAGCTAGCCGAAACATGTGGCTGTTCTTAACCTTTAAGAATAAAGTTGTGTTTAGATGGAACATAATTCTATTATTCTTGTGAATGGATGGTAGTTGTATGTGTTTTATATCAAACTTATGCAGATTATTGGTGCAAATTCTAGAACATAAATAACAAATGCAGATTTACTTTGCTTCCGAGTCTGTTTGCTAAACAGTACAGAAAGCAATATCTGGTGGCACTGATACTACTTCATAGTTAGTAAAATATCTGATGTGCAGAAAATAATGTTGGTAAGAATTTAATATAATAAGCTTATATTACATTCTCAGTGTACATAATCCTGTTCAGGTAATTAAAATGGGAGTCCGATCAGAATGTGATACAAAGTAGTTTGTAGGTGTAGTTCTTTAAGGAACTGAAGTTTCATATTTATTACAAAGATATTGAAATCCCATTGCATTGTCATGGTTTAGACATAATTCTTTGTTACATATGCATAATATCCATTTTTGTTTCCTATAACTCCTGTTGTCTTTAAAATATAAGAGCTAAGGTCACACAGTTTCTACACATTATTGTTAATAATGATGATCAGGGTGTGTTTATGTAACTCTGTGAATACTAATAGTATGTTGAACATTTTCGTTGCCTGAGGTACATTTGCTATATGCCTACACACTGTTTCAGCAGTTTTCTTTGCTGGGCTCCTGTGTGCAGGCAAGTATGGTCATTATTCTAACATTTGTTATTAAATTTTTATTTTTAATATCATTGTTTATGGTTGGGATGAAATCCAGGGTCTTGTGAATACTAGGCTAATCACTAACCACTAGACCAATGGGGAATCCTTCTTTTATAATTACCAAGGAGGCATGTGTATCTAATTTGAAATTATTAACCTTAACGATGAAGCGAATCCATCTTGGTGGTCTGGTGATAAGCTCAATTGCCTTGTATTTGAAGGAAGCCAGGTTCAGTCCCAACCATTGCTACTATTACTGTAAATAGAGAAACTGTAATATCAAGTCTGTCAGTGTAATGACAGTTGTCTGAAGATGGGAGTAGAGTCAGCTTCTAAAACTTTTCATGTAGCAGAAATACCTCATGCATCAGTGCTGGCAGGGTCTTTTTCCAGGTGGTGCACATCACCTATATATAAAGTGACCACATTTTGTGAATGATCAGATGCAGAGAATCTGAAAAGACTGCACTTTGTGTTTGATGGTAGAAACTATGTAAATCATCCATAGACTGAAAGTGCACAATGTTTAGTTTTGTTGTAGATTTTATTGTTTTGATTTGATGAATTATTAATACAAAAACCATCAAAATCCCAAGTTTACCACCAGTGCCCATGACCTCAGGCGATGAAAAATATCCAACATACAACCATGGTTAGATATGTGTAAAGTATTTTCATGCATAGTAAAGTGCACCAAACCAGATTTATACAAGTTGGTGAAATTGGAAATCTCTATACACAGCACTGGGCTTCTGGATTTTTACTGGTGATGGGCGAAGTAGCATTCTGTGGCTGCTGAATGACTTGGATGGTTAAATTTTAAAAAGATGCATTGAGTTCTTACAGTTGACAGCTATTTAAGGAGACAAAAACAGTATGGTACTTTGGAAATGAAAACTCATTTTATGGTCAAAGAAAGAATCTTCTTACTTTGGATTAGTCCTATTCTGTAAAGATGTATGTCACATATTAAGTGTGCTGTATTTGTATGTGGTGTTTTTATTTCAATTTGTGAGTTGGAATAGTCAAAATGAAGATTTTAATGCAGTATAAAAATGTTTTGTTTGTTCACTGTACTTAAAATCAAAATAATTATGGGGGAGGTATATCAGCTGTTCCTGGGTGTCAATATGTAGTTCTTGAAATATTAGAAATTCATTTTGTAATGACATGGCTATAATGAAAGACTGTCTTCAGTATCTGTGAAAGCTATACATTTCATAATATGTACTGCATTATGTTATCCTCAGAAATGCTGATTTGTGGTTTAGAATGTGGATGTTTAGCAGACTATAATGGTGTTGGTTGTGAACTTAATGCAGATTCATTTCATTTTATTCTAGAGGAAGACTGTTACAACTGCATGGCAAGTCTCATAGGTGCCAAAGATAAGATGTTCACCCAGACGAAGCAGCTGTATGAAGTGACTTGGAGAACAGTCATGCAGATTACCAAGAAGCATGTGGTAAATCTGTAGTTCTGATTTTTCATATTTATTTTTATTAAATTTTGTGTAGGTTTTGTATGGTAAACAGTAAGTATAAATGTAGGCCACAGTCACTTCGCCCTGCGTCCCACCTGATTTTGTTACTCAGAATTGCAATGCTTTTACTAAGCCCTATGGACGTTATTGTATGAGACAATTCACATCACTCTTCACTGTCTCGCATGACAGCAAGTGCTGTGTTCAAGTGGCCGTTAGTCAGGGTCCACATGTTTCAGTTCAGTGTCTTGTAGTTAAATTCTGCTGGAAGTCTTTTGTTTATCTTGTAGATGCATGTCACACATAAGAAATGTGTTTTCATTGCACATTGAAGGTCTTCTATAACACACGATGTGCACAGCAACTGGCAGATGACTCAGACTCTCCAATAAGCAGCAGGGTATTTAGCCGGTGTATGTATGCCATAGCCTCCTGTGAGAGTGGGTACCAGGTTTCTTTCCTGGGGGTAAAGTGGCCTGTGCATGGCACTGACCACCAACCCCCTTTTAGTGCTGGGGTTGAGTATGGGTAGGGCTGTACCTCTATCTCCCCTCTGTGCCTGCTTGGCATGTAACAGGACAGCTTAACCTTCTTGTATAGCGTAACGAACGTAATGGGAACTCACTAGCAATAGTTTTAACTCAGAATTCGTAATAAAAGGATCCAGTTAGCGTGAAATTAGTATTACAGAGCAAACCTTTCTAACCATGAATATATGAACATCATCGAGCATTGAACTTCTGATGCTGTAAACAGTAACTCGTTCTGTAACACGTGATCCTACTGTGTCACATTTGACTACCAAATCTTGGTAGTTGCTACATTATTTTAAAATAGATAATTCTGTCAGAGTTTCGGAAAATAGTTGCATTTTTCTGTTGTATAGCATTTGTAATAACATGCTAAATTTATAAAGTTTTAGTTGACAATAAAGATATTTTCTTATGGATCGGAGCTGTGATTTTTAATATTTATTGGAACATGTATCAATATGTGGTGGTTTCATTTCAGAAATCAGCTGCCGTGCATTTGGCAAGACATTGCCCCAGTACTCGGACTGAACGCATATTCATGGATTGGCTCTGGTGGATCCTGCAGGGACTGCCCTTTACACACTTGGTAAGCTTTTGGAACCTCACATTTGTTGAGATATATTCATTAAACACCAACTAATGCACATAAACTTTATTCATAATAGTTTATTCTTAAAATTCCCCGATACATATTTCGGTGGTTTAAACCACCATCTTCAGGGGGTCGCAGAGATGGTGGTTTAAACCACCGAAATATGTATAGGGGAATTTTAAGAATAAACTATTATGAATAAAGTTTATGTGCATTAGTTGGTGTTTAATGAATATATCTTAATTGAAAAATGCACAGTAAATACAATGTTAAGCTCACAGTTGTTGATTAAAATTACAGTCTTAGCATCCAAATACAGAAAACCTCTCATGCAGCAAAATTGAAGTGTTTGGTGCTTATGGACTTTGTTGTTTCAAGATTGAGAAAAAAAATAGAGGTTTTGTTTTTTACTTTATATTGTATTAACCACGTGTTCCAAGAAAGATGCTTTTGTGTAGACTGGGTATGTTAAATTAAATGTATAATGTGCAGAATACATGATGGTAATACAGAACTCAGCATTGATAAGCAATGCTTATTCAACCAGAAACAAGTACTTTATGAAGAAATGGGTGTTTTAATGAAAGCATTTTATCAACATTCTGGCGCGTCTCAAGATCAGTGAGAATTTTGCATAACATTTTATTTCAACACAGCTCCAAGTGGATTTGCAAAAAAAACAGTTATTTAGTGCACGGTCCTGTTATTTCATCCTTTAGGTTGGGAGACCAACTTTCACACCCATAAAAACAACAAGTAAACTTTGTATGTCAGCTTCATAGAAGGCCATAAAATACTGATATATTCAGAAATAAATGAACTTCAAATGTTCATTATAACATGAAAACATTCCATTGGCTGAAGCAAGGTTTTGCAAAACAGAGACTTGCCTATTTGCAATTATGCATTTACATCATGGTAATGTATTGAATTTTGTTTTTAGAATGATATCTTATGCTTCAAACAGGTTCGTGTGATGGACTGTTTCTTCAATGAAGGAATAAAAGTGCTGTACCGTGTTGCTATGGCCATAGTATTGCTGTTTTACAAGTACTCAGCACCTCAAAATTCTGAGTGGATGAAGGAAATTTTAACCAGTGGAATTGACTCAGCTCTCACCAAGTTCTGTAAACAAATGCCGGTAAGGTATAAGTACGCTGTAAGAAGAGGCATGCATGTGGAGATGACAGAGGAGGAATACAGTTATGTTCACTGAACAATGATGTAGATTTTGGATGAATTTAATATTAAAGCTGTTTTCCTTGTAGTCTGGAAACCTGTAATATATAGTGATATGTGTACCATGCGCTGCCTGTTGCAGTGTCTGCTGTGGGCCACAAAGTTTATAGAATATGCACAGACTACCTTCTGTTCATACTCTGAGAGGGCTGTGCCATGGATCAGGCAGTAAGTCCCTGCCGGCCTCTCACCACAGCAGCCTGGGTTCAATCTCAGGCCAGTCCATTTGGGATTTGTGGTTCATCTACCACCAGTCATGTATAATCTTAGTAATTGACAGCATTAAATAAATACACCACACACACTTCATAGTCTAAGAAGATTTATGGTTTAAAATATTGGGTTCTTCAGGAACAAATTTATATTTCAGTAGAAGGAAAAGGAGGCACATTTGGAAATTTGGATATACCATATTTACCCGAATGTAAGACTACCACGTTTTCACAGTCTTATACCTACGTGGAAATAGGAGATTATAATTTTGAACAAGTGCAGAATTTTAGTTATCTGGGATTCACAGATTAACACAATAAACTCAGTAAGCTAATTAAATAAAAGCCCGTATTGTGAGTGGAAATAGATGTTATTATGCCTTTCAGAATTTAATGAAGTCTAGAATAATAGGGAGACAACTTAAACTAAGAATTTATAAAGTCCTGATAAGACCAATAGTTACATATGGCTGTGAAACCTGGACATTAAGTAGCTTTGACGAGCAACAACTTAGAATATTTGAACGTAAAATATTACGGAAAAATTTTGGCCCAATACAGAATAGTGATAGCTCCTGGAGAATTAGAATGAATCATGAACTAGACTATCTTATACAGGGAGCAGATATTGTGAGGATAATAAAAAGCAGAAGGTTAGCCTGGCTCGGACATGTTGCAAGAATGGAAGGAAATAGGGTAACTAGAAGAGTGATGGAATGGAAACCGATGGGAAGGAGGATGAGAGGGAGACCACGTAAACGATGGATAGACGATGTAGAAGAGGATATGAGAGGATGGGAGTGAAAGGCTGGAGAAGAATTGTGAATGATAGGACAGAATGGAAAAAATTCATCGAACAGGCTAAGACCCACACAGGGTTATAACGCCATAAGAAGAAAGAAGAAGATACCTACGTGGAATGTGTTTAATTTTGTGCAGGTTTATAAGGTGACACCCCATTCTTCAGATCATTAATTAAGAAAACATTTGTTCTTGTATTGATGTAAATACAGTAATCTGTATAACAGAAATGATATTCTGGTTTTTAAATTAATTGTTTTTTAATAATAATATTATATTGCCCTTTTAATGAAATTACTTTATTTTAAATTTATTTATTTCTTGAAGGGTAGAGTTATTGTTACTTCATTTTTGATTTTGAATCTCTGTGCATTTATTTCTTTTGACGTGTTACAGACATTATGTAATGTGAGTTGTGAGGCAACAGAACTTACACCATTACTAGTGTGACTTTAACATGTTCAATGTGTGCAGGTGCTACAAACCGATTCTTCTTTGAATAGTTTATTTTCTTATTTATTTTCAGGACAATATTTTTGGTGTTGCAGTTATATTAATCTCAATTCAGAATTCCACAAGTCCCATCTTGAATAATTTTTATAATTTAAATTGTATGATATGAAGTTACACTGTAAAGGATGATAGCTGTATTTCCATTATCACTTGACATTTAATAAACAATAGGTAATACTTGGCATGCTGGGTTTGTTAATGTAAAGGAATTGATGTTTTAGCGTTTTAAATTCATTTCAGGATTGGTATGCAAGTGTACAGTGTGGCTGCTATGTGTAATTAAAATGTGGCCACTTGAGTAACGAAATTTCAATGTTGCAGCTCTGATGGTTGTGCCATTTTCTTTTATAGTGTATTTAATTACTAGTATTTCTCCCTCATCGTTATTGTTTGCACTTTCCCAGTGTTAAATAACATAAGTGTAAGTCACATTATTTCTTTTGTCAGGATAACATGCAAATAACTTGAACCCTTTTATAGGTGACATCTGCAAAAGTTCTACGTACAGCATTTGGTATTCGAGCACTAAGTTCAGCATATATCTCCAGAGTTTTCATTAAGACAAAGATGTTACTGAAGAGTCGAACTGAACTGAGTAGCTCCCGACAACTTGTGAGATCTCGCTCTACTGATAATCTGCCTACTAGCCAGTCACAAGTCAATATCCAGATGATGTCACACACACTTACCATCAGAGAGGTAGGTTTGTACAATCTACTAGTATAATGCCTGTTAAAATTCCAGTGAAAAATATGGAACAGTAGACAGTATAATATATTTTCCCTTTCTCAATTATTGTGATTCCTTGTTGTCCTTGTTTGTAGTTGTTATTTTAATCTTTCAGTAATCTGTGTCGAGCGCAGAAAGGCAACTTCAGTCACCAACTACCTGTGTAACAGTGTAAGGCCCAGTCACTTCTGTTTTAAACAAACTTCTTCTTAAGTGTTGGACGTCAGTGTATTCTTTTTTGGCAGTTTTTTACAGCTATGTGCAGCAAACATTGGCATGGGGGTTCCAGTTGTAGTTAGCTTTGACTATATTTGATTAATTTTGACTGATACAGTAGGTGTATGTGTCAAACTAATGGTCACCTTCTCTAACAATTTTTTATATGTAAACAACATGCATTTTTATGTTGCAAACACTGAACATGAAAAGCACATTGTCATATGCCCATATGTGGAAGTTATGTCCGTGTAGAATCTGAAGTACCTGTTGCATAAAATATCATTATCAGTGTGAAGAATTGAACTTGGGATAGTCACAGTAAAGCAACCCCATTACAGGCCTAGACAGGCCCTGAGGGGTCCAGGAGGTTGAGGCTCCCAGATTTGTAGACAATCAGCACATGAAGGTGGTAAGGTTGTCAGCCCTACACACCGGCCGCCTTTACCCCCCAGGAAATCTTCCTGGTACTCATTTCTGTTAGAGGCTGAGTCGACCCCAGGGCCATAGTGCGACTGAAACGATTATGTCAAGGAATTAATTCCAATGACACCATCGGGAATCGAACCCACGACGTTCCGGTTTGTAGCGTAGTGCCTCAACCAACTGCGCCACCGCCGCCCCTGGGATAGTCACAGTAGGTTTCAAAAATGAAAAATGATATCTGTATCAACACCTTCTTCTTCATCCTGTGCCCTCTCTTGGCAGTTCTGCCATTATGTACTATGCTGTGTATAGATGGATGCTTACTACTGATGCTTTGCCATATTTTGTACACCCTCGGTGTACATGCAGTCTGCACACTTGATGAAGTTGCCTTGTGTCCAACCTGCCCTTGTTACACAAAGAATTATTACATATATGTAAAAACTGTTGAAACAATTGAATGGAAAAATACTGAACTTTCAAGTGGTATCTGTATTTTTTAAAACAGGTATGTCAATTCCCAGCTCTCTATAACAGTTCTAATCCTACCAAAATATTGAAAGAATAAATTGATTCTGCACATTTACACCTTTTGAAGAATTTGGAATCAACCCTGGAGCACTTGGGTGGATGACAAATAATGTAGCATAGCGAGTTATACGTGTATGTATAAAATCTGATGTGTTTGGTTGAAAATTTGGTTTTGGTGATGAGTTTGTTTTACTTTGTTTTGCCTCTATCATATATGACTTATTGCTGTTAAACAACTGATAGTGAAGATGTGAGATTTGTTACACAGAAGTCTAAGACGTTCTGCTACATTTTACCTAGTTATTTTGTATTGCATTTATGGAATGAAAATTCATAACAGCTCGAAAATGGCATCATGTCTTGGATAAATCACAGAGTGAATGCAGTATGTGAAGAAATTTTGATAAAATGAATGCAAAAAGATTCAAAGTTTTGTTTTTAATTTTTTATTTATTTGCTGTGTAAGTGTTTGTTGGCTTATCTGTTTTCTATGCAATGCAGTTCAACAAAAATAAAAGTTTTGAATATTATGTACTTTATTTGGTTAGTCACACTTAAGTTTCAGATTATACAAGATTCTTTAGTAGTTCATATGTTAAGATCCTTTAGTAGTTCATACATTAAGATCCCTTAGTAGTTCATACACTAAGATCCTTTAGTAGGTCATACATTACGGACTGGAGCAAAATGCACATCATAAGGAAACAGTGTAGAGAAAAAGCAACTGTTCTCATACTAGTGACACAGGCATGATACAAGCAAACAACTAACTGCATGATGTAAGGTCCTTCTTAAGAAGTGTAGAGATACAGTAAAATTCCTATAATCTGGCTACTGATAATTTAGAAATCCTGGTAGTTCAGCAGTTGAGGGAAATAGTCCTAAGACCAGATACTTATGATCTGTGACTGAACGTTTTCCCATCAATAACTCATTCGGTGATTTTATCTTGTGTTTTATGGACTTTATTGAGCCCATTGAGCTATTATAATGGCTTCAAAAGGTCCCGAGATGAGTAAACAAGGTACTGCTAGCAAGAGAAAACATACAACATTAATGATTGCTCAGAAACTTGAAATAATTAGGAGACTTGAAAGTGGCGAATGCCAAAGGGAGGTTATCGCTTCATACAACAATGGATCATCAGCTGTCTATGATATATAGAAACAGAAGGACCGGTTATTATCCTTTAGGTGTTCTCAACCGGCAGACATTGAAACAGCCTAAATTAGCACAATTGGACATGGTACTGTATAAGTGGTTCACAGCTATGCATTCCAAAGGAAACCCATGACTGGGCCTATGATAATTGAAAAAGCTAGTCTTTTTCTGATGAAATTAAAATAGCTGACAAGTGTACATTTTAGGTACTGTCTGATTATATGAAATATTTGACAGTCTGGCACCTTTCTGGTCCCATGGGTGCCAGATTGAAGGAATTCTGCGTTACTCATCTGATCAAAAAATTGCTTGCTGTTTACCGAACTGAAGAGTGATTACCATGTTTATAAAAGCCCACCACTCAGATCTTGTCCTGAGTGCACTGTGTCTAATCCACATTGTCACTTCCTGTTTCTTCAAGATTATTCTCTAGTCTGTGCCTATATCTCCCAAGTGACTCTTCCCTTAAGGTTTTCTAACTAAAATGTATTTCTTGCCTCCTTGTGCATGCTACATGCCCTTCCCATATATTATCCTATCTTTGATCGTCTCAGTTATATGTGGTAAAGAGTACAAATTGTGACACTCCCCATTGTGTAATTTTTTGCAGTGTCTATTATTATTATTATTTATAATTATATTTGAAATCGCCTTTATGCAGGGTATTTACAATTGTGTACCTTACACAAACGATGTTTCTAGGGTATATAATGTTGCAGCTATTCTGTGGTTACAATAAATCATAAACATATTGTTATTTCCCATGATAAATGTTTCGTACTTTTACATTAGTACTTTTCAAAGTATGTGCGCTGTGTCCAGTATGGCTGTTGTCTATAGTTCCTTGATGTTGTGCCTTCTAGGAGTGATACTGAGATGGTTCCAGTTGGCACCATTATTACTGGTATCACTTTTGTTTTTACATTCTACATATGCTGTATTTCTATTGATAGGTCTAAATAGACTAGTGTACAAGTCACAGGAATACACAGAAAACTTGGCATCTGAAACACACAAGATGTCTAAAAAATATTTTATAGTATGTGTAATGGTTTAGTGGTGGAGTGTGCATTAAATAATATCGACAGTTCTTCACAGTGTAATTGAAAGCAAAATTAAATTCAGAATATTTTGAAGTTTACACAAACACTAAGTATAATTCGCATGCAAAACACTGTTTAACATTACATGCAGCTGTTTCCTAAACTTCTTAATTAAGTTTGGAAAACTAACACACACATATTCTTTCATGCCTTTACCGCAGTTTGACATGTCCCTGTGTTAATAGGAATTAACCAAGGATGAACAAAGTTTAATTATGTCAAAATAACGTTACCAGAGTATTGATAAAGTGGCCAGAAAGGACATAAAAAACCAGGATGATCATTAAAATTAATTAATTTTATTTTTCCAAGGAGTAAAAGAAAGTAAGGAACAAACCACACCAAGGTGAGGCTTAATTTTTGGCAAAAATCTGTCCACTACATAACAGTTTTTGCAGAACTATGGCTTACCTGTTTGTTAATATATGTTAATTAAAATTTCATGAAAGTTTTTAAGTTAATGACAGTATTGATTGGACTGCAGTGAAGTGATTTTGCATACCTTAGAGATGTTTGAAGGGTTTTCAGACTGTCACATAGGTGGAGGGCAAATGATCAGTGTACTGTGTAGCTGTTGTGTGTGTGTGTGTGTGTGTGTGGAGGTTGTGATGAATACAACATTAAGAGAGGGAACTGCTTATGTGTAGAATAATTAACAAGCTTTAATAACATTCTTATGTAGTGCAATATTTACACTTTCATCATCTAACAATCTTATGTAGTGTCTGTATTAGAGGTTTACAGAGTGTGTATGTTGGTTGTGCTTTTCTTGTGCTGCCTCAAGGGATGTCATTCTCCTGGTGCTCGGGGCCCTTCTATGGGACCTTTTCCTATACATAACATCAGGTCTCAAGTGGTAGATCAAGAGGAAGTAAGTAGTTGTGCATGGGGGGGTGTATTGTGCCCGTTGTGCTGCATGGTCTGGTGTACAGTATAAATTGTGTAAATAGCTGATGCCGTCACAAATGCTGTCGCCTTTTCCATTGAAGAGCTTCGTGAAAGTTTCCTGCTTCTGTGCTTAATGGGTTGCAAAATAGAAACCAAAACATGGCTGCCACTGTGTATGTTGCCATAATATTCAGTGTCTTAACCTTTAGGTGACATTTAAATGCCAGTTGTATCTCTTGATGGCCTGAGTTTTTCTGGTGTAGCATGGACATTTAAAAGTGCTACCAAGAAGGGTCTGAGTAGTCTTCTTGGACTACTCAGATCCTGAAGATGGAGGCAGCAAGCTTCTCTGAAATGTCAGTAACTACCTACCAATCAGCATGAGTCATATCCCAGAAGACTGGAGTCTTTGTCAATGCTACTGTGAAAACCTCAAACACTGCTTTATTTTTGTCAACTAATACATAGTGCATTGTGTACATTAAAGTAGTGAACTATATGTTTTGGAATTAGAATACAATAAAGAATTCGGTTTTATATTTACCACAAAATGTGCCATATTGTACATACTGAAATTGCTGAAATTAGTGTACTGACTTTGAGACTGTGACCACTGTAGTTAGTTCCTTTGGCATAACCAAGAATGCAGGCATTTACTTAGTATTCAGTATCTTAGTGACACTTCCCTCTAACAGAAATCTTGCTCAAGTCTGAAAGAATAACTTCGTTTAGCAAGATGTGATGGAAGTCAGTTAATTTCATGGTAAGTATCCACACCGTGGTGGTTACTGATAGCCAGGTTATGTTGGCATTCATTTTCACGCAAATTTTATTCAGTATAGGTCTCAACAAACTGTCATGCCAGCTCATCTGTGTTGACTTACAAGAATTTCACCTGATTCCTAGACCCAGGTATGTCTAGAATCATGCTAGTTCTTGCTCAGAGTTAGTTTGTTAGTAATAGCTGTATAACAGATATGTACATTACATAAAACTACCTCATTCTTCCATTCAAAATACACATGATTTTCACAGTAGCTAGCCCACAACTAGATTAATCTAGTCTATATTCTAAGACCTTATATATTTAAGATCCATTTCAATATTATCTTGTAATCTGTGTCAAAGTCTCTCTGCTGGTGTGTTCATTTCAGGTTTTTCTGACTAAAATTTTGTATGTATTTCTCATGTGTACCATGCATGTAACATTTCCCACCTGTCTTAACCCTGATGATTACAAATTATGAAGCTCATTTTGTTATTTATGTCATCAGCTAACGTGAGTACATCCTAGCTGAAGTTTTTATATTATCTGCAGTATTTTCCTTATGCTCTGTTTTATCATTTTTATTATTTCATACATTATCTAATAAGATTACCAAATAAAAATGCCTCCCTTAATTTGCAAACAATTGCCCATTTCAGTGACCAGGAGTGTTCTTCTGTGTATGAAGACTTAATTGTCACTTCATCAGAAGAAGTACACATGCTCTTATGCTGGGGGACCGACTCTTAAATTTTAGATTAAATTTATGTTTTTTGATGCCACAACCCATAGCTGTCATTTTAAATTCCATGTAGTCAGTCTTTTAAGCTTCTGTTGGTGCTGTTTTAAGCTTCTGGTAATTTAAACTTTTTTAAAATAGTATAACTGACAATATTCTTGAGAAAGTGTTTGGATTGACATATTCAATTGACAGCTTAGAATGTTTAATGCTTGTGTTTGTAAATACATCTTATTTTTGGATAGGTCAGCAGATGTATAAACTAAAATTTAACTGGCAAGCTAACATGATACTTTGCTTACCAGTTCACGTATTCATGCATGTAGGAGATGTTAATGCACATGGGCATGCATGAATGAATGCATTTTCGTAATTTTAAACACAGCTTCCAACTAATGAAATATTTTGGTTTAGTTTCCTACACAGTTGCACAACTCTACTGAACTAGCATTTTTCATTTGTCTTCTCCAGATGCCCATTTTAGTTGGAAAAAAAACACTCAGTGCCAAGTTTATTTTATTTAGTAAAATAATGGAAAAAATGTTCACAACTTTGAAAACAGTGTGCAAAGAAGTAGGTGAAGGGATTTGAAAATTGATAACAGCACTACATTTTGATTTCTCTGTAAGTGCAGGAATCAGTAGCAGAAGAAAATATGTACCCAGAAATACATCCAGTACTGTGGATAGCTTACACTGTTTATTTACTTAGTATGTTTGATTTAAGTAGTAACTTATATGCAACCATCAGATTATCACACAAAGGGAACCTTTTTTTAGAATTGTTGAAACCTGAAATCAGGGTTCTTGTATCACATGTCATAGTTTTCCCCAACTTTTTATTATCAGCGTTACACTGACAGTAATAACTCATTTAGTTTGTAGAACATTGAACTTCTTCTACCTCTCTGCCTGGAAAGCCCCATCATTTAATACATCATGTGAAATAAGAGGAGAGAGAACGATTTTTCAGAACCTGTTTGTCTTTGGCTTTTGTACTTAAAATGTAGGAGAGGGAATGTTAAAATTAATTTGAGGAATAAGGTTTCATGCTGTCATTTGTGATATTTATTTCATGTGTGTAGTTTCAATTACTTAAGTACATAGATTCTAACAATTGTTCCCAGGAACTGTAGGGTACATTAAGGAATTCCATGATTTTCATGAATTTCTTTATGATTTGGAACCTAAAGTGATTTTCTTTTAAGATTATAAATGTGAAACCTATCCCTGCTTCCATTTATCTTTTTTAGACACGTTCACAAAATGAAAAAAGCAACTGTTAGCTTCATCATGTCTGTCCATCCACATGGAGCAACTCAGCTCTCACTGGATGGATTTTCATGAAATTTTATATTTGATTATTTCAAGTATCATTACAATCTGATAAAAATAACGGGTACTTTACATGAAGACGTATGTACATTTATGATGATATCTCGCTCAGTTTCTCTTAGAATGAGAAATGTTTTTGACAACAATTGTAGAGAAGATCAAAACACACATTTTATGTTCAGCAATTCCCCTCCCCCCCCCCCCCCCCCCCCCCAAAAAAAAATTGTGTCATTTATGAGATAATGTGGAAAAATATGGTAGAACCAGACAGGCCACAGATGACAGTATAATACCCAGCATGCAATGTGCGTGCTGGGTTACTGAGGCTGTAGACGGACACTCAAAATATGTAATACTTATTTGCCTTTCCATGGTAACAATGGTTATGCGAATGCGCCTCTATGTAAAGTTTATACATACATTGCCTTCTTGTTATGCAGGAAAGAATGCTGTAAACGCACTGTTTAACCACTGCTGTCACGTGGGCTTGATACCTTGAATCTTTAATTACTGATTACCTTTCTTAAAAGTAGCCATTACCCAAGACAACTGACATAGCAACTTGACTGCTAGACTAGAGGTGGCTTTGATCACGTAGAAGCAAAACTGACAACAGTGAATCCTGTTGTCTGACTGAAAGTCCCCCATATGTTATTGTGTTATGTAGCCAGGGTAGGAGTGTGTAGAACTTTGTGGGAGTGTTAATCAAGTGATTTGGAAAGTTTAAGATTGATGTACCTGTGAAATTTGACAGACTCCCTCTAAATCACTCTGAATGAGCAAGGAAATAGGTTTCATAACTCAAAATTAATCATTTTATTACTGTTAATATATAGCACAAAAGCGAGCAGGATGGTGTAGCAGGAACACTCTAGATTTGTGTTCACAAGATTCTTGGTTTTAATCTCGGCTAGGACACTGGCTATAATACAGACTGGCTGTTTGTGGTTTTCCTTAATTCTTTCAGACAAATACTGGGGTAGTATCTTGAACAGGCCATAACCACATACAGTTTTCTTCAATCCGTCATTTATCAGTAACCCTACCATCAGCCCTATACAGTAGAACCGGATAAGAAGTCCCCGCATAAGAAGTTTTCCCCTGTAAGAAGTCTGATTTTTAAAGTCCCGAAATGCTATTGCTTTTAATAAGCTTCCCTCTTAATAAGTCTTCCCGCTTAAGAAGTCCCTAATCCTCTGGTCCCTTGAAAGACTTCTTAACAGGGTTCTACTGTATTTTGTAATGTGGACAGCATCATAAGTGTTTAGATGATGTTAAGGGTGTTGTGATCAGAACACTTTTATCCACAGCTTACAGAAGGAAAATTTATATTTCAGCTATTTACATTATGGACTTGGCTGCCAGTAAGAATCACCATGTACCAGCCCGTCCTTCTATACACTACGGAGGAGCATGGCTGCAGTCTGACAACATTCTATGTCCGTGTGGAGCATCACGAACCGACACTGCTGATGATTAAGACCTGCAACAATGAGGTTCGAAGACTGTGTTTGTTTTTAGACTTTTGTGACTTTCAGCAAACCAAGTAGAAGTACTGGATGGTGGTATGTTTTCATAGCAGGCTTTAATATCTTTGTACCATGAGGCAATATGAACTGTTGGCAACTCCACAAACCTTTCTACTTCTTTTACATTTCATAATAATTTGACTGTTAATGAAACATATTAATTAGTGCCCTAAATAAAGAAATCAATAAGAAATTATATCAGTATATACTAACCCTTGCTTTATACCATGAAGATGGTTTCTTAAAAGGAAAGTTTTGAGATGCTGATATTTCTCACATAATAGGTGTTGAATATTCAGAATGAAGGTTTATTTATTGAATTTTAATAAATTTTGTGTTGAGTGAAGTGTCCTTCTGTTTGATTGAGATTACAGGCAGTTCTCGTTTTATGTGATTTTGTTTTGCGTGATTTCGCTTTAACGCGACTTGAAAATTTACACCACTTTTCGAATTTACACAATAATTTCCGGTTTAACACGATTTGGCATAGACAATCTGTGGTCGCGCTTATCTTCTGTAGGAGGCTTGCAGGAAGTGATATCACTGTCACTCCGTCAGTCACGTGTATGGATTGGTTAATTGGTGATATAACCATGCGGATCATTTAGTTTCCTCTTTAGCAGCATTAGCTTTTCGTGCCAATAAGAGTGAGAAACGTAATTCTGCATCACCTAGTGCAATCCAAGTGAAAAGTCAGCAAAAGACAATCAGTATTGAAGAGAGATTAGACATAATAAGCCAACTTGAAAAAATTGAACGAATTGTTGATATATGCCACAATGTTTATAGTAGCGTACATACAATTCGTGATAATGTTGATAGAATTAAAGAAAGTGCTATTTCAGGAACTAAAGTATTCATTTGTGTAAGCAAGACTACCACAATCCGAATGAACCGTACCAAAAGCTATGGATGTGAGTCTCTTACATTTTTATCGCATCAGAAATAAATAAATGTATTGTATAGAAATGTATGTATACTGTATAGAAATGTATATATACTGTATATACAGTACATATATACATACTCTACAGGCGTATGTCCACTAGTGGTATAGTCATACACTATATAGGATGAGATTGTCAGTCCTCTTAACCCCCAGGAAATACACTGTTTTAAGTGGGAATTTTGTGTTCACTTTGCGTGACTTTTTCAGGAACGTAAACCTGGCATAAAATGAGAACTACATGTATGCATGTTGGCATGTGTCATATAAAGAACATTGCTTGTTAATTTAAATGTCACAATATGCCTTTAATTGATGTGTGTACACAGGTGTTTGGTGCATATTGTTCAACACGATGGTATGAAAGAAATGTAAAGGATGACCATGGGAACCGACAGGCTTATTTTGGAACCGGGGAGACATTTCTCTTCAGCCTGTATCCTGAAAGAGCAAAGTATCCTTGGGTGGGTATGGATTGTGTTCAGGGAGATCCCACACTCGATCATTCAGCTGAACTCTTTATGGCTGCTGACTCCAAGATGATCACAATTGGGGGAGGGTAAGTGTAACTGTTAATATGTGTGATTCTATTCTGAAAGAGTATGTAGGTTATTTCAGAAGTTTTGTATATGGTGACAACACCGTGCATTGCTTCATATGATTGAACCCAAACCACGTGTGTGGTGCTAGTGGCGCTGTTGCTTGCACTGTCTTTGTGACATCAGTTTCTGTTTAGCTATGGAGTGTGAAAGACTACAAGGAAATTTCTCATGGACCGATGTGAGAACATTAATATTTTGTTGTGGGGGGGGGGGGGGGTGTGAAAGTGCTCTAGAGTGTTACAAGTCGTTGATGGAAGATTTAGGGACACATGCTTCTTCATTTGAAACCGTTGACTGGTGGGTGAATGGCATCAAGAATGGCCAGGAAGAGACAGACGCCCCGTGCAGTGGAGCCCCAACAATGGTGACGGATAAACGCCACGTGAAACAAGTGAAACCTGTCCTTGCATGTGCACACAGTATTTCATGCACAGCAATTGCTACAGAAGTCAGAATCTCTCCAGCAGGTGTTTATCCTATCCTCACCAACAGCTTGGGAAAACGAAAAGTTTGTGCAAAGCGGATTCCACACGTGCTCAATGATGACCAAAGAGCCATGCATGTTCTTCTTGCCACCACCCATCTGCAGCATTGAAGAAATGAAGGCAATGCCTTCCTCAGTTGCATTTTAACGATTGACGAGTCATGGATGCTTTCATTTGACCCTCAACTGAAACAACAGAATGCTGAATGGCGTGCCTAATGTCACCGAGGAAGAAAATTGCATGGCACAGTCAGGGTGCCCTGAATGTCATGCATGTCATGTTCTTCAGCAGAAATGGATTTGTGCTTGACCGTCCTGTGCCAGTTGATACCGTGGTCAATGGCTGATATTACTGCTCACTCTTGCAGATAAGGTGAGGCTGGCTGTTCGCTGTAAACAACCAAAACTGCTGGAGCATAGTATAATTTTGGTCCACGACAATGCAACACCTCATTGACATCGTGATGTACAAAATCTGGTGCAACGTTGGGGCTGGGAGGTGTTGGCTCATCCTCCCTACTCTACAGATCTCACCCTGTGAGATTACTGGTTGTTTGCACGTGTGAAAGAACATCTTCAGGGTAAATTATTTGAATCGGAAGATGATATCAACACTGCTGTCACTGCCTCTTTACACTTTTCTGAGCAAGGATGAGTACAGGAGCTGATCATTTACCATGTAGATGGGAAAAGTGTGGACAGTGCTGGTGATCACAATGAGTAAAGGACATATGTGTAGACATTCAGGAATATCAGTAGTGTTGTTATCTTGTATTTTGTTATTACAATTAAAGCATACACAAAACTTCTGAAATTGCCCACACAGTTGTGATTAGTATACAGCATGTGATCACAGGGTTTCCAGACTAGCTGCAAGATGATACTAATGCAGTTTTGATATTACACATTTTCCATGCAATGGGTATATGTAAGAATATATTAATCTCCAACTAATTGCACATATGTTGGTTAACATGTACCTTATTAACTCACCAACATTTTCTGGCTTAACAGTAATAGTCATCCTAAGGGAGAGCAGTGACACAAGGAGCATTTTAATGCTACAGTTTATCATCATCGTATTATCAATATTTGATATTGAACAATCACTAAAATTAGGTTAAAATTGTACAGTATATTTGTATTTGTATTTCCATTGCATCCAAACATCTAAAAGTAAAGAGTTTGCGTCAGTCCTACACAGATCATAATCTCTGAAATACTTAAATTAGGAATTTAAATTAGCAATTGAAAATGCTCCCTTGTGTCAGCATTCTCCCTTAGGATGGCTATTATAATTAGCTGAAACATGTTGGGTAGTTAATAATGAATATTGTTAACCATTGCCATGTATTTAAGTTTCGCACAATGAGCGCAGTTTTTATATTTTCTGTTTCAGAGAAGGACAAGCCATCTGGATGGATGAGAACATTCGGTTTGGTAAGACAGATCGCTGTTTGACATTCAACAACCCACCGCTTTGTGAAAGTGGAGATTTTGAGATCAGAGTCCTTGAGGTATATGGCTTTAATGGAGCCTAATCTCATCAGCTCTGCACTCATGTATTCATTCATATTTTCATGCATTCACTGTTATGTGCTAATGCACATATATTCATGTTGTATGAATTAGATTCTGATCTCAGGTGAAGAGAGAGGTAGACGAATGACAAACTGTAACTAGAGCCCTTAATTCCACACAGAACATGAGATCTTGTAACTTATTTCTTATTATGTAATCCTGTTCTCCTTCATATGATATAACACAGCTGGGTTATGAAATCTCATACGTCCTTCTTTGTGAACCATGTGCGGTCTTGTCAAACAACACATGATGGTATATGAGATTAGAGGTTTTCACATGAGTGAAGATGTGTATTTTGGTCATGCTGGGTTATGACACTGAGCAGTCTATCACTTCCTCCTGAATATGGAGACAGTGTGTTCTTCTGAGTGTTTATGTGTACCTACTCTACTGCATGAAATCATAGCCCAGATCACCATGTAGACAACTGATGATACTGTTAAATATGATAAACATACACTGCCCATGCAAAATTAATTTGGGTGACAAACTGGAAGAAAAAGGGGTTGTATTCTCATCAGTTTAGTAACATGGGAGCATATCGACACTTGAAGATGAGGACAGTATGTTGCCTTGTAACTTAGGGTACGATTACCCATTGATGCCGTCATGTCCCAGCAGAATAAAATCCTCAGCTACACCACTGCAAAAACCTGAAAACTCACATAGACTTTTCATGTTGTGAATTTTTACCTATATCATCTGTGAAGTGTAGTGCCACTCAAAAACTTATTGAATATTCATCAACACCACTGTGAGAACCTCAAATCTGGCAATTTTATCATCGGCGGCAGCGGCGGTGGCATTATCAAGACGTGAGTTTAAGATAATATCCCACTCCTGCTCTAACTCATTGTGGTTAAGAACATTAGACTGCAAAAGATTACAGCCTGTTGAAACATGTCCTGTGCACTGGAAAGCTAAAATGTCAGAGGTTTCTCAGACATAAGCTGTGTTTTTATCATAGCAGTGTTAGTTGAAATATCACAGTTGACACTTTTCTATATGAAGTATGATTAAGTATTGGTAACCCCTACATCTGTAGATGCAGTGTAACCTTGATAAAATGAGAGTTTATAAAGCTTATGAAGCTGCTTCTTGTAATGGGTACTCTTAGTATACACAACCATAAAGCCTATCAAACAACTGTTTATTGTATGTTGCTGTCATAACTATGGCAGCTGCATGTTTTGGCTTCATTATCATTAAGCCATCATCAGGCTGTAATAAAAAATATGTGCAGAGGAAAGACCATATAGTGTTATATACATTGATGTTAACAGTAATAACTGAGATCTGAGTCATTATTTCATTCATCTCTTTGGACCCTGTAAGAAGCACCTGGCTGGTAAGCAATACGTAACGGATGTCAAAATGAAGCAAGCTGTGACCTCCGGCTGTGGACACTTGACACCAATTTCTGCTATGCCAGAATACAAACCTTGGACCCCACACTAGGGCAAGTGCTTAATGTGAATGGTGACTACATGGAAGCATGATGTGTACCATCTGCTACCCACGTGTCATGTATTTTGTCTATATTGTACAAAATGGTAGAAAGTGACAAAAGAAGTAAAAACCATGTTCCTGTTTTGTTCTTTGATGAGCCACCAAATTAAGACATGTAGTATACATTTAATATTTAGCTAAGCTCAGCTATTTCATTCCCATAATTCATTATGAACATTTTATAACTTAGACTTAACAGTAAAATTACAGAAAATTTTAGTTAACACAATTTGATACCGGACTGAAAGGAAAGGTCAGATGATGATGTGTGATGGGTAATGGGCATTTATTACTCACAAAATTTTGGAGGGAACTCAGACTCTAAGCCAGGTAATTGTGCTGAACATGGTCCTAGTATGTCCCAACTGTAACTGTGTTAGCCAGTGTCTTTAAATCACTTACGGAATGGCTCTGATTTTAATGCACAAAGCATCTCTCGCTTAAGGTCAACCAAATTCTTTCTTCACACTCAGAGTACTCGCCTGAAGGGTATCTTCACCTAGATATGAAAAGTTCCAGGGAGGGAGTGGGTGAATGGTACTTTGGCATACCACCACCTTTGAAGCAAAATTTCCAAGTACAGTCGTGGCAAAAGAGTATGAAAAAAAAAGTTACAGCAAGTTTAGAATTTCTCACAAAGATAAATGGTGCTGGAAAACATCCCCTATTTTATGCATGATTTTTCCTTATACAATATTAAAAAGTGTACAGTGCAAATGCTTATAAGAATGAAACAGTTGTTATAATCCTTACTTGTTTTAGCATGGTTACACTGTATGCAATAGGCAGAATTATTTCTCGTGGTCATTTATTGTAAAATGGTTCAAATTGTGTCAGTAGAATTGAAGAGAACAATAATTTGTCCCCAAGTAGTTTTAAAGACATTTTTTCTAGTAATGTTCCTTCTACATGAGTCTTCCCATCTCCACAGTAGTAGAATCAGTTTTTGTTTGTAGTGTAAAAATTGTTTCTGGTTCTTACTGCAAGTCATTTATGGGTTCTGAAGGAATAGTATTTCTTTGGAACTATGTTTAGCAAGCTGTGTCCCATAATTAAATTCAGACATCAGTGTTGTGAACAGTAATGGATTGTATTGAAATTATTCATTCTATGCATTTTACTTAATATTCATTTTGAAACCAACTTAATGCACAGTTACAAACACATTTAAAAATATGATGTGTCACTACTTCTACATGTTTCGGCATGTCCGTGCCATCTTCAGGGAGTTTGTATGCCAAGTATAAAACTTGCTGATGTATAACAGAGTACATCCGTAATACTCACTAAATACAGCATTAAGCAGCTAAACTCTAGATTCAGAGTGGTTACTATATAAACATATTATAGCCTATTATAAAAGCATTACATACATATCATATTGATTTTTCCGGTTGATGTAAAATATATAAAAAATAAAATCATAGATGTTTAAAATTCTATGTTTCATAACCAACTAAATGCACATTCTCTTGACACTATTTTTATATAGTTACTAAATACTCCTTGTTAGTAGGTTGTAATATCCTTTTAAAAATGGATATATGTTTAAAATTGTAAAATGTAAAACACTGTATAGAAGCTTAAAAATTTAAAAAAGCTATTCCATAGTTGTATATACGAGGTTAAAATAGCAGCACAGTTTTATCATTTACGCACGTCACTGACTAGATGATGCGTAGAATCGTGGTGTTTTGGGTTTTGAAGGTCATATTTATGTTGAGCTGTGAAATGAATAGGAATTTATTAGAAACTGATTTTATTCCCTTACTGAATTCTATGTGTATATCATTTAAGTTAGGAAATTAGATTCTTGAATGACATACCTGCATAGTTTCGTGTACTGTTGTTATTTGTGTTGCGATCTGTTGGGCTGTCTTGTGGACTGTGTTGTGGAAGCATAACTGATGTTTGTATCTGCGTATTGGTAGAGGTTGGTAGGGTGGGGGTAATGAACTTGAATAACAGGTTTTCTTCAGCCAGGTTCTGTTCATTGATCACTAAATCAATAAACCAACCTCTACCACTACGCAGACACAAACAACAGTTATGCTTCCACAACACAGTACATGAAACTAAGCAGGCATGTCATTCAAGAATCTAATTTCCTAACTCCCCAAATGATATACAAATAGAATTCAGTAAGGGAATGAAATCAGTTTCTAATAAATTCCTATTCATTTCACAGCTCAACATAAATATGACCTTCAAAACCCAAAACACCACGATTCTATGCATCATCTAGTAAGTGACGTGCGTAAATAATAAAACTGTGCTGCTATTTTTACAATTTTACATTTTACAATTTTAAACATATATCCATTTTTAAAAGGATATTACAACCTACTAAAAAGGGGTATTTAGTAACTGTAATCGTTGCACTTATTAATTTTGATATTTAAAATTTATATTTGATTACAAGCGTGAGTAGTTAGTTTGGTTTGGGGGATTTTGTTAAAACAGGACATGGTAGGTCAGTAGTAACATCTGGACGCCAGAAGTGTGGACAGTGGACAGGCAGGGCAAAGCGAAGGGGGGCCAGTACTTGTCGCACTTTGTCACTGTAAAAATTAATGGGATTTCAGCAAACTTCAGAGTCTTAGAAATTCGAGACTCTGACAGATTTTGACCCTCATATTTCAACATGTGGGTGTTGACTACAGAAAAATCCAGTTGGTTTGTTAGGGATGCGACAGGGTCCACACAGGCATCTTTTTAGATTACAGAATTAGGGCAGAGTCAGCCAATGGGAAGAAGTAGGAAAATCCAAGGGGGGATGAATTTCGAACCAGGGTGCTAGAGAGTGCGTGCCCAAGCCAGTGAGTAGCGTCCTAGCTTCAGACACGGGCGGTTCAGTGCCGTATTCATAAAGACCCAACAAGACCCTGTAGTACTTAAAACAAGGCTAGTAAAGAATATGTATCCAATTTCAACTAGCTATTTTATCACTAGGACCACTTACATTCCTTGAAACAAAGAGTTTGCTCTATTGACTGAGTAGGAGAGAGTCGGCCGGTTATATAACTATATAAAAATAGTGTCAAGAGAATGTGCATTTAGTTGGTTATGAAACATTGAATAAAAATGAACAGTGAAAATAATAAAAAGTTTAAAATTCTGTTCATTATACTGGTGCGACATTCGTCTGCATATACAAACATCTAGTGTAATGTTCGATCCATTACGGATCTTGTCCCTGTATTATGTTCTGTGTAGTGTATGTAGGGGGTGACTGTTTTTAAATGTGTTTGTCAATTGTGCATTAAGTTGGTTTTGTAAATGAATAGCATTGGAGTGATGTATTTTATAAGCTTTTTAAGAACATCATGCCATTGGAAACCTCATGTTAGTAATTTTAACCTGAAGATTGAAGCCTTCTCGGATGTGATGCTGTGTTGTTGGATGAATAATTCCCAACAGACAAAGGCACCATGATCCTTTGAAACATCAGAAACTACTCGTGTAACAACGGTGTCACATCCCGGAAGACTTTGACTTTCAGCATTGCAATGCTGAGAACCTGAAACCTCACATAACCTGTCATCAGTAGTACCAGCATGGTGGTTATACAAACCTAAGCAGTGAACAGGACCAACACTAGTATGATTTGATGTATCATTTTATATTTGAATTTGGTTGGTGATGTTACGGACACTACCAGCAGTACAAGTTACATTGTGTTCCCTGGTCCAGCTGCAAATATTTAAACCTTTGGCACCTAGCATCGGGCTTAGGCCTGCCCTCACACGTTGTGATGCTCATAACACCAAAGTCAGGTATACATGACGGCCATTAATTGCCTTATGCGGCTCTCATTTAATTTCCATTTTCTTGCACGTCATACCACGAATTTACTTCCAGTGCCAAAGGTTAATATATGCATTGACTGATTTTTCTTTGATTTTGTACAAATCCAAAACCATTGAAAACTTCCACACCTTTTGACTTTTTAACTAAATGTTATCAAACACCATGGCAGTCATATGAACCTGTGAGGCAGGAGGAGTCCTAGCTATATTTAGTGTATGTTCCTGAAGTTTGGTGTGGCAGTAGTCCTTCATAGTGCATGCAGTTCTTATCAACGCAATTTATTTACCATAACAAAGAGGCTGCTTTAAATATTTTGGTCTGATGTTGGTAACTGATGAATTATTATGAATTGGTTTATGGCATTCTTAAACTGACATGTTGTGGGCCGGGATAGCGTAGTTGGTATAGCGATTCGCTATGGGCTGGACGGTCCGGGGATCGAATCCCGGTGGGGGCGAGATTTTCTGCACCCGTCCAGACCAGCCGTGGGGCCTACCCAGCCTCCTATACAATGGGTACCGGGTCTCTTTCCTGGGGGTAAAGCGGCCAGGGCATGGAGTTGACCACCCACACTCAGCTAGTGCCAGGGTTAAACTTTAAACAGGGTGAACTTTACCTTATACTGATGTGTGTTGCAAGTAAATCATTCCTTAATTGCCAATGCTTGTAAGACTTAAAATGATTAATTCTTTGGAATCCTAAAGTCCACCACACCAATGGCAGGTGCTTTTATTTTTGTTAAATGAATAATTGAAGCTAAATCTGTAATGACTTGCATTGATTTAATTTTTCCTGCACATATCTGAGCCCTCTATTGTGTCAAACTGGTGATACTGACATGAAACTAAACTGCTGCTTGCTGTGGAAGAGTGGGCTGATTGCATGATCTTATTTATTAACACAGTGGTGTACTGGATTTAAATGTCTCGTGCTACCCTCTGTCATTTCACTTACGTGTCACTTGGGCCACTTACATCAACACTGTCTTTACCACTGCTCTCACATGGTCAACATATAATTTGCTCCATGTATCAGTCTTAAGGAGAAGGAGGTATTTCCACCATAATGGAACTGACAGGGATTAATGCTTCTAAGCAAGGTTTTTGAAATAAACAGAATAATTTGAAATGATATGCTAACATAAAGTTAAAATGAAACAATTTTATTATCAAGAATATATGTTTACAGAACTTTAAATGTGAGGTGGCTGCTCTTCTGGGATGTGACCCTATGATTGGTGCCCAACATTTTGAGACCACTCTGTTGTCTCAAAATGTTGGGGTGCTAGTTACCCAGTTACACAGTGCCATGTCCCAGAAGAATGGAGGCCTCAACTGCACTGTTGGAAAACCTAAAAACTCACAAGTTGAAATGTTATAAAAGTACACAGTAGCACAGTACTGCTCTTGGAAAGAACTATTTCACGAAACATGAATATTTTCAAAACCTGAGGAATGATGCATGGAGTCAGGCATTCGTATGACTAGTAGTACACCTAGTGTTACAAGATATGAGGTTTTAGCACCATTCAGTGTATGGATTTTGTCTGTTTACCAGTGATCAGAATCGCAAAATTTAACACATAATTTCACTGACCGGTTGTGTCTTCATCCTCAGGTAAAAGGGGGTGGAGGGATCACCACTCAGTTGGGCCCATTAGATGAAGGTATTTCCCACCTCTGGGCAGAATACCACCATCTAAAGAACCCACCTTAGTTAAGTGTTCCTCCAACTTTTAACCAGAGAACGAGCACAGAGCACATATGAAAAGTTATGTTCCATGTCTGTATTTTTAACACTGGATAAATAGACAAGTCCAAGAAGTGAATGTTGCCAGGTGTGATATACCATCATCAGAATGTATAATATAAAGTTTTGTTCATAGTAAGAAGTATGTACAGTTCTCATGATTTTGAGATTGTGGAATCTAACCCACAGTTCATGTATTTACTTGCAGCTTGAGAGGCATTTTTGCGTGTGTGTGAGATGTGGATGATATCGTTTTGTAGTTGTTACGGTATAATTGTGCAGTAAAGATTTAGTGTAAAGTCACCCATATTCATGGTGACCATTAGTGGGCCTAACACTTCCTGCCAAGAAATTGACGGAATCACCTTTCGTATATGTCGTCTGTCAGTGTTCCCCACAGTGCCGACTGATTCAGCTAGCTTTAAGTGTGCAGCTATGAGTTCAAACCTGCTCCGCTGTTTGGACCAGGTTTTAAAAAGGAACGTATGACTGTAGAAATCAAAATTTAAAACAAAAGTGTTCTCTTTTTGTAATATTGTTACTATCCAAACTGTGTAGGTGGAGTAGATTCCGATACTTTTTATAGTATATGTCATTTATGCCTCTGATTTCATAATGTATTTCAGGAGCTTTTGGTATAGGGTGCAGCGTGCTGTACTCTGGTGATCTAGTCAAGGAAAGTTGTTCCTTTCAAAAGCTTATTGTATGTTTTAAATTTTGTTTTCTTGTTTATCAAGTGCAAGGGTTGCACTCCGAACTCAGTGTACCTTATTGTTTCTATATTAGGGCTGCAAAGCAACTTCAGGTTTGTTTCATATTCGTTGTAGTACACTTACATATTAGCATTCACATGATGCAGTTATGCATACATGGAGAAAGACCGTGTGCGTGTGTGTGTGTGTGTATATATCTGATAACATGTAGATGCAGGGAATGAAAGTCCTACCCCAGACAAGTGATGACTTGTTGATGGGTGGAAGGAGATGTGTCATTAATTTGAAACACTGGTGTTGAAATTATATAATGAAAACAGAGCATCACTACAGTTTGTGAGATTTTTAAGTAAATAATTAATCTTAAATCTCTGTGAATAAAATCCATCAGATATAATATCTGTTACAGTATTTTTATTTATCATGAATTTATGATATCGTCAGGGGTTCTGAAGCTTCTTACTCACTATGGAAATTAAAAATCCCTGATGCTATAATGTGTAACAAAACATGTCTGGATGAAGAGAGGTGTTGCAGCATGTGTTACATTTGGCAGATTTATTCATGTAGATTTGGTATATAATGCTACAAATACAATAGTTTGCATTACCTTATTACGGGTGATTGTGGAATTTTTCCTGGTGTTTCTGACAGTTACTTGTGGAGTTAATGTAGTTCTGAATGTTGTACATACACACTGCTAATATAGGTCCAGTGAGACATGTTGCTTAGTTTAGACTTATGCTGAACACTGTTATGTAAAGCACTTTGTGCTTTTTAATGCTGATGAAAGTAATTATATTCCAGAGGCTTTAGTATAAGTATGTATAAAGTTTGTGCTTACCCTACAAATCATAGACTTATTTTATAGCACAATTAACACTATATTTTATAGATTTAGCTCAAAGTTTCTATAACCATGTGTAAATAATGGATGGACCATAATTCCATTGTTATTGCAAACTGATTCACATAATCCTTGGAGCTACACTGTAGACTTTATTATTGAAATCTGCCTTTTTCTATACAGGACCTAGAATGTGTTTCTCAGTTGTCTGAATATATTAAGGAAGTTACATTGCACAGCTGTGGTGGCAAGGTCATGAGCGTGTCATTATGTGTACATTTGTAAGATGAGCATTCACGGGGAAGATGCGGACACAGTTGTTGCTGGTTTCTTAAAGAAAAACTAGTTTGTATTGTGATGCATACCGTCTGTCTGTGTGTGTGTGCATGTGCGTATGTGCACATACGTGCGTGTGACTCCTGCTAATAACTTTTATATGAATTGACCAATCTTTGTTAAAATCAGTAGGAAAGCCATGTTGTGTGAAATTGTGAATGTTATGAACCCCAATCTGTAGCAGTTTCAATGTGGTGGCTATGCAAACTTCTGAGGCATGTGCAGCAGTAGCACCATCTGTGTGTAATATCCTGAAAGAGTAGTATACAATAGCATGATCCTTAAAAGTATCGAATTTTTATTAAGAAATGTTTAAATGAAACAAGATGGGAAGTGCTTTATTATTATTATTATTATTATTATTATTATTATTATTATTATTATTGACAGACTGTTCTGGATACGTACATGAAATTTGTTGTGGTGAGAGTACAAATGTGGCTATAGATTTTGTGCATTAACATGGTGGTGATGGGAAGTTTCATGAGGGTAATCAGTGTTGGATGTATGGCAGTATGTTTAGCATGTTCTCTGAAATGCTGGTAAATCTCTACCATACGGAAAAGTGTCGTATCCTCCAGATGGTATTATTTGTAGTCACTGCTGTCAAATTTGCATGTATTACCTCATTTTTATTTCACAACATGCATTTGCTAGGAAAACAATTCAAGTCCCCGACATTTGTGTCACTGACTGACTAATTCACCTAAACACTTGCCCACCCCAAATATCTTAACATGTGTGGGCTATCTTCCTCCACCCATCACTGAGATGTGATCTGTTTTGTAGCTCTGTTGACATGAAATGTGATCAGTAGGTGACTGTTTTTACATGTTACTTGGGTCAGATTGTAATCTTGTGGCACCTGTGTGTGCAGGCAGTTTGCTTACACCCTGAAGTACAAGAGGAGTGGGGGAGGGGCATAGCACAGGCAGATGGAGGGGGCAGATATGTCTTCAGCAGAGTCATGTGTCTTTCTAAAAACATAGGACATCATAGTTATTGCATCTTCTGACATGCACTTCCATACATTGTACACTCCATCCTTGACTATCGCTAACTCAGGGTTTTTTTTTTTTAATCTTAGACAATGTCATTGTATCATACTATACATGTAATACTACTAGTATTCTGTGAAAACTGGTTTTGCTGGTTAATAGCAGGTAACACAAAATGATATGCACTCTGTAACTGCTTGTCCCAAACAACTGGACGTCCCTGTAGTACATCTGACGGACAAGTCCAAGAAGAGCCACTGAAGGCAGTTCTTGGTGTAGTGCCATAAGATTATGATGGGCCTGTACCCTCTGCCTTCCATTTTTGTGACACTGCAATGTCAGAATTGCCATAAGAATGTCTCATCCCCAACCCTGAGGGGTTTAAATGAAAGTAAATATTATCACAAGCATTAGGTGGACTGATCTGCAGTTTCTATAGTTTCTACAGTGCTGATGATTTGTACTGTGGGTGTCATATAACACAGAACATCGTAATCTAAATTATGCTGATTAATAAAGTTACACTTTTATATGCATAATTTTTAAAAACTATTTTATCCTTTGTTAAACAACACAGATTTGACATTTATGATATAGTGTCTAAAACAAACATTGTAGATCTGAGGGAGGTCTATATTTTATGCAGTGTTTACACTTTCTGTATAATGAGCATCCCCTTTTTTGTTTAGATAGAATGGGGTGGGGTACGAATAAGTTAAAATTTTTCAGGCATTTGACATGGACTTCCAATACCACGCTTATTTGTATACCTTCAAGTGACGAGAGAAACATGCATGTGACATTCATATAAAGTGTTCATTTATGGAGCCAAATGTAAGTTATAGGGTCAGCTAAAGTTGACCATTGTGAAACATTCCTGCAGCTGATGTTCTATGCCTGCTCAAGTGAGAAGGGAGTTTGTTTAGTCAGTATGGTCCCATTTAATTCTGGCACCAGAGGCATAATTGAGCTTACACATTTATTGGCAACAGTAAACTGCAATTTGTTTCTTTTTTTGTATTGTGAGTATTTTATTCAACGTAATGTAATCTGCTGTAAATGTGGAGTGTGGACTGTGGATGCAGACTGAGTGAACATTTTCAAATGTGCAGTTGAGGATCCCACAGTATTCCTATGAAGGAGATTTATCGAGCTAACCACAATAAATGGTATTCAGCTGTCAGTCAATGCATAGCAGTGGATAGTTCCCAAAACATGACAAGAACAGAAATAGGACAAGGCACTTTTTGGTCACAGGAGTGCATCCAGCTATTATTTATGCATAATGGATATCAGAGACATTTAGTGTTTGCTTTGTGCACACACACACACACTATATATATATATTCTGCATCACAGCTAGAGTTAATACCAAATTGAAATGACTACAGGATACTTGAAACATGAGTATTTTTCTCCACATTTGTGTTTCTATTTGTTCCTTATTTTGGTAGCTGTGTCTGGCATCTTTTCTGTTTTCCCTTATCTTTTATGTTTATCTTTTAATTGTAATTTACATCACTTTAAAAGTTGTGGTGTCTGTTATAATTTGAAGTGTATTCTGTGGTCTGTGTATTAGAAGAATGGATATCAGTCATGACTGTCTAACAGAACTATGTACATGATGGTGTTATATGACCTGTAAGTATGTAAGCCATATGTAAAAAAAATACAAATCGAGAAAAGCAGTTCTGTATTAATATGAAATATTTCATGTAGAGATTTCTTATAGCAGGTTATATTTGTACAAAGTGCAAATTAGCTTTGCACATTAGCTTTTAAATACGTAAGAAATTAAATGTTTTAAGCAGATTAATAATGCAAATAGAACGTGGTTATTGTTTTGGATGGTAGTGATGTTTAACAGTATTGTAGTGTGAATATGGAGGTATTAATTGTCATCGCTTGTGATTACTTAAGCAAGTGTAATATCACATAGATGATGTTTAAATTAATTCTTAAAGAAGTGCCAGACTGAAGATTCAAGTATTTAAGATGTTATACAGTGTCACTGGGTAAATAGTCCCCTGACATTTTGAAGGAAAATACCTTCAGAATGTCGGGCACTGTTTATCCTGCGACACGATATAACATCCGAGAAGACTTGAATCTTCAGCAACGCCACTGTGAGAACCTCAGATCTCACAAGTGCCAGACTCTTTCACTGAAACCAAAACCATATTTTAGTATGGAAAGTATGATCGGATTTATGAGGTCCTATTTTGCGTTAAACTCGGGGGGTGGGGGAATTGGCTTCCAAAAGTGCAATATTGCCAACAGCATTTGTTAGTGAAGCATGTAGCCGTATGTCAACATTTCAGTGGTTTCTATAATTTAAAAGCCATTCATCAATTAAGGATGACAATTAAGGCAGTTATCATCAGCATTCAAGAATGATGCAGTAGTCACCTCTGGACAAGGTCTTTGTTCATGCTGCTATCTTAAAATAGATGAACTTACTACTGAAATCATGAGTACATCCTTGCCACTGATTTGGTAATGTGTGAAATGCTGGCAAAATTTGTACCATCATTAGTCTGATGTGTGAGCCTCTTCTCATGCCACAGATGGTTTGAACTTCCTTTGCAGCATCATAACTGGTGAGGAGGAACGAAGTAACAGTGAACCCATTTCACTGCATAATACCACTTGGTGCAGTACAATGTGAAGGTCTTGTTTGAATTCTGTTAAGATGAAAATGGTGTTCACAAGGAGTACAAAACATTACCTGAGGTCAGTCTGTCAAGGGGTCCTAGCACAGGGTGACATGATGTGAGTTCCATACTGAGGACCCACAAATATTAGGCGCCACCATACAAAATTCAGTCGCCACGGCGACCTGGTACCAGGGATTTATGCACCCATGGTCTAGCATGTTTGTGTCATTCATTTAGATGAGAATTCCAGAAAATAAGAGGGCTCCATCATACTGTGCATCCTCAGTTGAGATGTGAATGTCTGTATCTTGGTCTGTAGTCAAGTGTCTGACAAAGGTACCTAGTGTTGGTACGTACAACGTTACACTGTGGCATGTTTGCGTAACCACTGTTGCCACAGAAACGCAAAACTGCCCCCTTGTATTGTTTTTGGCGTAGATGTATCTGTCAACAATATGAAAGTGTTCAGTGTTGCCATGGAAATGCAACACTGTGTTCCCTTTGCACTGTTGTCAAGCTACAAAATATCTTGTACTGGTGTTAACAGTAGTAAGTATTAAATGTGAGTGTGTCTGTATCCATACCTTAGTTATCCGGCCTGCAAATATCATTTTTTCTGCGCAACATTATATTGTCATGTGTGGCATGTCTGGCTGTACCATATTTTTCCATATTATCTCCTAAATGGCACGATTTTGGGAAAAAATATTATTTAAAGTAAAATGTTTTTTTTTTTTATTTTCTCTACAACTTCTGTCTGAAACATTTCTCATTCTAAGAAGAATTCAGCGAGGTATTAACATAAGTGTACATAGGTTGTTATGTAAAGTACCCATTATTCCTGTCAGATTTTAATAAAAGATGCTTTGTTTCGATAGATGTGCGAAAAATTGTCAAAAAGTCAAATTTTCATGAAAATCCGTCCAGTGGGAGCCAAATTGTTCCACATGGACAGACAGACATGACAAAGATATATTTCCTTTTTGTAATTTTACGCACACGCCTAAAAACTGAGCCTTCTCAGTTCTGAATAGCCTATCCAATTAGGCGTAAATGAATTGGTGTTCCCCAGCCCTTGTACGTGAGCACATAAAATTTCAGAGACAGGCTCTGTCTCTGAAACTTTATGTTCAGTTTTTGTTATTTTTAAAAAGTGGACAATGGACAATGTCCAAAGTGTGATTACCATCATAATATTCCTGTATAACTTAAGCGTTTTTATTGTACTGCATGCTACCTACAGTCCTTATTTGATTCATCATTTATTCGTCTTTCTGAAACTACAGCTGATCTTAATCTGAAGGAAGGATATTTTAAAAATAAGGGTGGCATCACTGAAAACACGAGAAAATGAGTCATTCCACAAGAAGACTTATAGGCATGCATATAGATGTGGCAGGATGGTTGGAATCGAGCTTGTCACAAGTAGACTGCTGTGAAATGTGAGCTAAGATTTTATGTTGCATGCATTATTGGATCAGTGTCGTAGCTTTATCATAGACCCTCAAACTGGTTGTTTGAACCATTTTACATTAATAATGTGATCTGTAAGGCCATAACTTGCAGCCTTGTGCAGCGTAACAGGTTGCACTTCATTCTTAAACACCAGTGTAATTTGTACCTGTAATTTTGGGTTAACTGTACATTTGTAATAGCAGTAGAGGACTGTAGTAGAACTCAATATAATTCTGCCTGTTGTAAGTCTTTACTTGCGGTTATTATGTCGTTTAAGAGTAGAGCAATGAATGTGATGCTGTTCATTACTGAATAGTATGCAGATTTTGGTGTGCCCATTTGTGTACGTAGTTACCACTTCTAACATTTGTACTGAGTGTGTTATGTAGTAATGTCTATATAATATGCTGTCTTGTCTTTAAAACAGTTCAGTTCCTAAGTTGCAATTCTTTATTTGAGATCCTTCTTAGTGCTGAATACGTATAAACAGTTGCATCTGTCTCCTTTGTTCCTGGACAGGTTATCTGTTTCAGACTTCCTGTAGGTTAAAAAACAGTAAGGTTGTCCCTATCCACGCCATGTAGGCATATAGAAAGAATCCACTCTTTCTTAACCTGGGCAATAGGTGGAGGTGTGTGGTCAACTTCACGCCCTGGCCGCCTTACCCCCGGAAGTAACCCCGGTACCCAATGTATAGGGGACTGGGTGGGCCCCAGAGCCGGTCTGAACGGTTTTGGACAAGAGGAAAATATCTTGCTCCTGTCGGGATTCGAATCTCGGACGGTCCAGGCCGTAGCAAGTCGATATATCGACAGCGCTATGCTGGGTCTTCAGTTACTGTCGTCTCCATTTCTTTACCTGACATTTTGTCTTTTGCTTTTGGGGGTTAAAGGCCTAAGATAGAAGATTTATAGTAAGTGTGCCGAATTTCGCACTCATTTTGATGAAGGTCAAATTCCAAGGATGCTGTATCCCAGCTTCCATTAGAGCGAATATTCTGAAACTTCACGATTTGCACAATTCACGCGTGCGTTACAAACGTAATTTTGGTTACGTTCCGTCAGTAATGAAAGCCACTTTAATGGAGAACAAAGCACCTTTTCGGCTGTATAACGGCTACCATTCGAGCGAATTTCCTGAAATTTCACACCTCGCAGTTCCCGCACCTTTTCAACGATACGAGCTATCTGTAAAGACGTATGTTTTGTGTCTGAACACGAAATTCTCATTGCGCAAGAGCCCGCGCCAGCTTTCTTCACTTAAGAACCTACTAAGTAGGATCTTCTCAATTTGACGATGGTGTCCAGCACTTATTGGGCAATGTGATGAAGGTAATGCCGGATCCTTCCTGGGTTTCAGGATAGTGATTACACATGCGTGCTTCCCATGTGTTGGGAAGTACTGCATGCGAAGAACCGCATTGAACCCCTGAGGGATACCGCCTTCTGCGGGAGATGCATCAGAGTCCAATGCGGTATACCGTTTGTGCCTGTTGCCTTGCCGACCTTGAGAATCTGGATGGTATCCTAAACCTTAGCGGGGTTGGTAAACTTACTCTCACTTTTCGGAGCGAAAGAGTAGGCTCGCAACGCCTCGTCAAATATCTCAATGACAGCCGGGTCCGACGGATCGTTTACTGGCCGAAACTAAGACTCCAGACTGTCACCAGGTCTTCTTTCTCATAGTCCGAGAAAGCACTTTCCCGGGTGTAACCAGGGGAGCGAAGGACTGGGAACACTATCACCCGTCTAGTAAGCTTCCATAGCGACTTGTCCTCGGGGTCATAGTTTCTCAGCGTGCCGCTCCACTGATCATTTGTCTATTCGTTTAGCTGGCAAGTCACCGACCTCTGAGGGCGTTTGACCTGAGGTTTTGAGACCAGGCCACCTAGTGGTTTGCCACTGCCTTCTCAACCGGCCCTTCATGTCTATTTCATCCAGAATACATGCCGGTATTTGAGTCCGTCGGTCAGCACGCGGCCGACTCTTGGGATATGTAGCTGCTAGAATCTCGAGGATAGCGCTGGACAGATTGTCTACGAACGTGTCGATTGCCACATCATTCAGTACATCCAGGTTGAACGGAAGTTATTTTCGAGGCAGGCCTGGAAATTGGCCCAGTCGGTGCGCCTGTCATCAGCTCGTTCAGGGAGGTTAAGAAAGGATAAACGACATCGTGTTTATCAGTACAGGCATGTGATCTGAGCTTGGTGCAGAGCACGTTGTCAGATGTACTGCGGTGATTAGGTCTTTTGTTAATACGATGTCCAGGACATCGGCGTGGCAGAGGAATTCTTAGGAATACTGGTGGGTTGTCCGGCCCGTATATCAAACAGGAATGTTCCGTTGCATAGTGACGCAGAATCCTGCTACTGGTCGTAATGAGCCGCCAATACCAGTCCACGTGCTTGGCATTCGGGTCCCCCGCTATGTGGATGGGCAGCCCTCCGCCAAGCCAGGCAGACAGGTCCGACTGAATTAGGAGCCAGACGTAAACCGCCCGGATTGTCACCCGCCCGTTTGCCAACATAATATGTATGGCAGTTGCATCCAGATGCCTCAGATCATAGACGGATATAGCGTAGAGATTTGTACCGTGGAGGACTAGTATTGCTGTTCCGCCGCCCGCTGTTAAGCACTCTCTAGGGTGGCAAACAAAATGTAGACATAATAAGGAACATGCATTTTCCACCACCCTACGGTAATTTCTGAGACAAGCATGGAAAAGCTGTGACATTGGCCATAGTACAAGACTATACCAGACACATGGGATAGTTGGAGATATCTTAACTGCATGATGACCTCTTACACTATTAGCAGACACACCTGCAAATAGACACAGAAGCCATTTTTCCATCTACTGGACCATACCAGTCCCAACAGCTTTATTATTCTACATTCTTGTAGTTCAAAATTATCACACCGACAATTCAGACTTATATTGTTGAGGGATCTAATACAAGAGGCTGGAATGGTGCCTCGACCTCAGACCACAAGACAAGCCCCATCCACCAGCCAACTAAAAAGACTTGACACAAGACACAACAGTCACTAGCTTATGTAATGTTAGGAGAATTTGGAGTCGTGTGTGTTCTGTCAAAAATAAAGAGACAAGAACGAAATTCAAGCGTCGAGGATGCAACATTGCATTGTGTGGTACGCCATGTTTTGAGGTACATCACACCAAACTGCATTTCTGAGGACAATGGACACTTAAACTAGAAAAGCAGAACACACAAATGTAAGTAAATATTACCACTGTAATTACTGAGCTGATACTTTTCAGTAGCATTTTCTTAATGAAATAATGGTGGTGAAATGGTGAGGATTTTACAGGAGGGTACTTATGAAGGAACAGAAACTTGTGGAAAGGGTCTTTAAGAGTGTATTTGCGTCATTTCACCAATATGAGAACAAAAATAAGAACCCATGCCTAGAGACATCTGTAAATAACTCATCACTGTTGGGAAAATTCTAAGGGTGTTAGTAAGAAATATTAAACCGAACTAGTGATCATTTTATAATTAAATTCCACACGATCTTGTACACCTATATAAGACTTTTAGATAAATATTGTGATAAGGAGTCGTGGAATTATAAATTCAGAGAATATTAAAAACACCGGGGCATCGAGAGACAATGTTTTCCCTTTACGTCGTTAAGGACATGTAAATTAATGGGAGAGTGCTTTCCCCTTCGGCGGTTAAGTGTTAAGTACACTAACCTAGGAGTGTCTTTATTCAAGGTCTTCCAATACTGAATTCAGCATCTCAAGAATACACTAACTTCCAGCACACTGACTCCTGGCAACGAGTGCAGCAACTTCTCTGGTGACTCTGAACCTGGCATCTTAGGTTTCCTCATGGATGTGCAGTGGGGTAGAATGTCCTGCGTATTTGTACAACACCATGTCCAAATGGTAATTATTACTTACACTCTTGTCTTCAGTGCTTTAAAGAAAATGTGATAGCAAGTTACTCACAAACATCAGTACTACATCAATAGAGTGCTATACCAAATGAATATACAAGGGAGACTCAGTCTGGCATTATGACAGCTCCTGCTGGTAGCGACAGTACCGCCTCCCAGAACTGTCAAAATATATAAAAATTACAACATTTACCAAATAAAGAAGACCCAGCTTTACAATTTTCAATTTTCAGGACAATATCTATATTCACATTAGTCAGTTTCATACATCAATTGATATTCACTTACTATTCAAACACTAAATAATCATCAGAGTTTAAAAAAAAGGTTACGAGTACTATTGTAGCAAAAGGTTACAAATAAATCACCAACTTAACTAGTCACTGCCAACAATTCTTCACGATCTTCCTCCCACAGGACACCATCTACTATTCCAGTCATAGTCTTTGACAAACAGCACTTTTAAACCACCTGACAATTCATTCTGGCAAAATGTCATTCCAAGCAGGTGACTCTTTGTATTGAATGACCTTATACAAAAATCACAGACTGCCACAACAGGGACGAACTTATATATCATCAGATAAAGCTTCACACTGGATGGCACAAAACACACATCTCAGTGATATCGCCCCCCCCAACACTATGGATGCTCTAATGTGTCGTCAGGTCACTCTTGGTATTGAGTGACTTACTACACACTTCACAATGGATGGTCACTCCAAACTATGGACACGCTGATGTATTTGCAGAATACACTTCACACTGAACGACTTACTACACACATCACAATGATATGGTCGCTCCTCGCTGTGGATTTTTTTATGTTTCTGGAGAATGCACTTCGTAGTGAACGACTTACTACACCCATCACAATGATATGGTCGCTCCCCGCTATGCATTTGTTGATGTTCCTGGAGAATACGCTTCGTAGTGAACGACTTATTACACACATTACAAGGATATGGTCGCTCGTCATTATGGATGCGTTGATGTATCTGCAGACTATACTTCATACCGAATGACTTATTACATACATCACAATGATATGGTTGCTCCCCGCTATGGATTTGTTGATGTTTCTGGAGAATACTCTTCATAGTGAACGACTTATTACACACATTACAAGGATATGGTCGCTCGTCATTATGGATGCGTTGATGTAACTGCAGACTACGCTTCACAGTGAACGACTTATTACACACAATACAATGATATGGTCGCTTCCCACTATGGATGTGTTGATGTAACTGCAGACTACGCTTCACAGTGAACGACTTGTTACACACATCACAGTGATATGGTCGCTCCCCACTATGGATGCGTTCATGTATCTGAAGATTACCCTTGGTACTGAATGACTTATCACACACATCACAATGATAAGGTTGGTCCCCATTATGGATGCGTTGATGTACCTGCAGGCTATGCTTGACACCGAACGACTTACTACACACATCACAATGATATGGTCGCTCCCCACTATGGATGCGTTGATGTCTCTGCAGGTCACTTTTTTTACGGAATGACTTACCACACATATCACAATGACAGGGTCGCTCCCCACTATGGATGCGTTGATGTATCTTTAAATGCCACTTCATAGTGAATGACTTATCACACACATCACAATGGTAACGTCGATCACCATTATGGATGAGTTGATGTACCTGCAGACTATGCTTGTCAACAAACGACTTACTACACACATCACAAAGATACGGTCGCTCCCCACTATGGATGCGTTGATGTCTCTGCAGGTCACTCTTTGTCCTGAACGTCTTACTACACACATCACAATGACAGGGTCGCTCCCCACTATGGATGTGTTGATGTCTCTTTAAATGACACTTCAAGGTGAACGACTTATTACACACATCACAATGATACGGTCGCTCCCCATTATGGACGCGTTGATGTCTCTGCAGGTCACTTTTTTTATAGAATGATTTATTGCACACATCACAATGACAGGGTCGCTCCCCACTATGGATGCGTTGATGTGTCTGCAAATTACACTTCATAGCGAACGACTTATTACACACATCACAATGATATGGTTGCTCCCTTCTTTGGAAGCATTCATGCCTCTTCAGTTCACCTTTCACTTTGAACGACTTATTACACACACCACAATGATATGGGCTCTCCCCAGTATGGATGCGTTGATGTATCTGCAGACTACACTGCACAATGAACGGCTTATTACACACATCACAATGATATCGTCTCTCCCCATTATGGATGCGTTGATGTATCTGCAGATTATCCTCAGTATTGAATGTCTTATTACATGCATCACAATGATATGGTCGCTCGCAACTATGCATGTGTTGATGTGTATCCAGGGTATCCTTCGTACTGAATAACTTATTACATACATCACAGAGATACAGATGCTTGCCACCATCTATGCGTTGAAATTCCTGGTAACGAAATGTGGAAAACATTATGCAGATCAACACAGAAAATAACGGCTCTGAAAGCAGAGTATCAATGAAATATACACTTATTATTGCATTACAAGGCTCCTGTGTATAATAATGCAGAAAGCAGCTGCAAAATGATTTTGAAATACAAATGGCAAAAACAGAGAGAGAGATAATGAAAACATTATTGGAACATAAATGAGTAACTAAGAGAATAAAATGGCATTGATACATTTTTTTAACAATTACAGAACACAGTGTCCAACATGTTTTGAACACGATGAAACGAAAGAGCCAAAGAAGGTTGTTGGTGTTGGTAGGGAGTGATAGGTTCATTAGTAGTACCTGCTGAGAGAATGCTTGTGCTCACATGACAGTAAGCCTTATATATTTTCCACACAGCGTGGTTGAAGAGGCCCAAACTAAGAGAGTTAAAACAGAGACATAATTTATACTACCTGAAAAGTGTAAAATCCTCATAATGCTAAGACTTCCCCTAAAATATCAATCATCACACACTATGATGACTGTTCCTGGCTGGTGAAACAGTCAAATGTGATATGGACATGGTAAGTGGGTTCCCAGACAGAAAATGCCCACGTACCTATGGGTGTGATGAACTAAGAGTCGAATTACTACCTCACTGTGACAGAGCGCACAAACACCTGCACAAGTGCATCAAAGGTTTCAACTCCCATCATGTGAATGATCCCAGGCCCTTTTAGATTTGGCAAAATAGACTGATGCAGGATGGTTCTAAATTTCAAATTTAAAACAAAAATTAAAAAGAAAAACACCTTGCAGAATCGTTGGCTGGCACCTGCATAAACTGCCTCTTTGCCAGTGATACCTACATTACAGAATGTTCAAAATAAGGTTGTATTTAAATCACATTTAACAAGACTGCAAATGATGCACTCTGCAACATAGTACACTGATATCAGGTAGTGATCCTTGTCATACAATTTCAGAGTACACAAATAACTCCACTTTTATTTACACGCATAAGAAAGTACAGCATTCCCTGCACTGATTCTAGGAGCCCTACAATTGTTCTTGTTCAGTGTATGGGCAGTCTGCTGATTTCTGTGGTTGGATCAAAGATTGAGAATAAATTTCTTATCATTTTCAGTTTATCTTATTAACGTTGATGTTACTTTTTGTCGTTGTCTTTTTGTTTGGTGATTGTATGAAGTAGTTTATAATGTTGAATATTAAGAGCGTTGCTAGAAATGTAATGTACAGGGCTATTCATTCTATGGGTATTATTTGTGGTATAAAAGGGTATCATTTGTTGATTAGTTCAGTTTGACATTCTGATATTATAGTATTAACTAATCCTTTGTCATCAGAGATATTTGCTAGATTATCATGAACTGGTTTAAGAACTGGTTTAAACTCGCAAATGCTCAACAGCATTACATGCATATCTATTATACCAAATTTCAGCCAAACTGGACAATAGATGTGGAAAGTATGGATAATTCCTTTATGTCCCTAAATAATGTATGGCTTTCACTGTGCCAACTGTCACAAAAACTCAAAAATATCTCAATAAATTCCTATGCTCATCTCATGTACCAAGCTTTTTCAAATAACATAAAAATGTAAAAAAATACAGGCAAAATGTAATTTATGCCGTTATGAAAAGTAGTTTTCCAGTGCACTGAACTTCACAAAACTTATAACTGCTCAATGGCATTACGCAGAGATCTGTGTGCAGTTCCACTCAGATGAGTCACAAAATATGGAAAGTACAGGCACAAATTAATTTATGCCCTAAGTAAATAATGTCTGTCAATATGCTGTTTTTCACAAAACTCACAATGAACTTAGGTCAGCTCTGGAGATTGTAAGCCTTGTGCAACAATCAGAGAGCCCATACATGGCTGATACTCCTTTGGCACAAAGTCAGCCAAAGCTGAGAGTGCCCTACAGAGGGCAAATATCTACACAGAAAAAAACTAGACTGAAACTCTGTGGACAAAATTTAAAGACCTGCTTACTTAGGATCCATTCATCACAGACCAATTTGTGAAAACACATATCCATAGTAGCTCTGAGAGCAGTGTACAGAACAGGCATGAAGTACGCACCTTGAACAGGACATGAACACAAGCGTCGCAGAGTGGTCTAGGTCGCAGGGAGTGTAAACAGTGCTACAGACCTATAATGACCAAAGCTGCCACAGTGTGCGGGCCCAGTGTCACATACGAAACCAGTAGGCCTGAGGTTAGCAAACTGTAAAATCTGGCCTGTCCATGTCCAGTCATACAGGCTACAGCTTTTCTCACCAACCCAACAGAGCCAGATACCACTCACACCACCCCATGTGAAGATCTACACACATTACGTATCCAAAAGTTGTTTTTTAACAAACCCTGGCATTCGACATGTCAAAACCAGTGATCGCATTTATTATGTTCACATTTTATTGGAATGATCCAGGTATTATCCCAACTGTTACAACTGATCTCACAAGAATTATAATAAAATTCAGTCAAATGTCCATCAAACCATTGAAGATATATGGGAATACAAATGACTTCTGAAATACCATATATCTGAAACAAGCTCCACAGACTCGACAATATCCAACAGAGAGAGAAATGCCACTCACTCAAGCAGCACAGTGACAAGAAGTATGGAGGATAATTAAAAATGTAGGTATTCTGATGAAACAGTTAAAAACAAATGACTTCATTAATTAACAAACAGCAATACAATTGCAACACCATCAAACACAAAATATAGTAATAATTTACCAAATAAAGAGACACCACACAATAATAACTTTTACAGTTGGCGACAATTCACATCAAGTTAATTCCCATCCACAAACATTCTACTTTAACAATCACAGTGGCCAATTTAAAAAGCAGCACAACCTAAATGCAAAACAGATTATATAAACACACACAAACAACAGAAAGTAACAAAATAATAAGAACGTTAGGTTCACGTTTGACACAGTACCTGAATTAGATGATAAAATCATGTTTAGCAAAGTGGTATATAAACAATACTGCCCAAATAATGAACTACACAGAACAATAACATAAAGGGTGCATAATAGCATAATCTGTTCAAGGGTACTGATTTGCTTAAATTTAATGCTATTCATTCCATGCATTGATAATGACTAATTTATAATAATTAACCAGCAAATGCAGAACTTTTGTATTTACACAGTTACATTACACTAAAACACTGAAGACTCCTATCATCAGGAAGTAAAGGTAAAGGTAAAGTTCACCCTAGAAAAGGCCATGAAGGCCCAGGGGGGGAGTAGAGGTATAGCTCTACTCTCTCTTTAACCTCAGCGCTAGATGGGGGTGGGTGGGCGACACCACACCCTGGCTGCTTTACCCCAGGGAATGACCAGGTACCCATTGTACAGGAGGCTGGGTGGGCCCCATCAGGGAGTATGTACATCAAATGATCTTCTATAAAACATTAACTCCCTAATTAATAAGTTGTTAATTCCGGACATCTTGCACATCATGCAGAAGAAATGTGAGATAAGCTGTAGGTTGCTCTGCATAAAACAGATGTATATAAAGGAACATGCAACTATGATACACACCAGCTGCCCCGAAACAATTTGTATCATAGTTCCATTTTCTGTTACATACATCTGTTCTACATGGAGCAACCTACAACCTACTTCTCAATTCTTCTGCATGATGTACAAGACACCAGGAATTAACATATTATAAATTAGTGAGCTAATGTTTTATAAAAGATCATTTGATTTATGTACTCCCTGAAGATGATCCCACAGGGATTGAAACATGTAGGACCTTTCAATGTTTTAACGTAATATAACTGTGGTAATACAAAGATTCTGCATTTATTTCATTACTATAGATCAGTGACTGTTACTAAAAATACCAAATATGCAGCCGTTTCACATCTAGCAGAGGGCTATTGGTGCTGCATGATACATAAAACATGGGTAAGTGCCTAATATTCCAAGTTGGAACTCCAAGACTTACACCATCAAGAATAGAATGACAAATTCCAATCCCACAAAAACATGGATGGAAAAATGGTCATCAATTTGGTGCCTTATGTGTTGTACAGTATGTAACTTCAGAAGTTAAAGTGGATATAATGAGCATCACAATGACAACTACTACTTAAGCAGGTTGCGTATAACTTAATATAACTCACACTATTAAATTAGTAAAGGTACCATTTTTGAACATTATTTTCTGTGTGGAATCAAGGTGGTTGAGGTAGACAGCAGGCAAGGGATGGTTACTTAAGAGTGCAAATTACTCAGTATTTAATTTCATGTGTGTTACAAGCGACTTAACACAAAATAAAAAGTGTTCCACAAGCAAATGGCCAACAAGATACTACCTTCCTCAGATATTATGAAAAGAAGGCCCAAAATACATTGACCATTGTACAGTTTTTTCATGTGGGCAAACTGACAGACAGAGACGGACATGAGCAAAGGTCTATGCAATCATAAATATTTGTGAAAATTGCTTAATAATGGACACATACAAAACTCACCTCATGTTCAGAATTTATTGATGGAAATGACATGGCTACAGGTTTCTGCAACACTTCATCAGTTTCCACTTCAATTTCAATATCTATGACTTGATTTTCATCATCATCATCATAAGACGTTACACAGCCATCACTACATGAACCACGGTCAGATTTCACTAAACCAGTACAGTTCTGTAAAACCACCAAACCATTATCAACCATGATTCTGCTCTCTCTCACTGCATTAAAATGACTACACTTTCATAACCTAAGGTTCTCATGCCAAGTCTCATGTCTTCTGGGATGTTATGCTATGCTGATGAGTAAATAACTGCCAACATTTTGGGGGAGGAGCTTGCTGCCTCCATCCTGGTAAAGCAATCCCATTACAGGCCTGGACAGGCCCTTACGGTTCCAGGAAGTTGAGGCTCCCAGATTTCTAGACAGTTTGGCACATGAAGGTGGTAAGGTTGTCAGCCCTACGCACCGGCCGCCTTTACCCCCAGGAAATACTGCTGGTACTCATTTCTGTTAGAGGCTGAGTCGACCCCAGGGCCATAGTGCGACCGAAAGGATTGTCAATAAAAAATTCCGACACCGTAGGGTATCGAACCCGCGACCTTTTGGCTTGTAGAGCAGTGCCTCAACCAACTGTGCCACCGCGTGCTCCGCTGTCTCCATCCTGATTGCAGTCAAGTCTTATGTAACATTTGTACCTATATACCAATCCACACAGGCTCATATCCCAGGAGACTGGAATTTTCAGGCATACACAAGTTCCAGAGTGAGCAACATTTCAGGCACCTTGGACTACCCTGCAGAGAGGCTGGCAGATTTTCTGTAATGTTTGCACCTACATACCAATCCACAGGGTGTCACACACCAGGAGACATGGAATCCTCTGGCATATAGCACTTTCACATAGGATGACACTTCAGGCACCAAGTCTCACATGTTTAGGAGTAAAAATCAATGCACGAATCAAATGTATGGCCTTCAATATATACATATGCAACCAAAAAACCAAGATCCTTTGAAATGGTCATAACTATTTACCAGCTGACATGGCGTAAAATCCCAGAGGACTTGAATCTTCAGAATACATTTTCATTATAAACATTTTGTACTGAATCAAACTGCTAACAACTGACAGGATGGAAAAAGAAAATTAACACAAACATGTCACAAAATTTAGTACCTATGGCCATACAAATTCCCACACAAAAGGATCATTAGTTTATTTTCATTTCTGTGCATGAACACTCACCATGCTTTCCATCACAGCAGGATGCAGTTCTTCAACTATATGGAGTATGATTTTTGGAACTCCTGTTTCTATAGATGCAAAACAGTTTGTCAGCTTATACCTGTTCTGTTGCACGATGGCTTGTGGACTGGATATGGAAATGACTTGTACAAATTTCAATCATACAGCTTTACTGAACTGATATGGAATGCAACTTGGAATATTTGCACAGATCCTGAAAGGAAACACAGTAAATATATAGTCCTTAAACATATCATATTCCCACAAAACATTGTAGTTATACTTCTAAGAAGGCACAAGGACATTCATTAGGCATATGGACATACTGCAACTTCAGTTGCTATAAACCAGAATGTCACTTTTCAACTCACTGTAATAACAGCAGTATGAATGTCATGTCTGACAGATGAGAGAGAGAGAAAAGACAGCATTAAAATATGCAGCTAGTTGGAAAGATGAGACTCAAAAGGTAGGCTGACCAGGTTCAATGAATCATGACGAGAAGTTGCAGGAACTATAACAAGTGTTTTGTTTTATGTAACAATGCTGGCAACTGCTATGATTATGTAGTGCTGACGGTAAATCAATAGGAGTATGGCGCTCTGGTGGTGTCACTGTGCAGGAAACGACCAAGGAAGACATCATTCAGTATGTAGCGAATGACAGTTGACCGAGCCTTTTGTTGTGTGACAGGCACAAAGGCCTATATTGGCCGAAGTGCTCTGGGTTTTAAATAGACTGCCTCACACAATATCAACCAATCTATATATCTATCTATCTAGCGAATGAGGCAGGAGGAAGTGGCAAAGCAAATTTCAATGATGAAGAGGATGAATAATCCTATAATATCACTAAGTCTGGCCCTTCATTTTGAATTCCAAACAACCCATAACACAACAAAATACACACCTATTTTATAAGGATTATTCATTTATTCACAGACATTGTGGATTATGAGTGTGAAGAGGCAGAACGTATGGTTAGCTTAGAACACTGTTTCCCAAACCTCTTGAACTTTAAGACTCTCTTCAGTTAAAAAAAAATACAGACACAACCCCATGCAAAAGTAAAAGCTCCACGCTGAGGCATCAGTTTACTTCAAGATGCTGGTAAACATTTAGCTACATGACTACACAGCATCACAACCCAGAATACAACAATCTAAAAGCTCCACCTCTAAAAGGCAATTCTTCTCCAGTAAAATATATCAAATTAGAGTACAGCAGCCATACTACCACAACCATCTTCCACTGCAAAGCATCTAAAATCATTGCTTTCCACATTCTTCAGCCTCAAATCAAGCTTACTGGATTACTTGTGAGAAGACCCACATTACTCTGGCATTCAGACCAATCTGTAATATGAAATGTTTATGTGCAGAATTCTTAAAACAGTGTACTCAACACTGGCTTTGAAGAGTAATAAACTGGATGACCATTTTGACATGCCTCCTCAAAGTTTTTGTCACATCTTCATATACAAGCTTACTAATAAGATGTAACAATTTCATTCATGGCCTCAGCACACCATATTCCAATTAACTTCCCACAAGGAGGTGACCTGACGTGACATCAGAAATTGCAGAAGTAAGTTTTTGATAAATAATAGAGACATGAATATGCAATTATACTGCCCCCATCCCATGTACCAAAGCTTTGTCCATGTAGCACCTTGTTTTGTGTAACTACGCAAAAATATTTTAAAAATTTTATGTTGGAGTGTAATAATAAATTTCGAATTTAAGTTACGATGTAAGCTAGGTTGAGTTAGTTACACGTGTTAATAACAGGAAAGCTGTTTCCCCTTAGTAACAGCGACTCTTTATTAGGTTTGCATACGCTATTACTAAGCGAACTAAAAAGCACTGAGCTGGTCCTTTTTGCAAGCACATGTAACGCTTGGAGGACCGATGCAAAGCGTCTTTGTGAACCATCTTTAGTCAAGGCCAGATGCAAAAATCAGTGCTCAGTTGAATATCTGAAGATGAGCTTAGTAGCTCTAATTTTCTTGTTCATACCAGGTGAGTGGTGTGTGGTGCATCTAATACTATGTGACATGGAGTAAATTAACCAAATACTTTTTTCCAAATTTCAGTTTAGAAAGAAATAAAATGGGATGAGTTAGAGCTATAAAGTTGATCCAGCTTTAGTGTTGTTAGGACCCACCTTAACCAGGTAAACATCAGTGTAATAATGGCAACTTCAGTTTTGTTTCTTACATGTGTTGTAAAGTAGAATAGATGAGAATATATATAATATATATATACCACACATATACAAACACAATTTTTTTTTAGAAACATGTAACCTGTGTTGTGTCTGTGGTCTGCTGGGACATAAGCTGTAATAAAAATGTGATATTATCTAGCCCAAGTACCTCCATGAATAGCTTGTCATTGATACACAAATATCGGTAAATTTTTTATTAGAATTTTGATGTACTAATTCTCGTTGAAATCTTAAAATTCATGATAGTTTAATTTTGGGGGGGAATATTCACTCATTCAACCAACGAATGCACTTTTTGGGAAATTGTAATAACAACCAGAGTAGTACCTTTTTGAGGAAACCCATTTTAATACCATCTTCAAGATCATAGTAAGAGCAGTGAGATGGATTAATCCCTTGCTGTGAAACTTGGATAAATGGTAACATGAAATACACTTTAATTTAACATTCCCAGAGATGGTGGCAGCAAAACTTTATGTACTTGTTTAAATCAGAAGGGAAAGAGTATTTGGTACAGTGTGCATTGTTTCCTTAGCAGACTGGACTTGTAGTATATACAAAACCCATGTATGGCCGATCGTTTAGTGCATAGGTTAGTTACCAGTTGAACTTTAATTTCACTGCGATTGCATATTGTTTGTTATGCGTGGTATAGCAGCTCAACTCCACTCTACTAAAATTGATTCAGTGGTAACAATGGAAAAGTACACTGGACAGATTGTTACTATAAAAGGTTGCAGCGGTCGGATACTGTCGGCCAGTGAGCCACTACAATTGATGCCGCGGTTTGGACACCACCACCGCAGGCCACTATATCCATTTTGTCTAACGTAACGATATAACCAATCGTATCTCAAATATTTCCCTTCTTAATATCAGAACAAGTTCACAATACAGCGAACATAAATACCTACTACTGAATTCATGTCTTATTTACTTACCCCACTTACCATAAACCACTCTTAACATACCTACTTAATATTCCTAACCCATCAATTAATCTGGGTTTCCATTAAAGGTCATTTACCACAGTCAACGGTAAGCACTCAAACTGAAACACGAAACTGGGGTAGAATTCGGGTTGGGTGCAATATTTAACCAAATGTTTGCGGGCTCCGATGTAGTTCAGCCCGACCACAGCACGAAAATTGTCAGTAGCAAGGAAGGCAGAGTGCGTCTAGAAGACCGTGTGTGGTAGGGTTGATGGAAAGAGGTGGAGCAATGTTACCTTTTCGTTTGGCGAGGCGAGGGTGCGAGGATGCGTGCGCAGGCCGTTAGGAACTGACTACATCCTGACCACAAACTATGTAGTGCCTGACGACGTGAAGGAATATCGTAAAAGGGTCAATGTAACGTGCGCAGCAAAAAGATACGAATATATATTCGGCAAGACAATACCCTAGATGTAGTTTGTCTGACAGTTGTATGTGTTGAGAAAAACTTTTAACATGTTTCTAGGTTGCCTGTATTAACAAACATAGCCTACAACCTAACCAAAGTTTGTCTCGAGTGGCCGTGTAGTTAAGACACACAACTAGACATAGCTTACACCCTAACCTACGTCTGTCTCGGGTGGCCATGTAATGCCTGCTTGTATAGAAAAGGAAAGTTTCAAATGAGCGCTCCAAGCTGGACGGAGATGTGGACGCAGCCAAAACGCTCCATACCCCTGCCAATTTGTGAACTTCGTCACAGCACACTGGATACACAGTGGTCGAGCCAAACTACATCACTGCGCGTTTGCGAATCTGGAATTACCATCACCCACTCTCTCTTGTAACCAATAAATAAATTTCAATTTCAATTCACATTTCAATACCTACTTAACACATCATAAGCTCATGCGGCCATTTCACAATCCTCAATCACACGTGGTGTTCTCATCTACATATAACGAACACAAACCAAAGTTGCAGCACGCCTGTCGTACCTCCATGTAGCCCCACGATGACTTCGGCAAAACACGGTAGCAGCCGCGTTGTGATTGGTTTAAGTTGCAGCTCAAGGCATCATGGGACCACGGACTCGCTACTTTCCGCCACCTGTTGTGTCGGACAGGAAATATCCGCTTATTAATCCTGTCACTGGTATGGCGGATCGAGGATAGATGTCGACCCGCACTTTACACTCAACCATTATTTCACGTGCCCGGGGTGGGGTGCGGGGGTTCAATCGACAAACGAGCAGCAGCTTCACCAACCCCAAGACTAGGAATTCTGCTACACGTTTCCGAAATCAAGATTGATATATACACGAAACTTCACGCAAAAAATGGTGTTACAGTAATATTATTATTATTAATGTTATTATTACCAATTACAGTGGTAGACTACGGACATTCTACTACAGGTGTATGGCTTAAAATTCAGCTACCTTTTGTTGCATAGCAACACGGTTGGTTATCTTGTCTCGCAACCACTGAACTCTTCGTGCGAATTTCGACATTTTCACAGACGTGTGGTCGGAGGAATTCGTTTTCCGGCCGATGACGTTGCTCATTGGGTGAGCCGTTCCCGCCATTTTGAGGGATCATATTTCCCACGTCCACATTCCCAAAATATATTGGTGTAGGAGCACTGCCCTCTAGCGAAAAAATTAGCTGCAAACATGCAATCGGTAAACGTTACCTGCTATACTGACCCTACGAATAACATCGCATCTCAGCTCCTGGAAAATGTCGGATGAATGAAACCCGGATAGAAGGGTCGTCTTATAAACAAGTTGATACGGTGCATTACTTTCTGGACAATTCGCGTAAACATTCGACTGTAACTGGTCAACAGACTTACACGACGACAAACTAGGAACCTTTTGACAACCGCCAATTACGGTTAGCGTTTAAAAAAATAAATGCTTGTACGATATACCAGTTATCCAGACAACGAAAAACAAACATCACACAAAACATATCGTGATTTGAACCAACTACGTAGCAGGTTTGTATGCGACAAATCCGGCTAATTCCATCCCCAATTTTTCGGTCGCCACCACTTTGAGTTGACAACAACATTCGCTTGACATGCATTGCCACATTTAAAGCGCACTAGTTGTACCCGTGCGAATAATTCCAACGTAGAAACAGTAAAATTCTCAATCAGCAAAATTTACAGCATTTTATTCTTCAGAAACATTAAAAGCTGTACTTACACTTGATGCTAGGCAATTTCGTTCAGAGATCAATGGCTCTTAAGCAACGTCTAAATAACACACTAAAGGCTTCCAGCACGTGTCAATATGAAGCACAATGTTGAAATCCACATGCCCTACTTAATGCAGGGGCATCCATATCAATTCGTAACATTAGCTTTTGCGTAACAAAACCATAAAGATGCAATTCATAAAACCAAATGAGACTGCCATCACTTCTGAATCTCTAGCTTTCTAAAAATGCCCATCTTGTCCGTTATGAAAATATCTGTTGGGGTACTTCAGTAATCATGATGTCGCAAACATACGTCACCATAGTAATATATGTTATGGTCATGTTCCATGTGAGTTTTTACCAGTATGTTTCCTGTGTTCCATGCTTCATGCAGCAAGCTGGTTAGGCCTACTACAGAAATTACAAAAATATCAGGTTGAAACCAACCATTAATTAAAACAGCCGCTTGGTATATGGTTTCAAATTTACAATTTCCTTCCCTTAAATCACACTAGTCTCAACCCAAGTAATACGATGTATAGCCACTGATGCGGTAATTCTGGACTAACTTAACATGTTGGGAATTGGTTAGAATGAAGACATCCCATCCAGGACTTGAAGCACACAGTCATGAAGCTCAGCTATATAAATACATACAAGATAATCTTTGTATGTATAATGTAACACTGTGGCACATACATGTACATGTTTATACCTCCTGGGCTAAAACAACCCCAGACCAATTCACTGAAGTGTGTGCTTATATGGAGATCTAATGTCGTTGACTGGAACAAAACATTATTAGGTCTTCTCATACAGTGCCCAACATTTTTTTGCCCCATCTTATCCAAATTTGGAACTACTCGACAAACGTTCATAAAAATCCCCACTATCAAATTTCACATAAATCTGCAGTGGAAGCTGCGCCAATACATGCTGACGAACAGTGTGATACCAGTTCAGTCAGAGAGCCCTTTTATAGCAATATGTCACCAGCAGCAATAAAAGATACTTAGGTCATGTAAAGCACCCGATATTTTTCCCCAATTTTAATCAAATTTCGATTTTCTCAACATATTTTTGTAAGTCCCCAATATCAAATTTCACAGAAATCCGTCCAATGGGAGCCGCACTGACAGGCAGACGGATATGACCAAGGTAATAGGCACTTTTCGCGACTACATGAATGGACCAAGTAACCAAAGCGACTCTTCTGTCTTTTCCCATATCCTAAGATGTGTTGCTGACTAACAGGTCCATAGCTGGCTTGGCGAATCTCTTTTCTAGTTTCCTACAGTTTTCATCCACAAACATTACATCACCTTCTCAGATGTTCTTACAAGCATCCACAGATTCAACCTTACAAACCATATTATTTCCAAAAAAATAAAATAAAATAAAATAATAAATAAAGAAAGGGGGGGGGGGGGGGACCATTCACCTCACACACACAATCTCATTTATCATCTCAATATATTCAACCCACTGTCTTACTGCATACAAACCAACATACTCCCATTCACACACATCATATTTATACTTAACCACAGCACAATGTACCCATTATCATACACTGAAACCCTTATATTTTATACCGACTGATGACGGCTTTTGTAAGTCGGAACATGTAGCTGTGTTTAAACGTAGGCTGTGTTTGACTGACAATTTACTGGTTTTTATAATCTCATTTATGCTGGTCAGTCAGCCTCTCCAGAGATGTCTCCAGCACATGCATATTCAGCGTTCAAAGTTTGCTTCCGAAGAAGCCTTCTTAGATATGATGTGTGCTGACTGGCAAATATTTATTAGAGACATTTTGGATGCAACTACTGTCTCCATCCTCAGGGCAGTCCAAGAACACCCTTGGCAGCAACCTCTCCAAAATCCTGCAAACTAATTACCAATCTACATGGCATCATATTCCAACAGACTTTTATCTTCATCAGTAACACTGTAAAAAAACTCAAATCATGCAATCAACACTTGTCAAAATAAAAATCTGAAGGAAGGAAGCTAAGAAAGTGTTCAGACCATGAGATAGTTGTAACTGCAGGTGCTACTTACAACAAACTCTTTGAAGCAGCCTCTTCACTTCTTAATGAGATGAATTATTCCACAATGGGTAAATAAAATAAGACATGTCCTTAATTTCACATAATTGTTTATTTATCTACTGTACTCAGAAAATGGGAGAGGGGTATGTTTTATTTTACTGCTGTCACTTCCATGTGTACTAGATGAAAGTGGTTGATACCCGATGAAGCACCTGAAGGAGTTATATCTGCCACACAATTGTGTTTGGGAGAGGGGATACCATTTTTACAGAGCATAACTTACTGTGAAGACAGTTCGCAGCACAAATTTATGACGGTCAAAACTAAATTTAAATGCAGAATTAATTAAACAAAAAGCCATCATAAACTGCTCTAATTCCATGATGAAATCAGAATGTAACTTTAGACTTCTCATGAGACAAAAGTTTTTTATACCCCCACCCCCTCCCCCACATAAATCACACTAGTTTTATCAAAATAATAAAATGTCTTCACAAACAATTTTATGTCTTTCTTTCAAGATATTTTTGTGCTAACTGAACACGATAAAAACCAAGTTTCTTAGTATCAATTCAACTGTAAAAAATGCAGTTATAGGCACACCACATCTGTCATTCATTCAGAAGGTGAGAATGCAGGTGGTAAGTCTCAAATGACAGAAAATACGAGCGTATTAGCATCTTCACTCCATCTCAGATGCAATGCACAGGAATTTAGTTTAAGAAGTTTCGTATTAGCATCTTCCCTCCATCTCAGATGCAATGCACAGGAATTTAGTTTAAGAAGTTTGTGGGCACATGTGAAATATTTTCATACTGAATTATTACTCAAAATAACTATTTCGAGCACATTAACACATCCATCTATAAACAGAACAATGGTCATAGGAAGTACAGCGGGGAAGCACCAAGTACGCATGTGAGTAGGTACTGCTTGTTATGGTGACCCCTGCTTCTTTAATGTAGAAAATGTGGGGAGATTCAGTCTCATAATCATCCCACATACAAAATATCTTGAAAGACATACAACATTCTGTGTAACCTCATTGAAAAATAAAGGCATTTCAGTTTGGTGTAACCAACATTTTATCCACTCATTGCAGATATTAACTTCCACAGAGAGCATGTGAACTATGTGTCTTACACATATTCACACCTGGTTATTATACATATTATTCAACAACAAGGAGAAAACATAATGTTTGAAAAGATTTTCTTATTCATACACACATACTTTTTTACACCCACAGTTGACAGACCATGTGATGACATTACTTAAATAGTTCATTAATCCAAAAATAAAAGTCTCATCCAGTGTGTCGTTTTCTCCTCATTCCTGAATAAGCTAATATGAATTGTAAAATCTAACAATAACATAACAAGGTACAAGTAATGGTTATAGTGAGGCTTAAATAACAATAGTTACTAAAATATCACAAAATTATTGATAAAATGAAAAAATACTGAGCCACTGTCATGTCCTATGTGAGATTCACTTTTCTGAAAAGTGACTCATGTTTTCATTCTCTTCTGATCTCCAAAAATAGATTCACTAGATACAGTACACTGGACTCAAAGACAACCAGCCTACAAGATAAGTGAAAGAGTGGGAAACAGGCCTTTATTACTTATAGTCAAGGGGGGGAAGGAGAAGAATGGATGGGAAAGAGAAGGGAAGGAAAGGGAAGGATAGGGGATGATAGGGCATATGCTCAGCTATGTGAATTTTTAAACTCAAGAAATCCTTACAGCCCAGAGTAAAGCTTTCATGGCCCAGCTCAGGAAGCAATGTCCCACCGACAGGGTGCGCTAACGAACCCGTGAAAGTGGAGGGATAGCCTGAGCAACAGGGTTGTATTACTTGAGGCTGGGGAGGACAAAATAAAATATGCATGATCTAAAAAAGCTGCTTGCAGGGTTGCCACAAAAGCAAAATGTTGTAAAAACTTACTCTCTATGTATCCAATATGTACAAATTGTGGTGTGCAGTCCTTTTTAATTTCCTTCTGTAGAATATGTTTAACCTAAGCTGGTGTATCTACGCTTGGAACGACAGACCACCAAATAGCAATGGTGAGTGGACATTATAAAATTCATCACTTACCAAATCAGAGGGGATCTTTTCAAATCATGTTCAAGAGAGTGCAGAGTATGTTTATGGTGTGTAAAAAAAAAAAACACTCTCTGCACAACATAGTGGCTCAGGTAACAAACAAACCATAGTCATACTAACATGTTTAATTGACATACACATACTTTATCAATCTCACATATTTAGGAACTTAACATGGATGTGAAACAAAGAGCAGAGTATTCAAAAATTTTATCTTTGAAAAGATCCTCTCTCTTCTGAGTCCACTGAAGAAAAAAAAAAAAAAAAAAGACTTTTGATATTTTCCTTCCTCCATAACTACTTTAAACGTATATTGAGCCAAAATAATTATAATAAAATTTTATATTTGTATGTACATCATCATACACAAATGGATATCCGTAATTTCTTTCATTTCCCAGTGGACTAACAAGCACATTAAAATATATACCTAAATGTACTGAATATACTGGTAGCCTAGGAAGTGTAGTTTTTGAGTAGCTATGAGATCTATAGAGACATTAAAATGAACTGTCCTCTTTCCTTGGAAGCAGTCTAAGCATGCATGCATGCACTGCACTATACAAGGAATAATACTGACAAGACCCTGCCTGCATGGCTGAGCCTTCTCGCAGCCAAACTAAATAATCAGTGGCTGGGTCAATAACTGGATCTAAGCAGACAGAAAGAAAGCTAACAACTACATCACACCTAATAGGTTACATGCAATGTAAAATGCAAGGGTATAATATTGCTTCGAACAAAGCATGTCCATTCTTGAATTAATACATTAGTGTTTTTTTTTTTTAACTATTTAAATAATTACTGAGGGATTACATTGTCTACTGTGTCACATTACATGTTACATCGCTTGCTAATGTATAACTATATTATATATTCTATAATAGAAACCTTCTGATGCCAGTTACTGGAGGTGAGAAACCTCACGGCTGGCTCAACCTGTCATCAACTATCGGGTCTCTCCCAGTACCTAAATGGGGCGGAGGCATTCTTTTACTGTTTTCTGTGGATAGCAAGAATGGAAGTGCTTTGTTTCCCAGTAAGCCGCAGTGAGGGGTGGATGGGGGGTCTCTCCGGGCCTTGTCACCTAGGTAACCAATGTGGCTACCAAGCCATTTATATGCAAAAGGATACCGGTGCCGGAAGAATCTAACTGCGGACAAAAAGCCTGCAATGCTCAATTTAATTTTGAGTCCTGTTTCTTAGGCATTCGTGTCTGGGATTAAAATAAGCTGACCGAAGCCTATAATGTGATAACACCTAGAAGCTAGCAAGCAGCGACTCAAGCTAACCCTGCTCTGCCGGAACTCTCTGTTAAAATGCTGCCTAGACCCTTGACTACAGTCAATTCTGGAAGCTCTCTTTTCTAAATCTTGGTATTAAAGGGAAAGATATTCTTTAACAACATGGTCTAAGTTTTCAATAATCACTATTTCTAACTCCTGAATAAAAGTAACATGCACTTTTAAAACTCATTCGAGGTCAATGACCACAAGTCCATTCAGCTTCTTAAATACTATATACATAACACTTCTGATTCATAACAACACCAATCATCTGCCACAAAGGTGCACTTGACCTCAACCTTGAATGAAGACAATATAAACAACATAATTATTTTTGAAAACAAGAAGAGTTTAGGCTTTGCGATGTAAATACAGTGCATTACTCTTCTCAAATCCCATCTTATCACATTAATCTTACAACTAATCTAGTAATGTGTGTGTGTATATGTGTATGTGTGTGTGTGTGTGTGTGTGTGTGTGTGTGTGTGTCTGTGGCTTACGTATGTACAACAACCTTATCTATCTTACCCTTTAATACCAAACATCAACTCCTCAAGGTTGGGGCAACTTGACTGTTGACAGACAGAATCCAACCAAAACACACACTATTCGAGCCTGCTAAGAAGAAAAAACCTTTGCCCTGACCTAACTTTGATTCTTAAATGCTGTACAGGAACATTTACTTCAGTTTTAAAAAAATGTGGCACTTCTTTCGTCTGAGAGATATCACGGAGTACAATACAAGCGTAGTGCAAACAAGACCGCTTTCATTCTTGCGAGGCTCTCGGGTCCTGTTTGCACTAAATACGTTTGTTTAAGGGAAAACATCCAAATACGTTTTGTCACAGCCTCTAAGGACAGAACACCAGTTAGAGACTGAGTTACAATCACTCATTTGACTAGAACCAATCAGGATTTTCCTTTCTTGTGTATATGGTTTGGCAGAAAACAAAATGTCAACAATTAATAAAAATCACAGGTGACATCATTTTAATACCATGGCAGTGACCTTTTGCAGTCTTCCAGATTTTTTCCCTGGCTTTTCATGTCTGCAATTATTGTTCAACTTTGCAATGACAATAAATATTACTTTCCCCTCATGTAACAGTATGGTTTATTTTAGAATATATCTTGCAGGCAATACTGCCCTTCTGCCAAGCCATACCACTTACAGTTAATGTTTTGAATTTCTGTCTGAATGAATTGAAATGTGGTGACTCAGTCTGTAACGTGTCAGTGCTGATAATCCCCATCTATCTCACTCACACCTCTTCCTCTTAAGGAAACTTGAATGAGTCCAGCCTATTCTCTTCCTTAATTTGTTGTATTCTGAGTTGGGGCTGGGTGATCCCAGGCCTTTCACATTTTTGGTAGTACATACTTCAACATCCTTAATTGTGTTCATTAGCTACTATCTACGTGGGGAACAATACAAAACAATAGTTTTGTTGATCAGCCCTTTTAAAGGGATTCTCTTTTTTTGTGTATTACAAAAAGAAACTAGGACAATGAGTATAAAAAACCTTTCCACTCTCCATGTTTTGTGGACCTCGGTGCTCCTCCTTGCCACAATTACCGACGGTCAAGCCATTCTGTTTTTTCAGCCACCCACCGTGCCACACTCCATATTCACATTTGTGGTTACCTGGTAAAATATGTCCTATGTTGCCCAGTATTATACACTTACAATTTCAGACAATGTGAAATTAACATTATAAATCAATTAATATATTCTGTGTCATTTCATGACATAATAATTATATAAAACTTATAATAAACAAGTTTAATTTGTTTAAACAACAAATGAAACCCTCAAGACAGAAAGACAGTAACAGACTTTTCTGCACGAGTGGAAACTAGGAATTAAACCCAAATACTTGTTGGCAGAGCATGCTATTTGGATTTCCCGAGAAGACCATGTCGCCGGTCCGAAGTTGTCCATAGGCTGCTGCTACATCGGCAGCAGGTGTCGTTGATAACTGTCCTTTATCCTCCAGCTGTGCTGACATCTCATTAGCTGGGGGCAGTAGAATGGGTATGTGGTAATATTTACACAGTGGGCGAACACACTTCCCTTTCACTGCATCCCGGCACACACTGTTACCTTCATGTCCACAACCTCCACATGACCTGGAAAATGTGACTGTTATCAATACCAAAAGATTCTCACTGCATACAATGCTGCAAATTAGTACTGTAATAATACTATGAGTACATACACTTCTCTAACAAAAACAGAAGTTTTACAGGCTCCTGATGCTTTGCACCTATCGCTGAAAGAAAACACAAGACAGCAACATCTGGACTACAGATAAACATGAAGGCTTAACAAACACATTCGGAACATGATTTTTTATGGAGAAACTACTAGTATTATCGAAGTGAGAATCATGCAGGACATTGGTAACACCTTCTGATGCCACATACCACAGGATCAAGTGGCAGGTCGACTCAGTTCTGAGATGATCTCTGCAGACTGCCTCCGTCATGAGTGACATGATCTACAAGGTGCAAGTGTTTTTTGTCCCTTTGTCACACCGTGAAATGAATGTGTTAAAAGAGCATAATTTTTGCATGAACTTGTTGGAAATCTGGTAGAACAGCCACACAAGCGTATGAGGTATAACAGCAAGCACTCATAAAAACAACATTGAGTTAGTCCAACACATTCGAGCTTTCTTGGATGTGGAGTGTCTGATGCATCATGACTTTCTCCCCCAAGGGTAGAACCTAAATCAGACTGTCTACAAAACGGTTCTGCAATGCCTTAGAGATGGTGTTAATTGGAAAATAGCCTCACAAATGGTTTCCGCTACCTGGCTTCGGCAGCTCACTAGCAGAGCATTGGTGAGGTGAACCCTGTATTGATCCATAGCCAGGGGTATGTATAGACATATACTTGATCTATTGATATACCAACAAGTAGTAATTTTTCAAATTCAAATTATTCAGAATTCATTTTAATCACTTACATTGACTGTATGACATTACAGGTCTCCACCCCCACAAAAATGGAAGTGGTTATGAGACAGATGTTTGGAAACAGATACTTATATATATATACAATATATATATTAAACCTAAAACATTTTATGTAATAACACACTGGATTTTATCATACATAATTTAAACTATAAAGTCAGTGACTACAGCTGTAATATATGTACATTCTACCATTCAGTAACATGCTGCACACTGTGTACATCTATAGAGCTTGACTCCAATGATGGCTGAGGTCAGCCGAAACATGTAGGAGCATATAGAATTATTGTGGTAGTTGGTAATAAGTAACTTATATAGGTAGGAGACTAATTACTTGGGGAATGCCTGAGGGGGCATTAACTTTTTTCTGGCAAACATAAATCCAATTTAATAAAAATTCTGGAATTTGCCATGTCTCAGCCAAGTTTATATCACTTCTGACACAGGACGAAACGTAAAATATTTGACGAGTGAAAACATGAAACAAAATTCAACACGGTAACTGTTTCCAAAAGTTTCATGATGGCTGATTTTGTTAGCAAAACAGGTGGATGTACAGTTATCTTGAGCACAAAAGATATCACAACGAAATACTCCATAGAGCAGGAATGTTGGCTATATTAAATTCTATGGTGATAAAAGTCAGACATTTCAGGTGACAAACCAGATCTGAGTTGAATAAGACGGCTGTGTTCCTCTAAATGCTGGTAACTAGCGTCATTACATATTACTGCTTTAACTCATCTCCATGAAAATTGCCAATCAGACTTGAGTAAAGCCTAAACAGCGCTGGTGTTAAGGGAGTGCAGGCTGTGTTAGGGAGTGCCACCACTCCTGGTCAGCAGTACAATAGTACATTTCATAGCTGATATTATCAAAAATTAAGAATAAACATCTGATAAATGTTCTGAATTCCTCAATTACTGTATCTTCCTTTCGTATTCACAAATTTTCTTCCAGGCACGATCAGAGTGCCATGGATCTGAACCAGGGGCCACCAAACAGTACTGATAACACAGACAGCACCATAATACCAATAGCCATTACTCTGTGTTCACAAATGGTTCCTGATAATTTTAAGAATTTTTAGGAACTTCACAGATACAAACTTCATGTTACTGCCTGAAATTCCACTAGGAAATTTTGTCTCCGTTTCCCACTTTCAAAATTCTACGCACTCTACACTTTTGTTAAGTTTTAGCCTTTCTGTTATGACTGTTAGAGACTTCTTCACTCATACAGTGAACATCATTATTTCTTAAGCACACAACTGCTTCATTAATGTCAAGTGTAGAAGTGATTACAGACTGCCTCCAGACATATTCTTAATCAGTGAGGTAGTGCATGTAAATTGCTCTTGCAGAGACATGATGTTACTGCCCCTGCTTGGAATAAGGCTGTAGCATGTGTGATTGTTGAGATGTCTTGTTAAGTACAGGTGTTTGTTGTTCCATTTGTGATTCAGGTATACCTCCAAATCGCAGACTTGAAAGAAGTGTGAAACATCAAGCGCCAGCATCATCAATTGTCACAATTTGTGAAACTTTTGAATGAGGTGATTACCCTGACACAAAGTACATCAGACAGGCACAGGACGTTTTCAACACATGAATACTGTATATGAAGGTAAATATTACTAGTATATATTATTCAGTATACAGTCATACACAACCTTACAGTACAAATTTTAAGCGAAATAAAAAGCATATACTAGCATTGCAGTTATAGAGTTTTCTTTTCAGGTTCTTAAATTGGTGGATGGAAGTTTGACTAGCTGCAACAATTTTATGATGATTCATCCTAGTTATGTTGTCAAACCAGTATATATTATTCAGTATACCATCATACACAACCTTAAATTTGTGCTGTAAGGTTGAGTATGACTGTATACTGAATAATAAACTGGTTTGATAACATAACGGGGATGAATCATCTTAAAATTGTAAACATTACATGTTATAAAATGATAAATACTTTGTAAACTGGGCTTCGAACTATAGTTTTAAAACTTGTGTGGTGTTGCATGACCAATAATAAGGTAAAGAATACAGAGTGAAGAAGAATTTGTCCATCTAAAAGCCCTCACAACATTGAATTAAAATGACAAGGGGTTGTGTTTGCCACCAAGCAGTGACTTTCTGTACAAGTCACTAGTTTGCCAAACTAGAACACTCAACATCAGCAGGATTTCGAATCCTTAACCTCACATCTGTTCACACCGTATCTGTGATACATCTCCTAACACTCAGCAATGTAAATAATAAATAATATGATCCAGCAGTAAAATCCTTTTCGTATGAAGCAATTTTTACCATTTTGAAGGTTACAGAGCCCTTATGTTACTTTTGACTAATGATCTAGTCCATTTATTACAAGCTACAGAACAAGCACATACGTATATACATTCACTCACTGAATCCACAAGTGTGTCACATACACAACAGGATGTGGAACAAGTCATAAATTACACACCTACACACAATTTTTACAGTGCAAAATACTATGTACATTTTATAAAACAGTATTATAAACCATCTTTACACATAAAAATTCATCTAGAGAGTAAAAGGAGTGTGTATTTATGTATTTTCTTAATGCTACTTTAAATTTTGCATTGTCATTCTTACAGATTCTCAGACTATGTGGTAAAAACTGCTTACAATTTTGATGCCAGCATAGAATGTACTTTTTTTGAAAACAAGACAGGTTGGCATTTGGTCTATGAAGATGGTGCTTATTCCTTGTATTAATATTGTGTACAGATGAATCTGTTTGAAAATTTTCTTGATTACTGACAATGAAGTGCATTAATGAAAGTATATACTGGCATGGAACAGGCAGAATCTCTAGTTGTTTGAACAGACTTCTACCTGAAGTTCTGGGTTGTGCACCAGCCATAATCCTGACAACTTTCTTTTGTAAAGTGAAAATCTTCCCACTTTTGGAAGAGTTGCCCCAAAAAATTAATTAATATTTTATAGCAGAATGAAAGTATGCATAAGAAATTGATTTGGGAGTGTTAATGTTACTGACGTGGACCACCGACCTAACGGCATAACATGCTCCACTTAACTTAGAAATCATTTGTTCAATACGGTTCTTCCAATAGGTGGTTATCATTTTGTAAACCAATAAATTTTGTATTTACCATTGCTTCTATACAGTTTTCTTTATAACCAATACTTAAATCAGAATGTGATTAATTATTTGTTATAAATTTCATTATATTTTTTTTTTAGATTTAGGACTAATTTATTAGCAGCAAATCATTCAATCATATGAGAAAGAACTAAGTTTGACACTGAACAGAAATCTCTGAAAATTCTGCTTGAAATTATGACACTGCTGTCATCGGCAAATAATATTTGTTCTGACATAGAATTTTTTCTCAGGAGATGGTCATTCATGTATATTATGAACAACAGAGGCCCTAGAATTGATCCTTGGGGAACTCCATGTATCAATGTACCCGTCAGAGAGGAAGTTTTGAGTGTATTAGGTGATTTTACTTCAACTTTCTGTCTTCTATTAGTTAAACAGGACCTGAACAAATCTGCAGAAACTCCTTGAATTCCATAGAAACATAATTTAGCTAACAAAATTTCATGATTTAAGCAGTCAAAAACCTTTGCCAGACGGCCTTATCAGACAGTACCTACACTGACATAAGTTCTTACAGGTAATTTTTTCTTACCGTGCTCAGAGAATGTGCACTTGTTAGTTATGTTCATTTAATCGTAAAAAGCCAGCTTTTTCGATGTTCATAAGCCACTGGAACACGTTGCTGTAAACCCTTTACACACCTTGTCCAACTAAAAAAAGTTTGCCTCTTTCAATGTCTGCCACTTGAAAAGGTCCTTTACACTTTCACTTGATGCTACAAATTATGGTAAGTGGTCCATCCACTTCCTTATATCATAGATAGTTGACGATCCCACGCTGTAGGAAGCCATAAACTTCCTGTGGCTTTCACCACTTTCCAACCTCCTAATTATTTCAAGTTTCTGAGGAATCATTAAAGTCATGTTTCCTCTTGCCAGCAGTACCTTGTCTACTCATCTTTTCATCTTTTGAAGCCATTATAACAGCTCAAAGGGCTTTAAGGTCCAGATAACCTAAGATAAAAGTCACGCAATCAGCACGCACACTAGAAGTTACGGATGTTGAACTACCAGTATTCAAACTACTCTCCTCAAGTACAGAACTATCAGGAGAGCTGGATTAAAGGAATGCTATGGTACTTTCTTGTCAGATCTGAGGTTCTCAAGGTAGTGGGTAATAAGATTACCGTCTTCCAGGATGCGACATCAAGTAGGGTAGCTCTGAAGACACAGGTAGCAGATTCTTTCCGAAATGTCAGAAGCATCTACCACAGCTAAAACACGTTACATCCGAGAAGACTATCATCTTAAGCGCTTTCTTACCTTCCTGAAGATGTACAAACTTGCAGGCTGGGCGATTACAGAGCTGCCGGTTAAAATCTTGGCACACCGGGAGGGTGTCCAGTAACTGGAACAGGAAATTATTCCATTGAAACTCTCACAGTAATTTATGTATATGAAATGCACTATGGAAGTTTCGGTCTTGTCTTGTCTTAAAAGTATGGGAGCCTACAAAAATGCACTTACAGCGCAGCGAACCAAAATAAAAATGTGCTCCGCTTGAATAACTTTTGTTATTAACTATACTCTGAAGAGAAACTTACAATTAACATGCATTAACAAACAAACAAGCACACAGCAAAACTGATTGTAAAATGCACATCTCACATGCATCAGCTACTAAATACTTCAGTTATCCAGTAACCTTACGTAAATTCACCATGTTTCTGTTAAGTAATCTGATATATAACCAAAACCACCAAACTGTCTATGACATGCAAATGTTTTAGATAGTATAGATGAACAATTAAACTACTAAGTTATCACAGGGGGCCAACAAAATGTAGCTGCTTGTAACCATCCCAAAAAGGATGCGTCCAATTAAACTGTGTTTGATGGCAACACATTTGGTGACTAGGAAGCTAAAGCATCAAGAAAATAAAGTACTGTATAATAAAAGCTCAACTACCTGTCCGTGCTCATCTGTGTAGACCACATAGGGAGAGTTTTGCGGCACCGTGGCTATAGCTTGGTGCCCAAACCGAACCAACGAACGTCATGCAACGTAACAAGCACGTGGTGGGCAGGCGTACGTGTGAGAAGGCAGCGGTGCAGGCCAAAGGGGAAAAGCACAGCCAGACGCACGCGGGCGGAGTGTTCGTTACGATTTTGCATTTCCCCACACCGCAGCACATTCCGAGTGAGGTTGGTGCGCGCAATTCAACGATCCACAGCAGGACGAATATCCGTTCCATTCCATCAAGGCACACCAAAGTTTAAACCACCAACACGCACACATACAGCACAAGAGATCCAAAATACAGTTTTTTTTCAAGGGACGACAGTAAACCACCAGAGCAGCGCATCAGAAGGGTTACCACAGGTAAGATATTTATTGGTAAAGTAGGATGGTGGGAAGGTTCAATGGCAGGAGTAATGGCAGTGCATGAGGATATTATTGTTCAGCCAAATGGAGGAAAGCATGAAAAAAGAGAAATAGCAGAAAAATTAAATACTGCATGCTTAATGATTAGATCTAAACAGATCCACCAACATGTACACACTAAGATATCAACTTGTGTTTATGGGTAATGATTGAGAAATGTAACCTGACTAAAGTACAAATGTTTTAAAGTACTAATGAGCAAATTTTGAGAAAAGACATCAGAAGTGGCAAGAATACTGCCTGCTTCATAGTCTTCACTGCAGACCCCTTGCATCAGTATTTTCTGGCATTCAGCATGAAGGGAATTCTGTATATATGACAACTACTACCAAGAACATGTAAGTCTTTAAGTTTTAATGTGAGAATTAGCTACACACACCCAGTAACTTCACAACATCAAGCCATGCTATATTGGTTTTCTGTTCGTATCTCTGGGCTGCCTACCGTACACAGCACAAAAGACAACTTACTGTAATTTCACACAATTATCAACATCAGCCATAGCTTAGCATGAAGAAATATAGTGTGTAACATTATGCAAGAGTGGGGTGGTGAAAACACATAGCATTAATACCCCCATTCTTGTGAAATGCCACATACCTCATCACGCCCGGCCAGTACACACTACTTGCGATATGTGAACACCCAACTTAACAAACACTGTAATGAGCTGGAACATGCAGAACAGTGCAATTAAAAAAAAGATATATATATGTATATAGACGTTTGTATGTGTGTAGATATATAGAGCCGAGATCTTGGTAGATTAGAGTCAAAGTGCTCTTTGCAACTCTTAAAACTATTTCAAACAAATCTGGTACTACTTCCACCTAACATGTGCGGATTATTTGCACACCCATACCTAGACACATAAATGTCAAATACATCTGACAAACGGCTGCTGTAATGTTGGCATCCAAAACGTAAGTAAGCTGTTAGCTATGTGCATACCTAGTATTACTGACAGCTGTTATGTTAGCTAATGTGTATCAGAACACACAATGAACTCACAACAGGATAGCTGATAAGTAAAGAAGTCTTACTATGACACTGCATGTAGCACATACCACTCTAAATAAAGAATATGAAAGAATATGAGTCTGTAATATTAGTTGGGGTGAACTTATTTACACTTTGGAAAAAGGAGAATCAAGCATTCTCAAAACAGGCTTCTTTTGTGGAACAGCAACAGAGGGATAAACTCTTCATCTAATACTGTTAGGTCCAACACAAGCTAGTTTCACATGCTGTTGCTGGTCAAAAAATCATGCTACTGACCTGAAGACTACATTACTTATCAACTGTTTCAAATACATTTTAAAATGTACAATCCACAATGAAAGTTAGCACACTTCTTGATAGCAACAGATAAAGGTTGCATTCAGGCCTTTGTAAAATGTAACACACTGCTCTGTAAAACCACTCTTCATGGTCTTAGTTTTCAAAATGTCTGATACTGGTCAGAATACAACCTCGGGTGGCTGGCATCACACTGCAAAGCAGTATCATGTTATATCCCAGTAAGCTAGCCAGCCAGCCACCACCTGCTGCAGTACAAAACCTTCTGTCACTCAGCTTTCCCTCCTCCCCATGAAGAAGCAATAGTTTGGTTTACTGAGATGCAATCCTACACAAAAACTACAGGGTCACAGCAATCAATATTCAATCAGGCTGGGATTTATGTCTTCCTGTGGGTAGGAAAGGTTCAGTTCCAACAGGACACCTGGGGCAGTGGGTTAGTTTAAGAACAGGAATCTATCTGCCTTACCTTATGCAGCAGCATTACAGAGATGCGGAAAAGGGTACAGAACACTGGAAAACTAAAAACCAATTTTCCACAGTTCTTTTTTTAACAACTAAATGCTGCAGGACTTCTGAGGGAGAGAGAAGATTGAAAAAGAAGCATTAATAAAACAAATAATCATGCATTTCCAAGCATTATTATTACAAATACTGGCTGGTGTCTGTCATTTGTTTCTTTACATACAAAGATCAGCAGGATTAGACAGTACAATACACAGTTGTATGGAATACAGTCAAAACAACTCAGTGTTGGCTATGGCAAATAAGCGTGACAAGTCAGGCAGATTGTAATAAAAACCCAAATCCTTTAAAAATCAGTACAGGACAGTAGCAGAAGGCACTTTCTTCATATGCATTGGAAATGAAGCTAAATAATGATGTTGCAATGTGTGACCCAATGCCCGCTACAATTGTCACTTCAAGGTGAGCACTTCAACAAACATCAGATCACCTCAGTATGACTCCTGGCCTTCTGAGCTACTTCTTTCGAATACAGTACAAAGTGTAATTTAATCAGAAACTTAACTCTTCTATGTTTTCATCTTGTTCCAAATGCAAACAGCTTTAATAACTAAACGTTATAATACACATTTCATAATATATTGTGTAACTGTATATTAAATTCTAATTAGAAGATATTAGTAATGTAATTAACCACCGTTATCATAACGATAAATTTAAACATAGGTCTTCAGACCATGGAACATTTATTTTCCACTAAAATATTATCTATTTCATTACTAACATAGGAACACTTAATACAAAGAACTGTATGCATTCTGTCATACATAAACATGTTAAAATCAACAAATTAAAATGGGCATTCTGTCATCACAATCAACAACAAATTACCAGCGGAACTGCCCAACAAAAATCAGGAAGACATACAGTTCTCAAATCTGACTACAGATATAAAAGCTTTCTACGTAACAAATGATGAGTAAGATGATAAAAAGACTCCCATTCTGGGCATGACTAAACATAAACGAGAATTACACAGTATTACAACTACAATATTAAATGAATAAGATACATAGCCAGACATAGCTGGCAAATGTTACTATGCAATATGTATAACCCAGGAAACCCTTGGAACATTGAGGTACTTTGCTGACAAAGTAACCCAGCTCTGCAAGTACATAACACACCTGCTGTCACAATTATCTGGTGTCAATTATATTTTTGTCTATATGCAAGGGTATTCTTGGGTTAAAATCCAATAAAAACAGAAGCTGACACACTAGAGTGGCACCAACTAATAGCATTGAAAAGTATACAATGTTCATAGATCTACCATGCTATGCTTCTACACAATTTATGAAATGGAATTTCCCACTGCATGCCTAAAAAAGAGTTTTCTTCTTCAGTGTATAACAAGGTACTTACAACTTTACAATGAAGTTGTTTCCCCCAAGTTATATGTGAGAAAGGTTAGACCTTTTCAAAAGCTTACAGAATCCAGGCTCCATCACACACGAATGTAATTCAGAATTTAATTCATTCAAGGAACTAACTTACGATGCGTGGGGAACTGTTCACATACAGCACCACGGCCATGCCAAGAGGCTAACAGTATGATGTGACTGACACGTCTATACCTACATGTTATGTTATCACAGCTAGGTTACATGTTACATTGGTGTGACTGTGAGCAATGGACTGGAGCCAAAGACACCCTTTGCATCTCCTAAGCTCCCCCAGACTGCAACGTACATCATGCTCCTCCACACTCAGGCACTGGAGTTTTGGTCCTCAGAACAGCAGTGTGCCAATGTACACTGCTAGCTTTAGCTCAAACATTTAGTATTTAAATACTGAACAAATTCAGACAATAATTTTGACTAGAAAGGAACGTCCTTATACTGAATTAACAAGAGAAGAAAGTCAAAATGCACTTTAGGTTGTTTTCATTTTCTTGTATGGCTGAAATGCCACACTAGTAACTATGTTATTATTGTTTGTGCTTGTGGCTAGAGGGTTGTACTGTGCCATCATATTGTTTAAAATTCCATTACCAACTACAGGAGTAGGAGGGGGTTGTGGGACCATTGCAAAGGGCGTAGCATGCATCAGCTGGGGACGAAGAAAGGAGTATGGGCTAACAAGTGTTGCTTGAGGTGGTGGGGCTCTGCTGTATGTGAAGAAGTTTGGTTGGGTTTGAGAATATATAAGTTGAGATGGCAGCTGAGTTGGAAGTTGAGTTGTGGTGGCTATGCTTAGACCGGGAACCTGTGGAGCATAACGTGGGGGAGGAGGCAATACAGCCATGGCTTGCTTGTTAAGGGCTACACCAGTATAATTCAGAGCCATCAGAGGGTTTACGGGCAGAGAGTTGGATGCTGCTGCTGCTGCCGCCGCCAACTTGACGGCTTTGGCATAACTCTGTTGGGCTGCTTCCTTGGCAGCGACGGCAGCAGCCACATCCGTGGGAGTGGCAGCTGGTGTTGGGACACGAGGAGCAGGGCCTGGGATATTCACCGAGACAGGCATTGGTACTGGTAGTGGGGGTTTGCTGCCTTGAGGGAGCTTGTCATTTGCTACAGGGGAAGCTGTCTCCTCCAGCTCTGTTAACACCACTTTACCCACTTCTGCAGCACCCCCACTGCTGCTTGCCACTGAAGAGCAGCTAGGCGTGGCAGGACTTAGGGAGCAGCTAGTGACAGTTGCAGGGGGAGTCGAGTACTCACATGACACCGGGACAAACGGAGGCTGCTGCAGCTGCATCAGCTGCTGGTACGTCGTTGCGTTGGGCTGGTACACAGGCATTCCAGACTTATCAGCAGCTGGCCGCTTATACGGTACCATTCCAGGGAAGGCCTAAAAGAAAGAAATAGTTAATTTGAATTAACAGAATTTTTAACAATTTATGCAGCTCATTAATCTTGTGTCCCTGAAAATAACTTATAAATTACTAATGCATTTAACTGGTAGCAACTGTAAGCTTTCTGTAAGTGGTATTACTGACCCATACTGAGACAGAAATAAGTAAAGAGTACAATAAGATTAAGTACTTACGCATATTACACACATAACATACCTGATGCATTTTTCAAGGAAACAGAAACAAGTACACTAAAGGAGGCAATTTACCTTTAAAACATACTCTGGTATGTTCACGTGGTCGATTCACTATTCAACAGGGAAAAAATGTTTCTTTGCCCTTTACATCTTGTGATATAAAATCCCATTAATTAATAAATAAGACACATACCAAACTGTTTTTCACTTCAGAAAAAATTGCATAATTAAAGTATCACGAGTTTTGTTGGCACACAGATTTACAGTATAATGTAAAACTGGTAGTAGTTTAACTGGCATAGTGGAGTTAGCATAATTACTGTGTACAAGTATTTGGAATTCAATACTAAAAAATGAAGGGGGGTACACAGACAGGTTAACTGCTTACCTCATAAATACTTAACCGCCTACTGCAGTTATGCCATTCTATTCCACAGTAAAATATGACAGCACACTACCATGTGCAAATTTCTTAAATGGCTGTACTTAATTTCAGCACCTGTATCAATCAGCTTCAACTCTACATGTTTCCATGTATAATAAGTATTAAATCCCCGGATTTCCTTTTTGTGAGAACTATGTTCTTTAAAAATAACCAATGTAACATATAAAGTAACCTCTCTTTCACATACACATCGATTCCAACTGTGCTACCACTTGTTCATTTAGCATGTGAATATGTTCTGAATTGTCCTCCTCTTCAACTACTTACAATGCAGTACCAAACCTCTTGAATACATCATATTTTTACAAGAAGTGTAGAATAAGAGAGTGCTAAATTTATCAGTGCAGTGATGTAAGTTTTGTAGTTCCTTCAAATAACCAACCTGAAGTCCTGTTCCCATAATTGGTACATCTGATGAACATTTGTCACTTGAGAATACTTGCAAAATCATCAGAATGGTGCACTTTTACAAATGCTGGCCACTTGTCTGTTTCCCATAAACAGTTGGTAAATGTGACACAAGTTGAAGGAATCTCAATGTTTATTGACTTATCAATTCGAGACCTGTTGCATTCCTACAACTCATTTACACTTGACAAGTGGAAAATGACTTATCATTTAGTCAAGTAGACACTTGATGGGAATGTGATCACAATAATCAGACGAACATTCCGCAAATGTTACCAAGTATTAAAGTTCTCCTAATACGCCACTCATGGAAACAATACAAGTTACTTAACCCCTTGTACAATTACACAGTTATCTGCACATTTATCAAATACAACAGCTGTGGGAACACTCCATTAGACATGTCATCAGAAATTTCAGGGTACTCTACTGCCATGATTAATGGAGCAAGGCAGTCTGAAACTACTGTGAAACTGGTCCTGCAGATTTCTAGATCCTTCAGATTATACTGCTGTACACTTCTTGGTAAGGTGGTGAAATAATGAGTGAAACTTGGGTCTATTTCAATTCCTTCCAAACTAATGCTCCAGTGGGTGTTTCAAAGTAGAATGCATACACAAAATTGCACAACGCACATAGACATAAATGTGTGTACATCCTTTAAGAATACGAAATTCCATAAAAAAGACTCACAGGATAAAGATGTAATCCACAATAACAGAAGTCACTCCATAACTGCATTTTTTCCTCCTGTCTTACATCATCTGTTATTTAACAATGAACAGCAAAGTGTTATTGGGGGGGGGGGGGGGGGGGGGAGGGAGGAGGGGGCATACAGAGTTTTGCTGGGGAAACCTAAAGAAAAGAAACCACTTGGAAGACCTAGGCACAGATGGGGGATAACAGTAAAATGAACATTGAGGTAGAATTGGACAGCATGGGCCTAACTGGACAGGTGGTGGACTCTTGTGAATGCAATGAACCTCCAGGTTCCATAAAATGTGGGGAATTTCTCGACTAGCCGAGTAACTATCAGCTTCTCAAGAAGGGCTCTGCTTCATGGAGTTAGTTAGTTAGTTAGTTAGTTAGTTAGTTAGTCAGTCAGTAACAAACACAGTGTAGGGATGAAAAATCACAGCTGAAATGACACACACAAACATTTAATCCTTAGAAAATTACTGTTTACCAAACTATGTTTCAGTGTTAAAAGAAGATCTCTCTTATTAAAAAACAAACATATCCCTCAATACAAAACAGAAACAAAGAAACAATACTGAAAACAATAAAAGATCAAAAATGTCTCAAATGTACGAATGATCACAAACAATAATCACCCTCCCGCTGTTTTCTGAAATAAAAATGCCACCATGATTGTGACAGTTGTGTGTGGTATAAGTGCCTGTCAGAACAAACTCATCAAATCCTGTGAGCCTATGAAAGGAAGTCCATGACTTCGGTCTCCTTTCAAAACCACAACATTTACATATGTTTCGCACACATTATGATCTATGTGATTTAACACTTCCACCCACCAAATCCAATAATAATGGTGCCCAAATTACTGGACTCATTTCATTCAAACAAACCTGGTATGGTAAAGCTACACTCAATTTTGTCAACCCACATTCATTTTAATTTAGTTTCATTCATTTCAAGGGTCACTTTCATAACACTTAAGGGCCTAAATTAACTTACACCTACCAGTACACATTCTCAGTCCTACAAGAGAGGTGAATAATGAACATTCACCTCTGTATCAAAACTACAACACCATGCCAATACAGCAAACTCACTAAAAATTGTCATTCTGGCATAATTAAATAGATATACACATTGAATTAATATAATACGCAACATTCTGCATCAACTGTGAGGTATTTGAGCATATGAGTTGCTAACATTCCTTCAGTTACAGCTGATACATACACTCACACCACAGCCTAGTAATTTCCTTCAAGGTTTTAACCTATGTACATGAGTGTACCGCGAGCGCGTATTGATCTGACTGTACATGAATCACATAAAAATTTTATTCAACTTAATTCATTTCAAGGACCTAATTTAACTTTCAGATATCTTCAAAGCCCTGTGACAAATTTTACTGAAACTCACTCACTACACATTTCTATTATATGACTATTGTCATATACACGATTTATGCATATTAATTCACTGAATTATTTCTCAAATTTTGTTGAAGTTTCAAAATAAAATGCTTCTATCATCACATTTTAAAACAGACGTCTCATTCACTTTAAATTCATTCCCAAAGCCTCTGTACACTGTGTTCTTATGGGTTTAAATAAAATGTTGGGCACAACTTTGTAAGAGCCCTTCTGGTAAGTTTTCCTGCAACTCAATATACAGCACCTCTCTTAAGAATTTCCATGTACGTTTCATGCACTTTAATTAATTTTAAAGGCGGCTCTTGTGAAGGATCTACATGAACTTCCATATACAAGTACCATTCATATACTGCAGGGACTAACTGAATCTACATGTGTACGAGTATCTATCATGCCTGTGAAACAGAATCTGATTAAACTCAATATTCTTCATTTCTGTTACATGGGTGGCAAGTTTAATTTACTTCAATATCTAGACAGCAGAGAGACGCAACGTGTACATGAAATGTCTCTTTAATGCCATCCTATGTGTGCACCTAGCCATTCTTGTTGACCATCAGTGGTTCTAACATGATGGCTATGTGAACATTCCAAGTGGGAGTGACACTTAACACCATTCAGTGCATTCAATGTAATGCAACTGATTTACTGAAAATATGCTTTCGTTGAAATGACTTTTGTTTACAATGCTGCACAACATCAATACAAAGGCACTGCCAATCCAATCACATTAACCAATGAATCAATGCAGTTTGGCATGAAATTTGAACTGGGCAACAGCAAATCAACGCCCTGTACAAATAATTTCATAAGTTAGAAAATGTAAAAAGTGTAAATATTACGGGAACATTACATCTTTTTGTTTATCTAGTCTGAAAGGCAGAAAGTTTAAATTTCTGATAAATAACATGCAAGTTATGCTCAAGGTGAGCACACAAATGTATACAGGTCTGCATGTCCTGTCTTATATTCATCCAAACAGAATCGCAATATGCTCACAAATGGTACTGCATCTTCCCTGTACCATGGTAACCCTCCATCCCCAAATACCAGCTAATATTCCAGTAAATTAACTCCTTGGTGGATGTACGGTTTTTTGTGCGCGCAAGAGGTGCAAAAAAAGATTGCAATATATACATTACATTACATTACATTACATACATACGTGGCTGGTGACTAGTACATTAGAATTTTGAAAAATAAAACAAAACAAAACTTAGGATGTCTCAGATGAAATTTAAAAAAGCAAGATGATTACATCTTGTGATTTAAATGGAGTGAGTGAGTCATGGAACATGCAGGTAAAAACAGGCATAAAATCGCTTCATGTGTCCTTCTCTTTACGTAAAGAAAAGCATTTTCTTTAATCTCTAGGAGGCCATCATTTCGAAGCCATGTTATGCAGTGCCTGTGTTTACAGTGCATTTTTTATTGTACTGCAGCTTACCTTCACCCCGTGAAGTCTGCAAATGCACATTCAGACTTTGCTTACCCTGTGTATCACATTTACCCAGTGTACCACAATGTGGTGCCTGACACCTAGGCACGAGATAACACAATACAGTACAGGCAATGTACACTGCACAGGTGTCTGAAAATTTCATATATTTAGCTTGTAAAAATCAAGGTTGATTTACATAACTGCATCTTATTACATGTTGAACGTGCTTATTAACAGGCTTCACATTTTCTTTTTTTATTTTCTGTTCCAAGAAGTGTCATACTGTCACACACTACAGCTTAAAAAAATTCATTTTCCTCCCTTAACTAGACATTTCTACTGCAAAATCATCCTTGAGCAGTAAATAGTTATTCAATCAACAAATTCTCTGCTCTTCAGGCAGCTATACGTCCACTACTACATTCACAAAAGTCCATCACTTGACACCATCCTTAACTAGTTTAATTCATGTTATATCATCGTAACTTTATACAGTATTTACTTTAGTATTATCTTCCAACTACATGCCATTTCCTGCCTGTAAATACTGTTCCCAAACTTAAGAAAATGCCATAAAACTACTTCATTATACTGATGTATGGAAGAATACTTGAAATATAATAATAATAAACCACACTGGGCAACTGGCTCAGACACCAAAATGAAGGAACACAGTAATAGAGTACATGTAGACATATGCAAACAGACAGACAACATGGTGACCTTATAAGCCTATTTTTTCCTACGGAAATGTAATTAAGCTAATAAACAAAAAGCAAATATTCACATAATAAATTACTCATCAAATAAAATCAGCAGATACATAATAGTTGGGTTGCTGAATTGTTTCGTAAGCTATGTTTAGCAATGAATATATTCTTACGTGTATCAAGAACATTATGTTCTGGTCAGTCTGCTGCAATATTTGCATGTATACTTACTGTAAACAGAGGTCTCAAGCTGCCAGAAAGACATTCAGATTACAGGGTGTCAGTATTTATTTCCTTCTTTATGTGACAAACAGTTCAAACCGCCAAACTGTTGTTCTTATTACAAGAATATCCCATGTTCCTACTCATATTTCAAAGAAATGCTAAGCTTGCTTATAAAATGTAAGGCTTAAGTCATATGGAGAAAGTTCAGTGGTATAAACACATACTAATTGTGTAAATGATGGGAAGTCCCTGCATGCCTGGAAACTTCAGATACTGGTCAGAGGATGACTTACTTAATGAAATCATAACGACAAATGGCACAGACACACCAACATATGTCACTGATTATGTCACTGATTAACTCAACTAACTCCATGGAGCAAAGTCCTTATTGAAAAGTGAACAGTTCCTCTGGTATTTTTAATGCACTAGAAGGTACCTTACCACCTTCACGAGACTGCCACTGGTCCTTATACCTTGCCAGGTAAATCTATTTGGAATCACGTAATTTATGCACTTTCTCCATGTCTCATGTTAAAAACAACAACATTAAAAAAACAATATGCAATGTTTTAAGATATAAAAAAACATGTTTTGGAGACTGGATTGGTCTCCATTCTCAGGTTAAAAATATGGTTAAAACCTACACAGCTGGGTTAAATTGGTAAAAGTATGCTCAATCCAGTCCACACTCTCATACTGTATTGCTCAAAGATAAATTTTAACGTTTTCCTCCACTCTATGCCCAGGTCCTCCATGTTCTAACTACTCTACAGGCTACATGAACAAGCAGTAGCACCAATGGAATCAGTGTGACCACGCATAAGTCATCTCTCAGATTTTGGCCAGTGAAACTTTCAAGCAGAAGACTTGGAGCAAGTCTCTAGTGCAGTGATAACAATAGCAGACTGAAAAATGAAGCAAACGAAATACCCTGCCGTTACCACTTCATATACAGAGTAGACATATCCACCAGCTCAGCTAGGTTCTTCGCCAGCCAGGAACTAAGACATGCCCTATAAGAGACGTTATTTTATGGGATAACATCTACTCTTTTTACAGAACCCAACTCCAACTGTGCCATGTCCCTGAATTTCTTAAATACCACACATGAAGAGGGTGTCATATTAAAACTTAAACATTAAATGTAACAAATACGAGGGTTATCCAGAAAGTAAAGATACAACACAGGTGGGAGGGGAAGGGAAATCACCGCAGACCATCCCACTCACAGCCCAGACCTCGCTCCCAGCGATTTCCATTTGTTTTTGCATTTAAAGAAACATCTGGCCAGCCAGAAGTTTTAAGAAGACGAAGAGGTGAAAAACGAAGTCACTACGTGGTTGCGTGCACAGGCAGCGGAGTTCTATGACATCGGAATACAAAAACTCGTACCCAGGCTAAACAAATGCCTTGACAAAGGTGGTGATTATGTTGAAAAATAGCTAAAGGTATGTGTTAAGAGTTTTTCACTCGATTTTGTTAATAAATATTTTGAAAAAATTTTATTGCTTTTGTATCTTTACTTTCTGGACGTCCTACGTAGTATACCCAAATAAAGTTTAATAATTAGGGTTTTAGAGTTTATATTAGAATCACTCAACATCATAAGTATCAAGTTTTACTTTATAATGGAATAAGGGAATGTTCAGAGGAATTAAAATATTCAACATCAAGGAAACTAAAGTAACACTATAGGCACGTTTGAGATGTTAATGAGGCACCCTTTTTGAGTGTTAGTAAGGTTTGGAAGTCTGTGTTACAGTAAGAGTAAATTACAGCTTTGTATAAAACCGTGCGTGAAGAGCAGAGGACCTACACAGTTACGGACTTACCAACCTTGGTATATTTTACTGAATGGTGTGTGTGTTGTGTGTGTGTGTGTTGTGTGTGTGTGAAAGAGAGATACAGTAAGAATGCATGGTACACATATTTGTCGGTGAACACATACATTATCTATAAATTATATTGTAAAAACTGGAATGCGGCTACATCCATAATTACGTACGCAGCTGTATGTTTAAACAATTTATTAAACAGAGCTCTTTTTGTATGCTTAAATGTGTTACTTTCAATGCAACTTGAAGAGTCATTCCCACAATCTTATGTTGCTGCATCATCACCATGTACTCATTACAAATTATGACTGATTAAGGAACTAACACAGGATGCATATTGAACTGCACTGAACTGAAATGATTTGTATTTACATTCTATGAATCCAAAACCGGTTAATACCTTGGATACAGAACAAGTCAAGAAAATATTACATACATACTGTAGTAAAAACAATTTATTCCAGTCTCCTACAAGCTTTGGCCCTGCATGGCTGTCTTCTAGGAGGATTAATATTAGCAGATATTACTGAAGTTAGAGAACACTTACGTCTGTGTCAGCTGACTGGTTACACACTACTAACAAGAAACCCCTTAATGGGAGTATCCCTGCACTGACACAGGTATACTACTATTAGGAAGTAAATACATGGACGCTCACCATTATTAAATACTGTGTAACAAGCCAGCTGACACAGAGATAATTGTTTTATAACTTTAGTACTTTTTACTAGTATTAATTGTTCTCCCTGAAGATGGCCATGCTGCAGGGCCGAAATACGTAGGACAGTGAAATAAGTTGGTTTGCCCCAGATTTATTTTATTGTGTGTACTGTTTTGGCTTTTGAATCAGTTATAAGCGATTCTCCAAATTCAAAGGCCACAATTTATGATAGCTACTTTCATAATATAGCTAGAAGCATCAGAACACAACATTATCCCTGCAGTGGGTCATGTGTCACACACTAACTGAGAACTTCAACGCCTATGTTACGTTACGCTAGGCAAGACACATTTGGGTTATGATGTTTGTGTAAGATGTGGACATAAGGCTACTGCCAGAGTCTGTAGAAAAATGTTTGGTTAGGTTACGTTATGTTAGGCTAGGCAAGACACATTTGGGTTATGATGTTTGTGTAAGATGTGGACATAAAGCTACAGTCAGAGTTTGGGTCAAAATGTTAGGTTAGACTGGACATGTTTAGATCACGGTTTTTTAGTCAACAATGGACATAGCTAAGATAGTTTGTGTAAAAATGTTATGTTAGGTGAGACACATTTAGGTTATGTTTCCTGTACGCATAATGTAAAAATGTAATGGGTTGGGAGTCAGTGTAATGCCAAATCGAAATTCATTTGGTGGCATGAGCAAAAGCTTGTACCATAAATAAATATCACACTTACAAAGCTTTCATAGTAGAATGATCCAACAGACTTCATATCCATCTGAAACAGGAGAATAATTCAATCAGCATTTTCTGATTTTATATTCGTTCTCTTCACAACATGCTTCTGTTCATGTAAGTTCTGATCTGCCACACATGTTCTATTCTGCTCCAGTTTCCCACTTTAAACAATGTACCTGCCAGGTACCTTGTAAATATGTACGGGTATCTTTCAAACTTTTACTGCATCTTCACTAATACTACACCCATTTCAACAAATGACTGTCAAAAACCAAAGGTAGTTGGCATATTTGTGTAACACAGTCTGCAAATATTTTTGTTACAAGAATGGCATGAAATGGGTGTGATACATTTAAGCTGCTGATTTATAATGTATCAGTTCTTTTCCTTTATATGCTGGTGATGATTTGGATTTGCAGGAATGCTTCATTCTGACAGTCAAATTGGTTCTGTGCTTCCCTTAATGCAATGATCAAATAAATAATATGATAAAACAACTTTCAATTAGTTAACACACCAGGTGAAAGGGTATGCTATGATAAAATAAATGGTGTTAATTTTGTGAAATGGGTGTTCAGTTAATGTATGCAAACAGGGAAAAACATATCACATTACACATGTTACAAGAGGAGGCCTTAATTTGTGTAACATTCTTCTAACCTCTCATGCTGGAAAATAATGTGACACATACAAGAGCAGTGAACTGATATGTATCTGGAAGGATGTGGAGCCTTAATTTTTCTAGTCTCAGGATAATGTTTATTATTATATATATATATATATATATATATATTGGAGAATTACACAGCACTATCACACATAAATGAAATCTTCAATGTGAACCTGGCATGTATACCAATTAAAAGGCGCAGCTCTTTTTTATGTTATGTACAAATGACAAATCACACAAATTCTCTCTCACTTACCCACCATAAAAACAGAAAATCAATGTGTTAAGAATGTTACTATATGCATGGTTTCTTTATATAAACACGTAACGGAAGCTGAGAGACATCACTCATTTATCTACAGGGCCTAACATCCTCAGTTTAATTTAAAACCACCCCATACATTACAGGGTAAGTGGGTGCTAGGTGGTTTGCACTGACTACTGTGCAGCAAAGCAATATTGAGGAAGTTCACTCAAAAACAGTCAACAAGAAGGAGTCGAACAAATTCAAATCCATCACCAAAGGCTTTGTCTCCCAATCATTCTCTGCCAGCGGTAACACGTGAATGTCTAAAGCATTACATGCATTCTGGTTCGCAGTAAGTCTCATTTCTCCCAAACATTTAAAAAAAGAAAAAAAAGCCACACAAGATTAATATTTTTACAAGGTACTGTAAGAATACTGTAAACTGGATAGTTAGGAATGGGTTTAAAATGTTGCAGAAGTTGCCAGAATGTTGTGACAAAGGTCTTGCCTGCCTGCCATGTGAATCTGAAAACCAATTTCATATCATGCCAAACACACGCTCATTGGAACATTAAAAAGCACTTGGCTCTTGAAAAGGATGGTTAAGCACACCAGCACAGCAGCCCTTGCACAACATGCCAACAACTTGAATCCACTACTTATTGGTTTCTACTCATTACAAATTAATATTCAACTACAGTATGTCGTATTTTAAAATACGAAGCTGTATAATAAGTTTATTGTGCAACGTATGTAATTCAAGGAGCATAAAGCACAATCACATGACACTGAAGCACTATCAACCTTCACTCACAAACTACATGAAGACAGAAAAATTTTAAACTGTGAGCAAAATGAGTGAGCAAACTTTGTAAACACAAAAGCTACCAGTGATTTCTCTATGAAGTGATGCATCTGCTCATTTAACCAAATTGTATTATTTTCGGATGCATAAAATAAGGAAGAAACACGGAATAGATTTGTGAAAGAAAAATATTCTGATTCTTCAAAAGCAGCGTAAATATCTGAGATGTTTAAAATTTCATGTAGGACAATATACTATCAATTTCTGGCGGCATGAAAATGTATGTTGCAGCTAAACATTACCTGGCATACTTGAACATAAAGGTAATTTTTGTGAATCAATGATACCAAGGAACCCAGATTCACAACTGCAGCAAAACGTTTCACTGTGTTCCATAAATAAAACATATTTATATTTAAAAAATTCAAATCAAACAGGGTCACCTAAAAAACCACATGTTAAGTAAATATGTGAATGAATTTTTCACACAATAATTCTGATTTCAATGAACCTTCTTAAAATACTGACAGCCATGTGACCCTGCATTATGCTGTAACCACTACAACTACATGGGAAATCAAAGTGACATGCAAAGCATTATGGTACCAGTAGTATGTCATCACTAGGGTCACGGGCGCGTTTCTTCCCCACTTCCACGCCGCCAACGGTTGCCACGGAAACGGGCTATTAGTAGCAGGCAGACAAGCAGCCAAGCATCGGGGAGGCCCGAGTGGGAAGAAAATGAGCACAACAAATCAGAAAAAAAAAATAATAAAACTTTTAGAAAGGCAACCATTAATAATCAAAGGTAATAATAATAAAAATATGGACCAGCAAAGATATGGTATGCTATGCAACCACATCACAAGAAAGGCACTGGGCAACAGTAGGTCACGCATGATGGACACTGACTGCACCGAACGGTAGAAGAGTGTCTTGGTGAAACTGACCAACATGTCAGTACGTAAACAAATACAGCAGAAGAGGTGTGGAACATGCAGGCAGCTCTTTGACGTTACTGAAACAGAACTGGCGAGGAAGACAAAACAAGCACGAGGGCGGGCATTCTCTTGGCATCAACCAGCATGGCAGTTCATATGCAGCAGCAAAGAAGAAGAAATTCTGCCCCCAATGACCTTTGGTTTCATAAATTCAGGTGACTTCCACATGCTTGGAAACCACAATGTGAAATGTTAAGTACGCTCAGTACGAGTTATTCATATCACCTTTTTAAAATATGTATTAGCTTAATCAATTTTTCCCATGCTGAAAAAAGTAAATTCATATGTGGAGCTGTTACAGAAGCAACCAAGAGTAATTTCAATGCCTGTGCTCTCGTGCCTCCAGCTTCCTCTTAACAGCGGGGAATACAAGAGATGGTGATTTTGATGATGCCCATAACCTACAGCACAGTATACATAATACGTAGCAGCATGCACACCTGTAAAGCAAGGAAACACGACAACAATGACAACAACAATCTTTAACAATCAAAGCACCTTTGCCAACTGTTCAGCACTCAAGCATATACTTCCATTACAGCGTGAAGGGTCTAGCTATGGCAGTGAAAAGATAGGAAAATAGGTTTTGGAAAAGGAAGAGGTCATAAGGAACAAGAATTCAGATGAATTAGGAGAATAATGGAATTCAATCAACACGTCAATATGTCACACTGAATCTGGGCACAGCAGTCCTCTTACTGGCACAGTTGTATCTGGCACGTGTGGAGGCATCAGTCAAACAACAAATGAGCAAACAGGAGTTTTAACAAGACCATGCTAGTTAAAATGCAATGCAGTTATCCCCACTGCAAGAGATGATGCCTCCACACTGTATTCTGAAAGATAAAAAAGTTACAAGTAACACGTTCACCTTCCACACTGTAAAGATGTACCCACTAATACTAAATAAGACAGTTAATCTCACCCATACGCACAGTGGGCCACACTGCTGCAGCTGTTAAGTGCAGACGACAGAGTATGTATGTTGCAGTGACTCCACTGCTAACAAGCCCTACGCTTGAGCAACATTACAGTGTGCTGCATGAAAATACTACCTGAAACCTTACCTAGTATCACCACCAAGGAACATCCTCATGGAAACACTGTGATCCTACTCTTACAGCTAACAACAAACACCACCACCACCACCACCACCACCACGACACAGTTTGTGCCTTAATAAGCAGACTAGTCTGTGTACTACCAGAGAAAGGGTGTTGAGAATTTCTCTTTAAATCCAAGTGGTTTAACTCCACTGTAAATGAATCTCATCAATGACATCTAAGTCACTTAAATGTTGAATCTGCTGTCTGGCCAATGATTGTCTAAGAGGGTGGCATTGATGCAGTACAGCTGGGCAAAAAGAGCATTCAGTAACTACAATTGCTAAAGCTAGAGGGTGGCCAAGAGATAGAAACAAGACACAGAAAGAGATAAGACAGCTGGGCTACTAAGCCGAGGCGAGGGTGTGGGGGTGGAGGCACAGAGGAAAGAGAGTGTGCATTGCAGGGGCACAGCACACCCCAAGCCTTGTCACATGGCGGGCTGGACGGCAGACAATGTTCGCAGCGCAGGGCTTGTCAGCACTGAGGAGACATAGGGGAAGCATGTGCAACATTCAACAAGTACAGGGTGAAATGGTCCCCTTCTAGTTTGTATTCCAATGTAAATTTCACCTCCAAAGATAAAGTGACTTCAGAAACATAAATTTGTGGATAATTTTCTGTTAGGTAAATTTTATTACCATTATCAGCTGAATCCATTTCACCCTAAGAAAGCACAGTGTCAGGAATGAAAATGATTGGGCCATGGCACACAAGATGGCACCACATAAAAATACACCCAGTTGTCAGCTGGAAAAAGAGAGAAAGACAGATTGAGACAGAGGAGAACCATAGTGATTTTCTAGAGCTACTACATATAAAAAGAGTAAACAAAACAAAATCCAACACAAAAACTGCATTCTACTTAAAAAGTGAAACTAATAAGGCACAAGAAAACACGTGACAGCTAGCCGAGAGCAGAAGAGCGCGGGGCTCCGTGAAATGCCTACCGGGCTGGCCCGAGACTGTGCGGCCTTGATATGGGCTTGGAGGTGCAGAGGGGGTGGAAATAGCGGCAAGGGTCGCGGTTGCATCGCCCCTTCACTGCGTCCATGCAGACCGTGACTGTGCCGTCTTCGTTGGCCGTCACGGTGTCGGGGGGATGCGCAAAGCGGCACTCACTTTCAGCACGTTTGCACGCCCCTCGTTGGTACTCGCGACAGACCTATAGCAGAGACGAATGAAGCAAGGCTACAGCTACAGCCAGGGGTTGGGTTGGAGAGGAACAGGTTCAAAACACCGTCTACTGGCACTTGGGTAATGGGAAGCTGAGTTGCACTACATGTTGTTTTGGTTTAGGTGAAGGACTGAAGTGACAAATCAGGACTCACATAATAACTGCAAGACCTCTTCGGACTTGCACACACATTCACAAATCTTCAGGTAACCATAGCATAAGTTTGTTGAAGCAACAGTACTGTAATATGAATTATCACTCAAAATTAGGTGACAATATTAAGAGTTAAGTAGATTATTATATTATTATTATTATTATATTATTATTATTATTATTATTATATTACTGCTGGTAAAATAGGTTCCTGAAGCTTATGTTTCTCAAATAAAATGGAGTTTACACTTTCCCACTCACATAACAACAGATGAATTTTGATATATGCATTACATATTTGTGTTACATATATATTACTTATATAAGTACTGTACAATGCTGGTAACATGGACACAAAAAGTGCATCTTATAGGGTTAACTGACTATTATAAATTAGGTACATAATATGATTACTGACCAATGAAGATTCTGTAGCTTGTTAATATGAATAATTTCAAATTACTATGGTGGCTGTTAAGGTTAGGGGTAAGGACACCATCTTAGTCATGACAGTGGAAGTTCTCACTACTAGCAAAAGGCATCAGAGGACAGAGAAATAAACATTATACAATGTAGATTAAAAGGGGAAAGCGGACAAGTGCAACTGCCAAAACCCAGTGAAACAGAGCAATGACAGAAAGTGAAAGACTGAGCCAAGGTTCACACAAGGAACTACAGTACAATGCCCATGGCACTTGCCACCACCTTAACACAATGGCCTGCATGGTGTCATGCTATTGTGACTTACACCCAAGTGCAGCACTGTTAGCATTCAAATCGACAAGTCTGTTACATCTACACACACTATTAGTGTTATTAATTAAATCTAACTATACATTAGGCTACATTCACAGGATACTGATTAAAGAGTGAGATACCCTTTAATACGTGGCTAAGTCTATGTAAGCTTCTATGAATACATCTGAAAGACAAAAAAAACATCCTCCCATGATCTGACAAGTGTACAGGTTACTGTAAGTAACAAGTGTAGAGGTTACTGTAAGTAACAAAAATTCAACATAATCTTCAGCTGCTCTCATGCAATGTAAAAAAACATTCACACACAAATTAATAGAATTGAAGCTGCAAACTAAAATGAGATGAACTGAAACACAATATACCACAATAGAACTGGATGTCTGCTGTCTGCTATAAAATAATAAACTCAAGTAACGTTTTTAACCCATCAGATTGTAGTACAGCCTACTCAAGTGAACACAGCTGAGACACACATCCATTGCATTCAACATATATATACTAGACCAAGCAGTAACAGAAGTATGAAACAAAACATATGCAAATAAAATTAGATCTAATACAAATAAGCAACACGAAAAATTATGTAAACTAGTCTATCAAACACTGTCCTGAAAAAAAAATTAAGTGAGTTACTACAGACATTTAGAAGAAAGCCATGAACACAAAGTATAATATTGCCACAGTCAAATTTACTATTGTTTAAGTAATCTTATGGCAAAAAGAAGTAACAAAACCATACATAAAGAATAATTACATGTGTGCATTTGATATTTCCCTATCACATTCTAGTCAATCTACACAAACCAAAAGAATCCCTCTTCTTCCTGTGATTTCAACCACCATCCTGTCTATAAGCTACCCTAGTCCGCTGGTGATGCTGAAAAAGCATCCATCCTCCTTTGTGCTGGCACTATCCCAAGACCTTGATGATGTGGCACGTTCAGACAACTACAAGACGTCACTCACCTCAAGCCTGTCAGAGCGAGCCATCTTCTGCTGCGCGACAACTGTTTGAGGCACCACACTGAGAGGTGAGCCCACAGACGTTGGGTCAGGCCCTAAGATGGCAGGCATCACAGGTCCTGGTGTGAAGTAGGGGCTGAAAGTGCTACCCACCTGAGGCATCCCAGTCAGGTACGGGTTCGTTGCCTGCCGAGTACACAGAGAGGGGGCAGAAACAAAGAGAATAACAATGTCGTTAGTTATTAGTTACTGTACAACAATACAAAAACAAGCACAATGGCGTTACTTGCATGTACATGTATTCAATGTAAGCCGGGAATTACATACTGAAAATGGAACTTTGCCAGTTACATTTGGCAAAATTCCACTTTCTGCTTCTAAAGATAAGTGTAACATGAGAAACATGCTTCTAAATTTTCATATACTAGAAGTACCTGCACCAAATTTATTTACTCTGGTTTGCATAAATGACGAAACAAAATAAATGATTCTGTTACATTCACCAGAAATCTTACAGTTACTTATGTACTATGTGTTGAGAAACATGTTTCAAGGCTAACTTATCCATCATCCTAAATGTCAACAGTTCTAATACATGGTCAGTTGTACATGTGTTTCTAACATATACCTTGGTACCAATTTTTAGTGTCTATCTAAAAGGCAAAACCGACAGGTGAATAAAGCAAGCCTGCAGGAAAGAGTTACAATAAAGAATTAGTAGAGAAACATACAAGTAGCATGTGGGTGTAAAAGGAGACAGAAAAACAGAGTACAATAGCTCAAAACAAAATGTATGGAGCGCAAATAACACAAGATCAATTTCAATACAACCATGTACAAATGAAATAAACAATGTGTTAAATTAAATGTATACGGGATACAGACAACAGATACTGGATAACGTGTCGTACAACTAAGACAGTTCGCAGAGAGCATAACACACCGTAACTGTACTAGACATGTAAATGGCCCATAATGGTATAAACTGAACCACAAACAGCAAATACTGACAAGGTAATTTGACATTGCAACAACTATAACATTAAAGGTGCAATCATAATTATCAGTGCTACAGTAAATACACGAGTGAGTAAAATTTTTAAAGGTTTTAATTAGTGTTGCCATTAATGCAACACTGGGCAAAATTTTAACCTCACTTTGCAGCAACTGTAAACAGTCACTAAAACAGAAAAACGTTCTGTAGTTATCTTAAATGTTACACAGTACCATGTAACTGTCAGACACTGTAAAATCAGCCATGTATATCTGAACATCTGACGATGATGATGCAGAGTTGGCATCAAAACGCGTTTGTCAATAAACAGGAAATAAAGAAGAGTAAATGTTGTTCATAAACACAATACAGAATCCTACTAACAACATGGTAAAAAACAAATCAGTTCCCAATGACTGAATCATCTTTTATAACTTACAACTGTGGTACAGTCTGCAAAGGGCTTCACAACAAAAACTTAACAGCACAAAAATATATATTTGACTCATCCGACAAGAACAAAAGAGCTCTGCACTTCTACACTCTTCAGTGCAAGCAAAGGGACTTACCGAGTACATTTTATTCACAAACATTACAAACTTATTTCAAAACTATTCAATCTCAAGTCAATGTGAAACAGTTGATGTTCCACGTAATAATGGCACGCTGAGCTATAAACAGATAACACAGAATCTACTGTGCACACATGACTGTCCTGAAGATGGTCGAGCTTGACGGGTGAAATATTCCAATAAAATTTACATTTGCAGCCTTCATGGCGCAAGTGTTTTTTAACATCCACTATCAACCACAGGGCAAAATATGTATTCGGTTAATAAGTATTTGCTCCACCTTGTGAAACTTCTATATTTTGAAGGCAGCCAGTTTCAATGGCCTCGTTACAAGGTTCACGTGTGTAACATGTTAGTAAGTAACAAATATATCTACCATTCTTCCTTCATTGTGCAATCTACTTTCCCCATAGGATATTTGGTTTTTATTGTTCCCGATCATAAATCATCAACTACTTGGTGTTAAAAATTTTCTACACACTATTTACGGTATGTGCAAATTGTAGTTGCAAATCTTGTCTGTCACACTCACTGAAATACTTTCACTACTACAGTAAAAAAAGGTTGTCCACGTACATGCCATTAAGGCATAAGAGGGAGTGAAGGTATTGCTCCACCCATTCTTAACCTCGACATTATATGGGGGTAAATCGTCTTCACGCACCGGCTGCTTTATCTGCATGGAACGAGCCCCTTGTAATCACGTCACAGGAGGCTGGGTGGGCCCTAGTGCCTATCAGGGCGCTTTGAAGAAGAGAAAACCCTATTCCTGCTGGGCGTCCAACCACGACTTCACAGTTGTCCAGCCCGTAGCCGCTATTCTGACTTTCACTAGTTATTACATAATTCATTTGCGTAACTTCCATCATTATGTAAATTCCTTAATTCTGTTTTTTGCAGAATGTATTTATACCACTGCTTCCTTTCATTATAAGCTTTAAGAGACGAACTTCCCACCACACGTACAACTTGCAACATACATATTATAATCTGAGTAGCTAATCAGGACATAACTAATAATTATAAATATTGAAGCAAATCATTTTTGTCCCAGTAATAAAGCTACTTTTTGGAAGTGAATAAATGTCTTCCTGTCCAAATATCACTATTTATGAATCACATATTTTTATAGAATCAGAAGGGAAAGGTCATACCTGTTCCATCCACCGCGAACTGAATACTACAGAGAACAAATAATGTCTGTATGTTCAGAACGGCCCACAGTTAGTTAGTTTAGTTATTACTTACTGAATGTGTATAAAAACTATTCCAAATGAGGTCCTCCGTGTCAAATGCACAGGGCACAAAGCTGCGACATCATTTTATAAATTGACAACGTGTTTTAGTGTACATTTCACTAACCACTTAATTCACTTTTCGGCCACTCTGTATATACAACTGGATGACGTTAATATAAGACAGAAAGTTATATGTATATTCTCATGTTGGCGGAAATTAAAACAATTACTAGCAACACCGGACTGAACCCACCAGCACATTTCCATTCTCATTAATTCTGAACCTAAAACCCAGCATATTCTGCAAGTACTGCTTTCCCACAACTCTGAAACCCCTTACCACAAACATTTTTATCTCCACACATCAAGTTTGAATATAATGAAAGGGCAAATTGAACTATTCAATAACAGGTCGGTTAGTACTTTGGAAATCGAAGTTATGGAGCCTTACACACTAGGAAATCGTTACAGAAGCAAAGTAAAATACAAGACTGTTAACAGTTTCTGGCTAATTTCCACCAGTTCTTAACGACAGGAATTACAGTTCGTGTAAGAGCGGACAGGTTATAATAGTTACAGTCACAAACACGTAGCCGCGGACTTCAACATGCATGCTACGCTGTCATTCCAACCTCTCCAACACCCACCGGCAAATCCACATCCATAATCACATAAGTGGGTGTCAAAGAATTAAAAGTTACAGACACAGTGATATAGATAAGGTGTTACGGACGTACCTGCGACGAAAACATTATGACAGATTACACACACCTTGCTACCATAACCAAGTTTTTCGAATTCATAAATTTCTGGATACATATGTAATTCATTCGTTTCGTTTATTTATCATGAAGTTCTGTTTGAGCATAATGTTCAAATTTCTTCTTACACTTCAAATTCATATTATTAGCAAGACGAAATTAATCAATTAAGGAGCAGTAAGTATTAAACATTATGTGTGTGTGTCTGCATTCTTGCCTCAGTTATCCGGCATGCAAATCGAATCTTTTCTGAGCCGAATTATATTGTCATCTGTGGCCTGTCTGGCTTGACTATACTTTTCCACATTACTTCATAAACGGCACGATTTTCGGGAAAAAATGAATTGAACATAAAATGTGTGTTTTGATTTGCTCTACATCTTTTGCCTGAAACATTTCTCATTCTGAGACGACTTAAACAAGATATTAACATAAATGTACATATGTCTTCATCTAAAGTACCCGTTATTCTTGTCAGATTTTACACAAACTTGGATTTCCTCAACGGGTTTTCGAAAAATCCTCAAATATCAAATTTCATGGAAATCCGTCCAGTGGGAGCAGAGGTATTCCATGCGGACAGACAGCCGGGCGGGTGGACAGACATGACAAAGTTAATAGTCACTTTTCGCAACTTTGCACACGGGTCTAAAAACCTGCATACAATATCTGATTCTATTTAACTGCCCTCTCTGCTACTTCTGGGGTTTTCCTACTGACTGGACTGTAACAACTGACCAAACTGCATCTCTGCAGACCCCAACGACTTCACAATGACAGTATGTTATTGCACATGAAAGAAAACAGGTGATAAAACACTACGCCTGTTTCTTCACCAACATATTACTCTCTATAGGAAGAACTTCGCAATCATTGTTGTATTTTCTTGTATGCATGAACTGCCTAAAATATCTAGTCTACTTCATATCTCTTATATACCACGTGAAGTGTTGCACAGTATAGTGGCTAAGTTTGAAATTCATGGAGTGCCACATATTTGTTGACTGGAAATGCTTTACGTAGAGGGCTTCCTATATTCCTTTACTGGAAATAGGTAAGATATCCTACACCTGTGACATAAAGACACAAATTTTCACGATGTGGCCAACATAATGAGAACCTATTTTCTTTAAGTGGCAAACATAATGGGAACCTATATTCTTTAAGTGGCAAACATAATGGGAACTATTCTCTTTAAGTGGTAAACATAATGGAAAATATTCTCTTTAAGTGGCAAACATAAAGGGAACCTATATTCTTTAGGTGGCAAACATAATGGGAACTATTCTCTTTAAGTGGTAAACACAATGGGAACCGATTTATCCACTTTTTAATGCATATGTTGTTAGTGACATTTATAGTTAAAAATATTACTTCTCCTTCACAGCCACCGTCAATATTGTGGCAGAAGAAATATGGAGGAAAAAAAAAAAAAAAAAAAAAAAAAAAAAAAAAAAAAAAAAAAAAAAAAAAAAAAAAAAAAAAAAAAAAAAAGAAGAAAGAAGAAGAAGAAGAAGAAAAGAGAGAGAGAGAGAAAGAAGAAGAAGAAAAAGCTCAACAGTAATAAATATAAAGTAAATAAAAAACACACCCACACAAATGAAGCAAACTTTCACATTAATGTTACAAATACGACCTTGTTACAAACAGCAACATCAAATAAATCACAACACACCACCCCATTCCAATAATTGAATTCAATTCTGAATAATGAAACAGTATGGTAACCACCCATCTACTACCTACCTACCTACCTACCTAGTTAGGTAGATAACTCAGTGGAGTAGAGCCCCTATTGAGGATCTCAGTTTCTCAGGTAGCTGAGAAATTCCCAGCACTTCAGGGAATCCAAAGGTTTATTACCGTGTTCACAACAGCCCGTTATTTGTCCCCATCCTACGCCAGATCAATCCAGTCCACGCCCTCCCACCCTATTTCTTTAAGATCTATTTTAATATTATCATCCCATCTATAGTTAAGTGTTCAAAATGTATATTTCCTTCAGATTCCCCACCAAAACTCCGTATGCATTTCTCTTCTCCCTCATGCCACACATCCCGCCCATCTCATTCTCCTTGATCTGATCAGTCGAATGTTTGGTCAGTACAAATCATGAAGCTTTTCCTCATTCACTAACTGGAAAATATTAAAATTAAAATTATGTAGGCAAGTGGCACAACATTTCTTATATGGCACCTTCCTCTTTGCTCTACTACTTACGGTCAGGCCACATACCGAACACACATGACACAGTTTCAAGTCCTGTGGCCCGTTAATTCCATGGAGCAGACGGATCCTTGAGTACGTGTAATTATTTGTTTAGTTAAGAAATTCCGTACTAATATTAGAAAACCTCACGGTGTACAGTCTACCACTCACCATATCACGCAGCGGTTCAATCTTCGTGTTATAATTTTCTCATCTATGCCTATACTTCTAATGTGACATCTTTATTTGTCATTTTCCACCCAAACATTTGTATGTGTCCGTTTTGTCTTCTGTACAGCTACATGTTATGCCTATTCTCACCTTTCTCTATTTAACTTCAGTGCTGTTATGTAATTCTCTGTATTCTTCCAGTGCCTTATGTCTCAGCACTTCCTTCTCATGCCCTCAATCAATATTACTGCTGACATTGAATGCTATATGGTTAAAGAGCATTTATTTCTTCATGCAGTCAACATACTTAGTTTCCCTCCTTCATACGTCACACACAATCTTCAATTTCATCAAGGCTTCAATAGATCCTGTCAATGACCCTTAAGCTGAGGAACCCTTGTTTGTGAAAGCTGAAGAGAGGGAGAGGAAAGATGAAAGAGTTCAAAGAGAGGAGGCGAAAGCCTTTTGGGTGGCCAAAAGTGCAATGTGAATGATCAGTTCTGAAAGCCACACTTTCATGAAACATACAGGGACAACAGTCAGAACTGTGGAAGGACGGGGTAACTAGATTCTGAGTACATTTCTTAGAACAAAAACTACAGCAACTCATGAGTATTCATGTGTGTCACTTGTAGAAGTAACTTATACTGAAGAATGGGTTTACATTGTATACTGAGGAATGTGGAAAGCAAACACTGAAACATGCTACCGTAACACAGCATTTGTGTGTTATCGGGGTACACCTGGCACCTTTACAGGTGTAAAGTAAAGTTCACCCTAGAACAGGCCATAAAGGCCCCGAGGGTGAGTAGAGGTATAGCTCTACTCTTTTATTAACTTCAGCGCTAGATGGGGGTGGGTGGTCAACACCACGCCCAGGCCGCTTTACCCCCGGGAAAGAGACCTGTTACCCATTGTACAGGAGGCTGGATGAGCAGCCCCAGGGCCGGTCTGGACGGGTCCAGAAAATCTCGCCCCCAACGGAATTCCAGCCCCGGACCGTCCAGCCTGTAGTGAGTAGATACACCGCCTGAGCTATCCCGGCCCAACCTCCAGTGCTGTTACTCTTGTGATTCCTTCTTCCTTTCCGACACTTTCCTCATCCCACACCCCCCCCCCCCCCAAGAGCCCCCCAACTTGAGGGTCACTATGAGGTTCATCCCAACCCAGATAAAGCTTAAGACTGTCACGTATTTTGTAAATTAAAACTTTTTTTTAATTCACTTCAGTTCCTGAACCACATAATTTCGAGAATATAAGACAGGCTTGTCAAACTTGCTACCCGCATGTCGCATGTAGCCATTTCAGTTCTTTTGGTGGCCCGTGAAGAATTTTCGCCAATCAACTGTGCACACTACCAAAAGTTTACAATTTATAAATTGAAACTTTCGACTGGACGAGACAGTAAAACCGCTTTATGAAATCGGGAAGAGTAATTTTCTGTTCACAAATTCGATACTGCCTGTGACACTGCAATTCTCTGGTTACCCTGCCACGTGCATGTGAGGTCTGTGGCATGTCTCTGCACGTGCATGTGAGGCATGACATGTCTTGCACTTGCATGTGAGGCATATGACATTCTTGCCGTGCATGTGAGGCATATGACATGTCTGCGCGTGCATGAGAGGCCTGTGGCATGTCTCTGCACATGGACACAACGCACATACGAACGTACCACGTGCAGAGAAAGAGCGTTATTTGTAAAGAAAAGAATAAAAAAGAATAAAAAAAGAAGAAAAAAATAAATTATCTGTTTTAATATCATAGTTCATTCCTTGACTAAAATTTCCTATTACTCAGTGTGTGCTATTTAACGACGCTGTCAATTGCTAAGATTATACAGAGTCGGTGATTATGGAGTATTTATGGAATGATCCTGACAGAGTGAAACCGAAGTACTCAGACAAAACCCTTTCCCAGTGCTGCTTCGTCCACCACAAATTTCACATGGACTGGTCTGGAACCGAACCCAGACCTCCGCGGTGAAAGGTCCGCAACTAACCACCTGCTCCATGCCACAACCACTGTTCTACACCAACAAAGAATTGCTCCATAAGGGTCCGTAAAGAGATACAATTATTTTTCATTTCCGTTTCCCGCTTATTGTACGAATTCTACTCTCACTCACGACATGTTTAATTTCCTGATTACATTTTCAATGACAGATTGCATTCAGATCACACTGACTGCCTTCATTCACTTAAAAGGCGCATTCACCACACATGCTCACAAGGTCTCTTGTGAAACACGCATGCAGGAACTGTCAGAAGCTCTTCTTTAAAAGGGGTGGTGGGGGGGGGGGGGGGGGGGGGGGACACTAGGAGCAAACTCTAAGAAAAACATAAATGTTCACCGCAGCATAAAATTAGGGCAAGCAAAGGCAACTCAAGGGTACTGATGGATGTTCTATGGAGTCCCTTTATATCGGATGATGAACGCTTTTCTGCTGGATACGCAATCTTGGCACACAGTTAAACATTACAGTTCGTGTTAAAGTGATTTATTTTTCAAACTGTACACCTCCAAAAATTATATATATATATATATTATATTATATTTTAGAGAGAGAGAGAGAGAGAGAGAGAGAGAGACTATTAAGTAAACAATCAGTTAATACTTCATTTTACTGCACTCCCTACATGTTTAGATCCATTGGATCATCTTCAGGGAGACACTGTTACTGAAGCCAAGTGTTGTTGCCAGGCGTTATATGGCATGCTAACGTCAGTATTATAAAACCTATATGCTGAAATTCAGAATTCATATAAAGTACGCCTACGTATATCCTTTTTATATACTGTTGTACATACGCTCTGCCTATCTCCTTTTTTACGGCGTAAGAACATTTTATACTCGTATAAATAACTCGGGACAAGCTACATACAACAGTACAGAAAAAAAAAACACATGTAAAATTTTATATGAATTTTACAGTATGGATTTTATCGTACGGGTATGTACCAGACACTGCAGTACCTGGTAACACTTGGATTCAATAAAAGTGTCTCTCTGAAGACAATCCTGATGGAATCTGCGCTCTTCTGAGATATTACGCGGCGTCATGTGGTAATTGTTTACCGACGTTTCGGGACAACGTATCGGTCCCACCTTCACGGGTTCAGAATCCGTGAAGATGGGACCGATACTATGTCCCGAAACGTCGGTAAACAATTACCACACGACGCCGCGTAATATCCCGGAAGAGCGCAGATCTCATCAACATCGGGCGGAAGCCTGAAATCAAGGTTAATCCTGATGGATCTCAACAAACAGGAATACATTTTTAAACTTTACGTTATATTGACCGTGCATTCTACAGCAATTGGAAGTTATTTATTTATCATACCAACTGATGCACAATTTTACAATATTATTACTTCATCCCTATACGTATTTCGGCATTCAGAATGCCATCCTCAGGGGGTCACAGTGTTAAAAGCTTAGACTATACATCGATTGTATAAAATGTTACATCCATATGAGTAAAATGTTGAACATTAAAATATTAGTCTATTGTTTTTGAGTCCTGATTGAGCTCATACACTATATGTGTATTAAAATATCACTAAAATGTTAAAATTGTTACACATTTTTGAAGTTCTAACATTTTAACATTTTAGTGATATTTTAATACACATATAGTGTATGAGCTCAATCAGGACTCAAAAACAATACACTAATATTTTAACGTTCAACATTTTACTCATATGGATGTAACATTTTATACAATCGATATACAGAGTATACACAAAATAATGGTGCGGTTTCCCTTTATTCACCATTGAAACCGCACCATTTTTTGTGTATACCCTGTATAGTCTACGCTTTTAACACTGTGACCCCCTGAGGATGGCATTCTGAATGCCGAAATACGTATAGGGGTGAAGTAATAATATTGTAATATTGTGCATCAGTTGGTATGATAAATAAATAACTTCCAAACAGGAATACAATAAATTATTAACTGGTGTGTAACTTGATACTAGTTCTTTCCTTTGGTATTATAACTGATGTGCCTAAAGATACATGATGGAGTATCACCTACTACTGTGTTTGGTGTTTACATTCTCCTTTGTTCCCAAGAGCAATAATCCATTTTAAAAACTGTAAAATCCTGAATTTTTTAAACTTTCAAAAGCAATCTTCTTTTATCACTGGTAACAAGACTGGGATACTTCAATCATGCCAGCTCATGAAACAATGTACTGTAATCTGTTCCCCCTTCACTCTCACACGATACTAAATCATTATCTGTCATCTGACTTCCCGTCACCTTTACAAAAATATACTGAACTTTACCATCTACATATTTCACTTTACATGGCACTCCACTTCATTCGTCATATCGCCCGTTTATAATTACTAACTCCGAAGCTTGCGACGCTTTAAAAAAAAAACTAATTCTGATGGTGACTGGCGTTGAAATTATGCCATTTTGGAACCTGAAATTCCAAAATTATTTCATTATACTCTTCAAAATCTCTTTATGACAATCAACGGCCATATAATTTACACGTAAGCCCACACAATATGTGCAAATAAACCACCCGATATAGTTTGATCTGGATCAACTATGACACTAGTATTATTTGAAATATTACGACAGCACGGCAATTCTGTTGAAAATTTGTCATGAAGAGAATTGTAACTCATTTTACACTATACTGATATTAAAGAGACACACTACAGAAACAATATATACAGATGAAGAATTAGAACCATAGCTTAAAAGACACTACTGCTTGTCTACGGTTTGTCCACAACATCACTGCCATTTGCGCCAGTACATAAAAACAATCATAATTCATTACGGAAGCCACTTGACAATTAGTTGCCAAAATTGCGAGTTTTGAGGTTTTCGCAGCGGTGCTACCGAAAATTAAAAACAGCCTTCTGGGATGCTTTACCTTCAAGATGTAGGCACTACAGTCCTCCGAATCGTCGGCAACTATTTACCGGTCAACATGGCGTAACATCCCAGAAGACTTCAACACTTCAATTCAGACTGGTGTACCTCAGAGGTGAAATGCGTTAACTGTAATTTAAAATAAATTTCTAGCCACCAACAGGGACGTTCGCAAAACTGCGAGAAGCGACTACTAGCTTCGTCATGTGCGTCCGTTCGCATGGAACAACTCGGCTCTTACTAGACGGATTTTTATGAAATTTGATATCTGACGATTTTTCGAAAATGTGTCGAGAAAATTTGTTTCATTAAAATCTGACAAGACTAACAGCACTTTACATGAACACTTATGAACATTTATGATAATATCTCGTTGAATTCTTCTCAGAATGAGAAATGTTTCAGACAAAAGCAGTAGAGAAAAAATGCAAACACGCATTTTATGTTCCTTAACTTTTTATTCTGAAAATCGTGCCGTTTATGTGGAAAAATATGGTAGAACCAGACAGGCCACAGAAGACAATATAATGCGGTGCATGCTGGATAACTAAGGCTACAGACACACACACTCAGAATATGTAATACTTATTCCTTTTCCATGGCAACAATGGTTACGCGAACGCGCCTCAATGTTACGTTATACGTACACTGCCCGTCTTTCCTTTAAAATTACATTCATTTCGTTAGCGACTCCTGTACATGACAACAATTACTTATAGATGCTTAAAAGACAGCTACTCCTATCGTTTGGACTGTATACAGAACACACCCACTTTTCACTTACAAACTTAAACGCAAATCATTTCAACTTTACATATGCTCTAAATATACTCGTGTGGCTGCGCTGATCATCTACAGAAACACCTGCGTATTTTAACACAGTGCTTGCATTACATAACATCAGTGTGTATGGTAGTTCACCATGAACAAGATTCATTTACCTTGTTCTTGGTATAGGTCAAAGTCTTTGTGCATGTATGTATTCTTCATTAACAAGGCCAAGCATGTGGAAGGTTCTTTGACAGCCACGTTTATCAAGTCCACACAGTCAGCACCACGAAGTTAGAACTTCATCTACATGATCTATGTCAACGACAGCAGGTTTACCATGATACAAAGAACAAGCTAAATTCCACCTGCTCTTGTTGCGCCAAAATCTACGCTTGCCTTTTCATTAAACACGAGAGGAAACGTACGTATAACGTGACACTGCGGGGCGTTCGCCTAACCACTGTTAACGCAACCAATACATTCCCTTTGTACCGCTGCTGACCTACATGTAGCTGTCAACAATATAAAAAAACGTTCAGTGTTGCCATGGAAACGGAACAATGTGTTCCCTACGCACTGTAGTCGAGTTCTAAAACATTTCGTCCTGCTGCCAACATCACCAACGTACTTAGGTCTTTACGTAAAGTGCTGCCAACAACACCAACGTACTTAGGTCTTTACGTAAAGTGCTGCCAACAACACCAACGTACTTAGGTCTTTACGTAAAGTGCTGCCAACAACACCAACGTACTTAGGTCTTTACGTAAAGTGCTGCCAACAACACCAACGTACTTAGGTCTTTACGTAAAGTGCTGCCAACAACACCAAAACGTACTTAGGTCTTTACGTAAAGTGCTGCCAACAACACCAACGTACTTAGGTCTTTACGTAAAGTGCTGCCAACAACACCAACGTACTTAGGTCTTTACGTAAAGTGCTGCCAACAACACCAACGTACTTAGGTCTGTATGTAAAGTGCTGCCAACAACACCAACGTACTTACGTCTTTACGTAAAGTGCTGCCAACAACACCAACGTACTTAGGTCTGTAAGTAAAGTGCTGCCAACAACACCAACGTACTTAGGTCTTTACGTAAAGTGCTGCCAACAACACCAACGTACTTAGGTCTTTACGTAAAGTACCCAATATTCTTGTCCAACTTTAACCACGTATGGAGTGTGTCAGTAGACTTTCGTAGAGGTTTCCGATATCAAATTTCACGAAAATCCGTCCAGTGGCAGTGGTGCTGATACACGCGGACAGACAGGGGGGATGGACACGAAGTTAATAGGCGCTTTTCGCAACTTATGCGAACACGCCTAAAACGGCCGAATTAGTGGTGGATTTCTTCACAACATGAAGTTCCTAAAAAATTATACATATATGGATAACATATATTTATACTTCATTTGCTTTCCCCGAGGAAGCACTACAACAAATATAAACTGCTAAATGCTGTTTAGGGAAACAGTACCGGTAACTGATTACTGTTGACAAAATAAAAGAAAAACCTACAAACACCCTATGAGAAAATTCATAGTAATTTTAATGTTAAGGCAGGTGGTAAATACAGTGGTCAATGAGTTTTAAACAGTTAAGAAATCACGCACAAACACTCTGCCAATTCTACTTGACGGGGAGGCAGAAGTCTATATAATGGCTAACCGACCAAATCCATGGTAATCAAAGCGAAATTTTACAATGACCTTTACAAAATCAGTTCAAACTATTCCATACCACCAGAACGCCTTCTTCAAATCCATTTTAGTATTATTGCCTAGCTCCTAGCATTTAACCTCAGCACTAGATGGAGTGATCCATTTTACGGCCCGGCAGCTCCACCTGACTAGCAAGCTGAGTGGGCCCCACAGCCGCACTGGACACTGGAGAAGAGCAAGATCTCTTGCACCTGCCGGAAATTGAAATACGATTCCTTGTTCGTCCAACCTGCGGTCTAGTCGCTATAGTGGCTACGCTATTCCGCTCCCAATACACGAGACACACCAACACCAAATGTAAGCTTCAAACGTCCTTGCTGTATTACTGCATCCTCTGGCAGTAAAGTTAGTATCCTTAAATTTAATGCAACTGTAAACAATATTATGATACTAATAACCACTCTTCAAACTATCACTTTAAAACCTTTTTAGCAATCTGCGACCATTTCAGTTTCTGATATGAGGTCTAATTTTTGCAAAATCCTTGCATGAATGATGTGCCATCTGAGATCATTCCACTAACACGTACCTCCCTGTCAACACAACATTATAATGAGGCTGCAGAAAGAAGTCCAATGAATGGTTTTAGTGTGATGGAGCTCGAAGCTTCCCACTGTTCTATTCCCCTCCAGCACCTCAACCCAATGTCAACCAGCCCAAAGTGAATTTTATCACTTCTGACAGTCATGTGAATAGAAAAAATAGACATATAAAAAGAAATACAGAGAGGTACACTGAAAGGGGAGAAGGACAACAGCTTGACAGAGATATGCAGTGGCTCTGTCTGCGGCATTTCTTTCTGTTATTTCAGCATAACATTATTCACTGAAGATTTCAAAGTCTTCTTGAAAAAAATATGCATATCTCATTGGATCAAGTTTTTGGGCAATGACATGAAATAATATGGCGACTACGTTCAATATTCTGGTTTCATATAAATCGTTATAACAGGGATTCACAAATAAATCGTTATAACAGGCCTGCACAAATCCCGGGCAACTACATTACGTACGGTGGCGCCTAGAACTTGTGGGTTCTCCGTATGGAACTCGATGTCACCCTTCTGGCGCCTAGAATTTTGAGATGGCTCCTAGATTTTTGTAAAATTTGTGAACCCTACGTTATAACCTTAAATAGAAAAATTTGGTGTTGACATGTTACAAACGCATCTAAAAATGGTGTACAAAACATTCAAACCACGGTTTTGTTATTTTATGGTATAATACTGTGAGAATATGACTTGGGTTTAAGTTTGAGCATACTGTCACACTTGTTGTCTCATGAAAATGTCACACCAAAAATTTCAGAAAGCATACAATGCACAACATCACAGTCCTTTCAAATCTACAAGAATCTACAATTTTTAAGGAATGTCAAACTCGTGACGTTTCAGATAATTCTGGCACACCTCTCTATTTGTAATTTGTACGAACTGTTTGCTGACTTAGCAGTGATACTGTGGACAGTGAGAAGATTATAGAAGCCAAACCAAGTTACCATTAAAGGCTGCCCAAGCATCACTGGTGTAGTAAACTGCAACTTCCCGTCAACCTCAAAAAACAAAGAAAAACAGGAAAACATACCAAAAAAGAAAAATTAATACAGTGCATTACATCACAACTACTGCATTCCATAACCTTCATCCATCCCACCAACCCAACAAACAATAAACACAGAGAACTTAAAAAGCAACTCAAAATTTTCACACAGTTTAGCTTGCACATGCAATTACCTCCTTGGTGTAAAATCAACCGATGCCCTAACTATTCCTACATGTACACACACATATGCACAAATAAATAAGCTGAAAACTGATATACCCCCCCCCACCACCCCCAAAAAATATCACACGCACGCAACAAAGTATGCCCTACACAGCACACAAGGGACTTTCTGATGTTTATCATGATCAAGTGACAAAATCCCGTAAGAATTTGCAAATGCCCTATCTTCATTCTCTTGACAGCCTGACCCATGCTGTACATGTCTAGCAGCTTACATGAATGTTTACGCATTTCTGTAGTCTAGGGGCTACAGTTTCAGTGGCACTGCACAGATCTACACCAAAATGCCTAGGTAGTGCCTTAAAATATGCCCTATCAACTCTCCAGTTCGTATAACACTACCCTGTGGGCCGGCAGCAAAGGGCAGGAACAAAGAAAAAAATTTGTCAATTAAAGGTCATAAAGTTTATGCCCTTTAACTGACAAATTAGGGTTACCACATATCCATCACAAGAAAACAGGACATTTCCTACTTGTCTACCACAAAAAAAGAAGGCATATCGGCGAAAAAGGAAGTTTAAAAAGAGCGCACATACAATATCAGTAAATAGAAGTCCCATTCGACGTTTTTCTGCCAACAGTTCTTTAAATTTCACGAGTACGAAATTCAAAGTGAAACGTTCTTTAAGCAAGTTTTTGACTGAGTTCCAGCTGTTCAGAATTTCCTAGACACCCGAAGGTCAACTGCTGAACGTCTATGTTTTTTTTTAACTCAATGATAATACAATGTTATAATTACGTACTTCTTTACAAATTAGTCGAAGTATTTTCATTTTCAGTATAATTAAGATATGCAACATCTTTGAGAAATAACAAAGTCAAAAAACCAGAACATTTCTACAAATTTAAAAAAAAAACGTCCGAACAGAAATGTTGGGTCGCAAAAGCGGGCATGGCCGAGGGGGGGGGGGGGGGGGGAACGTATGGTAGCCCTACGACATTCTGTTGCAGTAAAATAATTCAAGACGTAGCCTACAGTAACTTAATTCTTAAATTTCCCACTATAATGAAAATTGTTCTTCAATGATTAAAACACGTGTAAATCCTGCAGACAGTACTTATTTGTGCAGCTTCGTCTTAATCTTCACAGAGTTCATACACAGTCACTTCCTGTTTCTCTTTCACGTTTCTAAAGCACGCACAGTAGTTTTGTAAACTGCAAGACCACTGCCACCATTTGCAATAGCCCCACGTTACAGTCTCAGTGCTGGTTGGCATAAATTTCAGCTGTCCTTCTCCTACCACAGGAAAGAGTGCCAACAGCTAATTAATTACGACAGGTGGAGTGGATGAGAGGTCGCGGAGAACAGTTTAATTCAAATAATGCAGGCAAGGTTACCTTCATCAGGGACTGAACAGGTATGCACTCGCGTCAGCAAGGAAGTGCGTGTTATTGAAAAGACAACGCACTTAATGACTCCACGATTAATTACTATCGGAATTAATAAAAGTTACAGGATCAGACACTCATTAACAGTCACATGGTGGTAGTTCTGTGTGACACTGTCTCGAAGCTGCTGTTTCTTGTATCGGATGTCTGATCACTGAATGTTTTGAAAGTGTGTGTAGGTCTGATCTTTTAACTGTACACGAGATGCGTGTTTATGATGGTCCTCCTCCGTGAAAGAAGAACGGTAACTGCCCTCTGTAACAGACGTACAGCACCGGACTGCGTAGAACTCTTCAAGAACTCATATCGCCGTCATGTCGGGGCTTCGAGTTCCCTAGAGACATATATAACAAAAATGCCTTTGATTTCTGTGATTGGTCAGGCAACTGATGTGGTCCTTCCACCATTACGATAAAGCATAACCACCACTGGTTAAAATTAATGAAAATAAACCCGGAAACAAAATACCTTCCGTAACAGACGCCGAAAACTTCGCAGCAATGGCCCCAGTTCCTGGCTCTGTTTGTGTGCTGCAGTAAGCAGTACTTGGCGAAAGATTTGCACAATTCAAACACTGATGATGGTGGCAGGTAAGATAGTGTGCTTCCAAAATCTAAGTTAAGGTCTTTACACAAGAACTTAATAATGAAGCATCGTTCCTTGCTGCCGCAGTCTTCAAGTCATTTGATGCAGCCAATGATATGGTGGGGCATTATCATGTAGTTGTACCCAGTTTTGAGTCGCCTACATTTTGGGACGGTTGAAGCAAATTTCTGCATGTTGAGCGACAAACTCTTCCTCGCATCCTCTTCATTATGATCACGGTCTCCACAGAAATAAAGTGTCAACATAAACTGAATTTCAGCGTTATCATCACTGTTGAATGATCCTGCCTGAACTCTGTGGCGCTCACGGACAATTGCAACTTTCACATAGAGAGATGTCACTGACTTTGGAGACTTAGAGGAAACACCACGTTTCATCAACCTGTGACAACGTTCTGGAGAAATGCAGTCATACTGGTAAGTCCAATACAATGTCACACTGTGTTTGCTCCAGCATCCTTAGTATATATAACATGCAGGCAAAAGAAATGTACCTTTCAGTCCCTACTGAGGGCAGTTTGGCAACCACCCACCGAAAATTCTACCTTCCTAGCGTGTACACAGTTTCAGCTTCAATGTCCTAGTTTTGTGGAACATACGGGTACACACGTTGACTTGTAACAAGGTGAAATTTTTTCTTTTAAATACTTTCAAGAAAGCAAGCAATATTTTAAGGCACTTTTAAACACACACACCTTGACATTGATTTCATGTTTCCGCCGCGATGTTGATGAATCTGCGGTCTTCTGGGGTATTACGCGGCGTCGAATAACCCAGAAGACCGCAGATTTCACACACACCTGGAGTGACTGACGAATCCTTAACAGTTAGACAGTGACACTCCTGGATTAGTCACGACTTTATGGCCAAAGGTATACAGCCACTTCTGTGCCACACCAGCTCTGGACCTTTATTTTTCAGTTCTTTGTAATCAAATAACATGTTATTAATCCCGTATGTACACCGTCCATGTACTGAACATTGCAACCTGCGCTCAATTTCAGGCCAACCTAACACAAAGTCTCAAACATTGGCTTACACAGACTGTAGGATGTGGAATTTCATTCACTATTCGCCAATTGCCCACTTAACTAAAAAAGTCTGCATAATCTGGCAAAGTCTAAAGGAAAACAACAAACAGAACATTCCACTACAGTGACATGTGGCACAATACTCTTACCATTCATTACTAATTAATGGAAGGACTTACAAAGTTCACCCTATAACCTGCCATGATGGCACAGAAGAGGAGCAGAGGTATAGCTCTACTGTTTAACCTCCGCGCTAGATGGGGGTGAGTGGTCAACGCCACGCCCCGGACCCCTTTACCCCCTGGGAAAAAGACCCGGCAACCATTGTACAGGAGGTTGCGTGGGCCACAGGGCCGGTATGGACAGGTGTGGAAAATCTGACATCCACCGGGATTCGATCCCAGACCGTTAGCCCGTAGCGAGTCGCTGTACAGAATACGCTATCCCGGCCCACAAGGAAGGGTTTACACTTTGTAATACACAATTCCACGAAGTACTAAACATAACAATCAGGTTTGCAGCTATATAAAGGTCTAAATGATAGCTATTAGCTTCTTGTAAATTTAGAAATGTTTGTGCAAAAAAGAGGGTAATGACCAGCCAGTCTCACTAATTGGGTTAGGCACGTGTTACCACACACCAAGCAATCAAATCTTCCTAAGAGTACTGATTATTTGCTATGCATAACTAGGAACGCACAGATAACCAAAACCAGACAAGCAACAAATACATCCGATACAGCAAATGCTTACCACAGCAGGAACTTGTCCAGGTATCAAAGGCTGACCAGGTGGGGTCAACCCCATTTGCTGCATCAAAGCATTTTTCAAGGCAAGATGATTTCGTCCATTGATCAGCAACTGATCTTTTAGGTGTTGTGGCGGATGGAAGTACTTGCATGGCGGCTTCTCCCGGTTACACCGACCCTGCAAAGGAAATTACAAATGATAACACAGAAAATTACAAGAGTAGTTTTGTTTGCACTATCCAAACGGTCGATTACTCTCGACTGAGTGTCTTCACACCTTTATTTTAATCACCATCAATACATTTACTAAGTACCGGTTACGACGTGGATTCCCAGATTTCTTTATATTCTCTAAAACGACTGTTGCCGGTCGTGGCGGGTCTTCTTCTGCCCTTCTTTTCCTACTCCCCCCTCGTCACGAACCTCACTCCATTTTATTTTTATTTCCCTCTGTCCCTTTACCCATATCGTAGAGCGAAACGAGGTCAGAGGGTCCTTCCTCAGGCTGAGGTTGAACACACACACACACACAAATGTTTCCCCTTCCTCACGTAGAGGGGTGGGGAGGCTCGAACTCAATGTTCGGCTACAGTGGTCTATTCCTTTTGGATTATCCAAATAAATGTACCGAGATTTTTACTCTCACGTACGCGCTACATGTCTCGCCCATCCTACTTTATTTGATCTTTCTCACAGCACGCTGCACAAGCCCGGCGTGAGCACTGAACTGGCCTAGGAATTCTCTTCTGTATGTCCGTAGCGTCACAGTACGAAAACATCGTATTCTGGTCAATATTGCCCTCAGCAATGCGTTCTCCCTTAATTTGAAACAGCAAATTTCACGCCCATTCAAAACAACAGGTAAAATTACAGTTTGCTATATTTGAACTTTACATATGCATATTGGAAATGGGAAGACATGTTTCTCAACTGCGTGACATCAAACATTCCCCGAATTTAATCTGCTCTAAATGTCTTCCTGAATGTGATTTCTAAGCGATGTTTTCCACCAGCTCTGGCCTTTCTCTACCAATCCCCAGTGCAATATTCCTTCATCTTACCCTGATGTATTAAGTCACGGGACTTCAAATTATGCATGTCAGATCGGCCTCGACAGTGTTCTTAAAGGAATAAGAGGGTGAGGGAGTCGAAGTGAGGTGAAGGCGTACATCATATACACTGAAGACTCTCCCAGAACTACCTGCTACCCCTCCCAGGCCCACCCTTCCCGCTAACCAACCTCTCGTCTTGCTGTACTCCTTCTCTAATTTTCTGCACCGTTGCCGTTATGCCTTTTCGCAAGCTGGGCGGTCCCTGGAGGAACTCAACAATAACTCTGTTCTAGGTAGGGGGCTGTCCAAACTTCTACGGTCCGTAATTCGTTCTGTAAAGGTCTATGACTGCAAGAATTCAGAAATAATGGAGGACCTATACCAGAAGCTGTATAATATCTTCATTTAGCTGAGCCCTGTTGCTCACCCCGCCTTCTATTCTATGGGCACACGAGGCGGGGGTTCTTTAGCAGCGGGTAAATCGGCCAGGAAGTCAATATGACCGCTCAACTCTATATAGTGCCTACGTTAAGAATGAGTGACTATGCCTTCACGGCGGACCTATGGGGATAATATTACTTTACCTTCGGGATAACACTGCTAAACAGCCCTGGCATCATCACCACCACCATCACCACTGATGAAACACAACCCGTAAACGGTGTGAGTTGCTGGAATTTACAAAATAAACAGAACTCTTGAATGGTCAGTAATGAAAATGTTGGGCTAGCCTTTTAACAAAGGTGGACTCTATTTAACTGCTCCATCTAGAATGCAAGGATGCGTTTATGTAAATTCCCAAACGAAGCGGTTCTGCTGAAGTATGTACTGATTTCGTGTAACCGGCCCTGATATACAGGTGAATTACATCCACAAAGGCCCGTCATTTTGCATGACAACCTTCAGCACCAGTCTCACAAACGTCACGGCCCTCCTACCTCAGTCACATGATAGCAGCTGCTACGTAAGCAGACCAATACTGGCACCTCCATCACTCCGACTGCAGAAACACACTCGTCTTCGCGCAATCTCCCGACCTGTGACACCAGCCTAGGATCACTAACGTTACCTGCGCCTGACGCTGGAGACTTTGTGGAATTAATCCTGCAATACCTAATATCACGTACCATAGTCCTACAGAAGCCAACAGTCGCTCAGCTGCCCAATAAATTCTCCACCTTTCAGTAAAACCAAAGGTTCACACAGCCATGTCACAGGAGCCCGACCATTCGTTCTTGTCCCCAGCCAGATAAATCCTGTTCCTCCCCACCTGTTTTCTGGATAAATTTTAACTGGGCCTAGTATTCTCCCATCCACGTTTAAGTTTTCGAAGTGCTGTCGTCTCTTCGGGTTTCTCACCAAAATTAGGCGCACATTTCATATCTCTCCCAGCACACTAAATGTGCCACCCTTCTCATCCTTTGGATTCGTGTCTTCTGGGATGTGACGCTATGTCGTTTGGTCAAGGTTCCCGATGTTTCGAAGGAGAAACCTTGGACTACTTTACACTCGAAGATAAAGGCGTTCTGTTCCTTGGAACGTCGCAACCACGCAACGACACGGTGTCACATCCCAAAACACCAGACTCCTCAGCAAACCTCTGTGAGGAACCTCGAATCTCTCGTCCTTTACTTGATCGACTTACTGTCATCCTTTAATTTCTCAAAAACAAAATCGCCGAAGATATATGTTCGTGAACATATGGTGGGACCTACAGTTCCCAAAAACTGCTGGCAAAAGGCTAGCAGATCGTATCATCATTTGGCGTTAGAAAAACACAACTAAAGGTAAAGGAATTCAATTACAGGCCTTAGACTCCAGAAAACTGAAAGCTCTCAAAATTCCTACACAATCGGCACATGAGGTGGAAGGTTTCAGCCATACGCACCGGCCGCCTTTAACCCCCCCCCCAGGAGATAACGCTGGTACTCCAAATGTTGACCCCAGGGTCACTGTGCGGCGGAAGGGTCAATGGAAAATCCCATGACCCATCGGGAATCGAACCCGCGACCTTCCGGCTTGTATTGCAATGCCTCAAGCAACTACGCCACTGAGTACGCCCAGAAATATACAACTAGCCAATTTATTTGTTGCACAAAAATGAACATGTGTTATCGATTTCAAAGACGTTTGTCCGTTGTGCCCAAGGACCGCTGACGTATATTTCGCGATTTGTGTGTGGTGTGTGTTTGGGGGGGGGGGGGCTGTGGGTATTCAGCGTCGATACTGTTTAGATGTGAACACCTACGGTAAGATTCATAAAAATATGTTATGATGCCTTTAGTCACAACAGAAGGTGAAACTGGTTACGATTCGTTTCTACCAGTCTGAAAATGCAAGCCAGTACACTGCCGTTCAATAAATGTATGAATGTCACAGAAGTTGCGTTCTTCCTGCAGACTCTGGCATCAGACACAGTATGACAAACAGAAGTGATAATCTTGCTGAGAGGCAATACGTGGTGTTTGTTTTCTAACACGCAACTAAAAGTACCTTTTTCGCTCAGTCGAAACAATTTTCTTGGTAAAAATTTCCTTTTCGGTTACAATAAATACGTAGTACATGTTTCCGCTCTTTACTAAAGCCATCTTTAGGCTAAACCAAAGTATAAAGGTAACCTTATATCACATATCGCAGCCGGGAAAGCGTACGGTATACCGACTGGGTTTACCAACCGGACAGGTGCGGCATTCGAATTCCAACAAGGAGGAAAGACGTTTTCTCTTCTCCAAAACCGTCCAGACCGGCTTTGGGGCCCACCCAGCCTCTCATTCAATAGGTTTACCGGCGTTCTTTCCCGGCAGTAAAGCGGCCAGGACGTGAAGCTGACCAATCACCCCATCTAGAGCAGTGGTTAAGAACGAGTGAAGCTGTACCTCTACTCCCCCCATATGCCCTTCTTATCACCAATGTGGTAGTGAGATCTCACACCTGCACACATTCACAGGTGGGAAGTTACTGAACGTGTACAGATGAAGTCGATAAAGAAATAAAATGTCCTAGACAATGGGCTTTATTCGACAGTGTCCGTTGCATTCCACTGGAAGCGAATCTGACCGCAGCAGGAGCCATTAAAAACGACCGTGGATCGAATCAACATGCCACGTGTATAGTTTATGGCTTTCCCACTCCGTCAATGTGAAAACAAACCTTGAAACTGACCAAAAAACTTAACACAGACACGTCAATTCAATCTCACTATCGACAATCTTTCTCGAAAGTTACAAAAGAAAACTTTTCGAACAGGAAAAAAATGAACATTCTTCAGCCTTACGAACATTGTCGTAAATGTAACCAATCGAAATTCGGGTGGATATTCATAATGACAACCAAAATATCCACCAAAAAACTCGCTAATAAAATACAATTCATAACAATTATTAAAACTCGTACATGTTTCGGCAGCTGGGTGTCATCCTCAGGGAGTTACAGAACAAGAGTTCCCAACACGTCACCACTGCCCGTATTGAAATTTTTAAATTCTAAAATATATAAAATATATAAAAAAATTGATAATTATATATATAATGATGAACATGTTTTCATAATTATTTTCGAGATAATTTAAATCAATTTTAAACATTTCAATACGGCGTGCAGTTATGATAATTTAACATTTTCGATGAATGACGGGCTTATAATCCTTTGTTCTGTAACTCCTGAGGCTGCCGAAACATGTAGGAGTTTTAATAATTGTTATAACTATATATATTAACTGCATCTGTAGGTGCATATCGAGTAATGGCGGGGATGTCGGATAGGTCTGGTAATTCCGGATACCGCCCTGTAGAAGAAGATACTGGTGCTGCAATTTTGCAAGGAACAGATGAATTAAGTTCTGCTGACCACAGGAAAGCTGCTGTGACCTGTCGCCATACTGATAAAGTGAGTTGCGTGCAGTGTACAAGCCACTTTTGTGTGTTTTCAACAAATCGAAGTTCTTACAGACAAGCAGGATTTCTTTAAGTACGCAGTTATTATTCCATTTGTCGCAGTTCAGTGTACTGCGTTAGAATGAGCTTCATTTAACTGTTAGATGCACAGTGAGTGACATTGCTAGTGCCAATATGTTTTGTGTAAGAACGATTCAGATTGTGGACGTCACGTGGCCGTAAATGTCCGATAGCAGAGGACGGTAATGTCGGACAGTATCTGACATTACCTGCTACATGTCAGTTGGTCTTTCTTTTGGTAACTCAAAGGCGTTGTTTGAAATTGAACACCTTAAGAAGGCTTAAATAATGTCAGTAATGTGAGGGTTCACTTAGTTTGGAAAAGACATTACAACCGTAAACGCTCTGCGAATCCAGCGGTGTCTGCATAAATAACACATTGTTTGGAATTCTGCGCTATGATTCTCTATTTTCAACATAAAGATAGGACGTCAGTGTTGATAAACTTGATAAGTTGCTTCTTGCAGACGTCTGCAAGTATAAGACAAAGGATACGTTGTTGAAGTCACGGGACAACGAAGACATGCTAAAAGCAACAGTGTCCGACATTACCAGACACTTTTCTCAGAAGCCTGTTGTGCACTTTCCTTACTCAACTCATTATATCTTTGATTATATTTATCTTAATATCTTGGGCCTTTTCAGACTACTAAATAAAGAACATCGGATATTCTGGTACAAAAAAACTTCAGAAAAATTGTTCTGCAATACGTAAAACTTTGAAAAAAAAAAACGGCATCCGGCAGTCTCCTCTCTTACTCCACTAATTGTAAGAATATGCACGGTATGAATAATATAAACTTTCATAAGGATGTTTTAATAAATTTCGGACGACTTAATTTGCACCAAACCAGATATAGTAAAAAAACAAACGATTAGTGTACTTCCTGGGCAACCCTGACTTGAGGGGTGGATCTCTACATTCGAAGTAGACGATTTTTAACTTCCGCTTCACAGAACGACAGACAGCATGACATGAGGCTATTTCACAGCTTTGTGAGCAATCCTCGCTTTTCCAGACACTAGCTTCAAGAACCTAGGTTAATTCGAGAGGTCGGACATAGGACGTACGCCTGTAATCCTTACACGAGTTCGAAGACGTAGCCAAACTAGATTTATGTCGTTTCAACAACACAATTTTAAGAATTAACTATCCGAGTGATATCGGCGCTCTTCCGGGGTATTACACAGCATCGAATGGTAATCCTTTACCGACGTTTCGGCCGATACGTTGCCCCGAAACGTCGGCAGATTACCATTCGATGCTGCGTAATACCCCAGAAGAGCCCAGATCTCATGAACATCGCGGCGGAAGTCTGAAGTCACTATTCGAGCGTTTAAGAAATGCAGTCATTCTGATCTGGCTTTGCAAAGACGAGCGCGCAAATTTAGGCTGGACGAACAATGGGGGGTTAGAGGTCCTGATCCCCCCCTACGGAACGGTCATTTTGGCCGTGTTGGTAGCGAAAGTTGCGGCACATTGTTAACGCTCCTGACACGAATTTGGAAGGCCCTGGGTTCAAACACGAAGAACGGCTACCATGAGTCTCTTTTTGCAGTTTTGCACCGTCATCCATGCAAATTACAGGACACTGCGACATCAACAATAACAGGACAACTGCGACATCACACATTAACAGGACAACTGCGACATCACACATAGCCTACAAGCTCTTCATTCCACACACACTCCCCGGCCCATTATGCCCTAATCATTATACCTATCCATCCGACATTATACAAAGTCAAATTTCGTCCTATAACATGCCATGAAGGCACGCTGTGGGGAGTAGAGGTATAGCTCTACTCTTTCTTTAACCTCTGCGCTACAGGGGGTGGGTGGTTAACGCCACGCACCGGCCGCTTTACCACCGGGAATGACCGCTTACCCATTGTATAGGAGGCTGGATGGGCACCAGGGCCGGTCTCAACGGATGCGGAATATCTCGCCACCGGGATTCGATCCCCGGACCGTTCGACGTTATACGGTACAGACAACGGTAAAAACGTATGGATAGTCGTCACTGTCGGCGCCGTGAAGGTATATTGGGGGGGGGGGGGGCACTTTTAGTTCCACTCATTCTTAACCTTGGAGCTCGATGCAGTTGAGTGGTCAACTTAACGCCACGGCCACTTTACCCTCCCCCTGTAAGCATGAGGCTGAGCGGGCTGCAGAGCCGGTCTGGACTTTTCGGAGACAAGGAAAATATCTTTCCACTGCCAGAACTCGAACCCCGCACCACCGTCCAGCCGGTAGGCTAGTCACTATACTGACTACGCAATGCCGACTCTCCATACACGCTACAGATAGCGCCATTAGGTAAACTACAGATAATAAACAAACAAAAAATACGTTCTGTTTTCCTTAACGCCAATCGACCATATCCGTCGCAGTAGTACAGCCACAGCTGCAGGTTTTGCCACGGGACAGCCCCTATTGTAGGTATGATTCCCTTGGGTACGCGACCAGGGGAGAAAAAACTTTATCTCCAGGAAACTTTCGGCTTCTTCATCATAATCACTACTCCTCCTCCATGATGAAGTCCCTTCGCTTGTGGTAAGCCAACGTCGGGTGGACACAGTTCACTCTGAAGGCAGAAGTAGCTTAACAACACACTACTGTCTTCATGACGGATCCCACACTCTTTGAATAAAACTATCTTCCACTACGGTGCCCTGTGACCGCTTACTGGCGTCTGACAATTCGGCAATACCGGAAGTCCCACGGCTTACTGCCGTCTGACAATTCGGCAACACCGGAAGTGCCACCACACTACAGTGGGACACCAATTTCTTATGATACCTTCATGAATCAGTCAAGAGTTCTTCAGTCTCTGCTGAGCCTTCTATTACCCCGAAACTGCTAATGTGCTACAAACACATTTCCGAACCGCGTCAACTGACCATACTGCGCTTGTTCTTCTGCTTTAGCGCAGTGCGAATGAAGACATAGTTTTCTGGTCTATAATTAAAGTACCATGTAGCCTCGTTTTACGCCTCTAGTTGTGTTCCTAAGAAAGTGGGCGCAAATAAGAAAGGCGTAAATAAAATATATGTAAAAATAAAGTTCACCCTAGAACAGGCCACGAAGGCCCAGAGGGAGGTAGACGTATAGCTCTACCCATACTCGACCCCGGCGCTTGAGGGGGCTGGGTGGCCAGCGCCACGCCCCGGTCGCTTTACCCCCGGGGGAAAGCATCGATACCCATTGTACAGGAGGTTGGGTGGGCCCGGGGCCAAAAATACTACTCACTTAAGAAATAATGGAACAGGTAGGTATTATGGGTAACCATACCAAAGAGGGCCTGTTCACATGCGGTATATGTAGGTACATGTACTTACTATACTATTATTGTGTTACTGGTATTAATATAGAAATAACGAATTAATATTACGTTTTAGCCTATGTAAATTGAAAAGTAATTGTGAACAACTTGTGTATACTTGTCACGGACGGTACGCGTCCATATCGTCACTGTCACGGATGACTAAATTCACTCTCACAGACTTCACAACTCAGTCGCTATGTTACCTCCACTAAGATTCTTGCTGCTGACAGGTTATGGTTTCAGTTGTGCCAATTTCATATAAGTAGGTGTGATGATGGTTAGATTACGTTAGGTGTCCTGTCATTCGCAGTCGTCGTCGTCGTCGTGCCAGTTCAACTGTTCCTGCCAAGTACGTAGTTTCTACGCTTGTCACGGATGGTAGATTTTCCATATCGCCGTCACGGATGATTAAATTCACTCGCACAGGCTTTACTGCACAGTCACTCTATTACCCACATACCATGCATATCACTACCGTTTAGGTTATTGCTGCGGTTATTCGTCATCGTGTGTTTTCTTTTTTGTTCCTCGATTGGCTGTGTCATCGCGGCGTCTGTACGTAGAACAGAAAAAGAAAGGCACACAAACCCCGTGGTCTGAACTTTTATCTGAGGTCTGACGTAAATGGCGGGTGTAAGGCGACTGAAGAAGTTTGCAGTGAGTCCACAGTCTACCTACCAGTTTTGTTCCGTGCCGTGAGTTTCGGGCACGCTCGGCAGCGTCCTAGCGCACAACCAGCCAAAGGGTGTTAAACCGAAAATGAGCGTAAATTAAAAAGTATCGTAAATCGGCAAGAGGCGTTTAAGTAGAAAGGCGTAAAACAAGGTCTGCCGGTATTTGATATGGATTATTTTAGGGGCCTAAAAAAAACCAGGTCTTGTGGGTTTTAATGCTGCTCATGCTAACTGCAGGTGTATATAACAAGTTATATGCGAACTCATACGCTAATACGTAACTTCAAATCCTGCGTTTGTACAGCCCCAGGACAGCTGGTACAGTCCGAGACTCAGTTCTGCGACCGCAGATGCAGAAATGTAAGCCAAGGGTGAGTTGGGCAACTCTGGCTCGCATTCCTTAGTCGCACAGCTGGGTCCCGAGATCTATAATGATCAGCACTAAACCGGAAGCGAGCAAGCCTTTCCCTGTTCCCAGCATCAGACAGGAAGAAAACGTACAAACGTTACCAACTGAACCGTCACTTCTAAACATGAAGCAGTAATGTTGGTCAGCCTACATATCAGAAACAAAATCGACACGCCTTATCTATGACTGGCATCACTGTTATTTTGCTTCTTCTATACGGGTGTGAAACTTGGGAAGGGCAAAGACTGACGGCGCGTGAGGAGAAAAATCTACTTGGGCACAAGAGGGAGAAAGTAAACTGCAGGCTGAGAATCTACATGCTTATTAGCTTCATATTGTGAGGTCGAGTACCGTAGTCGGTATAGTGACTACGCTTACGGGCCGGACGATCCGGGGTTCGAATCAAGGTAGAAGCAGATTTTTCTCTTCTCCAAAACGCCCAGACTGGCCCCGAGGATTCTTTACGGGGGGGGGGGGGGGGGGGGGGGGGGATAAAGTGGCTACGGCATGAAGTTGGGGCACGCGGTGGCGCAGTTGGTTGAGGCACTGCGCTACAAACCGGAACGTCGCGGGTTCGATTCCCGATGGTGTCACTGGAATTTTTCATTGACATAATCGTTTCGGTCGCACTATGGCCCTGGGGTCGACTCAGCCTCTAACAGAAATGAGTACCAGGAATCTTTCCTGGGAGGTAAAGGCGGCCGGTGCGTAGGGCTGACAACCTTACCACCTTCATGTGCAGATTGTCTAGAAATCTGGGAGCCTAAACCTCCTGGAACCCTAAGGGCCTGTCCAGGCCTGTAATGGGATTGCTTTACCTTTACCTTTTACGGCATGAAGTTGACCACTCGCCTTCACCTAGCGCCCAGGTTAAGAGCAGAGCTATACCTCTACTGTCCGTACATGCCTTCATCGCGTGGACAGGTGCAACTTTACCTTTTTTTTTTTCTGCGCTTCGCAGTGTGTACTCTTTATCTCGCAATTGGGGTGAAAAAAGAAGATAAATACGTACAACATTTTGGTTAGAAAATTAAATAAAAGTACCACTTTAAACATGTAGGTATAGATCAGAAGATAACATTCAAACGGATCTAACAAAAAAAAAATGCAGGTAATGAGGGCAGATGGATTCTTGTGACTTAGAATAAGATCATTCGCGGGGTCTTGCTCCACCGAGTGCCCCCCCCCTCCCCCAGCCTAAGAAGTGAGAACTGCACACAGTCCTTACGTTTCGTGATAATAAAAACAATGGTAGACGGGAAGCTTTTTCCCCGTATTTTTATCAGTCAAACATCAGCTATCAAAGACCGCAATTAAGCACAGAACGACATATTTTCGCATCACTCGCCAGTCCTATCCATTAACAGAACACGTAACGTGAAGTCAATAGATCTCCCTCGAGGGTGCTCTACATTTACCCCAACGAGAGGTCCCTTTTAATCACCTACGGGGTTCAAGAGACTGAGCGAACTACACAGTACTACAGCGTACTACAGTGGATTCGTCAAAGCGAGCGAAGAAGCACTGAAAGAACACGAAAATTAAAAAAAAAAGGTCCCATTAAACTGAGCAAGTTATGATACCAGATAAACTTCAGGATGAACTGCGCAAGTGTGTGAAATAAAACATGGCCGAAGTCGGAGCATAATGCTAATGTCGTTACGCTGACAGTCTAAAATAAATGAACACATCAGCGTAATCAACACCTGTACAGTGATTAATGAACAATTAAGAGGTAGCTACTGACTGAATGACACAATGGTGAATGGTGCCTTCTTGGTGGTTGCGTGTGAAAATGCATTAGGATGATAATCTACTAATTTGTATTGTCAGGAAAGCAACGGTGTGAGCACAATACCACAAATTTAAATTACTGTAAAATAAATGAGACCATTTATAAAGTCGACAACACACGGCACGACTTTATGTAAAAAAAAAAAAAAATTTTGGGTTCGTCGAATGATCTACTTATTGTCTTATACCTCATCTTAGGGTTAGAAATCAGAAGTGCACAAGTGTTCCAAAAATCTAGATGCCACCTCAAAATTCTAGGCGCCGGAGTGGCGACAAGGAGCACGCTCCACACGGAGGACCCATAAATACTAGGCGTCACGGTACAAAATTTAGTCGCCATGGCGACCTTACGGCCGAGATTTGTGCACTCCAGTTCCATGTGTCTATATACGCCCTACGGTCTTTTACTTCCAACAGCACCACCAGCTGATATGACGTCAACTTCCCTCCCACCCAATTTCTGTTCTCTCTCAACGACCTGTAACAGTCCAGTCTAGGTTTTTGCCTATAAAATGACAGCGAAAGAACTCCATTAATTTACTAGTTGAGACATCATGAATGGATGATTATGGTGGTGATGGGGGGTGGTGGTGGTGGGGGGGGTCTATATATATATATTTTTTTTTGGGGGGGGGGGGGGGGGACTGCCATAGCCCTGTTCGTTATACACTGTCTCAATTTGTTCGCGAATTTTCGCACGTAGTCCGATTTGCTTCAATAATTATACACAATTTTAATTTTTAAAAATGATCTTTTTTACTGTGGTAAAGTTGTTCAGTTTGTTAGAAATGATTAACGCTGGTATAGTGTAAGTTTGCCGATCCCAGTGGCCGTGCGGTCTAAGGCGTGGGTCTGCAGCCGCTCGCTTACTGGGATCGTGGGTTCGAATCCCACCGGGGGCATGGATGTCTGTGTTGTGTTGAAAAAAGACGGTTGTGGACCGTAAGTGACATGAAAGCACGAAAAAGGACTAATACAGAACAAAAATGGATCAAAGGGGAAAACCCAGGAATTAGTATAATAATAATAATAATAATAATAATAATAATAAATAATAATAAAACCCGCCTAGGGCATGGATGTGTCTGTCTGTTGTGAGTGTTGTGTGTTGTCAGGTAGAGGTCTCTGCGACGAGCTGGTCACTCGTCCAGAGGAGTCCTACCGAGTGTGGTATGTCTAAAGTGTGATCGTGAAGCCTCGAAAAATGAGGCGGCCTAAGGCCCCCAAGGGGCTGTCGAGCAATTGGGGAGGAAAAAAATAGAGCAAGCTTACGTGTGCTTAGAAGCGAACAACAACAAATTGTTCTGAATGTTAATGAATTATTAAAATGCACGGTATATAAAGTTTGTTCTGAACGTGTTCCAACAAACGTAAAGTTGCCGGCAGCTAAGGAAATATACTGCGTACGAAACTGCCAACACTAGGCATACACAGTGTTTGAGTTTGCAGTTGTTCTTTTTTCTCTCCCTCCATTTAAGACGCAATGTACCAACCCAGGCTGACAAAGATCAGTGTCGTGAAGTCCGACATTCGCTGTGCGCCAAACTCGAATGGTTATACAGGCACCTGCACTGCCTACATTTCATCTCACAATAATCCCACGTTAAAACTCTGCTGTCATTAACACCGTCGCCATTTCTCACCCCCTAGAAACGCCACAAGCCGATCTCGGTGGCCGCGCGGTCTAAGGCGTGGGTCTGCGGGCGCTCGCTTGCTGGGATTTCGGGTTAGAATCCCGCCGGGGGCATGAATGTCTTGTTTCCTGTGAGTGTTGTGTGTTGTCAGGTAGAAGTCTCTGCGTCGGGCTGATCACTTGTCCAGAGTAGTCCTGCCGTGTGTGTGTGTGTGTCATTGAGTGTGATCAAGGGCCTTAACTGGACCTACAAATATTGGCGGTCAGTGCATTCCAAAGAGTAACACCCGTCTCCAGTACACTTACACTCGCCCTAATCAGCAGCGCTAACCTACTTTCGTTATACAATAAGATCGGCTTACTGTATCACGTCTCTCATACCTGCCCTCCCCAGCAGTAACTTTTTAAACCAATTTACCGATTTCCACGAAATTTTGTATGAACATCACTGCATCGTAAATCACTTTGACTCTGCTGCTGTGTTTGTGAATTTCATGCCATCAGTAATGCAAAACCCGGCGTACGCGCAAACTTCCGAGATGGGGGACAACGCTGTAATATCCTCAAATTAATGTCGCCAAAAAAAAAAAAACCTGAAAGAATGAGCAATTTCTGTGATGGTTTATGTTTATAGATATCGTGTCGATGAAAATCACTGACAAAATAATTTTATTCCGTATTTACTTCATATAAAGCCTCCCCAGAATTACCAAGACTTATAATCTGCGAGCTTCCACGTTTTTGCAGCGGTGTAGCTGAGGTTTCCGTTCTGGGAAATGACGCCGTGTCACGGAAAAATCGGTTCCCTTTCGTGAGGATACAGTGGTACCATTTCAAGAGTCGAAGTGTCCTCAGAGTTATACTTTGTACCTCGTACCCACTTCCTTATTTTGAAAGAATTACTTCATTTTCACGTTCAGTAAAGCGAACAATCTTCGAATTACATTCAATAGACAACTTTCGGTGGTGTTTCCTACTGCTAAATGTCACTACAGTCGGCGAGACTGTTTGGGAAATGAAACGTACGACAAACCGGGGGTAGGGGGGGGGGTGGCATGAGCTCCACATTGCGAGTCTGCTACATGCAGATTCTGCATCATAAAAAGAATGCAAGACACCTGGAAGGGAAAGCGGAACAAAAGGGAGAACAAAAGGGAGAGAGAATGCATCTCTTTCAATTTTGAACGAAATGAATGCAACACTTTCGTACCTTACATCAGGGGTGCACGAATTTTTCCAAAATTCTACGAGCGACCTCAGAATTCCAGGTGTCAGATGAACATGACGCGAATTCCGTACCGACGAACCGCTAATATTAGGCGCCACAATACAAAATTTGGTTGCCACGACGACCTGACGCCTGGGACTTGCGCATCCCTGCCTTACATACATGAATGAAATAAGTTAAGCGGAAACTTTTCGTATTGAACTACTGCTACACAGTGGAGACGACTGAACGTTAGTCGCACATATGGCCTTGTCATTAACAATACTTTGCGGTACAGACGAAACTCGACAAGTTAAAGAAGATTTTAGTCCACAGACCAAGAGATTATTCTGCTGGAATGTGATAGATGCGCATGCGCAAGATTTCGCGGGCAATGTGGATTTACTACTACTCATCCTGAAAGCATGCGCACAGTTCACTCGCTCACTACACGCTACTCAAAACGCGCGATGTTTTTAGTCTGTGTGTAGGAGCAGAAATGACTGTCGCTCCTACCAAATAGCAGGCCAGTAAGGGAAAGGCAAAGTTCACCCTAGAACAGGCCATGAAGGCCCAGACGGGGAGTAGAGGTACAACTCTTTCTTTAACCTCGGCGCTAGATGGGTGTGGGTTGTCAACGCCACGCCCCGGCGGCTTTATCGCCGGGAAACGGACCTGGTAACCAATTGTACAGGAGGCTAGGTAGGCCCCAGGGCCGGTGTGGACGGGTGCGGAAAATCTAGCCGCCACCGGGATTCGATCCCCAGACCGTTCACAGCCGTAGCGAGTCGCCAACAGCATGCCAGTAGTCCCCCTATAGCCAGGGTCCCCCCGCACCGCGCCAGACACGCCCATTCAAGACGCAACGGATATCGGTACTGACGCGGGCTGGAATTTCTGTGACTTTTATCAGTTCCAACACAATGAACTCACACCGCTTATCACTAACTCTTTGTCAAGTTAATTCCAAACGAATCACGAATTCAGTAAGCCGATCTGTACAGAAAGAGGCATATAACAATTACAATAACGACGCCGACTAAATGGGTAAATTTTGTTTGCGGAAAGAAACTTGCTTGGGATTGTTGGCAGAACTGTGCGGATCATGACACAGAACCGAGGCGCACAGGGCAGGAGCTCGCGATACGACAAAATACGACAAAGCGGCACGCTCTATATGCTAATGGATGCCAGTAAACGAGGAGGTGAATTGAGCGCCATCAGTAAACACGCAGCACGGGGCTCAGTCATTACTCTGCCATCCTGCCACACAATTTGGAGGGGTGAGTGCAATACTTTGTGCCTAGTGTTCGAAGCTTGGCAGACACATACGATGAATCAGGCACAGACAGACAGACAGACACAGTCGGCTAGTTAGATACGGTACGCAGCACACAGCAAAGAATGGAAAGGGGACATTATTAGGTACACATACACAAACACATACACATACATACAGCAGAAACATGTCACACTCACGTCTGTGTTCATGTAATTATGTACAAACGTGCTCAAAAAGTTCTGCACTCACTCCTGTCACTGCTGTTAGTAACAGTTACACACCGGATGTCAATCTCATTACAGCTCATACATTACGTGTCCGGCAATTTAAATTTATAATTCTACAAAGCAATGCAATATTGTTACGGTAGTGTCTAACGGTAAAAAGCAGCTTCATCCAAAAGCCTACAACATAACATGGCCTATATCGGTAAAGCAATGAAAATGTTGGCGTTATGTAACTTTATACAGCAAGGTGTTTACAGCGTCGTTCCCCACTTCCCAGCACCTGAAGGTAACACCGTGACTTTGCATTACATTCGCAAGGCCGGTGGTTCGAATCCGAGTGACGGATACCCTGCAGCCTTCCGTTATCTTTCTCAGTATCTCCAGATGAATGAAACAAGATGCTTTGTAAGAAAAGCTACTATTGTTACTGACTGTGGAGTTTGCGGTTGACCTTGGCAGTGGTTTGCGCTGGGGAAAGACGAACGTCCTTCGATTGTAACCAGTAACCAATATATTCCAGTTAAAAATACATTGGGCTAAAGTGCAGTCGTGTTTTGAGCGTGAGAGATAACACATTTATTTTCTGTAGTTTTCAGCGTGGTTTGAGTTGTGCATAAATTTGACTTTGTGCTTTTTACAAACCAAACACCAACAAATGGCGACCAGTGTTCAAGAAAAACGTCATGCAGTGACACATACTCATGTTTTGACAGTATCTATGTTTTACCTCGACCGTCGTCGCGAGTGTTAAGGGACTCTACCCACGCTGTGCAGATCAACCGCATTCTCTTGAGTAAGAAGAGACAGTAGTAGCTTAGTTTGTCGATACTCTGCGTTTTATGCAACCTGACAGTTTAATACCGCATTCACAAGAACCTGGCACACGTGAAAGACATTGTAAATTTTAAAATTGGCCGCAACGGGTTCGTTTCGTCTTTCCACAAAATCTTATCGAAATCGGCCAACCTGGAAGATGTCTACAAGACTGAATGCACAACTGATTTCCACTTGTAGCTACCTTCACACGACTTACAGCCTTAAAAATAGCCCGTGTTATACGCACGCCTGTCACGGCACTTATGAAGCCGTGCGTTTTGTAGTTGCCTCTTTTAAGTTCAACAACATGAAAAGGTAAAGGTAAAGGTCACCCTAGAACAGGCCATGAAGGCCCAGAGGGAGAGTAGAGGTATAGATTTACTCTTTCCTTAACCTCGGCGCTAGATGGGGGGTGAGTGGTCAACGCCATGCCCCGGCCGCTTTACCCCCGGGAATGACCCGGTACCCAGGAGGCTGTCAACATGATAATTAAAATAAATTAAACCTTCTAAAATTGGAAAATAAAAATAAATAACAATAATTTAAATTAACCTTTCCATATCAACACTACAGATATCCTAGTGCTGTCCATTTTGATACTCAACCCACACTGAGCCTTTTGTGTTCGTGATTCCAGGGATGGCGAACCGTGAATACACGAACATACATTTCATTTTCACCCACCCATACACACAAGTGAACAAACATTTAATTACTGACTCAGTGGCAATTTCGTTTTATCAATATGCACATACGCGTATGTCTATGAAACGTCCATTCTGCGCGCCCAGCAAATTTTTCGACGCATCTTGTAGCAATGTGCCAATGGTTCGCCGTCGCCGATTTCCAGGTCAACTGATAATATCTACATACTTATCCTCACTCCAACTGCTTATACAGAGTGTTCGTGTTTAATCGGAATATTGTCGTCTGTCACTTTCCGTCGCCATTTCACCGCGCGAGTGGGATACGTTAATACAGACAGTTCAACTGAAAACCGAAACCAGACGCCGGCAAGCTTAACGGTCGTACATTTCCTCATATAACATAAATAATATACAACTTACCACGTATCAGAGTAGGTGTTGGGTACTACTACTACTTCCAACTCTCAGACAGGGCCGTGCCATGGCTCAAGCGGTTAGTCGCCGGCCTCTCACTGCGGAGGCCCTAGTTCGATCCCGGGTCAGTCCATGTGGGGTTTGTGGTGGACAAAGTGGTACTGGGACAGGTTTTTCTCCGAGTACTTGGTTTTTCCCCTGTCAATTTCATTCCACTGGTGCTCAATTACTTGTAAAACTTGGTAAAAACCTGCTCATCTTCATCATAGGGTTGCACAAAAAGCCTTAAGGCTGTGGTGCGTCCGTAGCATCTGCTGCGGGGCCCTTCACCATGTAAAAAAAAAAAAACTCTCAAACAGGCCTGACACCTGGTGACCAGATGATCAAATACTGTTTGAAGTTGTCTATAAATTGTCGATACTGCGCGGCAAGTTTATGGACAGCACCATGATTCGCACACCGCCAGTACTATCGGCGCGCGTACGGTACATTGCAATCATATTAGTCTCACAGTCCAGTTTGATCTGCTGTCTGTAACAGACGTGTGAAGCGCAGTGTGACGTACATTTCTTCCGTTCGTCAGTATCCAGGACTATTTTAACACAGAAGATTTTCATTACAGACAACTATATAATGAAGAAATCCTACGAAGTGTCGTAGGAAATTCAGAATACGGTTTCCTGGTGTTTCAGTTCCTTCTAAATCCATCACGTCTGCGAACTGAAGGAGGTAACACCAACACCTACTCTAACATACAGTAAGTTATGTGTATGAGGAAATGTAGGGCCACTAAGCGTGCCGTGCGTCTGGGTTCTGATTTTAACTTCACCCCCTCTACGATAAAAGAGCCGACAGGAAGTGACGAATAACACTTGATAGACAAAACAATGACCCAAGAGTGTGCCTACTACGCTTTCGGCATTCCCGTCTGAATTATGGGAGTGCTGTAGCTACTCATTTCGTTTGCGATTACCTCGACGAAGGGCCTTTTTGGTATATACGTAATAACATGGACAAGCTGTAAATTTCTGTAACCTAACTGCACAGTTTGAGAATAAAACTGTCGTGGGCTATGCCGATATGACTGAGAAATACCATCACAACACAGAAAGGTGCCCCGCCCGAATTTTCGATACAAATCTGGCCACATACTGTATCAAAAAACAGGTTTATTCGGCGTCAACTGACGATAATGAATTACAACTACAAAGAGTGGTGCAGAGAATGTATCTGAAATATGTAACCTATCAAAGGTCTCTTGGCGTTCACTCACGAACCCATTTCTTGAAAGATCAAATACAGTGTGTCCACAAAGTCCCTTCGGTGTTTTGAAAAATTGTGGCGCGCAAACAAATTGAGCTAGCAACATGCGGTTTGCGGCAGATTACAGTGAAACTCTGGAAGTTTTTCTTTTTGCCGCCAACAGATGACTTTATAACCTGAAGACCCGTATCAGGAATGCGATCTCGGCTATTCCAGCGGACATGCTCCACAGAACATGGCAAGAGCTCGAATATCGTCTGGACGTTCTCCGTGCTACCAAGGGAGACCACATCGAGGTCTACTGAGGTCAGTAAAAAATTTCCAGAGTTTCACTGTAATCTGCCGCAAACTGCAAGTGGCTAGCTCAATTTGTTTGCGCGCCACAATTTTTCAAAACCCCGATGGGACTTTGTGGACACACTGTATATGTGCAGATTCTTCAAAACTTATAACGTTTTAGAATATATACACCTTACTGATTCCTTTATCCCCTTCCAGAAACCCTCTTTAAAACCAACATACAACTAAACATATACGCTTTCCCTTCCAAAAGAAGGAGAAGCTAGAGAACTTCAGACATCTCGACCAGATCATGTGGAACAGATCAAAATAAATAAAAATTTTCGAAAAAAACAGAGCCACCATACATACACAGTTTCGTGCAAATGAACCTTAAAATAGTATTGGCATATAAACATAGACGCCAGTGCCCAGAGCTTTTGTGCAAAATATTTCGTGTACCTCTCCCTTACCCCAAGGCGTTCCATGATGTAAGAACCACGACATTTACGTCAACTTGGCAGGTGGCCTGCATGGTAGCCACATGGCCAAGAAAACTTTGCTATTCTTCACAAATTAATTATTACCCGACGACATCCTACTGATTTGATAATCCGATTATATGTCAAACTAGCTTCGCTTTTACGACGCACTTGCAGTTTAAAAAAAAAGGCATGTGGTACAATTACGATAAATTATGACTTACGACAGGGGGAAGGCACTCGATTAGAATTCATAACAAACTACAAATCCGTCCGTTAACACATGACAATGACGACGAAGATGCATGCCTGAAAAAAACGAAAAAAAAATCAACATTCAAGATTTCAGGCCTAAAAAAGAATATCAAACTACTGAAAGCATAAAACCATAACGCACGTGATTACAGGTTAGCACTCTCAACTCTCTTTTACGGTGACGAAACGTCAATAAAAATTAAAGTCAAATTCAGTCAAAACGAAAGAGAAGAGTTTTTAATGAGATCGACCACAAAATATCATGAGAAGACCACAAAAGAACCCCAGATAATATCCGAAAAAAACTAAAGACCAGATCACTTTGGACTGCAGAAAAAAAAAAAGATACGTAATGTCTGCAGAATACGAGACAGATAGGCTGCTGAAATTAATGGTGAAACTCAGACCATCTGAAGAACGGTATCAATGACGACCATTTAAATGGGTGACTATACAAGAGGAACCAGGACAGCGTAACTGGTACACAGGATCCGAAAAATGGCGGATCGATTCCCGACAGGGGCAACAGATATTTCTATTCTCCCAAGAACACAGGCCGGACGTAGCGACCAACACGCCTCCTATACAATGGGTAGGTTTATTCCCCGGGTTGTAAAGAGGCCGGGACTTGAAGCTGACCATTCACCCCACCTGGAGTATAAGTGAAGCCATGCTACGATTCGGTCAATATGCCATCATAGCACAGGGTCAACCTAACAAGTAAGGCCGGAACGTGAGCGATGGCGGCGAAATAATACTGCTGTACAAAGACAGAAGCCTCGCAGGGTGATGGAAATCACGCAGCTCTTCCTTTCGTGAAGAATTCCTAACATACAAGTCAGACAATGTACATATAACGTAATATTAAGGCGCGTTCGCGTAACCATTGTTGCCGTGGAAAATCAGTATTACGCATTCTGAGTGTGTGTCCGTAGCCTTAGTTACTCAGATGCAAAGGCGCATGCGCCGTATTATATTGTCATTTTTAGCTTATCTGCCTCTACCGTATTTCTCCACATTATCTCATAAACGGTACGATTTTCAGAAAAAAGTTCTTGAACATAAAATGTGTGTTTTGATTTTCTCTACAACTTCTGTCTGAAACATTTCTCATTCTAAGAAGAATTCAGCGAGATATTATCATAAATGTACTTAGGTCTTCATATAAAATACCCGTTATTCTTGTCAGATTTAAATCAAACTCGGGTTTTCTCGACAGATTTTCGAAAAATCTTCAAGTACCGAATTTCATGAAATCCGTCCCGTGGGAGTAGAGTTATTACATGTGGAGAGATGGACAGACGGACGGACAGGCATGGCGAAGCTAATGGTCGCATTTCGCAATTTTGCAAAGCGCCAAAAAAAAAAATGACGACGATGACAAGCGCGCGAAAGTAAGATATACGAACTTCCGGTGAGGCCGTACACTTGCGATGGACTATCATCTTCGGGGTATTAGCATGTCTCCTTATCACTACTGTCAGACCAGTTGATCGAACTGTTATAACATCAAATCATTAGAGATTACCTCACCTTGCGTCTACCTATCACTACCAAGAGGTGTAATATTAATAAGGAAGCCATACGAACTGCTGACGTTAGAATGACAACAGCGCAACACAGTAACGTAACGTAATGTAACGTACGACTATCATATATTGTGCATAATGATGTAATTTACATGAACACAAAGCCTTTGGTGTAACTTTTTTTTTAAGCGTCAAATAAAAAGTACGGCGATCGCGCGAAAACTGCATTAACCAGTCGATTCAATATGGACCAGCTAAGCACAGCAATGTTCACTACACAACAAAATACTTCATTTTAAATTTCTCCGACATGTTTCGGCTTTTACGTCACTATCACAGACAACTCCACGTAACACTCATGGAACATATCTAGAGCTTTAAAATGTTTACAGTTTCATATATCAGCATTATACATTTAAGTTAAAGTGTACAGTGAGTTACAATGTTGGTTGTTACCACGCAGTTCATTACTGATAAGTAGAAACATGGAAATGGAGTTTAGGTTTCACCAAACATTCCATTAATAAATCATAAATGAGCACATCATTATGACACAACACGTACATACGTACCTAGGTGTAAAGGTAAAGTTCTCCCTAGAACAGGCCATGAAGGCCCAGAGGGGGAGTAGAAGTATAGCTCTACTCTTTCTTTAACTTCGGTGCTAGATGGGGATGGGTGGTTAACGCCACGCCCCGGCCGCTTTACCCCCGGGAATGACCCGATACCCATTGTACAGGAGGCTGAGTGGGCCCCAAGGCCGGTCTGGACGGGTGGTGAAAATCTCGTCCCCACCGGGATTCGATCCCCGGGACGTCCAGCTCGTAGCGTAGTCGCTATACCGACTACGCTATACCGGCACACGTATCTAGGTATATGAAAACGATATATGCACCACAACACACATAATTCGGACTCTGCAAAATCTTGGCACTTGTCACAATTTCGGTTCAAAATATTTTTCCTCTGTCTTCAGCGTCACTTTTCTAAGGAGATCTCGATACAGCAGACATAACGCAAAGGGATGGAGCGACGTTTACAAAGAATTCCGTCACAAAATAAATTTAAAGCACAGATACATGCAACGCTAAATTTCACGTGCCAAAGCCGCCAAAACAGCGGCATTCAGACAAGGTTTTCTTATTTTCCCAATAACACTTTTATTTACATTACTCTATTACGTAAGAGACGCTCGTCTGACCGTTGCGAACTTTCAAACAGACAAACCACTGTGCTGACATACACAGACAACGGACGTGCACAGCGTAAAGCAGCACGGAAGCGATATGCCATTTGGAAGACATAGGCACGGAAGAAAGGATAATATTAAAATGGATCTATAAAAACGGGATATGAGGGTGTGTTTTACACTCATCTGACTCAGGATCTTGATCACTGTAACGATCCTTAAGAGTCCATAAAGACTTAAAACTGCTCAACTAACAGAGCAACTACTGACGTTTCAACAAAATCTGTTCCACGGAGCTCATTTCGACCAGTCAGTTCGTCAGTATAAAGCTGGCGGTTTCTGTCACAACACGTTGAAGAGAACCGACATACAATTGGGGGACAGGCTATAAATCACCGAAGTTATTACGTCTCGGCACTGGAAACGTTCTGCAATAATAGAATTACAGCAGACGTGACGTAAATACGTTTATGATATCACAGATTTCGTTAGAAGGTCACAATAAATGCTCTCCTTGCAGCGTCGTCCCACTCCAAGTAAACAACGCTGTATATATATATATATATATATATATATATATATATGACATGGCAAGGCATGCCATAACTGAGGCTGTAGAGAAGCCTCTACAGTTGAAAATGAGTACAGTATCAAATGGCTGAGTGCTACAGAAATGTGATTATAACTAGTAACTTTAAGGTCAGTGTACAAGTTGTCATTACGGGCTTGCAACAGCCGCACGGACTACGGCCGTATGGGCTAAGGCACTGGTATTCAACCTTTTTTTGTTCGCGTACCCCCACATATAATTTCTCTTCAACTTTGTACCCCCAAAAGTTGTTGGTGTTTAATTCAAGTTATACATAGTCTATAATCTACATCTAAAATAAGTTACATAAATTACATCCAAAATAATGTATTAAATAACAAGTTTTAAATGAAAAAAAGGAGAATCAAGCTACTGAATAACGAATATATTATTGCCTATCATATAAAAATTAACAACGGAACAAAGGTATTTTAGCAAAGCAAAATTATATGCACTATGTGGAATAAAATGAAACTAGCCGTCCAGATAAGAATCGCATAAAGGAGAGAGAGAAATGGCGCTCCCAAATCGTTTGTCCTTACGTCCGGGTCTCTTGTAGCTAACCCTAAATCTAGCCCTGATTATTTAGTGTTTATCATGAAATAATATATTTATTTTTTTTTAATTTTACGTACCCCTAGGATGTCTTCGCGTACCCCAGGTTGAATACCACTGGTCTAAGGCGTAGGTCTGCAGCCGCTCGGTTGCTGCGATCGCGGGTTCTAATCCCGCTGAACGCATGGATGTTCGCCTCTTATGTTTGTTGTGTGTTGTGTAGGTAGCGGCCTCTACGACAAGCTGATCCCTCGTTCAGAGGAGTCCTACCGGCTGTGTGTGTGTGTCTAATTGTGTGTGATCTAGAAACCTCAACAGTGAGACGACCTAGGTCCGAATTGGGCTGTTGCGCCACAGAAAAAAAGTTACACAATGACTTACAGTGAGGATTTCACTGCCCATACGCAGACCTGTAAGGACTTCACATATCATTCCCAGGGAATCAGAAAATCAGAACACACTACTAACAACTCAACGCGTAATACATACATGTGAGTCTCCGAGCTGACGGAGACGAATGAAGACACCAGGCAAACGACCGTGACCTCAATCCTGCGGTGCTCAATGAAGGTCAAGGCGAACAGGGAAAGCAGCACAAGTAACGGCAACGCACGTCACAGCCCACAACATAATGACTATACTCTCCACATTCGACGCCTCTTCTACACCTTTCGTGGTCATGACTATTGCTATTAACGACAGTTTACGGTGTCCGTACGCTTACACGTGTAAATATAAAGACGAAATCATGGCTTGTGCAGATGTAACGATATCACGGGCGGTGCATACGTGAGTCTGTGTTGGCTCGCTCCATACAAAAATACGTAACTTTAATAACCAAGGTCTCTCACTTGATTCAACTCCACACTGCACAGGCGCAAAGTTAAGATGGTGGCATCGAACGAGTAAGTGTAGCGGTTCGTACTTCTTCTTCGTACTCCGAAAGCTCTTGGTTCGAATCTCGGCCTCTACCCTGATAACATATTTGTCAGCTCGTGCAGGCATTAATATACACGCAGTTGAGTGTGATCTTATTTTAAGTGAAGTCTGTAGTGAACACCGCGCTGTTAAACCTTCCAAGGCCGAACAAGATAGACGATGTACGTACAACGTTACAATGTGGCGCGTTCGCGTAACCACTGTTGCCATGGAAACGCAAACAGTGGGTTCCCTTTGCACTGTTGTCGAGCTACACAATCTTTCGTACTGCTGTTAACAGTAATAAGTACTAAATACAGTCGAACCCGGTTATAACGACATCAGTTTATGCGACACCTCGTCTATAACGTCAGATATTCTGTGGTACCGATTAATTCGTCACTGTTAACCATAACATTATACTCCTCCGTTATAACAACAAATAATTCAGTCCCTTTCATAACGTTATAACCGAGATCGACTGAATTATGAATGTGTGTGTCTGTATTCTTGCCTCAGTTATCCGGCATGCAAATCGCATATTTTCTGCGCAGCATTAGATTGTCATCTGTGGTCTGTCTGGCTCTATCATATTTTTACACAGTATCTCATAAATGGCACGGTTTTTGGAAAAAGAATTAGTGGACACAAAATGTGTTTAAGATTTTCTCTACAGATTTTGTTTGAAACCTTATTCATTCTAAGAAGAATTCAGCGAGATATCATAAATGTATATAGCTCTTCACGTAAATAACGTACCCATTATTCTAGTCAAATTTTCATGAAAGTTGAATTTTCTCGACATATTTTCGAAAAAATCCTAAAATATCAAATTTCATGAAAATCGTAGAGTGGGAGCAAAGATGTTCCATGCGGGCGGGCGGACAGAGACATGAAGAAACTAATAGTCTCTTTTTCGCAATTATGCGGACGTGCCTAAAAACGTATCCCCCGACATCCAGCAGAACACTGCTTTATTTGAAGGTTCGACCAGGCTTTGCCTCCGGTTCCTTCTGACAGAAGTAGAATTAAGATAAAGATGTGTGTGGAGCACAAACGGAGTAATGGGTACAGGAAAAAACCGAAGCACTCGGAGAACAACCTGCCACAGTACCACTCTATCTACTACAACTCTCACACAGACTGGGCCGGGATCGAATCTAAGCCTCCGCGAGGAGGCCGGCGACTAACCGCCTCGGTCATGGCACGGCCTTTAAATGCTTAAATTCATTCTAATCATATATTTTTAAAAAATCAGTTCGTACCCCATAACAAACTTCGTCTCCATTGGTAAGACCAAGCGATTGAAGTTGTTTACGCAAATAACCCGCATTTACTGTTGATAATCATACGATACACAGAAATACAGTGTAACAAATCGCAGTGCTCACACGTCACAGCAGGTGTCGGTGGCTTTAAACGTTTAAATTACCGAAAAAAAAAAAACCAAACAAGAAGGCTACATTTGCATGAGACGTGTCGGCATGACAGTATGACACCCTGTAGAAGCCAGCCGACGACATCACACGCCGTAAATACCAACAAGTGCGTTACGGTATAACCGCATGTACCTTCAACTAACAGCCCGAGGCATCTCGTGGTCTTCGTTGGTCTCTCCTGTCGTGTCGGAAGAGTTACGTTACTTCAACCTTGCTCCACATCTATACTGATGAAATCGCACAACCCTGTCATTAAAATAGCATCCCTGAATAATTTATGAAGCACTCGAAGTGATCAATACAGTATTCAGGATATCCTGGTTTGCCAAGCAGTTGGCCTACATACTCGTAGGTTACTCCTCAGCTTATTCTACCAGCCATTACAGCCTCATAACACTTCGCTGGAGTAATACGAATTATACAGAACCATCAAACTTTACGAACGGGCATTCGTGGGCGCCAAAAAAAAAACCTTTCGCGGAAATTCGTACAACAGGAGCTATAACATACACAGCTGACACGGCGTCGCTACATGACATAAACAAAGAGATGAATTAACTGATCGTAATATGGGCTACGTTTCGTGAACTTATCTGCTAAACGTTTCAGCTTTCCGTTACACAGTAAATCCAAAACATATGGCCGTGCCGTGGCTCAGACGGTTAGTCGCCGGCCTCTCACCGCGGAGGCCCGGGTTCGATCCCGGGTCAGTCCATGTGGGGTTTGTGGTGGACAAAGTGGCATTGGGACAGGTTTCTTCTCCGAGTTGTCGGTTTTCCCCTGTCAATTTTATTCCACTGGTGCTCCATTACTTGTAAAACTTGGTTAAAAAAACTGCTCATCTTCATCTTCATCATAGGGTTGCACAAAAAGCCTCAAGGCTGCGGTGCGTCCGTAGCATCTGCTGCGGGGCCCTTCACCATGTAAAAAAAAACTCAAAAACATTGTTTTACTTCACTTCAGATTGGCATTAATTCTGTTTCTTTGGTTCCACAAGCTAAAGGCTTTATGCGTAAAAATGATGCAGGAAATCCTGCAAATGCATTCAATAAATGTAAAAAATCTGCGACTTCAAACACGGACGTTATCTTCGTTCACTCTCTTGCACCAGAAGAAATTTAATTAAATGTTTTCCCCCTTTTTCGTTTAGCCAGCGAGAGGGACGTATTCCACAGGAAGGGATGCGTCCAGATTCCACCCCACTTCATTCTCAGACAACGTAAAAAGTTGCCATTGTTTTCTACCATCTGTATCTAACACGAATTGGCAACCACCGTCCAGTGACAATAATATGACCCGTAATGTGGCCGATCCCAGTGGCCGCGCGGTCTAAGGCCTGGGTATGAGTCCGTTCGTTTGCTGGGACTGCGGGTTCGAATCCTGCCTACGGCATGGATGTCTGTCTCTTGTGTGTGTTGTGTGTTGTCAGGTAGACGTCTCTGTGTCGGGCTGATCACTCATCCAGAGGAATCCTACCGAGTGTGATAACCTCGATAATGAGGAGGCCCTGGCCCACTAGGGGCTGTTGCGCCACTGGGGGGGGGGGGGGGGGTGTTATTAAGGAATAAATGAATATCGTTGACATCAAGTTGTGACACATGAACAGCAGAAAGGAAGCACACAGCATCAGTCACAACTCAATTTTAATCACTTTTAATATACATTTATTATATTTTAACACTTTTCACAATACTGAATTTTACATCGTTTCGGCTTATACAAATCTAATTTTTGTAAAGCTGAGATTTCAGTTATCTGGAAAAGTACCATTCTATGGGTTGACTTTAAATCATTTTAATTGTGATTTTAATTGCCTGATAAACCCCGAAACATGTAGCAAACAGAACTGATAAAAATTTAGTTGCAATTGACGGTGTGTGCTATCTTTCTGCTCACAGACCTGAATTCGATACCGTCTGGGGCACAGGTAGTGCATAAACTTCGGAAACAGTAGGAAAAATCTCCAAAATTTTGTTGGTTTAGAAGTGCTGAGGCTTAATTAAAAACGAAACACTTTTACACACATTTTGCAAAAAGAATCTACGTGCATCAATATGACATTTCCAAACTATGCAATTTCAGAAATATAGGAAGATGTGTGAATGGCAGCGCGCATATACTCGCACAAATGTAACAAACAAGCCCAGGTTATGCGCTATATACTGCAAACAAATTCACGAAACTACTGTACTACACCTACTGATACAGAAGTTGAAATGGAGCAAAAGGAAGTCTGTAAATCAAATCGGGCAAATAAATGACACGGTAAATACAGACTTCAACGTGATTCGCAAAATTGCGAAAAAAGAGACTATTAGTTCCGTCATGTCTGTCCGTCTGCCTGTCTGGCCGTCCGCATGGAAAAACTCTGCTCCCACTGGACGGATTTTCATGAAATTTCATATTTTTTTCTAAAATCTGTCCGGAAAAATCAACTTTCAATAAGATCTGACAAGAATAACGGGTACTTTGCATGAATACTTCTTTAAAGGTAAAGCAATCCCATTACAGGCCAGGACAGGCCCTTAGGGTTCCAGGAGGTTGAGGCTCCCAGATTTTTAGACAATCGGCACATGAAGGTAGTAAGGTTGTCAGCCCTACGCACCAGCCGCCTTTACCCCCCCCCCCCCCAATAAATACTTCTTTACATTTATGATATTTCCCTGAATTCTTCTTCGAATGAGGAATGTCTCAGACAAAAGTTGCAGAGAAAATCAAAACACACACTTTATGTTCACTAATTTTTTCCCCCCGAAAATCGTGCCGTTTGTGAGATAATGTGGAAAAAATATGGCACAACTAGACAGCCCACAGATGACAATATAACACGGCGCATGCGCTTTGCATGCTTGATAACTAAGGCTACAGACACACACTCACAATATGTAATACTTATTGCTTTTCCACGCCAACAATGGTTACGCGAACGCGCCTCAATGTCACGTTATACGTACATTGCCTGTCTTGCACACTGCAAAACTGATGTTACTTCACCAGCGCAATTAAGGACTCCAACATACTTGAAACAAACTCATAGGTTTACTCTGTGTGAGAAATATACATTAGGCTCAGAATGTGAGGAGGTCTGTTGCCACGGCACACTACTCAGTCCAAGAACTCAGAAGAAATCACATGGCGCAACGATGGAACAGAACTAGCGATGCACCACTAATTATTCCCAGTGCACGAAACAAAAAACAAACACCGAACGATACTGAAGTTCTCACAGCGGGTTTGAAAAAGATTCGAGACTTCTGAGATGTTACACCGCATCTACTGGTAAATGTTTGCCAACTGGCACAAACTCCCAGGGGCTTGCATCTTCACAAAACCACAAGTTTTTAACATAAAATTTGTTACTAAAGGATTCAAGTTGTGCAACACAAATTCCGTCTCGAATATTAGTCACAGATTATCCCACAAACTAAGCTGAATCGCTGCCATTCGTACTTTCAATGAGCAATTAAGCACTAATCTAAACAAACAGGACGACGAGAGGGAGAATTAGAAACTAACAGCCTTACTAATACAAAAAGTCAAACGGATTCTCTTATTAATAAATGGGGCTCCACTGACAATTAATTAATTTGTAAAGTATTCCACAGCATTAAGTACTTCAAAATTACTTTCAAGTGAACCCTTATCGTCAATGATTTATATAGCAGATTACTGTAGGGGAAATGAAAAGTTTGTATAAACGAAGGCAAGAATACAGTAGAAGATCGAGACATAGAGTGTAACTTCTCTGCTCTATGGAAATGGTTTTAGATGATTTTTTCTGAGTACCATAGTATACAAAACAGATCAGCTTTTAATAAAGTACTTTTGAAGTGTGTTAATTCTTCAAATATGTAGGGGTCTAAACGAAATAAAGTAATGTGATACCAACATGGATTACTGATTTCAAATAGGGCCAGTTAATGTTAAAAATAATCAAATAGTAACTCTATCACTCGTACTCATAACTGAAATTTGTTGAAGCGGAATTCAACCTTTAGATTGCACAGGACGATTATACTGACGTGTAATTTCTGTACCGGCTGGGGCCCGCAGTTTATGTCCGATGTTCGTGTTAACAAATAGCTCGTCAATGTGGGCACCGTCAGTGAATTCGCGGCAGCAATATCAGTACAACATGCAGTGTTATTTGCATAATTCATAGCGATAATTTTTCTCCTCTAAATATTTATGAATTACAATTCAATGACGCATGTCACGACGCAGTAACGAGTCTCTCTTCAGGTCTTACTTCGAGGTTAAGGGCACAGCAATTGCTGACTGCATGCTGACTGAATACTTTACACCACTTGGTTGCCGGGAGAAAACATAACGAAAGGTACCAGACGAGATAACATTTTCGAAATTCCAACTTACGCCTATGTAACGCAGTACTCGACACACTTTAAAAGAAGGTATCAAAAAACATGAAACATTTACTGACCGCATTCCAGGACATCGCAGTGAACACAAAACAAGGGCCAATACACAGCAGTCCAAAATAATTGTATTATACACATATAAATCACATTCACGTACATGCTCCGGGTGACAACCATCACGTGACGGTTTTCATTCTTCGAACAGCGTCACGTAATACAAATATGTTGTTAACTGTGTTATTTTCTGGCAAATCATGTAGATTTTGTCCACAGGGGATAATAATAATAATAATAATAATAACCATGGCTCGACAGCCCTATATGGGCTTGGGCCTCCTCTTTCCGAGGTTACGAGGTCTTTGTGCATTTGCGGCAGTGAGGGACCGGCCCACTGGCCGCGCTTTTTCAACTTGAAAAAGTTATATTCATGCCGTAAATCTACGACATGGGACTGACGGCTTTACTTAAGTGGTGCTCCGGATTTTTATCACCCTCAAAAATCCATCGACCTCGGTCGGGATCGAACCCGCGAACCTTGGGTCCAGTGGCGAGCACGCTAACCACTAGTCCACCGAGGTCGACATATGTAAACATCTAGCGGTGTGAAATCTAAAAGACTGAGAAGTTTGGGAGAAATACGATTCCTCTGGAAATAAAGGCTAGCATCGTCTGGCTCTATGGTCCTTCACTATGCACGGTCATTCTCCATATAACATGGAAAATTATTCATGACAAAAAACATTCGAGAGACATTCATCTTGTTTTTGAGGCCAACAGACCCTGTAACGCACACAACTGACAGTATCGTTACGTCACACTTAACAAAACACAATAAAATCCACAACTCTCGCACACGTAACAATTACGAACATTCTGCGCATGTGCAGAGGTGCCCTCATCGTCTGGCCAATCTGTAATGAGCCATAATAAAACACGATATGCCATGTAACTGCAATGGTACCATCCTGGATTCACAAAGGCCAGAACGTAGATCAGTGGCCTTCAGAGTCTTAATTATATGTGGCACCCTCGTGATTAATGCGAATTTCTGCACAACACATGTGAAGTAAAAGTGTGAATTTTTGGTGCCAGAAATCAAAGTTTTTTTAAAACATAAATTGCTACCTCAAAAATATAAAATTTATGCACATTTATGAAAAATATTTTACTACTAGCCACTTACAGTAAAAATAGACCCAGCACCGACTATACACAAAGATGCGTAGAAAGATAAAAATAGTTCTTTATTCCAACCCGGATCCCCTGATGGTTACTGTATCAGGGAAATTCGTCGCCGAGCGATCATCGTATGTTTACGGCGATGAAGCAGAATACGAGTATTGAAGGCTACAACTGATGCGGTTTTATTGTTTGTACTTTACCTGCACAGTGACTTCTGGCTCACTCTGTCCACACCAAGGCCTTGTTTTACGGCCCAGTTGTGTTCCTGAACAAGTGGGCGTAAATCTAAACTATTCCCATAAGAAAAATAAAAATGCAAATAAACCAGCCAAAGGGCGTTCAATCGAAAATGAGAGTGCGTAAATTAAGAAGTGCAAATACGTGCAAACGAGATATCAGCATGAATGGAAAGTTCGGGGGGGGGGGGGGGGGGGGGGTTCTTTCCCATTTCAGCTACAAAATAAATTACGCAAATGCATGCACGTACGTAACCTTGAGCATTTAAATTATAAAAAGGTGGAACGTCAGTGGGTTTGGGGGGTGGGGGGTGCGGGGGGGGGGGGGGGGGCGGATTGTATTCACTATGCACAAGACAGTAAATCAATTTTGGGCTCAGTGTATTCCGCTACTACTTACTCTTTGTGGCGGTCATTTCGGAACAGGTTATTTAAACACGAGTACTAGTGGGGCTTCGTTTCACCATGCACGTTGTACGAAGGTCTTCGTACAGAGGGAGACCAAACTGCTACTTTGTCGCGGGTCTACCAAACAAAATTTAACATAAATATTAAAATAGGAAAGAATGTGTCATTCATAACTTACGCCCGATCAAGATTTGGGTTTGGACGACACAAACTGGAGGTCCGACTTCCGGCAGCAGTAGCAAGAAATCTTGGCGCGCTTTCGCAAAGCAACTGCAAAATGCGACGATCTAAACACCTCACCTTTTACGAGACAAGTACAGACATCTCACCCTTACGAGATAAGTACGGGCAACATGATACTTCGCCGCTAACGGAAAAGCACACGACATCGATCGATATCTCGCCCTTTACGAGATAAGTAGGGCAACATGATACTTCGCCGCTGACGGAAAAGCACACGACATCGATCGATATCTCGCCCTTTACGAGATAAGTAGGGCAACATGATACTTCTCCGCTGACGAGGCAAGCACAACACATCGATCGATATCTCACCCTTTACGAGATAAGTACGGGCAACATGATACTTCGCCGCTGACGAGGCAAGCACAACACATCGATCGATATCTCGCCCTTTACGAGATAAGTACGGGCAACATGATACTTCTCCGCTGACGAGGCAAGCACAACACATCGATCGGTATCTCAACGTTTAGGAGGTAAGTACAAAAAGAAATAAAGCAGTGCAAGAGGAGCCGTAGAAGCAGTTTACGATCTAAACACACAACCCCAACGCGAAAAAAAGGGGAAAGTAATGCCTGCGTCCCCATTGTACTGCAAATGTTCACGAATACGATAAACAACATGAAAATACGGGCAATAACAGAAGGAATGCTCCAGAAGTGTTACGTCCTGTGGACGCTCCCTAACTTGTTACTTTGTCCGATGCGACGAGATCGGTTCTGAAGCCCAACCAGCTTTCTTATCCAGTACGTATCGTGGGCTCTAACCCCGGGGCTAAAATGGCCAGGACGTGAAGGTGACCAAAAATCACCTCCATCTGTACCGAAGTTAAGAATATATGACGCTATCCACCCCATTCCCGTATACGTCATCACATGGTGCTTAAGTAGACGCAAGAGCAACTTCACCTTGAACTACGAAGATTCAGGCACATCACAGCCTTCGGCTCCTACAGACAGCAAGTAAACCTGCAGGTACTTGCCCGCTGTATGCTCAAGAACATGAAATTACTGCGTTCTCCTTGGTCCATATGACCACCAAGGAAGGCAACAGTTCATTCGAAACGTCGGGAACCACTCCTGCATTGACGCAGTGTCACATCGCAGAAGAGTGGAATCCCCATCTTACAACTAAATGACAATGTGCAACTCCCAATTTCCTACGCGAATACTATTGTAATCCAACGTGCGGTATGCAAAGCAGAAAATGAAGGCGCGCAGGTAAAGGCCGAACAGAAATGTGCAGACAAAAATAAGATCGAATTTTACAGACCACACCTCTTGGTACATCTCGAATTCACTTACAGTAGCCTTCCTGTATCTGAAGAAGAGTGAAAAATTATGGATTTTTTCATGAAGTAATTTCCACCACCTTCCTGTTACGGGTACTTCTTCTGACATCGTATTTTCCCCAATACTTTGTGCTCAAACAGCTTCAAACTAAAAGCAGATCTTCCAGAAGAGGAGAGATGGAAGCATGGAAGTGTCAGACAGAGAGAGAGAGATAAAGTTTCACATACAAACAAAACTTCAAAGTAGGTCCATAACGACAAATCCGTTCAATAACGTCGGCGACCACACGTGCGAACAGCAGGATGGCCGAACGCCTTCGTTACGCTTTCCTTACAATACACCGGGCAAAAAAACGCACAGACTTATTCGGTGAGAAATGCCTTCAGCCTGTGTGTAAAGATTTCTCTCTACTGTAACTAAGTTTCATTTAATGCAACATTACTTGAACTAATGTTTGTGTACTTTGTACAAGAGGAACGCTAGGGAACAGTTTTCATCTCAAACTGTTACTAGCCCTGATTTCCCTCAAGAGTGTTTACCCTACACGAACACGTCTTCTGATAACTGGAAATCAATTCTGTTCCAACAGGAAGATAGGCCTGCGGACGGCCCCAATCAGCTAATTGCACGCATAAATCTGTTGGGCTGCAAGGGCAAGTATGAGCACGGCACTCCCCGGCGGAGGGGTGTTGCTATAAATTCAATCCACTTCATCGTAATTGTGTATTACAAAATACTTCGAAACATAAATGGAGAAATTTCATTCACATAAATAACCAGCAAACCTAAAAAAAGAAGGCCCATGCACTTAAAATGATGACTACAGCCGCGCATGACAAGTGGTTGGTTCAGCCTACTAGGGATTTTGCTCGTTACACCAAACGTGTGCAATTTAACAATCTGGTAATTTATCTTTGTTGTATTTGGAATAACCAGACTAACATCCTATGAACTGTCTTCAGGAAGGTGTGATAGATTTACTAATGACTTAACTAGCTGGGGCAGGTTCAAACACATAACACTGTAATGAAACTTCGAGATCCGCAACAGGCAAAGTAGTTTTTGACCAGCTTCGCTACCATCAGGTTCTCAGGGACTGTGATCAATTAAATCATATGGAAAATTATAATACTTCTCAGTTTCTGATACGTGTTTGTCGCGAAGATATTTGGGCCTAAGACTGCATTATAAGGAGCTTCACGATTTGTGCTCTTCGCCAAATATTATTCGGGTGATCAAATCAGGAAGGATGAGAAAGGCGGGGCATGTAGCACGTATGGGAGGCAGGAGAGGTGCATACAGGGTTTTGGTGGTGGAAACCTGAGGGAAAGAGAAAATTTGGAAGACCTGGGAGTAGGTGGGCGGATAATAATAAAAGATCTCAAAGAAAAATGACGAGACGGTGTGGACTCTGATCTGGCTATAGACAGGAAAAGCAGCGGAGTCTTGTGAACACATTACTGGACCTTCGAGTTCCAAAAAGAACGAGTAATTTCTTGACTAGCAAGAAGCGATAAGCTTATCAAGAAGGACTCTGCTCCGTGCAGTTAGTCACAACCCTTCAAAGTTATTAAGGAGGAAAACCTGATATGAAAAATTACTAATTCATATGTCAACCAATGCGAGTACCAAAACACACACGAATCGTGGACACAAAAACTTTCAAAGCCGGACAACTTCCAACCCTTCGACAGTACGATCGGCAAAATCATTTTGCAAAACTCGGTAGTTTCTTATCATGACGTGAGCTTAATAATTTCAGAACACTTTACTGGTGTGCCGTTCCTGTCGGCAATGGTCTCTCCAGCACCACTGGAATCCACTAAAGTATTCCTGTCTGTGAATGCCTAGCAATATTGAGCGCTATTGCTGGATCCACTACGAACGATACACACGTTTTCCATTCAGAATTCTGCATTTCCTCTCTCCATTTCCCCCGTTCTTGGATTCCAAAACGTCAGTCATCCTCCATTACAGACTCAGCCGAAAGCCATCCGCATTCTCAAGCACACAGACCACATTCCTTCAACCCTGGCAGTGAGCTCCCCAACCGAATCAACCCTATGTTCTGCAGCTTTTCTTCTCCGTAATGCTTCTCCGTCCTACACTCCTCCAGCTTCTCATGTGCGTCTGAGCATCGCACAGCAAAAGAAAGGGTGAAATTCGACAAAGCAATGAGTGTGATAAATGTTTTGGCTGGAGGGTGCGAGACTTAGCAACAGGTTGCTGTGGCAATGTTTATAGATCGACGACATCAATCGAGAGATCGATACGTCTTACACCAACACGACAGTGCTGTGCCACAATGTCAGTATTTAAATGTTCTCGTCATCAGGATCCCTGCCATCCAGTTGGAGCTAGTCACACAGTAATACTCAAAAGAAATTAATGTACCAGACTGAAAGACTATCCGTTTATAGTATACATTATAGTATACATTATATTACATATACCGTGCATTTGTGATAATTGATTTTATTTCAATCCAACAAATGCACTACACTTTCTTTTATTGATTTCTTGCCCCTACATATGTTTCGGCATACCTTGTGCCATCCTCAGGGAGGGTCGTCGAGAGTTCACAATCTTCAATACATCCAATTGTTTTTCACTCACTTTCACAACACATAATTATTGTAAGCCACCATCACTAAATATCACTTGTCTTTCTGTTCATGGTAATTATCTTATCTTTCTTCAGTGTTTTTCTTTTTATTAGAATTTTTAAAAAATGAAGCTAGTTGTAAAGTATTAAAAAGATAATGAAAATTGTGTTTGACAGCTGGCTATGTATACTAGTTGTTCGATCACATTTGTTGTGAAACTGAGTGAAAAACAACTGAATGTATTGAAGACTGTGAACTCTCGACGAACCCCCTGAGGATGGCATAAGGTGTGCCGAAACATTATCTAGGTGCAAGAAATCAATAACAGAACGTGTAATGCATTTGTTGGATTGAAATAAAATTAATTAATCTATCACTTTAATTTAATTTCGGATACAAATCACCGAGGCCATAAGTCATTTCTCTGACTCGATACAGACTTACATTTCATATCTGAATTGGGTTACATACGCAATTGACAGGGAGCCGGGAAAGCCATTAGTCATCAAACTACGGGTTGGACGATCCGGGGTTCGAATCGTGCGCACAACCTGTGGCCCATCCAGCCTCCTATTCAATAGGTACCGGGGTTCTTTTGTGCAGGTAAAGCGGCCGAAGCGTGCTGTTGACCACTCACGTCAACCTCGGGCCGAGGTTAAGAATGTGTAGAGCTACACCTCAACTCTCCCTATATGCCTTTCTTTTACGGACCGTGCGCAATAATATACGCATAATTTTAAACACACACACAAACACAGCAACAGCTGTTGGCGATTTTGCCTCGTAAAAACAAAGCTATCCCTATACAGGGTTCCAGGAGCTTCAGACTCCCTGATTTACAGACAATCGGAACATAAACGTGGTACGGTTGTCAGCCCTACTCACCGGCCGCCTTTACCCCCAGGAAATATTCCTGGTACTCATTTCTATTACAGGCTGAGTCGACCCCAGGGCCACAGTGCGACCGAAAGGATTAACTCAACGAAAAATTCCAACGACACCATCGGGAATCGAACCCACGACTTTCCGGCTTGTAGCGCAGTGCCTCAACCAAATGTGCCACCGCGTTCCCCACGATTTTGCCTCGTAAATACCCCCTTTTTCCCCTTACTATTACAGCCACGTGAAAAGTGCAGCACAATCGAAATTTGTCAAGATATGCTACACCTGAAAAGGAAGGAAGGACTTAAAATATAAATGCATCTGAAGTACAAGCATTTCTACATGTGTTACGTCCCATGCAGAACGAAAACAGTGCTACAGGATACGCACGACAACAAACTAAGGGTCTTCGTACATATACAAGTGCTCTATCGCCGCAGCAGCTTACAAAACATAAGGCGACTTGTTAGCAAAATGCTGCGAGAATTCAACAGAAGGCATTACATCCCTATATGACGAACATAAACCGTAGCATTAAATGCCCAACGCGGTTTACTGTGCAGCTTGAAATAAAGGACTGAAGCCAGAAAAGGAGGAAAGAAAGAAATACAAACGACAACCATAGGCCTAGGCTACTTTCCATCGTTGTGGCAATTCATATCCCTACAAAGGAAGAGGGTCACTTCACTGCAGTACACAATGCAAATGCGATTAACGAAATACATCCTCTGGGGACGAGAAAGAAACAAACACACGCAGAAAATCTTTAGGAAAGAAAATAACAGACTGCACCCTCTCAACGCTGACACTATTTTGCTATTAAATTACTTACCATGTACAGCCGAACTCGGTTATAACGTCATGAAAGGGACTGAATATTTTGTGTCGTTATAAACGAGTGTTGTTATAACCGAGTTGTGTAACGTCATGGTTAACAGTGAGGAATTAACTGGTACCACAGAATATCTGACGCTATAGACGAGGTGCCGTATAAACCGATGTCGTTATAACCGGGTTGGACTGTATTTTATTGGTTTTCACATTTTATATTGACATGTATACTGTAACACCCAAGGAATGAAATCTCAATCAAACCATACAAATACGAAGTTGCAATTGTAATTTTATCTTTATGTACTTTTGATGGAATATAACAATACGAGTACAACAATAAAGTTGTAACTGTTAATTTTTCTTTATGTATGTTTAATGGCCTGAAAATGACCACCTAGTGGTCGAAACATGGAGCCGTGTAACTGGTCTGATAAAACACAATAAATAGTTGTGTTGCTGGTGATTAATTACTACCGTGCAAAATGCAGCCTCTGCATAACGTCACGCAATACCAACATTTTGCGTGACTTTTCGTTCTTCCGCAATCGATATCTGTCGAGCTGAATTTAATGTAAAGTTGGCACACCTATTACAACGAACGAATAAGAAATTCGTGACCTGTAATATACTACAGAGTCCAATACCAAAGTACGTAGAAATCCGCGCACTAGTTCCCAAGTCAAAACACGCGCACAGACAGGCACTTTGTGCAATTAACACACAAAACAGGCCTATACAAGCACTCCCCGCTGCTACTACGGTTACGTACGTTCCTGAACGGAGTTCGAGAAGCAAGTCGCGATTTGCCGTAAGCGCGATGTTATAGTTGGAGAATACGTCACCGAACGGTCCAAAAATGACCAAAGGATAAAAAATACGCAGTTTTGTTGTCCGAAATGAAACATACAAGCAGCAGAAAAATATCAAATTATGTGTAAATCAGTACATATTTTGGTGTCACATCTACTGCATACGCGACAGTAATTTTTATACCTGTAATTTAATCAACACTTAAAGCCAATGAAATTGGCCCAAGTTGCAAAATCGCATTTATAAAATGTGTGTCAGTTGTGATAAAATGTTACTTCACATTTGGATTGGAAGTATTTATTTTAATACCAACTTATGCACAAAATCTTACAATATTATTAATTAATTTACCCCTATACGTATTTCGGCGTTCAAATCGCCATCTTCAGGGGGTCAAAGTGTTAAAAGCATAGGTTATACATCCATCGTATACGTTGTTATATCCATATGAGTACGAAGTTAAAACATCATTTTGATGTATTTAATATTGTATTCACCGTGCATCTGTATAAATTTAAATTAAAATTAAAACCAACTTGATGCACACTCACTATTAAAAAAACTTTAATAGTAGATTAATTAACCCGACATGTTTCGGTCAGGTACCTGACCATCTTCAGGGGTATACTACATTAAATTGCGTAGTCCATATGTTAAACACACATAAGATATGAGCCTATAAGGTCTCGTCGTATATAAAGTTTTCACAAATCACTAAAAATCACTAAAACTTTTTTTTAAAATAGTCAACACTTGTAATCCTGCAATAGTTCCACCTTTTATAAAACTTATAGCACTGTTATTGTATAATACTTTAGCATATTCACTTATGCGTCCTGTTTTCCATATCGGAGTATGTCTCGTAGCGAAGCTGTGTAGTGTACCTGTACATGTCGGGTTAATTAATCTACTATTAAAAGTTTTTATTAATAGTGAGTGTGCATCAAGTTGGTTTTAATTTCAAATTTAAATCATTTTGATGTTTTAACACTTTGACCCCCTGAAGAAGGCGATTTGAACGCCGAAATACGTATAGGGGTAAAATAATTAATAATATTGTAAGATTTTGTGCATAAGTTGGTATTAAAATAAATACTTCTAATTGTGATAAGATGCATGGTCAATACAACGTAAAGTTCACATCTGGAGTGTAGACTTCAATGACCTTCACAGCTTACACATTTCAGCGAGCGCTAAGTAGCCATGTTGTACGGTTAGAGTCTCGCAAGAGGAAGCAACAACAAAGTGGCCACATAAGGCGAAGGGAAAAATCCGTAGCCCCAATCGGGTCTTCACAAAACACTGTAGCTGCGGCTCTGAAACTCTCCTCTAAGTCACGGACCAGTACCTTACATCCGTCACTATTTCATGTGCTTAAACATCACGTCATGCAGGCGCATGGAGATGTCGAAGTATAGCTCCAAGTATTCGTTACCTGGGTACTAAATTTGGGCAAGGGGATCACCTTCACGTTCCGGCCACTTTATGAGAGACCCCGGTACTCGCAAATACATGTCTACTACACACGATTTGTAACTAATTATTTATTCAGTTGGTTCTGATGTTGAACAAAATATATTAAATACCGTCGAACCCGGTTATAACGACATCGGTTTATGCGTCTACAACGTCAGATATTCTGTGATACCAATTCCTCACTGTTAACCATAACATTATACTCCTCCGTTATAACAACTCGTTTATAACGACACAAAATATTAAGTCCACTTCATGATGTTATAACCGAGTTCGACTGTATATTACTGTTAATATTGGCCCAGTTCGGTAAGGCTGTTCAATACGCTGTGCTCTAATTCACGTCAGAATTACATTTAACCGAAACGTAAATAAAAGCATAATTCGGAGACCGTTTCCGGTATACTTTGCCACCACTCGCATGATTCATGTCCAAAATCTGTCATCGGGTTTTGCTGAAATTTGATATTAGCAAACCCGCAAGAAGTACGTCAAACTTCTCTCTCAATATTAGTCTATTATACTTATAAATATACATTATACAAATTATACTTGAACGTAACTGAAAACTATTTTTCAACAATACACACGACAAATGATTTGTCTATTGTGTGTTACTGATGACGTCAGTTAGTTTTGTATTAAGTGTAACATGACAACAGCCGACACAGCGTAAATCAGTACAATGACTTGGCTACGGGCTGGACGATCCTTGGTTCAAATCTCGGAAGGGAAAAAAGATTTGTCTCTTCCCCAAAACGTCAATACCGGCTCTGGGGCTCACCCAACCCCTATTCATCGGGTACCGGGGCAAGGCGACCGGAGCGTGTGGCTGACCACTCACCTCCATCTAATGCCAAGGTTAAAAATGAGTGCAGTTATAACTAACTAACTCCATGGAGCAGCTTCGTCAAACCATGGTTTATGCTGCTTCCTTTCATACAGCCCTAGACCCTCTTTAGCTGAGATTTTGATACTCTCTTTAATGTTTTCCCAAGCCCTATTTATGTCCTCACTAACATTTAAGTTCTCCAAAGCTGCAAACCTGTTTTAGATCTTTATCTGATACTGTTTCCTAACCTCTAGTTCACTTAGCTTCTTGAGATTAAATATATCCGCATCAAACTTCTGTGCTTCTTGTTTAATTACCGCCAGTCTTTCCCTAACTTTTGCAACCACCAGATAGTGATCAGTATCACAGTCAGTAGTTATAACCCCACCCCCCTATATGCTTTCAGAGCATGTATAGGGACAACATTAGCTTCCACCTTGACCTTATACAACGTGTTGACTCTACACAGTGCTGTTTTCGCGCTGATATCTGCCAAAGAATAAAAACAAATGGCATATGCGACAATGAATAGAAAGCATTTCAAAAAACTGCGCTATGTACTCCACACTAGGGCACATGCCTCTCCACGTTGCCTGTCTGTGCTTAAGACATCAGCAGTTATATACAGTTCTACTGCTTCTTATAACCTAATTTCTGGACTGAAATCCTATTTACACGGAGCTTAACATCGAGCTGAAACGTTTCCTTTCTTCCTTGCAATTACACCCGAAGATTCTAAACACTGAACTAGCTCTAGTATACAGGCTTCAGAAGACGGCGTTCGATACATAATCACCTAGGGGGACGACGTTGCCACTAGACCAGATTTTCGTAAGGTTAAGGTAAGGTAAAGCAATCCCTGGACAGGCCCTGAGGGTTCCAGGAGTTTGAGGCTCCCAGAATTTCTAGGGTAAGGTTGTCAGCCCTACGCACCGGCCGCCTTTACCCTCCAGGAAGTATTTGTGGTACTCATTCCTGTTAGATGCCACAGTGCGGCCGGAAGAATTATGTAAATGGATAATTCCAATCACACCATCGGGAATCGAACCCGCGACCTTCCGACTTGTAGAGCAGTGCCTCAACTAACTGTCGTTTGAATTACACTGGGTGACAGAAGACTTATGTACTTAAATTTGCTAATGTAATTCCGGCAATTCATTCCTAATACAGTTGAAAAAAAGGTAAAGTTTTCCACATTCATATCTTCGGGGGGCGTGAGTGGTCAGCTTCTCGCCCCGGTCGCTTTATCCCCGGAAAAGGAGTCCCCCCAGTACCCACTGTACAGGCTTGGCGGGCCATAGAGGTGGTATAGACTCTGGATAAGAGAAACCACGATAAATTAAAAATGGCGAATTTTGGAATATGACACACACTTGTATATTTCACTCCGGTCTGTTAAGGCAGCTACAGACCTACAGCGTGCTCTGTTATTATAGTCTATCGCTGTGGATCGATTCGGGCCGTTTCAGCTAGACTGTAACCTAACAAGGCACACCAGACACAAATTTTTCACATCGTATAGTAACGAGGGCTCAGGGGTATAGCCACAGCCCATCCATACGCAATAAGACACGAGACATGAATTACGTCGCTCGAAACGGCCGACTAGGGACCAGTTCCGCGCAACGATAAATGGCTACGCTACCCGATGCTGTCGTCCCTGCTACTGCATGACGCGCGGCTGGCCGGGCCTGGACAGCCTTTTATGTCGCACGGGAAACGTCGGCAAAATTTGGTGTGCATGCAAGCAACATGAAATTCAATATAACAAATGAAGAATGATTAAGTATACGTACAATTACGTGTGCAATTTCGCCTGTAGTAGCGGTATAGTGACTAGACTACGGATTGAGAGTTAGAGGCTCGAGTCCCGGTAAGGGTAAGAGATGTTTCTCGTCTCCAAAACGTCCAAACCGGCTCCGAGGCCCACCCATCCTCCCACTACATGGGTATCGGAGCGACTTCCCGGGGGGTAAAGCAGCCGGAGCGTCAAGTTAACTCATCTCCATCTAGTGGTGACGTTAAGATTGAGTGGACCCATATTTCTACTCCCCTTATACACCTTCATGGCGTGGACAGAGAAAACTTCACTTTTTTACCATTTTACATTTACATTTACGTACAAGTACAATAAAAAATGTACTGAAAAGAAAAATTCATAAAAAATTAATTCTTGAACCTAAACTAGGGTGTCGTTCTTTTTAGCACATTTTTACAAAATGTAGTGTTAACTGAATTTTTTTTTTCCAATGGCGCAACAGCCCCTAGCGGGTCAAGGCCTCCTCATTATCGAGGCTTCACGATCACACTCAGACACACCACACTCTGTAGGACTCCTCTGGACGAGTGATCAGCCCGACGCAGAGACCTCTACCTGACAACACACAACACCCTGAATTTCGTTTTAAAACTAACTTACAGACTGATTACTGCGTTCGTATGTGCCACAAGCATGTAAACTGTTAGGATCTCTATCTCATATACACAATACATGCAAAGGAACAAATTTCCTTCTAACCTTGTGAGCTAGAACTGAGGATGGACTGGACTAAACAAGCCGAAACACGTCGTCTGCGTAACTCTGTATGCATATAATAAAGGGATAAGGCATTTGTGGCAAAGTAAAATGTTCTAGTTTAGTTAATATTCCGCACACAGACATGCACTCCATCAAAACGCCTGCACAGAGCCCTTCTCACATGTGGCGTATACGTCATCGACCTTCAGAAGACGGATGATGTTAGTATTGAAATTATGCTCTGTAAAGCTGTCAGCCGTTGATACGATCGGTGATTACGAGACACTTTATTTGTAATTGATGAAACATTAACAAAACAGCAAACCGCAATATCCTGTGCTTGTACTTCGGTATTCAACGGTTTCGACATATCGCTAAGGCTACCAACAGACCTTACATCCACTATGGTACCAAGACCACAAGACTTATATGAAAGGCACTTACGAAGATTATATAGTCGCGCTTCTTTTACTCGGGATTGAATTTTAAAAACACATGCAGTGCCAGAACGAGAATTCAGCCTTCAACTTAACTAGGCACCACGCCATGAAGGCAGATGGAAGACTGTTAAGTACACTTCCAAGCATCAACCTCGGTAAGGTAAATAAAGTTCTCCCTAGAATAGGCCATGAAGGCCCAGAGGGGGAGTAGATGTATAGCTCTACTGTTTCTTTAACCTCGGCGCTAGATTGGGGTGGGTGGTCAACGCCACGCCTAGGCCGCTTTACCCCCGGGAATGACCCGGTACCCATTGTACAGGAGGCTGGGTAGGCCCCAGGGCCGGTCTGGACAGGTGCAGAAAATCTCGCCCCCATCAGAATTCGATCCCCGGACCCTCCAGCCCGTAGCGAGTCGCTTTACCGACTACGCTATCCCTGCCCAGCAATAAACCTCGGTGGCAGATGGCAACTAATATTCAGCTTCACGCTCCGACCACTTTACCAATGAAGGAAAAGCCAAGGTACGCGCTGAACAGGGGGTTGGGTGAGCCACTGCGCCAGGCTTGACGCTATGAAAAGAAAAATCTCCAACACATACCGGGAATCGAACCACGATTACTCGGTCGTCCAGCCCACAACCCTACAACTATACCGTCTCCATGCAGCGTCTATTCAAGATCTACTCAATTACGACATTTCTAATATTCACGGGGAGAGGGGGGAAGCCCTCACTCCTATAGGTCATTTGTTAGTTTTTGGTCGCTTAAATTTCCAAGCCGAGATTAAAAGCGAGTCACTTGTACAGTGACAGTGAGAGCTGATTGGCAGACGAAACAAAACAAACGCCCTCCCCTTGCCTCCACACATACACAGCAGACACGTCCGCCAGCTCCGCTAGGTACTTCTCGGACCGAAAACTAACAAATGGCCCGTATCAGGATGAGAAGTTGCCAACGAACAGTGCAGCTCAGTTGAGCTATAAAAACACGTCATATTTATAAATGAAGACGCTACGACGGGCATCTGAATGCAATGGTAAGTGCAAAGCAGTCGAGTGCAGCTAACCACCGAAAAGATAAACACATCAGAGATGAGAAGATCTAGGAAAAAGCACCTTGTTGAAAAGCTGATGAACTGCAGACAGTCATGACATATGCTGCGCAACTAACTCAGAATAGCTCGGTGACTCATTGTCTGTATTGGAGAGACGGACAGTGTTTCAACAACCTTCCCTTCGGCCGCCAGCACGTGGAGAACGTAGTGCTCGTTAGACGCACTCAACTGGAGATTGGACCTGGGTGTCGCTGATTCCCTGGAATTCAGGGGGTTCAGCAAGCACATTTCTTTTATAACGAAACTCGTAAATATAGTTTCGAAAAGTTTTAATTACATTTTTATATTCCTCCCATGCTTGTCCACAATCGGGCTTGTTTTTACTATGAATCACCAATAACATTTCTCATAAATACGTGTATCTTTTTTATAAACAAAAAAATATGTTCTAAGAACTTTTTCACTTCATTGCTCAATCACAACAGTTTGGTTTATTTCAACGGCGTTCAGCGAAATTTCAGATTTAGCCGCAAGGGTTCTATTCACTTTATGAGTTTGCGGACGTCTATTCTAATACAGTGATACCTCGGCTAACGAGTGACCCTGCTAACGAATTTTCGGCTAACGACGATTTTTTTCGCTGTTTTTCGGACTCGGCTAACGAATATGGATTCGGCTAACGAATGTTTTAGTGGATGCTCGCGCTAACATAAAGCAGCAAACATGAACGGTCGGGCCATTCCAGGAGATTATCTTTTCTCCTTTAGCAAAGAGACAGAGGCCAGCTACTGAAGAAGAGGAGACTTACCTTGAATAAACTTTGAAAATTTGGAAGAAGAATAGTAAAAACGTTGTGTACATATTTTCAGTTTAATAGTATAAAGCGTATAATATATTTTCAGTATAATAGTGTAAAGATCGTCAGTTTTTCATTCTAATTTCCATTCTCCTTCATCCAATTCGGTAGCTGTTCATCTCAGCCTTTGGTTAGTTTTGGCCCTTTTATAGTGTGCTTTTTACTATTTTATAAAACTTATCTTTAAATAGTGGGCAGCATCCAGAACGAATTAAACGATTTTCTATAGAAACCTACAGGAAATCACGTTTCGGCTAACGAATGTGATTCCGGAAAGAATTATCTTCGTTAGCCGAGGTATCACTGTATATGGACCAACACCTAGAAAAGACTTTGTGCCAGGCCCCTTTAAGCAGTTACCTGTAGACACCCATCTGAAACAATACTGAGTAAAGCTCCCTGTACTTCCGTGACTTCACCATACCTGGTAATAAAAACTTTTAAGATGTAGAGAGCAAGCGACAGAGAGAGAGAGAAACGATGTGTATAAGGATACGCAATTTATGGTAACCTTCCACGCATACCGGATGACAAATGGCGACTAAATTTTGTATGGTGGCGCCCAACACATGTGGGTTCTCAGTATGCTTCATATCACCCTTCTGGGGCCTAGAATTCTGAGGTGGCTCCCAGATTTTTAGAACATTTGTGGACCCTGGTGCATACGCGATACAATTTCGTTGCACCTTCAATGGTCTTGATTGCATAAATGAATGCGTCTTGACAGAGTCAACCAGTAAAAATACGACGGTGAGCCAAATGCAAAACACTAAGTGTGTGTGCAGCTGTTGTCACAGCATGTCATCAGCATGGGTTAGAAGCATGTACCGTGTATGGTAAATGCGAAAGTATGGTAACAAATGACAAAGATGTGCCGAAACTATTTGCATTAAATTAGCTGGTGGTTCACGTATCATATGACTATACGTACTGGAACAGACGTACAGAGTTACTGAAATGAGGAATCGAGAAATTACAAGAAAATACATTTCCACTGTTCGGGTTTACTAGGAATAATAATAATTTCATAATACAGATTAACTAACCACATGGAACAGAGTCCTTCTTGAGAAGCTGACAGGTCCTCAGATAGTCAAAAAAATTTCTTGCATTTTATGGAACCCGAAGGTTCATTACCGCATTCACAAGAGCCCGCCACCTGTCCCTATCCTGAGCCATATCAATCCAGTCCATGCCCCCATCCCAATTCTTGAAGATCCATTTTAATATTATCCTCCTAGCTATGCCTGGGTCTTCCAAGTGGTCTCATTCCCTGTATGCACCATTTCCCTCCCCCATACGTGCTACATGCCCCGCCCACCTCATTCTTTTTGATTGATCACCCGAATAATATTTGGTGATGAGCACAGATCATAAAGCTGCTCCTTATGCAGTCTACTGCACTCCCCTGTTACCTCGTCCCCCTTAGGCCCAAATATCCTCCTCAGCACCGTATTCTCGAACACCCTCAGCCTACTTAATACAGAATCTACCTTACATTTGTCGGTGCCGTTACCATGTTTGGAACTGTTACAACAGGCCCCTGTGGACCATTGTTTATTGCAGTCAACTGAAACCAAAGTACAAATTTTGCACGACCGACATCTTCTCGTTTAGAAGTTCAACATCGACAAAAGTAGCTTTTTTTAAAGACGTCACGTAAGATGCGTCCGTATTCCTCGCACCTCAGAAATTCGTGCACCTGTCGCACTGTACGAAACAGAATAAGCACGACCTTCACATGTCAAAACGTCAACGTTTCACGTATTCAGAAAAGTGCATTCTATGATGGCATCATAATTTTCAACGGTTTACCGCGTACTTTCACCAAGTCTTAAGAATGAAACGGTACAATATAATGTAGCATTAATACACACCCCTTTTATCTGTAGATGAATTTATTATGTTTAAGGATGATCCATGATACTGCATATAAAATTTTTATAGTATCCGTATTGTAATAATTCTGTAATTTTGCATATTTTGTATGTTAATCACCTATTCCACAACCTACTGTCATTTTGGCAAACTTATGGATCCATGGAATGAATGAATGAATGAATAAATGAATGACTGGAGTGTATGTTCGTATGTATGATGTAACGAGGTTGGGGCAGGAAAGGCGAGGGCCTTAAATGGCAAACCTTCTCTCATATGAATCAAATGCTTGGAAAGGGGCATACACAGACCGATGAATGTACGAGGGCTCTTTCTAAGGCAGGAAAGTGAGATAAAATGACTCGTAACTAAACGACCTTCCTTGGAGAAATTACGTTACGCTATTTCAGTAATTAACGAAGGTTTAGTTTACACTGCAAACGGCAACTCAATCCAAGATGTTCAGCTAAAAAGAACAAAAGCTATTACGCAATGCGCAAAGGGCTTGCAGTCCATCTGAAGCTCATCAGATCTTCTTAATGCATTGTAAGGATAATATATTACCATCCGTCATTCTCCCAGTACCCGCACAGCATAATGAATCCCTTTAGAGGGTTCGTGCTGCATAATGCATTCCTTCGCTACCAAACGGCGTGGCTGGAATACGAAGGGGAGTTCGCGAACAGGCCGCAGTTTCAGGACCTGGACATGGAGACGTCAAGACATCTTGTTAGGGAACAAGACTGAACAATGCTCCTGTCTAGATACAGCAATTCCCATCTTTTTATCGGGTCTCAAAGCAGAATGCCCAATGCGAAGGACTATGTTGTTAAGGCACTGGTGTGGGGATTTACGGAAGCTTAACCTGTACGAGTGCATACTGTTTGTTTTTGTTAAGAGATGTAGTGAGATGTGATGGACCAAGGATTGCAGATGAAACATTCGTGGTGTTTTATGATACACCATAACCATCTGCATCCAAGCGCCTGGAAGATAAAAACAAAAATTATAGACAGCACAGCAAGATCTTCCAAAAAAGACACACGCGGGCCTATCACGCCGTTCAATTCTTGGTACAACTTCACTATTTAAATATCACACACATTAACTGTTATACAAAAAAAAAAAAAGGCGAACAAATCCTCAGAACTTCTTTCAAGTCGTACAAACATCGGCCTATCTCGTACAAACAAACAAAACAAAACACTCACTATGCTGAACCCAGCTTAAGACAAGCAGTTCCGAGCTCGCCTCACACAGTCTACTTTCCTGTTGCAAATACAGTCAACTCGGTTATAACGTCATGAAAGAGACTGATGATTTTGTGTCGTTATAACCGAGGAGTATAATCTTAAGGTTAACAGTGAGGAATTAATTGGTACCACAGAATCTCTGACGCTACAGACGAGGTATCGCCTAAACCGATGTCGTTATAACCGGGTTCGACTGTATTTCTCTAGTCATACTACCTACAGACATGTTATTTTGTAATTTAATCTGTCCAGATTAAACTTCTCGGATATAACCTCAAAATTTTATACAGGCGCCATGCAAATGACTACCAACTTATGAACAACATTTAATGCAAAATGTTTAGCCGTATTTACGGTCCAAGTCCTTGCTCTATTGGACCATCAGTCATGGACTTAACACCCGAAAACTATACTCCTCAGTTCATGCATAGCTTCATTCCACAAACAATTCGCGTTTGGTGAAATCTCATCAATAGAAGCAGTAGGCTTCCAGCCAAAGTAGGGAGACGTGCCTAAAACTATCTGAACATTTTAGTTGAAGTGAATCTCATATAAAGAATATACATAAACATGCTCGAAATAGTAATAAGAAGAAATCAATTTTCGAATTATACATAAAAATCCGTAAGTTCCAACTACACGTTTCTAGACACATAAATAAGAACAAAATAAAAATCCAAACACTTCAAGTATATTATCTTCACGTTGCAATGAGACACTATCGAACAACGGAACTAACACACACACGCTTCCTCTATATATAATATATATATATATATTAAAAAAAAAAAAAGCCTACGCCTTCCCCACTAATTTTATCTCATAAAGACATTTTATAATCACACTAATATATTAATATGCTTTCACACTATTTCTAAAACTTATACACACAACTTTATAATCTCTGTATGATTTTATTCCTGAGTCTAAATATATCTTTATGTTATGTGTATTATTTAACATTGCCGATCCCAGTGGCCGCGCGGTCTAAGGCGTGGGTCTGCGGCCGCTTACGTGCTGGGATTGCGGGTTCAAATCCCGCCGGGAGCATGGATGTCTGTCTCTTGTGAATACGTTATATGTTGTCAGGTAGAAGTCTATGCGTCGGGCTGATCACTCGTCCAGAGGAGTCCTACCGAGTGTGATGGTCTGAGTGTGAGTGTGATGTGTCTGAGTGTGTGTGTGAAGCCTCGATAATGAGGGCCTGGCCCACAAGGGGCTGTTGCGCCATAGAGGGGGGGGGGGGGAATTATACAACATTACGTTCTTAGGTTCGAGATCTCAAACCCACGCAACTGTAAATTTGTCCCTTTTGCTTTCCTAATCTGCTTGTTGATGGCTATATTATTTTAACCGAAACATGTAGCGATTTGTCTGAGAAACAAATAGCTGTCAACGTCATAATACTCATCGGATGCTAATGTCATAAACCAAAATTTTTACCCTTGTAGAAAAGTCAATTAAAAATGGCCATGCTATAGCACGGCCATTTTTAATTGAGGTCTCTGCGACAGGCCGATCACTCGTCCAGAGGAGTCCTACCGATTGTGGTGTGTCTGAGTGTGATCGTGAAGCCTCGAAAATAAGGAGGCCCTAGGCCCACTAGGGGCTGTCGGGCCATAAAAAATCCTTTAATGAGAACGAATAATATGAATTAGTACACAGATACAACTGTAGGGAGAAAATGATTATTACCATTATCATTCTTATCGTTATTTCTTTGTGGACTTCCAAAACCGTTAAAAATTACCGATAATCAGGAAATGCGAATCGGTTAACTGCAGAGAGATGGTCTTGTGTCAGTCCTGCAGAGTAACCTACATCCTATTCACTGACGTCTCGAACAGGAAGACGACACATGGCATATATGAGGAATGGAGGTACAGCTCCATCCATCTTTAACCGTGACACTTTGTGTGAGTGGTCAGCCTCATGCCCCGGTCCGTTTACCCCAAGGGAGACACCCGCAGCACCCACTGAACAGGAGGCTAGACATATGGAGACCGAGTTTAATTTCTGGGGAAGGATAGCCATTGACCTTCGCAAATGTAACTTTTATTAGTGACGGCAGCTGAAAGCGGTTCTACTAAGAGCGAAATACACAGCGAACTGCTGTGCATATGGAAAGAGAGGATGTGTTATTACTTTTTCATTTTTTAAACAACCCCCCCCCCCCTGCACACACGTAGCAGCTGCGGAGTGGCCACCTCAACCCCGGTCATCATATGTACACTGCAACGTGCCTAGTCTCTCATCACGTGTAACCTAATAAGCTACAGCTAACATTGACGCAACTCGCAGCAGGCCTCGACGTTCCGGCGGATGTCAAAGGCAAACAGATAGAGAACACGAAGACACAAAACTGAAACCTACGACACAATGCTCTGATTAGTTTTCAACCTTCAGACTATAATTAACTAAATGAGAGGTGCCTACATAACCGTCGTTGTCTTCCTGGAAGGGTCAAACAGGTAGGTGGGGACGCAGACACATTTTGTTTAATGTGTGTACCTAAGGCGTGGCTAATGTAAAAACATCGTAATGCCCGATGGGATATCGTGAAATATCACAAAGAATCAGATTTCATCATTAACCATATGGCACCCCATTCCCCAATTTGCACTCCTCATAATTGGATACTTCAATTTCTAAAACAATCACCGCCAATCATCCGCTGTAAGGAACCACTTTCGTATGCTACTTCAAACACCGGAGCTATATAACTACCATAAAGTAATAACGCTATTGTACTGTCAACGGTACATGCATGAGTATCTGGTTCTGTTCGCAGACGCAGTCTGTTAGTAATCGGTTTGGCTGAACACCCGCTTATAACAAAAGCCAATCCCCAAGCCTTTCCCTACTTGCAAGAGTGGTAGGCATATACAACACCCTCAAATTTCGATGTTGTTAGCATTTCAGTCAATATTCAACAGCGCTGAAAAAAAAATTACTGGGAAATCTGAAGAGCTTGTCGCGTTGCAGGCGGACCCGAGAGTCCGTGGGCCGGGATAGCGACTCGCTACGGGCTGGACGGTCCGGGGATCGAATCCCGGTGGGGGCGCGGTTTTCCGCACCCGTCCAGACCGGCCCTGGGGCCCACCCAGCCTCCTGTGCAAAGGGTATCGGGTCCCTATACCGGGGGGTAAAGCGGCCGGGGCGTGGCGTTAACCACCCACCCCCACTAGCACTGAGGTTAGAGAAAGAGTAGAGCTATACTTCTACTCCTCTCTCGGCCTTCATAGCCCGTTCTAGGGTGAACCTTACGTACTTAGTTACAAAGGCCTGTTATACGCATTTAGCTACTGGACACATCTTTACGTAACACTGCCACTTCTTTGTTTAATACACAGAATTTTATTACAAACTCCACTTCAAAAACAACTACTTCGTACACACGCCGGAGGATAGCACGGCCATACCGAAGCGCGCAGCGTTATGCAACTGTAACTATATTAATAAAGTTGAAACTAACTGAAACACGCGCAGAACACTGAATGAGAAAGCAAATCGACGCGTTTTCAACTGCATAGTAACTCGGAACATTCTAACTGGACAGATATTGTAAAACGACGTCGGAAAGTGCAGAGCGCGTAAAAATATGTCGTTTTGCACGTTACAAGTACGTAAGTCACGAAATATACTTTATTATAACTTACTCCAAGTAGAAAAGTCCTTCTTAAGAAATTAACAGTTCCTCAGCTCGTCAAGAAACTCCCCTCGACTCGAAAGTTCAATATGTGTTCATCAGAGCTCGCCACCTGTCCCTATCCTGGAGCCAGATCTAGTCCACGCCCTCCCAGCCTATTTCTTTAAGATGCATTTTAACATTATAATCCCATCTATGCCTAAGTCTTCCCAGTGGTCTCTTTCCGTCTGGTGGCCTCACCAAAACCCTGTATGCAACACTCCTCTTCCCCCTACGTGCCACATTCCCGTCCACCTCATTCTTTTTGATTTGTTCACCCGAATAATACTTCTTTCAGTACTTTATTGCATGACCTTGAAATTAAGATTCTATATTATTAAAACGCAGCTGCAAGTGCGCAAACATACAATTCAGTATTATAATCCAACTGACTTATCCGTATGTTATGGGGTGGCGCAGTTGGTTCAGGCACTCCGCTACAAGCCGGAAGGTCGCGGGTTAGATTACCGATGGGGGTCACTGGGATTTTTCACTGGCCTTAATCCTTCCGACTCTAACCTGGGGGTAAAGGCGACCGGTGAGTAAGGCTGACCTTACCACCTTCATGTGCCGACTGTCTGGAAATTCTGGGAGTGTGAACCTTCTGTAGCCTTAAGGCATAGCTTTACCGTACACACATAAATAACAAGTTCTGTGGGGAAATATAACATTGTACGTATGATATATGCAGGATTATGAACAACAAAAAGTCCTAACATAGTGGATATATATATGATCAGTTTAGAAGGGTCCAGGAAGCAAAGATTTGAACGCACCTCAATATTACGTAACACGTACATTTTACAATCTTGTTTCACCCACATCGTCTCCTTTCACACTGTCTGCAGACTATACCCGTCTCAAGAACTCCTCTTTTTCTCACTCACTGTCTGTAGAATGTCCGTGCATCTGTGCTCTCAGAGTCTCAGCATCACACGTACGGACCAGCAGGCCGGACAAAAGCCCGCCAACCGCAAGGAAAGAACAGAAGCAGCAAAAAGGAGTAAAAAGGAGAATGACGGTGGTGTTCGGGTCTGTGGTAATTTGTGGGTTGTCACGCCGTCGTGTGAACACTGAGAAATGAAGTGAGTCTGAAGACAGATGAGAATGAAGGAACATAAGATAGGCCCACATACATGAAGTTACACACGAAAATGTTAAAACAAGGCTTCATTCCTCCAGTACCTACTAAGTCTCATCACCATCCGGTACCTACAAAGTATCATCACCATCCGGTACCTACCAAGCCTCATCGCCATCCGGTACCTACCAAGCCTCATCGCCCTCCGGTACCTACAAAGCCTCATCGCGCTCCGGTACCTACAAAGCCTCATCGCCCTCCGGTACCTACAAAGCCTCATCGCCCTCCGGTACCTACAAAGTGTCATCGCCCTCCGGTACCTACAAAATCTCATCGCCTCCGGTACCTACAAAGTCTCATCGCCCTCCGGTACCTACCAAGTCTCATCGCCCTCCGGTACCTACCAAGTCTCATCGCCCTCCGGTACCTACCAAGTCCCATCGCCCTCCGGTACCTACCAAGTCCCATCGCCCTCCGGTACCTACCAAGTCTCATCACCCTCCGGTACCGACAAGTCTCATCACTTCCGAAATCCAACCGCTTGACTGACGTGCATAATATTCACAACGCCCATCTTTATAAGCCTAATCAATCTGCGTGATTTCAGGCTTCCGCCGCGGTGTAAATGAGATCTTCACTCTTCTGTGATGTTACACAGCGTAGATTGGTAATTACTGACAACCTATCGGGTCCTTCAGGATGGGATAGGCTATCCGAAACGTCGGTAACTACCAATCTACGCTGCGTTACATCCCAGAAGAGTGACTATCCTAATCACTTTGTTTCCACTGCAGTCCGAGTATTTTCGTCACATCCTAACCTCATCTGACAGATTCATATATCCATAAGGCAAACGCGAACGCGGGAGGTCTAGGGTTCTCACAGCAGCACTGACGAAAATTCATCTTGTGGGGTGTTACACCGTAAATTCCTCCAATCGACATGGCGTAACACCCCAGAAGACATGTATCTTCAAAAGCACAGTTGTTTCTCTGTTTATTTGGGCACCAAGCCACGGAGAAGTGTGGAAGAGGGATGCAGAAGCCTAGTTTGACGCATTCTTAACATGGGTACTGAAGAGAGGCGAGTGGTCACTTCGCTGCGCTGCGAAAGAGAGAAATAGAGAGAGAAAGAGAGAGGATGGATCGGTCCTAGAATCGGTCTGGACGTGGTAGCAAAAAGAAAAATTACTGCCCCCTGACAGGTATCTAACCCCGGGCATTATACTTCATGGCGAAGACGGAAGCGTCAGCATTTTAACAGCTTACAAACGTAAATGTTACTAACACAATCACCTTTAAAGTACCAACTACTCGCACATTTCAGATACACCAATCTACTGTCAGGAATCGGTATAGTATTGTCAGTATGGTGACCTCCGAGGAACACAGGTTCGATTCCTGGCACTGGGGCCCACCTAGCGTTCTAGTAAATGGGAACTGGGTTTTTTTTTATTCGGGTGTACAGCCGACCACTTACCCATTTAGGCTCCCATGTTAAAAACGAGGGCAGCTGTACCGACACTCCCACATATGACTTCATGCCATGCACAGGACAAGATTCACCTTTTAAACCGAAATATTCTCGGACGAACCGCTTCGTAACTGTTGCGTGAGAAACCGACGTTTCAGAGAGCTTCTACTTCGATCATTATGACTGATGTGTACCACACATCATGATCGGATGGGAAACAAGAGAGGATTTCCGGAACACTGCTTTTAATCCAAATTTCACGCAGCTGATCCCCCCGAGATGTTAATGCATTTCTTCACCGCAGAAATTTCGTATCTCGAAGTTAAAATATTTTTTTTGAAAAGTGAAGTTAACCCTGTCCCCCCCCCCAATAAAAACCTTCCAGGGGGTGTAAGGTACAGCTCCACTCATTATCACTAGATGGAGTGAGTGGTTAGCTTCACGCTCCTGCCACTTTACATCCTTGGAAAGAACCCGATATCCACTCAACAGGAGGCTTGATGGTCCCCAAAGCCAAGCTGGACGTTTGCAGAAGAGAAATATATTTTTCCCCTACCGAATTCGAACTCCGGACCGTCCAGCCCCTAGCCTACTTACTACACTATACTATATTCTAACTGAAGGCCAATTTGCATGTCCCATTTTTAAGTTTCACCCTTAACACTATATCATAAACGTGTTCTGAACGCAAAGTTTTGCAGAGGGTTCTATAGAAGCCAAAACCCGGCGGCCTGCCAGAAAATCACACACACTGTGCGTGTTGGTTTGTGCGCCTGGAGGCACAGAAAGTCAACTCTTCTTCCCATCCCAACTTTTTAGCCTTTACTCACCATAACCTACTTATGCAGGCCGCGTCATAGCCCAGGCGGTTAGTGCCGGCTTCTCATCCACATCAGTGCATGTGGCATTTACAGCATACACTACACAGTGGCAGGCAAAGAGGCAGGTAAGAACACTTCGGTTTTCTCCTGTCACTTACCAATGTTCCATATTCATTTCGCATAACAACCGGTGCATGGACAATGGGGGGCCATTACAGGCCCAAGTGCCATGACACGAAGTCGCCCCCCCCCCCAATAAACACTTAAGCTTCAGGTGTCACGGCAACTGTTAGGCGATTTCCGACGTCCTCGATATGACGACATAGAGACAATTAACTTTCAAATTTATAGGGGGAAGAGGGGTATCAAATACAGAAGCAGACAGCAGGAATGAATGGTGAAATTTACGTGCACGCGTCTGTTCAGTTATGGTACCAAGTGATAAAAATCGCACACATATTGCACGCCTTAGGCCTACAGTCTCCTAAATCAGCAGCATTTAACGGTATTTTCCATCGCGGATGAGATAAGGCTAGAACTGCGAGGTCAGAACTATAGGGAAGTACTTAGCGTTCAAACAACCTTTGAAATGTAACTCTCAACTCTAAACAGAATAAATTACCAACATACTATTCTAAAGCAAAATAAGACCCGATACAATACCACAGAGGTCTTCAAACTCTTCACATCTGTGGAACCCTTGTTACTAAATTTGAATTTTTGCAGAGCCCGACTAAAGTATAAGAACACTTAAAAAAAAACTTTTAAAAACAAATTTTTATTTTAAAAATAAAATGTTTACTTACATACACTTATAAAAATGAAATTTTATTATTCCCCATTTACACTGAAAATAAAACAAGTGCGAATTATGCACAAAGATGTGGAAGAAAATAAAAAAAAATGCAACCACAGTTATCAAAATTATATTCACCAATCTCATTGTAAAGGAGACGTGCTTTTTCAGAACCCCTGGCAGGTGCCTGTGAAACCCCCGGGGTTCCATGGAACACAGTTTGAATACCACGACAGTACGCCATTAAACTGATACAAAAGTAGGTAACGTAGCACATGCTGTGACCCTTCTAATCCGCTTGCAACGACGGCGACCATCAACATATTTTGAACACAAAAATATCTTAACAGGACATATGCCTTAAGCACCCTCTCAGTTCAACATCAGCTTTCCTTCTGGTCGTGTAAACTGAATTTCAAGAAAGGGATTCTGAAGACCGAACCATATTTACTGTGGAGGAGACGTTAATACCAAGAAACAGATTCAGTTTGTAGAAAGCGTTTTCTTTATTTTGGCCACTTTATCTGTTTAAGCGGCACCATATAGTGCCATCTAGTCAAAAGCAGACTCTGTAACCAATGAATCATGAATCAAAAAGGCGCCCTTATAAATATGCACGAAGCAGCAGCCTTACCCTTTCCGAGAAATCAACACGAGCTTTATGATGGCCGGCCTGCCCCAACCGGTCCTTGTTCCTTCGGCTTACCTGTGGACAAAGAGAGAGAATCAGATTGAGTAAGACACAAAATAAAATGAAATTTATATTCTACGTCCTTGTAAACCGATCGGCCCTATGAATTACATTACCCGTTTCCCTGCGTGGCACTGAATATTCTGCTGCAGTTTACAGAGCTATAGTTTGTCGTGTTTAATTGGGGTTAAGATGTCAGATCACACGATAACACGAAGTTGCACAGTAATAAACTCGCAATCTTAGATAAATGTACAGCAGACTGAAGCATGATACCATTCGATCCACAATATTTTGTCTTCCAGTTTGCTAACCAAAAATATAAATATTAAAACACATAAAACTATAATTTTGCGTGATGTTTTATATAGGCAAGAAATTTGGTCACACTGAGGGAGGAACATAGGCTGAGGGTGTTCGAGAATAGGGTGCTGAGGAGGGTATTTGGGCCTAAAGCCGGGATTAGACGGCGCGTGGCTCGTCCAGTGACGTGACGTGACTTGCTCGGCCAACAGATCGGAACAGAAAAGACAACCTGGCTACACGACGCGGCGCAGCTCGGCAAATTGCGGACCAGCGGCCTTGCTCGGGTAGGTTCGGCTCGGCTTGTGGAATAAGTCGTGTTGTTCTATGAACTTAAAAATGTCCTCGTTTGACCATTCCATTCTAGCCAATACCAATTGTGGGACAGAAACTTTCACTCTTCGCGCACCCCGACAGCAGAAAACAAAGACCAGACCTAAGTGTATACAGGCTTGGACGAGACTGGCTTGGCGCGTACACTGCAAGCGCCGTGTAGCCGCTACAGCTGCCCGCGCCGAGTCCCTTTCAGGATCGTGAAAAAACCGCTTCTGAGGCGATCCAACGAGCCTCGCTCCACCAATCACAGGCCGCGCCGCGACAGGCCGGTTACACGGCGCGTTTGAATACGATTCTTTGACAATGACGTCAGTTATGACGTAAAACGAGCCGAGCCACGCGCCGTCTAATCCCGGCTTAAGAAGGAGAAAGTAACAGGAGCCCGAGAAAAGTCAGCATAATGAAGAGCTTCATGATTTGTACCCCTCATCAAATCTGTACCTGAGAATCAGAACGGTGTTAAGTCCAATTCTATCACATTTGAGATAATACATCTGGTTTTCAGACCAATGTGTGACTTACTTACTGCTGTTTAATTCTTGGTCCAGCTACTCTGGGGCACTTTTTGGACATAGAAACATTTGCATCTGAAACAGTTTGAAATTCTAAGAAAAATTATGTATTATCTCCAAGATGATAAAATTTGACTTACACCCTTCTGCTTCTCAGGCCCAGAAATATTACTGAGGCGATAAAATAAAGAAGAATGAGATGGGCGGGGCATGTGGCATGTATGTGGAAAAACAGAAAGGAATACGGAGTTTTGGTGCGGAATCCTCAGGGAAGGAGCCTACCTGGAAAACCTATGCGTAGAAGGTAATACTAAATTGGATCTTAAAGGCAACAGGATGGAAGGGCGTGGGCTGGATTGCTCTCACTTAGGACACGGACAAGTGGCGGGCTCTTGTGACCACGGTAACGAACCTTCAGGTTCCATAAAATGTGGGGTATTTCTTGACTATCTTCTCAAAAGGACTCAGTTCCATGGAGGCAGTAGAGTAATAAAGAGACAATACCACTCTCGTATTCGGCAAACACACAGTTCACAGTTGACATACGCCTACTGCCCTCAGCTGTCTTCAAGTACGCCAACGTAGTTTCCTTCTGGTGATAACTGTGACACCACACATTTATCCGGTTCATATCGGCCTAACTTGTGGTTAAGTCATTACATAACCCTTGAAGAAGAAGTTTTTCGCCTCCATCCCACTCTTGTTCCTCTTTTTCCATGTGTGTTCTAACTCATTTTGACACGCCAAATTACACACCCTGATAGAATAACAGATAAAAACGAATGTTTTTTTCGTATTTGTAATAGTTGCTACGTAAACTCATTTCTACTTCATCTTTCATTAAAATACGCTCAATCTGAAAGGTCAGAACAAACAATTTTATGTTCACGCTATAATAAAATGACCCTGCACATTTCGAAATGACGACAATACAGATAACAGCGTGCCGATTTACGTCATCAAACAACCGCACGCATTACGACAGACGTCCTGGAGCGTTACACAGCTATTACAGGACATCGAGGAACATTCCATAAAAGCGAAGCGTCTGCCTCAAAATTAAATTATCCACAATCTTGAACCCAAGGTGCCTGCATTTCCACGCTGAAACGTGTTGCCAGCATCCACAATAATGCACTTGTTCTAACCAGTTAGTTGGTAGAGAGCTCCTAGCGCTGTTAAGGACCAGCAGTGTGTCGGGAATGGGCAGGGAAGGACGGTACTTATTACATGCAGCAGTCGCTTCATGAAAGAGCTATGATGTAACTCCCCGCAGAAATGAGGCCAACGCGATAAGAACGACCACGACGCCAGACCCCGGTACCCCAACCTACAGCAGCAGTTTGGACTTCCTGACCCCCACAGCCAGCCAGCAGCTGGTTTGCGAACTACACCATGATGAGATTAAACCACGCTAACTGGCTGGGAGCACGCACACACAGTAGTACCACAGATCAGAGCGCAGCCGTGCCGTGCCATTATCCAGTACTGTGCTTGGTATTTGTGTTTCTAATCTGGTCCCGGAGATTTGGATTGTAGGGGCTTGTCAGTAGGGAGCAGTAGGAGACCGAGGATTGGATTGGAGGGGGTCTGGAAATGAAGAGAAGTGTGGGGGAGTGGGGGGAGAAAAACGTTTCTAGATGGGGCCAGCCACTCTGGCGCCACAAACACTGTGCGATGACGTCTGTGCTTTCCAATCAATAACCTAGTCACCATAGCAACCCACTAGCCAAAGCAGTGTACTGGAGGTGCCAAACTACGAGTCCTAAATAGATTGTCGTGCTGCAACCAGAAGGTCCATCGCAGATACCGAGGTACTGTGTGTTCAAAAACAAAAAAAACCAAAATGAGAAATAACAATGGGGAACGGGAAAGAAATCAAATTTGCAGATGAAGAGAGAAAGTAAGAACACAGATCATCTGCAACGGTGACTAGTACTGACCATCTAACTACTAACTAACTAACTTACTCCATGGAGCAGAGTCCTTCTTGAGAAGCTAACAGGTCGTCAGCTAGTCAAGAAATTCCCCGCGTTTTATGGAACCCGAAGGTTCATTACCGCACTCACAAGAGCCCGCCACCTGTCCCTATCCTGAGCCAAAGAATCAGTCCAGGTCCGAGGCTCTGTATAGTGTTTCGTAACATGGTAATTTTTTACGGTGAGGGTTGTTAGCACCTCGCCCTACCCCCAAGCTGAAGGACCACCCCTTGTCGGCTGTCTGCGACTGCATATTCGCAGCTACCCTCCATATTCGGAGGCCGTTCCTCCATCCGCAACCCGAGGACGGCCATCCGTGTGACGGACTATTATCATGGACTGACCATCCTCGTCAGTTATTTAATTTCACATTCCGTACGAATGTAACAGTTCTCTTTAGTACTAGGCAGTGCAAAAGCAGAGTACATCCTACACCAGATCGTTCTTCAACAAATTCGTGACGGTGTATCATGTAAGGTCACCGCCTAACGGTAACTACAAAACGCACAAAAACAGGCTGTTGCAGAATTCTCAATTGTAACAGTCCACACGGCGTCATCTCAACAGATCAATATCGGCAAACAGAAATTCAAACTACGCAAGCTAACGAGTGTTTCATTGCCCGATACAGACCAACTCCAACAGATCTGACCTTATCAAACACAACCCCTTCAACGGCCATTTACAAAGATAAGCTCTTAGATAACTACATTAATCTATTATGAATTACGACCCGAAACTTTCATTAGCACGACAGACTGCACTAATGAAAGAACATCTGAAGATGAACTTTGTGTGTCAGACCTCTGAAGCTCCGCCAGTACTTCCCGTGCACTTGCAACGCGCAACTTCCGTGTCTTTGACCTTTATAATGACCTCTAAGTCTCCGACGAAGTGAACTCAATTATACTTATGATACCACAACCAGCATTCATAGCCTCTAACTCAGTGGTTCCCAAAGTGGGCGGTACCGCCCCTGGGGGCGGTGGGATTACCGAGGTGGGCGCTAATATGTACGAGAGGTGGAACGGAGCGCTGTTATTATCACAGGGGGGCGCTAGTAGACAAGTAGTGCATTTATTTTTATAATAAAATTAGAATAAAGTAGTTTGTGTTAAAAATAAAAATGAACTAAATTTCTTAGTATTTTAGTTTATGAATCTTATTCAAGCACATATTTTTTAATAAACAACTGCTAGATGAATTATTGTTAATCATAAAAAATATAATAAATTTTAATTTATTAACACATAAAACATTAAGTTTAACTCTTATAATTTTATTTAAAAGATTTTTTAAATATAAAACAAAAGTGGAAACAAAAGCGCATTTATGTTTTTTAAAAAAGGTAGGGGGGCGCTGTGGGTGTGTATATGGGATCAAGGGGGCGGTGGACCTAAAAACTTTGGGAACCACTGATTTAACTAATGCATCAGAACCTCAGCGACTCCCAGCAAAGTTATAAAATTCATGAACTTTACTTTCGACGACTAGTGTAACAGTAAAACAGGAAAGTACGAGTACAAAGGAATTAAAAGAGTACTTACCAGTGGTAAGAACACACTCTGACAATAACAACAGGCTTCTAACGCATCCCTGCGTATCTACTACTTCCAAATGTAAGCCGAACCGACAGTGACATACTTCTCGGACCAACGTCTATGTAACAGAATTCCGTATTATACAGGCTGTATCTAAAATGCTTGGCCAAACTTCAAGAGTCCTTCAAACCAAAACAAAGAAAGAAGTTCATATAAACACATGTCCGGAAATGAGTGGTTTTTGGGTTTAATTGAATGATTACACTCAACAACAAATACCTTAACTATGAAATATTTTACTCGGATTAAAGAGAATACACGACGAGTTCTTCGCTCTTCTGGGATGTTACGCAGCGTAAATTGGTAGTTGCTTAACGACGTTTTGGAACAACCTGTTGGTCCCATCTTTCAAGGGTCAAGCTTGACCCTTTAAGACTGGACCGATAGGTTGTCACGAAACGTCAAACTTGACCCTTGAGGATGGGACCGATAGGTTAGCCCGAAACGTCGGTAACCAACGACCAATCTACGCTGCATAACATCCCAGAAGAGCGAAAATCTAATTTTACACCGCGGCGGAAGCCTGAAATCATACAGATTACGCTTTACCACCAAGGATGATGATAAAATGATGACAATCGTAATTAAGCATCAAATAACACACGCGTAATAAATAGCCTGATAAAATTTAGTAACAAGTACCAGGTGACTATGTAACAAAGAAACTGTCCTAGGTGTGGTGAATTATGTCACAAAATTGTTTTCGTAGTTTTTTTCGAATACGAATCTTGTTCTTTCTACGACGTGTCACTCAGGAGCGCAGCACCCGCGCTCGAAACTGCGCCCTACTTTTAGCGACTCTGCAACTGCACAATCAACACAGCGCGGAAAACAGACACAAATGTTCCACACAAAACCCGCACACGTTACCTCATGTCACCATTTACACGATCAGATCTGTCATATTTACAATCCTGGTAAAAGGAAGTTAGAAAGTACGAAAATCGTGTGGCCTCGGTAACTGTCTTACCATACACACCTTCTCGAAAATCGGTCAATTATCCTTGAATTCAAACACGATGGCCGGACAGTGTCAGACACATAGCTACACGACTGCCATGTTGCCACAACTCCCGCTTCACTTTCACTGCCATACACTTAGCGCCAAGCAGCTGCAGCGTGTTCTTGCGACTTGGCAACACCGGCCATAGCCCACTATTCCCCCATCTCTCTGTTCAAATAATAAAATGGCTTCAAATCAGTGTTCCATCAGTACGGTTCACGCCAGTGTACATTGTGTGGCTGTTTACCGTCTTCAGCTTCAATACGTACCGTACCTCTGTAAACGTGGGCAAGGATAGCGACTCTCTACGAGCTGGACGGTCAGGGGATCGAATCCCGGTGGAGGCGAGATTTTCAGCACCTGTCCAGACCGGCCCTGGGGCCTACCCAGCCTCTGTACAATGGTTACCGGGTCATTCCAGGGGGTAAAGCGGCCGGGGCGTGGCGTTGACCACCCATCCCCATCTAGCGCCGAGGTTAAAGAAAGAGTACAGCTATACCTCTACTCTCCCTCTGGGCCTTCATGGCATGTTCTAGGGTGAACTTTTATGAGGTATGTGCAAAATATGACGCTTGGTTCGTCGTCTTACACTTTTTACAACAACGTGACCCTCACTAAAACAAATCGACCACCGAAACATACTACATCCTCACAAACAGGAAATCTATTAACTTGTGAAAGCCGACAAATGGTGATAGCATCGAAGACTGGCCGTTCGGTTTCAACACGCAGCCATGTTTCATGCAGTCTTGCTTCAATCGTTGTGTTTATAGAGGACCGTAATTGAATCTGAAGACAGACAGACGGACGGACAGCCACACAATGTACCCTCTCTTGAGACTTCACTAATAAACAGTCTGCTGCGTGCCGGAGAGGTGATGTTCTTGGGCCCACCAAGAGGCGATTTATAGTATATTAATCCACTTCATGCGTTCCCGAGGTGACACGAAAACCGAGACAGCAAGCCCACAGAAGGCGGTGGTTGTGTTCCGGCAGTAAAAGCAAGTACAGATATGTATGTAATACCATTACGTACCATGTACACATTCCAGACTACTATCTACCGTTTAATAATCTCTGTAATTTTGAGACACACCACCAGCAATACCGGTTAAACCCTGAACACGCTCAGTTACTCCTGAACTGTGGTGTTCAGAGTTCTAGTCTGCCATGTTCTCGTATCACACGGTACTCTTGACTAGACATTGTCACACAGGTGGCAAGTAATTTACTCGCATTGTTTTGCCATTCCCTATAGCCACACAGGTGTCTAGTGACAGCCTTATACGAAGGTAAATGTCAAAATTACTCTCCTGTTTTGTCTCTCTGCATCAACAAGAAGACGACTTAACCAGCAAACTGGACTTAAATTTAAGGAACAAACTAGTAAAATGCTACATTTGGAGCGTAGCTTTGTATGGTGCTGAAACGTCGAAACTTCCGAAAGCAGATCAGATATACCTGGAAAGATTTGAAATGTGGTGCTGGGAAAGGTTGGGGAAGATCAGTTGGGCCGATCGTGTGAGAAATGAAGAGTCAAGGAGGAGAGGAATATCCTAAAAACAATAAACAGCAGAAAGGCTAACTGGATTGGTCACAACTTGCGTAGGAACTGCCTTCTGAAACACGCGATTGAAGGGAAGATGAAAGGAAGGATAGAAGTGACGGGAAGACGAGAAAGACGTAAGCAGCTACTGGATGGCCTTAAGGAAAAGAGAAGATACTGTAAATTGAAAGAGGAAGCACTAGATCGCATTCTGTGGAGAACTCGATTTAGAAGAGGCTATAGACCTGTCGCTGAGAGGAATAAATTCACCTGAAAAAACTAACCGACGACAAATTCCTGCATTTTAAGTTCGTATCTTATTTGCGACAATTTAAAAAAACAAATGTCTTGTCCATGAATTACTGCACTTCTGATCAGTGCCTTCCAGCGGCACCAATAATAGACTGCCTATTACCACTCGTGACAGCAGTTTCTGTTGTGTCATTAGTCAAAATATTAAGATGCACGAGTAGGCAATCATATCCGTCACCACGACGCTCGAACGGAATGAGCCTTGCTTCCGACGTTCAACGTAAAGCATTTGAAGAACTGCCTTCCGTTCTTACCTCGCATACTGTCACGCTAATGAAATATGTCACAGCCTCCCCGAAACGGTTACGTCCGGACATATAGTATATAGCAGGTTCTTCAGTTTCAGTACACTTGGGCAAAACATCTCCAGCATTTATTTCAATACACATTACACTGACAATAGTATTCTCATGAAGACATCACGTAACTGAAGACAGTACTCTCATGAAGACAACACATCATTGAAGACATTCTCATGAAAGGAGCACATTACTCCAGGCCGTGTTCTCGTGAAGACAGCATATTACTAAAGACAGCACATTACTGAAGATATTATTCTCGTGAAGACAGCACATTACTGAAGACCGTATCCTCACGTAGGCAAAAACACCGCCTCCTCGTGCAAAGAAATTGTTTTATGACGGCCTTCATAATACGGAATTAAAGTCAAAGATGTTAACAAGACCAAACACACGGCAATCAGACCCAGAATTCGCTACTTCTACTCTCGACCGAATCTAAGAACAGTACCAAAACCAATTTAGCATTGCAAGATACACTAAACCTATCACTATTTCATTTACATAAGCTACCTGGAGTTATCCCACTTCACGCTTCCTTTCCACGACAAAAAAAAACAGAGCAACAAGTTCTTTAACATGAAAACGCGTTGGTCTCGTACATAATGTGCATCACCAAAACATCACTAGCTTGTGTTATTTCGTACACATGTTACAGTGAGAACCCGAAATCAGTTAAACCAGATCTTACTAGGTAAAACTAGCTCCAACTAAGCCTAACCTAACATAACGCAAACTAACCTAACCTAGCCTAACCTAACCTCACCCAACCTATCCTAACCTAACCTAACCTAACGTATCGGTTATTACTAGATTTTACTAACAGTAAACAGTCAATTCTAGAAGTAACTACTTAACAGTATTGACGACAGGGCTTTGTTGGAACTAGTTTTACCCAGTGACTTGGGGTTTTAACGGATGTCGGGTTCTAACTGTAACATATACAGTACAATCTCGATAGTGTGAGGTGAATTGGACCGATGTTGTCTCCAATTACTGGAAAGTTCTGACTACACGGATTACGACAATTTAGAATATATGACTACGTATACAGCATGATATACACATTGCGTTCATCGTTACGGTACGTCAAAATACATACTTAGACCGTATTACAGAATGTACAAAGAAAACTGCTAAAAGGAAGTATAGACACACGTGTGTGCACAGAGACGCAATTCACCTGAATACTGTACCTAGCACAGAAACGACCCTGACTACAGCGTATCGGCTAAGGCGAAACGGAGCCTCGAACTATCGGGACTCGGAGAATCGAAGTGTACTGTAAATTGAGTCAATGATTTTTTCCCCATCTTTCAAAACTGTTGTTGGTGCTGCGACGGCGGGCTAACCCCGGTTCGACTGCACTCGTATGGTCAGCGGCTGTTACGGACACTAAAAGCTATAGACAAAGCAGACAAGACACGGCGATAAACGGCTTATGAGGCACGCACGAACTATTTCTTCAGATAATACAGAACAGCTCATTGCAAGTAAACACGTTTCACGACGTGACATGAGTTTAGTGTGGGTTATCGCAATTCACCTTATCCGGTATTCGGCTGCTTAAGGAGGAAGGCCAAAAACATTCGTGTCTCAGACGACGTCTTGCTCACAGCCCCGAGGACCCGGAGTAGCGCAGTCGGTATAGCGACTAACTACGGGCTGGACGGTCCGAGGTTCAAACCCCGCTAGCTCTGGTGCCCACACAGCCTCCTATTCAATGGGTACCGACGCTCTTTACCGGGAGGTAAAGCGACCGAGGCGTGAAGCTAACCATTCGCCCCATCTAGTGCCGAGATTAAGAATGAGTGGATTTATACCTCTACTCCCCCCTTGTATGCATTCATGGCGAAGGGGATAATTTTACCTTTACCTTTTATCATTTTATGAGTCAATCGGTTTTGTTTACAAAACTAAATTAGCCTACTCGAAGTCAGGGGTACTCATAAATGCTCACAATCTGCGACGCAAAATAAAGCACTTGCAGACTTGGCGGCGCGAAGTGGGTGGCGGCGTCGGTCAGGTAGGCCCCCGAAACCCTACAGAACACAGTATACTACTAACGTAAAAACTAATGTGTTCTGAGAGCAGGCAGAATTGTGGGTCGCTGTTGAGAGTAATTTCACTAACAATTACGGGCGGGGGGGGGGGGGGGGGGGGGCCGTCACTGCACACAAATAAAAAAATCGTGCTAGGCTTTCTCATTTCAAACCACACAGCACTCATTTATTCTTACATACTCCACGAACCACTGAACCAGCAGGTCCTACGTAAAAACAGTGCAGATTTTGTATAATTCAGGTTATCTAACTGGCCTAACGTATTTACGACGGCAGCAGTATATACAGGGAGGTAAAGTTCACCCTAGAACAGGCCGTGAGGGCCCAGAGAGGGAGTAGAGGTATAGCTCTACTCTTTATTTAACCTCGGCGCTAGATGGGGGTGCGTGGTCAAAGCCACGACCCGGCCGCTTTACCCCCGGGAATGACCCGGTACCCATTGTATAGGAGGCTGGGTAGGCCCCAGGACCGGTCTGGACGGGTGCTGAAAATCTCGCCCCAACCGGGATTCGATCCCCGGACCGTCCATATACAGGGAGTTCGACTAAAAATAATTCTGACGGACACATAGAACAAAATGACACAAGGACGACGATCTCTCTGCAAAACAAATAACACTCCGCGCTTCTAGTACACCTACAACTTCTACGCATCTGTAGTTTACCTCGTACAAGATCGAGACAGCTCTAGCCGCGCACACCACCAGCTGGTAAGTCGATATTCGGCGACGACCTATTATTAATGTAGGATTCCGCCTGGAACATTGCGATCGCAAAGTCACGCAATCCAAGCGATGTCCTGACTCACCGGTAAACCCTAGTGAACGAAATGTCGTCGATTTATCCGGCACACGATCTGAAACTTCACGCACAAAGACGAAAAACGCGATGTTTTTTTTTTGGGGGGGGGGGGGGGGGGGTTCCGACAATAAACTCGCACTGTGCTTGTGCCAAAGGAATCCTTGCACTTCGGCAGCCCCCCAACACACACAAAGTGATGCAAACTACGAACAATTATTTTAACAGTTAAAACTTGTGCAAGTCCGTGTGTCGAAACAAATGCACGACACGCATGTCATTAGGCGGGATAGCGTAGTCGCTACTGTCACCAGACTACGAGCGGAACTATCCGGGGTTCGAATTGCGTTAAGGGCAAGAGACTTTTATCTTTAAAAAAAAAGTCCACGACGACTCTGGTGCCCACACAGCCTCCTATTCCAAGGATACATGTGTTTCGTGGGGGGTAAAGCGGCCGGGGCGAGAAGTTAATCACTCCCATCTAGTGCCAACGTTAACAACGAATGGAGCTATACCTCTATTCCCACTGTATACCTCCATGGCGTGTTCAGGGCCAACTTCACTTTTTTTTTTTTTAAGTTTTATATCAGGACTTCTGACTGTACAATTTTGATGGGCGGTGTGATTTTTCAATAACTCTGTATGATTTAACCAGTATATAATTTCGGAATCGAAGCGGTGGGCACACCATGCATGTTAATCTCCTGACCTCGCGTATTCTCTGGTTATTACTCACTGGTTTCAGTGCTGCTGGTAATACAATCACAATCCGTCGAACTGTGGGTAATATTTCAAAGTTCCAGAGCCACTTGTCCCATAGTGCCAGAAATTGGAATGGTGGACTGTTACTGCGAGTCCACTGCACACAGTGATCGTCGCGTCCGTCTGTCCACAGCCCACAGTATCTCAACATGCCCTTGAAGACAAGAGCGAACGCGCCTGCTCAAAGGTCGCAGACTCCTTAGTAACAATACGTTCACCCACCCACATACTCTATTCATACAAACCTCTCTCTTTTTGATCTGCCCACAGTCTCTCCAGAACCCAAGCTCCTCATATGGGTCCACTTTCGACATTCAAGTCCACATCTGCACCAACAGCTAATACTGAAGTCCATCACTTAGAAACAAACCACATCGTAAAATGGATGCGAACAGAATTTACTGTGCGTATTCCTACGATGGTCGTCCTCGGTGGACTAGTGGTTAGCGTGCTCGCCACTGGACCCAAGGTTCGCGGGTTCAATCCCGGCCGAAATCGATGGATTTTTAAGGGCGATAAAAATCCGTAGCACAACTTCCTTCGGAAGGGAAGTAAAGCCGGTGGTCCCATGTCGTAGATTTACGCATGTAAAAACCTTACGGGCATGAATCAGCGGCCATTTCTCACCCAAGTCTCCTGATTGACTGTTAGATGGCTCTGGCAGTCATATCAGGATGAGTAGAATTTGTGCAGTCAGTGGACTGGTCACTCACTACAGAAACCTCTGAAAAGAGGCCCTATGCTCCGCAAGGAGCGACAGGAGGAAACAAAAAACAAAACAATATTCCAACGATGAAGCCGAAATGCGTAGTCTGGATGATACGGGGCTCGAAACCCGGCAGAGGCAACTTCTCCAAAACGTCCAGACCGGCTCTATGGCCCACCCAGCCGGGGCGTGACGTTAACCACTCACTTCCATCTAGTGCCGCGGTTAAAAATGAGCTGACCTATATCTTGTCCTCCCTACATGCCTTCATAGCGTGAACAGGGACACCTTTACCTTTACCTTTTTTACTATTTACCTGTATTCCTATGTTAGACCCACAAGGCACGTATGCTCCATGCACGCTGACACGTCGCCAGAGCACATTCTACTGCACGTTCAGCTTTCCTGCACCAAGGCAGCCGCACGTAACGTGACAACGCACATACCAGTTTCGTGCCCAACAAATGAACATCGAATCAATTCAAAACTGCTGTCAGCGAGTTAACTGTTTCTACTTACCGAAGAAGGTCCAGATCCGACAAATGGAAGTGAGGTGATATACCTAGCAATTTCCATGCAATGACAGACAATAACAATGTTACCATACAGATAAACGGTTACGCAAGTTACCATATGGAAGCAAACCTGGTAGTCCGATGTAAAATATTTAACTGAAATGTTTGCCGGAATAAGCAGAAATCTTCATCTATTGTGCATCTATAATTTAACTTGAGCGGCAGGGTTTGAAACCAAGCACACATAACCTCATTAAGGTCACACAGATTCACATGAATGCTGGTAGCGTCGGCGGTAGTGATGAACATGGCTATAAGCTAAACCGAAAATAAACGATAAAGTTGTCAGTGTCCACGCCATTGAGGCATACAGGGGGAGTGGAGGTATAACTCCACTCATCCTTAACCTCGGTATTTAAGATGGAGGTGGTCAGTTTCACAATAAACCGAAAAGAAAGCAATTTACTAGCAGAATGGCACCATTTGAAGGAGGGGAAAATGGATTACTATGACTGTGAGATAACACTGCCTGATCAAATTTGAGATCCGTACTGTAAACAAATACAAATGCAACTAACATAAGCACTTTTTTTAATAATCTTTTTTACGGGAAAAAATTAATATTTATTCAAAATGCACAAAACACTGGCGTAATAGCTGCATTCCAGGTAGTGGTGTTTCTGCATCACGACTAACCAACCGACCAAACCAACCTAACCAAACTGACTGTACCACCAAATCAGCCAACTGACTAACCAGACCAACAAGCCCACTAAATCAAACCAACAAACCCACTAAAGCAAACTAAACCAAACCAACGAACGAATGAACCAACGAATGAACGAACCCAACCAAAAACCAAACCAACCAACCCAACCAACCAAACCAATCAACCAACCGCTCCCATCTTGCTCGTTACGAGGACACAACCCGGTGTAGCCTGTTTACTGGCAAGTTTCGTTTACTATGCCACTTAGAGGACAGACGAGAGAGATGTGCTGAGGCACTGAACTAAATATACTTGTCTGTTCCCGAACGTCAACATATTCAGGCTCCACCAATTCAACTTACACATGTCGGCACACAGATGAGATTCCAAGGACCAAACTATTCACACGTTTCTCATGACAATTCCAAACGTGCGTATGTTTTCATAGAACATTCATCCAGCTCAACAAAAGGCGCACGCGGCTGCCAACATCAACAACGAAAAATCTTGCGAATTTATCGCGCACGTTCCTGCCAACATCAACAACGAATAACCATGTCAATTTATCAAACACGAAAGATCTATAAACACAGAGGCCTGCTGTCGAAACACTAAAAATATACACAAAGTTGAGCCTGAACAGCCTACCAATATCGTGACTGTGTCTCCTGATGCGAACTGTCCATGAACAGGCCTACTGCCGCAATAACGTGGCATAATTCAACTAACACATTTTACAGTCCTACCTGTAATTGTATGATGTCAGCTCCTATGTACTTAAAGTACTTCCCGCATTCGTAAGACGCATTCTTCCACTGAAAGATTCCCCCAAAATCACCCTGCGTCTTAACAACATCGGAATGTAAAAGGCTATTAAATCCGCAAAACACCTTGCAAGTTACAGAATGAGTCCTTAACACTTGCATCCTCTTAAGTGGCGTGAAATGCGGTAATATATTATACCGGTCTACTGCTATTTCAGGGACTTCCAACAGAAACAATGCAAGTGAATGGCTGGATGTTTAAGGCTACATGCTGGGTGCTCTAATTGGAAGCGCTTACGTATTCGTAACTGCTGTCGATCACGCTGTAACACGAAAATTCGTCGCGACGATAAACACTGTGCAATATGCTCGCAAAGGTAGTTGTGGTGGTGGCAGTAGTATAGTAGTAGTAGTAGTAGCAGTAGTAGTAGCAGCAGTAGTAGTAGTAGTAGTAGTAGTAGTAGTAGCAGCAGTAGTAGTAGTAGTAGTATAAAAGTTACAGCAAATAGGCCACATATAATAATTAAAAACAGGAATGAAGAAAAGGTAGTAGTAGTAGTAGTAGTAGTAGTATAAAGTTACAGCAAATAGGCCAGAGATAATAATTAAAAACAGGAATGAAGAAAAGATAGTAGTAGTAGTAGTAGTAGTAGTAGTAGTAGTAGTAGTAGTATAAAGTTACAGCAAATAGGCCAGAGATATAATTAAAAACAGGAATGAAGAAAAGGTAGTAGTAGTAGTAGTAGTAGTATAGTAGTAGTAGTAGTGTAGTAGTAGTAGTAGTAGTAGTAGTATAAAGTTACAGCAAATAGGCCACATATAATAATTAAAAACAGGAATGAAGAAAAGGTAGTAGTAGTAGTAGTAGTAGTAGTAGTAGTAGTAGTAGTAGTAATATAAAAGTTACAGCAAATAGGCCAGAGATAATAATTAAAAACAGGAAGGGGAAAAAGGTAATAGAAAATATGCACACTGAGAGATGTGGCAATACCAGCGGCCAGACATTTCACGAAAAAAAAAAATACAAGATATTATGTATAAGAGATACAACGAATGTCGAACTTGAAATGTATGATCATTACAGTAATAACTGGAGCCATGTGAATAGCAACAAAACGTTTTACGCAAAGCTCGGAAGCCATACCAGGAAAACATTCAACAGATTCAATACAAAAGACAGCTGTACTTGGAACATCACACATAATACGGGAAGTACTGCAGTCTGAAAATTGAAGCCTGAGCGGTGGGGATCAAGAGAAGTAACAGCGAGAAAAGGCCCGTGACAGAAAAACAATGAAATAATAATAATTATTATTATTTAAGTAACAGTACAGGAAATGTTCATAAGTGCCCTGATATAATAGCTACTTTACCCTTGCTGGGATGTTTTTACAGTCCTGAATGAATTACTTTGGCTCCTCTGTGGTACACTCCCCAATTCACTTGCACGAGATTCAATAAAACTGCTGCGTCAGGTGGTCGAAAGACGCATACACCAATGCTTCGACAAACTTCCCTGTTCACGTCGTCGGGGAAGGAATTCAGTCGCCATCAAAACTTCATATTATACGCATATTACAGGACGGTGTTTCTTATTCAACAAAGCCATTAGACAGAACCCGTGTTTCTACCAAGATTCATTCACCTCCCCATCTTAACCATCTCATCCGGATTAACATATGAGCAGGCTACAATACAAATTAATGGAACATTCCCCGACTTAAGAATTCGAATTCACACAATTTCAGACCCGCGTAATTTTTAAATAACCCAAACAAAAAAAAAAATTTTGAAACGAGCGCCGAATTTTTCCTCGTGGGAATAAAAGCGCAGCGAGGCGAAGGTGGTGGAAGAATACTGCTGGGCGATAACACAGGCGGTTGGACGGTCTTGCTGCGGCCGATCAGGTTCCAGTATGCTGGAGTTTGAATTTCAACTGGAGTCCCTTGTATACTGGACCTGCCTTCTCCACCCTCTAAATTCCAAACATTCTCCTTAACACTCTGTTCTCAAACACCCTGAATATATACTGTTCCCTTAATGTAAGCAACCAAGTATACAACTCATATGAAACTACGGGTAGAATCATATTTTCAACGTTCATTAGAAAACATTCCCTGGGTGATCGGCTGACCAGCATCGCATACTGACGTTCTTATTCGTACAGTACAGTATCCATGTTAGGCCTGCTTACAACAGAAACACTGCAGCACCAGCAGGATACACTGAGGCATCTTGCTACAGAAAAGAAAAAGGGATGGAAAAGACATTCTGGAAAACAGCCGACACAGCAGCAACTAAGGCTTCCGAAGTTTCTACACGTAGCTGCGTGCAGACTACAGCGGCAGAATACCAAACTACACAGAGCCAGGCCATTCGTTCCTTCTTGCCAAGACGCAACTTTTTTCTGTATCATCCAACAACCATCAGGCAAGCTCTTCTATATTCTGCAACACTTTCGTAACTTCGGTTCCATCGGCAGAGATTTCACCTTCATCCCTCTTATTCCAACCCCACCCCACCCACAGCTGTCACCTGATTAGCCAATGTTCAACGGTAAGGCGCAATGAACAGATCATGAATTTTTCATCATGCAGACTTCTATACACAGGAAAGCGTTGCACCACTCTCAGCGACATCGAGATATCGAACTTCTGGAGACCGGAGACGGGATGGGGAATACGAATAGGGGCGGATTTAAGAAGATTTGAACTCCTGCAGGTAAAACTTCTGACTTATACTTTTATAAAGTGTAACCTGGACTTCGAGATATTCAGTCCCAAGATGAATATTTAGCTGTACTACTGAAGGCATTCTACTGCTTATGCAAAACACAGAACGTATTTTAACAGAACTGCCAAATGCTAACCACAAGAAAATCGACAAATCAACCACAAGAGGAAACCCCCCTCCCCACTACTATCACAGATACAGTGCTTTCAGTCAAAACACAACTGTTTGTTTATTGCACAAAACAGCTACATGTTTCAGCAATAGAGTACAGCCATCACCAGGCTGTCCACAGAAATAAAACGGAAATCTTCACGGTTTTATTCATGTAGTGAGCCTGTTTATGGTTATACTCCATTGCCGAAACATGTAGCAGTTTTGTGCACTAAATAAAACAGTTGTGTTTGAGACTGAAAGTACTGTATCTCTGATGTACTGAGAACACAACGGGGATGAAATTCCTTGAAACTTCTACCATCGCTCCCCCCCCCCCCCCCCCCCCGCAGACGACAGTCATGGTCGTCGTAACAGTTGACTGAATGATTATGATGATGATAAATACTAATGTGAGCCACGCCATTTTTTAGATATCAGCTCACTACTACTCGTAACACTAAGGTTAGGTACTATTAGGATAAAACAAATTTAATATAACTAATTTTGCCGCCTTCTCTCCTTCAATGTGACCTTTTAAGTACTTAAATAGAACACACAAAGCATACATTAATGGGGCAAGAACAGACAATTAACCGTATTCATGTAACAGCCCACACCAAAGACGATAAAGCGGCAACTAGATCCCATATGAAGTAGCTTTACGATTAATGTAATAAAGAATTCCTTGTTACGGAGGCACGGGGCAGACACGAAGTAAGGAACATTCATGGAAGTTCAGAGTTCGATGCGAACACTTCAAGCAATATGCACCACTCAGTGAAGTGAACTAAACCTTTCAAGCAATATGCACCACTCAGTGAAGTGAACTAAACGCTTCAAGCAATAAGCACCACTCAGTGAAGTGAACTAAACCTTTCAAGCAATATGCACCACTCAGTGAAGTGAACTAAACGCTTCAAGCAATATGCACCCCTCAGTGAAGTGAACTAAACACTTCAAGCAATATGCACCCCTCAGTGAAGTGAACTAAACACTTCAAGCAATATGCACCCCTCAGTGAAGTGAACTAAACACTTCAAGCAATACGCACCCCTCAGTGAAGTGAACTCAACACTTCAAGCAATATGCACCCTCAATGAAGTGAACTAAACACTTCAAGCAATATGCACCCTCAGTGAAGTGAACTAAACACTTCAAGCAATATGCACCACTCAGTGAAGTGAACTAAACACTTCAAGCAATATGCACCACTCAGTGAAGTGAACTAAACACTTCAAGCAATATGCACCACTCAGTGAAGTGAACTAAACACTTCAAGCAATATGCACCACTCAGTGAAGTGAACTAAACCTTTCAAGCAATATGCACCACTCAGTGAAGTGTACTAAACGCTTCAAGCAATATGCACCACTCAGTGAAGTGAACTATAAACACTTCAAGCAATATGCACCACTCAGTGAAGTGAACTAAACCTTTCAAGCAATATGCACCACTCAGTGAAGTGTACTAAACGCTTCAAGCAATATGCACCACTCAGTGAAGTGAACTAAACACTTCAAGCAATATGCACCACTCAGTGAAGTGAACTAAACACTTCAAGCAATATGCACCACTCAGTGAAGTGAACTAAACCTTTCAAGCAATATGCACCACTCAGTGAAGTGAACTAAACGCTTCAAGCAATATGCACCACTCAGTGAAGTGAACTAAACACTTCAAGCAATATGCACCCCTCAGTGAAGTGAACTAAACACTTCAAGCAATATGCACTCCTCAGTGAAGTGAACTAAACACTTCAAGCAATATGCACCCTCAGTACATGTAAACTGTCTGAAATATTTAACAATGTAACTGCAAACCGTAATAACGTATCTGCATCACGGATGATACAGTTTAACAATTCTCGCAGGCTCTATCTCCTTTGTTTAACAATTTCGAAAACCTTATGACTTACAGAACAGTGTGATTCATGCTATGGCATTTGTTAGAAACAGTCTTCGTTTCGATAAATATTTAGTGAGTTGCTCTGCCCGTCGCTCAGTCCGACTTTAACCAAAGTTGGAAAGTGGTGACTACTTCTAATAAAACTCCCCATTATCAGGCTTTATGGAAATTCGTTCAAAGGTTCTAAAGTCGTTACATGCGAACAGACAGAGACCTGGTGGAGATAAGGACGCATTTTTGCAACTTTTCGTTGTGAAGGGTGAAGAAGTGTAAACAACGTTCCCACTTGGCCAACCGTCAGCACGCAACACAGATCGTTCGCCACTGTTCATTTTTTACCGTAACAATCACCGCCTGAAATTTTCAAACACAGAGCACAATAACATAATTCAATGCCGCGTTTGTTAATTAAACGTATGGCCACATTATAAAGCTCACAATACAGCCTACATGATGTACACATAGGGCTACAGGCAACTACCACTGACGTCTGGTCCCACAGCTTATTATATATTGCTTATACAGGGTGATGCAAAAGTCACTTGACACTCGATGTTTAACATGTTGGTCCTAGTGTCAAGTGACCTTTCCGTTATTCTGTATAAAAAAGAACACCCGGCTCCTACGCTACTGAAACAGATCGTAGATCGTAAAGACCAAAGCCTGATAACATAATGGCGAAGCACGCCTAGCCCGCTGATGGGCAACAATACACTATCACACTTTTACAAACAAATTTAAATGATCTGCAGAAGGGATACACACAGTTTTAATGACGGTTTCTTGATATCGACTGAATGACTCATGCAGTAAATGCCGGTCGGCTTACCTGGCAGGACACCTGGTGTATAAACGCCGAAATCAACGCTCAACGCTTATGTCCGGTTGCTGGTGGGGGGGACACAATTTGTACACATAAACACTGCATACATCATGCACTGCATGAAATGTACCTTGTGTTTCACAAGCAACTAGAACCTTACGTACACACCCACCCTCCTCTTCAACTAGGTTTCGCAGTGTTCGCTTCCCATCATTGGTAAGCCTGTACAATACGAAATTTCTTAAATTTTCGCGTTCATGGAAAAGTGTGACTACAATAAACGTTTTCATGAAACGATAAAACTGATTAAGTACGCATGACATTACAGTCCATTCTACCCTTGGTATATTATTTTCGAAAGTCTCCTCAGAGCACACAATGAATTCTAGGATAAGCGAAGCTCCCTAGATACGCTAAAAGCAGAGATAAAGCTTACTTTCTGTACTTATGACTGCATGAATGCACATAAATATCTACTTTCTTAAAGGGTCAAAAGACGAAAAAGCACTTTGGATTCACAGTGAAAAGGTAGAGATGAAAAACATTACTGGAATGTGGAGGGAATTGAAATTGTCTTCGTATTTGTATTAAGCTTCTTGATACTCTTACTTATGAAAGGAAAACTCTCATCCATTCATACGACACAAATAAAATACTCTACTTAAGTCCCCCCACAGATAGCCGTGTATGTGAACATCAACGAAGACTGCAGGCTCAACAATGGAGAAAAAGTTGAGAATGGAGCACGAAGATAGGAGAATAATGAAATGTTCCTTAACAATCAGAAAGACTATCACCTCCATATACTTATCATATAATACTGTTTGGTATGACAGTTTGCAACAGCAATGGGCAAAGATAACAGAGAATCTGCAATGCACAGCACACGAATGCTTTTGGTAATCGCATACGGACAAACTGAACTTACAAAGTAGCATTACCAAAGCGTTAACCATTTCCTGTTACCTCTTCTCACAGTTCTTGGAAGTTTCAAACCCGGGGGGGGGGGGGGGGGGGCACGCGGTGACGCAGTTGGTTGAGGCACTGCGCTACAAGCCGGAAAGTCGCGGGTTCGATTCCCGATGGTGTGACTGGAATTTTTCATGACATAATCCTTTTCGGTCGCACTATGGCCCTGGGGTCGACTCAGCCTCTTAACAGAAATGAGTACCAGGAATATTTCCTGGGGGTAAAGGCGGCCGGTGCGTAGGGCTGACCTTACCACCTTCATGTGCCGACTGTCTAGATAGCCTCAACCTCCTGGAACCCTAAGGACCTGTCCAGGCCTGTAATGGGATTGCTTTACCTTTACCTTACCCAAAGCGTGTGGACACCCAGGTTCGTGTCCGGCGGTTACCTGAAGCAATTTCTCCTGGGTTAAAGCGGCTGAGGCGTAAACATGACAACTCACATCAATCCAGTGACGAGGTGAGAATGAGTGGAGTTACATTTCCAGTCCCCCATACGCCTTCAGGGACAACTCTTACTTCACGCATTTGCGCATATCAATACGTAGACCTAATTCACATAACGCTGGGCCAGGCAATGCCGTCAGGATGCATAAATACTATATCTGTGCCTGAGAAAATGTAGTAGTCACAACGAAACTAATATTTAGGCTACTGAATTACGTAAATTGGCAACGGAAAAGTCAATTCTTACCCAACCAGTGTAAATATTTGCCGCAGTATCGTGTTATGCCCACACACCACGAGATGATCCGGTGGGGGGGGGGGGGGGTGCCTGGGGTCCTCTAGAGCCCACCCAGCCCATCGTATAAAATCGGTGCCAAATGCCCTTTTCGACGGGGGTGGGGGAGTGGAACGGCCGGCGTGTAAAGCTACCCACTCACATCCATCTAGTGCAAAAATCGTGGAGTTACACCTCCATTTCACCATACGTCATCACCTCTTTATAACACTCTCTTCGAACACTGTACATTCATCTGAAATGAAATTAAGACGAACAGAAATATACTTCGCAAACCAAATGCAGTCGACACAGCAGTGTGTAACAAAGATTATTGACATAGGCCTATCTGCATTTGGAAGGTTGAAAACTGAACCGTTAAGTCTTTGTGCGCTTCCTCAAATACCTGGATAATATTCCACATTAAATCGACCACAAATGTTTTTCATCCGTCAGCACATCATTTGTAATAAATCTAGACCGCTTCATTGGTTGCTGATAAAACATCAAACAAAACACAACACAACCCCATACTAATTACACACAAGTCTATTAGTCAATACAGAAAACCAGCTCAACCGATGAGGTACTGCAAGTATGCAGTCACAATTATGAGAGCGTTCAGAAACTTAAAACCCGCTAGCACGGGTATAATTTCATTACTGTTGTTTTGTATACGTCACAGAAAGAGGGAAGTGGAGGGGAGAGTGTGCGTGCTTCATAGCATTTTACTGAAGGAAAATGCTATGCGCTGCAGTCAGGAAGTTAATTTACATGGAGCACGCTCAGATCCCTTTTCAACACCCTAGCCTGCATAGAATAATAGCAGCTGAGAACTCGGACAAACAGCACTGTAATAACAAGTCGGATTCCTTCATAACATTTCAAAGTACCGTCAGTGTAATAGTTTATTTAACGACGACGTGTTAGTGCACACGTTACATGGTAAAACAACTGGTAAAATGAGTAACAGAACCGAATTCATACGGTCGTGGCAGAAGAGGCCAAAATTTGCAAATACACTGTATACCACATATATAGCAGAGTGACCAAACACCGAAAGAATTGGTATAAGTCCCGAACTGGGCTGGGATAGCGTAGTCGGTATAGCGACTCGGTACGGGCTGGACGGTCCGGGGATCGAATCCCGGCGGAGGCGAGATTTCTTCGCAGCCGTCCAGACCGGCCCTGGTGCCCACCCTCCTGTACAGTAGGTACCGGGTCATTCCCGGGGGTAAAGCGGCCGGAGCGTGGAGTTGACCACCCACCCCCATCTAGTGCCAGGGTTAAAGAAAGAGTAGAGCTATACCTCTACTCCCCCTCTGGGCCTTCATGGCCTGTTCTAGGGAGAACTTTACCTTTACCTTTGTAAGTCCCGAACATTTGAAGGTTTGAATATCTTGGCTGCGCCGTAAGGTAGAGCGGGGAGATGTAGCCTGTTATTCTCGGCGAGTTGTTGCAATCCCCCTCCCCTTCCGTGGAGTTTACCTAGGACGATTTATGTGACAGCCAGCGGATCAGCGAGATGACACTTACAAGGCAGCGCACCACCACTAATCACTACACTTGAAACTATCTACTAATTGATATGAAAGCAATAAAACGCACAACTGTGATAAAAGAGACCAAAATTTGTAATTTTTTTCCAATGGCGCAACAGCCCCTAGTGGGCCAGGGCCTCCTCGTTATCGAGGCTTCACGATCACACTCAGACACACCACACTCGGTAGGAATCCTCTGGACGGGTGACCAGCCCGTCGCAGAGACCTCTACCTAACAACGCACAACACTCACAACAGACAGACAGACATCCATGCCCCCGGCGGGATTCGAACCCACAATTCCAGCAAGCAAACGCCACTGCAATCGGCAAAATTCGTAGATATACTGCTAACTAACTGTATACCAGGGTGATGAAATATTGATGTCAGTGGTCTACGTCCAGAATACTTGAAGGTTCGAGTATTTTGGCTCCCAAACGCACGCACGGGGTTCCTGTCTCTTTATTTCCCTCTATCTATCACTTAACAATGAAAGCAACATGCATAAAACATTAATTCACTTACAACGGTGCAGTAACAGAACATCATGTGAACGGGATCAATTTATTAAGCTCACAGCAATTCCAGATATCACTGGACTCAACCAAAGTCGAACGGCATACCTTAGCGACCTTTACTGGTGTCAGAGAGATACCAAACGGTAGGACACGCAGTTCTTAATATCACAATCACAACCTTATATGGATAACTATGTTTTCTCATACACAGTTCCCAGAATTTTGTTTAAACCAAGGACGGCTAACCTTTTGGGGGGGGGGGGGGGGGGGGTACAAAGTGCTACGACAGTTATTGTGGCCTCGCACGCGGTCCGCACGTGCAAACACCACAATAAGTGGTAGACCTGACCGCCGAACGTGTTGTGTAATTTTTTTACAGTATTACCACCGTGCATTTTTTAATCAAATAATAAAACCAACGAATGCACTATATAGACCACTTTTATTATGGTCTATTTCCCCTCACCCTACACGTGTTTCGGAACTTTAAAGTTCCATCTTCAGGGGTTGTCGTGTGTTACCAATTATTCACATATTAAAACAAATACACAATATGTACAATAGTCTGTTAAAGTATTAAAACCATAGGTAAATGAAGTTCAAAACTCTTTTAAAATTGTACGATATGTACTGTAGTCTATTAGAATCTTAAAATCTCGCGTAAATGTATATTTAAAACCTGTTTTAAAAACGTATTTAAATAATTTGTGGACTGTTCGTAATATTCACTTTTTTACGTGTAGGGTGAGGGGAAATAGACCATAATAAAAGTGGTCAATATAGTGCATTCGTTGGTTTTATTATTTGTGTTGTGTAATGTTTATAGTACATATGTAATTTATCAATGTGACCGATGGGCGGCAGGTTGGATACCCCTGGTTTAAAATATCGATAAGGGAGTAACGCTTGGATCAGAACTCCGAACATGCGATCAAGATAATTTTATTTCTTTACGAAATAATCTCACCAAACATTCCACGCCTTACCAGACACATACTCTCTACGCTAAAAGAGGGCCTCAAGAAAGCAAGCAAGAGGTTTGGAAGGTGGCCCAGTGCTCAGGCAGCAGCGTAGCAGCCGGCATCCAGATATAATTAACTTACAAGTTTTAACTAACGAAAGTTCCGCTGATTAAACTGAGACTAATAATGAAGTTTTAGTGAGATGCGGCTAATTCCCCGACAGATTGTATTTCAGGCAGCCTCCAGCTCCGCTCTCTTCTCATCTTCGTTTTGCTCATTCTGCATCCTACCTCTCTCCGTCTCTATAACACTCCACTCCAATAAGTCTTGAGTTTCATTCGCTATGAGTTAAATGCGGGTTTCAGCATCATCCGATATTCCATAAGATGCATTCTGTAGTGTATTTCATTCAAGACGTTATCTGAAGAACTGGACCACAAGAGTGAAGAAATTCTTGAAGAGGACGGAAAAGGTGAAACGCCATCATGATGGGAGAATGGAACAGTGTGGTTGGAGATAAATCACGTCGAAACATTGTTGGGCCACATGGACTGGGAAGGAGAAATCAGAGAGATCAAATGCTCATCATTTTTGTGAAAGGAATGGACTTGTCATTATCAACACATGATTTAACAACCCTAAGAGAAGGCCTCGATTTCTCCGCCGCGATGTTGACGAGATCTGCGCTCTTCTGGGATACTACGCGGACTCGGACTCTTGACCCGTGAAGATGGGACTGATACGTTGTCCCGAAACGTCGGTAAACAATTACCACACGACGCCGCGTAATATCACAGAAGAGCGCAGATCCCTAAGAGAAGACCGTAAACCTGGAAAGAACAAGGAGATTGAAATCGATATCAGCTGGACTACATACTTATGAAGCATCGATTCAGAAACAGTATCAAGGACGTGCAGACAATGCCTGCAGCAATACTGACTGACCACAACTTACTGGTTGCGACGATGTGTAGCAGAGTGACGGAAGAAATACAGTACAGAAGGCTGAGGAACGAGGTGAAGACTTCATGTTATGTATCACCTATGAATGTAACTAACTAACTAACTAACTAACTTCATGGAGCAGAGTCCTTCTTGAGAAGCTAACAGGTCGTCAGCTAGTCAAGAAATTCCCCGCGTTTTATGGAACCCGAAGGTTCATTACCGCACTCACAAGAGCCCGCCACCTGTCCCTATCCTGAGCCATATCAATCCAGTCCATGCCCCCACCATCCCACTCCTTGAAGATCCATTTTAATATTATCCTCCCATCTACGCCTGGGTCTTCCAAGTGGTCTCCCTCCCTCAGGTCTCCCCACCAAAACCCTGTATGCACCTCTCCCCTCACCCATACGTGCTACATGCCCCGCCCACCTCATCCTGATTTGATCAGCCGAATAATATTTGATGATGAGTACAGATCATTAAGTTCCTCGTTATGTAGTCTTCTCCACTCCCCTGTTACCTCGTCCCTCTTAGGCCCAAATATCCTATGAATGTAAGGTACACAAAATCGCCGCATACATAAAACAGTGTTCTTCCAAGAAATATAACAAGACCTAACAAATATGGTAACATTCTGTAACATGTGAACAGTAACAAGTGTGACTGCAGAGGATTATTTGGTATGAAGAGCCGAGAAGCGTCCAGGCCGCGCCAAAACGTTACGTTATAAGCAAATTTTCTGTGTTTATTTCTGGTATCAGAGTCGAAACAACTCTAGGTTCTATATGGATCTGCAGTGGTGATACATGCACAGGAAATCAAGTTGGCACATCATCATGAAATAACAACATAAAACAAAAAATATGTTACAAAAATATTTTACAAGAAAAAATTACCTACATTAGCAGCTTCATCACCTGTGATATCCACCATCGTCACTGATCAAATCCCAATGACACGATAGGTGGGGCATGCAGCACACATGAAGACGAGGAGAAGAAAAATGCATAAAGATTTTAGTCGGAAAAGCTGAAGGGAAGACATCACTGGGGAAACCTAGATGTTGAAGGCAGAATAATAAATACACCCAAACACAACGCATCTTGGACATAAAATAAATTTCCGAGTGAAAACAGGTTTCAACTGGTTAGGTTCAGTGGCGGGCTCTTTTCAACACGATAATAAATCTACGAGTTTCACTGAAAAAAGTAAAGTTGTCCCTGTACTCGCCACCAAGGCGTACAAGATGGATGTGGTCAGCATCACGCTCTGGTCGGTTTACCCCTGATCGAAAAGCCCATGGCCTAGTCACAATACCGAATGCGTTATCCCGGCTTACGAGTTCCATTACAATTCTTAACCACTTTGGCAGTTTCTCGACAACTCTGCCCCACAGAGGAATTAGCTAAGTGATAAAATTGTGCTAAGGCTTACATGAACCTCAAATGACGTTCAATGTTCTTTAAATTCAGCATACTGCCCTCTTTTCCAATGGCTCGACAGCCCCTTGGGGGCCTTGGCCGCCTCACTTTTCGAGGCTTCACGATCACACTCTTTTTAGACACACCACACTCGGTAGGACTCCTCTGCACGAGTGACCAGCCCGTCGCAGAGACCTCTACCTGACAACACACAACCATCACAGGAGACAGACATCCATGCCCTAGGTGGGATTCGAACCCACAATCCCAGTAAGAGAGCGGCCGTAGACCCACGCCTTAGACCGCGCGGCCACTGGCATCGGCCATACTGCCCTATTTGTAAAAATTAATTTAATGTTGTCTATTTCCCTGAAAACAGCCCTAACATATATTACATGCACTGATCCACCGAGGTTACATTTAAAGGAACATGGGCGTCCCGTCTGGCCTCTAAACGTTAATCAATCGAAAGCACAGTGGAAAGTAAAACCTTTGTTAACAGAAGCAAAAGGAAACGTGACTTTGTAAAATGGGGCTGTTGCTGTAATTCACGTAGGCCCATCATATCTTCAGCAAGAAAGGGGTGAGCTGCCGGCTGACATGAAGACCAGTAGTGCACCAAGACTTGCGGAGGCAAAACAAATGCGCAATAAACACTGCAGGCACACACACCATAACGATTTTCTTTCAATTTTATTCATTCTTATTTCCACAATCATGAAGCTGTTTTCTTATCACGTGACGATGTACAGTACACCTGCAACTGACCTACCATAAAATGCACATTTCTCACCGTCTGTGGGACTACACCAATATAAAATCTGTCAGACCTTAACACATCTGTAATAGGCATTCATTTTTAAAGACAATGCAAATGCACTGTAATAGCTTTGAGAGCCATTTCGTTTATACTCAACCTGTATGAATAAAATTAACTGTGGTCTTCCACAGGATAATCCTGTTTGAGCAAATGAATTAAAACAGGGAACCAACAAAATACGAACGACCACCAATTAACTTTGAGAAAAACGGTGGGTATTTAAATTTCAGCGCATACTTATATGAAAAACGTAAAACATTATTTGAACAGAAAAACACAAAATTATGAAATAAACGACATTTTTTTTTTTGGAAAATAAAACAGGGATTATGCAGCATGTCTTAAAATGCTGTGAACTTCCTTGCTGCCTAAACATATACAATAAATTTCTACGGGTGTATTAGTACGTGCATACTGTACATAGTAAGCTAGCTGGCTAAAGGTTAAAAGGTTTCTGGCACGTGGCGCCTCCTTAAATAATAATAATAATAATAATAATAATAATAATAATAATAATAATAATACAGCACGAATATTGGACGCTACTGTGGACATTCAAAGGAAAACCAGAATAGACAAGATCTATTAACAATGGCGGTACCGACAATGAAAAGACAGCGACCGCTGCGTAATACAGTAAAGGAGAGAAACACAAAACAATCTATTAAAAAAAAACAGGTAAGCGCTTCATAAAAATGGATCACACAATTAGGACAGATGGCACATTTAAATCTGGGGCCCAAGACGTTGCAGTGCAGACGAAAAATACTGAAGGAATGAAATACAAACAGGTGGAATATTTTAATAAATGTAATAGGATACGGCCTATGATTGTGTGTGTGTGTGTGTGTGTTATGTAGGCATATAACTCATTGGTGATAGTTAAGAACATGACCAGAAGATGGCAGCAATAAACAGCTGCGACGAGTACCCATCCTTCAGTCAGTTACCGCAGTCTCGCTCTTTGTACCAAACAATTGCATGGCATGCATTGTAAGGACAATTGACATGTCTAAGTGTCTCTCACGGGCTTTAATGAATAAGTGGCCTAATAAAAGACTACTGCAGAAACCGTGGCTAGAGCTGCGGACCGGGATATACTCTCCTTGTGTTTCCAGACACTTTACAAGCAAATTATGAAATGGGGCCTAATATTGTAATGAACTGTAGTGTTAAAGGATTACGAGTGGCCATGAATGAAATGGTGTAAGGTCCAGCATTACTTGTAACTTGTAGGTAATTATTTAGTCATTATGTCGCAAACACTTCTAGGCCTACAGACGCAGCATTACAATGACAGCTTTGTAGTACGTGTTCTTTAATTTAACACAATAACTAATATACCGCAGATTGGCTCAGGCGGTTAGTCGACTGCCTCCCACCACAAAGGCCCGGGTTCGATCCCGGGTCGATCCATGTGGGATTTGTGGTGGACGAAGTGGCACTGGGACAGATTTTTCCCCGAATACTTCGGTTTTCCCCGTCAATTTCATTCCACCGGTGCTCCATTACTTGGAAAAATGAAAAAAAAAAAAACTGTTCACCTTTCTCTTCATCCTCATCACAAGGGTTGCACAATAAGCCTTGCAAGGCTGCGGCGCGTCCGTAGCTTCTACTGCGGGGCCCTTCATCACAAATAAAATACATAAGATACACAAAAGAACAGTACAAATATAAACAGCTTGTTTTATGTATATCATGTATTTGTGTACAAGTGTTGGTTATTCTATTACATTTCAATCACAATTAAAACGGGATACATCCGCATACACACGTAATAGTCTAGTATACAGTCTACGGTCTGTCTAGTGCATATGAAATATGACAGAGCACTTGTTGCTAGACGCTCGTCCCCGCACCCCACAGTCTGTCCCACCCCCGTCCTGCCACTGGGCGTGTAATCTTCACGCTGGACTTGGTGTGCCTCTGGTGGCGAAGTTGGTGTGCCTCTGCACAGCAATTACTAAACACAGCGCAGTTGGTGTGCCTCTGCACAGCAATTACTAAATACAGCGCAGTTGGTGTGCCTCTGCACAGCAATTACTAAATACAGCGCAGTTGGTGTGCCTCTGCACAGCAATTACTAAACACAGCGCAGTTGGTGTGCCTCTGCACAGCAATTACTAAACACAGCGCAGTTGGTGTGCCTCTGCACAGCAATTACTAAACACAGCGCTTTTGGTTTGCCTCTGCACAGCAATTACTAAACACAGCGCTTTTGGTTTGCCTCTGCACAGCAATTACTAAACACAGCGCTTCTGGTGTGCCTCTGCACAGCAATTACTAAACACAGCGCAGTTGGTGTGCCTCTGCACAGCAATTACTCAACACAGCGCTTTTGGTGTGCCTATGCACAGCAATTACTGAACACAGCGCAGTTGGTGTGCCTATGCACAGCAATTACTGAACACAGCGCAGTTGGTGTGCCTCTGCACAGCAATTACTAAACACAGCGCAGTGGTGTGCCTCTGCACAGCAATTACTAATCACAGCGCAGTTGGTGTGCCTCTGCACAGCAATTACTAAACACAGCGCTTTTGGTGTGCCTCTGCACAGCAATTACTAAACACAGCGCAGTGGTGTGCCTCTGCACAGCAATTACTAAACACAGCGCAGTTGGTGTGCCTCTGCACAGCAATTACTAAACACAGCGCCTAAGTTAGGTTGGTGTGCCTCTGCACAGCAATTACTAAACACAGCGAGGTCGAAACAGGACTAGGATAGGCGAATAAGGAATAGTGGGTAACGAGATTTTCCTCTTCTTCAAAATCTCCAAGACCGGTTCTGCACCCCCCCCCCCCTCTTATCCTGTTATTCAACGAGTACCGGCAGTTTTTCCCCCGGAGACTAAGCGGCCGGGGCGTGAAGCTGCCACTCACCTCTGTCTAGTGCCAAGGTTATGAATGAGTGGGTCTGAACCTCCATTCGCCCACAATACTTCATACCGCGCACAGGAACACGTTTACCTTTACTCTGCCTTTACGTTACACAGGCGGGTCACGCATCGAAAGTCTTCAATTTATAATTCACGAAATGTTAAACTCACAACCTCCAGTTCACACGTTTCAGAACGTAATAATTACGGCGCATGTAATGACGCATGACGCTCATTACGGTCGAGAGATCAGCCCATCGACAGGCCAGCACTCTTTTAACAGTAGCAAATGCAAGCAATTAAGAGACACGTTCTTTAAACGAATTCACAGGAATAAATTTCTATATTAAAAAACCCAAATACGCTTCGACGAAAAAAAATCGCTCAACCCTTGGGGAAACAGACGTATGATTACTTAATTGCAAATCAATCTCTGAGAACCCACTCGTTTCTATTGTATGTTGTTGTTGTTGTTGTTTGTCCCTGTCGCTCCAACGCGGAGCATAGGGGCCTCCTTTCGGAGGTTTCTATGGTCACGTGCGTTGATGTAGTGAGTGACCAGCCCACTGACCGCACAAGTTATACTCAATCCTGATGTGACTGCCAGAGCCATCTGGCAGGCAGTCAGGAGACTTGGGTGAGAAATGGCCGCTGAATTTTGCTTACGAAACACGTAAGGTAATCTACGACATGGGACCGACGGCTTTACTTCCCCTCCGAAGGAAGTGGTGCTCCGGATTTTTATCACCCTTAAAAATCCATCGCCCTCAGTCGGGATCGAACCCGCGAACCTTGGGTCCAGTGGTCCACCGAGGGCGACTCGTTTTTATTGCATAGTATATCTATATTCATATATCAAGTCGTGATTATAATATTCGCTACAGAGTAACGTAATGACACGCACACCATAATACGAGTACATGAAAGATGTCCCACAACGAACAGGATATAACAACAAGATATGAATTACTGAGGTCCTTAATACATTTAGAATTTGGTAGATCTCTTAATAAATATAAAGGCCAATAGAAAATAACAGGTAACTTTAATAGTCCCTCATTTTCGGTTAAATCTACGAAGTCAATGCAAAGAAAATTCTAAATTCAACGAATAAATATTAGCTTTCAACTTCACACCACTAGTTTTTCTGCAGTGCTCCTGAGACGTCCATAACGATAATTCACGGCGACATCGCAGCTGCTTTCTTATTACACACCATAACAAAGTTACAGTACGACAAACTATAAGAAACGTGTAGCCAGAATGGAAAACAGCCGAATTCTGACACATAAGAGGATGCAGACACACGCGAGGAATAAGCGAGGTTTAAATACGGCCACTGAAGAGGTGGCATGAAGCCCGAGAGGACAATTACACTTAAACTACTAGTAAAATAAACCAATAATCAACCGTCACACACAACTATACATATTTTATATTACACCATTATATCAGGTATTCAGCTACATGTTTCGGCTTACATTGGAGCCATCATCAGACTGCATACGTAAAATATAAAAGTTTAACAACGGTAATATTAATGTAATACAAATGTTAAACTGTAATGTTAAACTTTTATCTTTTATTTCATGTATGCAGCCTGATGATGGCTTCAATGCAAGCCGAAAAATGTAGCTGAATACCTGATTCATTCATTCGTTCATTCTGTAGTGTCTCACGACAGGTCCACAGCCTCTTCCAAAGCGAGTTCTCCAAAAAGTGCGCTCTAGTGTTTCCGCTTTCAATTTCCAGTATCTTTTCTTTTCCTTAAGTTCATCCAGTAGCTGCTTATGTCTTCTTCCTCGTTTTCCCGTTATTTCTACCCTTCCCTCTATCTTTCCTTCAATCACATGTTTCAGAAGGCAGTTTCTACGCAAGATGTGACCAATCCAGTTAGCCTTTCTTCTTTTTATTGTACGTACGATATTCCTCTCCTCCTTGACTGTTTGTAACACTTTTTCATTTCTCACACGATCGGTCGAACTGATCTTCTCCATTCTTCTCCAGAACCACATTTCAAAATGTTCCAGGTATTTCTGATCTACTTTCCGAGGTGTCCAAGTTTCAGCACCATACAAAGCTATGTTCCAAATGTAGCACTTTAGTTTCTTCCTTAAATTTAAGTCCAGTTTGCTGGTGACAAAAAACGCCTTCTTCTTGTTGAATAATGCTTTTGCCATGGCAAACCTGGATTTAATTTCACGTCTACACCTTGCATCGTTTGTTATCATGCTACCCAAATAGTTGAAATATTCCACACTCTCCGCTTGTTTTTGATCTATCATATAATCTGTATTTTGGATGGTTGCCTCGAGAATCTCATTACCTTACATTTTCTCCACATTTTGTGTCCATTCCACAGCATCTTTCAATTTCTGTTACACTAATAATCATTCCCTGTAACACCCGTTTCTTCCTTAGCCTGTAGTACAAGGTCATCAGCATATTGCACAGTGATAATTACTTATCCTACCTGATACAATAACATAAAAAATATATAAGTGTTTGAGGGCTGATGTTTGATTTATTTTTGTTACTATAACACAACGGGGTGAATCACTTTGAAATCGATACTTAAATTACACTGATGAATCATGATAAACCACCATCTTTTTTAAACGCCTTTTTTAAAAAGTACTTGAAAATACTTGTATATCAGTTCATCTGTCACTTGGAACGAACGGATTTTGATAAAGATTCATAATGGGGCCTTTTAGACAAATTAATGATGCTTTCGAAGTCTCTCTCTCTCTCTCTCTCTCTCTTCCCCGCAGTCAATCTGGACTGCTGTTTTACTTGCCAGTCTAATGGCCTCTTCCATCAAGCTTCGTTTTTCTTCTTTAACCCTCTAAACGTGCTAAAAAGCCTGCTGTATGCACATAGATAAGGGATAATGCGTAGTTAATCAGTTCAACTACCTAAAAATGTTAATGACTGGTTAGTCAGGACCCAACGTGCAGGAGTCCTCGATACCTAAGTATTAATTTACCGGCAGAACACTTACAAATGGGTGCAAAAATGCTGAGGAAGTTAAAATAGATTTTTGAATATCGTTTTAATTACATCAAAGCATTTTATGGTATTGCAAAGACCACGGGAACACGGCCATACGGCCTATGGCAAACCGACTGATGTCACGAACTGTGACTACAGCAGACGGAGCTAACCGCCGTGAGATGGACCCACGATCTGAACACACCCGATAATCACATGTCTATAAAGGCAAGACGTTCATGTCCCTCTCCTGTAATGGTAAAATACAGTGGAAAAATGTAACGGCGAAGTGCTTAAATTAAAAGACACTATCTTTTTGTCCAGCAATAATACAGTCTAGTATACAGCAATAGTACAGTCAGGTAATACAGCCAGAAGTTTCGTATGTACATTCTACGTTTAGTGGTTACTTCGCGTAGATCCCAATACTAAGTGTTAGTACATATACAAGACCATAAAACGTGTCCATAAAATCTGAATTCACATTTTACGTGTATACGACTAAGGGGTGGCTCGTCCATAAGGGCCGCAGGGCTGCAACCCTCCCAGAAATTTTGAGAAAAATTAAATTAAATATCTGAATGAAAGTTTTCGTTAGGAGATACGTACATTATTTCTAATAATATGAATGAGATCATTTTACATTAAAATACTCGCAACGGACTCTAAGCGATGCGAATGGGCAACCGAAGCGGGCTGTGCCCTACACAGACGTTGCGCGTTGGGTCAGCGCAGCTAGATCGGCAGGCACCGCAGCCCAGAAAGTGTTTACACGACGAATTCGAGTGTCTGTTTACCTTTTCTAACCTTTCAAACGCTGTAACTTTGATAAACCATTTTTGCCAAACTGTTTTCAAAGCCATGTTTCTTGGTGTTTTAATTTTGGTAGTTGCCATTTTAAGATACAAATAAGTAAGAATAGTGCGAAGTATTTACAGGGCATCTATTTTTCACAATTAACTCTCGCTGAGAAGACTAAGATTAAGAATTTAGGCCGAGCAACAAATGATTTAGTTATTTCTCAGTCATCATCAAGCAGAATACAAACTGATGTGAGAAAATGTAACCCTGGTATATACGCTAAACGTAAGTGGCTGAGTGGCTGTGCTGAAAGAAACGCTCTATTAGGCCTTCTCACTAATCACATAATCCTAGCCCCAACCCTACCATAAGAAAATCCTACGAGTCGCCACTGACACGATTACACTTATTCCAATATCAGACTGCCTTCTTGTCCGTTCATGTGTCGTCGCTGTAATAAACCCAACACTACAGCGCCATGGAACTCAAACGAAGTCCCACAATATGTTACGTGCTGAACAATACAATAGGCCACCAAACGATACAGCTACAGGCAGCCATTACAAAGTGTGAACTTAATGAAGAGCCATCAGGTCTTATACACCAGCTACTACACTTTCTTCACACTGCCATTGGTCTGATAAGTATTAGGCCGAAGCCGGTAGTCACAAGATTTCAAATACACACAGCAATCCGGTTTACAATCCTGCGTCACGTATTTGTCCGCGTTCCTGGCGCGTTAGTTGCGAGAAGTTACACAAATGCGTCAATTATTTTCAGCACGTCAGTCACCCTGTCCACATAATGCAACTCGGAATACGCTTAAAGGATCTTCATGATATTTTACGAGTATACTGGAGCGTTTCAATAAACCTTGCCGGAATATTCTAATTCTGATTATAATCGCACAATACAGTCCGTGTTCATTATAAATTTCAACCTGTTTAGGGAAACAATGCTTGTTTATTCCGAGAATCAAACGAAATCCATAAAGGCACTGTGTGGCAAAATGCAGGGTTGCATTTTCTGATGTTATGTGGTGTATTTAGTTACCACAGGGCTACAAAAAAAAAAAAAAAAAGGCAAGGGAAGTGATTTTCCAGGTATTTAGAGGCAAAACACTGAACGTACCAGAACTCTTACGCTATGCGAACGTTTCCCTAAGTTCTTTTATCGTCGTTGCGGCCTTCCGCAGTTCCGACGTTTTCGGCAAAGTGATCAGAAAACGCTCCACACGCCGAATACTGTTACAAACACACAACAGAATAAAATCCTAAGAATTTATACCTTCTCTCTCTGACCTGATAAACTGACAGCAAAGAATCCATCAAACGCTCGTGTGTTTTACTGCTTTTCCATCTTGTAAAGGTCCACTCTCCTCGTACGATTTCCTCAGATAAGGCACAACACACACTGATGACAGGTCATGTCATCTCCCTTTGCACTGACTTTATGGACTTCATACACAATTCCACATAATACGGACTGTCGTTATCTTCCTGTCTCATTCATTCCGTAGTCCGTCTTACGACAGGTCCGTAGCCTCTTCCAAAGCGAGATCTCCATTGATTGCGATCTAGTGCTTCCTCTTTCAATTTCCAGTATCCTCTCTTTTCCTTAAGGTCATCCAATAGCTGCTTACGTCTTCTCCCTCGTCTTCCCGTCATTTCTATCCTTCCTTCTAACTTTCCTTCAATCACGTGTTTCAGAAGGCAGTTCCTACAAAAGATGTGACCAATCCAGTTAGCCTTTCTTCTTTTTATTGTATGTACGATATTCCTCTCCTCCTTGACTCTGTGTAATACTTCTTCATTTCTCACACGATCGGTCCAACTGATCTTCTCCATTCTTCTCCAGCACCACATTTCAAAACTTTCCAGATATTTCTGATCTATTTTCCGAAGTGTCCACGTTTCAGCACAATACAAAGCAATGCTCTAAATGTAGCACTTTACTAGTTTCTTCCTAAATTTAAGTCCAGTTTGCTGGTGAAAAGATCTTCCTGTCTATGCTAATAAAATTCAACAGGATCCACAAACAAGCTATTTTGATATTTCGATACACGAATCACATACTAAGAGTTCGGTCAAAAGACAGAAAGAGGGGCAAGTCGATAATATCGGTAGGATCAAGCCCTGTGTTAGGTCGGGTATGCATTAACAGTCTCCCGATCAACCCCTCCCAGTCCACGAGTCTACCCCTGACACAGTCAACCCCCATTAATTACAACCAGCAGACAAATTAGCGTTGTGAGGTCGAAAGGGTCAACTAGAACGCCGCGCAGTAATGAAATGAGGCCACGCATCAAATTCTAACCCATCATCTTCTGTCTCCCAAGAAACAGCGAACGACAGCAGTGGGTCTGTGTGGAAGTTCTGGAAGAGGCGATTACAACGGACAGCATTACGCACAGCTTTCAGCACTAATTCCTCGTATTTGTACCGCTTCCTAAGAAACTGTCGCGTTTACCTACCGAAATGTTACATTCATAAAACAATGCATAAATTATTTTGCAATGAATAAATCGGGATATGACAATCAACAGAGCTGGATGAGGGGAAGTTTTAGTGATTGTCTACAATACAGGATTATACTGGCAACAGCAGTACGATGTACACCAAAATGGAGTGAAAATATTCGCAAATACATTCTTTGCTATTTTCCGCACCTCACTGGCCATCACGGTCACCTATCGCAGACACGAATCTACTGTAGCAATGCTACCGGTCCCATAAAAACGTAACAGGCCTAACGCATGACACAATCACTAAGGTTTCTTTTAATTTACTGAAGGGCCCCGCAGCAGATGCTACGGACGCACGGCAGCCTTGAGGCTTATTGTGGAACCCTGCGATGAAGATGATTATTTTTTTTTTCGTTTTTCCGTGTAATGGAGCACCGGTGGAATGACACTGATAGGAGAAAACCGAAGTACTCGCAGAAAAACCTGTCCCAGTGCCACTTTGTCCACCATAAATTCCACATGTACCGACCCGGGATCGAACCACGGCCTCCGCGGTGAGGGGCCTGCGACTAACCGCCTGAGCCATGGCACGGCCTATCACGAACAGTTACTCAGACACTAATGTGTGTATTTTGAAATCATACTTCATATGTGTAACTGAGCAAATAAATACAAGTTCCCATTATATTTTTTTTTTAATTATAAGAGCTTTATTTTCAGTTTTCCAACAATTATACACAAAAGATCTACATTTATTTCAAGCCGTGCCAGCCCATTATATAGTAAGTTCGTATCTCATACAGAAATGTATAAATTTTCCAATCTTCGTGCACTCGTATACGGAGGCGGCAGGCACTGGTCACAGTCTGAAGCTGGCTACATGGTAACATACACACTTCCAATGATGGCTCCAGTACGCTGGCTACATGGTAACATACACAATTCCAATGATGGCTCCAGTACAGCCTGCCTGGTCATACTAACATTGGCAGATTGCAATCTAAGTTTTGTCACTAGTATTAGGAACAAAAGCCGTCGGCATAATGACAAGTCACCTGCAGACGGAAGTAGAACTCCCATAACTATGTGTAGGCCAGTCAAGCATAACCTCAAATAATGGACAATGTCCACCGCGCTATAAGGACACAGGAATGACCTGATTTTTAACGATGATATTCACCTACCCCACGTATTAATCAATCCACCTATCTGTTTACATGTATCTGCTTAAGAATCCATCTGAACTGAATACAAGTATAGACATATGGGAAATGTGTGTGTGTGCGTGTGAATATACAGAAAACGTTATGCTTTATGCAGTAGTTTATTGTGGATATTTAACAGGATTGGAATTACATGTTTTGTCAGCATGAAGAAACTTCAATTTGGAATTCAAAACCAATGCACTTCAGCGACACAGCGTGTCAGACCGACATCAATGAATGTTACTCCACAATCATCTCTAGTAAAGAGTGAATGACAATGTTCTCTTCAGATGAGAATTGCTGAGCGTGAATTCGCTTGTTAGTGCGTCTATGCACCTGGCACTTTGAGTACCGAGTCCGCTGGCAGAAACAAGCATAACTGAAAACAGTCGCAGCCGAGACCATGTCAGCGCATGATACGAGAAAGGCCTTTTGGTGTTTCAACAGACGGGTGAAAATGTTATCAGACCATAATATAAATATTTCCAAATTCTAAAATTCGCAAGTACGAAAAGTATCTTTTAAAACTTATGGTAAAGGTAAAGTTCGCCCTAGAACAGGCCATGAAGGCCCAGAGGGGAGGGGGGTAGAGCTATAGCTCTACTCTTTCTTTAACCTAGGCGCTAGATGGGGGTGGGTGGTCAATTCCACGCCCCGGCCGCTTTACCCCGGGAATGACCCGGTACCCATTGTACAGGAGGCTGGGTGGGCTCCAGGGCCGGTCTGGACGGGTGCTGAAAACCTCACCCCCACCGGGATTCGATCCCCGGACCGTCCAGCCCGTAGCAAGTCGCTATACCGACTACGCTATCCCGGCACACTTTAAAACTTATGGCAGGAAAACAAATCCAGCAATTCGTATCGAATATGTCTGGAAGTGAGACCGCAAGGACTTCATTATATTTACATGGAAGTCCTCAAACTTCAACCCCTATTATCCTTCTTTTCTATCCTCATTTCTTGCGTTTACTATTTTACGTACGAAACAATGGGTACAAAAACCAGAACAGTTAGCAGCATAAATAATTAGAGCAGTTACATAACGGCCGTTCATACTGCGCATAATAACCACTAACTAGTGGGCCTTCACGGACTAACGTAACATGGCACCATTTTCGAGAAACTGTTATATGTTTGGTGCATTATATGCTCAAATTCGACAGCCTGAATATAAAATGGTAGCTGGGAACGCACCATTATAAATCTTGCAGAAATATCATATAGAAACAGAGTTAAGTTGGATTCAACTGGCTCAGGATATGGACTAATTGTAAACTTTTATTAAGTCACTGGCAAACATCCCGTGTCCCATAAAAAGAGACGATTACACCGCCAACTGCAAAACAGCTTTCTATTAAAGAGTTTTGCACACTGCAGTTAATTAGTACAAGACAGGCAACGTTAAAAAATCTGTCACAAAGCCGCTGTTTACGAATTCGGACTTTCCGTCTAATTAACGCGACTTCTGCCACCATAAACACAAGTCATGTCGCATACGGCAAGGTTTGTCTGCGACATCACGATCTGCTCAACTAACGAACGGATCTGTTGGAAGACAGGCATTTCTAGAAAGCTTATGATTCGACACTGATGGCAATCTCCTTTGTTTTCATTCCTCCCTTCTCAAAAATTGTTTTTTAACAAAAAGGCTCACGTTAAAAATTGACAGTGCTGCCTCAAGCGGAGGCCAGTGGAAGCTAACGTACTTCATACACTTCCCTTGGCCCCCGCTTGAGGCAGGACTGTCGATTGCAACATTTTGTTTCTTATTTAAAAGCGGCAGGAAGCCGTTTTTACTTACACGTCGCTTCTGATCTGTTTACCTCCGAAAGAAATCACCCAGCATAAGGCATTGATAAGCACAATTTTTACTAACATGCCGTAAAGGTCGTGCCATGGCTCAGGCGGTTAGTCGCCGGCCTTTCACCACGGAGGCCCGGGTTCGGTCCCCGGTCAGTCCATGTGGGATTTGTGGCGGACAAAGTGGCACTGGGACAGGTTTTTCTACGAGTACTTAGGTTTTCCCCTGCCAGTTTAATTCCACCGGTGCTCTATTACACGGAAAAATTAGAAAAAACTAATCATCTTCATCATAGGGTTGCAAAAAAAATATTGATTAAACATTTTACTATTTCTAGGTGCAAATTATTCGCACATATACCACTAGTGTAAATAAATTACATCACATTTTATCTTGAAAATTAGTTATAGACCCTAAACATCGTTGTAATTTTACGTGAAACTTTCTTGCATATTACAATGCCTGCAAAGTAATGGGCTAAAGAATGCTAATTTCACGACGACGAATACACCACTGCGTCTACCAATATCAGTTTAACAAATCTGTCGCTTTCATAAATCATAGCCTTCAGCAACTTACTTCCCTCTATGGCTCGACAGCCCTATATGGGCATGGGCCTCCTCGTTTCGTCGAGGTTTCATGGTCACACTGATAGTCACACCACAGTCGGTAGGACTCCTCTGGTCGAGGAACCAGCCCGTCGCAGAGACCTCTACCAGACAACACACAACACTCACAAGAGACAGACATCCATGCCCCCGGTAGGATTCGAACCCACGATCCTAGTAAGCCAGCGGCCGAAGACCCACGCCTTAGACCGCACGGCCACTGGGATCGTCAGCAACTTACTTAACTTACTGCAAAACAAGCTTTAAGCATTGAAACAAAACAAAATCGTGGTGACCTTGAGGCAGACTCAGTTTGCACATGAAGATATCAAGACATCTTCCGGAAGTCATAAAATATAAATGTGTTTACCGGTCTTTGGCTAGGACAGCAGAACATACGTAGGCTGAAGTTTTCTCGCTTTCAGTAACCAAACGGGTAATATTAATGTGATTTAAAAATATTTCCAGTCGTTAAAAATAAGTTATTCCAAAGAACAGGTATTTCTTGAGCAGCTCACTGCCTTTATAGTCTTCCGTGCGGCTGATACACATAAATAAGTTTATTGCCAACAAATTGCACTTGCCTGTAACTAGAGATCCACCCCGACATGTTTCGGCTATTTTTACAGGATGATTTCCACTTTCTGGTTGAATGTATCACTTTTGATGATAATTACTGTTTTACATTTATCTGCTTTAGTCAATGTTAGACTATGTTCGAGAAGTTTCTTGCTAGTTGTCTTTTGTGTATTATATTTGTACTGAATGCTAAGATTTCTTTGATTTTCTTACTTGCTAAATGTCTGTATGTTTTCTATCTTGGGGTCAAGATGTCGAATGGCATTCTCGGTGGATGCCACTTTTCCTAGATCAAATTTACGTTCTTCTGGACAACTTTTGGCCGAGATAAAAAGTGTTGGGCAGAACGTTTTGAGTGACATCGCAGTTCTGGTCCGTCCGTCCTTCTTAAAACAATTTGTCATTATAACGAACGTATGGTAACTGCGTTCTTTGTTTGTTACCATGTACTTTGTTACTTACTACAGCAGTAACGATCACGAAAGAAAGAATCAAACCTGAATCGACGACGAAAGGACAAAAGCGTCTATTAACTTCCCCCACAAAACAGTAACGAAACAGTCTTGGAGTAACCTTTTAAAGCCTACTGGTTACTTGATGTACCATCAGGTTTAACGTTCAAAAATTGTACATCTGCTAACACTGCATTTACGTTTTTTTTTATCTCAAAACAAACAGCGACTTTTGCCCTACATAACAGAAACTAATTGGTTTTTATAACCGAGATGAAAAGTGTTTACTGCGCGGTACGGGTTGTGTCTAAATAAAACATTTCTTTTTAAAGGGCTAATGGTTATGAATCGATTAACGCTAGCAGGCATGCAGGAGAAATATTAAGACGACACTCGGTGAGACATACAAAGGGAATTTCAACTGCACCAAGGAAGAGGCATGGCACTTGACCAACGCAGTGGAAAAGTACATCATCCAAGACAAGACAAAGTACGAGCATTTCAGCCCCCACCTCCACCGCCGCACAAAGGGACACACGCTCAAATAATTTACGAGCACAGCTCCCCGGTACATGTTACATCAGCAAGGGGGCGGCAGACGGAATTATCTCTCTATATCCACTTCCTAGAGAACACACTCACTCCTATCCTCTCCAGCTCTCTTAAAAGCAGAGTCTGAATAAGTTCTGCCAGAAAGGTAATACATTCGCAATTGTCCAAATCCATGCCTGCATCTAAAGCGACCCAACCAGCGCAAATGTTAGCTGTATATACAAACGCATCACAACACACTATGATGGTATGTTAGTTCAATGAACAGCACTGACGTTACACAGTTAATAATAATGACATTTAAGATCAGCACAACTCTGGCTGATCAGTAATGCTCCTCAAACATTTAATTCCCGCCCCCCCAATGGCACAACAGCCCCTAGTGGGCCTAGGCCCCCTCATTATCGAGGCTTGTCACACTCGACATCACACTCAGACACACCACACTCACACTCAAGACACACCACTCATACTGACACCCCACAACTGACCACACCACGCTCAGACACACCACACTCGGTAGGACTCCTCTGGACGAGTGATCATACCGTCGCAGAGACCTCTACCTGACAACACACAGCACTCACAACAGACAGACATCCATGCCCCCGGTGGGATTCGAACCCACAATCCCAGCAAGCGAGCGGCCGCAGACCCACGCCTTAGACCGCGCGGCAACTCGGTATCAGCTCAAACATTTCATAGCTAAATTAATTTATAATTAATTCAAAATAGTATCAGACGTCAGAAACTACCGACCGAATTACTTAATCGCAACAGGGTACAAATATGCAACACCAATGCACTACAAAATCCCGAATGTTGAAGACAATAACCTAATTTTACAAGAGATCTGCGCTCTTCTGGGATATCACGCAGCGTTGAGTGGTAGTTCTGTACCGACGTTTCGGCACAAATTATCGGTCCCATCTTCAAGGGTGAAGTTCTTGGCTTCTTGATCCTTGACGAGGGGGCCGATGGTTGTCCCGAAACGTCGGTACAGAACTACCACTCAACGCTGCGTAATATCCCAGAAGAGCGCAGATCTCATTACGTCGCGGTGGAAGCCTGAAACCACATAATTTTATAAGTACGAACTGTACAACGTGAACAGAGTGTACACAAAACTGTGGTTACTTTATAGTGCCCATTAGTAAAATACGTTAAAAAATTACGCTTGAATCAGTTTTAATGTAGCCAAGCTGAAATAAGCAAGGATCTTTATTGGTATTATAAATTCGCTAATGGAGCTTTTATATCACGCTTCGTTTATGAAGAGAATTTCACATTTTCCTCGGGGCTAAAGACCGGCCTTTGTAGCAACGCGGAAAACAGACCGATACAGCCATCCTAATAACGATAACAGAATCGACAGCATAGACGCATATACACTGCCGTCGGCGGTACATTCAGATCCGTAGACTGTGCATAATTAAAAGTACAGAATATCTTCATACCGTTTGGGATAACATATCATTTTAACGACGTCAAAATGTAAGATTTCTAGGCGTAAGCACGGTAGACAGTATTCAGATGGAAAAACGGGGTGAGGATGTAGTGCAGTCATGTGGCTCTGTATCAGGGTCTGGAGGTTGCCTGTTTTACACACATTAATGAATTTTCTGAGTCAATGAAAATGTAATTACTTGACTTTTTAAACAACTATCAGCTTCCAAATAAAGATTCTGTGAGTTTTTAATGACGTTCTATCAAATACACATATTACCTGTGACTCGTGAGTTTTGCAGACCGGAAGGTGTTCCTCGATCTGAGCATCTGGATGGGAAACTAAAGAAACCTATAAAAGACTTCAATCAAGACAGGTTCCACGACCGAGTTTCGAATTGTGTACCTGTAGAATGCCAGTCACAGGTGCTACTGCTCTGCTAAGCTGATCGTGCAGGACGAACGAGGATCTCTGACCAATAAGCTTCCCACAGCAGCCCTGTCTGTGCTGTCTCACAGACAGCTTACGGAAATCTGTCTGATCTTATAATTAAGTACCCTGTACTCTGAAATCAAGTCCCCTAAAACCCTTAGCCTCGATAGGCAATAAACATTATGTGAGTTGCCGATCCGAGACTCTCCCTTCTCTTCGGAATAAAGAAATGTTTCAAGCTAACGTACCTACGCCACTCCAACTCCAAATGCGTTCTGTTCTCGTTATGCGTTTATGGCGCTCAAAACTTACTCAGTTACGAATCTATGGTTTTATAGACATTATGTTATGGGGTCACCAGATCTTTGTTGATTTTTTACAGAGCTATAATATTACACATCATACGCACATCACTTATCCTCGTCGTTCGTTAAACGTCATCACGTGGAAATCGTAACACATTTCGTTTAATAACGGAAGTCTTCACCTATTCGTTCCGCAGTCTGTCTTACGACAGGTCCGTAGCCTCTTCCTAAGCGAGTTCTCCACAGGGTGCGATCTAGTGCTTCCTCTTTCAATTTACAGTATCTTCTCTTTTCCTTAAGGTCATCCAGTAGCTGCTTACGTCTTCTCCTCGTCTTCCCGTCATTTCTATCCTTCCTTCTAATTTTCCTTCAATCGCGTGTTTCAGAAGGCAGTTTCTATGTAATAAGTGACCAATCCAGTTAGCCTTTCTCTCTTTTATTGTATGTACATATTCCTCTCCTCCTTGACTCTTTGTAATACTTCCTTCATTTCTCACACGATCGGTCCATCTATCTTCTGCATCCTCCTCCAGCACCACACTCCAAAACCTCATGAAACGTTTCTAAAACATTTGTTTCCGCGCTGATGCAGAACTTAAAAAGTCGCACTGTCGCCACAAATCCAGTCACTGAAGACAACCTTTACTACGAACAAATGGCCAGGCTCCTGCCACCTCCAGGCCGACAACAGTGGTACTGTAACACCTGTTCCTTGGTTCACCTCTGGCAGGCAACAATTTGGCCTTTAAAATGCCAGTACATTATTTCTTGGCATTTTGCTGACCAAGAAAATTAAAATTTATTACTGCCTTTCCACCTTAATATCAGAGAGGTCTTCCCTAAACCTGACAATGCGCCTTCGGCAGACACTGAGCAACCACGACTCCAAAAATAGCGTCGGTCCACTCGTCACGTGCGAGTTACTGGAGACCAATGACGAGTACAAAATGCACTTGTATTAAACGTAAATGTTACTGCCAGTGTACTGGTAAATGCATTTGGTACAGCAGCCAGAAGACTTACATTATATTTCTGTCGTCTCCCAAATACTAGCAAAACTATATTTTTGACTTGAAGCGACGGGCGTCGAACCCTGTTAACATATTTTGTTAAAAACACCAGGCTTGTGCATACGACATGCAAAAACCGAAGTGCACAAAATAATGTTTCAGGGCATATATCGAGGGTAAAAGGATCAACATTTTATGGCCGCCGGCACGATTTGTAGCGTTTATAGACCACTTTAGCCGCACGATCCTACGCGGCTGTATGTTTGGCATCGTAACTCAGAAACCGCTTCTCTGCGCACAAAGTTCTCTGATTCAGAACTCTGAAACCATCTATCCTTGGATACTGACAGGACCTCCACGGACTGTAGATAGGGGTAAAGGTTCCACATTACTATAATCATGGTATTTCGTATAGGTTATTCCTCTGGGTCTTGACACTAGAAAGATGACTGAAGCCAAGAGTGGCCCAATTCGGAACACAAATGACCTTGAGCATTAGTGGCAAACACAAACATTAGGGCCTCCTATTGCGACAGTTGGTTTGTTGATGACTTCCCAGTGACGTTACTGCAGCAGTATACCTCTGCATTCCCGCCACCTTTATCCGTACAAGGTCGGCGGGACTTGCCATCACATTCAACTTCTAGCGTAGAACCACGTGACTAATGTACATACACATTAAGCAGTGCCTTCGTCGTAAACATATTACAGAAATTATACTCATTTGTTCAGAAACTGCGGCTACCAAGCTCTGTGAATTTGTAGCAGTAAATGGTACAGCGACGCCATCAGCAAATGTGAAACCACAAGGGCACACAGTAAACAAAATCAGGACAAACATTTGAGTTACACAGTAAATAATAGGATAACAGTGATTTGTAATTTATGTTGGAATATTATCTAATATATGTCTGAGTTTGTAAAACAAAAAAATCAGTTTTAACAGAGAATGAACAAGCAGGCTTAAGTGCCAGTATGTGACATACCAGTATTACATCTTCAAATACGCCGTCTGCTACATCGTCAGAGTACCAGTGCATCCAAGCAGGTACGAACCCAGAACTTTTCAATTGGGGGGGGGGGGGGGCAGACCCTGAGGCTGTATATAATTTATGCTTGATTTTAAAGTTTATGTTATAAATATCACGTCGTGAAAATAACATAACACTGTCTACAACTGCATTTATATACACACGAATATAAACTAGATGTTCCGTGACTCAATCACAGTCCTATCTTCTTTTTCTTACTTTTATTAATTTATTTTTCAAAACGCTAATGTACTTGTCATCAGCCGATTTCAGTGGCTGATTTCGGCTGAAAGGTATATCACGTAAAACTTCTGATATCATAATACCTACAAAATCTGTTTTTTTTTTAATTTCGGTTTTGGGGAGTTTGGGGGGTAGAGGCTCCAGCCCCGCAGCTCCCCCCAAGTACTGAGCACATAATTAACTGGACACTGACACCTCCTATCTCAGGCGCATGCGCAGAACTGTTCAAACGAACACCTACAGAGTCTATAGCGATCTCAGTGAACTGAAAACGCAAGCCAAATATTGCTACATAAAGTTCACGTAAATTGTAGTGTTTACAAAATAATCACCCAACTTCGAGGCGTGACTGTTAGCTTTGTTTGTGGGCTCAATCCGAGCTTGAAGCTCCGTCCTGTGGCCGGCTAACTTCAAGTTCATGACGCTTCCCGTCAATCCCATAGGTAGATGCTGAGGCATTGCATCAAGACGTCTAAAACCCGATTCCTGCCACATTCCTTCAGATACCCTGCAGACTGCAGGTCCCTTATACCCTTGCCTAGGTTACGGAACGCACAAATGAGCCCAGCGGCGCACAGTTCAGCTAAACATACAGTATAAGCCAAAATAAGTACGGTGTTGCCAAAAGTGTTAATGTGCCCCCGTTACTTGGCACGTTTACGGCCTCAATGCGATGTAGGGGGGCATTAGGCAGTGATCCAGGCCCTCAGTACTGCTACTAGATAACGCACCCACGCACCCACCCACCCGCCTACCAACGTACTCATACAGCGCCGCGCGATTACAACGTGGTCACTAACCAACCACACACGACAACCCTTCGGAAGACCAGCTTTCGGAACTGACAGTCCATTCACGATGTAGCCAATACGGATCAATATGATCACAAAACTTGTTTCGTTAATGCGGACAGATGAGTGCGGCTGAAGTTGCGAAATTCGATTTCCATTATCGGCTCGCCACGAGCTTTGATGCGTGCCGTAACGGGCTTATGTTCAGCAAGACGAGGATGGACACAGCCAGCCGAAGTAATTGCTTCCGTGACAGAAAGGAATGTTATTCTCTTCTCCAGTGTCCAGACCAGTTCTGAGACCCGCCCAGCCTCCTACTTAATGCGTGACCGAGTTCTTTCCTGGGGCTAAAGCGGCCGGAGCGTGAAGCTTACCACTCATCCCCATCTACTTCTGAGTTTCAGAATGAGTGCAGCCATATCTCCACTCCCCTATATACCTTCATATCGCGCACAGGGACAAATTAACTTTATAACTAACAATATAAATGCAATATGTTATCCCTGTAAACAACAAAATTTGACTACAATGTCCTTTCCAAAATAAATAAAGCACAGCTTCATACTTTAGATTACGTTTAAACACCATAATGCACTTGAAAAACATGTATAGGCATACCCCAACACGTACATTTTAGTTACAGACAATTTCCAGGACTGTATATAAGCAAGATACTCAACACGTGAGATGTTTCCACATCACGATCTTAGAAAGCATCGACTAAGTACAAGAAGTAGGCCCAGCGACAGAGCGCCAAGAGCTACAGGAAGTTGTTCTGCAGAACTGCAAAGTAAAATACATCAGTCTCCCAACATCCTGGCAACCCGCATGGCAATTCGCCAAGCGATGAACCCGTAAACCTGCACTCTATAGCAGCTCAATCAAATTTCGTGAAAACATAACTACGGGCACAACGGACTAGTCGCGTTCAATAGCGCTCCATGAAATGCAATTACGCCATGCTATGCGACTTCTCGGCAGGTTACAAAAGGGGTGTCATCGTCAATGAGTTCCCGCTGCAACAAGCTTCATGTGAGTGCTATTTCACGCAATCTGTACCCGTGATCCTTACAGTATCCCACACCCAATATTAACATACGGACTTCTTCACAATTCTTGGCAGAGTGCTTTCCAACAACAGACACAAAGAATCACAAAATTAATTATATATATGAGGCTTTATTCAGGAGCTGATAGTTGCTCAGTTGCTCATAAAAATTCGTCGCCTTTTATAGACGCCAAGAGCCGGGATAGCATAGCCGGTATAGTGACTAGGCTACTGGGTGAACGGTCCGAGGTTCGAATCTGCCGATCCCAGTGGCCGCGCGGTCTAAGGCGTGGGTCTACGGCCGCTCGCTTACTGGGATTGTGGGTTCGAATCCCACCGGGGCATGGATGTTTGTGTTGTGTTTGTTGTATAAGGACGGTAGCATGGAACGTAAAAGTGACATGAAGACGAAAAGGATTTAAACAGTACAAAAATGGATCAAAGGGGAAAAACCCCGGAAAGATAAAAAAAAAATCCTGCCGAGGGCATGGATGTATTAAAAAGAAAATCCCGGCAAGGGCAAGATACTTTTATTTTCTCCGAAACGTCCAGACTGGGCTTTGCGGCTCAGATAGACTCATATTCAACGGGCACCAGGGTTCTTTCCGGGCCGTAAAGCGGTCGAGGTGTGAAGTTGATCACACCCCCCCATCTAGAGCCGAGGTTTTAAGAATAAGTGGAGCTATACCTGTACTATACAGGAGCCCACACTAGACTCAATCATGAGGTCAATAACTTTATTTCATAGTCACTATTTACATACACCAACTGGATGCAACTCTATTAAAAACTGTAAGTTTTTAAACGTCTTTTCATGTTCACTTTTAGGCAAGGTTTTTGCCTAAAAGTGAACCAATGAAAAAGACGTTTAATATATGCAGTTTTGACGACAATAAACCCCTGAAGATGGCTGTATAGGAGCCGAACATATGTCGGGTTATAAAGTTTTTAAATATGTTTTAAAAAACTATACAGTTTTAAATAGAGTTGCATCCAGTTGGTGTATGTAAATAGTGACTGTGAAAGATGCACGGTGATTACAGAATAAAGTAACTGTATTTCATATTTCCGGCGTACGAACCCAGTACGTTGTATAAAAGTGTATAACTAAAAAAATCACACCACAGCTTTCTAAAACATTTCCGGCATACGATTAACGAATGCAGCAGGCGTTTTCGTAAACAGCAAGATGGAAAATGTGTGCTTTGGTTGGACACATGGGGTGAATATTACCACCTGATGAAATAATATCGTATCATAAACTTGGGTTATTCAATTTTGAATTGCAATATTTCATAATGCCATTCGGCCTGTATTAAACAGGAACGGCCACCAACACAGCACACCGTCTCAACTGGTAACGTTACTAACGACTTGGATCTTGGAGTTGGAGGTTGCCGTTGGAATCCTGGCTGGGAAACAGACTATCCTAAGGTTGTTCGTATTTTCACGGTCTTTTCAGTAAACTTTTGGGATATTACCTACAAATAGGCCACGGCCGCTTCTGCCATTTCCTTTTCCAATTCACTAGTTCACCCTAGAACAGGCGATGAAGGCCCAGAGGGGCAGCAGACATAAAGCTATACTCTTTTAGTTTCTGCGCTAGATGGGAATCGTTCAACGCCACGCTCCGGCCGCTTTACCGCTGGGAAATAGACCCGGTACCCATCGTACAAGAGGCTGGGTAGGCCCCACGGCCGGTCTGGACGAGAGCGGAAAATCTCGCCACCACCGAAATTCGATCCCCGGACCGTCCAACCCGCAGCGAGTCGCTATACTGACTGAGCTATCCCGGCCCACTTTCCAATACACTATCCACCTGCGATAGAACCACTCATTTGTGTACAGTTTTCAGATACATCGTTGTTATATATACATAGGACAAATAACTAATACACAAACACGGAGTTCCAAAACACTCTACGCGACACAGTTACTCCATCCACATCTATCCACTGTTTTGGCGTCTGTGGCTTTCGAATCTCTCTCTTCTCTCTCTTCTCTCTCTTAAACGCATTCAGAAGCTGAAGTTCCGTTTTACGACACGCAGATTTAATTCCGCTTAGGCAAAACACCAACCATGACTCTTCTAGCACTGAGAGCCATGCGAATGGAGAGGAAAATTGTCCCTTACAATAGCCCACATCCGCAAACGTTCGTGCTATCCAATTGGAGATTTATCACTGCTCCACCGCTTGCCAACGCCAGAATTGCCCTTGCTGCAATACACTGTAACCGAACCTCTACACAATGCATTGGTTTCAAACACACTGCATTCTGTAGTGTAAATAGACACCGGGGAACCATCACAGAAACGCAGGCCCACGCCATGTTCATAGCAAAAAAAGCTTCTTCTAATGATTGTGCATCCTGCATTCAGCATAACGTATGTTGCTTTAACCGCTGCTACTACGAACGGAGACAACCATATTAATAAACCTTTTAAGACAAAAATGAAACTGGATTATACTTAAGGGTTCAGTTCGTACCGCGCAGTAAACAAGCTCCGTATCGGTTATAAAAATCAACCTGTTAACTCTATGTACGGAAATAATCTCTGTTTGTTGTTCTGAGATCCATACAAAACACATAAATGCGCTCTGTGGGCAGAAAGTGGAATGTTTTAATGGCACAGATAGTCTCCACTGGGCTTTAAAGGGTTAAACCGGGGTTTTCACTTTCTTACACTGGTATGTAATAAGACAGTGCCAAAAACAAAGTTTCTCAATTCCGACGCAAGTCTTACAGCTGTCTTAATGACACGTTTCTTCCTGTTAAGCGAGTTCGCTTCCCTGCAGAGAACCTACGAAAATATTTATCCACCTGTCTCAGCCCATGGAACAACCTGAGAGTCGCTGAACCGATTTTAATAAAATCTGATACTTAAAAGGTTTCATAAAAAAAAAATCGTTACGTCTTTTACAATTTTATTAAGATCGACTAGTTTCAATGACCACTTTGCTCGCATCTCCAGTGCAACTCGCTAATACTGACTGCAGTGAAAAATGTTTCTATGTATAGACGGACGAGAAACTAGCTTTATGGCCAAACCATTTTACCGGACAAATTTTCCGCTTTTCAAGATACTTACACAGAAGTCTCCGAAACTTTATGTGGTGTTGTGTGTTCTGACAATTCCTATACTAAAGAGTCAATCAGTACTCAGACCTGAAAAAGTTAAAATTTACAAGACATTAATAAGACCTGTGGTTACATAAGGAGCAGAATCTTGGACATTGAATAAGGATATTGCTAAAGGGCTGGCAGTTTTTGAAAGAAAAATTCTGAGAAGAATATTTGGGGCAATTAAAGTAAATGAAAATTGGAGAAAGCGACATAACAAGGAACTAAAGCAGGTGTTTGGAGATTTAGATATACTGTCATTTGTTAGAATAGGTCGGCTCAAATGGATTGGTCATGTTAACAGAATGGACAGTAAAAGAACAGCAAGTATTTAATAATAATCCCCAAGGACGTCGACCAAGAGGACGACCAAGAAACAGATGGTGGAACTGTGTACAAACAGACATTAAGAAGTGTAAAATTAACAACTGGAAAGAAAGGTCAAAAAATAGAGTGGACTGGGAAAGGGCCATTAAGGAGGCGAAGGTCCGCATTGGACTGTAGTGCCACCGAAGAAGAAGAAGAAGAAGAAGAAAGAAGAAGAAGAAGGTGTTCTGACAATGGCAAAATTCCTAATAGATATAACTGACAAAACTTACTGCATTACATGCCAGCATGTCATTCACAGTTCTTTCTGCTGAACACACCTGTCAAAGAGTACAATACGTATCATTACAATATTGTATAACGCTATCACTGTCTTTCTGTCATCACACCGTGTAATGTCCTATGTGGTTACAGGCACTTGCGAGAAACCTCCTGTTCCCATCTGCAGGTACGAAGTAAAGATACGTGAAGAAGTATTCCGTACAAGCGCTGGTAACCACTTCACTTCACTTTTACTCTAAATGTTTCGGCAAGAGGCCCGCCCGAGACTACGTACAATCATAACCCACAACACCACAACCTCAATTTTCACCGCCGCCAATCAATTAAACTTCCAGCATCATTCTCCGGCTCGCTTAACGTAACATCTTCGATTTCTCATCTGCTCACTCCAGTATGCTGTAACACACCGTGATTTTCTGTGTTAATGTGGTCTCCTGGGATGTTAACAGTTGTCTTGACTGGTAAATGGTTATCGACGTTTCGGAGGAGCCAAGTGCCCCCACATATTCAACACCAAACAGTCCACGGAACTCGTTAATACCTGTCAATAACTATATGCCAGTCGACACGGTATAAATTCTCCGTGTAACATCCAGGAAGACTTTTTATTTTCATCAACACGGCTTTTGATAAGTTCCAATCTCGCAAGACTTGGAAGTCAATACAGACAATTAAAAGCAACACTAAAGAGCAAGCGAAAATGCTGAAGCTGCAGACATTTCTGAGGCTTGTTGTACAAAATCTTCTGGGTTTTTACCAGGCGTCGTTTTTTGGTAAGAAACCAACGTTTCGGGACTACTTGTATGTCCCATCTTGAGGTGAACGAGGAAAAGGATGTCAGGAAGTCCCTGAAGATGGGACATACAAGTAGTCCCGAAACGTTGATTTCTTACCAAAACACGACGCCTGGTAAAAAAAAACCTAAAGATTTTATACAACATTACGACCACGGCGGAAGCCTTCAATCACATTTCAGAGGCGTCCTTGGACTGTACTGGTATAGGCCTACGTATTGGGTACTTCGGTTTCTTCATGCGAGACCAAATGTATACAAGACAGGCAATGTACGTATAACATACCACTGAGGCGCGTTCGCGTAACCATGTAAAAATCTACAACTACGAGAAAAATCCAACAATGAGGTTAAATTTGATAATGAAAATCTACATTTTAATACCACAATACGCCCCTCAGTTCACATATGCCCACGTCTTCTGAATAAGGGACACTTTCACAGAATATAACAAACGGAGTTTTCTTAGATATTACAAAGTGATTTTATATTCGAGATGTTAAACTTTAGAAGGAAAATACGTCAGTGTTGCGGTAAGATATGGGAGAAAGAAGACATTATCAGCATATATCATGATATTCGCGATTCCTTAATTGTTACGGTGCTTACATCCCATAAGACGATGATAAAAAGGAAATAATTAAGACGACGAGTCATAGTAATAACGGTATTGAAGATAATGGCATGTTTTGTAATTCAGGACAGACGCTTGTGGTTAATGTGGCCGTCTTTTAGATATGTTACACCCCTGACATTAATCTTTAAGTGAAAAAATGGGCAGAAGTCCAAAGCCGACAGTGGCAATGGGCAATTGTCAGCCTATTCGTAATTTAAAACGACAAGATATGCCAGTTTTCGCGAAACACGTGTAACTGTACCCGTTGGACCCATATCGTTGTCTGTACGTTCTACTGGAATCACATACATCGAATCCGCGACTGGATTTGTAGCGAAGGAAAACGGCTGTACCCTATATTTAAACAAGGAAAGGAAGGACCCTAAGGAAATCAAGTTGCAGCCTTACAAATCCCTTCGTCTTGTTCACGTTGCGTTCTTTTGCATTACACATCCCAGCACCTTCTCTGCTGTGTGTCTCCAGCAAGAACTGAAGAAATCACCACAGACACACAGCCCTCCATAAAATGCATGTAATGTAACAGGAACAGCTCCATCTCCGTGAAATCTGTGTCCGAGTTAAGTGAACAGTATGCACGCGAAACAAGAGAGAAGTTTTCGACGCCAAACGTTTCACGTAATATGTACAGAACAGGGCTCACAATACCCGTAAAAATCTTAATACCGGTATTTCAGTATTTTTAATTTATGAAACCGGGATACCGGTATTGCAAATACAAACATTTTTCTCAATAAATTTTGATGACAATTAGGTGCAATGACGTTAAGGCAAAAAAAAAAAAAACAAGTAATTACTTGTAATTACTTGTTTCAAATCAAAGTTTTATTGCAATAATAAATATTCTGACACAAATTATTAAAATACAGTTATTCTAAAACGAAAAAAATATACACAATGGTTCTGCACTTGAGACAAAGCGAACTCAAACACTTTACACCGTTTCATATAGGCCTATACGCCTTTCTTATGCATTTAATCATTCTTCTGATTTTTAGTGTTACGCTACAGGACGAGATCGACGTAGCTCAACTATATGATTGTATACATGACGAATAGCCAGTTAAACAGTTTTTTTTAGAAAACTATTACATATTTTAAACGTCTTCGTTGAATCATGTAAAAATATTTGTATATAATTTTCATTCTGTGTTATATGGCGTATTAGCTTATAATCACTGATTAAGACATGTATTATTGCTCTCAATGTTCGGTTTTATGGCTATATGGATCTATTCATTTTAATATTGTGAGCGGCATGAGTGCTTCCATTATAATGCCAAATGTGTGTATTATCTGGATGCCATAGATGCTTGTGATTCTTTGATGAGCGCCCCCTGAGAATGGCAACTTGATTGCCGAAACGTATGTAGGGGGGGGGGTGTGTGTTACAAATGTACCTTACCTTGTTAATGATCTTGTGCATTAGTTGCGTTTAACATACTCATAATTTCAGTACATGTTTCACTATGTTAACGATAATCTGCCTCTAAATTCATGAGCATAAAACATGCAGTTCCTACCAAATGGCAATCCAGTACGAACACTTTATACGTATTCACAAAACATACATACTACAAATAATTAAAAGTACTTAATCCTGCCTGCTATTCAGTGTTACACTAATGGGACCATAACATTAGCTTTCTCCATGAACCCGTGAAGCTCCAGTTGAAAAACAGCAACATTTTTCCCCCCGATATACATGAATACGAGCAACATAGCGCTGTGTTATCGAAGCCGTTTACTCACCGACTGCACTGACATCAAACACTCTGGACCGTGCATCACAACGGCGGAGAGGTACTAACCTGTAAATAACAAAGACATACAGTTCAGTCAAATCAAAATGCAAATACACTATCTACGTGTGTGGATCATCTGAAATACTAACAAAGTCGAGATACAAATTTCACTTACATCTCACGTCACTTAGCAATGTAATACGCCCCGTCGGTACGTCAGCATGTCAGTCCGTCTGTCATCAACGTTGGTCAAATGCCAACATCTATTTACACCAAACCATGAGCCTTGTAAACCTACGATGCCCCTTTTGTATTAGTAATGGGGTACATTTTAGAATTTACACTTTACTGACAGCCTTATTCAGAGTTTATATTTAAGCCTGTCTGCCGATAGAGATTTAGCAGTGTCACATGGAATTTGTATTTAGGTCTATCTGAAGATATAAATCTCGCTGCTTCATTCATAATGCATATTCTGGCCTAGCTGCAGATACAAATTTCTTGGGAAAAGCCAAAAGAAAAAGGTAATGATATATGCAGTACACCCAGTCCTTGTTTAACGTCCTTTTGCCTTAGAGCCTCTTGCCTATTTACACTACTTATTAATATGAGCGCTCTGATCTTCGGTTTAACGCTCTTTGGCTGGCTGTTCTAGTACGCTAACCCCTCACTTATGACGGATATACCATTATTGATTTACGTCTTCTTAATTTACGCCCACTTTTCAGGAACGCAACTAGGGCGTAAAACAAAAGCTGGGTATGCATTCGAATGGCGATAAAACGTGCTTTTCTTGTTACCAAGCGACATAATAAAATACTGAAAGCATGTCCAAGTACACGAAAACAGCAAAAGGCTTAACTTTCGCCATGCTGTTGCAAAACGTAACCATGTGTATGAAATCACACGATATTCAGTCCAACGAAATGCACTCTGCTGTTTTCAGATATTCTACATCTCGTTAATCAATCCAACATGTTTCGATCCCTCACTGGATCATCGTCAGGGATTCATATCGAAGTAACATTTCACAGAACAGAAATAGCAAGTTCTGTTTTGTCAAATGTTACTTCGATTCGATTCCCTGATGATGATCCAATGAGGGATCGAAACATGTTGGATTGATTAACAAGATATTATAGAATATCTGAAAACAGCAGTGCATTTTGTTGGACTGAATATTGTGTGATTTGATTACTGACAATGCACGGTGTGAACATACATAAATATGTATGAAAATATACTGATTTTACATGACAGCCATTTGAAATCGTCCTCAGTGCTAGAAAGAAGTAAACAAGAATTATTTAACAGCAGTTACTAGGTCCGTACGTTCAGCCACATGTCTCTCACTCACTCACTCACACACACGCTAACTCGCACACACACTCACGCTCACACGCGCCCACTCACTCTCACGCACTCACACGCGCTCACTCACGCACACAACCGCGGAGACGCTATTTTTGCACCGTACAATTACCGCACTAAAACGACTCCGATGTGTAAATATTACAGGCATGAGAAAACTGTGACTGTCACGAGAAGAACTGAACGAATGTCAGGAGACTTGCTGGCGAGTTGCTAAATACTGTACACGAACGAATATTCAAGACACTTGGGAGGCATGAAGACCACAGAGCTATACGAAGGAATTTTAGCAAGGTCAAAGGTTAAACGCCAGTACCATTCATCCAAACACTACATTCGCCTGCGTGCCTGAAGTGCTACCAAGATGATGACCTCTTCAGATCGGTCCGTCTGTCGTTACACGACAGACTCTTACGTAACTTTGTGCAGACCTACTCAAGAGTGTCAAATTCACAAGTGCAGCTCTGAAATCAAACAACGGTTTTATACAAACTGCTCCGTTTCTTAATCGAATGAATCGTACAGACATACAAATTAAACGAATAGTATTCACGTGTCGCTGAAATTACCTCGTAACGACAAAAACAGTTTCAGTTAACCCTCTACCAGCCCAATCGTACTTACAGAAACAACCTGCTTCATAATTAAAGAACTCAACACAGGCAATGTTTATCGTAGGATTCTCAGTCCACACAGTATCAACCGCCTGTCTGTGTACGCCCAATGAAGACGAGGTAGAGTATTTGCTGTGCGGTACAACCTGAAGCCTTAAATACAACTGCCGTTAATCCTAGCTTTAAACGCAGTGCCATGGCTCAGGCGGTTAGTCGTCGGCCTCCCACCGCGGAGGCCCGGGGCTCAATCCCAGGTCAGTCCATGTGAGATTTTCGGTGAACAAAAGTGGCACAGGGACAGGTATTCTTTTTTTAGTATTGCGGGTTTCCCCTATCAGTATCATTCTGCCAATGCTCTATCCTCATCATCGTCTGAATACTATTTATCAGGACAAACGGGCGAAACCTGGGAACCTTCAAACAAAGCAATGCCATTTCGGATATCAGGGAGCACTGGGCATACAGGTACAACTCTCTGTTTAGTCTTTAACGCAGGGGCGTCCAAGTTTCTTCGACAGTCGGCTACATAGTGCGCGGTCCGCAAGTATGTATGTATGTGCGCGTGTATATATATAATATTTCCAATGGCTCGACAGCCCCTTGGGCGCCTAGGCCGCCTAATTTTTCGAGGCTTCACGATCACACTTTTTTTTTAAACACACCACACTCGGTAGGACTCCTCTGGACGAGGGACCAGCCCGACGCAGAGACCTCTACCTGACAACACACAACACTCACAAGAGACAGACATCCATGCCCTAGGCGGGATTCGAACCCACAATCCCAGCAAGCGAGCGGCCGCAGACCCACCCCTTAGACCGCGCGGCCACTGGGATCGGCCAAGTATATTTTTACTGATAAAGAATTCCCCGTTAGCCATTTCAATACATGACTTTTGCAGTAATTAAAACGTTAATTCAGAAGCACCTGGCGGCAGTATGTGACACAACAGTAACAGCGTACAGCTGGTTAGGCCCTAGCAACCTCCTAGACCATATGTGATAGTTAACACATCTACGGGGGACCACAAAAATGCGTATACATATACATTGTTCGGAACGAAAATTCGATGATACGAATTTAATTACTACAATAAACAAACTCTACGCATGAAAAATAATTTTAGTTCTTAATTCGGTACGTTAAATGACGCGAACTGTAGCTACATTACCGATGATACAGAATGCACTGTAGTAACAACACATGGAAATACGCACTAACAGGAAGGCTGATGCAGAAACACAAGTACTAACATCAAACGCTCCCATTCTGTCGCTCCCGTCACAAAGGCCTATTAGTGCTGGTATCTGCGACTGAATCAGGATGATGAACATCGGGTACATACGGATTCCAAACATATCACTGAACCGCCTAAAATACAAATGTTTCGTGTAAACAGTCGTATTATAGATGTATCTCTCTCTCTCACACACACACAGAGTTGGACCCGGTTATAACGACAACGGTTTATGCGACACCTCGTCTATAGCGTCAGATATTCTGTGCTACCAATTAATTCGTCGCTATTAAATATAACATTATACTCCTCGGTTATAACAACACTCGTTTATAACGACACAAAATATTCAGTCCTCTTCATGACGTTATAACCGAGTTCGACTGCATGTAACACAAGCACACACAGGCACGTGACAACATAGGACAAAAATGCCACCTTTAATTATGTTAAAGCAGCTTCGGAGTTCTTTAAGAGCGGGCAACTACGTGCTTACGTGTCAATTTGTAAACCCAGATGCTGCGAACGTCCACTCGTAACGTCCAAGAGATAAGTCAGGCGAGGTCATTACCCCAAACCCACCGATTAGATGAAACAGGCATATACTACAGACAGCAGAATATCCTTACTCCGAAATACTGCGCCATGAAGATGGGATAAAAGAAATTGCTTAAACGCTCTTATCTAAAAAAAAAAATTACGGTTTTGGGTTATAACTTTTGGATCCAAATAAAATTAAACACGCTGTATCCCAACGTAATTTCGTACCACACTATATACTGGAACGTCGGACTGCAAAGCGAGAGTTCTTTCAATATCCAATTTACGCCTTCATTTAGCAATATCATCACTGCATATTTCATTAAAATCTATGCGTGCACGTGTGTCAGGATTCAGGCACACAAAACAGCAAACGGGCCGGAGGGGGGGGGGGGCGGTTGGAGCGTCGGAAGAAAAAAAATTTAAACGCGTCTCATATTGCCAGAAAGAAATACGAGTTTTCATAACGCATCATAGGGCGATTACGACTGCCTAGCTCAGGTCTCACGTTAATCACGGTCTGTAATATCACAGAGCAAAACAAAACTTCTGCAACTAAAACTTAAGTGTTAGCAATAACAAGGAGGGAAATGTTGATACAGATATTAAATATCAATGAACACATTAACACAAAAAATATCGGGATGCTATTTCTTTGGCACATGCGTCAAGAACCTTTCAAGAACCCTGTTATCAAGATAACAGTCTTAAAATAACTAACTAACTAACACTAGCTAACTCCATGGAGCAGAGTCCTTCTTGAGAAGCTAACAGGTCATCAGCTAGTCAAAAAATTCCCCGCGTTTTATGGAACCCGAAGGTTCATTACCGCACTCACAAGAGCCCGCCACCTGTCCTTATCCTGAGCCATATCAATCCAGTCCATGCCCCGCCATCCCACTTCTTGAAGATCCTTTTTAATATTATCCGCCCATCTACGCCTGGGTCTTCCAAGTGGTCTCCTTCCCTCAGGTCTCCCCACCAAAACCCTGTATGCACCTCTCCCCTCACCAGTCTTAAAATATCTGACGTATATTAATACAATCACTAATTATAAATATGATATTAAAATGAACTGTAAATTTGAGGGAGTAACGAAAGTTCCTGGACTGTGGCGACAACGAATTGTACACATACCGTTTAGGCCTTTCAAGAACCCTGTCCTCACGGAATTAGATAAGTGCATCATATTGCATGGTATTACCCTACAAACAACTTAAAAAACTTTGTGACTTCCAAAAATGTTATCGAATGTCAAGTACAAGGATTGTATCCACAAAACCGAGGCAAAATTCCCAAAATTAAAACTGCAGTAACGTGCCAGATACAAATTAAACTCTGCGATATGTCTAAAAACAAAGAAACGAAAGTTCGAGTGGGTACTGCAATACTGCCGGGAGAAGCGAGACAACTGTGCCTTAGTTCATTTCATTCCGAAGTAACGAAATACAATCACAGTAGCTATATACAGAAGTGAGAGGGTGAGATCACAATTCATAGCCAAGGAAATGCGCAACTAAACGAAACTCAACACACTTAGAAAAGAGTTCACGCATCTGTTGAGGTTGCGAAACTCTCGCAGTATACGATTTTCCATACCACAGATCACACTCAGTCGTCGGCAACTTACCAGTTACCAACTGATGCGTGGACTTGTTCAGCTTCTATACCGAGTGCTGACCCACCCTCAGCTAGCCTGATGCCTCTTATATTCCATCGTCCTCATTGTCAATAAACCTTTCAAGGTCTCCCCCCGTCCCGCCCGCATTTACGTGGAATCACGCGCTGTTGCATGGTCTGAAATGTGTAGGAAACCAGGATAGGTATATATCTTCCAACGGTGTGGATGTCTGCTGCTGATGCGATCAAGAATACAATGCCAAACTGCAACGTGAGTCCAAATCCTCAACACTTCGTCAGGCATACTTTCCACTTGACAGTGATATATATTCGACAGCACGGCACCACAGAACAACAGTGTAATTCTGGCCAAGCTCTCGTTCGTTTCTCCTTCTAACCGGTTGTGACTTCCGCTTGGCTTGTAATTGTAATTACGTGCCACATACCGCTACTGCGAACCAAACCATCCACCCACTCTTGTCACTGCTCAGCCAAGCTGCTACCGGGCGTCAACGGGGCCGAATAGCCAAGTTGGCACTGGGATCATGTTATGAACCGAACACGCTCTGACGCACACGTGTTCCTATTAATTTACTGATTTTATTGCATTCTGAATGGCCTGATGAGCGGGCCAATCGATGGAGTAAATTTTAAAATGGAGCTCTCGGCTAAAATAAAACCAAGTGGCACTCCCAAATGCATCCTTCACGACGTCGCTAACTTTGGGGGGGGGGGGGGGGAAGTGGAGCGGTTCATGAACCCTACCAGTGAATGAAAGCACGGTATGGAATGTGGATTCATTTTTTATTCAAGCATGCCATCCCAAACACATTACACATAAGCTTTCAAAAGCTGTGCCGTCTAGAAACTATTAATCAAAGATGCATTCATCAATCATAATCTCCTTTACTCACGAACACAGCCCAAATAGTGCCAAACGTTATTCCGTACCCACCACTTATCTACTGCAAACTTGGCCGGGGGGGGGGGGGGGTTTAAAAACTATGTTGATATGAACAGGCCTATTAATAAATTTCACAGCGGGTCTGGTGGCTCATCACTTGCATTATACAAAGCGAATCACAGTTCGAAATCCAATGACGTAGTCTGATATTTGTGGAAGACACGCATTTCCCAGGCTATTACAAATTTGAACCTGCAGAATAACTTCAAATGACAGCAAGTTCGCCGTCAACGTCCGGACGATGGTGGAACCAGGACTGGTTGATTCACCATGACAATGTGTCGGCGTACACTGCAGTGTCCTTTCCAGGCTCCCCCTGAAATCCAGGAAGAATAGCTGACCGTCCCACCCGCGATTCCAAGAAGTCAGTTCGACCGGTACTTCCAGATGTGGTGGAAACGGTGGACACGTTGCACAAACTCGGAAAGGAACAACGACCAACAAGTGCATGCGTTTATAAATGAGCGTACAGTTACCATCAGCACAACTGTTTACTAGTTTCTACTGATTCAAATTAAATGGCTACATGCTGCGACCAGAAGTTTGGTCAGCGTCAGGTTTCTATCAGAATTTTGGTCACCTTCAGGCCAGTACATTACACACCACACACACACAAATAAAAATTACAACTGCAGTTTCATGTTATGCAATTCTTATTTTTTGTGTAATGTACTGGCCTGAAGATGACCAAAATTCTGTTCGAAACCTGACGATAACGAAAATTCTGGTCGAAACATGTAGCCATGTAATTTGAATTAGTAGACACCAATAAACAGTTGTGTTGATGGTAACTGTATACTCATTTACAGTATTATAGGCATAACGAGATGTCTATCGTAACAAACGGTATGTGTACAATTCGTTGTCGCCACAGTCCAGAAACTTTAGACACACCCTCACATTTACAGTTCCTTTTAATATCATATTTATATTAGTGATAGTATTAATATACGTCAAATATTTTAAGACTATTATGTTGATGTTACAAACACAATTTTCACACCCTTCCTTATAAAAACAGTTTGGTCTTGATCACTGTGAACTCCACCTATCATCATGAAATGGTCGAAAAATGCTGAGAAGATACGTAAATGGTAACATCTGTCATTTAAATTACGTTCTACGGAGGTTATATTACATAACCTGCCAAATGCTGTTTAATAAAAAGTCCCAGAAAGCGCTACAATTATGGGCTTTCGGGGACGCAAAATCACATTCTTAAAATTCCACGGTTTTCGCAGACCGCACGCGTATTTCGGTACGCATACTCACACGCAGATTACAGACCCCAAGAAATAAGCACCATATGAACACGCTGATTTTAAAAATTCCCGTTCACACGATTATTTATAGATATCAGATGACACACACAAACCATTCAGGCCGGCCTGCCACCGAATGCTATACAGCTGACCACACGGACAAAGCAAAAACTTAAAAGGATGCCGCCGAAAGATGAACTAACCCCACACAGAAAGGAATGAATGACCTGTAAAATAATCCATACGATATAATTCTGTCTCTCACAATCGCCCGAGTTGGTTGCCTGAATGTACATCACATGCACGTTATATATACAATAAAGACCCCTTCACGAATTCTAGCGGACAAAACAGAAAAGATGCGAGTGCACCAAGGAACGTAATTGTACGTTCCTTGTACAGCCAAACCAATATCAGGTCATACTGCGGTTGGCTGGCCCAAGGAAATGCACTGGACCGAACAATACCACCACACAAAGAAAGGAGTATTTTAAACCTTGTGAAGAACGGTCAGTGTTCCATAACACGTGGTATTTTTACAGGTCAGGCTCACAGAAATGAAAAAAAGATTAATATTTCGAATAATGGTCTTTTCGCTTTTGACGCCGGTGTTGGTTTCTTACACCGACATTTCGGATAAACGTGCAGTCTTCAATTTAAATGTCACTAACGTAATTACATCAACCCTGAAGATGGAGGCAGTAAGCTCCTTCGAAACTTAAGGCGTAAACCTACAATATACACGGCGTCAGAACCCAGAATACTATAATTTCAAAAATATCCGGCGTGAAAGCCTCAGAACCTACATTAACACTTCTTTTCTACAAACCCTAACGTATAAAAGACGCAATAGTCTTCTCGGGCGATCAGCCGCGGCAGGTAGAAAAACACTTGACAGACTAGCAGTGTGTTAAATCAGTTTTGCCTGAGGATGGGGACGGAGCCAGTCCCCGAAACGTCGTATTTAAACCAGTTAAATGCGGCTGATGGCCCGAGAAGACTATACTGAATCATGTCGCCGCGAAAGTTTTAAAACTTGTATAAAATATGCCTTTCGTAGCAAATTTAGAGAAATCCTGGGCGAAAAAGTCAAACATTTTCACCACTATCAGCAAGATAAAATGAGACCAAACACGATGAATCCTAAATAAACATGTCTACACAGTTCATTCACATGTTTTTATTCAATCAACTTCAATTACGTGACTCATTTCTGGAACCTGGCAACGCACTGGCCCAAACATAGGCTGAAGGCGTGACGCGTATTGATCACTGGCGTCATACTGGACAATTCGAGCGCTGGGATGTGAACATCTGTACACGGTTACATATTGCAGTAGCCAGATGACCCTATTTCTGTCCAGCCCCTTAGTACGTCAATCAGCAACCCGCCGGATATTGTACTTCCCATTTCATACTACGCAGGTCATTAATCTAACCCTTCCTCACGTACGTCAGTCAACTGACTGTTATTTATTCAATTATCATTTCGTTAATTGGGGAACTAGAACATAAAACACATCTCGAGTAAGAATGCATATCAGTAAGTTTCAAAATCTCTCTCTTCCTCTTGTTAACGTGGAGGTTGTGGGGCATTCGGTAATGTGCTTTAATCCCAAACTCCGTTCCAGTGTCATGCGACATAGTATTCAATCCCCGATATAGCGCCACCCTCACTTAGCGCCCGTGAGTGTCTCTGAAAAGAAATTCCTTATTATACAGTGCTTCGATTTACCGCCACCCTTGACATACCGTAATAAAATACGGTATATCGGCGTTTGTATCTTGTTCTACGCCTCGAAGAGACGATAGTCGGACATGCATGCATCGGATGAAATAAAGAAAACAATTTATTTTTATCAAACAATACGCTGCAATTCAAACCTCTCCGCTAACTTCTTATATCACAAAATTATCAAAGGCGTGGGTTTTAAAATTCTACACTTGCTGGCTCGAGGGTCACAATGCTGGACTGTGAGAGTATTGTGACATTAAGTCATTAACTACACGAGATTTTCACGGAGCAGAGTCCTTCTTGAAAAGCTAATGCTTCCTCAGGTAGTCAAAAAGAAATCTCCTATCCTGAGGTAGACAAAGCCAGTTCACGCACTCCCATTCCGCCATCCCTTTTAATATTATCCTCCCATACACCTACACGTCTTGCAAGTGGTCTCTTCCCTTCGGGCTTCCCCTTGTATGTATTTCTTGTCTCGCCCACATGCCCAGCCCATCGCATCCTCTTACAAGTTACACCTACCAGATAAAACAAGTTTTTCACAGCAGTAAGTCCACCGTCACTTGTACGGTACATGCTGAGGAGTAACATTTTTATGTTTCTTCCCAACAGACGACAGCACTGGCCACGCGGGGCAATATGGATTCAGTTTCTTTAGCAGCGGCGATGTCTACTAAATAAGTGTCGCTCCTGTGCCAAACAATAAACGAAGATAAATTAGCTTAACAGGTCCAGAGAATATTGTGAGAATATCGGAAATACTGAGAGGAAAGAAAAAAAATTGATAGGCGACAAATCATACGTGAAAGACAGCCAGAATAAACACTACAAAATCCATACCAGAAGAGTTCTGGATTCCAGACCGAAAAAAAAAAACTCTCACGTAAAGAATTCCGGCCAAAACCATCCTGATTTGCTTGCTGGTATTAAATAAATTTACTTTATGCACAACAGTTGATGAAACACAAGCTTCAGCTGTTAGAATGTTCACGGCGTGATCGACACTGAATTCTACATCTTTGGCCGACAGATGGAACTCGCATCGTGCCAGCGCACCGTCTCATGTGACGTCAACTTTCTTTAGCTAAAAGCAAAATCACTGTCGGAACATAGGATTTGCCAGCGCTCGGTCAGTGCCTCTCTTCCTACCTTCCAAATACTAAGCACCTCATTAACAGGGTTCAGCTGTGAATCTACTGAACGAAGACATGCAATGTACGTATACGTAAGAGCGTGGGGCGTTCGCGTAACCATTGTAGCAATGGAAGCACAACGATTCGTTATGTATTGTTGACCTACACGTCACTGACAATATAAACATACTGAGTTGCACAACAATGCTTTTATGGTGAATTTATGTCGCCGGCAACAATGAGACGTACTTGGGTGTTCACGTAAAGTGCCCGAGTTTCCCCCCCGATTGTAACAAAATCTTGATTTTCTCGACAAATTTTCATAGCAGTTCCCAATATCAAATTTCACAGAAATCCGTACAGTGGGGAGTCGCGCTGATACATGCTGACACAGGACTGACACGACGAAGGTAACAGACCCTTTACGCGAGCATGCAAACACGACCAGGTGAAGAGATTTTCAGAAAATGAATCCCATGAGTGTCTGTAGGAATGACAGAGGCGTCTGAGTGTGTGTACGAAGTCAGATTAGAAGTGAACACACCCTGTCACTGGTGAAATAGTCGCTTTTACACGGCTAACTTTATGCTTAAAATTTTTTTTTGACTCAGCAGAATTTCGCGGACACTTCTACGATAATCAGGAGTACATTCGACAGCTTTACTGTCACCAAAAAATTGTTGCGTTCCTTGTAATTACACATTAAACTGTAAAATATATATCTTTTTTATATTTTCTGCTTGTCTAACCATACGAACGGTGCAGTTCATTGAAGCAGGCTACATTAATTCTTCCCAGAATTCCATGTTGAGAAATTTACATATGGGGCTCAGTGAGGTATGTCTGATGTTATGTCGAGGCTTGAGGCAGCACAGGTACTCAACGCGCCTTCTGGGGGAGTGGGGAATATATTACACTGTGATGCTCTGCATAATACAACAGTATAACACTATAATACTGCCGACATCCTGGAATACGACAAGAACACAGTTACTACAGACCTCTGCTGTCGAAACAAGTAACATTAAAATCTAATTCCTTCAGCATAAATCCATACGTCAAATTGCCATGCAAAAGGGTTTGTATATTTTTGGTCCTATTGATCGCCTGAACGCAGAACCTACAGTTTATGAATCTGCAGGAGGAAGCTACATTTTATGAATCTGCAGGAGGAAGCTTCCCAGTACAGTATCTGTACCTACAGCAGACAGTAATGTGTGCACACTACTTATGGTGAAGTAGTGAATGTCGTCTGATGTCTGAGGACCTTCGGATTATGCCAATATCCTTACAGTGCACAAAAAAAAAAAATTGCGAAATGCGAGGCGTCTCGTTTATAAGGAACTTTCGGCCTACTTTACATTAAACCATTACTACATTATCGATCTGTTCAAATCGGAAATGTTTGGCAACTGAGCGGTCGCGTGTTAGAAAGTATGAAACGATGACACTAAGAAATGTAACACGAATAACAGCGAGTTTCACGTGAGGAGCTGACTACAAATGTGTGCTAATGTATAATAGAATGTAGGGCCTAATGGTGAGTCAAGACTCATACACTGCGAACCTATGAATGCTTTCAAACCTTAAATTTCACATTGTCAATTGGTAATTTTGTACTCGTAATACATCTATCATGCCGATCCCAGTGGCCGTGCGGTCTAAGGCATGGGTCTTCGGCCGCTCGCTTACTAGGATCGTGGGTTCGAATCCGCCGATCCCAGTGGCCGCGTCCCACCGGGGAAATGGATATTTGTGTTGTGTTGTGTTGTAAGGACGGTAATATGGAACGTAAAGTGACATGAAGGACGAAAGGATTTAAACAGTACAAAAATGGATCAAAGGGGAAAAACAGGCAAAAAAAACACCGGGGGCATGGATGTCTGTCTCTTGTCGGTGTTGTGTGTTGTCAGATAGAAATCTCTGCGACGAGCTGGTCCCTCGTCCAGAGGAGTCCTACCGACTGTGGTGTGTCTAATGTGTGTCATCATGAAACCTCGACGAAACGAGGAGGCCCAGGCCCATATAGGGCTGTCGAGCCATAGGAAAAAAAAATATCATAATCATAAAGGATAGAAATGACGGGAAGACGAGGAAGAAGGCGTAAGCAGCTACTGGATGACCTTAAGGAAAAGAGATGATACTGGAAATTGAAAAAGGAAGCACTAGATCGCAATCTGTGGAGAACTCGCTTTGGAAGATGCTACAGACATGTCGTAAGACAGACTACAGAAAGAACGAGTCAAAAATAAATAAATAATTGTAAACAGGCAGCACAGAACTTTTAGATATCACACACGGAAAGGAAATACAAATCCTCAGGTCCAGAAAATCGAAACAATATTTTGCTTCGAAAACCGTGCGGATATCTTAAGAATTAAATTGCACACTAGCTTTAACGAAGTGTAGTGGACTCTAACAGCACTAAGATTCCAAAAGCACAGCGATCCACAACCTACGACGGCTCGTACATTAGACATCGATACTGCACCAACTGCAGACGCTCCTGTTTAGCATCGTATGAGAAAATACGATTACTTTACGGTGTATTGGAAAGACGTGGCGAGGTTTACTCCTGAACTATTTCAAGGCACTATCGACAAACTTTTTTCGAGTAAGAGGAAAACCTCGAGAGCACCACGTCCAATCTTATATCCTGTCAAAGTTGCTCGCAATGATTACATTATGTGAAGCATTACCTTATGCAGGGGCATGAGTAATAGCGCCAAGTTACATTATGCCGGAATGGGGGGGGGGGGGGGGGGGGGGGGAAAACCAAAATTGCGATGCTACGAAATGACGCAGAGAAGATTTAAAACTTCCTACGGGTACAAGACAGTACGAGGCCTTCCCTTTTCTGGGATGTTACGCAGCGACGTTTCGGGACAGCTAGGGGTCAAGCAATCCCCTGAAGATGGGACCGCTAGTATGTCCCGAAATGTCGACAACCAACTAAGAACGTACGCAACGTAACATCCCAGAAGAGCGATGGCTGCAATCCCGCAAGACAGTGTGAGGCCTAGAAAGCAAATAAGCGCCAGGTCATGTGTGGGAAAACGTCAACCCGATCAGTATAAGACTGATTAAAACACCTACCATTCAGTTCAGAATCTGCGTCATCCTACCTCGCAAATAAAAAAAAATATGTAATTTACCCGTTTTTTGTATGGATATGAAATATGAGCTCTTATCCCAGACGAACAAAGACTGCGGGTGTCTGTGAACAGAGTGCTGGGGAGAACGCTTGGGCCTTTAACAGGCAGACAGACAACAGGGAGGCTGCAGAAAACTGTACAGCCTAGCGACCTTCATAACTGTCACTCCTCGTCAATTATTAAAAAGGAAATGAATAGGCGGGGCATGCAGCACGCATCGATGCTATGCAACGTACCACTATACTTGGAAAACCAGAAGAGACCACATGGGAATTTCAGACATGTATGAGAGCATATTAAAGCGAATTCTGAACAAAACGGGTGAGAGGATACGGATTGGATTGAAGTTCCAGCGGTGGGCAATATTAAGGCTCCACAAAAGTGTGACCAATTTCTTCACCAGCTAAGGGCCTGTCAGCTTCTAAATGATTCTTCTATTCCACGCAGTAACTCAGTCGCAGATTATGCCCTCTTTTGCAACGCATCCTCTTACTTGGGGACGGTCAGGTCTCTGTTTCAAAACAGGTTCAATAAAATACGTCAAACAACACGGTTATACTGTACCACGGCTGTCTATACTCATCTTTCAAGCAATATACCACAATAAAGTGCTTAAACTACATGCAGACTAAGCACGATGCACGATGACTGTCATGTGTCATGTGTGTTTAAAAATGTTTACGTATCAAACCTCCGTATTTTGGAAAATAACAATACAACAGCTCTACGTTAAAAATGCTACAGTAGTTCCCGTTCCGATTCTTAGGTGGAGACAGTAAGAGCCGTTTGGCGTCATCATAATTAATCATACAAAAGGTTATGTTGGCCTAAAGACAAGACAACATTGCTCTGTAACAGAATTACCTACACACAACTCTCGCTCGGGCAGCCGTTTTGAAGACCAAGAACAGCACAAGCAAGCACAACCCTCATGGTCCTGACTCTGCAGTGCTGACTGATGTTTTGCGACAGGCCACGACTATAACCGACATCAGGCACATTCTAATACAGACAGTGTCCCTTGGCATGGGCAACTGTCGCGAAAGCATTACCGCACAAGAAGCCTGAAACCGCCGAGAATTTGAAGTCAATTTTATCACGAATTTCAACTTACCTTATTACAATGCTTACCACGAAGTTGCATGGGCCGGGATAGCTCAGTCGGTATAGCGACTTGCTACGAGCTGGACGGTCCGGGGATCGAATCCCGGTGGGGGGCGAGATTTTCAGCACCCGTCCAGACCGGCCCTGGGGCCTACCCAGCCTCCTGTACAAAGGGTACCGGGTCATTCCCGGGGGTAAAGCGGCCGGGGCGTGGCGTTGACTACCCACCCCCATCTAGCGCCGACGTTAAAGAAAGAGTAGAGCTATACCTCTACTCCCCCTCTGGGCCTTCCTGGACTCTTCTAGGGTGAACTTGACCTTTTTACCACGAAGTTGCCCTTCCAATGAAGGGATCCGAAATGCCGACCTCCAGCTTCTAAGCAGGTTTCACACCTTGTGATATTTCTCTGCACACGACGGGGCATTTTCTCTAATTATTAGCATTTTCTTTTGGGCTACTATCGTTCAGTCCTGGCGAAGAATGTGGCCTGTTCACACGCACACTATCTTCCAATAACCCCCCTTCCAAAAAATAATCACACGGATGCATACGGATATCTGGGAGACCATAATCAGCAGGCCCCACCGATGGTGCTTCCACCTGGTCGAGGTGGTGGGGCTTGTGTGTACCAATGACCCAGAGAGCTATGCCGGCGGTAGCGTAGCTACTGGTAGGGCCTCCCAAGCCGGACAGGTCAAAGGGTAGGTACCAGACTAAGAGAAGCACCTTCCCCGTGTGGTGACCGGGGAAAACAATAGTCCCACTGCAGCCCATGCAGGTCGTAAAAGGCGACCAAAATGGGTACCCAGTGCCTGGGGGTATAGCTGGGCCACCCTGCACCGGGGGTTATAAATTCGGTGGACTGGCCCTCCAGGTTGGGGGTTGGGCGACAGGCTGACAACCTATCACTGTAAAAAGCTGACCGTTAGGAAACCTAAAATGTGGCCTCGGAACAGTCGGATAGAGTGGACTGGGAGAGGGCCATTAAGGAGGCGAAGGTCCGCATTGGACTGTAGTGCCACCGAAGAAGAAGATAATCAGCAGGCAGTTAGTGTTTCTTGGAAAACACGGCAACTATAATTTTGCGCGCACCCACTGCACACCAGACTGCAACTTTAAGGTCATGAAAAAAAATTTGATGACCTTTAAGCAGGCTGTTTATATTCCAATTTCAGGTAAAACGAGAGAAACGCGAGTTCCGGATCAGGAAAGCCATTGGGTACCAACTCTTGAAACCTTCTTCTTTCCCAGACTAGAAGTAAAGAGATGATATACTGTTCTAATTTCATACAGACGTAATTCTAAAAGCCTAGAAGCTTTCGAGTACCAACACTGTCCAATTTCTTCTCAGTTAAAACACGTTTTCTCACGTCGTATACTGGCATTCGAAATTTTTTCCACCGTATACTGCAAACTGTTCTTTCACACGGCACTCCTGACACGGTATACATTTTACAAACCTCCGGAACATTTTTTGCATGACGTATACATTGTAAAATATTACAAATAAACCCTCTTTATTCGGCAGAATACATTCCTCCCACACCCACTGTTCACCCGCTGTCCATAACACATGCGTGAGTGAACGTCTCACGTTCCAGCGCTGAAAAAGAGAAGAACATTGCGGGTTGCTTATTGCTCTACGCTCGTGGACACGATTGGTCTCTGCAGTTGTTCAAAGATCTTCAATATCCTCTGCTGTTCATCAAAAAAGTTAATCCTACCGCAGAGTCAAAATGTGTAACGTGGATTAATTATCAGGCTAGCGAGGTCTGCGCTTACGTTGCGTGTCGTGCTCACCCGTGCCACGTCGTCCGAGTAGATCTCACGCAAGTCACTGCAGCACGCGCATCACGGAAGGCCCTCCGTAACGGATCGATCGCCAACGTCGTCGACAGTTGCGGCGATGGGGAGGAAGGGGCGTCTAGACTCTGAGACGCTTTGGAGGAACGTTTGGCTTGAACACAGTGGGCCACTGGGTCAACAACCGTCGTCATAATCGTCGCGACGTCCACCATCTTGCAGCACAAAAGCAAACTGCCTTATGACGCCAATACGAATGCTTATATATATCCAAAAATCACGTACTCAGAGAGAGAGAGAGAGAGAGAGAGAGAGAGAGAGAGAGAGAGAGAGAGAGATTCGATAATCCGGCAGAAACTCGGACAGTCAGACAGGATATGTCGTGGATATGCCTTGAAAGTTTTTAAATATGGGGCTGAAGAAAGATGAAGATAGTTGGACCGCTCGTGTGAAAAACGAAGTTACACAGAGTCAAGGACAGGCACATCCTACATACAATAAAGCAAAGAAAGGATAACTGGATTGGTCACATCTTGCGTAGTAACTGCCCTCTAAAACACGTGATTGAAGGGAAGACAGAAGGAAGAAATGACGGAAAGACGAGGAAGAAGACGTAAGCAGATGCTGGATGACCTTAAGGAAACAAAGTTACTATAAGTTGAAAGAGGAAGCACTAGATCGCACGCTTTTGAAAAGAGAATGGACCTGTCGTTGAGATTGACTACGTGACTGACTGACGCCGTCCATACAAGCCTATAGAATAATCGACACACAACCAGAAAAAGAATATATTTAGCAACACGTTCGATCCCTGTCGTTATGTGAACACACACGCCACCATGTGTGCCCCTTGTGATTTGCACAAATCACGCGCTTCCATTATTACGCTTATTATTTCTAAAATCAGATAAATACAGGTCTTACAGAAAAGGTTAGACCCACCAAGGAATACACATTATTTTTTTAACGTTTTATGCGCAGTTTTTAGAAGAGGTGACTGTACGAACGCAAAATGGAAAACATTATGCACGATTCCGTGCTCGGTTTACACTAAAATTCGTAGACGCTTTAACTGTAGTCCATGATGATCACAACGTGACACTGATCACTAGTGCAGAGGTTGCGACTCAGTGGAGCTATGCCTCTACTATCCCCCTGTACCTTCATGTGATGTACGCCAAAGGGGCAACTTTACCATTCTGGTCATGATATATGCTATATTTTACACAAGAAATTCGAATAAAATTTTATAGAAATCTGTGGTCTTCTGGGTAATTATACGGCGTCGTGTGGTAATTATTTACCGACGTTTCGGGGCAACGTATCGGTCCCATCTTCACGGGTCAAGATTCCTACTCGGAATCCTGACCCGTGAAGATGGGACCGATACGTTGCCCCGAAACGTCGGTAAATAATTACCACACGACGCCGTGTAATTACCCAGAAGACCACATATTTCATCAACATCGCGGCGGAAGCCTGAAATCAAGGTTAAAATTTTATAGACTTTTTTAAAATGTCCATCGTACACAAATATTCTACTACACTGTATGCACATTTACACTCAAATGTTTGGAAGACCAAGTCATTAAAACTTTCAAATCTGCGATGAAATCACAGCGTAGAAGCAGTTCTGACACTCATTTAAAACAGTTTACCTACACCAATACGGCCAGGTCTGTAGACATTACCTGTAGTAGTACTTTGCTGGATAACCCACATTCTCGCAAACTACTAGCTCATGTACAGTTAGTCTGTAAACAACGCTCTCCCTCCCTCTCTCTCTCTCTCTCTCTCTCTCTCTCTTGTAATTAATGGTAGAACCTTTACCAGCGATTGCAATGCTGTGAACGGTGCAGTTTGTAGAAAAATGTTCGGAGTATACATCGTGTGGGCATGTGTTACACCTATCGAAAGACTACAGAAAACATTCATCCTGAGAGGATTCCTCACTTTAGTGAAGTCAGTGGTAACCCTCAAGCAGTAAGGTCAAGCTCAGGTCAGGTCAAGGATATAAAAGCATAGACAAGAGATCAGGCGAAAAGACGAAGTGAGACGTGCCCTTGTTTACGAGGAAACACTCCTGCGCTGGGGGGACTTAATAGAGATTTACTGCGAGCTTGCCTTAAGATAAGCCAACAGTCGTCGTCTTGTGTGACCAGATGAGAGAAGAACGGTGAAGAGTGGCAGAGAAAAGCGTCGGCATAATGTCTATTTTTAAACTGTATGCAAATGAAAGCGATGAACAAGTTCCAGTCTGTACGGTGTCAAGATTGACTGTAATGAAGGTACAGGGTTGCCCAAACTGAAATAAAGCAGCGTCCGAAGACATCATGAAAATCTGGCGCGCATCCAAAAAAGTGGGCTGCCGCGACGCAACCCCACCCCCCTCATACTAATCCAAATTTAAAAAAAAAAACCGGTTTTGTAGACACGATATCAAACGTTTTCAGCGATTTAACCTTCAGCCGAAATCAGCTAATAAATCATTTTATGACTTGTACATAGGAATTTTGAAAAATGAAGTAAAAACTTAGTATATATTAGATGAAATTAAAAAATGACTAGAACATCAGACCTCGTGATTTAAATTAGGTGAGTCATGGAACACGTGATTATATTTGTATTGATACAAATGCAGTTGCGAACAGTGTTGTGTTAGTTATGACATGACTTTCATAACACAGTTTTTAAGATTATATATTGCCTTAGGGTCAGCTCCCCCCCCCCCCCCCCCACCAATCAAAATTCTGGATGCGCCCCTGATGAAAATATACCTATATTTTCTCGTTTAGGAGAGTACAGATGTATAAATATATACCAAATGAATTGTTTGCTACCGTTTTTGCTTATGATGCGAGAAGTATGTGTAAATCATTCCTCATCGTGTTTCCTCCCCTTGGTTTAAAACCAAACTAGTCTCCTTGCCAGTGTGAGGTGCACTACTACACGTCTGGCTAGTGTGAGGTGCACTACTACACGTCTGGCTAGTGTGAGGTGCACTACTACACGTCTGGCTAGTGTGAGGTGCACTACTACACGTCTGGCTAGTGTGAGGTGCACTACTACACGTCTGGCTAGTGTGAGGTGCACTACTACACGTCTGGCTAGTGTGAGGTGCACTACTACACGTCTGGCAAGTGTGAGGTGCACTACTACACGTCTGGCAGTGTGAGGTGCACTACTACACGTATGGCAAGTGTGAGGTGCACTACTACACGTATGGCAAGTGTGAGGTGCACTACTACACGTCTGGCAAGTGTGAGGTGCACTACTACACGTATGGCAAGTGTGAGGTGCACTACTACACGTCTGGCAAGTGTGAGGTGCACTACTACACGTCTGGCAAGTGTGAGGTGCACTACTACACGTCTGGCAAATGTGAGGTGCACTACTACACGTCTGGCAAGTGTGAGGTGCACTACTACACGTCTGGCTAGTGTGAGGTGCACTATACACGTCTGGCTAGTGTGAGGTGCACTACTACACGTCTGGCAAGTGTGAGGTGCACTACTACACGTCTGGCAAGTGTGAGGTGCACTACTACACGTCTGGCAAGTGTGAGGTGCACTACTACACGTCTGGCAAGTGTGAGGTGCACTACTACACGTCTGGCAAGTGTGAGGTGCACTACTACACGTCTGGCTAGTGTGAGGTGCACTACTACACGTCTGGCTAGTGTGAGGTGCACTACTACACGTCTGGCTAGTGTGAGGTGCACTACTACACGTCTGGCTAGTGTGAGGTGCACTACTACACGTCTGGCTAGTGTGAGGTGCACTACTACACGTCTGGCTTGTGTGAGGTGCACTACTACACGTCTGGCTAGTGTGAGGTGCACTACTACACGTCTGGCACATATTAGTCCTCGTAAAATACCGGGACAAAAAAGAAATGTATGCAGCCATCCGCCACGTGTGTCCAGTTTTCTGTCAGTTCGTCTATTTAACGTCGAAACACGAAGTACCACTCACACGATGAGATCTGCACTCTTGTGGGATATTACGCGGCGTAATGTGGTAATTGTTTACCGACGTTTCGGGACGTGTCGGTCCCATCTTCACGCGTCGAGAGTCCTTTCCTTCTCAGACTCTTGACCCGTGAGGATGGGACCGATACGTTGTCCCGAAACGTCGGTAATTACCTCACGACGCCGCGTAATATCCCAGAACAGCGCAGATCTCATCAACATTGCAGCGGAAGCCTGAAATCACTCATACGTTTAACCTCTTTTCAAGCCTAGCGGTAACTTTACGTACCACCAAGTTTATTATTTAAAAATTCTCCGTGGTGCTCACGTTCCATTCGTGTGTTTTGTACGGATGTCAGAATAAATAGCAATTTCTGCCTTATACAACATGAACAAATTGGTTTTTATAACCGTGGTGGAGAGTGTTCACTGCGCGGCACGCACTGAGTCATATAAAACAGATACGCTTCATCTTTAAAGGGTTAATATTATCTGGCGCTATCAACGAAGCGAGAGATTAAATTTCGAATAAATCAGGTTAAAATTAGAATAAAAATGCGAATTTCCTGGGCCTCTATGTTACATAATAATTCTCGTGACACAATATACACTATCACGCGCTTCCTGAATTTATTTCGTTCAGACTTTTATCGCGATTATTACGGCTTCGCGCGGATACATTTCGTTCTAAATTCAATTATATCTACTGCAACCAATACACACAGGCAACTGGTGACGTTCAGTTCGTAGGTCACTGCTTTACTGCAGGTGTTGAGTCATTTATGCAGAAACGCAAACCGTAACGAGCCGGGATAGCGTAACCGACATACTGACTAGATCACGGGGCTCAGCAACGTAGGAAAGGTGTTCGCTTTCCGAAAGGGGCAAAAAGATTTTTCCTTCACCAAGAGAGTCCAGATAGATTGGGACCCACCTAGCTTCCTAATAATAGGAAACGGTGGTTCTTTCGCCATGGCTAAAGCGGCCGAGGCGTGAAGCTGACCACTAACCGCCATTTAATGTCGAGGTTAAAATGTACTCAGGTATACAAATTCCCATATGGCTTCACAGAGTGTAGAGGAACAAATTTCCCTTTACCTAACACAAATGCGGCAAACACCGGTAACAAAACCTTGCAAAAATTGTACTGTTTTACTGAGTAAGGCATTATTAAGTCGTAAAACCCACATTTAATCCGAAGTAAACTACAGCGACTGCAAATATTTAAATATACCTGTTCTTCCAGGCGAACACAGGTAGATGCAGCAAAACAGGCCACCCCACTATTAACCTTCACCTAACAATTGCAATTACTTTAATGACATCCTTATCTCCGACTAATGTTTATGAAAAAAAAAAATCAGAAAAGGTTTGACGCAAGAAACTAGGTCACAGCACAATGAAGAACTACGTTGTATAACCTTACGCCAGCATGAACTTTGAAATATTCATTAAAATGTCTAAATGACTCGTTCGTGATCGCAAACCGTGATGCGATCTCCGCTCTACGCACCAAATGTCAGTCCAAAAGTTCACGGTGTTTAAATTGTGTCAGGCGTCACATCAACTCGGGGTAAAAATAATTACAATTTTTTTGTTTTTGTTTGAAGAAAATGCCACACAGTTTGTTAGAAGTGGATACAGTATTGTTTGCGAGTGTTTTCATAGCAATGTTTTTGTTGTCATATCTGACCATACAGTGCAGAATTGTCGTAATGCAGCTAGTACTTCAAACAGCGTCTTGCTGGGCGCCACTGCGTCCTTAAGTAGTAGTATGAATTAAAATCGCTGTGCCTTCGTCTGTCCGTCAATCTATATCAACGTTTCCCAAACCTTTTCCATGGAGAAACCCATAAAACATTTCATATCCAGAGGAACACAAACCTATGAAAACAAAAGCAAGAGAAGCAGTTGGTAGCACACGTCAATTACTACAGTACTGCCAACTGCCGCATAAAACTTCTCGCAAAATTTCGAGATATACCGTCGAACCCGGCTATAACGACATCGGTTTATGCGACACCTCGTCTATAACGTCAGATATTGTGTGGTACCAATTAATTCCTCACTGTTAACCATAACATTATACTCCTCGGTTATAACAACACTCGTTTATAACGACACAAAATATTCAGTCCCTTTAATGACGTTATAACCGAGTTCGACTGCATTTGAATCTTTCGCGGCATTTTAGATTTCTTATCTATTTATTCCACGATTTCTCGCGAACCCAGCTGGGATACCCTTGACTACATGCATAAAACGAACTCTAGGAACACACACAGATAGGCGCATGCATCTCATGACGACTTCTTCGGGCATGAACACAAAATAACATAATCGAAAGACATGCGTCCTACGCAGCAGACGAAAATGACGTTACACAAAAGGTACCCTTTACATGCAAAGTGTACCCGAGTACACTGAGGGCGCTGTATCTATTTGTGCTTCAGTCTATGTAAGTATTTAATAGTAGGCAGTACTAACACAGACGAATTACTAATAGAAGAATGACAAAACAAATGAACAGGCTACATATAACTCCGTAACAAAGTGCCTTCCTTGAGCACATGCTACGTACACAGAACAAGAAATTCCGTTATGCTACCACAATGTTCATTAGACTCATCGCAAAAGCCAAACACTAGTACAGTCTGAGTTAATGACAGCATCCTCAATAAACTACAAATAACTACAGACCTTACAATAAAAAAATAAAAGGTAAAGTTCTCCCTAGAACAGGCCATGAAGGCCCAGAGGGGGAGTAGAGGTGTAGCTCTACTCTTTCTTTAACCCTGGCACTAGATGAGGGTGGGTGGTCAACTCCACGCCCCGGCCGCTTTACTCCCGAGAAAGAGACCCGGTTCCCATTGTATAGGAGGCTGGGTGGGCCCCAGGGCCGGTCTGGACGGGTACAGAAAATATCGCCCCCCACCGGGATTCAATCCCCGGACCGTACAGCCCGCAAAATAAATAAATAAATAAAACAAGACACCAATTCCCATTACAGATACATTACTGTAACACATTTTACTTGCATCACGATAATCAGAAATTACATAATTTCACTTTTCAGGATTATTAAATTTTGTTTTAAATTACTGGGCGGAAGAAAATAATGAGTATTTCATACAAATTCACTGTTCCCACAAACATCTTTCAGCCCACGTGCTCCTATTAATGGTACGCAACATAGGACATATCTAACCGCGTCCACGCCCCGCACGTTCTTCACTTGGCCGTACGTGTGTGTATGAGTGCATTCCAAACACTTTTCGTACATCCTAAACATGAATGAACCACCAATCTGACTAGTAGTGTAGGTACGTATTTGCAACTAAGAGAGAGGCAACTAATCGGTAACCCCTCATGCGTTATAAATAATCGCATTCCCCTCCTTCCTCCTCGTGTCACTGGAATCCGCTTCTGGCTAGTTGGCGCGATTCGAAAGCAGAAGCTGCTGAGATTTACAAAGAATAAAACAACATCAAACTTACGATCTGGACTTGGCACTGTATCAATAACAAAATGCAGGCCGTTTGTCATAAACATTCGTGCACGAGCATTCCAGGCAGTTACCGCGCTTCGAAATAAATATAAGTACGGAATTTGCGACCTAAGCCCAAAATGACGTAGCCGAAAAGAAGTGAAGAAACAAACACTTCGACTCAATTATACATTTACTTCTACAATGCCTTGTAATAGAGCAGAAACAGCGTAGTCTGTACACTGACTACGCTACGTGCTAGGCGACCAAGGGATCGCGGTTCCACTGCCGGCGAGAGCAACATATTTTGTCTCCGAAACGTCTAGATCTGCTCTGGAGCCCACCAACGCTCGCATTTATGGGCACAAGTGGCTCTTCTCTCGGTGCTAAAAGTGGCCAGGGCCTGAAACTAACCACTCACATCCATTTTGCGCCAAGGAAGTCAATGTGTGGAGCTAAGCCGTCACCTTGACCATACATGTCTGTGTTAACATGACGGTTCAGTGAAAATTCACAGCAATGTGAAATGATATCCATTACAGCATAAATAATTTCCGAAATATATCTACAGTGTGATCGTGATTTACACGTGGGTTACGTGCCTGGAACGCAGAGCGTAAAAACAAAGATATTCATCCAAATTAAGGCCAAATATCCCACAGAAATACATCAGAAATGACGCATGATGCGTTCCGAAAACACACAAGTAGTCACGTAACAATTTTTAGGCTCATTTTATGGAGACAAATTAAAATTAAATGAGAACACCGGACTTCACCTTAAATCTAGACGAACAAACAGCACGTAATTTTAATTTTTACGAGCATTAGTTGTATTTATTTATTTATTACTATGTTACAATGGGGCGTTATTTCAAAATCGCGCAAAATAAAACCGCATAGATCACGACCGCGCTGTGCCAGGTACACGAACAATCAAGTTTGCGCAGAAACGCTACTGCAAGACAAAGAAATAATACGTACGCAACTGAAATCATTTCCAATGCTGTCATGTCAACATCGACAACTACACTAACAACAGTTTTCGTTGCTGTCATCAACATCGTCCCATCGAACTACGCACTGTCGTCACTATGTCGTCACTACTACTGTTTATCATCGTAACATCTATTTCCAGCTATTTCTCCACAGCAGACTGAACTGTTTTAAAATCCACGTGTCAACTACTGTGCCAAATTCTGCCTCAGTCTGCGCTACGTAACTCCACGACAAGAATAGCTTGCCGCCGAATTTACATCAAATAATTTTCTTACCCTTAAAGAACGACGCAATCATGAAGTGTGATTGAAATTCCCAGTTCTTGGGTATCCGAGTTCAAATTTCGGCCAGCAGACCAACTGAGGAGTCACGGTAGCTATGGCCCTGGGATCGACTCAGCCTCTGACAGAAATGAGTACCAGGAGTATTTTCTGGGTGTAAAGGCGGCCGGTGCGTAGGGCTGACCTTACTACCTTCATATGCCGATTGTCTAGAAATCTGGGAGCCTCAACCTTCTGGAACCCTAAAGGCCTGTCCAGGCCTGTAATGGGAATGCTTTACCATGCTACGGGCTCTACGTATGACGAATCGTGGTTCGACTTCCAATATCTGCAAAAGATGTTTTTTTTAAACGTCTACACCTACTGAGACCCACCCAGCGTCATATTTTAGGGGTAATTCGGACGGGAAGTGGGGCGGGGGGCGTGATTCTCCGGTGGAAAATTTCGAGGCGTGAATGTATAATTCACATCCGCCTAGTGCAGAGGTTAAAAACAGATGGAAATATACTCCAGCGCCCATATTTGCCTTCATGACATACACAGCGACAACTTTATCTTTTACCAGCTATCCCGAGATGTTCGTCGCTTGACTTGGTCCCTCTACAAATGCCAGCACTACCTCAAAGTAGGCCACGACCGCTTCCTCCCACGTTTTAAACAATCGGCCAACCTTCGACGCTCCCTGCAGACAGCTTCACTTCAAACAAATACACATACGCACCTAACCAATGGTGGCTGAGCTCCTCTTATCTCCGATGTCGGTCAGGTGGAACAATCAATGCTGGTGTACAGTTTAAGCGCGTTCGCATGACCAGCCGTTCCTGGGTGTCAATGGCAACACTGAACGATTTTATATTGTTGACAACGGGAATGCATTGTTGCGTTTACACAGGAATAATGGTTACGCTAAAGAGGCACAATGTTACGTTACACGGACACTGCCCTTGTTACATCTTGAATTCAAAGACCAGGCTTGTGAGTACATGCAGTGCGCCTTACTTAGTATGCGAGACAGGACTGAAAACTGTGTACTGCGTGACACACTACACAGACTTCACCAAGGCGTTCCTTACCCTCAAAATGTCGGTTGGTTTCACGGTAACCGCATTAATGTACAGAGTATACACAAAAGAATGGTGCGGTTTCAATAGTGAAAACTATTGAAACCGCACCATTCTTTTGTGTATACCCTGTATATACATTAACGCTCATAAGAAAAGTACAGCCTTCGCTGCGCCTATTTTCACGAAACTCACAGATGTTGAGCAAAACTACCTTTCGATCTCTCACCCAAATCGAACAACAAACGTGGAAACCACCGACACAAATTCATTTACCCACCTACGTAAAGTATGGCTTTCGCTGCGCCGATTTTCACGAAATTCGCAGTACCTCAATAAATTGTTGTGGACGTCTCTCGTACAAAATTTTAATCCAAATCCAGGTGCGGGGCGGGGCGGGGGGCTGACCCTGAGGCTATACATAATTTATGTTTGATTTTAAAAATTGTTATAAAAATTATGTAAGTATAACATAACACTGTCTGCAACTGCATTTATATGCATACGAATACAACTACATGTGTCCATGACTCAATCAGTGTCCCTTTTTTTTTTCTTTTAATTTTTTTAATTTATTTTTCAAAATTCTAATGTACTAGTCACCAGCCGATTTCAGTGGCTGATTTCGGCTTAAGGGTTAATCACGTAAATCTTTTGATATCATATCTACAAAATCTGTGTTTTTTACATTTCAGTTTTGGGGGGTTTGCGGGGGGCTGCAGCCCGGCAGCCCCCCTTGGGTGCGCCCCTGTCCAAATTGCACGAAAAATATAGAAATATGATAAAAATTTCATTCGCTCCGAACGTAAACTATGGCTTTCCTTGCACCGATATTTACCAAAATCACAACTGCTCAACGGCATTACGTGAGTAACTTCTGTATACAATGTCACACAAATATGTCAGTAAGTATGGTAAATGCGAGTATAAATTCATTACGACCGTCAATATTACTCGCACTCAGGTGATTTTCACTAAACTCAAGCTTGATGGACAAGTTTTTGTAAAGAATCCTACACCGAATTTCATTAATGTCCGACAAACGGTTTAATGGCTGATACTACGTCACGGACGGACGGACGGACCGACGTCACCACAAAGTGCGTCCTTTTATACTTCGTGAGGAACACCTAATAAGCGGCACATAAAACAAAATTCAAAGCTGAATTGTCCAGTAAACATAAATTTAAAGCTGATTTATTGCATTATCAACGTGGCTCCAGACTCTGTTACGGAAAAAACTTGCAATCACTAATGCCAGTAGAAATTTCAACCAGTGCCAACACTTCGCCACCCCTCTACGTCACTGTAAGCTACGTATCGTCACAAATTCTGGCACGAGGCTCTGTATCGGTGTTTCTGGAGCTCTTTCACTCAACGTACGATTCCGTGTTACAAACGTACGCAGGCACGCCCTCTTTTTTAGTGGCACCTTAATTCTAATCACAAAGTGTGTGTTTTCGTGCATCATAAACATACGACAGAGAATTTAATTTCGAAAGAATTATTCCACGTACACCACAACTATAAGCAATAATAATCACACATCGTTTTCTTAGGCCCTTTTCCACCGATGTGTGACAAGTATTAGATGTATCTTACGTGCCCAGTTGAGGCTTCGCATACCTTTGATGTAACTGCGGTTCAAAACAGCTAATTTATATAAAACGATATTACGAGTGGGTCTCAACGTTGTATTTATTGTACATATATAGTGATTCAGGAGGAAAGGAGTATCCTACAAACAACAAAAAGAAGGAAGACTAACTGGATTTGTCACATCTTGCGTAGGAACTGCCTCCTAAATCACGTTATTGAAGGAAAGATAGAGGGAAGAAGTGACGGGAAGACGAGGAAGAAGATGTAGGCAGCTACTGATGACCTTAGGGAGAGTAGTGGAAATTGAAAGAGAAACCACCAGCTCGCACTGTGTGGAGAACTCGCTTTGGAAGAGGCCGTGAACCTGACGGCAGACAACAGAATGAACACCTACCTGGACACAGGATTTTACCTTCCTTCTCTTACTGTACATATGCTTCTTCTACATTACTTTTCACTGTTTTTTCTTTACGATTAGTTAAGTATTATCTATTATTTACAAACTGAATTATATCAAAACACACAGTATGTAATGTGAATATCACAATGTATATCATTTACATGAACTCAAAGGGTTTAAAGAATCTGTTGTCGTTGTAAATGTATGTACACACCTTCAGTACACTAGCATCGTCACTATACACATTTGACTCTAGTTTCTGTGAACTGCGGTGTGTATATTTTATTACGATCTCGGATATCTTTTCTCTTTGCCGATGCATAAACCGTTCACTTTACTTAAATCTAGTATTTACAATTATTCGTATACATTTACACGTCCGTGAGTTCTTCGCTGGTGACACCGTGCCTCAGAACACGGTCTCACCACTCCGCAATATAAACACCGTGCCTCAGACCACGGTCTCCCCACCCCGCAATATAAAAACCGTGCCTCAGAACACGGTCTCCCCACTCCGCAATATAAACACCGTGCCTCAGAACACGGTCTCCCCACTCCGAAATATAAACACCGTGCCTCAGAACACGGTGTCCCCACTCCGCAATATAAACACCGTGCCTCAGAACACGGTGTCCCCACTCCGCAATATAAACATCGTGCCTCAGAACACGGTCTCCCCACTCCGAAATATAAACACCGTGCCTCAGAACACGGTGTCCCCACTCCGCAATATAAACACCGTGCCTCAGAACACGGTGTCCCCACTCCGCAATATAAACATCGTGCCTCAGAACACGGTCTCCCCACTCCGAAATATAAACACCGTGCCTCAGAACACGGTGTCCCCACTCCGCAATATAAACACCGTGCCTCAGAACACGGTCTCCCCACTCCGAAATATAAACACCGTGCCTGAGAACACGGTCTCCCCAATCCGCAATATAAACACCGTGCCTCAGAACACGGTCTCCCCACTCCGCAATATAAACACCGTGCCTCAGAACACGGTCTCCCCACTCCGCAATATAAACACCGTGCCTCAGAACACGGTCTCCCCACTCCGCAATATAAACACCGTGCCTCAGAACACGGTCTCCCCACTCCGCAATATAAACACCGTGCCTCAGAACACGGTCTCCCCACTCCGCAATATAAACACCGTGCCTCAGAACACGGTCTCCCCACTCCGCAATATAAACACCGTGCCTCAGAACACGGTCTCCCCACTCCGCAATATAAACACCGTGCCTCAGAACACGGTCTCCCCACTCCGCAATATAAACACAGTCTACTCTATTTTATTAAGAACAGTGAACTCGCAATTAAATTACATCCTCTCGTGTCTGTCTTCGTAATGTCTGAACTAAGTTACCGAATTTCAGGTTGAGAAGTATATTAGATGTTTGGAACTGCTGCGACAGAAGATAACAAAAAAATGAAACCAAGAAATATGGCCAGACTTAACGAGTCTTTGAAGAACTTCTTCAGCCCTTCCAGCGTAATACAGGGATAACATGTTTTGCAATACGTGATGGACCCTTCGTTCCGCAATCTGCAGTTCACCGTTCACAATTACGCTAAGAACTCCTTTCACGATAACTTAAACTGTCCATAAACAATCAACAAACCGTGATCTCGTACACCAAAGGTCTCACTTAACATCCACGTAAGACATCTGTCTCATCAAGCGAAGGCTTACGGGACAGTCTACCTTGAACTTGATCGGCTATTGACCAACTGTAGCTAGAATATCTCAGCCCATTTGTGATTACGTTACGGGCTGGACGAGAGTGGTAAGAGTGGCCGAGGCATCATCCATCCTTACACAAAATCATGAGTGTTTAATAATTAAACAAACGGACAAATTAACCTTAATTATTATATTTGGGGTTCCGTGCAGATTACATATAAACATCACGTAACCTGTCACTTTATGCAAGCAATATACCTAATATTTACATGTATGTACAAATAAATAAATATATATATATATATATATATATATGGTGTACCTGAAATGCTTGGAAAAACTTCAGGAATGAGTTCTCCACACCAACACAAGGAAAAATGTTCATATCAATACATGTCCGCAAACACGAAAACACTATCTTCCAAGTACAGCCCCCACGTTCACCTGACCTCAGTCCCTTAGATTTTTATCTGTGGGGACACTTAAAAACCCAAGCGTCTTCAGCTCCAAATAAAAATTAAGAGAAACTTGAACCAACGCATGTTTGATGCCTGTCAAAACATTCGCAAACGCCCCGGGACCTCCGAAAGGGCGCGACAGTCCGTCCTCAGACGTGTCAGTGCGTGCAGTGATTCAGGTGGAGGACATTTTGAGCATGCTGAGAACTGTGACTTGATAAGTAAGAATGAGTCAACAGTTACTAAACTAGGAACGTGTGCTGTAAATGCTCGTATTATGTTAGTTGTAAGTAAAATATTACACAGTTAAGGTATTTATCGTTGAATGTAATATTCCAATTAAACTCAAAAACCACTCATTTCCCGACTTTTTTTTAAACTGAAGAGCCCCGCAGCAGATGCCACGAACGCACTGCAGCCTCAAGGCTTATTGTGCAACCCTGTGATGAAGATGATTAGTTTCATTTTTTTTATGGAGCACGGGTGGAATGAAATTGGCTGGGGAAAACCGAAGTACTCGGGGGGAAAACCTGTCCCAGTGCCACTTTGTGCACCACAAATCCAACATGGACCCGGGATTTACGTATGTTAGTATGAACTTTTCTTGTCGTTTTACTGCGAAGAACTCACTCTCGAAGTTTGTCAAAGAATTTTAGATATACTCTGTGTGTGCGCGCGCGCGTGTGTGTATATACACAATGCACACGCACATATATATATATATGCCTATACTGGATCTTTGTAATTAATACACGGCCATGTGCTTGTACACAGACGCTTTATATTACAGTCTACGTCACACGCAATAGAACAAGAAGGAATTTACACACGACACTGTAATTCTAGCATGTTGCTTTGTTTTGATGAATTCTCTGGGAAGAAACGAAAGTTTCAGTCCTAATACAATAAACGTTGTAGGCAGTAACACATTCAATTATACTTTACACACTTCTGTAGACGCAGACTTATGAATTCGGATCGTAAGCCGCTTCGTTTAAACATTACTGTAAGAAACTTCGGTAATCTTCGTGAAATGTTCGGGAGGCCACTGATCACTGATGCACATAATTCGGAAATGTAGCCCTACACACAGTTCCTCCGTTCGATTATTTCGAAAACCGAAATACTTTGGGAAGTATATAAATTGCACGTTTAATTCTTATCTGAAACGTCCGCGCCGCTCGTAACATTTTTTGCTCCTATAAATACACATAGAATTTCGCAAAAACGCACGTGGGTCCTTTTTTTGGAGAATCAGTCGTTAAAACTGTCCGATGTGAATGAAAACTGAAACGGCTCGACAAATTTTAGTAAAATCCCCCAATATCAGATGTCACGAAAATTCGTTCAGTAGCTCTCGGGTTGATTTACACGGGCGGACAAATCGATTTTAATTGACGTTCGCAGGTTTGCGGACGCACGTTAAGAAGACCTATTTACAGACTACAAGCACAGAGACTAATGCGAGCGGTGACGTGATGGAAACTTAATTGGTGGCGCCTTGATGACGTCTGCTTGTCTGACGGATGACACCGCCCAGCCCCACTGCAGAGTGACAAGTGAGGCCCAAGAGACAGGTTGGGGTCACAGAGTGTGTTTCGTGACTTTATGTAAATACTTCAGGAACTTACACCTAAGGTCACTCCCATTCCTAAATGTCATATGAAGACGGTTAGATTCTGAAAGGTTATGCACCCAGCAACGGGCATTTGAATTACAGAACTGATCTCATGAACAAGTGACAACCTCCAACTTAGATGTACACAGCGACTCTTTTCCTATTGAATTTATAACGAAATAAATTGTGTATGAATGCCAAGTGGCCACAACAGATAAACTACGTCAAAATTTGACGATAAGGGACGCTGAAATATCACTCCAGTTGTTGGTACGATTATGTGTATACCAGGAAACTGAGGGGCATTCGTATGTGCCCAAGAAACTGGTGGACACTTCGAACATTCCTATGTACCCAAGAAACTGGTGGACACTTCGAACATTCGTATGTACCCAAGAAACTGGTGGACACTTCGAACATTCGTATGTACCCAAGAAACTGGTGGACACTTAGAACATTCGTACGTACCCAAGAAACTGGTGGACACTTCGAACATTCGTATGTACCCAAGAAACTGGTGGACACTTCACACATTCGTATGTACCAAACAATCTGGTGGACACTTCAAACACTCATAAAAAATGAACTACATTACCATGCGACGTGGCTGGCAGCACAGCATAATTATGTAAACAAATCATTCTTGAAATTCAAATACGAACTGCTGAACAATCTTTGGAATCGGATCTTTATATCTGTGAATGGCAAATGACCTCGTGTACAAATTCTTGCACTAATGACAAAGTAATGTAAATAACGGCGAAGATTACCGCCTTAACGGAATGTGATGTCATATAGTCTGCAGCAGTTTAGCGGCGATTCGAAGGTACCTGCTGCCTCCATGTTCAGAGCAGGAGTCCTACTTCACGTAAATGATTATTTCGGTGCTGGTGACAGTGCCCATAAAACAGAAAGCGGATGACACCTTCTAACATACACGTGGCAGTATAAACAGGGTATGCAACGTAACTTCAATATGGCGCAGGTAAGTGCTGATACCCACACTTCAGTGACAAGCTGCACAGGTCCTGTGATCATAAAAAGTAAATATCACAGGCCTGTTGCATGAAGTTACCCTGTTACGCGTACGCCTACTTCGTCTTCCAATTCTTGCCAGTCATTTGGATGAAACGCAAGACAAAACATGTACACTTGGAGATCTGGTAATTCCGTCTGTCAGATTTGCATGATTAACCTCCAAAACAACAGAAAGGACTTAGAAATTCCGTAATGGGGATCTACGGGTATAACAAAGTTGTGACAGAATTAAAGTTTCGTCGTTCGGGTAAAATACAGTTAACTGCTTAACTCAAATTTCAACGGCCTTCTCAAACGTACAAAACGAAATGTTTGTGTTGATATAGGTAAATACATTTTCCAAAAAATCTAGGAGCCACCTCAAAACTGTAGGTGTCAGAAGAGTGACATAAAGTTCCAAACTGAGGACCCAAAAATATTTGGCGCCACCGTATAAAATTTAGTCACCAAGGCCACCTGGCGCCCGCGATTTGTGCATATCTGGTTTACGATATAAACTATACGGAATATCAAAACACATTAACATTTAACTAAAACACGTTCTAACATTCAGCTTGTGTTCATCTTAGCTGTAACAACATATAGACTGGTATGTGTATACCAAGGTTTAAAAAAAACACGCTGTTTCCATGATCCAATGTTTAAGTCACGCCTACAGGACTATACAGCACTACACCACCAAAAAAAACACACATACCCTAATACCAACCGCCGCTTAAACCTTAAGTATTGTTTTTATACGGTTAAGGCTTATTGCATTACAGAATTACATGCTTACAGGCCTATTCAACAAGACACAAAAACCAACTCATGCTGTACATTATTCCTTAAAATGTAGGGTCTGTACTCTTCTTTCAATAAAATATTTCAGTCTGTAATAAAGAAATACCGGCGCCAATGACAGGGAATGCTTAAAACAGAAATAAGTATAGTCTATTCACAACGGTGCACACTTTTCGAACCACCTTATACCGCGTATTACCTATGCTACTGCCTTTACTGTGACTAAGGTGGTTAGTCGCCGCGGAGACCCGAGTTCGATCCCAGTGCAGTACATGTGGAATTTGTGGTGTACGAAGTGGCACTGGGGTAGATTTCTTTCCCAGTACTTCGGTTAAACCCTGTAAATTATAACCCCCCCCCCGGCAATGCTTCACATTCATGAACCATCGGCACTGTGCAGTCCGGACACTGACAGCGGAACTAAACATACCAAAAGAAGAACAGAAATGAAATAAACCCGGAGGACAATGTGAATGGATTCTCTGTCTTCAGTTGTTAAATAGTTTTTGCGAAACAGAAGTGAACACAGCAATATAAACAACACATCGCTACATCCTTTTCCACAAAAAGTACTTCCCTGTGCCACACAGTTGCGTTATACATCGTGCCTTGGAGTCCAGGATATTTCTCTGTCGCATACGTTTGCACATGCGTTCGTCGTTAAAAAACGAATTTACATTCCACTCATCGCCAACACTTACATCTGATAGCCTACAACGCATGCGCGATCCAAAGAGCTTCATGCGTAATTCTCACATCACTTGGCTCGCTATGCTGTCTGCTGACGTCACACACGCTGAACGTACAGACACTGGAGTTGGCGTGTTGAAGAGGAGATACTCGTTTGTTAGATCTGTTTTCCACGCGGAAAACAAATACAGTTATACACTGTATAGCCTGCTCTTCCACATCCTTCGTATCCTACCACTTGTCACTAGTGTTAACATACCTCCGTATCCTACCACCTGTCACTAGTGTTAACATACCTCCGTATCCTACCACTTGTCACTAGTGTTAACATACCTCCGTATCCTACCACTTGTCACTAGTGTTAACATACCTCCGTATCCTACCACTTGTCACTAGTGTTAACATACCTCCGTATCCTACCACCTGTCACTAGTGTTAACATACCTCCGTATCCTACCACTTGTCACTAGTGTTAACATACCTCCGTATCCTACCACTTGTCACTAGTGTTAACATACCTCCGTATCCTACCACTTGTCACTAGTGTTAACATACCTCCGTATCCTACCAATTGTCACTAGTGTTAACATACCTCCGTATCCTACCACTTGTCACTAGTGTTAACATACCTCCGACGAGGACAGGCCCATCCCATCGGCACTCACTGCTATAAAATGTGTGACGTTCCATAAATTTTCATCAACGATTAACTAGACGCTGTCGCTTCTAAATTTCACGCTCAATTTACAGTCTTGGGACAGACTAAGAAACATTGCCTTATCGTGCGATGTTTACACGTGTTAACACAAAACCAACAGCTCTCGGGGGGGGGGGGGGGGGGGGGGGGGGGTGAATTATAACACCTTACTTTGCCTGAAATGGTGGTCGTAGTAGTAGTAGTAGTAGTAGTAGTAGTAGTATTGATAGTAATAGTAGCAGTAGTAGTAGTGGTGATGGTGGTGGTCGTAGTAGTAACAGTGGTAGTAATAGCAGTATAGTGGTTGTGGTCGTAGTAGTAATAGTGGTAGTAATAGCAGTAGTAGTGGTGGTGGTATACGAACAGTTGTTGTTGTAGCAGTGGTATAGTAGTAGCAATAGTAGTAGTATATGATGTATAATGTAGTACAGGCTTGTACGAATATTTCCAAAACCTATAATGAATCAAAAACTCTCGTGGATGTTCAACTACGTTGCAGAAAACTTTTCGAATCCAGCCTGTCTTGCACTATAACACTTGTCTTACAAAAGCGTTTCGACGATCTATGTGTCATCTTCAGTGTTTAATGACATTATCGCATGCTGTGGTTGTACTGCGTCTCCGTCTGTGGCTGTAGTGTTTTGATTTTAGGTGGCCGTGTATGGAAAGGAGTTAAAATACTCCCCGAAATAAACAGGCCTGTAAATGAATGAAATTTATACACAGTAACAACAGCCATGGTAACAGCGTTGTATATGAAGGTTCACGTCTTCTGCGGTACGGCGTCGTGTCGACTGGCAAATAGTTACCGACGTTTCAGAGGAACCTGCTGCCTCCACCTTCAGGATCTAAGTAGAACACTACTACTAGATGACAAACCCTGCAAATGGAAGCTGCGCACTACTACGAAACATTGGTCACCATATCATATCCCATAAAGCTTCAACCTTCATCAAACCCGATGTCAGCATCCCAAATCTCACACCAAATTTCATCAAAGTCTATGAAAATGCTCAAGATATTCACGTAAGTTCATACATGCCGAAGTCCTCTACAGGTAACTTTAAAATGACCCAACTACGACAAAAGGAGGACGGCCTGACAAAATCTAGCACCAGCTATGGATCTACCATTCGAATTTCATCGCAATCGGGCAGTCCGGGTCCCGTTACACGCGGAGAGATGGGCATGGAAAATTTAGCAAGTGGTTTTCGAAACGTACCTAAAGATGCCGTACAAACACTCGAGTTCCCAAACACGGGCGGAAACAGGCAGGCACAGACGGAAGTCGCCCGTGGCCCCCTCAAGACATAAAACATTTCCAACCCGTTACTAACGGACATGCAACTGAAGCAAGAATGAGATCCCCAGCACCAGCAGCAAACTGTTTGTCTTTCAATATGCAACAAACAATTACGAATAAATGACAACCGTACGACTGTCAGCTGATTGTTTCACACGTTTCCCTAAAACCAAATTTTGTACGGAGGCGCCTAACGCCTAACATTTTCAGCATAAATATTCCTTACATACGAACACGTACAACAGTTCACTTGCACTGAACAGAAAGCGCAAGGTAAGTTCCGAGGTCACTCCAGAATTGTGGGTCCTCAATACGGAACTTTCATGTCATCCTTCTGACGCCTAGATTTTAGAGGGGGGGGGGGGGGGGCTCCTAGATTTTTAGGAAATCTGTGGACCCCTGCACATGTCTAAACTGCGCGTACAGGAACTTATCACTGCCTTATTACCTTGCACAGAAGTACGCGCAGCGCACACCACTACACAGACAGTATCTCCCAATAAACAGCAACCACAACACTTCTGTCTCGCCGAGAGTGAGGGCTCATCTGTTACCCGTCACGTTAATGAAGCAACATGGTGTACTTTAATCTGGTGAAGCCCCCCAAACAGATCCCCGTCAACTTGTATGGGTCCATGACTATATTTTAACCGCTGCGTTCACACAGTTAAGCCTATGGTTAATCCCAGCATGCATGTGCATACGGAGGCTGGTGTCAGGGGTTGTTAATTTCATGTAGCCCGAATTTCCGGCAGTTTGCTTTGGCAATCCAGGACTTCCGTGTATACTACATACCACTGCAAAGCAACCTTTTACTGCACAAAGGCCATCTGAATATTTCGTAACCCTACGCGGGTCGCAAACCAATTTTTAACAGAACTACGATTTTTCTAAGTAAAACTTATATTATACCATTACAGATTCAAGTTACTACAAATTAATTACTAGAATTATGACAATAAAATTCACACAGTAAGTACTTACAATTTAGTTTTTAGGACTTACTTTTAAGAACGGAAGAAACCCCATGACGAGCTTACCACTGTTTCTGTCACTGATAATCTTTAAGAAATACACAGAATTTCATTCTGTAAATTTATGCCACATAGATTTGCACACATAATTATTATAACGTACTTCAAAACTGAAAGAAAAGAGGTTATAGTGGAGCTTAACACACTTCCTTTTTCTCATTCTTCCCACTGTGACTTCCTACATGATGTTCCCATTCAACAGGAAAGAAGGCCGTTACAACCTAAAATACTGTTCAGTAAATTTAACTCATTGTCCTAAGCTTTTAACTGATCCTTACACTTACGTCTCTGCACAATTAGTAACTGTCTGTAGTTTTACTGCGATACTTCACGTATATAAGTAAGAGGATCAGCTGCTAGCTTGTACAGTGGAGAGCAAGGCTTATCTCAGGGAATATGACGTGGAAGGCGTGTTGGCGATGGACGTACAACCGTTAATTTTTAAGTTACCAACAATTCTAACACTCACACCGAAGGAAACAAGTCAGTAAAAACTAATCAGGTGATATGTACGCTGATATATTTGACAAAAATCGAACCACAATACAATTTGTTCACAATTTACAACCTCCTCCACTCTTTAAAGTCTCTGTCTCCTTACTGACCAGCGAGCGGTTGCAGCGCACCTGTTTGAATTTTATCCTTACCTCCCAGCGTTCTTTGACTAACCTTCTCACGGCTAGCACGCTGGCTTGTCAACTGCCTTTATTGAACTCCCTCCCCCCCCCCCCCCCCCCCCCAATATCCTAAGCTGCCTTCGCTCCAACTAACGAAAAGGGCAATATAATCGGTTATAAGCTCTCCAGATCATTCAAAAATTTGTGCATTCTGCTAGGCCAGCATAAGTTAAGTGTGTTGGAAGACTGTCGCGGGCCGCAGACATCAGTTCGGTGCGCCATGGGTTACCCATCACTTGCTCCATACGCACGCAACCTGTACCCCACAAACACACACAGATGGCAGCTCTGTATTTTCCCTCTCCTGAAAACGATAATTGTTTCACTGTGAGTTTGAGCGCAATTAATCAAAGACGGCTATGCAAAAAGTCCGCAAAAATGGTGACAGGCATGTAGTGACTGCACCAAAACACAGTCGTCGAGGCACAAGGTTTGGTGACGAGAAGCATTCAGTTAGTTACCAACACTACTGGCCTTAAACCATGGCAGTTTTGCAAGCTATATAAAATTCTAATTCAACAGGCCTACTTTCTGTGTGGTTTGTAACCAAACACAATCATATTTTCTATCTTTTGACGTCTGCTGCTGTTACGTTATTTACAGTATACACGCAGACACGTGGATTGTTATGTAGTTACATGAAAGGTCGTGTAGCCACACAGTGCAGAGACAGCCGTACACTAATAATTCCAATGCCACGTCAAATTTCTGAGGACAACTTCAAGGAAACGCGTCTGTGATGTTCAGTGCACGGCATGCAGCACTGGATTCAGCTGGCTTACACAGGATCCGCGGGCTCCTTATACGGAAAAGAATTACACTAAGTAAGCGACCACAATGTTTTCAAGAACGACTCTGTTCAATCACCGTCACATTACATTACTTCAAGTGTAGACAGTAAGTTACTTCAGGTCTGCACAGTAAGTTACTGTCGGTCTACACATTACGAGCTACTTCAGGTCTATACAGTAAGAGTTACTTTAGGTCTACACATTAAGACATACTTGAGGCATATAGTGCGAATTACTTTAAGTTCGCTACAAGCCGGAAGGTCACGGGTTCGATTCCCGACGGTGTCACTGGAATTTTTCATTGATATAATACTTCCGGCCGCATTATGGCCCTGGGGTCGACTCAGCCTCTAACAGAAATGAGTACCAGGAATATTTCCTGGGAGGTAAGGGCGGCCGATGCGTAGGGCTGACAACCTTACCACCTTCATGTGCAAATTGTCTAGAATCTGGGAGCCTCAACCTCCTGGAACCCTAAGGGCCTGTCCAGACCTGTAATGGGATTGCTTTACCTTTACCTACACATTAAGTTATTTATTAGTTAGTTACTAGTTATTAGTTACTTTAGGTCTGCACAGTAAGTTACTTAGGTATACATAACAAGTTACTTTAGATGCACATAGTACCAGTTACTTCAGGTCTACACATTAATAAGAGTTACTTAAGCCTAAGTGCAGCACCAGCACCAATCTCAATCCAACCCCCTCTCGAACACCCAAAAAAGAACCTCAACCCGAATGCGCTGTCCGAAACCGCCCAATAGTCCAGAATGTAAGCCTACAAATGGTAGACCATGGGCAAAATTCACACCTCTTTAGAGTTTACACTATATAACACAAAAGCAAAGTGAAACCAATTTCGAATATGTGCGACATAAAGCACCGGAAGTAGAAGTCTAAATACGTAACAGAATTTAGTGACTAATTTTTTTCGGCCTCAAATTTGCAACAAATCCAATCCACCAGCCAGAAAAGACACGTCCGTTCCTTACACACCAGGTGCAATCACTTCAGACACTGTGCTATCTACTCGTCCTGCCAACCCCGGTCCTCTTATCATCAGACAACAGGTGAACATGAATACAAGAATTCAAAACTATCAGATGACATACCATTAGCTTGTCCTTCCTTAAGAGAATCGAAACGCTTAAAAATATTTATCAATTTATCCAGTATACACACCTGTTTTATTTCTGATATTAAGTTTATTTTACCCCTAATGTTAATAGCGACCACAAAACACCGCATTTAGAACACAGGTAGTTTGCGATAAACATGCAGCACGTACGAGAAAGTGAGAAAAATGTTATAATTGTCCGTGACACTGAAACATATATTAATAAATGTAGACAAACACCAACATGACGCTATGATATACTACAGAAAAAGCAATTTAGAAATGTCTACAGTTCATAGATAATTTGTCTGTTCACAGCGATACACACAGAATAGAGGGGCTATTGATTTACACCACACCGCCATGATTATGAAGCTGACACGAGCTGAAGTGTGCAGGCCACTTCACAGCGGACTGCACATACATAACTGGGCGTCATTCTAATTATTAAACAAATAACACTGGACAGCATACGTTTATGTTGTGCAGGGAATGCGAACGCGAACGCAGACTTACCAGTTACAAGGACAGTTAAGTACGTGTCAAGTATTTTGCATAGGCTGAGTGTGATGGAGAATAGGCGTTGATGAATATATTTGGGCCTAAGAGGAATGAAGTAATGGAAGATTGGAGAAAACTTCATAATGAACAGCTTCATGATTTGCACTCCTCGCCAATTATTATCAGCGTCATCAAACGACGGATGATGATATGCAGCATGACTTTCTCGGGCTACAGCCGCGTCACGTGGATGAAAAGCGAGTACACCACCGTTTCGACAACCATCTGTGTTCTCGTCATCACGGGGGCAAGTGGCACGTATGGGAGAGAAGAGAAACGCATACAGGATTTTGGGGGGGGGGGGTCGTGGAAAGCTAAATGAAAGCGACCAACTTGCAAGACCTAAGTGTAGATGGAGATATTAAAATGGGTATTAAGTGCATACGATGAGAAGGCTGAACTGGATTAATCTGGCTTAGGATAGGGACAAGTGGCGGGCTCTTGTGAACACGGAAATAAACCTTTGGGATCCACAAAATGCAGAGAATTTCCTCAGTAGTTGGGGGGGGGGGACTTTCAGTTTCTCAAAAACAACTCAGCTCCATGGAGTTTACTTGGCCAGTCAGTCAAGTATTTAGCAACTTCATCATCAAGCCGTTGTAAGAATGTAAGGAACACAGATGCAATGAACTACAGACCCCTTATTTCGTCTGCCTATTGTTATTCCTCTCCTCTGTGGTGGCTAAACCTGCTGGCCTATGACTATCAATGCGATATTAATTGACCGTGATCAACCCCCTTTTCTGTCCTTAACAAGGAGAACTTGGCAGGCATTCACCCTCACTGCATCTACCCCATTATCAGGGGTAAATTATTCAAATATGCATACAAAGCTTTCACCCTTTAAAACACGCTGGTTACTGTACGTAACCATGTCAGCTACTTTAACATTCAAAATCTCCATCTTTTTCCCATATGGTGCATGCATGCCCTTCGTATCACTCAGAACTGAAGTCATACATTACCTACACAGTCTGATAATTATTCAGAAGCACTTCACGCTTCAAACAACGAACTCATGGACCCCAAAGGTTCATCAGCATCTTCACAAAACCCCGATCTTGAAACATATGGATCCAGTTCACGTCATTATACAGTATCTTTCAGATAATTTTTAATATTATCCTCCCATCGATGTAACACCCTTGTAGCTTCTTTAAAATTTCCGACTACAATACTGTATGGCCAATCATCTCGATCCATGCACGCTACATGCTCCGCCCAACTCATTTCCTCGATTTAAAACACCCTAATAACTAGAAGCGTACACACGGTAGCTAATGACGTCTTCACCAATATAATTAGGTTTACCTTCGAAAATGCAAAATCAAACTAAATTTTTACGCAATCAACATTCCACCTCTTAACCCCACAAGAACATATCGTCCTCAATGGTGACACGGCAATACTTCACAGTTCATCTTACACTCGCCTAATAACATACAGGCACTGGCTACAGGGATATAAAGTTAATTTTTTAAGTAAGGAATGTTACGATTTAAGCACGGGTAAAACAAGCAAAGCCTACGATTTGGAAAACGCAAAATGAGAAGAAAATGTTCCAATGACTGTCCCGAGATCACACACATCACCTTTCAGGATTCCAAGATCTTGAAAGACACCCAATGTCGGTCGTTCTGGTGTCTTTTATCTATCTGAAGTTGATAGAACTTTAAAGTCGGTCGTTCTGGTGTCTTTTATCCCTATCTGAAGTTGGAGTAGACCTTTAAAGTGGAGGAGTAAAATCAGACACCTGGGAATATTTTCAAGTCACTTTCAGTATACCATCCAATACAACTAAAAATCTTTAAGCGAGTTTCAGGGTTTCACAGCGCTGTGGATGGGGTATCCTTTCTTCTGGGACACGTCGCTACGATAGTGTGTATACCTGGTTCCCGACGTTTCGAGGCAACATCGTGGTCTCATCTTCCTAGGTCGAAACGTCCAAGCAGTGTCGCAGTGACGCATTGTATTATTACAGAAAACCCGATAAAATCTTATCCCTTTTGATTTCTGGGAACAAAGGCGCAAGAATTTTGATAGTTGATGACGCACAATCTTTAATCTTCCGAACATCCAAGTACACAAATCCCAACATTGTTTAAAAAATCAGAAGTACATAAAAATACTACGCCGTCAACATAAGAAGTGCAGGCCTAAACCACATACATACCCTACAGTACGCAGTCGGTATAGCGACACGCTACGGGCTCGACAGTCCGGGGATCGAATCCCGGTGGGGGCGAGATTTTCCGCACCCGTCCAGACCGGCCTTGGGGCCCACCCAGCCCCCTATACAATGGTTACCGGGTCTCTTTCCCGGGGTTAAAGCGGCCGGGGCGTGGAGTTGAACACCCACCCTCATCTAGTGCCAGGGTTAAAGAATGAGTAGAGCTATACCTCTACTCCCCCTTTGGGCTTTCGTGGCCTGTTCTAGGGAGAACTTTACCTTTACCATATTCAAGAACACGCAAACATTGACGAATCTGACAGAAAAACTGCTGACAGCAATGGGGACGTTTCTTCAATCAGACGCGTATCTTTTTGGACACTGTTTATACCGAAGACATACATAAATGTAAGACACCTTTCTCACTTATTGTATGGACTCTGTCCATCGTCTCATGATAACAATAATAAAAATAAAGACTACGTTTGAAGGACAAGATTGGACCCTGTCTTCAGGTTAAAAAATAAAGTTAAAAACGGTTATGATGTGCCTGACAGATAAAGCTAGGTTTAGAGTTGTGATAATAACTTGGGGACGGGACACGAGCCTGTCCCTGATACATCACATTTTTACGGGCGTTCGCAAAATTGCGAAAAGCGACTATTACTTTCGTCACGTCTATCTGTCCGTCCATCCGCCCGCATGGAATTCGGCTCACTGGACGGATTTTCATGGAATTCAATATTTCAGTACCTTTCGAAAAATCTGTCGAGAAAATTCAAGTTTCATTCAAATCTGACAACAATAACGGTACTTTACATGAAGACCTATGTACATTTATGATAATATCTTGATGACTTCTTCTTAGAATTACTAAAGTTGTAGACAAAATCAAAACACAATGTTTATGGTCAACAAGACTTCGCGCACTCTCCCGACTTGTCACATCAGCCTAGGCTCGGTAATAATACCTGCGCCTGAAGCTGGAGACTTTCTGGAATTAATCTTGCTATGCAACAGTCTTCTAACAGAGCTTCGCGGTAAACGGTCCAATAGTCAACATTTATGACACAAGACAGACGGAAACCATAAGCTAAATACAATCAAGAAAGGTAGACTAACCTTTAACTGGTTACTTTATGCACCAACAGGTTTAACATTCAAAAATTGTACATGCTGCCCACACTGTATTTGTGTGTTCTGTATTCATCTCATAACCAACAGCGATTCTTACCCTGTATAACACAAACAGATTGGTTTTTATAACCGAGATGAAAAGTGTTACTGCGCGGTACGAACTGGGTCTTTAAATAAAAGAGTTTACGCGTCGTCTTTAAAGGGTTATAAATCAAGCTATGGAAACCGGACGTGTACTGTAGGATTATTACGGGCATCAACTGTTATGAAAGGCACATTCATTGTGGCATTGTACGCTGATGTCCTAAATAACACAGCCTTTAGTGTCTTCCAGTACAAGAACGTTTATATACAATAACACTTCACAACAGCTGTGTCGTTCCACGCACTTCAAAATGGCAAGCGAGGGTTAGATATGCAACTGTTGCCAGACAACGACCAAGCAGCACATCCTACCCGGCATAGGGAATGCAGCAACAATAAAACAAACCTACTGCAAGCATGGACATGCAGGTAACCTAAATATCTTTCTCCAGCCAGGTCCCTGGATTACAGGCGAAACGTGAGGCTATCACAAACTCACATAAATTTCCACTTTACGGGCTCCGCCTTAGCGATTGCTGACGATGCAGTTTTTTTTTTATTTTTGTTCCACATATATAAAACTTATATTCTAGGAAGAGAGAGAGAGAGAGAGAGAGAAAAGAAGGAATTCGCATTCAAGTCGAAAGGAACGAAGGAATATCCCTTGGGAGATTACTACCATCTTCCACATAGAAAACTATTTAAGGTGGATCCAAAAGTTTGTGCATGTAATCTACAAGGAACAATACGAGAAACATGGCCCAAGACGTGTCTCAGAGGTTCGAAGTGTGGATAAATGTTACGACGTAGCCCAAAATTTATGCTAGAGCACATGTTCTTAAACTGAGGGCCGCGGTTGGCAACGAGTTTACAAGGAACAAACTGACAACTTTATACCACGTTTAACACGGAAACACAACATTCAATTTAGCACAAACTGAACGCCACACCAAAATCTTCCTTGAGAAACTTGAAAATGATCATTTTCCTTCAGAGTTCTGAACTGGATACATGTTACAGAAAATACTTTTTCCTCTAATTAATCAAATCCGTCGTCAAACACGACTCTTCTTTGTTGTTGATTCGTTAATTAACGATGTAAGGATATGATACTGAAATTCGAATTACCTTTTTCTCTGTTACTTCACTCTCTTCACCTACCTTTATTCCTTTTTCAGCCTTTCCGTTAGTTTTTATTCTTCCCATCCATCTTCTTCTATTCAATTCTTAACCGAACATACCCTTGATCTCAGGCTTCCGCCGCGATATTTATGAGATCTGTACTCTTGTGGGATATTACACGGCCTCGTATGGTAATTGTTTGCCGACGTTTCGGGACAACGTATCGGTAAACAATTACCACACGATTCCTCGTAATATCCCAGAAGAGCGAACTTACTCTGTAGCCGCACAATTACAATCTTTTGGGAACGTATGCGGTTCCCTTCCTACTCCCCCCCTTCGGGGGTGTAGCTTTGTTAGGACCCTCCCCTCTTTTTATGAACACTTTCCTTTGAATTTCAAAATTCGTAATGGGGTGTGGACTGTAGTAAGATCAGAGTGGTCTGGTTGGCTCCTACCTGTTACAAGCCAGGTATATGGATTTTTTTTGTTAGGCTGAGCGTCTTTCATTCTTGGTTATGCCAATGTCAGTTGGGTATTCTCCTCTCCGAAATGTGCGGTTGAGCATAATGAAATCCTGATGTTCTTAATGCTCTGGAATTTATACTAGTGGAAGGACTCTGAGATTCCTTATTGGCTCTCAACTTGTACCACACCCCACAAGCCTGGCATGGAGTTGTAAAACCCTGGGAGCCATCACCACACCAACCCAAAATGGAATACGACCAGGCCGGACACTGCCGTTTCATTATTCTTTTGCAGCCGTTTCGATATAGCGCATACAGCAAAATGTCTCTTGGTAGATTACGTAGTAGATGGACGTAATATACATTAATTTAGACCCTATAAAAGTGAATATCCGAAAATTAAATACGCCTATGTTGTCATTATACCACCGGTGAAGTCCAGAAAGGGGACCGTTCTTTGAAATCTTAACTCCCATCGACTTACAACAATTCCATTCCCTGGTTCTGCCTTCCGTATATGTGACTACTCAAACAATCTCAAACCGTCCTATAAGACCTTCACACCTCTTCTACTGGTATCACTCCAGCATCCACTTAAACCAATTCAGTCACCCTGACGAACGTTTCTGCAAAACGTCAGAACATTTAACCACACGGCGTACAAACCCCAAAGAAGACCACTATTTGAAGTTGCATATCTATTACAAAAATGGTACAGTGAAGGCGTCATAGAAAAAAAAAATCGCTGTTTGGTCTAAGACCGAAACCGAGAAACAAGCTCAGTTGACGAAATCTGGTATTAAGGGCGAAGAAAGCGGTCTAATACTTGCCACTAACATACAGGTGTCCTCTGTTTGGTCTAAGAACCGAAACCGAGAAACAAACTCAGTTAACGAAATTTGGTATTAACGGCGAAGAAAGCGGTCTACATACTTACCACTAACATACAGGTGCCCTTAAAGAAAATGTTATTATAAAAGGCTCTTCAATCAACACGTTAAAAGAATCACTACGTCGTATGGTGGGTCTCCTGTCGTTTTTATGGTTCTGAATGAATGATCAGGACTCCTTTCACGGTACCGAAGTGTGTGCGCCTTCTTTGTTTCTGCTCCCTTTCGGTGGTTATTACTCACTGAGGTGACCTATTTCCGTGAAACTGTACGGACACTGGGCTATGTCAACGGGAGACCTTCGTGTTACTAGTCTGTCTTTACGAAGCGGTCAGTATTTGAAGACCCGACATCCGTAACTACAGGACTGGTTAATGAAGTGCTGAAAGAGGCAGTTGTTTTCTAATCGATGCCAGAATTTGCTGGGGGAGGGGGGGGGGGGTGAGAAAAACCACGAGAAGCCTTAGTCCCACCAGCTGGTGTCCCTGCTGAAGTGACATCCTTCCCTAACATCCAGACAAACATTACGTTTTGCATACCGCGTGGTTTTGATAATACAGTTTACTGGAATACCCTACAGCCTTTCTGACGAACTCCATGTAGCATCTAATCGTTTCTTCAGCTGGTCAAGAAATTCCCCGCATTTTATGGAAACAGAAGGGTCTTTACCGTGTTTGAAGAGCCCGCCACCTGTCCCTATCCTGAGCCAGATCAATCCAGTCCACGCCCCGCCCATTCAATTTCTTGAAGATCCATTTTCATATTTTCCTTCCATCTCCGCCGAGGGCTTCCAAGTGGTCTCTTGCCTTCAGGTTTACAGCCTTTATACACCTTATAACTATTCACATACCAATTTTGCTAAACACGTACTAGGAAGAGGTCACAAATGGGGTCTCACGCAAGAAACAATGGAGATCATGCATGTGCAAGACAAGGATCCGTGGTTGGCCAGACATATACACACACAACACAACGTTAACACCCTAAGTGAACAAAACAGGACACCAGAACGCCAAACGCACTGTCGATTTATTCATGAAAACGCGGAACTGCTGGTATCTCAGTACACGGACTGCACTACTAACGACAGAGAGCACATGCAGCTAACGTCAGGTTAACAACCAGGAGACGAAACGTACCTACAGGAAAACTATAACACACATAAGATGCAAGATCAAACACCTTAAAATAATTGAATTCTAAAAGGTTTTGACGATGGTATATAACATTGTGAACCACTTGCTTCTTGGACTTTGTCCATCGTCTTTAATGTGAATAAAATATAAAATATAAAATGTAAAATATATATGATTAAAAAATCTAAAATTCGCGACTATTACGTTTCGGAAGATGGCTCTTCTTCCGAAACGTAATAGTCGCGAATTTTAGATTTATATATATATATATATTATATTTTATATTTTATTCACATTAAAGACGATGGACAAAGTCCAAGAAGCAAGTGGTTCACAACCTTAAAATAAGACTACAGATCACAAGACGCAGTACCAAATAAAACCCCACAACATTATAACAAGGCACAATGAAGAACATCACGAAAGCCAACAGCGTGAACTGCAACACTAGCGAAGCTACAGTAAACTGCAGCATTCAGAGCCAGCAAGTCTACATTAGAACAACAATACGTACTGGAAGAGCAAAACTTAACTTTACAAGAAAGTTTCAAAGGCCGATAACGCACGATAGAAACCATTTTAAACGATTCAATATCAGTTGTGAATGTGGTTACCTTCAACTCTGAACTGCAAAACATACCTGAGGAACAGCGATAAACAGTGTCAGGGGGCAAAATACATGTTTAAGCTATTTCTAAACCATCAGCAACTTTTGTCACTTAAAACAGAGAAGGCGGCGCTCAACAAACAAAGTGGCATGTCAAACGATCACGAACGCAGTGACGTTAACTTACTGTCACACGATCTAGTAACTGCTGTGAGCTACGCAGTGTGACGTCATCGTAATACTATACTGTGTTTCAGATCCGAATCACAGCAGAGGCCCGACAACGGTACCACTAATAATATTAAAGAGGGCAACAAACAGGTTCAAGAAATGTTTAAACTAGTCAGTGACTGTCTTAAGCTACGTTTCAGTCATCAACACGAAACTCAACTAGAAATTTGAATTGCAGAAGACGCCTGGAAAAAGACAAAACAATCAAAAATGTGCAACTGATAATGTAAATACAGTCATCCCCCGAAGTTACGTCGTAGGAGGTTCACAAGTTAGCAAATACGACGTTAAGTCGAGACAAATTTTTCCCAAAAAAACGCAACGTCAAAGCGGTGAGGGTGGTTCCAGACCAATTTATTTTGACCAAAAAAGAAACATTAAAACTTACGGCAAATTTATATAAAAATGACATGACAAACAAATGATGATTTAAGCTGGAGGCACTTCGTCTTGAACTGTAAGCGGAACATCCGCATCGCCATCTCCAATGTCCAACAATACAGGTGGCCACGCGAAAGTCCCTGAAGATGACTTCAATAAATCAAGCACTGATGTCTGGCCAGACATACCTCTTCTTCTCCTTCAGAATCTCCTCACAGCAAGCAAGCATCCTCGTACTTCCCTGTCCAGTTGTTGCTGCTCACTGCTCGCTCCAATGAATGTCCTCAAACACCTTGATGCCAGCGTCAGTCAGTCCAAGCCCCTCAGTCAACTTCATAACCGTCATGGTTCTCTCCTTAGGCTCAGGATCAGGTTTCTCAGCTTCTTCAAGGGCGCTCTGCTTCCGAATTTGAACAAGATGATCAAACGTGAGCTTCTGGTCACGGTAGTTCAACAACACGAAGACATCCTCAGCATCGTACGTACTAACTTGTGCGCTTGGCTTAATATAATGGGTCTGGGGGTAAACGACGTAAGTGCGGAGCGCCGTAAGACGAGACGACGTAGGTGCGGAGCGCCGTAAGACGAGACGACGTAGGTGCGGAGCGCGTAAGACGAGACGACGTAGGTGCGGAGCGCCGTAAGACGAGGCGACGTAAGTGCGGAGCGCCGTAAGACGAGACGACGTAAGTGCGGAGCGCCGTAAAACGAGACGACGTAAGTCGAGGAACGACTGTATAATTCATCAAACACATGTTAACTATGGTAACACACTGATGACTATGCGAATTAAGCGTCGAAACGGGTGTGACTGGTGAACGGTACGAAAAATATATAAGAAATAATCAGCTTTCACGTTATACTGAAATTATTTTGTCACTGAGCTTCACTAACTGACAAAGCTTTGTACGTACCTCGTCTTCGGATCTCGCATAAACGAGACCACAGCTTATCCACACGTCCTCAAATATATCAAGAGTTGAAATAATCTAACTGGAAGGGCAGGGTTCGAATCTAGTACAATCGTTGAGATTTACCTTCTCGGGCCACTTTCACAAACGCTTTGCAACTCTCCTAGTCCCTTACACAATGGGTAACAGGAACTCCGTTCCCACGTTAAGTCGAACATTCCTCTATATCTAGTGTAGGTCACAGCTCTATACATACAAATGTGTGACGACTACTTAAAAGAGATATTTACGTAAGAAACATTTTACGGCCAAGACCTGAAGAAATAACATTTCTAAGAAGCATCCTGGAGGTTTAGATTCGACGAACATAACATATTTAAACCTGACAAATAAAACTTTATTTCCTGAAAGAACATTCTTCCGTGAGACAAGTTAAAACGAACCCCATGAAAAGGCATTACTCTCTATTATGACACGCTGCCTTACCAGTTCCATCGTTGTCACCATATGAAATGAAATGCAGATGCAAATTTCAGACTAATGCTGTTTTGTGGGATCCCTGTAACTCCCAGCACGGATCTACGTCACGGTATGCTTCAATATTGATGGGAAATGCAAATTACCGGTTCACAACGCTGTTTAACATCGCCAACAGCGCACACATGGGTCCGCAATGCCTATCGAACATTTAGTGTACAGGCACGGGACGTAGTGAGCTCTCGTCATGGAGATTAGCATCTACTGCCCACCTCACTGGGTTTATTAATGTCCACAAACTGCAATCGGTCGTATATGATAAACAAAAGAACAGACTGAACCATCAAATGGCTTCTGGATTCCTGGGTTTTAAAATGTCAACTACATCAGTCTATTATAGGCTATCAACTCAAAGTCATATGCCCGGGGTTATTTTTTGACATAAACCCTGTTTCCCGTCGTCATCTCGCTCTCTCAAACACCTCGTATGAAATCAGCATCCAGGGCTTTTAACCCTACAGGAAACGTGTCTATAAATCAACACTATATAAATTACTAATTCCATCCCTTCTTACACACGCCGCCCCTGTCTGCAATACCACATGTAATTCAAATTACCTCAAACTCCAAGTCGTCCAAAACAAGAGCTTTGCGCATTACCGCAGACTATCCCAGGGGAACTCCCATCTCTCATTTGCACGACTCCCTTAATATTGAATGTCTTCGAGACTTCACTCACCATCTGACGGCCAAATTTTTTACTAAATGCCCATTTCATCCTACCCTCCGGTCCAACAAATAGGTAATTATACACTAGCCGACCTCAACTCTGCATATAAAAATCTACAAGCACAAACGACCGACACATACACTACTGTAAACCAGCTCACCACCAGGCATAGTGTTTTTTTTAGTATTGTTCACTGATACTATTTTTACTTTTCCCTCTATATAACTTTTGGTCCATGTACTCATTTTAGTTAAATTGGTGACCAGAACAATTTTGTAACTTTTTCCTTGCATACTGTACATACTGTAAATTGTAATCTTCAATAAATAATTTAAAAAAAAAATAAACAAATAAAAAACGTGTCTACTTTACATGACTCAGTTCGTACCGCGCAGTAAACACTCTCCACCTCGGTTACACAAAACCAGTCTGTTAGTGCTATACAAGCCAAAAGTCGCTGTTTGTTCTGAGATCGATACAACAGACAAAAACGCAGTGTGAGCACCACGTATAATTTCTGAATGTTAAACCTGGTGGTACGTAAAGTAACCGCTAGGCTTTAAAAGGTTAAACCATCAGTAAGGTCACCTGGAAGGGGGATCTTCTCAACAAACGGCATGGACACCGCAAGGCCTGTACCACCCAAATAGTAAGCTTAAGTTCTGTTGTGGCAATGGTAACGACTGCCCTCCTACGGCAGACTTTCACATCACAATTCTTGTGTTATTATTAATGTACTGGTGAGGTAACGTAACCTACTGGGCTATTGTGCTGGATTTTTGCACACGTGGTCTAATATCGGATACCAGGCGAGTAAGTTTATAATAAATGCAACTGTTAAATAAGTTGCGGATTATTTTCATATTATTATTATTATTTCGGTGAGTGCGACATTTTTAAATCAAGTCATCTATGTTCTGTCAAGGTACTGTATTTCTGCCCCAGTACTTCTTTTATATTGTTTTACTACATCTTTGTTTTGTTTTGTCTGTTTAGTGTTTTGTCTTGTGTATTTGTACTGTTTTGTATTTTATTTGTGCTGTTGTGCTGGCTTTGTAATTGGCACTTGTGCTGTTAAGTCTGCACGTTAATAAATACCCATTGAATGGAACTGAATTCAGTATTTTTAAACATAATATTATTCATTCCGTACATTTTAACTTTATATTTAAAGTCCGACAAATTTTTAACCAAAGTAAGACTGAAACAACCAACAACCACAATTTTCAACTTTTGTTTTAAACAGTGTATGTGAACAATTGTAAAGAATTCATGTAAACAATTGTGTCAGTTGGTGTAACTAGTGTGCGATTTTAGATAATGAGTCCTGAAGATGAACCCAAATTAACGGTTCGAAACATGTAGGACAGTGAAAATACACAATTAATGTGATTAAATTGTACATTTGTCGGACTTTAAATATATTAATTTTCTTCTTATTATTATTATTATATTATTATTATTATTATTATTATTGGGCTAGCTGACCCTACTATCATCATCGTTTTTGGAAAAATGTTTTCTTTAAGCAAGTCTAAAACGTGCAGTTTGCATAGATAAACCTGCCGGGAAAAAAATCTGTCGGACACGACGTCCAAATTCTGCACAGTCACTGCGGTTGTTAACTGCTCACTGACAAAACAGGGTTTCAACACAGAATCTGTCAAGTACATGTAAGATTCACCTCCAGTCAATTGTTCAGTTACCGCCAATATACCGAAAGACTAACACAATTATCGCACATCCACCATGCTGTTATTTTACGCTCTGCAAACAATCTTCCGGCACGTTCACAAAGGTTCCACATTTTATCGAAGACCTGTTACCACATATAATTTGAGGACCCTAGACTACGTGACGCTAATGACGTTTAAACTTCACAATTTGGCGCCTCATCAATGTTCTCAATGACTGCTATTTTATTTACGGCTCATTTCATAGCGATTTCAAAGATCATATTATATGGCGTCGAACAGGATGGTTTGTGAATGAACTGAAAATATGTGAAAGGTAGCAGTCGTGGGGTAATCCAAGATACTGTAACGGCATCTGCTTGCAATGGCTAAGGAAGACCACGAGAAACCTCGCAGGATAACCGACATCAGGAGTGAGAGTTGAACTCATGTCCTTCTGAATATAAAGCAGCAGTGTCGCCAACTGCACCACGCCGTTCGGTGTACCGATTTTTGAAAACGGGGGGGGGGGGGGGGGGGGGGGGGGGGTTAAAGGTAAGGTAAAAAGGGGGGAAGTTGTCGCCGGCCACGCCATAAAGGCATACAGGGGGTGAAGGGGTAGGCCTATAGCCCAGTTCCACTCACTCTTAACGTCGGCATTAGATGGTGGTGAACTTCACGCCCCGGCCGATTTACCCGCGGGAAAGAGCACCGGTACTCACTGCATAGGAGGCTGGGGGATCCAAGGGCCGGTCTGGACGTCTTGGAGGGAAGTATCTTGCCCCAGCGGGGATTCGAACCCCGGATCGTCCAGTCCGTAACCTAGTCATTATACCGGTTAAGCTAACCCGCCTACAAGGAAGGGAAAGCATGTAATGGCATAGTTTTCGAGAAAATCCCGTAAACTGGTCAAAAAGACACAAACAGGTAATATAGCGACCTCATACATCTACGTTTGTCCCTTGCTACAGGAAAGCAAACTAAGATCGAAGGGCAAACAGTGTACATAATTAATTAATTTTATTTCAATCCAACAAATGCACTACACTTTCTTTCAATGATTTCTTGCCCCTACATGTTTCGGCATACCTTTTGCCATCCTCGGGGGGGGGGGGGTTGTCGAGAGTTCACAATCTTCAATACATCCAATTGTTTTTCACTCACTTCCACAACACACGAAAGTTGTGAAAGTGAGTGAAAAACAATTGGATGTATTGAAGATTGTGAACTCTCGACGACCCCCCGAAGATGGCAAAAGGTATGCCGAAACATATGTAGGGACAATAAATCATTGAAATAAAGTGTAATGCATTTGTTGCATTCAAATAAAATTAATTATCACAAATGCACGGTATATGTAACATAAAATAGTGTATATAGTCTGGGAGGGGTTCCAAATCGCGATCCTAGTGGGTGGACAGGCAGGTGACGCCTTGAATTCGTAGGATATACAGTATAGCTTATAATAGATCGACAGTCCTGACTGGGTGTCCAAAAAATATTGAGTTCCAATTACTCCGACGGTAGTACTGCAAGAGCACGGTTAAGGCCATATGCTCAATGTGACTGCGTTAGCGGTAACGGCATGACGTCACTATGTATTACCACCAAAATATACAGTAAACGTCACTAAGTTTTCTACATATTTCGTTTTAATTTCGTGTACGAGTTGGTGGTAATACATATTGTAGTAATACGTACATAATAAACGGGATGGACAATTTTAAAGAGTTTGACGACTTCAAAAGCGCTGCTTCCAATGAATAAACATACATACAGCACGTTTCGACAGTGAAAATACAACAATAATAATCTGACTACAGATTACTTTGCCTTGTCACGACACAAATACGACCCCCAGTTCATTTCTCATATTCGGACGAAATGAACCACTTTGTCGGACATATTAAAGATCTGCTTTGCCTGCCGGATAAACCGCACAAAACACGCAATAAGCTACAAGACTCAAGTCGTTAAACTTAACTATCTGTCCCAGCAGCCTCTTGTCACAACACACAGACGGACAGACGTCATTATACATCGTGAACAAACAAACGGCAGCCAGGCTGCGTAACATCATCTCGCGGGAGCTACTAACAAAATTGTCTACAGCGCCTAAAAGTGTATGCCAGTCTGTCTACACAGCACGTAAGAACGAAAACTCATTGCGGGAAGTTTGTATTTATGGTACGCAGCGAGTAGCGAATGCGGGAGACTGCCTCCAGGAACTGACGTGAGATAGCGTGGACAGCCGACAGTGGGTGGTCCTCCAGGTTTGTAAGATTGGACCGGGTGATAACTATGCACAGCCATAAAAAGCTAGTATTACGAAATATTACTCAAACATGTCACTTTTTGTTTTGTGCCCATCCAGTAGGCCTACTTGGTGTGTGATATTAAGGGAAAAAACAAAGACTTGAGGGTATTTGACGACACATTGCTGAGATCATATGGACTTCAGAAGGAAGACACAAGACTGTGGAGGAAAATGCGTCCCTCTGGTCGTCGCCAAGAAGTTGCTGTTAGGTCTACATGTGATACAAACAGGAGACATGGCGAAATGCATAAAACATATTGGTGGGAAATACAATGGGAAAGGACCGCCTGAGATAGGAAGAGGCCTGACTTTAATATGAAATGGGTTAGATTCGAATGGATGAAGACACGAGGTCCGTGGCCGGTTATTTTGAGCAAGGTTACGAACACAGAAGGAGTTGGTGGACTTGTGACGTCTAAAGAGAATGAACTAGCCCAAGTTCATGCTACTACAGAACGTGTCACTGCGAAGTGTGAAGTTGGCAGCTATGAACAAAGAACATCCACGATTAGATCCCAAAAACGGTGCGAAGACTTCCGCGTCCTTGCTCGCCTTCCATACAAATTCTATAATCATATCCGAAATAAAATATGAATAACAGCCTTTTTGCTAATTAACTTAATTTATGGTTTATCTTGTAAGTTTTATACTACAATGATTAAACCTACAATGCTATATGGTTGTGAAAAGTGGGCTATGACAGAATAAATGAAATCATCCCGTAAAACATGGGAGGGGAAAATACCCAGAAAGATATATGGCCCAATAAGATCAAAATGACTGGAGAATCCGAACTAATGATGAATTGCAGGTCATGTATAGAAAACCAAATATTGTGACAACAATTAACAGGGCTAGAACGGGCTGATCATCTGGTAAGAATGTCTGATGATAGGATCGTAAAGACAGTATTTGTGGGGAAAGCAGATCGAAGAAGAAAAGCACGAAGACCAATTAAGGTGGTTAGACTGTCCTGAGAATGATCTGAAATCGATGGGTGTCAAGATATTGAGGAAGAAGGCCCAAGACAGATCTGTATGTGCTATCAATTTGAAGGAGGCACATGGTTATACTATAAGGACGTATGCCAAAGAATAAGAAGGTTGTCTTCAAACCAATCTCATCATCTTCACGAAAACATTAGTTCGGAAGAAAAGTAAATTACGCGACAGAGGTGCACTTCCATGGATATGAGCCTGTGTACACAATGTTGCAGTATACGACCAGAAGTACAGACTGGTGCACTTCCATGGATATGAGCCTATGTACACAATGTTGTTGTATACGACCAGAAGTACAGACTGGTACACTGCCATGGATATGAGCCTATGTACACAATGTTGCAGTATACGACCAGAAGTACAGACTGGTGCACTGCCATGGATATGAGCCTATGTACACAATGTTGCAGTATACGACCAGAAGTACAGACTGGTGCACTGCCATGGATATGAGCCTATGTACACAATGTTGCAGTATACGACCAGAAGTACAGACTGGTGCACTGCCATGGATATGAGCCTATGTACACAATGTTGCAGTATACGACCAGAAGTACAGACTGGTGCACTGCCATGGATATGAGCCTATGTACACAATGTTGTTGTATACGACCAGAAGTACAGACTGGTACACTGCCATGGATATGAGCCTATGTACACAATGTTGCAGTATACGACCAGAAGTACAGACTGGTGCACTGCCATGGATATGAGCCTATGTACACAATGTTGCAGTATACGACCAGAAGTACAGACTGGTGCACTGCCATGGATATGAGCCTATGTACACAATGTTGCAGTATACGACCAGAAGTACAGACTGGTGCACTGCCATGGATATGAGCCTATGTACACAATGTTGCAGTATACTGCCAGAAGTACAGACTGGTGCACTGCCATGGATATGAGCCTATGTACACAATGTTGCAGTATACGACCAGAAGTACAGACTGGTGCACTGCCATGGATATGAGCCTATGTACACAATGTTGCAGTATACGACCAGAAGTACAGACTGGTGCACTGCCATGGATATGAGCCTATGTACACAATGTTGCAGTATACTGCCAGAAGTACAGCCGAAGCTATCTCTCTGTGGACGTCACGAAGGAATGTCGGGGGAGTACCTCCGAAGAGCCCCCGGTACCCACGGCCCCCAGTGCCGGTTTGTAAGTTCTAGAAAAAAGAAAATATCAGGAAGCGAAACACGATTCCTCAGTCTTTCCCACGTCCTGATGAAAACAAAAAGAAAGACAGTCCAGTACCGAGATTTGAATGTGATTTCTTATTACTACAAAACACAAATGACGTCCAGTAACACCCGATGCTTCCAAAACACGCATATTCTGAACCACATTTCACTTCCACCACCGTACAACCTGTCTGCTAAAGGAACACCAATCCGACTACAAAGACAGCCCTACAGTCAACGTGCTAAGGTAAAGGTAAAGTTCGCCCTAGAACAGGCCATGAAGGCCCAGAGGGGGAGTAGAGGTATAGCTCTACTCTTTCTTTAACCTCGGCGCTAGATGAGGGTGGGTGGTCAACGCCACGCCCTGGCCGCTTTACCCCCGGGAATGACCCGGTACCCATTGTACAGGAGGCTGGGTGGGCCCCAGGGCCGGTCTGGACGGGTGCTGAAAATCTCGCCCCCGCCGGGATTCGATCCCCGGACCGTCCAGCTCGTAGCGAGTCTCTATACCGACTACGCTATCCCGGCCCACAAACGTGCTAAGGTATTTTTATAAATAAACTTATACCTGCGTTATCTGGTTACAGAAACCTACTGAGTTTCAAACACATATACGGAACCCAAAAAGTGGTCTAGAAAATATCGCAGCAAATACATAAAACAAAACGTACTTTCACACCGACAAACTGCCAAATGTGTTGCTCAAGTACAGGTATCAGTTTTCTCACTTATGACCTTCCTGTCTGTGCAGTGACACGTAGATCGAGCAACGGTGCTACTCTCGTCCCATTTCCTACAAGCGCCCTGTCTAAACACCTGCGCTGTTAAGTCTCCCACTTGCTGGTACAGCACACACTGTTCAGTAGGCACACAGCGTATCCAAGAAATGGCACAAGTTGTTTGTGAAAAGCAAGCGGGAAAAATTTTGCTATCATCAAAATGTTGTCACGGAACCCCACGTGTTCTGCGGAACACAGGTCAGTTAACTCCAGAGGTTTGGCTTCTGTGCAGGTAACAAGGTATCAATATGGCCATAAATCTCAATGATATTACAAAAGTGTATGTCATTATGTTCATGGTCACTTTATAACAGACAGTCGACCACGTTCTTGTCGCAGCACCGTCCAACTGAATTAAATCGAGCAAAAATCACCAACGGGAATCTTTTATTGAAATTCATACATCTGTACAATTTTGTTCACGTGGGTTCGCAGTTTAAAACGCCGTTCGGGGAAGGGTGTACACAAGTTGTCCTGTAAAGGGAACAGGCCCTGCGATGGACTGAACCCCATCGAATGCCGAACAGTTTAAAAAAAAACCTCTATATTATTAATCAGAACTAGATGTATCCGTGCGAATAACTCGCATGTAGAAACAACAGAATATTCAGCCAACAAAAATTCTAAAGGATGTCATCCCGTTGTGTTGTATGTAACTCCCCATTTTTTTACAATTCGTCTTGCAAAATGCATGGAGTTTGTTTTTCATAGTTTCTGTCATAGGCCTGATGATGGCTCCTTGAAGCTGAAACCGGTAGCCTGATTACGTGCTGAAGGTGTGTGTGTTGGATGTGACTGTGCTATTGATAAGAGTGTAATATACTTTTGCATGTACATACCAACGGGGATGTCTAGTATTAAAACGAATAAGCCTACTTTCGAAAGCCCAATCGCTAACATTTCTGAAGCCTACCTCACGACTCAGGCAGCCTGCACATACCTACCTACACACTGCCACAGAATCTCAAACGACGTAAGGTTCACACTGAACATAATCTGGACGCCGCCTTTCGACAAATCGTTCACAGAACGCGATGCATTAACTCTCGGATACGGAACGACCGACAATTTCGGCTCCCTACATGACACTCTAACCAATATTATGACTCTGCTTCCTCCTTCCATGCCACTAAAACTAGAACATTTCTGCCCATTTCGTATCCGACGGAACTCCACTTCCTACTGTGTTTCCCACTTCCTTCCCTGTCACATTTCATCCCTCTTTCAAACTTCCGCTCTCACGTCTTAACTTTATCGTAGAGGCCAGCTCTTAGTTGCCTCTAGTGACTAATGTGATGGTAAGGGATGAAAGTTAAACAGAGACGCGCTTTAAAAATCTTATTTTACTAAAGAACGGAGAAATCTTAGTCTCTCATTTAGGCCTATGGAGAGTGAGACACACACACACACAAACGTACGTGAGGGTAAGCCTCCGTCGCTTAAGTTTTAAAGGTAAAGGCAAGGTTAAGGTAAAGATCACGTTAGCGGGGGAGCAAAGGTATATCTCTACTGTTTCGATCCCCAGACCGTCCAGCCAAGCGTGTTGTAATTTTTGTGTAATTTAACCCATAAACGTAATATTACCGCAAACTTTACCTGACGACACGTTCGTGAAATACCAGCATGGTCGTGCGCCCGAATTCGAACCCATAGCCTTTTCCAGAATGTTTGCATTCACCAAACTAAATCTGACAGTTTCCAGCAACTATACAGAAGAATCCTTTTCATCGATAATATTTCTGACAATGACTATCGTCGCAGTCATTTTTCGACCCACAATGTTTCAGAAGACGGTTCTATTCTTAATCAGCTGACAAGAATAAAGCAAGAATCCCATTTGACAGAGTTATACCTGGGTTTGGAACTAGCGATGCCCCAACGAAATGGGATTCCTTACTTCCCTCAACGACCCACTGTTCCACTTTCACGAAAATCTGTCACCTGACGTCTCGGATACTGTCATGTACCAGAAGGCGGACACACATGAACTCTGTGATAAAAATGTCTCTTGACAGACGGAAGGTTGAAGTGTTATTTCCGCATTACGTCAATATGACTGGTTTTAACGCACACGTACGTAGGTAGGACGGTGTGTGTGTGTGTTGTAAAGTTAGACATCCCATTGTGTTTTCGTATAATTAAAGGAATAAAAACCGTTCACACAACTTTATTTGCAAAATGTCTGAAACGTGTTGCAATAAATACTATGTTTGTCGGTACTGACGGCTGCGTGTGCCTTAACGCACAGGTTACAGCTAGCAGCTATTGCAACAATAATAATATTAATAATAATAATAATAATAATAATATCTTTGTAAAATGTGCCGGTACACATTCTTTGATAGCAAGTATAACAGAGAACTCCCCTCGTCTTCATACTAAATAGACTTCTAATTTTTCCATATTATGATAATACCGTTAGAATAAGAACAAATAAGATTTTCAGTCCGTTCTGAATTTACTACAACATTCTTGCACTGCGTCGCCATCAATAATGGTGCCGGTACGCCGTACCATTGCGTACCGGTAAAAAGGTCACATGATGATGATAATGGACGACGACGACGACAACTTCTTAGGACGAAAGACCAAGACTCACACTAAGACAATATGCACTGTTAACATGAATTTTTTTTGTTGACAGAAAAGGATACAAACTGCAACCAGACCGCATTCTCTGTATCTGAACTGTTCTTTGTTAACGTAATTTTGATCCGTACCTGTCCTATCCAAATATTCAGACTTTCTCACCTTGTGAAAAAAAAAAACACTTTGAAAATAAATCTGCTGCGTCTTTTCTTTTTCCTACGCCCCTACACTGGAGAAGGCCGCTTCCTGAACTTAATATCTTCTATTTTGGTTTCCCGTTTTCGCTTGTCGTCTTAAGACTGTGACCAATAAATCAGCGTGTACACTGAGGAGTGTACACTGAGGAGAGTCACAAACCACAGCATTCAGTGACAAGAAAACAAAAATTCTGCGCTAAGGGAAACTAACAGTCATACGCAAATTGCAACTGGAGGCTTGTCACCAGGTATTCCTCTGACTATGAATCACGTACGAAGCATGTGCGATGCATTCTCTTTCCATACCTTGACTGGATCGACAGAGATACTGTATCAGCATATTTTAGCGTTTTATTTCAAGATGCGAGATGATGTTTTCTGGTAAGCAGCTCAAAGAGATCGCAAAGAGAAGACGGAAAGAATGATATAAATGGAACAGAATGCCGAACGCTCCACACCCACTTCGTTCTACTTCTTTATTCCAGAAGTGTTCATACAAAAATGAAAAACATTTCAACTGTTATCAATCTATCCTTGTCTAGCGCAAGTCTGTAACCGATTCAAAATAACAAGATCAGATATAGTACGACAAGGCCTGAAGGAATACGACTGAAACATCTGTAAGAATTCAAGCTCTCATGAATGCTTCGTGCTAGCGCGATGATCGCGTAATTTAAAGCCCCATACGATACATTACCTGCAAGATTGGCAACGTCAGACTTTTGAAAAATGTGTCACAGTATCTATTCGGAAGTAGTTTTTCCATAGTCATCTTTGGGGTTTCCACTTTCGGAAAGAATAAAGAAGAAGAAAATAATGAAAACGACAAACCCAATTGTCTGAGAGTTGACAAAGCAATAATCCTCCTTAAATCATTTTCAAAATTAGCCCCCAGGCCAGCCATAAACATAGTTAAAGCAGAAACCAACAACAAAATAGTATTCAACAAACAACTAAATGAAGGACTAAAACGAATTAACAGATAAACACCAGCCGTAACCAAAGTAGACGAATGAACCAAAGCAGAAACAGGAGTAGGAGCCGCCATTGCCGCCGGCAATCAAGAAGAAAAAGGGAATTTGAGCACTCTTAGTTATAGCCGCCAGAACAACAAGAAAAGAAATCAACTCCATCTCAGCAGACCCAGCCAAAAACTCCAAATAATAAATAAAATTCCAACTACCAAAATTAATTATTCAAGCAATCACCACCAGTGATGTACTGCCGACATCGGCAGGAATCACACGAGTGATCCATCCATATGATAAAACTGCCTTGCAGTGCAGCAGATTTAAATTATGTTTAGTTTATTCCAACTAACTGCACACATATTCATTAATGACTGTCACGTTGTAGTAATTTCTCCTACATGTTTCGTCCTACAACAGATGGCCTCCGTAGGCAGAAAACACGTAGCAGAAATTACTAACATACAGCAGTTATTAATGAATGCATGTGCAATTAGTTGGAATAAACAAAATATAAATAAACTGTCATTACATAGTTACTTTTAAACACGACAAGAGAGCTTCGAAGGATCTTAAAACGCTACAATATGTACGTCCCATACACGATGATGACAAGAAAACCGTAACAACGAACCTGTCAGCTGAAACAGTAATGCAACAAAAACAAACAACACACAAAATAAATAATTACGCTCGTGGTACTGGTTCTTCTTTGTGAAGATGGTTGTTATTCATTCTGACCGATTGCTCGTATTGAACAACAGAAATAATTTTGTACAAGTTCTTTCTTTTCTTTGAAGTTCAACCCCCTATTCTACTGTTCTAACCCTTAAGTGTACACGTATAATAGTAACTGTATGTACAAACAGCCGTAACAGTAAAAAGCACTGAATTCTGCCCATACTGTGTTTATGTGCTTCACACGACTGTCAGAATGCACAGTGATTATCCTCGTAACAGCATGAACCGACTGGTCTTTGTATACAGATGCTATGCTTTCTGTGAGGTGGGAACACAATTCTTAAATATTACGTCGATCAAATTCATGTTTTAGCGTCAATTTACAGCATCCAATGAAGTAACGCCTACCTTAATACGAAATCGTAGTAATTAACACATTTATGGATGTAATAAGCAAGATTTTTGGGGTTTTCTTCTCGAGTGCGACGAGAAAAAGAACAACGTCTGAAATTCATCAGAATGTTGAGCTGTATTACTACAGCCACTCCTTAAAGTCATGAGAATGTTGAGCTGTATTACTACACCCACTCTTGAAATTCATCAGACTGATGAGCTGTATTACTACACTCACTCCTTAAAGTCATGAGAATGTTGAGCTGTATTACTACACCCACTCTTGAAATTCATCAGAATGTTGAGCTGTATTACTACACCCACTCTTGAAATTCATCAGAATGTTGAGCTGTATTATTACACCCACTCCTTAAAGTCATGAGAATGTTGAGCTGTGTTACTACATCCACTCCTGAAAGTCATCAGAATGTTGAGTTGTATTACTACACCCACTCTTGAAATTCATCAGACTGATGAGCTGTGTTACTACATCCACTCCTGAAAGTCATCAGAATGTTGAGCTGTATTATTACACCCACTCCTTAAAGTCATGAGAATGTTGAGCTGTGTTACTACATCCACTCCTGAAAGTCATCAGAATGTTGAGTTGTATTACTACACCCACTCTTGAAATTCATCAGACTGATGAGCTGTGTTACTACATCCACTCCTGAAAGTCATCAGAATGTTGAGCTGTATTATTACACCCACTCCTTAAAGTCATGAGAATGTTGAGCTGTGTTACTACATCCACTCCTGAAAGTCATCAGAATGTTGAGTTGTATTACTACACCCACTCTTGAAATTCATCAGACTGATGAGCTGTGTTACTACATCCACTCCTGAAAGTCATCAGAATGTTGAGCTGTATTATTACACCCACTCCTTAAAGTCATGAGAATGTTGAGCTGTGTTACTACATCCACTCCTGAAAGTCATCAGAATGTTGAGCTGTATTATTACACCCACTCCTTAAAGTCATGAGAATGTTGAGCTGTGTTACTACATCCACTCCTGAAAGTCATCAGAATGTTGAGTTGTATTACTACACCCACTCTTGAAATTCATCAGACTGATGAGCTGTGTTACTACATCCACTCCTGAAAGTCATCAGAATGTTGAGCTGTATTATGACACCCACTCGAAGTCCTCCAACTCCTTCATCTTTCCTATGTCTCCGTTTTTCCTTCCCGGAGCAATTATAAGCCCGGCCATGAATTAGGTAGGACGCTAACTCGCAAACAGCCACCCAACAACAGTTCGGTAGCCGTTAACCCTAATATCGTCACACTTAAAGAAAGCTCAGGATGGAGCCTTTCCTCATGTTACAGATAAACCAGACGTAAATACACAATTTCCACCAAACAATGACGCAAACAATATGCGGGCTGCTGTAACTGCACTCTATAAAGTCTTCAATCTGCATATATTTTGCCTGAATTCATTCACTTCGTGTTTGCGAACCAGATAACGAGTGACAAGGACATAAACTGGAATGGATTCAATGACCTCTACGTGGATAATAAGCAAGCGGTTATGGAGGCACACATGTTTGCAAAGCTTATTAGAACGTGCCGAGATCTGTGCAAGATGGCTAACAGGAGCGATGTTTAGTGAAGGCTGTGACGAAGAGAACAAAATTCCTTTAAAAAAAAATATATATATATATATTTATATATTCATGTAGACAGTCTCTCTGAGGCAACCATCCCCATGAAAATTATGATAGATCAAAAACAATAACAAACGATGCAAGGTGTACACGTGAAATTAAATCCAGAATTTCCATGGCTACAGCAACATTCAACAAGAAGAAGAATCTTTTCACCAGCAAACTGGACTTAAATTTAAGGAAAAAACTAGTAAAGTGCTACATTTGGAGCATAGCTTTGTATGGTGCTGAAACGTGGACACTTCGGAAAGTGGATCAGAAGTATCTGGAAAGTTTTGAAATGTGGTGCTGGAGAAGAATGTAGAAGATCAGTTGGACCGATCGTGTGAGAAATGAAGAAGTATTACACAGAGTCAAGGAGGAGAGGAATATCGTACATACAATAAAGAGAAGAAAGGCTAACTGGATTGGTCACATCTTGCGTAGAAACTGCCTTCTGAAACACGTGATTGAAGGAAAGTTAGAAGGAAATATAGAAATGACGGGAAGACGAGGGAGAAGACGTAAGCAGCTACTGGATGACCTTAAGGAAAAGAGAGGATAATGGAAATTGAAGGAGGAAGCACTAGATCGCAGTCAATGGAGATCTCGCTTTGGAAGAGGCTACGGACCTGTCATAAGACAGACTACAGAATGAATGAGTCTCTCTGCCCAAAGTAAAAAAGAGCACATCATTTTCTGGTACATGGCGTCATCAAATGTTCGTTTTTCTAGCATAATTCATACTTACAACACACACGCCCAATATTCCTTTCCCTATAGGCAGATTAAGTGTAAGTTACTTGTCAATCAGAGTTACCTGGAAGATAAGAAACGTGTTCCAACTCTACTGAAATTCTGGGGCTAATTGACCTACAGCCAACACAAACTACTGCTGACATTTCCACTTATGAGGACAGAACGTGTTTCGTGCTGACAACTTTACTCGACTGGACTTAACGACAGAAGTGTGCATTACAGCAAACTCCTGTCACTACAAAGCATTTCAACTGTCACTATATTTTCCTGGATATCACGCAAACCTATTAAGATTTATATTCCTCCTATTGCTCAACACAATCATCTAACTTTTTCTGGAGAAAAAAAAACAGGTGTATGAAATGTCCATGAACGTGATGCCTGCGAACCGCTGCAAAGCGTGTAGTCATATATATCTAATTATCAAAAATCCAATTCCTTGATCAAAAGATACTTACGAACGGAAACACTTTTGTTCCTAACCTTCTGTTCCGTTTCGCTTCATAACTTACGAAAACCATCATACGAACATTTATAGAATTGAAACAGTCTAGAGCCGATCCCGGTGGCCGCGCGGTCTAAGGCGTGGGTCTACGGCCAATCGCTTGATGGGATTGCGGGTTCGAATCCCGCCTGGGGCATAGAAGTCTCTATCTTGTGTGTTGTGTGTTGCCAGATAGAGGTCTCTGCGCTGGGCTGATCACTCATCCAGAGGATTCCTACCGAGTGTGGTGTGTCTAACCGAGTGTGATCGAGGAACCTCATAATCGAGGCCTTGGCCTACTAAGGCTGTCGAGACACGAGAAAAAAATTGTCTAGAACCCAAAGGGACTAGAGCTTTAGGAATAAAACTTAGGATATGGCCATCAAACGGTGACACGGGACATATCGTAATAATATAATAATGACGTCACTTAGGTAACTCGTGGCTACTGGTGTAAAGTAAAAGCAATCCCATTACAGGCCTGGACAGACCCTTAGGGTTCCAGGAGGTTGAGGCTCCCAGATTTCTAGACAATCGGCACATGAAGGTGGTAAGGTTGTCAGCCCTACGACCGGCCGCCTTTACCCCCCCCAGGAAATATTCCTGGTACTCATTTCCGTTAGAGGCTGAGTCGACCCCAGGGCCATAGTGCGACCGAAACGATTATGTCAAGGAAAAATTCCAATGACACCATAGGGAATCGAACCCGCGACGTTCCGGTTTGTAGCGTAGTGCCTCAACCAACTGCGCCACCGCGCGCCCCACTGGTCTAAAGTAGATGTACTATTATTTCTTATGGTCTATATGAAAAACAAAACGCTTCTTATACTTTTATTTGTAATTTACGAATTCTGAAAGTTCAAATACCGCCTCGCACATACTGAAATACTGCAAATTAAACAACTAATCTGGTCTTCAAAAACGGACAAACGGACAGCTGTGCATGCCGACACAAAAATCAATCAACTGGGGACGATAAACTTCCTTTACACTGTTACTGCTGAGTGAATTCAAACCACTGGCAATACTGGCCATGGTGTGTAACGTGACGGACTATGCCAAAGCGTTTTTAACTTTCTACATATCATACGCTTCACGGTACAAAAGCAAATGTTATTTGCGCCTTTCAGTAAAGCATGACTGTCACTATGCCGATTTTCATGAAACTCACGCTTACTGGAAATCAGAATTTCATAAAGACCCGACAAACCATCTAATCGCCAATAATACGTCACGGAGACGGATATGGTTTCCTCACAAGGCGTCCTTTTCTTCATTGCGTACAGAGTACCTAAAATGACATACACCACTGAATATACACAAATGATGTTCCACGCCACGCACATTGCTGTTCAACGGAAGTAACAAATGGGCAAAGTAAAGTGCAGAGCAGAATCTGTGATGGCATTGGAACAAATGCACATGCGAGACAGCGCAGTTAAACTTCCAAAGGCTTGAAAAAACCCCTAGAAATTCATTACATATACAGGGCATACACAAAAGAATGGTGCGGTTTCAAAAGTGAATAAAAAATGTATTTCTCACCTTACACAGGCACAACATACACCGTCAGCGGCGGCAACTGTCCAAGTTTCTCATTTGGTAATTACAATCCTTCCATGTGTGCACCCTGGGTCACACGACACACATCCACACGGTAATCAAACTCATCCCAGACCCGGTGTAGCATGTCCGCTGTAATGGCCTGCAGTGCATGCGTTATCCGATCACGAATTTCATGGATGGACGTGGGCAATGGTGGTACATAAACGCTGTCTTTAACGACCCCCCAAAGAAAGAAATCGCACGGTGTAAGATCTGGCGAAACGGGGTGGCCAAGGGAGAAGGTTCTTGTCTCCATTTGCAGCAGCACGTCCGATCAAAACGGAGCACACAGAAAGCCTTCTCCTGCTGCAACGCCATCTTTGAAACTGGCCCCGCGGCCACGCAGTAAGCATGAGAAGCAAACTGCTGGTAGCGCATGAGAAACTGGGACAGTTGCCGCCGCTGACGGTGTATGTTGTGCCCGTGTAATGTGAGACATACATTTTTTTTATTCACTTTTGAAACCGCACCATTCTTTTGTGTATGCCCTGTATATATGTGTTTCTTTATAGCAACTACTGCACACCAATTACATACGTTCATTCTACACACTCCAACATGTTTCGGCTGACATTCTCAGCCATCATCAGGGAGTCTTCTTCCATAGATTTAGGCAGCTTGCAGAAGAGGACTCCGTGATGATGGCTGAGAATATCAGCCGAAACATGTAGGAGTATATAGATTATATGTAATTGGTGTGCAGTCGTTGGTATAAACAAACTTATACACGCAAAACAACTGCACGGAATATGTATAATATGAAGTATCATTTTATATATTCAGGCAACAAGGACATTTACATAAATAACACTGCGTATTCCGTCTGACACAATCTGTATTTATTATTTTTTCAAACACTGCAAGTTTCGATCAAGCCGATCATCAGGTATTTGTTTATACAAAAACTTAAAACTCACGGCAGAAATGTAAATTTGTTTACATTTTTACCTCGAGTTTTAAGTTTTTGTATAAACAAATACCTGAAGCTGATCAGCTTGATCGAAACATGTAGTGTTTGAAAAAATAACAAATGCAGGTTGTGTCAGACGGAATACGCAGTGTTATTTGTGTAATTCTATATACACGACGGGATGGACAGCGTCTAAAACAAGGACATTTTGCTGTATTTGTAAGAAATACTGCACAGTCTGTTTTATTTCCCACAAAATGCCGTTTATTTCATAATTTTATCTTTCTCCGTTCAAATAATGCGTTTTTTTCATAAATCATGCGCTAAAATGTAAATACTCACACCGTGGATAAACGAGTATCTAGATACAGTAAAATTACGTAAACACTTCTACAGCGTTAGCCGCCACTACATCCACAGCACGTCATGTTAACACTGCTGGTGTGTGTACAGACGTCTTTATAATGCAACCGCCACTACATCCACAGCACGTCATGTTAACACTGCTGGTGTGTGTAAAGACGTCTTTATAATGCAACCGTCACTACATCCACAGCACGTCATGTTAACACTGCTGGTGTGTGTACAGACGTCTTTATAATGCAACCGTCACTACATCCACAGCACGTCATGTTAACACTGCTGGTGTGTGTACAGACGTCTTTATAATGCAACCGCCACTACATCCACAGCACGTCATGTTAACACTGCTGGTGTGTGTAAAGACGTCTTTATAATGCAACCGTCACTACATCCACAGCACGTCATGTTAACACTGCTGGTGTGTGTACAGACGTCTTTATAATGCAACCGTCACTACATCCACAGCACGTCATGTTAACACTGCTGGTGTGTGTACAGACGTCTTTATAATGCAACCGTCACTACATCCACAGCACGTCATGTTAACACTGCTGGTGTGTGTACAGACGTCTTTATAATGCAACCGTCACTACATCCACAGCACGTCATGTTAACACTGCTGGTGTGTGTACAGACGTCTTTATAATGCAACCGTCACTACATCCACAGCACGTCATGTTAACACTGCTGGTGTGTGTACAGACGTCTTTATAATGCAACCATCACTACATCCACAGCACGTCATGTTAACACTGCTGGTGTGTGTACAGACGTCTTTATAATGCAACCGTCACTACATCCACAGCACGTCATGTTAACACTGCTGGTGTGTGTACAGACGTCTTTATAATGCAACCGTCACTACATCCACAGCACGTCATGTTAACACTGCTGGTGTGTGTACAGACGTCTTTATAATGCAACCGTCACTACATCCACAGCACGTCATGTTAACACTGCTGGTGTGTGTACAGACGTCTTTATAATGCAACCGCCACTACATCCACAGCACGTCATGTTAACACTGCTGGTGTGTGTACAGACGTCTTTATAATGCAACCGTCACTACATCCACAGCACGTCATGTTAACACTGCTGGTGTGTGTACAGACGTCTTGATAATGCAACCGTCACTACATCCACAGCACGTCATGTTAACACTGCTGGTGTGTGTACAGACGTCTTGATAATGCAACCGTCACTACATCCACAGCACGTCATGTTAACACTGCTGGTGTGTGTACAGACGTCTTTATAATGCAACCGTCACTACATCCACAGCACGTCATGTTAACACTGCTGGTGTGTGTACAGACGTCTTTATAATGCAACGCACTTGAACCGGGCAGTTACATGAATAAATTAGCATTTCTCAATTTTATATTGCTTTCACCGTGCATTTTTCTCACTATTTAGTTTTACCAACAAATGCGCACACATTTGTTGGTAAACTGAATAGCATTTCTCAAGTTTTCCAGCTTTAATTTTTAGCTACCACCAAACAACGAGACATGAATAACAACTACACTTTTGCATAAGGGTTTACAGAAACGATTTTTTTTTTTCCGGAGTGGCTTGGTGACGTAACCCGTTTCGGCTCTATACCAGTTCTGTCGCACACCCTGGGCCTAACTTAACACCGCCCAAACGGTCGAACGTTTTCCAGTCACCGCCCAAAATGGAACCTCCCCTGACTACCTCAACCTGGTTACAATCAATTTCAACCACAAAATATACGAAAGTCGGGCGAGGCATCGACTGGAAGGGTGAGAAGGGAAGAAAAATCACTGAAAAAAAATACTATTTACCATACTGGGAAGGGGAGAGATGCGAGGTGTCGCATTCATCATATACTCCACAAATGTACAGTACTATCCGGTGAGACAAGTTCCACTTTTCGGTTCATGAGAATAGCCTTGTATAACGCGTAAAGTCCCCAAACGAAAACCGGTTGCGGAAGGTCAAGCTCGCTCATACAGCAATGCCGAAGCTACTTCCATGAAATGCAAATGTCTGCCTGCAAAGCAAGGGCCAGCAACTAGCCAAAACTCCGTATATCTGACATCTGCGCTCTTCTGTGATATTACGCGGCGTCGTGTGGTAATTGTTTACCGACGTTTCGGGACAACGTATCGGTCCCATCTTCACGGGTCAAGAGTCCGAGTAGGAAAAACAATTACCACACGACGCCGTGTAATATCCCAGAAGAGCGCAGATCTCATCAACATCGCGGCGGAAGCCTGAAATGACGGTCCGTATATCTGCTTGATTAACGACGCATCACCTCTGGGGAAAAAATGATGAGTGAATGGCACCAATCTTGCTGGATGTACTCGGAGGCTTGTGCACATACCTTCCGCTGTACTTTTAAGTGGATGCAGAGTGTAAATGAAAACATGCAGGCAATTATAAACACTACATCCTATGCAACGATGGGCGAAGAGCTTTATGTATTCTGTACCTTACAAAATATGATCTTCATATCGAAATTTGTTAGACAGAGCGGCCTGGCTTGAAAGGGGGTTGTAATACAGTGGAGGTAAAAATGAAAACACGCTGCTCGCAAATTAATTTCCATCCACACCCCTAAGTAATACTGAATAAAACGAGATTCAATTGTTATTATGAAGAATACGAAATAAACTTTGTGTGTCCGTGCCTTCTACAGAGCCACACAAATTCCATCACACCATTAATACTGCCCACCACACCGTATAATTACGTAAACACACAAAAACTTTATTTTCGCACCATGTGATGTGACTTGGAAATCTGTTACACCCAGCCTCATATTCAATGCGACATGGGGGTTCTTTCTCGGGGGTAAAGCGGCAAGGGTGTGACGTTGAACACTCACTTCTCTCCAGTGCCGAAATGAAGAATGAGTGGAGATATACATCTACCCCCTACGCTCGGGGTGAACACGTTTTCCAATTAATCTAGAAGCCACCTCAGAATCCTAGGCACCGGAAGGGTAACATGAAGCAAGTTCCATATTGAGGGCCCACAAATATTAGGCGACACGGTACCATGGCGACCTGGCGCCCGGTATTTGTGCACCCCTGCCCTATACAGTCTTCATGGCGTGAAAAGGGAGATCTATACCTTTACGAGTTCGTGTGAGGTAATTAAAGCTAGTAATGAAATTGAAAGTTATGCGACGTTGTGTAAGAGAAGCTACGTCACTCCAACGTCGCCTGAGAAGCTGTGGGCCTAGTGTGCGACATATAATTAAATATGAGCACCTTGGCGGACAGGCTAAGTTTAATGCACGATCGGCGGAAAAGCAGCACTTTCAGACGTACCTGCTATAGCGTACGATACGCGTCATATTGTCGTTTTGTTCACGTAATTTCTGTACACGAAATAACACTTAGAAAAGCTAACAGTTGCTCACCTAGCCGAAGAAATACCTACATTTTATGTAACCAAAATATTCATTATCGCTGTCACAAGACCCCGACACTGTACCCTATCCTGAGCCATATTAATTCAATCCACAACCTTCTAGCCAATTTAGAGATTCATTTTAACATTACCCTCCCATCTACGCAAACCGTTGCAATCTGAAGCTTCAAACATATGAACTTCCGTATCAGAGCAATATTCGACCTGTGCAACTTTTATATAAACAAAGTTTCTTTGTTTAAAAAGCCAACAGAATGCACTTCACTTTCACTTTAATATTTGAAGTGCATTCTGTTGGTTTTTTAAACAGTGAATCGTAAAATGCACGATGAGACTAACATAAAATAAGTTTCTTATTCTACACAATGAGAAAATTTAATTTTTTGTTGCTCATATCAAAATCTACGACTGGCGCAACAAATCCAAAAAATTGCTCGTTAACGCTTAAGCATTAAAAAAATTAGTCCCAGAGTACTACACGGCCCTCCCTACGCCATTGTCACCCGGTTTGTCAAAGGACCTACATCTGAACTACTCATTGGCTCCTTCCCACTCGATGCCACGCTTATTTAGGGGAGGCCTAACAACGGACATAACAATTTGTTTTTTACTACACGCATGCCGTTGTGTTTACGATACTATAAAGTAGTACACAATTACATCAACACAGCAACAAATAGTTGTTGACAGTAACTGTATACTTACGGCGATAACGTGAATTGCCGCAGGTTAAGGCGGCCTGTTTCTTGTCAATAACTGTGGATTTGCCACCGCAGCTCGTAGTGTAACAGAGAATATTTTCCTGACTAACTCCACGAAGCTGAGTCCTTCTTGAGAAGCTAATAGTTCCTCAGCTAGCCCAGAAATTCCTCTTAATTTATTGAACCCAAAGTTCCACTACCCTGTTCCTAACAGCCCGCCACCTTTTCCTTGTTCTAAGCCGCATCAATCCAATCCAATCCAATCCAATCCATGCCCTTCCATGCTGTTTCTTGAATATCCATTCCAATATTCTCCTCCCATCTACAAGCAAGTTTTCCAAGTGGTCTCTTTCCCCAAGGACACCCCTCCCCCTCCCAAAACCCCTGTTCTCAACATCTACTGTTCCCAATACATACCGCATGTCCGCCTACGTCATTGTTCCCGATTTCATCACATGAATTACAAACGATATCTGGTGAGCAGAAACCATGGAACTTCTCACTGTGCAACGTCCTTCAGTTCCCTGGTGTGTGTGTGTGTGTGTGTGGTGAAGGGCCCCGCAGCAGATGCTACGGACGCACCGCAGCCTTGAGGCTTATTGTGCAACCCTGTGATAAATATGATTATTTATTTTTTCGTTTTTCCGTGTAATGGAGCACCGGTGGAATTAAATTGACAGGGGAAAATCGAAGTACTCGGGGGAAAACCTGTCCCAGTGTCACTTTGTCCACCACAAATCCCACATCGACTGACATTACACTACTGGAAGGTAAATAATTTCGCTGAAGGCATTACAGTTGTGGAAACAGTGGTATAATCATGCTGAATGAAGTCAAGAATTTGCAGGTTTTGGGAGGGCACAGCTCACTGATAATACCTGTGCTGGTAAAAAGTTACTATTCTGAAGTGTTATAGGAGACTCATGTTCATAGCTATCAGATACGCCTGCTATACGAGTAATTGGTCAGCAAGTGCCACAGACAGACGCTGACCTAAATGCACTACATTTACACCTGACTTTCCCATTTAAATACGTAATAAAACCAGAAGGGCAAACACAGTTGTCAGCTTGTTGCAAGTTGCTTTCCGGTTATCACCCTTATGAGAGATATTACAAGAAAATGCGGAATTCTGCGGTCTGGAATAATGGACAACCCTGCCCCCCCTGGAAACGCAATTACACAATATGGAGAAGCTTAGTTGCTACCCCTGGCCTTAGACGGCAGTCAAAAATCAATTTCGATTATGCATTTAAACTTATTTTAATAGAGTGACATCTCCTGGGAAAAAGTTCACAACTTTAAAATTAAAAGAGAAATTTTTGTAATTAAAGTTTGTAACAAGATCGGCGGAATTACGGTACAAGTAGGTCCCGGTAAGGAAATGCCACAAGAGAATCATTCCTGCTGTAAGGTATTTAAACAAAACTGGAACAACACACTGAAGGAATTGCGACTATGAAGAGAAGACAAACAGAGACGTTGTAGTGCATGAAATACTGTAAATCGGTATCGAATACACACTTCTTTATCGACATACTGGCCGTGTTAACTTCGCGAAAAATTCGTCGCGAATAATCGGAGATACTAGATGACAGAGAGTCAAACTTGGATGTCGAGCAGAACTTGTCATCGGACCAAGCAACATCTAGTGTGCATGCAGCATTGTTCCTAATCCTGTGGACAGACGGACAGACGCACAGTACTGAGGAAGGACGCTGTGTGGTTCAAGGTTTTATATTAGGCGAGTGGACCTACCAGCCCCACTACACCCAGCCACTTCCATAACAACACTGCCGCCGACGTTAGCCTCCACAGCAAGCCTATTCGATTAGGGGCCCGCGACATGCTGCAAACTGGCCCACAAGACAACACAACACATATTATTCGCAACTTATTTTCCTGCAGGAATTTTTGGGTTTGCGATGCTGAAACACAATAACTGGTAGTTTCAACACTTTATATTTTATCATCTAACAAATTTTTGTTTCGTTTCTAAAACAAAATATGAATTTCTTTGAGCCCACGAGAACCCCGCGTTTCGATTTCAGTAGTTGTGCTATTTAAAAAAATTCCAATGAGTGTAACTACAAACATAATCGACTCACTACATATAAATACAGTGTTATACTGGCCTACCTGATCTCACGAACTTCCCAAAGTGGCATGCTCAAAACATTGTTTGAATAGCCCTGGTATACAGCATTCCGCGGTAGATCAGGGCGCGCCTTCGCGTGTAGTGAAAAGCTGTATTCGGTTTACGTGGCACATCTGGCAATGATCATCCTGGACCGGACGGACGGTACATTCTCGGGACAGGAAGTGGGCTGCATTCAATCAAGAATTGGTTACACGGTCGCATGATCTCCAACGGATCCCACCCAAACCCCGCATAAAAAATTACGTCCGACTAAATAATTGAACTGCGCGACCATGACGGGCGTTGTCACAAGAAGTAACATTCTGCATCAGTTCTAAACTAATCGGAAACAGAAAAATACCAAGCAGGCCCATTACAGAATACTGGTTAACGATACTACATGACAGCCGGTCAAACTTAACTTTTACAGAAAGTTATTTGATAAGAAAGACAATAATCTTCATCACAGGGTTGCACAATAAGCCTCAAAGCTGCGGTGCGTCCGTAGCTTCTGCTGCGAGGCTCTTCACAAAAAAAAATATTTGATAAATTAAATAGAGGCCCATTTGATCGTGGTACTGGGTAAAACGGCGCCTGCATAAACCACCCAATACGACATGCAAATCACTTATTACTATAGTATGATACACCACGTGTTCCGAGGGCTTCACAATCAACAGTCAATCAAACCTCTTCGTCAAAAAAACAGTGTATGAAAAGAATTCTTGAGACGGGTACTAAAGCGATATGTTAGGAAGGGTTCAAAAACAAGGCGGCGTCTTATTCAATTTATTCGTGGTTTCTTTAATGCCTACCTAACTAACTAACTAACTAACTAACTCCATGGAGCAGAGTCCTTCTTGAGAAGCTAGCAGGTCGTCAGCTAGTTAAGAAATTACCCGCGTTTTATGGAACCCGAAGGTTCATTACCGCATTCACAAGAGCCCCGCCACCTGTCCCTATCCCATGATAAGTCGGTCCCTGTCACCACGATAAGTGGGTCCCTGTCACCACGGCATGGCGCGTCCTCGGGTTGCGGATGGAGGAACGGCCTTCAGATATGGAGGGTAGCTGCGAATACAATGAATAAGCAGTCGCGGACAGCCGACAAGGGGTGGTCCTCCAGCTTGGGGTTTGGGCGAGGTGCTAACAACTCCTCACCGTAAAAAATTACCATGTTACGAAACAGATCACAAAGCCTCGGTTTCTTTAATGCCACAAGCAATTTCTCACATTACACAGCACCAAATAACATGAGTGAAACAAAGCGGGGTGGGGGAATAATCTGGGAGGAGGCGGAGGGGGCCTAATTTGAAGCACTGTTCTAACATTTACCTGGAGAAACTGAGGACAACCAGGAATATAACAAGATCAGTAAAGTTACGCCAGATGAAGAGAGCTACCCAATCGAGTTAAGGTCACTGTTTTACATTTTATATTAATCACAAAATTCAGTCGAGCCGCAAACCTTGGTGAACAAACATTTTCGAAAACTGAGACCTAAATAAATCATAAAGAATTTTCGATGAAGGCGTAAAGTAAACACATTAACGTGCGTGTGGAGAAGATGTGCTGCATGCGACCACTTGCCGAATGGACACAGTCCGTTGACGGATTTACGCTTCCATGTACATGTTACGTTTTTACTGGCAAACTATAGGCCTATTACAATAAATTATTTGTTATTGAGGGCAGGTTGGAGAAAGATGACGGACATGTATGTATAACGTTAACATTGCCGTATTTTGCGCAGTTCTCTCGTACGGCTTCTGGAGTTTGAAGATGCATTTTTGGCACTCTGGTGGGAAGCATTTGCAAGTTTTTTCAGAATCACCTTTACTATCGCTCGATCCAAACAGGTTGGGCACTACTGGAAACAAAATCATAATCCACATTCTTGGCTGCTCGATGTTTCCTATCTGTAGTACCGCTGTATCAATATCGCTGCAAAATGTGAGCAGAGATTTAAGAAGAATTTTAAAACGTATCCGCAATTCAGACGTAACATTTACTACCCACCAACACCAACTGAAGAAGTACATCCATTTTTTCCCAAAATAACACCTTAAAAAAAAGTCGTTGCGTAGAATATGTCTACATTTTAAAACAGTTTGAACTGAACCAAATCGGTCAGAGCGCATACTTAAATTTTCTTCAAACTTCAACACAGTCTGTCCAATACATGCAGATGGTGAGTCCGATACTACAACCCGGAAATAACGCTTCAGGCGTTCTTTACAGCTCATTGCGAGCGTTGACGACACAGAAGTCAAGAGTTACACATACTGTCAACAGGCAGGATTCTGCAACTGAGCAACAGAATGCGCCCAAACAAAACAAGATCAAGACAGCTGCTGAATCTCAGAACTGAGCTAGCTGCTCGCACTACGGCGCGACCCCGTCTGAACGTTGCTTACGTCCCCCCTTAACATAACGTTTCAACGCTATCTTGTGACATGTTAAAATCCTTCCTTACCTTGATGCTGTCGTAGCAGGCGGTGACTCGCCCATTCTGCACCTCCACGTTGGCTGGTGGGTGTGCAAACTTGCACTCGGTGTCCGGCCGCGTGCACTTGTTCCTCTGGAACTCCCGACACACCTCCAGTTGGAGCCAGCGTGAATCCTTCCCGTTCAGCAAGTTGTTCATGTTGACCATGGCCATACTGCTGCCTACTGCCGCCGAAGATTGGGGTGAGGGGGAGCTCGGAGGGTTGGGGGTCGCAGGAGGGGGCGTATTGCTCACTAGGCCTCCGGGAAACAGAATGACGAAAGCTGATGCGTCGATGTTGTCGAATAAAATATTAGAAGCCTATTAATTAAAAATGGTGTACCTTCGTTTCGTGTGCTTTGTCTGGAGGGACGAACTGTTTCCTTATTAATTGAACTTGCAGGACCCGCAAAAGTTTAGTAGAACGGAGACGGTGGCGACTTTTTTGTCGATCGATGTTCTGATGTCCTTCAGTACATACACAAAAAATATATCTATATATTTATACGCACGTGTTAATAATATATATACACAAACGCGTTATATTTAATTCATAAAGTTCATTAATTACGGTACATATAAACGTCTTTCTTGTTTTAAAAATCACACACTTTAAAACAGATACTGCAAATGTCGCAAGTATTTCCACACTCGGTGCTTCTTCTACCTGCTGACTGCATCAACTAGAAAAAAGTTATTCACAGGCAATACTTCTCTCCACTTGGAACAAGTTTCATATATTTTCTTAATATATATGGCAAACGGAGACTAGTAACGAAGAAATTATTAAGGTTAATAAACCATTAATATCACTGGACCATAAATATCACCTTATTCCCAATGAACTACCGCCTGTTGGACAGAGGAGTCCTTGAATTCTTGAAGTTCCAGCACGACCGTAGTAAACTACTTTGGTTGACGGTATCTACAATGTCTTAATAATCTCCCCCTTCTTGGAAGGAGCTAGATACTAGTTTGGGATATAACGTTACACATTCTACAAATTCATTCGGAGCTTACGACGGTGCTGTTGTAATGCGCTGTCTGGCGGTCTTCAGAGAACGGGAATTGTATGCAGTTAGCACAGGATCGTCTGCGTGGGGGCCAGACTTTTTTAAAAAAAAAACCCGTGCCGAATGCACTGACGTTTCTTTACTTGAAAAGAAAATTTCTGACCAAAACCAAACAGGGATAGTCTTCAGCAGTCTGATTAGGCGGTTCTGAAGTTGTCGGTGCTGACTCTTCGGTGTTCAGGGCACGTTCAAAAATGAATCAGTCTTCTTTCGGTATAGCCTATATCAGGGATGGTTTCGGCACACACAATTAAGATGCACAGAGAAAGATGATGGATGAGACAAGCAGTAAGCAATGATGTGCTGAATGAATTGCAGCTCAGAAGCGAAGTAGTCTATGATTAAGTTTGAACAAAGCAACACGCAGCGGCGCCTTCCAAAGGGTAGGGGGCAGGGGTACAGGCAGATGTAAGCTAGCGCATGATTGGCTGGCCGGATGGAACAAGCAGGCTGCCCGGTGTAGCACTCTCCAAGGGTTAAAGGTCTGCAAAAAAAAAATGGGAAAACACCCATGTTTAAACTGCCAAACTATTTTAAAGAAAGCTTCAGAATGTACGTACCTACTATAGAGCTCCACACACCATTTGCAAGCAACAGTATTAATGCACATGGAAAAGGATATTTTTTTAATACTTGTCCCACAACAAAAGTTCCAAAAACAGGTCACACTTCGTAAACACATAACACAAGCAACCAGAAAGGCAGTGCTCATTATATTTGACTATGAAGCAGAATGACACTATGGGAAGTGTACAGTGAAACAAGTGGTGATATCACGTAACTTAACAAGAAATAAGCTTACAGTGCAAACGTTAGTCACATTTAAAACTTGCTGCAGGGTGATTCAATTCCGACTGCGTGCAACACACAAATTTGTAACAACTAGTTGAACACAACATTAGTTAACTGCTACACATTACAAGGAAACTCTGCAACATGGCAGTCTACTGCGAGCATTTGGTCAGAACGTAAGTTACATGGCGTATAATTTCGTGACGAAACAATCCACATTGACTGTATCATGGGAATTCGTTGTCCGTCGATTATCATAGGTTTCCAGTGATGAAGTAAAATCGTGGCGGTAACAGACTGAAAGGTCAGGAGGTGAAAAAAAAATTGTGGCCGACAGCTGCTACGGTACGGTACGGAGTCAGGGAGTAGACAATCTCGCCCTAGATGTGATAAATGCCTTAACTGTGGATCGCGATATGTGGAAAATTAGTGGCCAAGCAAAGTAATGAAATCAGGACTGTCCTTAATCAAGTTCAAGATCAGAAACCCAAAACACACGCAGTGTAAACTTATTTTCTGACCGATCAAGTAATAAATCAGATTGAAGTCCATGTTCTTAGGCACAGTACTCAATTCCATACAAAAAAGGGTTATAATAGTCTTAAATACGCATTTCGTTCCATATTATCACATACAGTCAGCAATTTGTTATATTCTCCAGCAAACCTTAAACAATGATTTTTCTTCGTGTTAGGGATCTAATAGGCATAATGCACTCTAAAGAAAAAGCAATAAAACACACACAAATACACAACACAAGGCTCTACACTAATCGCTGTAAGAAAGCAACGTAATAAGAGGCGAAAACAAAGACTGCAGAGATAATCGTCGGGGAGTGTACCCGGACGCGGAGTCAGTGTTTTGGTCAAAGTGCTACCCTTGTCAAGCGTGCGACCTTAACGACTACATACAAATTCACGGATAAAGCAAATGAAACAGAGCTCGATTTGATTAAAATATCGAATACTTCCTTGAGTGGTAGTGAAGCGCAATATACGACAAATCAACGCCAACCATGAATATCTCAGTATTCATAGTCCCACGCCTGTCTGGACTCACAATGCCTTGACGTTTTCAGTTCTGGTAGCAGAGCCTGTGTTTCATTTGCTCTACAATCAGGTGATATGCAGCGGCACTTCAGGTAACATCTCACTGGCTTTAAACGAATCCGGTGTCATTAGCTATTAAGAAACATAATAAGGGTCTTGGATTATGTCGTTACTGGATTGCTTTTATCGTGCAGTGTTCCGGAAAGAATACGTTTCAGAAACTGGATTTCTTTCAGTCCTCAGGTGAAAGGGCGGGGAGATACTGAGTTGGGTCCAACAGAACGCAACGATGAGCCATTTTCAGAATAAGGAAGTGTAGGAACTGCGATAAAAACAAGCAAAACTACGAAATTTCTATCCGTTAACGTAATCTCCAGCGAATTTCGAAAACGCGGTCCTTACTTGAGCTCTGTAGCGGAAAAACTTGGCCCCATTTTTAAAGGACCAATAGTGTACGTGGCGCGCGGTCCTTTCGAGGAACACTGTAATTAAGGGATAAAACACATCTACTAGTGATGTGGGAAACGCCAATGACTTCCACGAGCAAGGACAGCAACTACCTTGCTGACCTCTTCGATTCTGTGTACAATCTTTGCTACGAACATAACTCCATACATTCAACCATAATCTCATTTACTGTTTCATTAAAAATTACTGCTCCGGACTTATCTGCTCATACGTTAACGACGCAACGTCTCAAAAGTTCCAGTTAACTGTGGTTGATGACATACTCTTTCTACTCCTTCATGACTTTATATCTATACCTAGCCGTAAGTGTTCAGACCGGCCCTGGGGCCCACGCAGCCCCATGTAAAAATGGGTACCGGGTCTCTTTCCTGGAGTTAAAGCGGTCGGGGCGTGGCGTTGAGCACCCACCCCCCTCTAGCGCCGACGTTACACAGAGAGCAGATCTATACATCTATTCCCCCTCTGGGCCTTCATGGCCTCTTGTAGGGTAAATCTAGCAATAAATGAAGATAAAAAATTAACCAACACATCAACCACACTATTACAGTAGCATAGGAACGCTAGCTATTGGGTGAGACGCCGTCTGACAGCTTGGGTGTCTTCTCACACTGAAATTCTTAACATTTCACGTCCATTAGGAGAGCTGCTTTTTACACCTCAAAAAAGTCGTCATCCTCAGGACGAATACTTTTAACAATGTGTGTGTATTTAATTACTTAAAACCATGCTGTCTTAACCAATTAACTACACACCACTTAGCGGCAAAAGTACTTCCTCCTGAGGATGACCATGTGGTAGGTGGAAGTATTTTGTGCTGTAATATGTAACTTGATAACCAGATGCACGAGTATATGAGTCTGTGTGCTCGTGGCTTCTCTACCTTATTTAATATCAAAATTGGCGTCTAGTGTGTTGTTCTTAAAGCATGGACTGAAGAACCGTCTAAAACGTACTGCAGTTGGTACCTCGAGAAGTTCATCAGGGCGGTACTGGACAAATGGAGACGGGGTTGCACCTGACGTCACAAAAGAAGGCAAAAATAATTTAAAACACCACAGCCCGAGCGAAATTCGAACCAGAATGTAACACATGATCTGGACTTGACATGTCATTGTTGACGTCACATTGCGAAGTACGAAGTCTTTATTTTACGAAGACTGGCGTCAGGAAAGACAAAGGTGTATCTCTCTCTCTCCCCCTCCCCCCCCCCCCCCCCAAAAAAAAAGCTTTCCTTAGTACCCACAATCATGTCAACCAATTCCTACGGATCCGAACCTGCAAGACCAGTTTCTGGATATTTTAGCTTCGTTTATGCCGTGAAGTCCAAACACAGATGTTTTCTCTCGCATTGTAACTGTATTATACCTCGCACATTGTGCCTAAAGCACCCAGCTCCTGAATTAGTACCTTTAAACAAAAGAACAAGTCTTCAAGTTATAATAAATTCCTCACGAGTAGAGTAGACACCCAAATGCGCACGCACACAAACCATTTTACTTGCCCCAAGCCACGCTTCTTTGCTTGCTGTGTGTTGGGTTTCTGATCATTGGATCTGGTGTTACACAAATTACGACCACAGCAGCAGATGAGGTGCGCTATAATGTGCCGATAATCACAAACTGTTTATCTTTACTTAAACATGCGTCGTTACGTTGACCGTCAGCAATCGAGGGCCGTTCCCTGCAAGTCAGCATCCACACGCTTGTTTTAACTGGCCTCTAAATACCTCACTGTTCCTTCACATTGACACTCCCAGCTCCAACTGAACATCAGGTTCCAATTTCGTACACTCGACATCCTGTTACATCACACAACACGAAACATCACGTAACGAACAGCTCCATATTATCGAAGATTTATTTAATACCTTAAATCGTATCAGGACCTAAATTTAAGTTGTCTTTGTGGCGTTTCCTCCTCAGAGGTTCGCGCATCGCCCGTTATGCTAGTGACTGCTGGAAAACAATGAAGTCCCATACTCAACAGAATGCAGTTGACCTGCACAGCGTGGGTCAGTCCCTTAACGGGAAAAAACAAACCCCGTCAAGAACACGAGTCTGTCACTGTACAACGTAGTTTTTTTTTCGTTTATAACAAGCCTAAAGTCAAATTTATGCATAACCCTAATCGCAGGAAACATAACAGAAAATAACTGTATATCTCACACGCACAAAACACAACTGCGTCCAATGTGTTTTAACTCGAATACATCAGTTACTGGTCACAAACAAGGGGCGGTCGCCTTTCCCCACAGTGAGTATGATGTTGAGACGCCCTCTGATGGCATGGTGCTTATACAAACTTTCGTGAAAACAGGCAAACTGGTTCACAAGCTGAAACGGGGAAAACACAAACACACACAAACCTGATAATCCAAAAACCCATTTATTTCACTTTTAGGAAGGAGAACAACAACAATCGATAGACTCGAGCCTTGCAGTCACGAGGAGGCCAACTGCAGGATATCGATGCGACAGTGTATTATTTATAACTACTCCCTTCCCAAAACAACACGTAATCAGGGGGGCATGCTTGCGTCGACACAAGTTATAAGCAAATTTTATTTCATGACGATTCACTCACGCAGTTTCTGGACTGTTGTATAATTACCAAATATGAAGTAGCCATAAACAGCCGTGGATACTACAGACGGTAAACAGGCCTGCTAATACATGCTTCAGAACAGCAGCAAGTTAAGATTATCACATAAAGGCGACTAGACTCAAGTACGCCTAAAATAGATATCGGTTCAAATATTCAGGAATGTCTAACGTATGTACGTAATGGCCGTGCCATGGCTAAGGCGGTTAGTCGCCGGTCTCTTACCGCTAAGGCCCGGGTTCGAACCCGGCCGATCCCAGTGGCCGCGCGGTCTAAGGCGTGGGTCTACGGCCGCTCGCTTGCTGGGATTGTGGTTTCGAATCCCACCGGGGGCATGGATGTTTGTGTTGTGTTTGTTGTAAGGACGGTAGCATGGAACGTAAAGTGACATGAAGGACAAAAGGATTTAAACAGTACAAAAATGGATCAAAGGGGGAAAAACCCCGCAAAGGCAAAAAAAAAAATCCCGCAGGGGGCATGGATATTTGTGTTGTATTGTTGTATAAGGACAGCAGTATGGAACATTAAGTGACATTAAGGAGGGAAGGATTTAAAAGTACCAAAATGGTTCAAAGAAAAAAAAACCCGGGTCGGTCCATGTGAGATTTGTGGTGGACAAAGTGGCACTGGGACACGTTTTTCCTCCCGAGTACTTCGGGTTTTCCCCTGCCAACTTTATTCCACCGCTGCTCCATTACAAGGATAAACGAAAAAATCATCTTCATCACAAGTTGCACAATAAGCCTCAAGGTTGCGGTGCGTCCGTAGCAACTGCTGCGGGGCCCTTCAATACAAAAAACCGTATGTACGTATAATTATCTAATCCGAAGATATGGAGAACATAAAGCTCTGCAACATGACACGTTATGCGATAAACTGATAAATACGGATCACTACATCACACATACAAAGATTTCACTTTATCCTTCCGGAAAGTTTTGAGGCATAATTATTTACGCAAATGGAAACACCCACGTGACGTCACCACTACATTAATAATGCTGAAAGGAAACACGTGATAACACGTGATATGGTACGCAAGTACAGCTTGTAGGACAACTTGTTTTCCTCCTTCCTGACTGCACTACAAAATAATGTGAAGTTCAACCTCGAACAGGCCATGAAGGCCCAGAGGGGGAGTTGACGTATAGATCTACTCTTTCTTTAAACTCGGCACTAGATGGGGGTGGGTGGTCAACGCCACGCCCCGGCCGCTTTACCCTCGGGAATAACCCGGTACCCATTGTACAGGAGGCTGGATAGGCCCCAGGGCCGGTCTGGACAGGTGCGGAAAATCTCGCTCCCACCGGGATTCGATCCCCGGACCGTCCACAGCCCGTAGCGAGTCGCTATACCGACTGATCTATCCCGGCCCACACGAAATAATGTACAGGCGCTCCAAAGCAATGACTATTTCATATACCCTCGAAAGAACAGATACTTTGTATGTGGCAAGAATGTCCCACAATCACACGCTTCAAGTATTGTCACCTAATACGGGTGTGTGGGAAGGAGATAAATCCGCTTAGAGACAGTGTCGGGGCTTATATGACATGGCGGGAAGATCAGGTACACAAAGCATTTTCAAAATAGGGGATGAAAGACACGACGAACAGACGGGTGCCACCTTCAAGGTCGAATTCTCAAATTAGTGGCACTGCGGACTCTAATGCACGTACAGGGTTGGCCCTTACCGACAGTTACATCAACAGCACCGAAGAAATACGTCTTTTGAGAAACACAGGTCATTCGGCCCTTAAAATCTGACTGCAGACACTGTGTTACAAATGTAAAGTCCGAACTTATCCACTTGATTCCCAAACAAAACATTCTTTCCGAGCAACAACAAAGGTGCACTGTCTCCAAAATATTACACCCCCCCCCCCCCCAAAAGGGATTGTAATTTGTGCCACAAAATCAGCCCACTGTAGCCATTACAGTATCCCTACTACGCATCCAATTCTCGTATCAGACAAAATACCTTCAACCAGCTAATCAAAGAATCAATCTTTAAGCCCTATTTGGGTTCCCGAAAATTAGACGTACAAAGGCGTAAATGATATTCACAACAGAAATAAGAGGTTAGGATAATAGATCGCAGCCAGCCAAAGGGCGGAAAACCGAAAATGAAACCAAATTAAGTGGTGTAAACTGGCAAAGGCCTTAATACGACCCCTACAGACATGAGTCAGAAGCCTCGACAACAACCACGGAAGAAAAAACGCCTCAGAATGTTTGACCGAAAGATTGTAAGGAAAATATATTGACTCATAAAAGGAGAACGCTGGAGAATAAGCACAACCAAGCATATAAAGGACATACTACAAGGGGCAGATACAGTAAAATTTATAAAATCCCTCCTACTTTGGTGGTATGGTCATGCCGAAAGAATGCAAAACCAATGAATGCCAAAACAAATTGCAACACCTACAATGAAAGTAAAACGGAAAAGATGAAGACCACTTAAAAACATGGAGGGACGAGGCCGAAGAAAATTTAAATACAATGAGAATAGGAAATAGGCAGGCAATGGTCAGAGACCGTCGGGGATGGAAGCCAAGGTCCACAACGGACTGTAGTGCTCGAGAAGAAGAAGAAGAAATTGGCATGGGGCAGTAAAGTAAAAGAGGTGTAAAACAAACGGGTGTAAAACAAACGGGCGTAAAACAAGAACTGGGTGCATACAGTCACAGTGACACAGTAATGCAACTCTACCTTAACAAAATTCCCACATAATATTTCAGTCCTACCATGGGAAGTTCACACAGCTGCCACATGAGAGCTACTGATCATACAAAATTAAAAATCAAAGTTGCAGTGACCTCTCAGAGCCTCATATACAACGTTTCATGCAAATTCATCAATCAGATCTACACTTATTACGGTGTAAGTTACTCGGGTACGACGGTATCAATGGTTCATGTTTTCTAACAGAAAAAGAAAAGTACAGTATACTTAAAATGGCGCTGTACCTTCGATCGCGCGGTAGAAATCATACTCTGTTCCTCGTAAACACATGCAGGCTGTCCTAGAAGTCTCTGTACCGGACTATACTCACGTTCCACGGAAACGTCACTCTATTTACAACCAACCATCAACAGGAAATGACAATTTTTCAAACTGTTGTCCACAATATTCAATGCACTCTTCGCATCCCCTAAGCAATGATTAAAGAATTGCTGCACACAGTTTTTTTTTTGTCTGCATTTAAGTTGTCTGATTCCACAGGGATATGTTCCTTCATTTGCAGAAACATGAGCACACATTTTGCTGTTACACGCCATCTTTGTACTCCACACGGAAAATTCACGAGAGTAATAACACGAGACGGTGGTCAATGACCTGATCCACAGCAAGCAATCCATCTCAGACGAGCGCACATACTGCGCCCAAAACGGGGTGAAACTCCATTCTGCTGCCAGAGTACACATTCTACGTCACGGTACTGTTCAATCTCCGGCACCACTGTCCTCTGCAGAAGTTCCTTATAACCGTTTGCAGTGACAGCGCTTTAGACGAAAACGGGACCGATCAAACCTTCTGCCCAAACGTTTGCCCGGACCGTCACTGCTCAAAAATTAGACTCTTCTTGTATGACTCGGTACGGGGTCTTATTACTCCAGTACACGCACGTGTCGACTTACCCGTCCACTTGCCTTCAATGTTGCTTCACCTGTCCATAGTACCTTCTTCTGTAAACCCGGGATGACCCTGTGGATAATCAGGAACAGCTCACCGACGTCCGTCCGCCTTTCTGGGTCATCACAATTCGTGACGTCTGCACGACTTTATTACCAGAACACGCAATATTAAGTATATGCTACTTCGTGACATTTGCAGTTCTGCTGAACCTCCTCTCAATGATTTGTTCGGACAAAGAACAAAAACTTGCGCTACAGTTTTTGTGACTGAACCCGTTGTGGCCAACCACTTCGTGGTATGTCTGCAACACTTCAGTGTCCTCAAAAGTTGCGTTATAAATTGCTTGCCTGGTTGGTGGCAACGCACCTGGAAACTTTTTGATCGATCCAACAGTTACCTTTCGACACTTATTACTTTTCTCCTTGCAGGTTAGTAACCGAACTCGCTGCTATCTTCTTGATTTTCTATTCATATCTGAGTGACATAAAAACGAAAACTGAGTACAGAGTCCAATGACACAACAGCCGAGAGAAACAAGAGCGGAGGTAACCACACTGCTACCAACTGTTGCAAATATAAAACTGAACGCAAGTGACGATCACAATTTAAAGTACCTTGCTATCTCAGTAAAGCGACTTTTGACACCTGGTGTTTTGGAATTATAGTCAATTACCCCAATTTTATGACAAATAACACACATCAGATATGTTTTCGAAGCGTGTACTTTCGGTTTGCATCTGCGTACAGGCCTATATGGCTGATCAAGTATGTTCACATGTAAAGCTGCTCCTGATTTAACCAGACATATATTCCTCAAAAAGTCCTGTTGCGGCAGGATATGGACTATACTGGACGAGAAACAAATCCTGGTTTCAATCCGTACTTGAAAACGTGAGTGTAAATTGGCGTTTAGAACTAAATTAAAATGTGTGGCGTCTGTATGTCGGATCAACCAGATAGTCTGTTCGTCTTACACAGTTACGTACCACCTGAACTTCCCTTTCGTACAGTGAATGTATCTCGCCGTTAGATTTTAAAAAAGTCGCGATAATGGATCATCGTAAAGTTAAGCTACTGAAAATAACATAACAACAAAGCCCTAAAAAAAACAATCCGTTATAAAACTCCCGGACGGTACTTCATTACCAGATGGTATCGTTTGGAATACAGGACACATATAACGTTGAATACATTTGCTATTTCTTCTTCAAGGCTGTATACCAGTGTTCCTCAACCTTTTTGGGCCGCAATCCAGATTAGACCAATGGCTTTGTCTCGCGATCCCAGGAGTCAGTAATAAAGATAGGCGTAAAATAAAAAGCATGTGTCGGTATAACGAATTTGGTGTTTTAATGCAACAAAGATAAACACATACGCATTTACATACAACTGCATGAGCCTGCATTTAGTACTATGACTTCTCTTACGGCTCTTACATCTAGAATTAGCCTTCACTGTCTTGTGAATTTAAATTTTTGTGTTTTGCGATGTATTCCTAGAATTTAGAAAACTTTGCCAACCGTACGATAACTAATCCTTTCGGTCGCATTATGGACCTGGGGTCGACTCAGCCTCTTAAGAGAAATGAATACCAGGAATATTTCCTGGGGCGTAAAGGCGACCGGTGCTTAGGGCTGACAACCTTACCATCTTCATGTGCCGAATGTCTAGAAATCTGGGAGCCTCAACCACCAGGAACCCTAAGTGCCTGTCCAGGCCTGTAATGGGGTTGCTTTACCTTTTAACCGTATGATAACTTCGGCCAAAAACGAAAATCTTGTTTAGCTGATCCGATAATTCTTCGTTGAGAGGCTGGCAACCGTGGTCACGGCTGATAGTCACGACGGTCAAGCCGACACTGCTACAATGTTACTGTAAGTGATTACATTTACAACAAATATTGCTTTTAATACGCTATCAAAACAGTATGAGTTGGTAATACGAATATTCATGCAATTGTTTCGCGATCCACTCAGAATAACTGCGAGACCCATAGGTTGAGAAACACTGCTACATATTTGGGCAAAATGTAGACCTACTTAACAAGCAGTTTCTCACCACGGAAGCTCGGATTCGACCTCTTACCACTACATGTGGGATTTGTGGTCGACAAATGACACTGAGACAGGCTTTTTTTTTTCGAACTTTTCCCCCTACCAATATCACTCCGATCATGCCCCATACTCATATTTCATCCCTCTACTATCACCTCTATACAACCTTAGCAACTGACAGCACCTTTACATACAACAAATCTCTCTCACGAAGGAGTATTAGAAAAGGACCTCAGTAAAAAGTATACTGACTCCACCGCGTACAGACGTTAGTTGTTCCGCAGCTATTCAAGAAATTCCAGCGCTTTTGGAACCTATATGTTCATTACCGTATTCACAAGAGCCCACAGCCGGCTCCTTCCTCAGCCAGATATCCTCCCATCCGGTTCAACGCCCACTTTAATGTTCTTCCTTCTACGTCTAGGTTTCGAAGCCGTCTCTTCCCTTTAGGTCACAGCAAACGTCTACGTTTCAAGAACCGAGAAATAATAAGAAAGAATAAGAAATAATGATTCATACTTGATTCGTAAAAGCTGTTCACGCTTGTCTCTTGCCTGTTCTGTCACCAGATATTCTCCTGCCGTCTTGTTTCCAATCTCCCAACATATCTACCAGCGTCTGTACTCTGGTACTCCTTTTCCATCCTTTGTTGGATCTGTCGGAAGAATGCCAGTTTCATGAAGATCCTCTGGCCACGTTACACGCGTTGAGTAGGGGCAACTCAGAGAGGGGCAGGCTATCTCAGAGCTTCCAACCCACTTCATCTGTGTACTATTCACACAAAGAGCTGGTCCTTACAATGCAAGTTGTGTTACATACAAACACAAGTTCTTCAGTGACTGATGGAAACTTCTCATACAACCCTGTCCATGGAGCACACAATTTACCGAAGATACTGCCCCCCCCTCTCCCCCCCCCCCCAACCCTTGGCTAAACCCTCAGCGACGTCGACGAGCCTGACCACATATGATGCCAAAGCACCCGCAATGTTTACCTTGGACCGGGTTAACAGCCTTGCAAAATTATTCATCTTACCGTCGTAAACTGACTACAAACTGAAACAGCAGCAGCAAATAAATCAAACGTGTGTCATCTGTCGCATTAATACGCAATGTGTGCCAAGGTCGTCGTATGAAGTACCTGCGCACAGTCCATCTACCAAACCGAGTTGTGACACGTTGGCCAAGTGTCCCACGGTATTCACGAGGCACCCGTATAAACTAAAAGAGTTTCAGGGTTTTATTGCACCCTTTCAGGCAAATTCGCAATACCTTAAGTAGGTCACGATCTGTAGCGGTACGTCGTCATATACGAGGGGTAGCCAAACTTGCTTCACGTAAGAGCCACATACGATAAACTTTAGATGTTTGAGAGCCGCAAGACATGAACAAATATTACACACACGTTTTTATTGTTACATGCACATTTTGTTACAAAAATTCTTAAATATATTTACTCACCATGAACATTAAACTTACGTTTTAATCCAGCGGACTCTCAGTTTATATCCGGTAAATAATTATAAAGCTTCAAAATTTTTTATTTACCTTTTATATGAATTCTAATGCAAAAAGGAGCTCAGCTAACATATTTCCGCGAGCCGCACATTATATGTCAAAGAGCCGCATGTGGCTCGCGAGCCGCGGTTTGGCCACCCCTATCATATACACTGGTAACACAGACCACTGGACGTTACACCGACGTTCGCGTCGTAACATGGACGTATAAAGAAACGAACAACGCAGCAGACGCGAATTACAAGTCGTGAAAAGACGAACAGTTCATCTCTGATATGTACGAAGTAGCTGTCTCTTGAAATTCGCTTCAACTAGTCATCTGTCACTATCTCGAACTTTCCAATGCTAATCATCTCGATAGCTCCTGCAGAATATTTATCAAATATTCAACAGAGGGCACCAAGTTTATGAGCACATCGGCTCAATTAACAGTTCACACCACTCAAACAAGATGAGGCTAATTCACTGCCTACATGCTGATATATTTCCTCGGACTGAAATAAGCGCCCTGATTATATACGAACCTGTTTCTGTATCTATTGCTGACTGCATCCCAGCATTTAATAACGCCATTAATGGACGTAAAGGCGACTTAAGTGATAAGCTCAAAGGCTTTCAGATTTCTATGGTTCAAGATGAATCCGTTAGTGGATGATGTTTCAATCAACCACTTGCTCTGTTTTACGAAAATTCTGGTGCTGAAGAAGATATATGGGTCTAAAAATAAGGTTAACAGGGGACTAGAGGAAAGTGCATAATGAGGATCAGCATGATCTGTACTTAATAAACATTATTCGGGTGATGAAAACAAGAATGAGAAGGGCGAGGCATGTGGCACGTATTAGGGAAAGGAGAGGTGCGTACAGGGTTTTTGAAAAGAAACATGATGGAAAGACATACGTGGAAGACCTCAGCGTAGATGGTAAAAAAGGTTAAAGTTCACAGAGGGGGAGTAAAGGTATATTTCTACTCTATCTTTAACCTCGGCAATAGATGGAGGTGAGTGGTAAACGCAATGCCCCGGCCGCTTTAACCCTGGTAAGGACCCGGTACCCATCGTACAAGAAGCTGAGTGGGCCCCAGGGCCGGTGTGGACGGGTGCAGAAAATCTCGCCGTCACCAATGCTCCAACCCCGAACCGTACAGCCCGTCGCTTTACCGACAACGCTATCCCGGATTATTCGACGTAGATGGTAGAATTTTGCAATGAATATTCAAAAAAACAAGGAGCGAGGATGTGGACTGGATATGGCTCAGGACAGGCACAAGCGGCGGGCTCTTGTGAAAACGGTGATGAACCTTCGGGTTCCACGAGATGCGGGTAATCTGACTAGCCGAGGAAATACTAGCGTCTTCAGGAAGACTACTCCATGCAGTTGGTTGGTCGGTTGGTCAGTAAGTCGGCTGGTTCTGAAATCCACAGGCCTATTCAAAGCGAACTCAGAAACACGTGATCCCATTTTCAACTTGATGCACATCACGCATGACAGATAACAAGTGCTAATTTTCTCATCAATCACCTACGCCTTTATTCGTGTATTGAGCACGCTGAGATGGAGTGGCATCGTACACGTCTAAAAATACGGAACGCAGTTCGCCGTTTTTCATTGGTGCATGTAAAAAGAACTTGGCTATGATTACGTTGGCAGCCTCAACCAGATAACTTAATCCTAGCAGCTGACCTCAAATTTCGCATTCCGCAAGGCATCTGTCTCAATGCAAGCTAGACGTAAAAAGCCCAGCGGTAACACCACCACTCGCAGTATGCGGATATCGGAATAATAATAATAATAATAATTTTTCATTGTACTGTTCTTTCCGTACAGGAAAATTCAGGTATATTACCTCAAATTAAATCGCGACAACTGCCACATAATTTTCAATCAATTAACTGATTCATTACAGCAGTCCCTCGGTCATCCGGACTATATGTAGGGAGGGGTGGTCCGGATTATCCGGCAATCCGGAACAACAACGGGAAACTCCACAGTATAGGCCTACGTAACACAAAAAATCATCGCTCAGTGCTAAAGTAAGAAAAAAACTCTTTAAAGCGAAAATACTGTACCCAGCAGCAGCAGCAGCAGTAATAATAATAATAATAATAATAATAATAATAATAATATACTGAAATAGTAATTTCAAAGTTGGTCGAAAATTGTCCGGACCACCCGAGATCCGGATTACCGAGTGGCCACCGCAATTACGAATTATTCTGACATTCCACGATACATAGTCTATAGCTACTGACGTCGTTCACTAATTAATTAACTAAATAATTAATTGACCATCTAATGTATATAGCCTTAAAATAATAAAGGTCTATATACGTATTTCAAGGACATAAGCAAATGACCATATAGTACCGTCTTCAGGCACGTAATCTGTCTCTGTCAGCTTCATTCATAGTCAGTCCTTTCGTTGTGTAGGACTCGCGGTCATCAACGTTCCGTAACACACGTCCAGTATCTAGTCATCCCTGCTTGGAAATGAGTTTTTTTTTTAAGTTTTACCAGACAGCTACCTCACTGATCGACAAGTTACAGGGATTTTACTTTAAACGAGCGTATTGTACCAAATAATCTACCACAAGTCATCTCCCGCATCAGATTTACAAGACTAAATTCGTTTTACGATGTCACATCTCCATACGCCCAGTCATGTGCTACTTATATAGAAACCAGGAGGGTCTGCAATTCGCTGGAATTAAAAACAACTGGTAGGAAAAACTCATGAAAATCTTCTTTCTTAAAGCCACGGACTACGCCACTCAGATTCTGAATTCACATACACCTTCTCCTTCCCTCCGCATACTTTATTCTGCTTATTCCATACCCTTCAATATGTACCACATTAGTACCTCCCAGCTCTTCCCTAACTATGCGTGATTTCAGGCTTCCGCCGCGATGTAGGTGAGATCTGCGCTCTTCTGGGATATTACGCAGCGTACAGTGATAATTATTTACCGACGTTTCGGGACAACCTATCGGTCCCATCTTCAAGGGTCAAGAAGTCCAAGACTTCTCGACTTCTCGGCCCTTGAAGATGGGGCCGACAGGTTGTCCCGAAACGTCGGTACAGAAGAGCGCAATCTCTTCCCTGTTTCACTACATATTCGATCTCCTCGTGCAACACCTGCTAGTGACCTGTTAAACTTCTGACCTTGTCTCGAACTTCTCTGAAGTCCAGGCCTCGAAACCAAACGCGGACTCCACTAATATAATTTTCTGCGTAAGTTTATATCTTTACTTCAGCTGTCCGTTCATTAGATAACGGCCTTCAAAATCTGAGTGCTGTTACTGACCCTAAATCAATTCGACAATAATGTAACACATCCAGGAATTATGTTCATGTCTTACGAACACAATTTCTGAGTTACGAAAACAGCAGCTATTAACCCCACAGAACACGCGCCTAATTAAATTCACCAATCCGATGAAGTCTTAGCCACATTCGACTTTTCGACCCTTGGCGGGAAAATCAGACTATGAAACTAATACGTGGTTCGACCTTCATATTCCAAGCATGACTCGAACCTGCCATCCCAACGTTCGCGTGACTACACTGCCGCCGCCGCTGCTGCCGGTGGTGGTACAAAAATGATGATGATGATGATGATGATGATAATAATAATAATAATAATAATAATAATAATAATAACTGGTACACATATAGGCCTGCAGGCAGGCTGGCAGATACAGACCTACATAGATAGATAGATAGATAGATAGATAGATAGATAGATAGATAGATAGATAGATAATAGATAGATAGATAAACAGCAAAACAATTTCGATACCAGATCTATATAAACCACATGTAAAATCAGCAAGTGCCTTCCTGGTGCTGCCACTGATCATAAATTGGGCCATACAAGCCGACTGGTCTACTTCCGAGACCCAAAGTTAAACTGAATCTAAAAAATACGTCTATCAAATGGTTTGCGTAAACCATCTGTCGTCTGGATTAAAACTGGCCTATGCCAACCATCTGGTACAAATATTTAATTGATCCGGTCCGTCTTCTGATCTCCACAGCACACGGTCTACACAGAATCTACACACAGCCTACACACATGAATAAGTACAGGCGCAACAGCAACATTCACGTGCCTGCTGTGAAACTGCTTTGTGGTATGAAAATCTCTGCACCATGAAGCTGAACACAACTGCATAGAACGGAATCGACAATAAAACAGGCCCAAACACAGACTCCGACCTGTTCGGAGACACACATTTGGGCCTCAGAAGCAGACGTTTGTAAGTCCAACTGAATCACATCTGACATAATATATCATTTTCTTAGAATTTCAAGCTCTTCCAGATGCAGACGGTTGTAAGTCCAGATACTGTCCCAGTGTAGCTGGACCAAGAATTAAACAGCAGGAAGTCACATATTGGTATAAGGAAAATAATTTATTATTTCAAACACAAAACTGGACTTACATCCCTCTGCTTCTCAGGTCCAGAGATAAAGAAACCACTGCAAAACCATCCTGTCACAGAATGTTAGAACTGCAGAAACCTAACCACTGCAGAGCCATCCTGTCAGAATGTTACGACTGCAGAAACCACTGCAAAACCACATTGTCACAGGATGTTAGGACTGCAGTAACATAACCACTGCAGAACAATCCTGTTACAGAATGTTAGGAGTGTAGAAACCACTGCAGAACCATCCTGTTACATGATGTTAGGAATGCATAAACCTAACCACTGCAGAACCATCCTGTTACAGAATGTTAGGAGTGCAGAAACCTAACCACTGCAGAATCATCCTGTCACATGACGTTAGGACTGCATAAGCCTAACCACTGCAGAACCAACCTGTTACAGAATGTTAGGAGTGCATAAACCTAACCACTGCAGAACCATACTGTTACAGAATGTTAGGAGTGCAGAAACCTAACCACTGCAGAACCATTATGTTACAGAATGTTAGGAGTGCAGAAACCTAACCACTGCAGAACCATCCTCTCAGAATGTTACGAATGCAGAAACCACTGCAGGACCAACCTCTCAGAATGTTACGGCTGCAGAAACCACTGCAGAACCATCCTGTCACAGGACGCATTACGAATTCAAGTTTTCTAATTAATGTTGTGCGTCGAGCGTTACATTTATCAAAACTGATAGGCCTTTACAGTGTAACGGTATGGAGTCTAATGTGAACATAACCTCAAAACAATTTTACAAAAGTGACATGCGAATTTGTATGCAGTCTTTGCACAACGTGTCCATAGGTTTCACTTTCAAGACACCCCACGTGTATCTTACGTTCTGAATGGCAAGTACCCATACGCAAGCAGTTGCACACCTTCTCTCAGTTTGACTCTTACCATCAGCTACTACACGCACAGTGCTCATGCGACATGTTACACGAAAATCCGTGGCAAAAAGAGCGAGGGAGAGTCTTACGACGTTTGCTTTCCTTCCAATTCTGATACATTCTGGAAAACTGACCATCATCACAAACATATGGTACAGATACCTAGCTACAATTAGACGCTTGCTTGTATGAAAGGGCGTATTTTCATTTTAATTTTTAATAACATTTAAACAGAGACATTCATTACTGTAAATTGAAACATGAAACGTGCATACGTACTGCGCGCTATATCGTACATAACTGAGCATCTTCATCTTATATTTGCATAAAGGTCTGATGACAGGGTGGCACGCGGTGGCGCAGTTGGTTGAGGCACTGCGCTACATACCGGAAGGTCGCGGGTTCAATTCCCGATGATGACATAATCCTTTCGGTCGCACTATGGCCCCGGGGTCGACTCAGCCTCTAACAGAAATGACCACCAGGAATATTTCCTGGGGGGGGGGGGGGGGGGGGGGGGGGGGGGGTTAAGGCGGCCGGTGGGTAGGGCTGACGTTACCACCTTCATGTGCCGATTGTCTAGAAATCTGGGAGCCTAAACCTCCTGGAACCCTAAGGGTCTGTCCAGACCTGTAATGGGATTGCTTTACCTTTAAAGGTCTACCTCCGCACCAAATTTCATAAGCCTAGGCCCCAAGGGCTCAATGGTCACAGCCAGCAAATCTAAAAGCTACAAAAAACTGTCGTACAACCCCACTTAATCTTACAATGTACAAAAATAATGCCCTAACCAAAGAGCCAAAATTTTTCCAAGGTCACTCTACACCACTTCAGCGCGTAAACAGTAAGTGTCATTCTATTCCACAGGACTGTGTCCGCCATGCTGTTATTAAGACACTGATGCAAGAAATTAGAAAAAAAAATTGTTGGGGTATCCAGTGGCATAAAGTTCACAGTATGCTTCGTGAAAATCAGTAACTGGGATAAACGTGGGACACGAACACACAGCATGTCGATCACAAAACCCCATTTTCTTATCAAATGTAATCACAGTACGTACTTCTCTTTACTGCTGAATACGCAGCGCTGCTACATGTTTCGTTCACTCCGGAATCCTTGTTTTTCAGGCGCGTTTGCAAAATTGCGAAAAGCGACAATTAGCTTAGTCATGTCCGTCTGTCTGTCCGTCCAGTCCGCATGGAACAACTCGGCTCCCACTGGATGGATTTTCACGAACCTTGACATTTGAGCATTTTTCGAAAATCTGACAACAGTACTTTACATGAAGACCTATGTAAATTTATGATAATATCGTGCTGAATTCTTCTTAAAATCAGAAATGTTTGAGACACAAGTTGTAGAGAAAATCAAAACGCGTATCATGTTCAACCCCCACCCCCACCCCGAAAATCGTGCCGTTTGAGATAATGTGGAAAAATATGGTACAGCCAGACAGGCCACAGATGGCAATACAATACGGCGCATGCGCTTTGCATGCTTGATAACTAAGGCTACAAACACACACTCAGAATATAATACTTATTGCTTTTCCACGGTAACAAATGGTTACGCGAACGCGTCTCAATGTTACGTTATACGTACACTGCCCCCCCCCCCCTCTTGCTTAATTCTGGATACATAATACGGTCGTGTGTTTTCCAGTGCCTCCCGATGGCATGTAACGTGGGCCGAAACAAGCTGCAGAGTTGCACATTAAGGAATAAAGCATTAAAATTTTGTGAATACTGTATTTTTTGTCATTAGATTGATTATATAGCACAAAATGTACCCAAAAATGTTTTCTTTTTTTGGAAATAGGTTAAAATTCTATCCAGCGACATGTAACAAGACGCACTGCGTGAATAAACTTCCAATATCAGGCTGGTAACAGCTAAATAAGCAGCGTTTTATACTGCACGTGGCCAGGTCACAATAACACCATCTGGCGGCATAGACAGGCCTTACCTAATTCAATTCTTCAGATACAGCAGGAGCCTCTGGCATAGAAAATCGTTGCCGGTACGGGTTTAGGTTGTTTCCATGCAAATCTGAAGTACTTTAATGGTGTTACAGCCGCTTGAGAGCCTTTCATGGACTTCATACGAATTACAAGTTCTAAAGGACTATGCGCCACGCGTAGTTTCGCAGACTTCATGCAATTTAAATCCTGAGAGATCGTACGGCCGTAATGTAACTACGTCGGCACTGCCACGCAATTTTTCTGCTTCTTCTACTCGAACTGAATTAGTTGTGCCATGTACATTATTCTGCTGGGCTTCTCACAGCCCTTACAAGCTAACAAAAAAAAAAGTACAGAAATCAATTTTGCATTCAGTATGGTTTTTGCAACTTGGTAAAGAGCCAAAAATGCAGACACTACGAAATATGAAGTTCACATATCACGCATCCATGACCACACGAATGCAAAGACATGCTTACTCCGTTACTCGTGTAATATATCACAAATATTACTTGAAGCTGGTAAAATTCGTTTTGTTCCACTTCGCTTTGCAAAACCAGCGTCTGTACATTCTCTTCCGAGGATTCAAACATCACAGTGGGTGGCTGTCGGTTGCGTAGTAGCAGGGATTTGTCAAGTGGTGAAAGTTAAACAGATCAGAGTCAGTCTTCGATATTCGTGCAGTGCCGCTTTCTCACGCGCCTTTCACAATAGCTACAGCACGTTCAAAAGTTTCCATTTCAACTACTTTTTATTGTGCCTTTAAAAAATAAAGACCAAGGACCAGATTTTGCACATTTCTGCTAGACATACTTTTTTCCCCCTTTCAGATTTACTTATTCCAGCGAATGACGCAGAACAATGGACCTATACACAGTACTGCCAACCAAATAACCAACAACACACTATGGACCTATACACAGTACTGCCAACCAAATAACCAACAACACACTATGGACCTATACACAGTACTGCCAACCAAATAACCAACAACACACTATGGACCTATACACAGTACTGCCAACCAAATAACCAACAACACACTATGGACCTATACACAGTACTGCCAACCAAATAACCAACAACACACTATGGACCTATACACAGTACTGCCAACCAAATAACCAACAACACTAAGGACCTATACACAGTACTGCCAAACAAATAACCAACAACACACTATGGACCTATACACAGTACTGCCAACCAAATAACCAACAACACACTACGGACCTATACACAGTACTGCCAACCAAATAACCAACAACACACTATGGACCTATACACAGTACTGCCAACCAAATAACCAAGAACACACTATGGACCTATATACCTATGTACACAGTACTGCCAACCAAATAACCAAGAACACACAATCTCCTTCATCCTCGAAGTGTTTTCAGTATCAGAATAAAACCAACATATACTCCGTCAGACACAGCATTCATTCTTAAATAGGTTTAAAAACAGCTACATGTTTCGGCTAAAATAAATAGCCACCATCAGGCCGTGAAACAAAGAAAAAAAATCTGAACTTACAAGTGTAATTTATTAGTTTGATATCTCAAGCTCATAAATTGCAGATGTTACGTTCAAGTTTCTACTTTCTTGTGCGGTCTGAAGATGGCCATTTATTTTAGCTGGAAAATGCAACTGTTTTTACATCTATTAAGAATGAAATAGAGTGCATTTTGTTGGACTGAATATTGTGTGATTTGATTATCGACAATGCACGGTATGAATATAAATAATATATAGACTATATACGTTGTTTGACGGAGCAGAACAACAACAACACACTTCTGATGCATGCCTTAGTAGTGTGAAGGTCAGGCATTACATCTCGATACCTCTCAGTATTGCAACTCCGTCTCCTTCAAAACCGACGAACCCTCCATCAGGTTTGAAAGGTCACTCACAACAAACAGGCCAAAGACCGGGCTTTTCTCTTCTCATCTCGTAACAAGCATTTGTTTTGGAGCGTGTAAGATCCAATTAAAAAATTGTTACTTATTTGGCTGACTTAACATGAAACACTGTGTGATCGCCGTGTCAGATGCGGCCAACGCGCGATCGTACTTTCCGAATTATTTTATTACCAACAAATCCTGTTAAAAATGGCAACACCGCAAACGTCTCGGGGCGGGACGCCATTCGAGAAAGTCGATGTACTGTTCTGAAATGCATCGTAGGCGATGTACAAAATTTAGCGAGACTAGAGTTATTTTTTTGGTACAACGGGTTGTGTGCACTCGGAACAGTCAGTATCCAAGACCAACACCACCATGATACTTGGAGCAGTGTGAAGCAATGGGGCCTACGTAGAACATCTGGATATAAGTACAGACTCTGACTACCATCACTCAAACACTTTAGACTTATACAAATTGAACTGATAACGTTGTGTTGTTCTGATTAATTATATATAAGGTTTACAGTACCGAGTGCATCTTTTTACTCGTGTCCCTAAGCTAAGACAAGTACCACCTGGCTTTGTCAAGGTCACGTAGCTGAACAACCCCATGTCTTATAAGCGCTGTAAGACGAGACAAGCGCTCAGACATGTGTTATATGTCATACACGGCATGTCGAGTGCTGTGCGAGAAATGTATTCTGCTACACCAGTGCTCATTTGTAAAACTCACTAAAAATGCCACACTTCACATTACATGGAAATGTAAACAGCCATAACAACAGACACTGGCGTTCCCAAAGTCAACACGTACTACATGCAGGTATTTTGTATGACCTTGAAGTCGGAATCAGGTGTGCAGCGAGTGCGCGCAAGATCATACGGCCCGTGTATTTCAAAGAAACAATACATTCCTACCACTGCAATCGTTTGTGACACCATTTCTTACATAGTTATGAGAAGGGGGAAAAATTCAAGGTTACTTCATGCAGGACAATGGGGCGATCCACATGGGAAGCATCTCAATGGCTGCCCTCGAAGAGGTACTCGGCGAACGGTTCATAACTTGGGGGATTCAGGCCTCCTAGACCTCCAGATCTGAATCCATGCGATTACTATTTCTGGAAGGCACTGAAAGATTATGTGTTCAATATTTTGCATAAGAGATGCAAAGATAAATTTAGAGGACAAGCTGCTAATATTTCAAGACGGGAGGTCCGTCGTGTTTCAAGAAATATTTTCAGACGGTGCGATACCTGCTTCGAAGCTGGAGGTCGGTACTTTGAGAGTTTCTATGAAAGATGGTAAGCTGAACTGCAGGAGAAAGCGGAAAATAAATTCTCGGTGAATGCAGGCTTAGCACGTGACAAAGCTCCCGTTGACAGCTCAAGTGCTCACGGACACAATTAAAGATACTTTCTGTGTAATCATTCTCAACCTGTCAACTTCTGGCTCTTTGGCATTTAGGTGTGTCGCTCATAAACTGGTCTACGAAGCTCATAACCATCTGAACCTCAGTACATAAGTGTTAATTAATCATGTATATGCAGATAAAATACTGACGTAAGATTTTTGGAGAGGGCTCACGCAGGAGTTTGCTATATCTGCAAATTCCATCGCAGATGAGCAAAGTTCTTATTAGCAAATGGCGAAACAATACGTTAAAGGGCGTGGCTGAGTGACAATGAACTCGTGACCTTCAAGGCCAACCACACACAACACACCGTACAGAACCAAATCAATTGATCTCACACATATCGACGTCAGCGGAGTCTGTCATGACAATGTCTGCCTCCACCAAAACCTATGGCTCAAAAGGGACTGGCTGATGCGCTCAAGCATCTCTTGGTTGCTACCTTACCACGGACCTAATGTCCAGCTACATATATATAAACGTTCTCGGACTGCACCGCAAAGATGTCAAACAACATCTATCCACAGAAACCTGTCCTGTCCCCCTTGACGCCCTCTGCATGCTACATGACTTACATAAGAGTGGGCATGAATCACTCACTACAGGCTACTGCAGTGTAATGCTTACCCTCTCGCTTCACATTCAGCAAGTCTTTGGTTCAAATTCCGGCCGAGAAACCGACTAACCTGACAATGATTTTCTTATTTTCCCTGTCGTGACAGCGTCAGAATAGCACTTCAAACAGGCCACGACCATTTCCTTCCACAATAAACCAGATTTCCCGCTGAAAACATAAATTCACTGAACCAACTGGTAACACATAAACAGCACTCACTGTGCTGGCAACAAGCCGGTAAGAAACATATTAAAAACCGGGGATCCACAAATTTCCAAAAAATCTAGGTGCCATCTCAAAATTCAAGGAACCAGTAGGGGCCACCACATACAGCAAGTTCCATACTGAAGACCCACAACTGTCAAGCGCCACTGTACCGTATTTAGTCGCCGACGCCACCTGGGGCCTGGGATTTGTGGTCCGCCATTTGTAACCTAAAAGGATGACACAAAACGGGGAAAAAAATACAAAATGAAGAGCTTGATATTCAGTGATTAAGTCAAGTACAACGACACGACCGGAACATGTGGCAAGCGTGGGTGAAGTCGGAGTGATTATAAATTTCTGTCCGAAAAAAAACTAAACGCCAGAAACCTAACACAGATGGGAGGACAATATTACGCTGTGTCTTAGTGAACACGTTGAACGGGCGCGGAATGTATTCAGATGAACAACCCAGCATTCAAATGCAGGTTTCAATAAACAACACAAAAATACGAATAAAGATAAACCCCCACAGTACTTTTCATATGAACATACTATAACGGGTTTAAGGTGGTACGCGGTGGCGCAGTTGGCTGAGGCACTGCGCTACAAGCCGGAAGGTCGCGGGTTCGAATCCCGATGGGGTCACTTTCACTTAATCCTTCCGGCTGCACTCGACTCAGCCTCTACCAGAAATGAGTACCAGGTCTAGTTCCTGGGGCGTAAAGGCGGCCGGTGCGTAGGGCTGACAACCTTGCTACCTTCATATGCCGATTGTCTGGAAATATGGGAGCCTCAACCTCCTGGAAACCTAGGGGCCTGCCCAGGCCTGTACTGTATAGGGATAGCTTTACCTTACCTTACGACGGGTTTAAACCTCTGTACATACGTTTATGGGCAAAGTGGTTCGAAATATTCACCCTTTAAGAGACTGAACTGTCTTCCTTACTCAATCCCCATGCACTACATTTATACAGGTAGGACCCGTTTTACGACACGGTTAGGTTCCAGCAAAAAAAGTCGTAAAACGAGACCAAAATATAATGTATTTGAATGAGATAGGTTCCAAAATTCCTAAATTTTTTTCCAAGTATGTACCAATATTTAAGGTAATATTTTGAAACAGACGTTAATTCAAAAGTCGTAAAATGGACCGTCGTAAAACGGGTCCTACCTGTACTTCAAACTCGGGGTTGTTCACACGTCATATCCTTCCGCAATTTCACTGTCTCTTTTTACTGCCTCTCGAGTGCAACTTCATCTTACTATCGCACTCATATCGCAACAACAGAACTGCCTTCTTCATCAACTGCAATCTCTGTATCTCCGTCTCCGACAGACCTCCGACCTCTAGGACTCTCACCGCCACAAACCAGAAGCCCATTCGTTAATCTACACAGCACTGCCTTACAAAATGCAACATGTGTTAGTAAAGTGGGAATGAGCATCCGGATGTACAAGACAGGAGGGCAACGATGCAAGTAGTGCCCTCAAAAAAGCAAGCACTACCACAAACGTAAGCATTCCGTTGCGCAACTGCTATTACAAGAAACACAAGGGCACCAGTTCGTACACTTGACCCAAGACATTACACAAGTGTCAGATACCCCGCAATTATTTAGAAACGCAGTTACGAAGCCATGTAATGGGGACAGTATAAGCAGTGCTCCTTGTTCCTTCAGACAACATAGATGAATTAACAGTCACATTATTCGAGCTTAGAACCCTCTGAAATGCCTCCAACACATAAATTACGTCTATTTCCGTACCCTAGAAATAAATGCGTCCGCCTAGTTTTGTCTTCAACCTTCCAACACGCCCTCAAACACAGCCTAAATTCCCTATCACTTCCTACAGCACTCTAGACATGGGCGCAAAGACTGTGGTATTCTAGATCAGGAATGTAAGCTAAGTACGAACTGAGGTCTCCAGCGTCCCAAAGACGTCTCACTTAGCCCAAGTGCGTAAAATTCACAATGGTAATATCGCGTGTGTCCTTCCGGGTGTTTTAGCTTCGGAGCTGTTCCACTGCATTTGGTATTGGTCATCCATTCCAAACGCTGTAGGTTGAATTTAACCTGTTCTTTTAACACGTTGTTTGCCTGTTAACGAAATACGAATAAATACACAGCGTCTCTCTGGTCTTTGCTCCGAGCATGGGGAAATACGAACTCGGTTTCGCAAGACGAGTCGGCCGAGTGTTAATGCCAACGTGGTACGACAGCTCAACTGTGCGCTCCACCGCTGAGAGAAGGTTGGAAGGGAGCGAGCCAAACAATTCCGTTGTTAAATAAGCGCTCATTTGTAATACGTCTGCCAAGTAACAATATTTGCCATGGGAAAAATGCCGCCGGAAGTTTTGAAAAAAAAAAATATCCCGCGCAAACAACGCCGTATAAAAGAACCATATATACAATAATGTACAATTATCGCATCACAAGTTCAGGAGACAAATACAGGGCATACACAAAAGAATGGTGCGGTTTAAATTGTGTTCACTATTAAAACCGCACCATTCTTTTGTGTATGCCCTGTATAAAATAGAAGAACTTGTATTTTCCTAGGATATTGCATGCTTTACATTAAGCAGTTACGCAAACATCCAAAATAACGTGTTGGTGTTACGACCACACCCACGCAGTTCATGAAGTTTCCTGTACATCACCTCAAAGTGAAGTACGCGCTAAATCATTAAGCCCCTGTCCCGTTCACAAATTCCGGCCGTTATGTTAAAGTAATCCTTACACCATAATTCAAGGAATTAACAGAAGAGAACATGCAGAGCAACCCACCACGACAGTATTCGAAGAGATACTGCCAGTATTTCAAGACAAGAACTCCGCTGTGTCGAGCAATAATTTCGCGAGGTGCAAGGCCCTGCTTAGACGCTGGAGGTCGGCACTTAAGACGCTTCTATGAATTACGGTTAAGTTGAAGTACCGCAGAAAACGGACTCCAAATTCTCGGCGGATGCAATAAAGCTTCGCAACACCTGCCACGCTGGAGGTAAAGGATCAGTGAGACACCCTGTACAACGTACAAAAGTAGCGTGGTAACAGCGTATTAGTACTTGCAATAAATAAATAAATAAGAAACAACTAAGACCAATGTTACATGTAAAATAGAATACAACGCATTTGGAAAATGGTTTTGGCTAACAACAAATATTTACTTTAATTTTCTACGACGATGGAATCAATCGCCTAGTAGCAAGAATCTAACAAAATTTGTCAATAAGCCATAGCAGCCAAATTACTCCCCTACGAACATCTGACACCACGTACCAGCATACCGATACTCCGGAGAATTTAGATTAGGGAGAATATTAAACAGAACGCAGCACGAATCAGCTACATTCTTCACAATACCTGTAGCTGATACTACAAAAGATCCTTAGATTTGTGAGATATTACAGAAGGAAGGGAGGGACATATCAGCCACCGTCTTCACAACACGTATCTGATACTACACAGAGAGGTGCATTTGAGACATAGCCTATGTTCAAACCTCTGGCGTAACCATGTGTTATTTATGACTTACGAAGACTTTACTCCGATCAATTCCGTTATAATTTTGGTAGTCCATATCACGTCTTCGTCCCTCAACCCCCCCCCCCCCAAAAGCAACGACATCCCCAAATTCATAAAAAAAGATCTGACAGCTCTTTTGCAATTATCATTCAGGGTGTTCCCCCCCTAAAAATAAGAACTGAAAAACGCCAGAACTTAGTAGTTACAAATAAATTCCAAAAGGTTCTGACGACGGTGTGTAATATTGAGAACCAATTGTCTTCTGGACTTTCTCCATCGTCGGGATAAAATACTAAAAGATAATATAAAAATCACGACGTTTCGGAAGCTGGTTCGTCTTCCGTCTTCAGGTGATATATCCTGACCTCAGGTATTCTTATAACAATGGTTCTACCGACTGAGGTTGTCCAGTGATTGAGATTAGCTCAGTCTAAAAGGACCCAACTGATATATGTCTCCCCCTCCCATCACCTGAAGACGGAAGACGAACCAGCTTCCGAAACGTTGTGATTTTATATTACATTTTAATATTTTATCCGGACGATGGACAAAGTCCAGAAGACAATTGGTTCTCAGTAGCAGTTACAATTCTGCAAAATGCATCTCAATTAGCATACAACGTTAAATATTCTTTCGATGACGTGCTGATTTAGACAGAACAGGCTACGCAACGTACGTATAACGCAACTTTACGACGCGTTCGCTTAACGTTTATACCTCCTCGGCTATCCAAACGCCCTGATACCATTTCACTCGCAGACGGCGCTTTTATGACGACTTAATGTCGCCGTCAACAATACAAGGTACTTCGGTCTTCAGTCAAAGTGCCAGATGTTTCCGTCCGATTGTAATTTAATGTCGCCGTCAACAATACAAGGTACTTCGGTCTTCAGGCAAAGTGCCAGATGTTCCTGTCCGTTTGTAATTTAATGTCGCCGTCAACAATACAACGTACTTCGGTCTTCAGGCAAAGTGCCAGATGTTTCTGTCCGATTGTAATTTACTGTCGCCGTCAACAATACAAGGTACTTCGGTCTTCGGGCAAAGTGCCAGATGTTTCTGTCCGATTGTAATTTAATGTTGCCGTCAACAATACAACGTACTTCGGTCTTCAGGCAAAGTGCCAGATGTTTCTGTCCGATTGTAATTTACTGTCGCCGTCAACAATACAAGGTACTTCGGTCTTCGGGCAAAGTGCCAGATGTTTCTGTCCGATTGTAATTTAATGTCGCCGTCAACAATACAACGTACTTCGGTCTTCAGGCAAAGTGCCAGATGTTTCTGTCCGATTGTAATTTACTGTCGCCGTCAACAATACAAGGTACTTCGGTCTTCGGGCAAAGTGCCAGATGTTTCTGTCCGATTGTAATTTAATGTTGCCGTCAACAATACAAGGTACTTCGGTCTTCAGGCAAAGTGCCAGATGTTTCTGTCCGATTGTAATCGAATTTGATTTTCTCGACACATTTCTGTCCGCAATAACAAATTCAACGAAAATCCGTCCAGTGGGCGTCAAGATGATACATGCGGAGAGACTAACGGACGAACAGACGTTAATGAAGGTAATAGGCGCTTTTCGCGAGTATGCGAACGCACCTACAAATCGAACATTACGTGTGTGCAACCTCCGTCGTCATATTTTACTGTAACAATGCACGTATTCGACCGTTTGCACGTCTATACAGAGGCAAGTACGAGTCATTTTACACGTTATAAACTCTTACGGTTCATGGCGATGATGAACGACGAGGAACAAACGACCACTTCTGCATCCATTTTGAGGTCAAATAAAAAGACATGTCCGCTGGTGCGAGTACGAGAAGTATAAATAGTTGTGGAGGCGGTCAGAACTATTTTAGGTCGCGCATGATGACATGCTAGCCTACAACTGGGCGGCTGAAGCGTTATGTGGTCCGCAGATACAGGTTTCTGCGCCATGTGGATGGGAATCTTTTAGAGATGCAAGAACCAGTAACCAGAGTGACAGCACTGTCTCGTGTGCATATGGCATGAAAATAGCGAGGAGAAGCAATTATCTATACAATTTCTAGTCACGCCGTTTGAAAGAGCCAGCAGCTACCCTTTTCATCAATCCTCTTTATTCATGTACATTATTCCACACCCTTCTTGACTCGTAAGTAAGAAGAAGAAGAATTAGAATAAGACATTTCGTACTGTCTCTCTAACAAACACGTTACGTAAACAGCACTATCTGCATTTTACACAACACGTAACTACACAAATATCTTTTAAAATTAATGACAGTTACATATTTACAGACGCTCCTACAGGCGTCTACCTTATTCCGGAAAGCGGACTTGCACAAAGTCAACAGTTAATACGGTAGCAACTCCAGCATGTCTATGCTATTATTACAGAAAGGAGGAGGAACAGAGAAAGAGGACGAGGAAAAAATAAAGAAGACAAAGAAGTAATATGATACAGACTAAGCAAACACCGTTTGAGGGATTCCCCTCCTCGAACCTCGAAAGTATGTTCCCCACAGATGTACCGAATGGATGGCTTAATAAGGGTCTTTACTGCCCGTGGATCAGTTATGGCTTGCTTTTCACACAGTTGTGGACTTCTTCACTGCCCAGAATGTTGGATTATGAGTCGCCCGTGACGGTAACACATGTGGTAGATATAGGAAATCGGTGTTGATGGTGAAATAAGAAAACGTAAGGTTCGCCTCCTTAGCATGTGAGAAACTATCTACCTACCTACCTACCTACCTACCTACCTACCTACCTACCTACCTACCTAACTCCATCGAGCAGACTAAACGGTGAAGTTTTCCTTATCCACGTCATGAAGGCATATACAAGGAGCAGAGGTATAGCGCCACTCATTCTTAACCTCTGTACTAAATGGTGAGTGGCTAACTTCACGCCCAGGCCGCTTTATCCCCGGAGAGAAGCTCCGGTACCCACTGAATAGGAGGCTGGGGGGGGGGGGCCAGAGCCGGTCTGGACGCTTTTGGAGAACAGAAAAATGTCTTGCCCCTACCAACATTCGAAGCCCGGACAGTCCAGTCCGTAGCCGACTAGGCTACTCCGGCTTCCGCATTGGGGAAGAGTCCTTCCTGCTAAGTTCACAGTTCCTCAGCAGTTCCAGAAATTCCCCGCATTTTATGGGACGAATCCAGTCCACGCCTTCCCCACAGATTTCTGTAACATCCGTTTTAATATTACACGCCCATCCAAAATCCTACGTGAAACTTCACAGCGTAATACAAACCGTAGGACACGCAATCGCGAAATGCTACAAGAAAGCAACCCATACAGAAGCAAACCCTTTTATTGCCTGACGACGGGTTATAGCCCATGCTTTAACAGACACATTAAACGCACTGCTGAAATCACGGACTTAAAAAATTATGTACACACTACAGATGAAATATAAAGTGTCGAACATCGCGACACAGTACGGGGGGCAAAGCGGCCGGGGCGTCAAGCTTACTACTCATCTCCATCTAGTTGCACATTATACTTCTAAGACAACTCAGAAAATCTGAAAGTTTCGGTCGTGAAGTCTTTTAAGACAGGCGGTACTAACTATCCCCTCATTCATCCGGAGAAAATTAGTTAAAAAAAACAGCATATACCAAGTTTCAGCCTGCATTTGTAGCTCTTACCGGGCCATCTTGAGGTTTGGACTGCTAGACCGTCGAACACGGGACCGATAGGTTATCCCGAAACGTCGGTAACTGCCAAACTACAACGCGTAACATCCCAAAAGAGCGAAGATCTAAAGTACTGATCAAATTTTGATTCTCATGTAACAGGATAATGGTTGCCGCCGTTGTTGTAACAGACTTCTCATAGCAATGTGCGTTACCTGTGCGCACATTCAGTGTTTGCTTCTGTGATTCAAAGCCTGTTGAATACTAGAGACAAATATTCCGCTGTGTGTTAACGTATTAGTAGTGCCAAATCCCCGCTATGTCATTTGCACAGACGCCAGGCACTGGTTAATTACAGGGAAACGGTAGACAGCGAAACGAAGACGACGCACAGGCACGCAGAAAATTCATTAACACAAGAGCTGCAATTCTGTAACCCGATAGTAATTACTGAAAACTCTCATCAACCTTCCGGATAAGAGTACCCATCACCACTACAACGTGTAGGCCTACACACACACACACTATAAACTTAAACCTGCGAAAGCATTATCGTTATATGAGGTAATTTCCCAGAGCGAATATCTCTCATCCCGTTACGCATACACCTTGACAGTACAAGGAGGCCAATTATCGGATGTGTGTTTGTTCCTTTGATCGGTGAACACTCCAGAACAAAGTTTACCTTCCATCTCCCTAAACCCATCCAACCACCACATTACAGCCCAAGATCGCTCGCTGAGTTATCAGACACTCAAAATCCCCAACCCCTTTCCCCGGGCCTTAACCCCTGATGAGCAACGTACAACGGAAATTCTCTGGGTAACCATGTTTACATGCAACGCGTGCAAAACAGGACGGCAACTTTACCGAAACTTGACACGCCTGTCGGTAATATAGCAACAGCTCAACTTTTTCAGGTGCATACTAAAACAGGCCACCTCAATCACCGTACCTTCTTCACTTCCCTACAACGCTCTACATTGCCCCAAACCTATATTTACCTGAAGGGCAAGCGGGCACAATACGGGAACCTTCAGAACTGTACAACTCAGTTTCTCTGTAATGAATGGAATGTCAAATACCCTTATTTTGTTTCTTTCCTCTTTTCCATTTTTCGTCTTCCCGCATCCTCCTCAAAACCATCATCGTTTGGTATTACGCATGCACTAGTTACCCAAACAGACGTTACCCAAATCACGTTCCAGACACTCGTGTTCGCCTATTACATGTATCAGTCACCAAGCTTTGCCAATAACAATACAGGCAATGTACATATAACGTAACATTGTGGCGCGTTCGCGTAACTATGGTTGCAATGGAAACGCAACTGTGTCATGTGTCTATTCCTGAGGTACATGTCACCGTCACTAATACAAACTTACTGTGTGTTGCAAAAAAAATAATTTTATGGAGAATTTAAATCGCCTGTAACAATAAAGTACCGAACAAATTTGGAGTTTCTCGACAGATTTACATAGAAGTCCACAATATCAAATTTCACGGGAATCCGTCCAGTGGGAACCGCTCTAATACACGCGGACGGACATGACGAAGCTAACGGGCGCTTTTCACGACTACGCGAACGCGCCTAAAAACTATTCAATGTACTGGGAGCATTTGAAGTGAATGTAAATTAAAAATACAGGTCTACAGAAATATTAACGTAAAATGAACAACTACGACGCTGTTGTGTGTAAATATCTGTTTCCATGAGTTTGCAAACTACACTTCAAAAAAAAACAAAAAAAGTCTACTGAGATCTGATAGCGTACAAATTCCGACGAAGAACTCGAATAAAAGCAATATACAGTACGTCATTTCGTCTCGGATGTCATCCAGTCTTCAGACAGATGAACATGAACACGTGCGTTGTCCGAAACCGCTCAGTGTATCAGAACCCCGCCCCATAAGCCTTTTTATCACTTATATTAAAAAAAAAAAGACTGAAAAGTTAGTTGTGGGGGTAAACTGGTCTAGAGCGTCACAAGTGGACGTCAGAAGCCAGAACATTTAAATCTGCATTAACATACACACGAGGATGAACAGAACAAAACGAAACGAAAAACTCATAAGAATAAAAGTGCTTACGGTTCGTGAGGGTCGGAAAAAAGGATCCACTTCAAATGTTAAACGCTAAACTAAAAATTTTGGAAAATTACTCAGGGCGGGAAAACCTTGGTACTGAACTACACTTCAAAACATAAAATACTGCGTACACAAACATACTCACAGACGCAGTGACGTAGCTACGTTTTTTGGCGACCGGGGCGAGTAATCGAACCGGCCGTTGCTAACAAAATTTTCAGTTTTCTAAAAAGCCACATTTATTCAATTTCCTTTCATCTGGCTCAATAATATACAATATGTTAATGGCAGAAAATCATTTTTCTCCCCGTCTAAAACATTCATTCTTGCGCCCACTTTGCCGCCCACCGGACTCTGCTGACCGACGTGTCCGCACCATCCTCCCTCCCCACGCTCAGCTACCCGCTGCACAGCTAAATTTAATTTTCTCGCAAGCTCTGACGCTAGTCGTGGCTACTGGTTACTGCAACCATAATCTGGTACACAAACGTAACAACTCCTCAGTTACAATTTCTTGTTGCCTACGTAGCTTCTTGGCACGTTCGGCCAGAAATGAAGTCAGGCAATGTATAACGTAACAATGCGGCGCGTTCGCCTAATGTTTATACCTCCTCGGCTATCCTAACAGTCTAATACCATTTCAAACAAGGCGAACGCTTTTACGGCGATGTAATGTTGCCAGTAACCATAAAACTACTTAGGTATTTACGTAAAGAGCCGACATTTTAACCAAATCTGTATATTCACAACAGATTTTCATAGAACATCCCAATATCGAATTTCACGAGAATCCGTCCAGTGCGAGCCGCGCCAATACACGCGGACGGACAGAAACACGAACATCACAAAGCTAACAGGCGCTTTTCGCGACTGTACGAACGCTCCTGAGACATTAGATTCCAAAGCAATGACTTCCCCCTTCGTAGCTGATTAAAACATCTGCTGTTAGAACCAACACACACTCTCACATTAAGCGCAATATGTTGCATATCACTTCCATCCTCTTTTCAGGGCTTTTGGGATATCATAATGGTAATGAATATGAAGAAGAGTTTAGGAACAAGAAAGTGGTATGGCTCAGGAAAGTTGGAATGAGTAAAGATTAAGGAAATTCGATAGTGAAATTTACTGCTTCACATCCGAAGCCAACCAAGTAACGTGAAACTCCCTAGAACATCAAAGAATATGGCTCCCAATGCTCCACGTTCAGAGACATGTAATAGGGTGCCATGAACAATATCCACTCCCATTCGCACTTAAAAATGTGACGCAGCAATAGTCACAACAAAAATAAAACATAAAATGTAACTGAAAATTTGTCTGGAATAATCTTCAATACAGGCCTTGATCAGGGGTGCACAAATGCCAGGAGACAACATTTTGTATTCTGGTGCCTCTGTTTTGGAGTCCTCAGCATGGAATTCACTTCATGTCAGCCTTCTGGCGCCCAGAATTTGAGATGGCTCCTAGATTTTTGGAAAATGTGTGCACCCACGGCCTAGACAACTTTGAGTAGTGGCAACATCTGACAAGGCAGAACGAAACTTTCTTTCATTCAGTCAGTTGCAGTGTCTTCAAACAGCAGTACAGCAATGTATCTGCGACACACCGTTTCGTTATCTACACGCAGTAATAAACGGCTGATCTTACCAAGACACCCGCCATTCAGGATTGTTCTATAGTCAGTATCAAAACAAAAACGCATGGAAATTTCGCTTGTAGAATGACCGTTCTGAACACTGTGGCGGCCCTGGGACGGGTATTCTCTGAGTAGCGCTCCCCAGTCTCAGTAAAGTACTAATGCCCCCCAGTCTCAGTAAAGTACTAACGCTCCCCAGTCTCAGTAAAGTACTAATGCCCCCCAGTCTCAGCAAAGTACTAACGCCCCCCAGTCTCAGCAAAGTACTAACGCTCCCCAGTCTCAGTAAAGTACTAACGCTCCCCAGTCTCAGTAAAGTACTAATGTCCCCCAGTCTCAGTAAAGTACAAACGCTCCCCAGTCTCAGTAAAGTACAAACGCTCCCCAGTCTCAGTAAAGTACTAACGCTCCCCAGTCTCAGTAAAGTACTAATGCCCCCCAGTCTCAGTAAAGTACTAACGCTCCCCAGTCTCAGTAAAGTACTAATGCCCCCCAGTCTCAGCAAAGTACTAACGCCCCCCAGTCTCAGCAAAGTACTAACGCTCCCCAGTCTCAGTAAAGTACTAACGCTCCCCAGTCTCAGTAAAGTACTAATGTCCCCCAGTCTCAGTAAAGTACAAACGCTCCCCAGTCTCAGTAAAGTACAAACGCTCCCCAGTCTCAGTAAAGTACTAACGCTCCCCAGTCTCAGTAAAGTACTAACGCTCCCCAGTCTCAGTAAAGTACTAACGCCCCCCAGTCTCAGTAAAGTACTAATGCCCCCCAGTCTCAGTAAAGTACTAATGCTCCCGTCTCAGTAAAGTACTAACGCTCCCCAGTCTCAGTAAAGTACTAACGCTCCCCAGTCTCAGTAAAGTACTAACGCTCCCCAGTCTCAGTAAAGTACTAACGCTCCCCAGTCTCAGTAAAGTACTAACGCTCCCCAGTCTCAGTAAAGTACTAATGCTCCCCAGTCTCAGTAAAGTACTAATGCTCCCCACTCTTAGCGGTATAATCAGGAGAAGCCTGTGTAATTTCCAACAAAAGTTATGCTCTTTCGGAAACCGGAGAGCATGTAGGAAAAGATATACTTTAATCTTTAATATTATTCATGATCCGTGCAGTAAACTAGTTCACAATATTTATTCCAACTGCACAACAATAAGACTATAATAATTTACAATTACATGACACTCCTACATGTTTCGACCTACTCTTTCCTTTGATAACCACTTCTCTGAAGACGGCCACTGTAGGCCGAAACATAGGATTGTCGCATATATTTATAAAACATTGTCTTTTTATTATTGTGTAGTTCTTGGAACAAATATTGTGAACAGGCACTTTCATTGTTTTCTTCCACTAATTCGTCATTCTTATTCATTTAGGGGGGGGGGGGAATCGTGCGTTGAAAGTTACCATCCATAATTTAAGCAGAAAAAAGCCAGCCCTCTTACATGCCAGTAAACGCAATTCATCAACAACGGTGTAAACAAACTGAAGCAGAAGATATGCGCTCTTTAAGACCAGTGTCAGGGCATTACAGACTGGATTAAAAGGAAATCAAGATAATATGGGAGCTTAGTTTCTTTCGAACGACAAAATTTACGGACGTAAACAAAAATATTTTTGTCTAGAATGCCTCTAGACCGTAATCGGCAGAACTGCAAGCCACAGGAAATAAGAAAAAAGTGGGCAATGTATGTATAAAACAACACTGTGGCGCGTTCGCGTAATGTTTATAACCTCCTCGGCTACCCTAAGAGTTTGATACCGTTTCCCTCAAAGACAGCGCTTTTTATGGCGATTTAACTAACGTAGGTAATACAACGTACTTAGGTTTTCATGAAAAGTGTCCGATATTTTTTGCCCAATTTTAACAAATGTTGTAGTTCTCTACATGATTCCATATAGTACCCTAATATAAAAGTTCCAAGGACGTACGTCCAGTGGGAGCCGCGATGATATATGCGGACAGACAGACGAACGGATATGACGAAGCTTACAGGCGTTTTTCGCGACTATGCGAAAAGCGCCTAACAAGGACGTCTATTTAAACGATGGATGACTTTTAAATAAGATCTACCAGGCCAACAGCCACCATCTACTGATGGTGATAATAACGAAAAGTCTTAGAAACTGGTTGAGAACGTCGAAATTCAAAACCCACACATTCCGAATGGAAATTAACACAGCTAACCTCGATCAATACGTTACAGAGGTGCAGCATGTCGTACAATGCTCAGCATCCACTGAAGGATGTCAACATAATACAAGGAAGAAAGAAAGAAAGAAAGAAAAGAAAGAAAGAAAGAAAAGAAAGAAAAAGAAAGAAAGAAAGAAAGAAAGAAAAGAAAGACAGTCCTGGCATGGGTCACACTACGACCGATGGATGACATCCATTAAATTCCTTCTACTTCTAGCGTCACATGTTACGCTACTTACACGCTAAAATCCGCATCCTCCTCCCCTCACGCACAAGGCAACGCTACAAGCATATAAACAACCAGCTGAGTAACCCGCAGTTACAGCCGTACATTATATGATGCCTACACCACTCTCCGACAACTACAAACCTGTCCAAGAACCCCTCGTTCTAAGAGCATTACTTTCAGACTGGCAGTGGGCGCAATTGCTACTAGTTAGCCTTGGCGATCAGCCTACGTACTCTGCACATTTTATTAGAAAATAAATTACTCTTCATCGCGTACATGATTATATGGACAGACTGAAATTACGTCACTCCATGAAGCCTACAGACGATACTTATCACTAATTTTCACCATCACGGCTATCTGTTCAGCATGAAACTGCTGCAAGATCGAGAGACACGGCATTAATGGCGCAGCTACAAAAATGCTTAAGAATCTCGCTCTACTTACTTCGTACAGACGAAACTGAACGACATCGGTATGGAAAATACGAAGTTGTTACAACTATTTTTGCAAAAGGTAAAGTTGTCACTGTCCACGTCATGTCCCACAGGGGGAGTGAAGGTATCGTTCCACTCATTCTTCACCTCCAAATTACATGTGGGGGAGTGAAGGTATCGTTCCACTCATTCTTCACCTCGAAATTACATGTAGGTGAGCTTTTAACAACACGTCCCGGCCGTTTAACCCTCCTATTTTTGTACTTTAAACAAGACAGGCGCTGTATGTATAGCGAAACACTGTGGCGCATTCGCGTAACCATAGTTGCCATGGTAAAGCAGTATTACACATTGTGAGTGTGTGTCTGTAGCCTTAGTTATCCTGCATGCAAAGCGCATGCGCCTTATTATATTGTCATATGTGGCCTGTACGGCTCTACCATATTGTTACACATTACCTCATAAACGGCACGATTTTCGGGAAAAAAGTTATTGAACATAAAATGTGTGTTTTGATTTTCTCTACAACTTCTGTCTCAAATATTTCTCATTCTAAGAAGAATCCAGCCAGATATTAACATAAATGTACATAGGTCTTCATGTAAAGTAACCGTTATTCTTGTCAGATTTTAATGACATTTCAATCGACAGATTTTCGAAAAATACTCAAATATCAAATTTAACGAAAATCCGTCCAGTGGGAGCAGAGTTGTTTCATGCGGACATACAGACGGACGTATAGACAGACATGATAACGCTAATAGTCGCTTATCGCAATTTTGCGAACGCGCCTAATTATAATCGCGGTTTCCATTATTTGCAATGATCCACTACAGGCAACTGGGTGCAGGCATGAGCTCTTAGATAGCATTCCCATACAAATTACAGTATGCGAGTTTCTAGGGCCACGCGGCGGTGTGGTTAAGAACTCCAACTATAAACCGATCCCAGTGGCCGTGCGGTCTAAGGCGTGGGTCTTCGGCCGCTCGCTTACTAGGATCGTGGGTTCGAATCCCACCGGGGGCATGGATGTTTGTGTTGTGTTAGATGTATGGACGATAGCATGAAACATAAGGTGACATGCAGGACTTCAACAGTACAAATGGATCAAAGGGGAAAACCCAGGAATTAAAAAAAAAAAAATCCCACCGGGGGCATGGATGTTTGTGTTGTGTTGTAAAAAAAAGACGGTTGTGGACCGTAAGTGACATGAAAAGGACGAAAAAGGATTAATACAGAACAAAAAGGGATCAAAGGGGAACACCCAGGAATTAGTTTAAAAAAAAAAATCCCGTCCAGTTTATAGATGTCTGTTTTTATGAGTGTTGTGTGTTGTGCAGGTAGAGGTCTGTGACGGGCTGATCACTCGTCCAGAGCAGTCCTACCAATTGTGTGTGTGTGTGTGATCAGATGCAATAACCCTCTACACCTACAAGATCAGGTAGAAGAAAGAAAGAAAATGACTATAAACAAGCAGTTAGTGTTACTTAACGCACAGCTTCGAGTCTCTGTAAATAACGATATCTGAGCGCACCAACACCATCAGGTCTACGCTGTGACATTCTGGACGAATTCGGCCAGATATGTGTATAAACTAGGCTATTCGATTCCTAGTTACTGGCTAATATTACTATTATATACACGGTGGTCCGCATAAGGTCTGCCCAACTTCATGATGTATGCAGGCCTATAAGAGTCATTTTGAGTATAAATGCTACACAAACATATAGCCGATCACCAACCGTTACGCCCCTACGAGCATTTTAATGTACGTACATGGCTGTAACCGAAAACTGTACAATGCATTTTGTACTCATACTGTACAAATAAAGACAAATTTGTGTGTCAGACAACACCAAACAAATTATATCCATTAAGTCTCAACGTACTGTACAACCACGTGTCCGACAACACAACAAAGCATAGGCAGCAATTAAGTCTTACCGCACAGTGTGTACAATGTTTCCCAACCTCAGGTCGCGACCCACATCAGGGTCGCGAACGGTCTGACGTAGGGTCGCCAGAAGGTTTATGAAGAACTCGATAATTATGAAGAACTCGATAATTATGAAAAAATCGAAATTTGTATCTAAATTCGTACAGAATGGGCGAGAAAATGTGATTATTGAATGTGTTTATTAATTTTAAACATACTGGAGCAATTACATTTTAAATAACTAATGAACACACTTTGTTATTGTACGGTACAACGTAATTGTACTTAAAGACAGTACTTCTGATGTTCATTACACGTTGCAGTAATATTGAGGCGGGGAGTAACATTAATTTTTGCATTAAATTTAATGTCAGTAATGTAAGAAGCTTTATTTAAAATAAATAACATATGTATTAAATTTTTCAGCCACTAAATTTTTGACACTTTTTCTGTCCCGTTCCATATGTTCAGTATTTCACAAGTTTTTATTCAGAAGCAAATGATTTGTCTAACCGGCACATGTATGGGTTACTTAAATAAATATTTGTTTCTTGCGTGTTCAGTGTATTTAATATTGTCCCGAAAATATTTAATTTGACAAGTAACGTTAAAAATTTAATATTATTTTAATAAGTGGCAATGTTATGTAGTGTTCAAGAATTGCCATTAGTATCAGTTCATTTACAGTAAATATCACTGACTATTGCCGTTTCGATGGTAGTGTCGCGGGTCACATACCGTTTGCTACTTTAGGATCACACACATAAAAGTTTGGTAACCGCTGATGTACAGCATCAAAAGGAAATTGTGTCAGACAGAGCCACAAAAGAAAAATGTTAATGTTTAGTTATGTTAACGTAGTTATGTTGCAATACACGTTCAGATTAGATGATATCAAACAACTTCAATTTTCAGTTATGATACTCTGACTGTGGTTCAAAATGCCCTGTACCGTTCTGCATGCACAATTCTGGGTCTCTCAAAAGAGAATTTGTTGCCTTTCTGGTATCGTACAGTATTCTGAAACATTCAAATGCTCGCAACGATGTAACAGTTGATAATCGGGCATATGCTTATACACGGCATACACAAAAGAATGGTGCTGTTTATATGGTTTATTCAATTGATACCGCACCATTCATTTGTGTATACCCTGTATATAACTGTCTTACTTAAAATGGCTCATACGATAACATCCCAAAGTCTGGCACACTATGCAGAATACCCTGTATATGATATATTATAATAAAATTTGTATAGGTCATTGATCAAAAACGATGTTCGAATGCAATCGTAAAAATTATTTAATTTATTTATTTTATTTAACGTTAGAATCAGTCTCAGAAATTCAGTTTTGTGCCTCAAAAAAATTAATTGTGACTCTTTCAAACACAGGTTACGTTCTAACAGACAGCATGCACGAATCTTGTCACCAGAAATTCAAAAAGGATCTATTTCTTGCATCAAACAGCTTTTATCGCCTCTATAAACATAGCAGCAAAGAATTTTTACGTGTCATCTGAATCAATCACCATGTACAATGCTCCCTGCCTTTCTTTTCCAGCACTTGCGGGAGGTACAGCCACTCCGCCCCGCCCTAGCCCGCCCGTTTCCTCATGAATGTCGCAATTACAAAACTTGGCTCACTCCTATATTTATCTTTATATCCAAACCGTCCAATCACACAACACTCAGCTGGCATTCCTCCATTTCCGTCTCCTCCATCCGCGCACAAAGCTGAAGCCGTGTTTGACTTGCATCTGAAACATTGGTCCTTACACCTGTTTTCTCTTTCCTTGCTTCGACACGACCCAACTCAAAAACTTTCAACTTTCACGTGCTAAAGAAAAAAAAAAGTACCACGCACCACTTCGTTATAGACTATCATCATTCATTTCGGCTAATACTACTTTTAAACTTGTCGAAACCCATGCCAGAAAAATAAAAGAATGTAAAATGTATGGATCCAAAGTTAATACCCACATAAAAAAAAACTGCAAGTATGAAGTGCTACAACTTTTTAAACAGCGTCATATTACCAGGTACTTTATATAACGGCAGTCAGAACAGTGCCGAAGTTCTTTGTTCCCTGGAGGCCTAAACGACCAAAACGAACTTCCACAGATAAAACACAACGCTGTCCTGCAATGTGGTTATGTCAGACCACCATAACGAACACACAACACACAATCGAACTCGGTTATAACGTCATGAAAGGGGACTGAATATTTTGTGTCGTTATAAACGAGTGTTTTTACCGTTTATAACCGAGGAGTATAATGTCCCGGTCAACAGTGAGGAATTGGTAACAGAATATCTGACGCTATAGACGAGGTGTCGCCTAAACAGATGTCGTTATAACCGGGTTCGACTGTACTTTTGTGCTACCTAATTGCACTGTGACGCTGGTCATTGATTTCATCGAGGATGAACGGAAGACTGATGAACGAAAACAGGCTTGAGAACTTCGGAAGGTACTAAGTTTAAAAAACCAACAGAATGCACTTCACTTTCACGTTAATATGTATTAATTAACCCCTACATATGTTTCGGTTTTACGTCAAACCATCTTCAGGGGGATCAAAACTACGTTATATCACATCCAATATTAATACAAGTCTAAATATTGTGCAATGTCTGGCATGCTATTACAATCACAATCACAATGATTGTAATAACATGCAATGTCTTGCATGTTATTACAATCACAATCACAATCACAATGATTGTAATAACATGCAAGACATTGCACAAAATTTAAACTTGTATTAACATTGGATGTGATATATCGTAGTTTTGAACCCCCTGAGGATGGTTTGACGTAAAACCGAAACATATGCAGGGGTTAATTAATACATATTAACGTGAAAGTGAAGTGCATTGTTGGTTTTTAAAATCTGAATCGTAAAATGCACGGTGAGACTTAACATAAAATTCGGAAGGTACTATCTCGCTCACACTGAGTCTACAGGTAGAGTAGAATGTCTACGCACATGATACTCATCTGCATGAGACAACGACGCGCTGAAATCAAAATCTTAATATATCGATGATATTTGTCATTAACCAAACGCCACAGAAACCTACTGCTTTCGAATTAGCAGTCGCACATAGCCGTAAGTGCTTCCGTTACTCTGGATTTCATAAGATGTAAAATGATACATATTCTACACTGCCTACAGATTATATTTTACGCACCTTCAGTTTATTTGGTGATGGGTAAGTAAAAAAAAACATCACCGTGCACGCCATGGAGGTATGTGGGAGAGTAGAGGTATAGCTCCACTCATTCTTTATCTTGGTATTAGATCGAAGTCAATGGCCAGCTTAACGCTTTACCCCAGGGAAACAGTCCCCCGGTACCCACTGAATATATGGCTGAATGGACCCCAGAGCCGGTATGGAAGCTTTGGACAAAAGAAAAATCTTTTGCCTATGTTGACAATCGAACCACGGGTCGTCTGATGCCTGGCCCGTCGCCTAGTCACTATACTGACTGAGCTATTCCGACTCTTTCTACAGGCTGACCTGAGGGAAGAGCGTGTACGTACGAGAGTGCATTGGAGTAGGTCCATTAAATTCAAAAGAACTAAATATTAAGATTAGAAAAACCTTATCTCGATATTCCGACAAAATTCCAGCGAAGTGTGCCTTTGGGGTATTACTCAAATGGCCGGCTTCGCCTATATACAAATCAGGATCTCCTTTCCTCGGACGACCGCCACGTGAATTTCAGTAAAGTTTTATACCGCCTGCGGATCACGTACACCCATCCCTTGTTGCGTTCCTGAATACGTGGGCGTAAATATAAAAAAAAGGCGTAAATAAAAATGTTCTTCCAACCAGAAATGAGGGGTTTGCGTAAAAGAACGCAGCCAACCAAAGGGCGTTAAATCGAAAATGAGAGGGAGCAAATTAAGACGTTCTGTAAACTGGCAAGGGGCGTTAAAGCAAAAAGGCGCAAAACAAGGACTAGATGTATGTACAACATTCACGAACAAGCGAAAGATGTTGACATGTTCGTCTGAATTAATTCGTAGCGTTTTTACAAGCAGTGCCTTTCGTAAGTTACTTGTGACACAAATAAATGCGACCGACTTGCCGATCGGTCTCTATAATTTCATGTCATTTCCGCGAGACTTCAAGAAGTCCGGTACTTAAACAATGAACTACGTGCTTTTTTACTGCTTTTTAATATATGCTATGTGCCATTCACTACCGATCCCGGTGGCCGCTCGCTTGCTGGGATTGTGGGTTCGAATCTCGCCGGAGGCATGGATGTTTGTGTTGTGTTTGGTGTAAGGACGGTAATATGGAACGTAAAGTGACATGGACGAAAAGGATTTAAACAGTACAAAAATGGATCAAAGGGGAAAAACCCCGGACAGGCAAAAAAAAAATCCCACTGGGGGCATGGATGTTTGCGTTGTGTTAGTTGTAAGGACGGTAATATGGAACGTAAAGTGACATGAAGGACGAAAGGATTTAAACAGTACAAAAATGGATCAAAGGGGGAAAAACCCCGGACAGGCAAAAAAAAAAAATATCCCACCGGGGGCATGGATGTTTGTGTTGTGTTAGTTGTAAGGACGGTAGTATGGGACGTAAAGTGACATGAAGGACGAAAGGATTTAAACAGTACAAAAATGGATCAAAGGGAAAAAACCCCGGACAGGCAAAAAAAAAATTCTCGCCGGTGGCATGAATGTGTCTGTTGTGAGGGTTGTGTGTTGCCAGGTAGAGAGAGGTCTCTGCGTTGGGCTGATCACTCGTCCAGAGGAGTGTGGTGCGTCTGAATGTCATCGTAAAGCCTCGATAATGAGGAGGCCCTGGCCCACTAGAGGCTGTTGTGCCATTCACTGTCGCTACCGTACGATGAAGGCAATGACATAATCGGCTTAAGTAAATAAATAATCCATCCCAAAACAGCATCAAGCACGTTATGTATCGGGTGACGGTCACCGGTGCACGAGCTGTAAAAATGCCAGCAATCTGAAATCGGGTTTGTCGCAATGTTATCAGTGCAAGCGATTGGAATTAGTGTTTCTTACAACCCGATGAACACAAGCGATTTGAAACTATTGTTTCTTATGATTCAATAGGTCCAAGCGACTTGAAGCTACTTATTCTTGCAATGCGATCAGTGCAAGCGATTTGAAACTAGTGTTACTTGTAATGCGATCAGTGCAAGCGATTTGAAACTAGTGTTACTTGTAATGCGATCAGTGCAAGCGATTTGAAACTAGTGTTACTTGTAATGCGATCAGTGCACGCGATTTGAAACTAGTGTTTCTTGTAATGCGATCAGTGCAAGCGATTTGAAACTAGTGTTACTCGTAATGCGATCAGTGCACGCGATTTGAAACTAGTGTTTCTTGTAATGCGGTCAGTGCACGCGATTTGAAACTAGTGTTTCTTGTAATGCGATCAGTGCAAGCGATTTGAAACTAGTGTTTCTTGTAATGCGATCAGTGCAAGCGATTTGAAACTAGTGTTTCTTGTAATGCGATCAGTGCAAGCGATTTGAAACTAGTGTTTCTTGTAATGCGATCAGTGCAAGCGATTTGAAACTAGTGTTACTTGTAATGCGATCAGTGCAAGCGATTTGAAACTAGTGTTTCTTGTAATGCGATCAGTGCAAGCGATTTGAAACTAGTGTTACTCGTACTGCGATCAGTGCACGCGATTTGAAACCAGTGTTTCTTGTAATGCGGTCAGTGCACGCGATTTGAAACTAGTGTTTCTTGTAATGCGATCAGTGCAAGCGATTTGAAACTAGTGTTTCTTGTAAAGCGATCAGTGCAAGCGATTTGAAACTAGTGTTTCTTGTAATGCGATCAGTGCAAGCGATTTGAAACTAGTGTTTCTTGTAATGCGATCAGTGCAAGCGATTTGAAACTAGTGTTTCTTGTAATGCGATCAGTGCAAGCGATTTGAAACTAGTGTTTCTTGTAATGTGATCAGTGCAAGCGATCTGAAACTCAAGCGTTTCTTACAATAAGATCAGCAGGCCTACAAGATAGTCAAAAACAAGGCGTGTCTTGCAATGCCGTCAGTTTACTGGGCTGTTCGTTGTTCAACTCCAGGATGTTTAATTTAAATACTTGTAAGGATTACCGTCTTCTCGGATGTGTTGCCGTGCAAGAGAGGAACATGACGCCTCCAGCTTCAAGGTATAAAAGTAAGTTTATACGTACCCACCAAAAAAAAAATATTTGTGGTTCATATTCGGGAGGTCCCAAGATCAAATTTCGGTCCGGAGACAAGCTGGAGTGACTGAGGTTTCCGTGGTTAGAATCACTCCTTTTAAGCAAATGCAAGAACAGGCTATTGCTTAAAATCAGGGTAACTTCTTTCTTCCAGATCCCGTTCAATTAACTGCTCCATCATTCAACAATTCGACGCTATACATCAGAAGATAATGTTCACACCCTCCGTCGTAAAAAAAAACTCAATCTTACGACAGACTTTACGTGAAGAATCACGCCACTTAAATTGTGAACAAGACTGTCAGTAAGTTCAGCATTCGCACACAGAAAGTTACCCTTTTACTACCGGCCTATAGTTTTACACCGACCGTGTCACTCGACACCGAAATTATTTCGACTAAATCAACTGGTAATTTTGTTCTTAGATAATTTTCACACCTTACAAAACGTTGAAGTATGGCATTAAAGTATGAACAGCCCTGATTTTATGCAACCTTTCTGGCAGGTGCACACGAGGTATGCAGTCACAGCGCCTCAAGCGTAACCGGTTTGTCGAGGTCCGGTGATTTCAACAATACATAAATAGACAATGCCTTGACTCACGTATAACCCCACTAACAGAAAATGTGGAATTATCGACAAAGAACACTCCAAAGCCAGCAAATTCTGAACAGAACATAATGCTGATATGCACAGAAAACGATGACGTATTGCAAAGACGCCCAACTGAAGCTGCCGACGCATTACAGCCGAAACGTCAATTTATAGTCCATTTGCTTTCAGTTTCAGTCGTGATTCGTTTCAACATTCGCGGTGTTTCTTTCCAGGTGACTGGTCCCCTACTGGTTATGTCTGCTGCAGCTACGTTCGAAAGACAGAGGCAAAAATGGGTGTCCCGTACAATTAGTAACTAGGACATTACTCATTCTGTTTACAACGTATTCAAAATACTTATATACTTAAAGCTAAAGGGTCGAAATAAATGCATAAGTCAGTAATATATTTCAAGATGTCACTACGTATAGGACTAGCACGTGTGCTTCTTGCGTAATTAACAAAACAATTCGACGCACATACAGTAAAACGTTCACTACACTGAAGGCAGCTAACGCCACCCGAACGGACGAACATCCTACAACCGTTAGCGGGATAAACGGCAAGCACACGGCTGCATTGCAGTGCAAACTCAAAAACTCCTACAGTAAGCACATCAGGAGCAATTTAAAGAGTTAACAGAAGTGAACTTCAGCAAATAAAATACGTACGCTCAAATGGGCTACCTACTCAACAATTAAACCAACAAATGCACTTTATTTTTTAAGTATGTCCATTAACCCTACGTACGTTTCGGCTGCAATAGAGCCATCATCAGGAGTTCAAGGTCACGTTCACTTCAACCTTCACTAATCCATTTGGTATCACCACATATACACCACAATGTATGTCACGTTTCTATAAACAGTTGATAACACTCACTGTTTTCGTTTATACAACCACACAATTACTTTTAAATGTCTTGGTGTAGGTTGTTTTCATCTTTGAGTTAAAAGCGTAAAAGATGATAATACAATGTCATTAATAATAATAATAATAATAAAGTACGGCTCGACAGCCCTGTATGGGCCTGGGCCTCCTCGTTTCGTCGAGGTTTCATGGTCACACACATTTGAGACACACCACAGTCGGTAGGACTCCTCTGGACGAGTGACCAGCTCGTCGCAGAGACCTCTACCTGACATCACACAACACTCACAAGAGACAGACAGACATCCATGCCCCCGGTGGGATTCGAACCCACGATCCTAGTAAGCGAGCGGCCGAAGACCCTCGCCTTAGACCGCACGGCCACTGGGATCGGCATACAATGTCACTAAAAGTTGTTAAAAATTATTAAAAATTGCTGGCAATTGGTTTGTATACAAGTAGTGTTTTCCGAGCCCTGTTTTTGTTGTTAAGTGTCTTGTGGTGTGGCTGAGTCAGCAACAGCTCTATTGCAGCCGAAACATATGTAGGGTTTGTGGACATGCTTAAGAAATAAAGTGCATTTGTTGGTTTAATTGCTGAGTGATATCAAAATGCACGGTGAACACAACGTAACATTTATGGGCTACCTAGTTTCAGAACCTAGTAATTAGATCACTGGTTTAGTACAGTCGGCCTTCATGCTTGGCACAAGCCACTATATTTCACTGCTATGTGTTTCACTTCATACACCAGGCTACTCAGCATATTCTACTCTTTCCACACCTAGTGGTATAAGTTCGTACTAGCAGCAGTAGTGTTATCTTGCGGTAAGTCTGGAAACTATTTGATCGCACAACGTATGTGTGATGAAGGCAAATCGGAAAACCTGTGACCGGTGCCCACGTTCAGAATAATGACATGGTCACTTGTTCAGTCTGTAACGGTTCATGGTAAGTACAGCGTTGTAAGCGAGAAGATAGCTCACTGTACAACGTGACAATTTCCCTCTTCACGCAGAAGGTGCAGCTCACCATTCACCGCCAAAAGTCGAAGTTAAGAATCCATGTAATTTTATCTCCATTCACCCTGTACGCCATAACTTCACAGTGCTCGGTCTCTGAGGCAACATTAATTACTGAATAATGGTGCTTACGTAACGTAATCACCACCGAGAGGACAACACTGCAACTGTGACTACGGCAGTGAAATGTGGAGTGAACGACACACAGCGGTGTTCCATCACTCTTCACACTGCATGAACAATCTAAGAATACCACACCTGACGTATCGTCACTTACTTCCTTATACATATTGACAGAAAACTTTACAGCTACTATTTAGGCCTACTTAAGGGTTAAACCTGCTTATAACCGATGTCAAACGAAGTGACGTGTTCCATTTTGTGACAGTTCTCCTTTAGACATAACAGAAGTACTTGCTCAAAATAAAACGTACCGCAAAGTATGAGAAAAAGATCATACTACGGAGGTGTATGTATAGCAGGATTAATTCCAGAAAGTCCCCAGCTTCAGGCGCAGGTAACATTACCGGGCCTTGGCAGACGTCACAATTCGGGAAAGTTCGAAAAGTCACGTGCGCGTAGATCGGCCGTGTTTCTGCAATCGTAGTGGTGGAGGTGCCAGTATTCATCTGCTCATATAGTAGCTGGAATAATGTGACTTCGTTAAGGTTTGTGAGATTCGCGCAGAAAATTGTCATGCAAAATGACGGAGACTTTGTGGATGTGATCCTGCTATACTGGTTACTTACAGTAACACCGCTTCTTTACTTGACAACTGTCCAACATGCGGTGCTCTCCACATAATCAGTCAACGGTTGGTCCTACTTATTTACACCTCAGACAATTATGACCTCTCTCCGATAAAGTACAGCAAGTACAGTTTAGAATACACTAACTCGGGTGCGACTAAAAAGAACTGCTTTTCGTTTAAACTTTGCACCTTTAGAAGGTAAAATGTTCCAACTTATCGGAAATGAATTTACTTTGCATTTCACTCCACATTACGAGGGCGGAGAAGTTAGCAGATACTTCTGAGTTTAATCCCAGCTGGGTGTCAGACCATGCAGCAGCAATGGCGTATTTGGTACGTCGACTACGCTACGGGCTGCATGGTTCGGGGGGTTCGACTCCTAGCAGGGGAGGTTTTTGTCTTCCCCCAAAACATCAAGGCCGGAACTGGGGCCCACCGAGCCTCCTCCCATTCAGTTTGTAGCAGAGGCAAAGCGGCTGTGCGCAAAGCTAACAACTCTCATGTAGTGACAAAGTGATGAATGAGTGGAGCTAAACCTCTGGTCTCCCAACGTGCCTTGATGGGGTGTATACGGACAACGTATCACGCACGTGCCCAATTCCGAAAGTGACTCTCTGTAATACATAGGACTGGGTACCGTTCACTACACAGGCCGCTAGAGAAAATGGAAACGTTTCCACGCTCCACGGAAGTGAATAATAATAATAATAATAATAATAACAATAATGTAGTCTTACAACAGACCCATAGCCTCTTCCAAAGCGAGTTCTCCGCAGCGCAATCTAGTGATTCCTCTTTCAATTTCCAGTATCTTTTCGTTTCCTAAAGGCCATCCAGTAGCTGCTTACGTATTCTTCCTCGTCTTCCCGTCCCTTGTATCTTTCCTTCAATGCCGTGTTTTAAATGGCAATTCCTACGTTAGCCTTCCTTCTAGTAATTTACTATATGTGGGACGTTCTTTTGTTCCTTCACTGTTTCTAAAATATCAAGCAAAAAATAAACGTAACTATCACAGACATTACGCGAATTACGCTTTCAATAACGTAAACCAAGATGTGGAATGGCAAGTACCCGTTCATTGTAATTCTGTATCGGTGGCAGATGTGAAGAACTGGCAGTAACACCATTTAATACCTATACTTTTTCTGAAGCCGAAAGGCAAGACGACAGTACTAATGAATTAGGATATGGAAGCAAGCAGTAGTAATTAGGTCTGAGGTATTATTCCAGTATGTCGGTAGGGACTGGACGAAAGAACACGACACACACTGTCGGGATTGGAAACTGGCACTCCCCAAATACAATTCAGAAGCGCTACTGCTAAATCTGATTCGGTATTCTGTAATCACGACTCTATGAAAACGTGGAATTTCCGAACCTCCTCCATCAATCACGTCTACCACTAGTCCGATTCCTGGAATGACCAAACAAATAATGTCTGATAAAAAAAAATCGTAGGCCTCGCGAAAGACACGTTTTCCGATCCGAACTGGCGTTCCACGAAGTTAATAAGACTCCTTACGGACATACCACAACAGTGTCGGCCGGGATTGCGTTTCGTCATAGCGACTCGCTACGGCCTGGACTGTCCGGGGATCGAATCCAGGTGGGAGGCGAGATTTTCCGCAGTCCTGGGGCCCTCCCAGCCTCCTGTACCGGGTCTATTTCCCAGGGGCAAAGCGGCCGGGGCGTTAAGACTCACCACCCCCCCCCCCCCCCCGCCGACGTCAAAAAAAAGTGGACCTATGCTTCTACTCCCCTTCTGGCCCTTCATGGCCTGTTCTAGGGTGAACTTTACCTTTACCATACCGCAACACCTATAATTTGTCTGTATGCGTCTGAACATTCATATAATGAAATAACACTTCGATGAAAGTTATTGGCTTTAACGAGAATAATTTAACAGTAATCCACTGGAATGACGTGCCAGAAAATGAACGTACCAAGGAGACGATGTACATTATTCAGGTCCAGTGAGTAAGTAGTCAATAACAAGCGTTAGCAATAACAATATGACGACACATCAGCGTTTATTCACGTCTTCACGATTATTGGAACCTCTACACCTTCTCCACTTTCATGACCACAGGCACATTGCCAGCCGAATCACTGAATTGTTTCGGTGACCGGGTTCTTAAAAACTTTTCCTCTTTATCTTCATCGCGTTATTTTAAAATCAAACTAGAACAGACTTATTTCGCGAACAAAGACTAAATAGAATTTTAATTAAAACTGTACGACTTCCAGCGACAGAAAATTCGCCTAGTCTTCACATTTCACTCTCACTGTAAAAAAACAGGTTTCTGACTCTACACAGCTGTCGATTTAAACTCTCATTTCTACTGATCACGGATTATGAGGACATTTCCACCGAACAGATGATAACTACTGATAATGTGGGCAGTTAATAGAGTTCGGTTTTGTGGGCTACTTGAGGCTATGGACCAATGCTGCTTGAACGACATGCAGTTAAAGAAACACGCAACCTGGTTGTGCACGACGACCTGCTTATATTCCGTCCACGTATTCTTCACGCCCTGTATTGAAATTCTTAAAGACGTGATTCATACAGAAAAAGAGCACTGCATCTAATCCCTACGGAATGTGCCAGGTTTAATTTTCCTTGAATTTCAACTAGTGCAAAAGATAGGCTGCAGACTGAACTGCAGGTATATTATAGATCAAAGCACGTGTATGGCGAGCTAATGCGATGATTTACGCCATGTGTCAAGACACTGATGGTGTCTTGTACGCTAAAGTACGTACACGACAGCGAGATCGTCTGACAACAACGCCATCTGTCAGACAAAGAAAGTAACATTCACGTCCTCTGTGAGTCACTTAGCAGTGACTGCGCAGTCTAAGGCGTGGGTCTGCGGCCGCTCGCTTGCTGGGATTGTGGGTTCGAATCCCGCCGGAAGCATGGGTGTCTATCTCTTGCGAGTCTTGAAGAGTTGTCAGGTAGAGGTCTCTGCGACGAGCTGGTCCCTCGTCCAGAGGACTCCTACCGAGTGTGGTGGGTCTAATGTGATCGTGAAGCCTCGATAATGAGGCCCTGGCTCACTAGGGGCTGTTGCGCCTTGGGGGAGGGGGGGCCATGAGTCACTAACATACACACTTAGTAAATCAGTCTCCAATTAGGTATGCTACTCTTAATGTTTATTGTACATATGAAGATTATATTCAAACATCTTGTCCACTCTGTTTTCACTGCAATTACTGCAGTTTTTGAACTGATCATCGAAGATTTCGTGTTATGATCTTTTTCAATCCCAAACAAATCTCGAGAAAAACGTCGTTCATGACGCTCTTAGCAAAAGGTGACAGTGAAATCGTCTTATGATACATAGTTTTAATCATACTGCCTAAGACTCGACACCAAATTACTGCGAACAAGTGTTAACCTAACATGCAGCCCTTGAGACTGCCACAAAGGAATCACACACGGTTTACACGAGTTTTGGGCGGACATATACCCACCCACAGCACTTCCACGTCGTTACAACGGCACATTCAGAATAAATCGACAGTCTCTACAAAGCCTCAGCTAAGGTGTCCTATCCGATCTCTCAGACGACATTCGAGATCAGCAGCAGGCCTACTCAGCACTACAGAGCTAGTTCGGTGCGTGCTTTGTTCATTTATAACTAACTCCATGGAGCGGAGTCCTTCCTGAGAAGCTAACAGGTCGTCAGCTAGTCAAGAAATTCCCCGCGTTTTATGGAACCCGAAGGTTCATTACCGCACTCACAAGAGCCCGCCACCTGTCCCTATCCTGAGCCAAAGAATCAGTCCAGGTCCGAGGCTCTGTATAGTGTTTCGTAACATGGTAATTTTTTACGGTGAGGAGTTGTTGGCATCTCGCCCAACCCCCAAGCTGGAGGACCACCCCTTGTCGGCTGTCTGCGACTGCATATTCGCAGCTACCCTCCATATTCGGAGGCCGTTCCTGCATCCGCAACCCGAGGACGCGCCATGCCGTGGTGACAGGGACCCACTAATTTGTTCATGTATATCCAAGTTATTGTATACACGATCTACAGAGTGTCCATTTTCAAGTGGAAACCGCTCACAGTGTGTACATTAACAACCTGCACTACACATGGAGGTTATTATATCGCGGGACTGCTCCCCGTATACCAAACGACATCGTCGCTGCATATCCGCCGATGACGCAGCCCGTTTTGCAGTGCTCAACTGCCCTCGGTCCAGCTTAGAAACTTTATTAGCAGCAGCAGCAGCAGCAGCAATAATAATAATAATAATAATAATAATAATAATAATAATATCAGTTCTATCCCTGTGACAGGACAGTTGAACACGTTGAACACAGGATATGAAGAGCATATAACAAAGATGAAAATATCACTCTTACTTTACATGGGCGATTTGAAGCTTATCAGCTTCAAAACAGAGGAAGGGCTCCAAAAGCAGGTAACAGGTAAAGCAATCCCATTACAGGCCTTGACAGGCCCTTAGGGTCCAGGAGGTCGAGGCTCCCAGATTTCTAGACAATCGGCATATGAAGGTGGTAAGGTTGTCAGCCCTACGCACCGGCCGCCTTTACCTCTCCAGGAAAGATTCCTGGTACTCATTTCTGTTAGAGGCTGAGTCGACCCCAGGGCCATAGTGCGACCGAATCGATTATGTCAATGAAAAATTCCAATGACACCATAGGGAATCGAACCCGCGACGTTCCGGTTTGTCCAAAAGCAGGTGCAAACAGGTAAAACCTTTAGTGATGATATCCATATGGAATTTCGACTCTACAAGTATGCAAAGACCGCACTCAGGGAAGGAAAAACAGTTCACTCGCAAAATGTCATACTTGATATCAACAGAGAAATGCAAGAGCTTGAAAAGGGAAAAACATACAAGTACCTAGGGATTGAAGAATGTGAAGTTATATAACATTAACAAATGATACTGCTCTCTGGGTTGCATAACAAGAATAGAAGTACTGCAGCTGAAGCATTAGCCGTCCCGGTATTTGGACACGGTTTTGGTATAATTAATTGGAGATTAGAAGAAATACATCGGACAGGCAAACCAAAAATACATTAACAAGGTATAGCATGCATCATCCGAAAGCTGACACTTTGGCTACATGTGAGGAGTAGGAGGAGGAGGAGGAGGAGGAGGAGGAGGAAGAGGAAGAGGAGGAGGAAGAGGAGGAGGAAGAGGAAGAGGAGGAGGAAGAGGAAGAGGAGGAGGAAGAGGAGGAGGAAGAGGAGGAGGAGGAGGAGGAGGAGGAGGAGGAGGAGGAGGAGGAGGAGGAGGAGGAGGAGGAGGAGGAGGAGGAGGAGGAGGCTTGTTACAAATTGCAGTGACATACAACGCAGAGATAATCAACACTGCAGAATATTTGAATACAAAATATGAGGAAGAACAATTTTTCAATACTGTTAAGAGCCATTAACGCAATCACCCAAATATGAATTCAACAATTAAAATAGCAGCAAAGTCGCAAAAGAATTAAACCAAACAAATGAAAACAGTAACACAAAAGAAAAACGTATACAACACAAAAAATTAAAATTCGGAAAGTCCTTAAAGGAAAAGTAAGAAAGCAAAGTAATGCATGGCCAGTATATTAGAAGTACAGAGACGGCTTATTAGTGAAGCAGACTGTCGAGGTGAGTTCTGAAAGCAGAAACTAAACGTGAAAGAATAGCAGCACAAGATCAGACGTTACAAACCAAACATCATGCAACAAAAATACTGAAAACAGAACAGATAGCAAATGCAAACTACGCGAACAGTACGACAAGACAATAGACCATATTATATCAGCATGCCCAATGTTGGAAAAAGAACAATACGTAGACATGACAGACTAAGTGCTCAACTACACTTTGGAAATACGGGTAAAATTAGACGAGCAACAATGGTATCAGATTATACCAAAATCAGTACAAACAAGTCACGAAAGTAGGGTAACCATGTCTGGGAAATCGGGAAGGAAAAACTGACAAACCATCCATAACAATAAACGGGACAATGCACAAGGAACATGTCTGTTAAAAGACATTAGAAATGTGATCAAGAAAGAAGCCGAGAAGATTTTAAAATATAAAGACTTTAGAACAAAAATAGAGCGTAGGCAGAATGTAAAAAAAAAAAAAAAAAAAAAACAAGTATTATTTTTAATAAAAGGCCAAATTGAACCATCTCAAAATCATTCAGATAATATCTAGAACAACATAGCTGCAAAGCACTACATCAAGGAACTACAGAAAACAGCCACACTGGACACAGCGCACATACTTTGGAAAGTACTAATCTGAAAGTACAAAACGTTTATCATGGGTAATGACATTACGTGCACTATACAGCGAACTGCAACCACAGAACAGCCGCAACATTATCACCCTAGAAACGTCGTTTGTTTCGGGTATATAACTGTAAATATCGTGCATAGAGGAGGAGGTGGTGATGATACAGCGGTTAGGGTAAAAGTAACAAGCTTATCCCAACTTTAACCACACCAACAAAGTGTGTAAGGGCTCTGAAAACGTTGCAACGATTCGCAAACTCGATTCTGCATGAAGTAGTCAGCTTCACTCTCCGTCCGCTTTATAACTTAGTACCCATTACCCTCCTCTTTTTCTCTTCCGCTCTACTGTGAAAGTCGTTACTGTACTGAACAGTCCATTCTCAGCTATCGGCTGGTCTTTTTTTTTTTTTGTATGGATCGACAGCCCTATATGGGCCTGGGCCTCCTCGTTTCGTCGAGGTTTCATGTCACACACATTAGACACACCACAGTCGGTAGGAATCCTCTGGACGAGGGACCAGCTCGTCGCAGAGACCTCTACCTGACAACAGACAACACTCACAACAGACAAACATCCATGCCCCCGGTGGGATTCGAACCCACGATCCTAGTAAGCGAGCGGCCGAAGACCCACGCCTTAGACCGCACGGCCACTGGGATCGGCATCGGCTGGTCTTTACAACTCATAAAATATTACAAGTTATGAAACTGTGGGAGTAGAACTGGATCCCAGCTTAATTAACCACCACGCCATGAAGGCGTATGGGGGGAGGTACAGATGTAGCTCCACACATGCTAACCTCTGCAGCTATACGCTACGGCCGCTTCACCCTCGGGGAAGAAGAAATGTTACCCACGACACAGAAGGCTAAATGGGCCCCAAAACCGGTGTGGAGCTACGACAAAAAAAAAATGACTCACCGGTTGTCCCACGCGCAACCAATCACTACAACAACTCAGAACTGAGATACAGCTGTTCATTTCACAGAGTTCTTGATGCAAAATAAATCTGGAAAACACTGCTCTGCTTCATTAGTAAAATTACATCACAGGTGCACCTGCGTAACGACACACAGCAGGCTACAGTTCAGGCATTGACAGCTGCTCTGCTGTAGGCTCAATACCGTTCTCCAAAAACCGGGATACTGTAGTCGGTACAGTGCCTTGATTACGGACTGCAAAACCCGACGAATACTGAACTGAAGCCATTCCCGGCAAAGGCAAAAAATCTTTCTCCTCGCCAAAGCTTCCTGACCGGCTCTGGGGCCCACCCAACCTAATCAGTGGACACCGAGGGCTCTTTCTACACGTTACAAGCAGCCGGGGGCTAGAACTGACCACTCATCTCCATCTTAGTGCTGATAGTTAAGAACGGTTGAAGCTATATCTCTCCTTCCCCCTATATTGGACCTTCATGGAAAGCACAGGGACAAAGTTCCGCATGTCCATCAACAGTTTCGCCTCACATAAACTTACGTATCAGTAGGGACTCAATGACGCACACATTCCCACTAATTTCGCATCTACTTGTAATAAGCACTCGCACATCTGTACTTCAGTTAAGCTCTACCTACAGTAGTTAGCGTATTTAATACACATCTCTTGCCATCACTGCTCAACACACAGTAGAATTAACTGCACTGCACATCAAGGAAATGGAGAAGACCGTAATGTAAATGGCACAAGGCCAGAGGACGAACAACTGGAGTGCCTTCCTTCACTCCAAGCAAGCCACGTCCGGATTTAAGTGTCAGTTCAAGTGAAGGGTCAGGAACGTGCGGCTTGTACAGAAGGTTACACTACAGAAGTTACCTTGGAATGACATTACACCCAATTTATCATTGTGTTAACTACTGGAAACACGCGCTGCAAATCAAATACCTAGAAATACTGTCATTTTTTCTCGTATCTACTTAGCAAACTTTAAATATCTCTGGTAGTAACTCAATGGCTCTCAGCGACTAACCTTCAGGCCAAATAACCAGATAACCTAGGTTCGATTCTCAGCGACGGCACACATTTCTCTCTCTCCACCAAGTCCTGACCGGCTCTGTGACTCACCCAGCTCCCAAGCTAATGCGTGCTGGTGCCACCCTCTCCGGGTTAAAGTGACATGGTAATGACAGTTACCACATTCAACTTCATCTGGTGTCACAACGTAAGAACGGACTGAAACTGCTACATTCCAAAATTGCCTTTCAAGCTCCACGACGCAAAGTTGTTGAGGAGCTACGTCGAGATATTCTCGCCTTTTATGTAATCCGAAAGTTCATTATCGTTTCCACAAGAGTCCGCCACCAGTCGCTATCCTGAGCCACGTAATTCCAGTGCACTTACACACCATTTCCTTAATAATTTATTTTAATACTATCCTCCCATCTACATCTAGATCTTCTGAGAGGTACCTTCCTTTCAGACTCGCCAGCAAATTCTGTTACTACGAGTATTTCTCGTCTTTTCCATACACTACATGGTGACCTAACACCTTAACACTCTTTCGTAAAATGTACGTAACATGACGCAGCTCATTAAGCAACTTTCTCCAACCTCCTGTTACTTCCTCCCTTTACATCCTAATTTCCTCCTCAGTACAGCCTCCTTTCTGCTAGTACTCCAAAATGCTGACAACATGATGTTCACGGTACCATTTTACGGTGACGTGTTTCAAGTCGATGCTTCATAATACGAAGTCCTCGACTTAAAAGGACAGAATACGACAGAGCAGCTCCATTATTTTGCGAGGGCTGTATAAGACTCGGCACATCACAACGACTATCTCGACTCTGTAATGTACAGCCAAGACCAAAAGTTACAAAATCAGATTACTGCACAACTACGACTGTCAAGTAACTTTACTCGTCGGGACGGGCTCAAACAGCTCTCAGGACTCATCCTGTATTGCCAAACACACTCTAACAGGAAATTTGACATACTACTCGTCAGAACTGCACATTCTCCTCCATTTTAATAATTTCAGTTGCCTTTGCGTAACAGCCCCCAGTGGGCCAGGGCCTCCTCATTACCGAGGCTTCACGATCACACTCAAGACACACCACACTCGGTAGGAATCCTCTGGACGAGTGATCAGCACGTCGCAGAGACCTCTACCTGACAACACACAACACTCACAAGAGACAGATATCCATGCCTCCGGCGGGATTCGAACCCGCAATCCCCGTAAGCGAACGGCAGCAGACCGACGCCTTAGACCGCGCGGCCACCGGTATCGGCACTACGAAACTAATAAACCAAACGACTAATAAATAAATAAATAAATAAATAAATAATGAATGAATGGAAAGAAGGGAAGAGGAATGGCTGAATAAAAGAAACCAACGAACCGACCAACCGATCAAGCAGTCACTCCAAGGACAAGTTCTTCCTTCTTCAGAAGGTATGTCACTCAGCTATTCATGACGTGCCTTGCCTTTTATGGAGCACGATGTTTCATTTCTGTGTGTGTGTGTGTGTCTGTGTGTGTGTGTGTGTGTGCGTGTGTGTGTCTGTGTGTGTGTGTGAGAGAGAGAGAGAGAGAGAGAGAGAGAGAGAGAGAGAGAGCTAAACTGTTCTATCAAACCTTTTCATATTGAAATTATGCCAAATATCTAAGAAATGGAGATTCCTGACACAAATGTTGTTTATAGTTTAAATATACAGAATTCTGTATTGGAGCTCCGCCGGTGACGTCTGGCGACCCATGACGCAAAGCGAACGGTTCGGCAAGCTGCCAGCTTCAAGAGACAGTGTCAGGAGGGTAATCTCAGGAAACCATGCGACAGGCCATCATTCGTCTTGTTGGAGTTACAGATTTACTCTCTGCCACCTCCTCTTCCTATACAGTGGACATGGTTAAGTTAGCAGCCGGAATGAACTCTTGAAAAGCAGAAACGGAATATACCTTCCCAAACGATCAACTTGTGTGTAGTTTGTCGGCACTAAATGGACGAGAAATGCATTTCCTGTCTCTTATATTTCATGCCTGAAACTTCACTTATCTGTCTCTAATTACGGCCTAACTAATACTACGAGGAAATGTTATTGCATTCTGCGGTTATAGACAATTCAAGCCATGTCATGCTGGCTACATGATAGTATAACAATGAAAACGTTAATACGTGTTTTAATGGCCCTGTTACCAGACTAATGAACAGAGGTTTTATTACCTTAACAGATAGTCTTATCGGTGAAGTGTGTTCGGAAGTTAGATATGTAGCCATATGCTCGCATTAAGAACACGACAGCTTACAAGCTACGGGTACGTTGCGAACTGACATGCTATTGCAAGAAGTTGGCCAATAAAGACGGCTACCGACTGGAAGCAAACTGAAGTACAAAAAGCGTTATGTTAAATGCTGGTGGTCCGGGATAGCGTAGCCGGTATAGCGACTCGTTACGAGCTGGACGATCCGGGGATCGAATCCCGGTGGGGGCGAGATTTTCAGCACCCGTCCAGACCGGCCCTGGGGCCTACCCAGCCCCCCTGTACAATGGGTACCGAGTCATTCCCGGGGGTAAAGCGGCCGAGGCGTGGCGTTGATCACCCACCCCCTCTAGCGCCAAGGTTAAAGAAAGAGTAGAGCTATACTTCTACTCCCCTCTGGGCCTTACGGCCTGTTCTAGGATGAACTTTACTTCCTCCCCCCATGGCTCAACAGCCCCTTGGGGGCCTAGGTCGCCTCATTTTTCGACGCTTCACGATCACACTCAAACACACCACACTCGGTAGGACTCCTTTGGACGAGTGACCAGCCCGTCGCAGAGACCTATACCTGACAACACACAACACTCACAAGAGACAGACATCCATACCCCCGGCGGGATTCAAACCCACAATCCCAGTAAGCGAGCGGCCGCAGACCCACGCCTTAGACCGCGCGGGCACTGGGATCGGCGAACTTTACCTTTACCTATGTTAAATGCTGTGATTCCAAAAATTAATTACGCACTATCGTGCGGGATTAGATGTTTTCAGAGCGCTGATGTTGAGGATTCAAGGGTATTCAGCTGGGACTCATTGACCCCCGAAGATAAGGGCCTTCGAAATGTCCAGAATCTACAACCCAAAGACCTGAATCCTGCATACTATCATTTGGACTAAATGCGATACAGATTACGGTTATAATCTTCATCAACACAAAAAACAAACAGGAATCACAGGACAAACCATTGCAAATAAATGAGGTGATCACTACTTCAGATATCCCTCCGCCTTACGCCTAACCAAACAGTCCCATCAGATTGTGTTCACAAGAGCCCGCCACTTGTCCCTATCCTGAGACAGAGTGATCCATTCCACAATCTAACACAATAATGCTACATTGTAAAGCCGGGATTAGACGGCGAGTGGCTCGTCCAGTGACGTGACGTCACTTGCTCGGCCAACAGATCGGAACAGAAAAGACAATCTGGCTACACGACGCGGCGCAGCTCGGCAAATGGCCGACCAGCGGCCTTGCTCGGGTAGGTTCGGCTCGGCTTGTGGAATAAGTCGTGTTGTTCTATGAACTTAAAAATGTCCTCGTTTGACCACTCCATTCTAGCCAATACCAATTGTGGGACAGAAACTTTCACTCTTCGCGCACCCCGACAGCAGAAAACAAAGACCAGACCTAAGTGTATACAGGTTGGACGAGACTGGCTTGGCGCGTAGACTGCAAGCGCCGTGTAGCCGCAACAGCTGCCCGCGCCGAGTCCCTTTGAGGATCGTGAGAAAACCGCTTCTGAGGCGATCCCACGAGCCTCGCTCCACCAATCACACTCCGCGCCGCGCCAGGCCGGTTACACGGCGCGTTTGAATACGATGCTTTGTCAGTGACGTCAGTTATGACGTAAAACGAGCCGAGCCACGCGCCGTTTAATCCCGGCTTAACAATATAGGAATTGTACGGATTTTAGAGCCCTGGATTCTTACCAGACCGCAATGGTCATACGTTTTTTTGTTGTTCACAACTGTACACATGTAATAGAATGTTTCACCTATTATTATGAGTTGTTATTACATTTCCTTGCAGAGCTCATTATTCATTTGTATAGGTTGACTTTGTTAAATTTATCGGTCATACATAACCTCAAGTCTTCAGGCCGTCGAAACACTGTCACTGCTGGCATAAAAACGTTCGTCGCACGCCATCTGTAGGTATATTCATATTCTACACACCAAATTTCATATTCATGGACATAATAAATAAATATTAAGTATTATTATTGCAAGCTATTATTTTCCTTAATTTTGCATCATGTAAATCGCATAAAGAAATCAGCAGATTAGTATCGATTCTTATCCATTACTATATACTGCTGTCGGTTACTATCGAAGGCAATCATGAGAACGTTAGTAACCACTACGGTCATAAAAGTACGCGGTTCTTCGCGTAAAGTGACAGTGATTTGCGCCCGATTGTAACCAAACACGAATTTTCTCGACAGATTTCAGTAAATCCTTCTCCCCAATACAAAATTTCCATGCATACGGATAGACGTGAATCTAAATAGTCGCTTTTCGTAACTTAGCGAACGCGCCTAAAATCTTCTACCGGCCGTGAGCTGCGTTATCACTACGGCGCATGCAGGTGGTCCAGCTCACCGAGCACCACATTTTTCAATACTAATATCGTTACTTCACGTTAAATATGGCTACCAGCTCCATGGAGCCGTGAGATATAAAATCCCCCATTCTCGGACGATAAAATATTACGCCCCATTTAAAATATGGCCCTCAACCCCATTGTATCAGATTTAAAACCTGTATAATTTCGTACGGCGTCGACCTCGGTGGACTAGTGGTTAGCGTGCTCGCCACTGGACCCAAGGTTCGCGGGTTCGATCCCGACCGAGGTGATAAAAATCCGGAGCAACACTTACTTCGGAGGGGAAGTAAAGCCGTCGGTCCCATGTCGTAGATTTACGGCATGTACGAGTAAAAGAACCTTACGGGCATGAATAGAACTAGTAATGCTCGTAAGCAAAATTCACCGGCCATTCACTCAAGTCTCCTGACTGATTGCCAGATGGCTCTGGCAGTCACATCAGGATTGACCTGGTCCCTCACTGCCACAAATGCACAAGACCAAGTAACCTCGGAGGCCCAAGTCCATATAGGGCTGTCGAGCCATGGTTATTTATTATTATTATTATTATTATTATTATTATTATTATTAATTTCGTAAGGCTACGGTGTGGTCCATTTTTAACATTCGTCGGTATGTACCTATGGTTAAAAAAAAGCGGTCATAGGGCCGGTGTAATGGGCGGGGCAGCTGCCCGGGGCGCCTATAAGGGGCGCTAAGACGTCACTGGAATAATCGGAAATATGGTGCTGGTACACTCAGGTCTTTCAAACCCGAAAAAATTTCTCCGAATTTGTGCACAAGAACTCAAAAATCTTCGCCAGCCCCGTCGTAGGCTGAAAACGTTTGAAGAATATCGGTGTGAAAGGCGCCAAATAATAAGTCTTCCAGGGGCGCCGGCATGTCTCAGGCCGGCCCTGAGCGGTCAGTTAGGTTTCAGACGAAAGTTCTGTACACTGTTCTCACATCTCGGTCACAGTGCACACACGTTTAAGTGCAATCTCACTTTTTTTTTATAAATTCCCTATCTCACCGAGAATGTCTCCTCCAAAAGTACTTCCACGCACGTGAATCAATTCCAGCAATTCTTCCCTTACAACAAAATCAGTTACAACCGCGAATAAACCCCTGTAAGCTGAGCAGTATGTTCAGCACTGTGCTTTCAACCGCTGTACTGTGTAGGCTTGAAAAATGTTGCTACTCGATCTGAATTGATCCCTCAAATCATTTGGTATGTCGTTCATACGTTCAGCAACTGTGTTTACACAGAGCGTTACGTTTTTCAATTTTTGTACTTTTCCGGTTAAATATTCTTAAAAAAATGTCATTTCTGTAAAAGTTTTTGAGTTGGTTGCAATGAAACTGTCAATACAACTAACTAACTCCATGGAGCAGAGTCCTTCAGAGGCTAACAGGTCCTCAGCTAGTCAAGAAACTCCCCGCATTTTATGGAACCCGAAGGTTCATCACCGCATTCAAAACAGCCCGCCACCTGTCCCTATCCTGAGCCATATCAATCCAGTCCATGTCCCCCATCCCACTTATTGTAGATCCATTGTAATATTATCATCCCGTCTACGCCTGGGTCTTCCAAGTAGTCTCCTTCCCTCAGGTCTCCCCACCAAAACCCTGTACGCACCTCTCCCATTCCCCATAGTGCTACACGTACCGCCCACCTCATTCTTCTTGATTTGATCACCCGAATAATATTTGGTGATGAGTACTGTCAATACAACGCCTACGCCAAAAGCTAATTCTTTCGGTTTGCTGACGTTATGGAAGAATTCTTGCTGCTTCTCTACAGACAATTTTAAGCAGATTTTAATTCGTACCATTTAGCGGTTCTGTATTTTCCCGTCTACATGTTATACTTTGCCTTGTGGTGCGTTTCAAACTGACGTTTAACGCCATCGTCTCTGCAGACGCTGAACGTCTTTTGACAAATCAGATACATGACAATGCTTTGGATTGGTGAACAGGAACACGTGTATTCCTCTTCCAATGTTTGTTCAAACGTGCGACCCTCTTCTTCTACATTACGTTTTGTAGCAGGAGATGCCTTCCCGCTCCGACACTGTTGGGTTTCCTATTTCAATCACGTGCAAACAATTATTTCACAACAAATACGCTACATGGAACTGTGTAAAATTAATTTACGGGCGAATATAACTAGATATTAACTATCGACTGTCGATGTCAGCACAAAAAAGTCCCACAACTGCTACGTATAAATATCGAACTGCACGTTCAAACTCGCCTGTGCCATCCTCTCTCCGCTCGCAGCATATACTTAATCCGCCGAAGCAACGGAATAGTCACGCAGCCAGCACGTGTTGCGCGATCTCTTGATCACATACAGACCGCCGTGCAAAACACAACCATGAAGTTTTACTAAACAATTTGACAACTGATGTGATCAAATCCAATCCAACCTTCTATTTGGTACGTTCCTAGTCTTTGATCCTTAATCATAGTAAGTAAAGTTCTCCCTAGAACAGACCATGAAGGCCCAGAGGGGGAGTAGAGGTATAGCTCTACTGTTTCTTTAACCTCGGCGCTAGATGGGGGTGCGTGGTTAACTCCACGTCCCGGCCGCTTTACCCCGGGAATGACCCGGTACCATTGTACACGAGGCTGGTTAGGCCCCAGAGCCGGTTTGGACGGGTGCTGAAAATCTCGCCCCCACCGGAATTGGATCCCCGGACCGTCCATTAATCACAGTTCGCACTGAAAAATCCCACGGGCCACCAAAAGAATTCAAACGAGATAAACAGGTCCGCGAGACGCCAAGTTGAAGTGTCTGTTATAATTACAAGAATGTACTTCCAACTACGCCCAAGCGACGGATAAGTTCAGGCATAAACTGTATGAAGGGGTCTGACGTTTGATTTCTCCCCTCTCTTATACTGTGACAGAACATGGACAGTGCACATAACAGTTAACTGCTTAAATTATAATCTTGTGGGTTATTACACTGTGTGCAGAAAGGCAAGTTGATTCCGTTTTTGAGAATGTCCCCCGAAACGTCGGAATCAACTTATAATCCTACGCGGTGTGGTAACTCATAAAAGGTATAATTTCAGCAACACCCACAGTGAAAGCCGGAAAACCTGTATCTACACAAAGTTCTGTTTCTCGAAAAGACAAGCATCAAGGTACGTAACACGCACCATCATAAACAATTCCTACTGTTTTAACACTAGCGACCTGCTAGAGAGCATAATTCGCGAATAGAACGCCAAACAGCGAGGCAAGAACACTGCCTGCTTTCAGAACGGTCTCGAATGATTACATGCGAAGCTACGCCATTAGCAATAACAGTTCTGTGTGCACAGAAACAGCTACCCATTACTTTGTATGGAAGCTCTTGAATTTTAACAACCCCCACACCTCCGCTTCTCCCTTTCAGTAACCATGTTCGCTGCCTATCCTCCGGATGTCCGATATTGAGAGACAGTGGCCCACTACAGGAAGTGGTCATTGCCAAGCCTAGCTGGCTAGAACCTGTGGGGATGGCTAAAGTGCGAAACAAGACTATGGACAGCTGACTGACGCAATGAGTAACGGGCTACGTGGTTGGGTTCGATAAGGCAGATGGCAGAAACTACAGACGACGAGATGTTAAAACAGTTCACAAACCCAGTAATTTCGCTGCTTCTGCCAACAGAAGACTGCATATTTCGTGACACTTGACTTCACAAACCGCCAGAAAGCATTCAAATTAAGATGACAGCACTAATTTATCTGTTTACGTACTGTTACGATGATCTTTCATGTCGTACTAATCACTTAAATCCTACTATTTCTGCTAGGCTAATGAATGTTTTGACTGTGCTGCAAAACGCATTATCGGCACATTCTAGAGGTGGCCAGCCAGATGAGTTTCTGCAGCCGCACTTTAGCAGACAAGTTAGGCAAGTACCACGCATTCATTAAATAAAATACATATACATATTTTTTCCCGTAATATTGCTTCATGTTTCTGTTCATCCACCTACGACAGGTTAGTTTGTTAGTTACGAGTCACCTTTCTTTAGCAAATCTTTTAGACACGCCGTTCACAGTCAGCTTCTGGCGCATGTGAACTACCCGAGTATTAGATATGGCGGCTAAAACCAAAAAATGCACGCAAGTTTATGAAATTATGTTACAAACGTAGTAATACCTCCTACATGTTTCGGCCACTCATGTGGCCATCCTCAGGGAAATTACTTACTAAGAACAAATACATAGGGGATGTTACAAACGTTTGTGAACCAACGCACATGTAAAATAATAAATATTAAAATTACATGGTTTAAAATACGTATTACAGTTTAAAAACAGATAAAAGTTAAATTCTGGTATGTAACAAATAATGCATGAGGACAGTACGTATGTCACCATCCAAGCAGAGCATTGTTGATGTTACTGTATCTGCCAACCATACTGAGTCCAGCGTGCCTTTAGTCATCATATCTAACTTGCGCGAGCCGTGCTGTGGCATCTCAGGTACACTGTGTGACATCACATGACAATTTCCCAGTAATATCCGTTACTGCCGACTACGAAACCCGAACCCAGGACACTGTAACAGACGTGTACGTTAATCCGGCCTTTTCAGACATCTACCACATCTCGTATTAGAAAATCCTCAGGCGCACGCACGCACAAACACCCACGCACAAAACCTAACAGCTCAATCGTATAATAAACATTACTTATTAACAGAAAACTCAAATGTAGTTAGAACACGGCGCAAGGCATCTACCGTGTGTTAAGAGATAGGTAGAGCGGTACACAGAAGTGTATGTAGGTGCCCGCAACACCCCCCTTCACCCCCGGGCCCCCTATACTTATTAGCGAAGTTGCTCCTTGATGTCGGAATCCAGTCCGAAAGAACCCACAACAAATTTTTGTGTTCTGTACGTCTGCGGGGACCTTATCTGCCCCAGTGGAGGTCAATGAGCATCAGCGAGGCGGCCCGCCATAAGGTACATTCATCTCAAACATTCGTGGTATTTTGTAACAGGAAATTTTACTGTATTACCCATTTAACTTTGAGTTAGGTTATATAGAATTCTTAAAAACAATGTACCTGCTTAAGTTTAGCATCCATATCGCTGTTTCTGTCTAACAAGCAGAACAATAACAGTCCGCCAAGACCCTCAGAAGTTTTCAAGTAGCCCGGAGGGGTAGAGGCGAGAACCACAGGCACCGTCTACAGTGCTTTTAAAGTAAGAAGCATCATAATGTGCATGCAGGATGAAAAATAGATTCAAAAATGCCTGTTTTCCTTCTATCAAAATGAAAATGTGATTAAAGTTTAAAGTTAGACAACGAGCAAGACCTATATTAGGATGGTGCCACACAGAATGCGACTTTTCGTGGTTTTCCTCCATCCCTCCAGTCAATTCCGAAAAGTTATAACTCAACCACGACCGCTTCCTTCCACAACATTTCCAATTCATCCTACGAGTACATTCAACACTAGACTACAGTACTAGGTAGCACCATCGTCAGTCACAATAAGATACCGAAGTGAAACGTTAGAATCACCTTTGGTTATCACGTGCAGCAACGAAAGGGGGGACGGGGGACAGATTCATCAATACCTACAAATACTGCACGAGAGGAGATAAAATTGAGGGCACAACTCATCAACACGCACAATACGCATAAAGTCCTTCGTTAGCTGCCACGCTCTACACCGGAGTGCCGGTATTGTGCAAGTTTCTATACACATTCAACAGCTCATTTGCTAAATGACACATTGTTCCAATTCTGCGAAAGATCGACAGATACGACGCTCCCTATACAAGAGACGCACAATTACTTAGAAATTATAGACACACCTTAACCACAGGCAACGTACAAAATGAACATAAAGCGACATTCAACTAAAAGTGCGACAGTGCAAAGCACGTGGCATCCCCTAAAACCAATCATTTCTGTAAATATTATATTCAGGATAACTTGTCGTCGTCTAAATTGTGCTGAAAATGATACGAGAGTTCTCTGCTCGTGTTATGAACTCTTAAAAATAGGCAAAGGTAAGATTCTCCCTAGAACGGGTCATGAACGCCCAGAGGGGGAGTAGAGGTCTAGCTCTACTCTTTCTTTAACCCTGGCACTAGATGGGGTGGGTGGTCAACTCCACGCCCCGGCCGCTTTACTCCCAGGAAAGAGACCCGGTACGCATTGTATAGGAGGTTGGGTGGGCCCCAGGGCCGGTATGGACGGGTGCGGAAAATCTCGCCCCCACCGGGATTCGATCCCCGGACCGTCCAGCCCGTAGCCAGCCGCTATACCGACTGACGTATCGCGGCCAACACTCTTAAAGATAGTCTTTCCGTGACTGCTCTAGCAAAAGTGTTGGATTATTTATTTAGTATACTCTACACAGGTTAAGAGCGCTCTGGGGCTCATTAGCTACCAAGAGTTCTTGTACCGGGGTTAAAGCGGCCCGGGCGTGAGGCCGACCAACAGAGGTTAATGAGTAGAAATATACCTGCACTACCTTACATGCCTTCATGGCATGCAGAGGCACTATTTGTCCTCTATACACAGGTTATAAAGTGAACGGCCCCAGATAGGCGAACTGCGATCGCCAGTTCCTCGACAGTAAGATGCAAGTACGATATTCGTACAAGCTGTGTTTAGTGCCCAAATATCATGCCAAGTCTACACTAGTCACTACATGGACGATTAAAGAAAACTCATGTGGCCTCAGATGTATTCACGTCTAAAAATGGTTCAAGCTAACGTTATACATACCCTGAATATACACACATATATTGTACGTTCTGACATTAGATGAACAGTATTTATCAACAGAAAACGACGCCTTACTGGCCACTGTTAACACAATCTATTTTATTTTGTTCTTCCCATAGTTTCATTATGTTCTTTGCTGGCAAATAATCGCTGCCCACCGATTCAGTCTCAATTTATACGTTCACTGACACTTCAAATTACATTATTCGTTCACAAGCAGGCACGTATTTTAAGCAACGTGGTGTACTCAGCAAACTAGCTTTGACCTTGGCAGTGGATTCTCAAACCAATAACTTTGGAGGCGTGCGTAAGAGACACCAGTGGCAGTGCAAATCAAACGGCGGAAATGGAAGTGGATCGGACACACGCTGAGGAGGGATTTCTCGGCCACAGAGAAACAGGGTTTGATTTGGAACCCCCGAGGACAAGGCAGAAGCCGACGACGGAAAAGAAGCTGGAGAAGAACGGAGGAGGAGAAAGCTGAATAGTGGGAAAGAATGAGAAAGAGGTCAAGGAAATAGACGGAAACAGAGTCCGTTGGCGTGGAGACCCTACGCTCCGATGTGGAATAAGAGGACACTGATGGACTGACTGATTCACAGGAAGATAATGTTTATGACCACTAGCCGATGTAGTCCAGTCAAAAATACATTGGGATGAAGTACAGCCGTGTCTTGTAAGGGCGAGTTAATTCTATTATGCGAGATATATGTTTCTGTTATATTCTCTCTGGCTCTACAGATGTACATAAATTTGACTCCAAGCTTCTTATAAACTGAACACCTAATAAATGCCGACCAGTCGAAAGCGATACAGAGTTATGTTTCTGATATCACCTCTAGGTCTTCTCTGTGAGCTTCGCCCGGAGATAATTAACCCTCCACCCACGCTGTCATTGCCAAAGCTTTATTCTGGACTAACGATCAGTACTTATTACTCTATCTCAGCAAGACTTGTCCCTGATATTCACTGCCTATTGTAGGGGACTCTGGGACCTACAGACATTTAAGAGGGGTGCAGAAATACGAATTCCAACTGTCTTTTACAACATAAATATGTAACAGACTGATGATTGATACAGAAAAATAATAAAAATTATAATGCGCTACGCTTCAGGGACACGATCGGGCCCTGTCCTGAGGGTAAAAAAAAAACAAGGTTAAGATTTACAGGACCCAACACGCAAAACTAATGTTAAAACCTGGGATTTGCTTATCGGGCCCAACAGTGTAGGTATAAGCCTGATTTTTCTGCCTCAGGATGGGGAACAAGCCTGTCCCCGAAACGCAGTGTTTTATTAATTTACCAATCATATTGCTATTGCGTTTTAACACGAAACACTGCGACAACATCCACGAAGCAGGCGATCTCAACTCTCTTGCACATCCACTGTACATCTATCATACGGATCCGTAGCCTTATAAGACATCAGTACCACCTTCTCTGACGGCACTACACTATACCTGAAGCAGCACTAAAAATGTCAGACGAAGGTCACTTTATAGATGAAGTAACTTTTCGCACTTGCGCATAAATTACAAGAAATGAGACAGCGCGGAGGGCACGTGCATGCACCATGCATTAACACAATCCATTCTCTCTGCGGCAGTGAGCAAACATATAGCAGCCATTTGCCGAATTAACTTCTAAAAAGTTATACCCCAGAAGTACAATAAATTACGATGAAGAGCTTGCTTTTGGCAACAGCCTCGTAAACTCGGTGGTGTACATATTTTATAATAATAATAAAAAACATAACAATACCCTTAAATTTAAGATACTGATTACTGTGAGGCATTAAGCCTACGTAAAATAATGTAGGTTGCCGCAATTATTGATACCGGCAATGAATAACAAAACTAGGGTAAAATGTAACAACCCCCTCTTGGACATTATTTAACATCGTAAAAAAAAAAGTTATGTCGACATCCGTGTACATGCCGCCTGTATTACGATACTTCACGACCTCCATGCACTACGTTTCGAAGTACCAATACGATATCGGTAAGAAATACAGTGGACCCTCGAACTTCGAACGGTTTGATGTTCGAACAACTTGAAACTCGAACAAAAAATTCGAGGAAAATCCGGTTTTGAAACTCGAACAAAAACTCGAAAGTCGAACAAAGAATCACGTGGTCGTCACGTGGTCGCCTTCTCTCTCTGCTTGGTCCAGATGAAAGAAGGGTAATTCACCTTCCAGTGAACAGTAATATCCCTCCTACTATTATTATTGATTGATTATTATACAATATTTTGTATGTATGTACTATTATAAATAAAAAATTTCAATTATTGAAATTAAATATACTTGTTTTATCATTATGGTCTTTTGAAATAGGCACTTAAAATGTTTTATATTGGGTAAATTTTGGGGGTCTGGAACGGATTAATTCAATTTACATTATTTCTTGTGGGGAAATTTAACTCAAGTCGAACAACTTGAAAGTCGAACCGTCTCCTGGAACAGATTGTGTTCGAATTTCGAGGTTCCACTGTATTTGCAATTGGTCGACTATTACGGGCACTACACGAGAACAAGCGTAGTGTATGTGGCAGGGACGGGACAGTAACTAAGCGCATGCGCACTACGCTGTTACAGAATTTTCCACACTCACAAACATCCCTTATGTCAGATTTCTTTCCCGCGCAGTGCAGGCAAACGGACTATGTTTTCAGGCTACACCGTAGCGCAAAGTACCTCCGGTCCCCACTTATTCGACTGTGACGACTTCTCGTGGCGTGGCCATAATACCACTGGCTAAAACTGAACTGTATCCCAATCCTGTTCAACGACATAAAAACACGGACGTAACCAGCCGCTACAGCTGGAAGAACTGAAAGTTTACCAGTTAATGTCAAGATAATTAAATAACACGCTGCCATCGCATAATATGTGTACAGTGATGGAACTCAGCGATCAGGCCTATGTTACATGTCTAGCCGTACGTTTTATCATCCATTTCTGCAGCGCGATAAAACGCCTTGAGCGAAGCCATGTCTGCGTCAGTAAAAGCATCCTCAGAAAAGTGACAGAGACATTTTGGTTCTTAAGGAGATAGCATTTACCGCCCTACTCTGAAGCTGCAACTCTTTAAAAAAAACGATATAAAAAATAGTAGTTAATGGCGCTTTTATTGGAATTTGTCTGGAGATACAAGATAGCCGGGTTCGATCCTCCAGAACGTGAAGTGGAAGTGCAAAGCGTGAGTCACGACTCTCTGATTGGAGCCATGAACGCAGAAAACACGAGAAAGGCGTTCAAATGTTAACCGCAAAGATGAGAAAAGGGATTCAAGCCAACAAACAAACCTGTCAGTCTACCACCACAAGCTTCTATTGGTCAGCTTTTTCTTCTTCTTTCTAACGTTTTCTTGCCAGAACATAAAAGCTGTTTTAGTAGCGGCAAGTTGCACAAACGGAAAATTCCAAGTTAAAACTGATTACGCTCATAACTTTAACACTAGGTTTCCAAAAAGTCTGTTGTCGTATTAACACGTACGCCTACGCTTGCCTGTCCTCTCTTTGTTACTCGCACACGTGAACTAATAAACGCCTCGAATTAACATCACTATTTTTTTTTATTATTATTTTCACCGTGCATTTTTTACAACTCACAAATTACACACCAACGAAATGCACTGTATTTTCACTTTATATTCTTTATTCTTTAACCCCTACATATGTTTCAGCCTTTCCAAGGCCCCTTGAAGATGGCCTTGTAAAGGCCGAAACATAAGTAGGGGTTAAAGAATAAAGAATATAAAGTGAAAATACAGTGCATTTCGTTGGTGTGTAATTTGCGAACACTATCACTATATTTAATAGTCGACCTCGGTGGGCTAGTGGTTAGCGTGCTCGCCACTGGACCCAAGGTTCGCGGGTTCGATCCCGACCGAGGTCGATGGATTTTTAAGGCTGATAAAAATCCGGAGCACCACTTCCTTCGGAGGGGAAGTCGTCGGTCCCATGTCGTAGATTTACGGCATGTAAAAGAACCTTACGGGCATGAATAGAAATGTTTCGTAAGCTAAATTCAAAGCCTCCATTTCTCACCCAAGTCTCCTGGCGGACACATCAGGATCGACAGAACAGCAGCGCGGCCAGTTGGCCAGTCACCAACTGCCACGAATGCGCACACGAATTAGTAACCTCGAAAAGAGGAGGCAAGAGGAGGCCCGAGCCCATATAGGGCTGTTGAGCCATGGTTATTATTATTATTTATTATTATATATTCACTATATTTAATACTAGGTGCATGCCCATTACTTTAGCAAACGCATACAACACACAATGACAGCTAGAGTCAGTCCTGAACGTCTCAACTAAGAAATTACTGACGGGATTTCAATAAAACAAAAAGAGTAAACCATCAAGGTTAGCACACAACCTTATCATGAACAATCTTTTAATTGTTTCATTTCAAACCGAGAACCTTAAGACTTCAACAAAAAAAAAATCCCAACTTACTGTGCCTTACCTTGAAGGTCTTCTCTTTTTTGTTGAATTCTAATGTACACGGTTCATAATGAAGCTATTTAGAATTTCAATAAAATTTCATACTGGAAGCCGAGACAAAAAAAAAAAAAAAAGTATCCGGCTCCATTAATCTCGGTGCTGCCTACCAAATATAAGCCGCATCTGAACGTACCGTTAACACACAACACATTACAGTCGAACTCGGTTATAACGTCATGAAAGGGCCTGAATATATTGTGTCGTTATAAACGAGTGTTGTTATAACCGAGGAGTATAATGTTATGGTTAACAGTGAGGAATTAATTGCTAGCACAGAATATCTGACGCTATAGACGAGGTGCCGTATAAACCGATGTCGTTATAACCGGGTTCAACTGAATTTGTCATTACAGTATACGATGTTTGTAAAAATTTTCCCACCTGATAAATCGGCACCATTATTATACAGAAGAAAGGTAGTGTCAAAATCTTTTATAGCTGATACACCTCCCCGTACAATTTACTCTTTTCGAGACAAACACCGATCTCAGTGGCCGCGCGGTCTAAGGCGTGGGTCTGCGGCTGCTCGCTTGCTGGGATTACGGGTTCGAATCCCACCGGGGCATGGATGTCTGTCTCTTGTGAGTGTTGTGTGTTGTCAGGTAGAGGTCTCTGCGACGGGCTGATCACTCGTCCAGAGGAGTCCTACCGAGTGTGGTGTATCTGAGTTTGATCGTGAAGCCACGATATAAGGAAGCCCTGGCCTACTAGGGGCTGCTGCGCCATGAAAAAAAACAAGGTATGTTTTCCTACCCCCGCTCTGACGGATCCTTATTTTCAAGAAACGGCCTGCACGTTTCTAGAGCGACACATCAGAACTACACCTACCCTACAAGCTAACAAGAGTAGCACGCTGTACTTCTGTCTTGTGGGACTGAGAAAAAAAACAACACAACCTGCCAGGACAGGCAGTGTCCTGGCCAACACTCGACCGGGAACTTCCGGCATAAAAGTCTACAGTCTTACCGCTGCATTAACCTGCTCAATGCTAGTTACATTAGACAAATCACAGGGACCCAGGCAGCGCAAGGTAACGATACATGGGTTACCAAGTGTGTAACTGACCTGCTCAAGACGGTAGACCTTTACGCAACGATCGGCCTTAAACCACTGTGGCAACATATTGATTGAATCAGCCTACGAATGTTTTCTGGCCCAGTGGCGTAAGCTTCAGTCTGGCTACCAACAAAGTTGACTGAACATATTTCATGCAGCCATTCACCAATACTTCTGGATGACGTACTCCGAATCTGCTGTGTCTACTGTCTAGCCTAGTGGTTCCCAAAGTGGGCGGTACCGCCCCCTGGGGGGCGGTGGGATTACCGAGGTGGGCGCTAATAGGTACGAGAGGTGGAAGGGGGCGCTGTTATTATCACAGGGGGGCGCTAGTAGACAAGTAGTGCATTTATTTTTATAATAAAATTCAAATAAAGTAATTTTTGTGTTAAAAATAAAAAATGAACTAAATTTCTTAGTATTTTAGTTTATGAATCTTATTCAAGCACATATTGTTTTTTAATAAACTATTGTTAGATGAATTATTGTTAATCATAAAAATATAATAAATTTTAATTTACTAATTAACACTTAAAATATTAAGTTTAACTCTTATAATTGTATTTAAATTATTTTTTAAATATAAAATACAAGTGGAAACAAAAGCGCATTCATGTTTTTTTTAAAAAAGGGTAGGGGGCGCTGTAGGTGTGTATATGGAACGAAGGGGGCGGTGGACCGAAAAAGTTTGGCAACCACTGGTCTAGCCCACATGTCATGGCGCTCTTTGCCATCGTTTGCGCCCTGCCAAGCCGGTATAATAACCGCTCAATATCCAAAACAGCACTTTCGCGCATGCGCGGTTATAAATGACAGACGATATGGCTGGTCTGTTAGTACTGCTAGTGATGTTAGTTTCGTATGGCCTAAACTAGACCAGCATTCGTCACTGGAGATCTTATGCGTTGGGTGTACGCAGATTTCTTGCGAATGACGCCCTGTCGAAGAGTTTTAGGGCTACCGGTTGTACCTGGCTGCACTGCGTAAAAACAGTAGACTACTTGTAAAACACCGATTTTTTGTAATGGCTGTACTTGAGTATTATCAGCAATATTTACAAAACATTCTTCCATTGTCTCAAGTAATCAAATCAAAACACTATATTTCTTAAGCAAACTGCTTCCTTCTTCAGGTGAAAACAGTGAAGAAAGAAACAGGTTGCTTCCGAAATACAGTGTTTTGGTTTGAGTGTTTGTGACAATGGAAGAAGATTTTGTAAATGTTGCTGATACTACTACAGGTAAACTACTTCATTAAAATTCAGATCTCTGATCAAACAGGGACGCTGATATTGATATTACGTAATGGCCACACAATTACTTATCTTTCCGAAAGTTAATCACGACATTAAAACAATCTCACCCGGTGTGCAACTTCATGGACAAACGTTTTAGCCCAGCGCACACAGCGTGACTTAAACCGAACCGTCAATCGACTTGCGCCTGCTTTCTTCATTCGCATCATCTTTTGTCTCTACAGGTGAAAGTTAAGATGGTAACCACGAAATTAGGCAAGACCATCCCCACCTCATCCACAATATCTTCTTACCTGCCACGACTATCTATTTAACAGTCGTCGTCGTCGTAACCAATCCCTCTGTTAATAATGTTAATAATATTTACGTAACGTAAGTTTCTAATCCGACCATAACACGTAATTCAGCTCATGGTTTAAACTACAACAGCTCAGATGACATTAAACCTCTCGTTTTCCAAACTGAACACAAGACAATGAAACGTTATGAAAAATGATCACAGGATCGAATTACTCAAAAATGTTTTCCAGTACCTGTTATTGTAAATACATTACGGAGTGTCCTCGTAGTTACTGTCGTTCTTATAGCTACCATACTGATATTATTGACATTTAGTCAGTATGCTACAACCTCATACATTCGCACTACAAACGATATGTCGCACCTCATCTGCCTGAATATATAAACCTCCCTTTAACACGAAATTCATTATGTCTAAATCCTTTGGTTCATTGACAATCGCTGCTACAGTGAAAGGTAAATAAAAATGTTGGCACTACAATGTTGTTTTATAGTCTACGTACAAATAGAGTTCCTTAACACAACTTGCAAATTTTTGAAGATCTATTACCATCTGCAGTTTGAAAATCGTGTAACTGTTACGTGGTTCCCGGCTCACAGCTTCGTTAATCTGTCATTCAAAGAAGGAATATACGATGCGTGCTTGAGACTTCGGCACGAACTGGCGACATCTGGTAGGCCCAGTATCTGTTCCTGGTAATTCAGCCAACACTCCCTACATACGTCACTGGTAATACCCATTTCTGCCACCAATATTATAGTACGACAGACGGTAACAGGCGCTGCATGGGACAATCCGTTTACTCCTGCAATATGTAAGGTACGAGGGCATTTTTATCTACCTACGAGACTTCACGGCGGCACAAAGCACGACAACACAACATGAACACCCGCAACACTAACACTTAACAAGACAGGCAATGTACTATAACGTAACATTGAGGCGCGTTCGCGTAACCACTGTTGCCGTGGAAAAGCAATAAGTATTACATATTCTGAGTGTGTGTCTGTAGCCTTAGTTATCCAGCATACAAAGCGCATGCGCCGTATTATATTGTCATCTGTGGCCTGTCCGGCTATACCATATTTTCCACATTATCTCATAAACGGCATGATCTTCTCGAAAAAGTTATTGAATATAAAATGCGTGTATTGATTTTCTCTACATCTTTTGTCTGAAACATTTCTCATTCTGAGAAGAATTACGCGAGATATGCTCATAAACATACACGTCTTCATGTAAAGTACCCGTTATTCTTGTCAGATTTTAATGAAAGTTGAATTTTCGAGTCGGACTTTCGAAAAATAATAAAATATCAAACTTCATGAAAATTCGTCCAGTAGGAGCCGAGTAGTTCGATGCAGACGGACGGACAGAGACAGACAGACATGACTACGGGGCTCTCCGCAATTTTGCAAACGCGCCTATAAGTCTGCGTTTTGTCCAGTGTGTCTCGTAAGATTCCCCGAAAAGCCATTTTCCCTAACAGCATTAACCACCTAGTATCTGTGAATTAGGAAATGGACTTGGTGTAAATTAACTTGACAAATCCAACGACTTAAACGGTTAAACTGCCGTCAAGCCTCCGTGTCGTCTGACCTCGTTAGTTGCGTGGCGTGGCAGTTGGGTTTGGAAGGGAAAGCAAATCGTGACTTTGTTACTATCACAATACAGTCTTCAACCACTTGCGTCTGCACAGTCGTTCATTTGCAGCAGTGAAAGCTGCCACTTCAAAACGACATTCTTTTAACACGTTCGCACCAAAACGAAACAGAATAAAACTGCTCCATATTCTGCCATGATAAGGGGTTGAAATTATACGTTTGTAGCCGAGGTTGCTAAAACTTCCTGATAAAACAACTGTAGGTCTGTATGTCTTCATTATTTGTATCGTGGATTGACACCGATTCCAATCACATCTAATCTAACTAACTCCATGGAGCAGAGTCCTTCTTGAGAAGCTAACAGGTCCTCAGCTAGTCAAGAAATTCCCCGCGTTTTATGGAACCCGAATATTCATTACCGCATTAACAACAGCCCGCCATCTGTCCCTATCCTGAGCCATATCAATCCAGTCCATGCCCCCCATCCCACTTCTTGAAGATCCATTTTAATATTATCCTCCCATCTACACCTGGGTGTTCCAAGTGGTCTCCTTCCTTCAGTTCTCCCCACCAAAATCCTGTATGCACCTCTCCCCTCCTCCATACGTGCTACATGCCCCGCCCACCTCATTCTCTTGATTTTATCACCTGAATAATATTTGGTGATGAGTACAGATCATTAAGTTCTTCTCCACTGCCCTGTTACCTCGTCCCTCCTAGGCCCAAATATCTCACATGTAATCTAACTCAGTAAATTCAGACAAGCACTGTAAATACATAATTATACGACTCAGTGAGCCATTCTGGGCATATTTCCGGCAACAGAATAAAACTGTGTAACCTCAAAGTTTCGCAGTGTATCTATGTTTGAGATATCAAAATATAAACATGGTTTTATGGAAAACACACACGTGTGACTTAGCAACAAGCAAAATTTAGCAGGACAATGCACGTATAACGTGAAACTGGCGCGTTCGCGTAACCACTGTTGCCATGGAAACGCAGCAATGCGTACACTTTGTATTGTCGTTACCCTACATGTAGCTGTTAACAGCATAAAACCGTTCGGTGTTGCCATGGAAACACACAACTGCGTTCCCTTTGCACCGTTGTCGAGCTACAAAATACTTCGCACTGCTGTCGACAATATAAAGGTACTTAAGTCTTCATGCACAGTGCTTGACACTCTTGTCCGATATTAACCACATATGGAGTTTCTCGAGAGGTTTTCGTAAGTCCCCAATGTCAAATTTCACGAAATCCGTCCAGTGGGAGCCGCGCTGATACGTACGGACTGACGGACATGCCGAGGCAAACAGGCGCTTTTCGCTATTTATGTGAACCCGACTAAAACCACAAGAAAGCCGCGCGTTTTTTAATTATCTATTACCACAACAATTTCAGGGTCCTACACTAACGGCCAGAAGCCGGGATAGCGTAGTCGGTATAGTGACCAGGCTAAAGGCTGGACGATTCGGTATTCGAATCCCGTCCAGACCCGCTCTGGGGCCCATTCGGCCTGCCGTTCTGTGGGTACCGCGGTTCTTCCTGGGGGGTAAGGCAGTCGAGGTGTGATCCTGACTACTCACCTCCATCTAGTGCCCAGATTAAGAATGAGTGGAGCTAGCTTCTACTTCCCCTATGCTCCTACATGAAGTGGAGAGGGACAACTTTACCTTTTACATCAACAGCCGATGTCGCCGCTTCCTCTCACGTTCGAACGAGATATTACTGACGGGGAGGAATTAACGATAAGATCGTGAGGGGTGGCCTCTAGAAGGGCATATTCAAAACCATATTTCATAAATATATATGCGAATCTGTACTTTGACAACTCACAGAGGAACATGAATATAAAAACCGGAAAAGAGAAACTGGCTGAAAGAAGTGTTCTTCTTCTTGAAGTACGGCTGTACCAGAACAACCCCTCAATAGTCACTGATGCACAACATAAATTACAAAATCTGCAGACAAGCAGAAACCAGTTTCGTTAAGCGTCCCTTCAGTACTTTGGGGAACACAGTGAGCATGTTCCACAGAAAACCGCTTGGGGGTGGGGGTGGGGGGGGGGTATACTTGGAACTTACCGACATGAACACACAAACTGCATGACAGGGGCTTCATACGTTATATTACGCCTGTTACTGTCATCGTGATTAAATCCAAGGATGAGAAGGGGTAAACATGCTGCACGATGGTAAACAAAAAAAATACAACAATCTGGTCGGAAGACGTAGAAGACGACGCAACATGAGCAGGATTAATTAATACGGATCTTACAAGAGGACGCTGTGTGAATGTGAATTCGAGTGAACTGGCTCAGAACCTCTGTAAACGGGAGTGCCATGAGAGTCGATCAGTCCTCGATTTATTTTCCTCTACTTGCGATCTTATAAATACCAAGGGAGTTCAACTTACCAATAACTCGAACCTCTAGGTCAGTGTTTCTCAAACGTTTTGAGCCGCGATCCACATTCGGCCAGTAGCTCTGTCTCGCGAACCCAGGAGTCAGTAATAAAGATAGGTATAAAATTTAAAAAAACGTGTCGGTATAACGATTTTGACATTTTGATATTCTAATGAAATGAACACAGCCACATATCTTGTAACACTATCATGGAAATCATTGTTTCGTGACCTATTCATAACAGCTTCGCGACCAAAATTTGGGTCGCGACCCACAGGTTGCGAAATGCTCCTCTAGCTAACCATACGCCGTGTTATATTGTCATCTCTGACCTCTCTGGCTCTACCGCATTTTTTCCACATTATCTCATAAACGGCACGATTTTCGGGAAAACGTTATTGAACATAAAAACGCGTGTTTTGATTTTATCTACAACTCTTGTCTGAAACATTTCTCATTCTACGAAGAATATAGCGAGATACTATCATAAACTTACATAGGTCTTCATGTAAAGTAACCATAACTCGTCAGATTTCAATGAAAGTTGAATTTTCTAGGCAGATTTTCTTAAAAATACATATCAAATTTAATGAAAATATGCCCTGTAGGAGCCGAGTTGTTCCATGCGGGCGGACGGACAGACACGACGAAGCTAATTTTCGCTTTTCGCAATTTTGCGAACGCGCCTAATAATGGCTGACATACATTCATGCCTCAAGTGAGATTCGAAACCATGATCTCAGTGTTCAAAATAAGGGTAAAATATACTCTCGTACAAGCTGCTTTGATGCAGTCTAAAAATAGTTACTCCAAATAAACGGGTTATGGTTTTCGATTCCATGTTCAAACAACTGTTGAATTACCACCGTAACATGGCTGATCACCATAAACCAATGAACAAAACGTTCCGGCCTTAAAAACACAAACAGTAAACGAATCGAACCCAGGCTATCTTACTTCACCGACACCACCGATACATTCTCCCGTGGGCAGGTGGGAAAATAAAAGGTTTGATACACCAAACAACAAAATTACACTCACTCTGTCGTGCTTTTGGATATTTAAAGTTCGCGAATTCAAACGGGCGCTTTTCGCCCTTGAGCCAAGTGACACACTTGCAGTGTGCTTTTGAAGTGGCTGTCTTGCAAGATTCCAGAACACATTTTCCTCAACGCTGTCAGATATATACCGCCAAAACTAACTGAAATACGTGCTGTGAGTTATTAGGTTACTGCTGATGGTAATGCACGTGAAGATTAAAAGACTGGCCTATGTTATGACTCTTCGAAACTAGTCGAACTTGGCTGCCACCTTTGCATGCGTATGTCTGAAGACAGTTACGTACTTAATTACCGCTAGCACTTAAAGTATCTTATTTGATTTTGAACTGAAGACGGAAGAACAGATAGGATACTAAAAGCATGCTCAAACTTTACGTCACGGCCCTGAAATATTCTGGATTTCCATATGTTAATCACATTATCACCGTGAATTTACATAGCAATTAAAAGCCGACATCTTCGGTTCACAGAACTTTCAATCTTTATAGGTCTATTTAGAACAGACAAAAGAATGAGACCTTTGCTCTTCTGGGACGTCACGCAGCCCAGATTAGTAATCACCGACGTTTCGAGGCAACCTTTCGGTGCCGAAACGTCGGCAACTAACCACCGATTTACGCTGAGTAACTTCCCAGAAGAGCGAAGATCCCATCTGCACAGCGGCGGAAGCCTTAAATTACGATGACAAAAGAATATTTGCGGTTGCAACAATTACCCAATTGTTAGGGACTCAAGAAAATTCGCATTTTAAACTCTCAGATAATTGTCAAGTAAATGTCTGTACTAATTCACAGTTGAACTGATAACGGACAAAATATAGTGCAATAATTTAAGAAGACGAGGAGTTGCTACAATATTTCAGCACTGTTCACCCTTCGTAACATCAGGACATCAAACTTACGGATTTACTTCAGGACTTCTGCTCCAACCTTTCCGTCGCGTTCATTTGTCAGGACTCACCTAGAACAAATTTAAAATGAAGTAAGAATTTTTGAAGTAACATCTTACTTTGACAGCTACACACAATGTTACAGTCTACAACTTCAAACCATCCGTTCTACAGCACTCTGTCCGTTAACACACCATCCGTTCTACAGCACTGTCCGTTAACACACCATCCGTTCTACAGCACTCTGCCGTTAACACACCATCCGTTCTACAGCACTCTGTCCGTTAACACACCATCCGTTCTACAGCACTCTGCTGGTTAACACACCATCCGTTCTACAGCACTGCCCGTTAACACACCATCCGTTCTACAGCACTCTGCCCGTTAACACACCATCCGTTCTACAGCACTCTGCCCGTTAACACACCATCCGTTCTACAGCACTCTGCCCGTTAACACACCATCCGTTCTACAGCACTCTGCCCGTTAACACACTATCCGTTCTACATCACTGCCCGTTACTCAACACACCATCCGTTCTACAGCACTCTGACCGTTAACACACCTTCCGTTCTACAGCAATCTGTCCGTTACCCAACACACCATCCGTTCTACAGCAATCTGTCCGTTACCCAACACACCATCCGTTCTACATCACTGCCCGTTACTGAACACACCATCCGTTCTACAGCAATCTGTCCGTTACCCAACACACCATCCGTTCTACAGCACTCTGCCCGTTACCCAACACACCATCCGTTCTACAGCACTCTGCCCGTTACCCAACACACCATCCGTTCTACAGCACTCTGCCCGTTACCCAACACACCCACCTCTAAAGTACTGCGTTCTTAAACGCCAATAATGTAGGCCTATACAGCCGTTCACTGGTACTAAGGACAGGGATACACACATTAAAATTCGAAGTGGTTTTCAAGTAACTTACTCTACTACAAAAATCCGGGGAAGAGTTTTTAATGCCACAATACACGACGTCCACGTTGTTGCAGGAGGGAAGGGGGGGGGGGAATTCATATTAGCTATGCCATGTCGGAAAAGAGGAAGTCCTACAGGAAGCAACGGTATAGTTAGGGGCCTTCATGAATCGAATGAGGTATTATGCCCGCAGGGACAGGAGGGGACGGAGACGGGGAATTGATGACTAAGAGAGACGGATAAAGGTAACAAATGCAATAACAATTCTTATTGTGCAACCTGTTTCAGCTGGGTCTACTGGTAGGACAGTACGTGTGCGAGCGCATGATTCACAAGAATATGAAACTCGTGACTGAACGAGGAAGAACAACGCGCGCAACAAGGACAGCGGCAGGCCATTCCTGATAAAGACGTGCCACGACTGTACGGCTACATGCCGCAATCTTATGCAAACCTGCCAAGCCGTCGTGATGTGTGGCCAGGTCTCGTTATTTGCTTTTGCGAACGCTAACATAGATGCATCATGCAACAAACAGATTTCCGTGGAAGAAACTGCACTTGAAAAGACTGAAAAATGCAAGTGCTGACTTTCGCATTTGTTTTACTGGTAATTCATCCACAACGATCGAACCTTCGTTCACAGCTACACAACATATGGTACAACCGGAGGCGTACGTACTTGGGGCTTCCACAAAACTAATCACGTGACATCCGCGTCTTCCAGCGGAACAATAATCAGATAACAATACATATCACTCATATACAGTCGGTATAGATGCTACACTACGGGCTGGACGATCCCAGGTTCGTACCCCAATAGAGAAAATATATTTTCCTCCTCTACAAAATATCCACAACGGCTCTGGGGCCCACACAGCCTCCTATTCACGGAGTACCGGAGTTCTTTCCCGGAGGTAAAGCAGCCTGAGGCACGAAGATGACCACTCACCTCCAACTAGTGCCGACATTAAAGAATGAGTGGAGATGTACTTCTTCTACTCCCATATATGCCTTTATGGCGTGGATAGGCACAACTTTACTTCTACCTTACAAAAACTGCGGGCTGCAAATCGTTTGTCGTAATATCGGCTATTTTAAACACAAAGGTCACCGTGTACCTATTCGAAAGACATCTGCGTTATTTCTGATGACGATATGACAGAAGACTACAGAGGATACGTCAGCGACGAGGCACTTGCACAATACAACAATTGGTAAGATAATATGAAAGTCTGCCATCACGAAGTGGACATCAATACTGAAGCAAAAAGGCTTCACATGCTAAACGGCTATTGGGGGGGAAAATCAAGTCACTCTTGGCAAGCGACAGCCTTCAGCGTTCTACGGAAGACCAAATACTGAATCCCAAGCATTTGAATCAATCAGCAGAGGGACTTCAATGGAGCTGCACTCTGCTATACAACTAACGATGATCGCGCAATTAACCAAACAGCGTTAAACCGCATGTTGGATGGCAAGCAGTGACTGCTCTGTCTAGCACATGCTTTATTCCTGAATCGCCAAGGTAACTTCAAACAAAGGAGTTTTATTTTGCTTCCGGCAGTTCTGGTGTAATCGTTTTGAACAAATACGCAGCGGTAAGAGAGAATAATAGCCGATCCCGTTGGCCGCGCGGTCAAAGGCATAGGTTTGCGGCAGCGCGATTTCTGGGATTGCGGGTTCGAATCCCGCTGAGCGCATGGTTGTTCGTCTCGTGTTTGTTGTGTGTCGTGTAGGTAGCGGCCTCTGCGACGAGCTGATCACTCATTTAGAGTCCTACCGTGTGTGTGTGTCTACTTGCGTGTGATCCAGAAACCTCAACAATGGGGCAGCCTAAGCCCTATTTGGGCTGTTGTGCCACAGAAAAAAAAAACAGAAAATATATTACTGTAAGTGCTTTTCTGGCTGCTTTTATCTACTTCGCATTTCTCATACTTTCCTAGTGCCCACTTTTCCACATACAAACATCCCAGTAGAATAAAATTATGCAACTGATACTACCAGCTATTTTTTTCCTGTGGCGTAACAGCCGTATTCGGGCCTAGGCATCCTCATTATCGAGGTTTCATGGTCACACACATTTGAGACACACCAGTCGGTAGGACTCCTCTGTACGAAGGATCGGCCCGTCGCAGAGACCTCTACCTGACGACACAAAACACTCACGACAGACATCCATGCCCCCCCCCCCCCCCGGTGGGATTTGAACCCGCAATCCCAGCATGCGAGCGGCAGCAGACCTACGCCTTAGACCGTAAGGCCACATATACTACCAGCTAATGCAGTCTTACCGGAACGCTTGACCGACGTGGCATGAACTGCCCACACATTCACCTCGCGGACACCAGCACGCAGAACTCGATTTTTTATTAGACCCGTTTCCGTCACCATCGTCAAATCTAAAAGGCGTTTTGTACAGCGGAAAACGAGCCCTCTACTATCATTTTCTACCCTGACATCGCAGGGCGAGAAGGGGTTTAAAAAAAGTAAAAAATTTCTATCGCATCGCAAATATTTCTACTGGTAGTCAAACCCCGATACAGTGCGACCCTCACTTAGCGATCATTAACATCTGCGAACAGAAACTCCTACTATGCAGTATTTTGATATACTGTCACCCTTAACATACCGTCACAAACTGCGGTTAACAAACAATGGCGCTATATCTGGGTTCAATAATATATGAAACACTTAACATTTACTGTTAAACTTACGTTTACAGCCGTATGAAGCGCTATCGTCAAGTTCACGACTCCAAACCGTTCCGGCCACACAGTGTGGTGAAAAACAAGTACTTCGAAAGAGTATCAAATTATACACGCCTACCAAAACGAGATCACGTTATCAGTTAAACACAACTACATATTCTTAGAAAAACGCTATGGAAATTCTTCATACAGTGAAAAGGGGAGTATTACTGAATATTCACAAACATTTACGTTTATAAAGAACACACGATCAGAAAATCAAATCAATGACAAATACACAACCAAAACCAATATTTTATTTGATGCGACAATTCTAAATACCAATGACAGAGGGAATTCACAGCAATAACCCCGTCCATCAACTTGACCGTGAATTCAGTTCTAGGTTGACTAGTGCAAGAAGCAGTAAATAACGCCGAGATACAGAACCACGACAGTCAAGTCCAATCATTTGTTACACGGATATGTTATAAAAAAGTAACTGTAAATTGGAAATATCAAGAAATTAACAATACACTTAGAATAATCAGATATAAAAATGTAATTCGTTTCATATCACCCATTTAGTGTCCCGTATTTTGAGGTGGCCCTTGCATTTTTGAAAATTTGTGGACACATGGTTAGGACATTTGTATTTTATACAGACTTAATTAAACACATTTCATACATAAACACCGTACAGGCTTAGACCTATAGTAAATATGTACACATTCATTGAAGATTCAGCAGCAATCATACCATCTATAATGCAGAACGAATCACACAGTGTTATGACATTGATCAATGTTCACTAATTGTGTACAACGGTTACAACTATCATTTACCACAAGCTGGGCAGCCCCCCCCCCCCCCAATAATTATTCTCAGCCAATCGTTTTCCTTTCTTGACGGAACACAAATCTTCCATTACCCATCGAACATTTAACGTAACCTGCCCAGGGAAGACTCAGCTATTTACAACTGCATATCCACTGAACCACATTCCACCACAGCATACATAAATGTGAATTACCCATTAATTGTAGCTGCAAATACACTGAACCCCTATTCCACCACATAATCAAAAACAGTAAGAGGAAAAAGGAAGTGACTTATCACTATACCGGGAAATAACAGAGGCTTGCCAAGCGGAAACGCCAAAACAAGCTATCCATGCCACAGACGATGCAACAGGACTGTTTGCCACACATGCACAACCATGCAACGCACTACAATCGAAACAGAGATTTAAATCACAAATAGGCCTACTCAAGACCATCCACATAAATGGAAGTTTCATCAAATCAAACGCTGTAAAACTGAATTTGAGGTTCAAAATACATTTAAAATATATAATACAAATGTCCTCAGTCACTGGCAATCGCTCGAATTAAGAAAAAAAAAATTGAAACCAAAATCCGAGCTCTCAGAATCATAATTAAGCAATTTTTATGTAGGATTAAAATGAAGTTAATTCTAAAATTATTTTCAAGATCACTGCTTGGTGTGATAAACGTTAACACGAAAACTTCAGCAACTTGCAGATTTAAGACACCCTCAATCTACGAATATTACGACCCCAACCGGGAAACACAACGAGCTGTTTACACCTACACTTTCGAGTATCAGTAACTTTGATTCTTTCGAAGTCAGAAATAGCAAACTCTAGCCCAGCCCTCTTGCATGCGACCCGCGATCCAGTATACTTGTGGTGTTCCTTGTACAAACTGCATCAAATGAAGGCACAGTGCACAGGCCAAGTCGTCCATCTGACTTCACGATTCAAATCAGAAATTATTTAACGCATTTCGACGATGTATGGTTCTCTTAAACGTTCCTAAAACGAATTTCATATTGGTCTGCATACGTTCGCCATGATACGGCACTTAAAAGTTACATGGCACACCGTCAGTTGTCATAAAGACCCAGACCCCGTAACTTGTATTAGCCCTTCGAGGTCTAAATTATTCTTGTGAATTCCAACACTCTTCAAACTTCAAAAGCCGCCACTAAATAACAACTCAGGTAAAACCAACATGTCGATATAAGCTCGGCGTTGGACCTGGTACAGAGTACAGAGTTGTCGAGCCGAACTCGACACTGGACCGATAAAGGTTAAATTAAATACAAGTACACTCTCGATCATGCACAAGGGACCTCTCACGTTCTCACACGCAAATTTAGTCTCAAATATCCACAATAAACTACAATCTCACAACCTAAACGAAAAATGCGTTTCGAAAGCACTCCGAGCAACAACGGAACCTGAAATGGGACATCAAGCGAAACCTGTTCAGAACGGAATAGAAATAATGCAAAATCGTTAAGGAAACGCCACAGTACTGTCTTACGAACTGAGACAGTCGGAATCAAACTAGAGTGAGCCCGTCTTAAACGGAACCTGAGCATGACGGGAAACTGTGTTTAGAGGAAAACTTTAAGTCCCGTGGATCTGCCTGCAACGGAAGAGAATTTGGTCCTTTCCGATTCCGTCATAGGCAGGATTCACCGTATTACTTTTACAGTGACTCCCTCAGAGGTCCCTGGCGTCACCGCGTGTGAAATCTGCTGCTCAAATACCGGACCTGTGGCGGTCTCTCTTATATAACAAGATAACATATATGAGAAGTCTGTACTGATATACTGCGACAACCACCACGGAACACAATCCAAATGCCCTTCAAACCCATGGAAGTTGCCGCAGAATAAAATCGGTGCCGGTTTTGTTATGAAACCATTTCTCTACTCACCCACCAAACACACCTATATTTTTGGACACCTCCACTTCGCTGCAGCAGACTATAGGCCCTATTCGTTGCTTAGAAGCGTACGGTCAACTAAGTCATGCACGTCAAACTCGCTGGTGTTTCAGTTGCGATAAGCTGAGAGATCCGAGGTTAAGCCGACACATTTTAAAAATTCACAGAGGAGCACTAGTAGTAAAATATAAAAATACTACAACACACCATATATACCTCAAATAATTAATTTCAAATCCAAAACCAACAAGACAGGCAATGTACGTATAGCGTATCACTGGGGCGCGTTCGCGTAACCATTGTTGCCGTGGAAAAGCAATAAGTATTACATATTCTGAATGTGTGTCTGTAGCCTTAGTTATCCGGCATGCAAAGCGCATGCGCCGTGTTGTATTGTCATCTGTGACCTGTCAGGCTCTACCATATTTTTCCACATATCTCATAAACGGCACGATTTTCAGAAAAAAAGTTATTGAACATTAAATGTGTGTTTTGATTTTCTCTACAACTTCTATCTGAAACATTTCTCATTCTGAGAAGAACTGCGCGAGATATTATCATAAATATACAAACGTTTTCATGTAAAGTACCAGTAATTCTAGTCATACTTTAATGAAACTTGAATTTTCTTGACAGTTTTTTAAAATACTCAAATATCAAATTCTACGAAAATCCGTCCTGTGGCAGCCGAGTTGTTCCATGAAGACAGACGGACGGACGGACAGACAAGACTAAGCTAATAGTCGCTTTTCGCAATTTTGCAAACGCGCCTTAAAAAGTCTTAAATTAGATTATGCAATCGGGTAATATTCTAATACCTCACTTCCAATCAGAAGAGTTTCCAGGAACTTGACACCTTTAAGTATTTGCGCTTAGCTTATTTACAGTGAGGCGTAAATTTTCGCGCTGTTGCTACTTTAACTGTAGATGACAAATGTGCATCTCATAATCATGCTCTCTTATATCTCGTCCTTCGTTTCACGAGCGACAACAATTGCAAACATACATACATACATGCTACATAAAAAGTTTGCACGGCAGCTTCAAATTCTTAAAAAGTGTCGCAAGAGGCCAAAAAAAAATTGAAACGGGCCACATTCGCAGCGGGCCGCCAGTTTGACAGGCATGAATCAGGCAAATGTTTTTCACACTGTGTTCAAATTCTCAGGTAAGTGTCAGCTAGTTCCTGCAACCACCAAAGTTAACGCATGTGCAGCATCCGGCGGTTCCTCTGCACTGCGCATTGTACTTCAAATACGGGCATTAAGACCGGGTGAAAAAAAAAAACTGGGTTCCGCAGGATACAGCAGAGTTCACTGGTCTAACTGAGAATAACGCAAAGAATAATCAAAACATTTAGAATTCAGCTTGCCACCGGAAATAACAAGCGGAAACGCATTTTCCTGTTGTGTCCGTTGTGACCTTGCGCACATCGGACACAAATCTACGCTTCAAAAGGTAGAATCACGCAGCACCAACCATTTCCCCTTGAATTCAATTAAACATACTCCATATCGAACAGAGTTGTAGGGTCTTTCCTATTATAAGGCCACCACTGTTGCTGTACGAGAGGGGCTTAGGTTAGAAGTTACGCTAGTCTCTCTCTGTCAAGCGCGTTTCCCTCCCTCCTTACGAGAGAAGGGTTTAGGTTAGACATCAGGCTAGTCTCTTTGTCACAACATGCCCCACTGTGGCCAAAACAGGAGCGGTAGGGTTATGACAGGAAAGATACAAGTTGGGCATCTTCGTTGAGGTCTATATTTTGTTATGTGACAGGTTTTTGTACAATCAGTTGTGTGTAATAAAATACAATTATCTGTTTCATCCAGCATAAGGCAAACAGGCCTATCAGACGAATACAAATATTCGCCACATTAACTGTTAATGAAAATCCGTCAATAGCAAATTTGCATCATCGGTCGTTTTTGGTGATAAAACATGCTGGCAGACATTCCCATTATGCTTCAGTGCACAACGCTTCATCATGATAATACTGGTGATAAGTGCTACTGCGACAAGTACACACTGTCGGCATCTGTTGCTTACAGCAGCACAGTACAGAGATCGTGTCGCGAAAAACACGCGTTCGGGGCGGATCGAGGTCGGTCGTGGGTACAATGCCTACCGTCGTTACACACAAAGATATTTAGGATTAAGCAATCCACAGTGACAGTTAAAAAAATGATGACAAAAACATCAGAAAATGGGAATCTTGAGTGCAAAAAATAATAGGTCAAGTGACAGTAAAGGCAGGCCTGCTAAGGCCATCGAAGAAAAATGGCAAAGAAACAGAAAGCACAGGTCAAGGGACAGGAATCTTGCGATGTCACTACAGATATCATCTAGCGAAGAATGGAGGCTACAGGCAGAACCAGAAAACATGATTACCGAAGAACACGAAGTGTGTCAGAGACATCATCCTTCATGTTGATCTAGAAGGCGTGTAAGTAGGTTGAAGTTCTTCGCCAGATGATGGATGAAAGGCGAAACGCTCTGTTTCTTCTGCTATATATCGAGGCGATGTATAATAATACAAGCGTTAAACAAAATGTAAGGATGAGCGGGAAATTGATGGACGGGGTTAGCAGCAGTGGCCTACACACAGTTCCTATCCCATGCCGGTATGGAAACATTCTATACATACGCGATATATTGAGCAAACTTACATTTCTTCCTTTTGTTTTTTATTCTTGGAAGCAATACACAACACCAATAGCTACCACGTGGTTTAGTACACGCAGACATCGTCAGCTAAGTTGAAACAATAGACCTACAGGCCTGTGCCCAATTATATCAAAAACCTGCATACTTTTCAAAATATCTAAACCTTACAATTCGCCCAGCAGGCAAGTGTTCCACGACAAAAGTTACTGGTGCCGCAATCTTGACTCTTCTAATGGCTGAAATATAAAGCACGAATAGGGGCCACGCCAAAGGTATGGCGTTCATACCTAGTTTCAAGAAACTGGACCAATTGCTTCAAAATGTATTAGTGGAATACATGGCATACTCAGATACAGGGCTACCACAAGCTTAACATTCCCTATTAAATAACAGGTAAAGCTGTTCCTCTCCACGCCATGACTGCACACAGTGACAGTGGGTACAGCGCCATTTATTCTTAACCCCGGGTAAAGAACCCCGGCTACCCGTTGCATAAGAGCCGGTCTGGACGTTTTGAAGAACAGAAAATCTCTTGCCCCTGTCGGGGGGTTCGAACGCCGGGCTGTCCAACCCGTAGCCTAGTCTCTATACCGACTAAACCACTGCATCTATTAAATAGCGCAAGCAGGTAAGCCCGTGAATGTAACTGGAAAATCTTAAACACGTGAAGCTTACAATCAGTTCTATTATCCGTGGTTTTACAACTGCGCTAGCATCCACGCAGCACACAAACTCTCACGGACGGCACGACATCCCACAGCTACGGCACACTCCTTTGAAGTTTAAATTCTTGCCCATTTAATTAAAACACTAAACAAAGGTACAAAGCGTTTTATTTTTGATATCAGAATATACCCTGACTTCAACGGAATTTTTCATAAATTCGGATTCGGTCCCCGACTAGACTCAACAAAAAATCAGCAACAGAAGACAGTACCTACAACGAAAATTAATCTCCTGATAATGAGAATTAAAGCCAGCTCCCGAAACGTCGTGTAGCGCGACATGAAATATACCTAACGCAACGGAGAACACCAAACAACGTACTGTACCTATGTCTTTCTACCCGCTGTACAATAGTACAATATCAGTACAGTACTACCCTCTCAGTATTGGGCCGGTCCCATGCGTTGTATGCACGTCAAAGGATTAGTCGAAATGATGCGCATGTATAAAGACACCGAAGACATAATTTCACGTTATAACCACCAAATTCAAGTAGGTAATTTTATATTATTAGTTCCGTGCCTTGTAACTTTAACTATCCACATACACCAACTCAGATTATCTTTCTTTTTGTTTATATAAGTTTCTATACAATTCATACTTCCTGTCACTGTGTTACAAATTACTGATTAGCTATACAGCACACAGCTGTTCGTTGTGTGTCTGTTTTAAGCCTTAAAGGCTGCGGTGCGTCTTTAGCATCTGCTGCGAGGCCCTTCAATATACACATACATGTGTATGTTTCTTCATACATAGTACTTTTTTTAATTCTTTGTTTCATCTATATTTTATTTCTGCACTTTCGTGTTTATGCCTTGATAAATATTTCCATTTATACTTTAACATGTATATATTTAGGCGCCAATTCATTTTACGTATCTTATTCAACAAAATGGCAGCACTGGTTTTAAAAGCTTTTACCTCGTGTGCTTGTAGTTTTAGATTGTTGATGCTTGTTCAGCATTTACAAATCTAATAATATTACTCGTTGCGTAAATTGTGACTATAATCATCCATATACACCAACAAAATGCACACAATTTATATAAAATCACTGATCAACCATATACATGGACTCTCCTACATGTTTCAGCGATTAATCGAGATCCTCAGGGAGACAATACAAAGGAACATAAAATTAATACATCCAGTTTGCATATGCAATGTTAAAAATAAATAATGGCAGTACAAACCACTGTCCTACACAAAACACAGCATAGCACAGGGACTTGACCTTTCTGGATCGACACTTTCGATCTAGATGTTTGCATATGGCCACATACAATATATATATACAGTGAATTCTATTCAAGAATATGGCCGCATCGGTTCCATGACAAAAGCCCACACGACGAAAGCCCACACGACAATTGCGCACAGATAAAACCCCACTGTCATGAATGCTCACAGGAAAAATACCCACACCGATAAACGCTCACACGGATATATGCTCACACGGATGAATGCTCACACGGATTAATGCTCACAAGGATAATTGCTCACAAGGATAAATGCTCACACGGACAAATGCTCACACGGGCGAATTGTCACACAGGAAAGTAATGGTAGTGTAATGAGGGGGACGAGGTTGAAATATCGGGCTGACTGTAACAGAGACATAGCCTACACGCTAACCTAAGTTTGTGTCCAGTGGCCATTCCCTTCATATACAAAACAGAGACATAGCCTGAACGCTAACCTAAGTTTCTGTCCAGTGGCCATTCACTTAATATACAAAACAGAGACATAGCCTGAACGCTAACCTAAGTTTGTGTCAAGTGGCCATTCACTTAATATACAAAACAGAGACATAGCCTGAACGCTAACCTAAGTTTGTGGCAAGTGGCCATTCACTTAATATACAAAACAGAGACATAGCCAACACGCTAACCTAAGTTTGTGTCAAGTGGCCATTCACTTAATATACAAAACAGAGACATAGCCTGAACGCTAACCTAAGTTTGTGGCAAGTGGCCATTCACTTAATATACAAAACAGAGACATAGCCAACACGCTAACCTAAGTTTGTGTCCAGTGGCCATTCCCTTCATATACAGAACAGAGACATAGCCTGAACGCTAACCTAACTTTGTGTCCAGTGGCCATTCACTTAATATACAAAACAGAGACATAGCCTGAACGCTAACCTAAGTTTGTGTCCAGTGGCCAGTCACTTAATACACAAAACAGAGACATAGCCTACACGCTAACCTAAGTTTGTGTCCAGTGGCCATTCCCTTCATATACAGAACAGAGACATAGCCTGAACGCTAACCTAACCTAATTCTTGTATGTGCGTACTTTCCTGTGTGACAATTTGTCCGTGTGAGCATTTATCAATGTGAGCATTTGAACTTGTGAGCAATTATCCTTGTGAGCATTCATCCGTGTGAGCATATATCCGTGTGAGCATTTATCGGTGTGGGTATTTTTCCTGTGAGCATTCATGACTGTGGGGTTTTATCTGTGCGCAATTGTCGTGTGGGCTTTCGTCGTGTGCGCATTTATCCGGTCACCGGCAGCATCACAATATCTACAGCATCCACATCTTCGTATTCACAGTTGCGATTATTTTAATTTTAACATTGTATATGTAAGGTAAAGGTAAAGCAATCCCATTACGGGCCTGGACAGGCCCTTAGGATCCCAGGAGGTTGAGGCTCCCAGATTTCAAGGCAATCGGCACATGAAAGTGGTAAGGTTGTCAGCCCTACGCACCGGCCGTCTTTACCCCCCAAGGAAATATTCATTTCTGTTAAGTGGCTGAGTCGACCCCAGCACCATAGTGCGGCCGGAATGATTATGTCAATGAAAAATTCCAAAGACACCATCGGGAATCGAACCCGCGACCTTCCTTCCGGCTTGAAGGGCAGTGCGTCAAACAACTACGCTACCGAGTGCCCCCTAAGTAAAGTGGATGTATTAATTTCATATTCCTTGGTATTGTCTCCCTGAGGATGGCAATTTATCGCTGAAACACGGAGAGTCCATGTATATGGATGATTTGTGACTTTCCATAAACTGTGTGCATTTGTAGGTGTATGTGGATGTTTCAAGCAGGAAATGCACAAAATTGTTTATAAAGGTAACAACACAGCATGAACTTCACGGTCAGCACCGATATGGTAACTACACAATGGTAAGCTTCGCTAGGGGAGAGTAGCTGAGTCGTGATAAGGAGTAGATAAGATAGGGCTTACATCTCACTGACGCACGTTTATTTGCTAGCACTCTGCAGGCGTAAACATGCTACATGAATTCATTTCCGTAAATTCTGCCCATTTACACTGCAACAGACTGGCTGATATGTTATTTAGCAACGCTGTATCGTCTACAATATCAACTGTCGAAAGAGAATAAACATTCTTAGCGGTTGCAAGATATGAGTGGCCGGTAATGGCGCCAAGCGATCAAATGGCAGGCACAGAACACGTGACTTGTAGCAGAAAACAGACCTAGTGAAACACTACACAACGGCATTCCCTGTGCCTACGCAACATGCTGTGAGCGTGTACAGATCGTGCATGTAAAACGCATTAGTATAGAGAGGTGAAGGTTCTCCTGCCTCCGTCGGAAAACCATCTGTTCCTCATGGCCTGCTACCGTGATGGATTCCAGATCAGCTAAATCCGCGGTAAAAAAAAAACAGCTCCACAACGTGTGTAAAATATGGTGGCCACTTTAAAACGGGTTTGCCCTAAGATTACTTACTCGCCAAAATTCAATGGCGTGGATGAAGCCCCCGCAGACGCCGCGTCATGAAGGTGCCCCGCGGGTCAGGGGGGCTCCCAAACGTACAAAACACTGAAATATGTTGTGGGTTTCGGACTTCATTATTCACTTGTTCTTACAGAAGGCAGTATTCTGGAGCCGTTATAAAATCTGCGAGTAACTGTGCACGTAATTATGGGGGGCAGGGGCACAGTTATGGTGAGGCGAGTGGTGCTGCCACCCCGGGCAGCAGAGTCCAAGTGACGGAAAAATGGGCGTCAAAATGAACAATTTTTAAAAATGTTGAATATCTGCGCTCAACGAATTTTAAATTATCGACACAAAAAGTAATTCAATAAAAAAAATTTGATTTTCTAAAACTTAATAATCCCTGTCAGGGGCGGTCAGTTATCGCTGGCCCCGGGCGTCAAAAGAAACCAGATGCGCCACTGATGGGGGGGAGGGGGCCCGACTGGTTATCTACGCCACTGGCCAAATGCAATACACAAAATACTACTGCCATTCGTGACTGACTATATCCCATCTGCAAATAAAGACTTCGCTAACAGTGCAAAAATAATTTGCGAGAAGGCAGGGCGTCATACCATGTGCCTATGCTTCGCGGAACCTATAATTCCGTTTCGCCCCCCGATTGTCTAGGAAAAGAAGCAGAAATATTTTCGTAGCGCCATACTTTGACTTTTCAGCAATAAATGTTAACTACATCTTTGTACTTTACTATCTCCTTTAGTCGGTTCGAACCGCTACTGCAACACAGACATTTGATAAATGAATTTCGGCTCCTGTCTAGCGACACCACCACTGAAACCAGATGAGATCTGCGAGGCGGAAGCCTAAAATCAAGGTACTAAAATCAGCTTGGGATATTGGCATTATTTATATACAATAACTAATTAGAACAAGAACTCAACAACAACAGAACATCAGTGCCTATAGTTTTATTCTTACATGGTTGTTATCCTTATTAAAAAAAATTGCTGTTTCCTCGGCTTCTCTGCAACTGATCACTAAAAATCTGGTCAGTTTGGACACATGTTATGTACACCACTTCATAAAAAATCCTGCAGGCACTGATGTTCCAGTCTTACATACAACTCTGCTCCCACTGGACGGATTTTCATGAAATTTCATATTTTTTCGAAAATTTGTCGAGAAAATTCATATTTGATTAAAATCTGACAAGAATAACGGGTACTTTACATTAAGACCTATGTACATTTATGATAATATCTCGCTGAATTCATCTTAGAATGAGAAATTATTTAGATAAAATCAAAACACACATTTCATGCTCGATAACTTATTTCCGAAAATCGTGCCGTTTATGAGACAATGTGGAAAAACATGTTACAGCCGGACAGGCCACAGATGATAATACGACGCATGCGCTTTGCATGCTGTACTATCTACTACTACTACTACTACTACTACTACTACTACTACTACTACTACTACTACTACTACCACCACACTCTCAGAACATGATACTTATTGCTTTTCACGCCAACAATGGTTGCGCGAACGAGCCTCCATGTTACGTTTATACATACATTGTCTGTCTTGCTTTTTAAGAAGCTAACTGAGGATCAGTTACTCCAAGAATCACCCTTTCACGAAACCCCGTGTTCCCCATTTAGAAAATAACGAGGAGAACCGATTCTCTTCTGGAATACTGCGGCGCAGTACTTTCCCACAGGAGCCATGCAGCGTGCTTTAAAAATATCTCCACTGACAGGTTGTATGCACACACGAGCACGCACGCGCACACACACACAATGTGTTGTGAACTGCCAACAGCTTTAACAACGTCCGCACAGTCTTAGCAGCCACGAGCATAATATCTGCAGAAATGTCTGCCATAAGAAACACGATGTGCTGTGTGTGGGCGTGTGTGTGTCTGTGTAGGGGAGAGGGGAAGGGACTCGTCATCATCCAAGGCTATTTCCGCCGTCTGAATACATTCCATACACGAATGCAAAACAAGACGCGACGTACAATGAATCTATAATTGTCCGGTTGTTAAATCCGAAATATACCTTTTACGCTATTTATAAAGCAGCCATAATTTACAGCCCATAAGGTATGCACGACTGTACTGGGGCTCGTACTGGGATCCTAAATACGGCTCATGTAAAGTGACGAGCACCGCGACATACAAACCCCGATACAGCGCCATCACTTCGCGCCCAAGGAAATTCCCTATTATTCAGTATTTCGATTTACGTACAACCCTCGATATACCGCCAAAAATTGCAGTAAACGAGGCGTTGTATCGGGATTTGTCTCTGCTTTTTGTGGCACGGAGATTAAAGCGTCAAAATAACATGAGAAAACAACGAACAACGTACTGAAGGACGAAGTTAATTCTGTTGGCAAGACACGAGCGGTGACACATGGATGGGTGTGCCTGTAGGCAACACTGACCATGATTCTTCCTATACAACATATTACACAACCAATGACACCACAATTCGAACATACAAAACAGACGAGCCTATATTTGTTGTAGGTCTAGCATATATGCAAATTCAATGCACAAAGTAAAAGCACGAAAGATGGCAGCACCTCTGTCACCGCATATAAGCAGGATGCGCGTTTCGGTATGCGTCACTTCACTTTACAGTGGTCCTTGACTGGTCAAATGACCTATGAGTGGGGTTGAAAAAGATTCCTATTGCGGTATAATCTTCGTCCCCTCATACTGAATGAGGCCTCGACTAGGCACCAGGCGATTTAAAAGCGTATGATATCGAACTCTGAAAGCAAACATTACCTTAGCATACGATGCCATCGCTGGCGTAAATGTTCACGACTCCTGAACAGCAATAGTTTCACCAAGATGGCGATAAGGCCTACACAGCGAGGGCAATTCCAGGCAAGCTGCACTCAGCTTTCCCAGGGAATCTCATTTCCAAGAGGAACCCATTCTCCATTCGTCGCACATTTCAGACAACCCATTCGATGCCTACACGGAGAAGACTTCTGAGAGCACTCTTCGTGATCCTACACGGAAAAGAAAACTGAAGTACCTAAGCAAACTTACTATCTCCTGAATACGACGCCCCCGACCGGGTGTCCTGATTAGGGCTTTTGTGGCCTCCATCACACCCTCCAAGCAAAACAACACGATATTACCTAAACCCCAACGATCAAGCCCTTCCACGTACTTTCAAAATCATTATACGCTAACTCGACGCCACATGCCTGACGTCTGAGACACGGTGTATATCCTACCACAAACATGTTTCAATAACCTTGGGCGTCATTATGAACTGCATTTTCAACATGATCGGTTTATATCCTGCAAGCAAAAAGCTGATGTCATTTTGCAGTGTACAAAACATTTGGGCCAATAAATTATTTAAAGTCGCTTCAAGTTTCGGGCAATTTTACAATTCCACGGGTCAAATAACGTATCAAGCCCACCGCATACAAATCGGTTTCTTATTCCAAACCGGATAGCAGGCTGGCTCAGGACCAACGCGGTTCATTTATATCCGGGAAAAGAGACCTATCCTGCTAACCTCTCGCGCTGACATGATCTGTCATACGTGAGGGGTGTTGTAGCTCTACCCAATCCCTCCAGCGCGCATGTGTGTGTGTGTGCAGGTACACACCCATGTGTACTGTAGACATAGGTAAAAAGCCTAAGAGTTTAAAGTCTGTCGTTATCTGCCGCAATGCGGCATTTATTAACATAAACATCAGTTACGGCTGCAGGCAGTCGTTATGCTGCAGCCATTTTAGCGATTATAGATGGAGCTAAAATGGGGCAGAACTACCACGTCGCAATCACTGTCGAAAACAAATTTACACAGCCGATAACGTGCATCAGTTTCGTGAAAATCTGTTCAGGAAGGGCGTAAACGAACTTGCACCCTTATTTATATATTTAGTGCTTCGGGCCAATTTTTGCTACAGCCACAGCAGAACTTGAGGCAACCGTATGAAAAAAAATTGTTTTATACAACATATGCACCGGGTCTGTTCAAACTTTTATATGTTGAGGGCAACTTCTGCAAATTTGGTCTTCATGAGGGCAACATGAAATTCATTATAACTGTAATTATATGTAAAATTTTACCTGCGTATTTTTCTATACATCATGTGCAATAGACTATATATTGATAATAATGGGGGGAAACTATTAAAAAATTAAATTCACGCCACAGACTAGGGTGTAGCTATTTTTAGCATATCTATAGAATATTAATTAGACATGTCTCCACAAACAAACAGCTCGCAAGTTTCCAAAACTGCTGCGGCTTTCTATCTTGGCTTTGCCAGGGAAAGGCTTAAAATACGTTTTCTAATTTCTAATGTCTCCGCAGGCAACATGTTACCCGCAAGTTACGGTTGAGCGCGCCTCCAATATGCAGTGCATGACACTGTTATTTCCAATGACCCTGTGCATAAATTAAAAATGGATTTCTTAATATTAAGAGAAGCTACTACATTTTCAATGCATGTTAAAACATTATGTTCGTAGATACTTGGAAGAATGCTAAGGAACTGATCTGACCGTCACCGATGCTTCCTTCAACAAACCGAGATCGGCGACGACACTTGTAATCGCGGACTATAACACATCTGCAAACGACTGAGTACTCAAACGAGGAATAAAACGCCATGACACTGCGGGCATTCAGCTGTCCATGAACTTCATACAGATATGATGATATGCTGCCATGATACACATTTCACAGTTCAATGTCGAAATCTAAAGATACAAACACATTTTTAAATGTAGCCTATTTTGCTTTTAACAGAATGTCTCAACTCGCAGATGCTGGGGTTTTACTTCAGCAATTAACCAGTCCGTATGAAGTTTACTACCACAAAGGGCAAGCTAATTATTACATTTATTTATGATGTTAATTATACATCCTACAGTCAATTACGATTACTCTGCATTTCAAATTTATGGCAAAACACTGTTATCACAGCTGCTGTGGCGTATGGAAAGAGAAACAGCACTGGCCTGTGGTCTGAGTGAACAGTGGGATGATGAGTCTATAATGGACGGTACAGCACGATTGTGCCTGTTCACGGACCTACTCGGGTTTTCTCTTTATTGAACAAATGCACATTAAATAATTACATATACAATTCAAAACTCCTTGACGGTTCTTGAAGCCGACATATGAATAATTTGCATTAAATTATATGCTGTCTGTTCAAAATGCAGGAAACGGAAAGCAAAACGGCGGAGTCGTGTCTAGCCATCCGCATTTGTTGTGTCCGAAACCACAGAACGGTTTACGACAGAATTTTCAGTTTTTCAAAAGATGGCTCCACATGTAAAAATTACACAGGACATAACAAAGCAGACCCTAAGCAACTCTTACCAAGGTACATAACTTTCATTTTAAATTTGTAGATCTGAAGAAGAAAAAAAAAAAAAGTGAAACTTTCTTTTGACCGTGTGCAATGCCATCAGTTTTCTTTACAGCAGTAGTTGCTGTATAGTACCAATAAATTTATACAGTTTAAATTACATGTATGATTTTAAAATATACTGTTAATATATAAAATATAAAAAAAACATAAGTCTGTCTACAAACATTGCGTTGCAAATAAAAACAGAAGTTATTTGCAAGGTAATGTTTGGTGATAAGACTTCTACATTGTATATTTTATATATTAACATACTATAGCCGATCCCAGTGGCCGCGCGGTCTAAGGCGTGGGTCTACGGCCGCTCGCTTGCTGGGATTGTGGGTTCGAATCCCGCCGGGGCATTGATGACTGTCTTTTGTGAGTGTTGTGTGTTGTCGGGTAGAGGTCTCTGCGACGGGCTAGTCACTCGTCCAGAGGAGTCCTACCGAGTGTGGTGTGTCTGAGTATGATCGTGAAGCCTCGATAACGAGGAGGCCCTGGCCCACTAGGGGCTGTCGAGCCATAGGAAAAAAAATACATTTTAATATTATACATATAACTTATATTGCATAAATTTATTGGTACTATATAGCAACTGCTGCTGTAATTAGTCAATGTACATATTACAGTTCTTTGACATACAGCACGCTGCGCATATCTGTGAACAGTGACTCCCTGATGATGGCTACGACGGGAAGACGAAACATGTAGCAGTAAAAATAATCCTTGTGCAGCAGTTGGTAATAAAAACTTCTATGTAAAGCAACTTCACGGAAGATGTATACCATTAAGTACATGTTTCGTTCAATTACTTTGTTAATAATAATAATAATAATGGTTATCTCCGGTCAATTAATGCGGTATTGCACTACACTTGTTCCAGATCAGCGTTTCACAAACTTTCGAACTCAGCACATCATCTTAGCAACATCCACCTTGCGGATCTTTAAGATACAGCGTGTACCTTCAAAAACAAAAGTCAGATATCTGTACTGCTGTATAAAATCCGGATTAAAATTGTATTTAAGAATTTAACTGGAACTCGTCTGGAATGGAATTTTGAGATTAAAACTCACTTTTCTTTTCGACCCCGTCGCCGAATGTGATACCACATACACATAACGCTGACTCAAAATGCAGAACGTGGCAGCAATTCAAGCAAGCACATCCATGGGTCACCCAGAAAACGTTCATGGTCCTTGGGCAATATGTTGGGAAAGACTTTTGTCACGACCATCAAGTAGGCCTCAAATCTTCCTGCCATAGTGATTGTGTAAGATGGGCGGGTTGCATGAGGAGGAAACTTTTGCATAGGCCGTTGCTATGCCAGTACAAGATGAGGAAACCCACTGTCAATTCAGATAAGCGGTTCGAGGAAATGGTTGAACTACATAATCCTATCTCGTAACCCACACAGAGAATACTATGAACCGACGAAGAACAGGACGGTCACTTAGGACGATGTGTGTAAGTGCTTATTTTCTTCAACCAAGACTGTACCTTGATCGATCTCAGGAGGCTAAATGTCACAGTGTGTGGGAGTCGTTTTTTGGGAGGCCTCGGTTAGGTTAGCACGTGAGAAGAGTAAGAACACAAGGTCCACGGGGACTGGACTGTGTGACAGCGCTGTAAACGAAGCACAGTTCCAGTTCTACTGGAACTCAACCCTGGCACGACATGCCACATGTTCCCGTACAGTACAGATCACTACGCAACAGACTACGAACTTCTTGCAATGTCGTCATCCAACATACATGCTGACCTCATCCGCGTAAAAGGTCACGCCTCCACTAGCATAAATAAAAAGTTCTAAGTTCAACAATCTACTTCTTTCAGTCGATAGTCCGCTGGGTTTTGGCACTGGGAATGTTCTTACGTTGACACCGGTCTCTCGGAGGGCCGTTATGCCTGTATCTGCAGACTTGACAAAGTTATGACCAAGTAGGCACTGTAGTCATTAACAAGCTATGGCTTTCAAACAGGCCGAAATCAAGACACCTCCCTCCTTTACCGCTTGAAGACGAAAACAGAAGACGAAAGCCAACGCTGAACCTTTCAGGGCCCAGTGGTTACTTTACATACCACCAGGTTTAACGATAAAAAATTCTACGTTCTGCCACAGAACGCAATTAAGTGTTCTGTATGGATCTCGGAACAAAAAGCGATTATTCCCACATTCAGCATTAACTCCTTTACTTTTATAATGGAGACGGTGTATTTACTTCGAGGTAAGAACTGAATATTTCAATATAATTAAGGTTAATGCTTAATAAACATGTACTCTGGCCAGGAACGTAATCATAGAATTTATTACCAGTTTAGCAGATTACACTATACGGTTGCGACGAGCAGCTGGACCCGTGCACAACACACACAAATTTATTCCCATTTCTTAGGTGAAAGCCACTCATCACAGGTACTCTTCAGTGTGGTTTCCGAATACATGCTGGTGCCGTGCTCATAAAGGTAACCTCCAGATGCAGAATATCGAGTAACTAAATAAAGCAAGGATCTCGGTTCGATACGCATTACGTCTATTATTACTACAACACACACAACGCAGATTTATTATTATTATAACGGCTTTATTTCATGTCTACAAATAACTTACACAAGTACGGATTCTGCACGTCCTAAAAATCAGTCTGATATCACCTCCCCGATTCGTAGTGTCGCTGTTTAAGGAACTGTTCATTTACAAACAGTACAGGGCATACACAAAAGATTGGTGCGGTTTTAAAACTATTAAAACCGCACCATTCTTTTGTGTATTCCCTGTATTTCATATATTCTGTGGTGACACGCTTACAGTCAGTCATCTTCATACACAACTTCACGTGCCTAACTCCAACGGTCATCAGTTACCGCCATGAAACAGACAGCTATTTTCGCACTCAAGTTTTTACATTATATAAAACTATTACCTCAACAAGAGCTACATATTTCTCTCGATCCATAACCATTTATCATTTCAGGCCTGTAAAGTGTAGCTTCTTTTGTAGGAATTCACGCGTCCACCATGTTGTTATAATTGATTTTGGGAAATTCAGGTGTATGGGGCCGGAGTTTTCTGCAATGGCGAAACGTTTCCACCAAGTTTTGTGAAAATCGGTCATCTCAATCACAAAATGGTCGCATAAGCCTATTCTTTTTTCTTCCTCAGAAATGAAAGCCGGCTAAAAGAAAGTGTGCAAGTAGGCTAATATTACGAGTGCTGTAGTAGAGAAGCACACTACTTCACTCGCTGCAGGCCTACAATAGAGTAATTGCAGCAGAGAAGCACACTACTTCACTCGCTGCAGGCCTACATACAGTAATTGCAGCGGAGAAGCACACTACTTCACTCGCTGCAGGCCTACATACAGTAATTGCAGCAGACACGCACACTACTTCACTCGCTGCAGGCCTACATACAGTAATTGCAGCAGAGAAGCACACTACTTCACTCACTGCACGCCTACATACAGTAATTGCAGCAGAGAAGCACACTACTTCACTCGCTGCAGGCCTACATACAGTAATTACAGCAGAGAAGCACACTACTTCACTCACTGCACGCCTACATACAGTAATTGCAGCAGAGAAGCACACTACTTCACTCGCTGCACGCCTACATACAGTAATTGCAGCAGAGCAGCACAATACTTCACTCGCTGCAGGCCTACATACAGTAATTGCAGCAGAGAAGCACACTACTTCACTCGCTGCAGGACTACATACAGTAATTGCAGCAGAGAAGCACACTACTTCACTCGCTGCAGGCCTACATACAGTAATTGCAGCGGAGAAGCACACTACTTCACTCGCTGCAGGCCTACATACAGTAATTGCAGCAGACACGCACACTACTTCACTCGCTGCAGGCCTACATACAGTAATTGCAGCAGAGAAGCACACTACTTCACTCACTGCACGCCTACATACAGTAATTGCAGCAGAGAAGCACACTACTTCACTCGCTGCAGGCCTACATACAGTAATTACAGCAGAGAAGCACACTACTTCACTCACTGCACGCCTACATACAGTAATTGCAGCAGAGAAGCACACTACTTCACTCGCTGCACGCCTACATACAGTAATTGCAGCAGAGCAGCACAATACTTCACTCGCTGCAGGCCTACATACAGTAATTGCAGCAGAGAAGCACACTACTTCACTCACTGCACGCCTACATACAGTAATTGCAGCAGAGAAGCACACTACTTCACTCGCTGCAGGCCTACATACAGTAATTACAGCAGAGAAGCACACTACTTCACTCACTGCACGCCTACATACAGTAATTGCAGCAGAGAAGCACACTACTTCACTCGCTGCACGCCTACATACAGTAATTGCAGCAGAGAAGCACACTACTTCACTCGCTGCAGGCCTACATACAGTAATTACAGCAGAGAAGCACACTACTTCACTCACTGCACGCCTACATACAGTAATTGCAGCAGAGAAGCACACTACTTCACTCGCTGCACGCCTACATACAGTAATTGCAGCAGAGCAGCACAATACTTCACTCGCTGCTGGCCTACATACAGTAATTGCAGCAGAGAAGCACACTACTTCACTCGCTGCAGGACTACATACAGTAATTGCAGCAGAGAAGCACACTACTTCACTCGCTGCAGGCCTACATACATTAATTGCAGCAGAGAAGCACACTACTTCACTCGCTGCAGGACTACATACAGTAAATGCAGCAGAGAAGCACACTACTTCACTCGCTGCAGGCCTACATACAGTAATTGCAGCAGAGAAGCACACTACTTCACTCGCTGCAGGCCTACATATATTAATTGCAGCAGAGAAGCACACTACTTCTCTCGCTGCAGGCCTACATACAGTAATTGCAGCAGAGAAGCATACTACTTCACTCGCTGCAGGCCTACATACAGTAATTGCAGCAGAGAAGCACACTACTTCACTCGCTGCAGGACTACATACAGTAAATGCAGCAGAGAAGCACACTACTTCACTCGCTGCAGGCCTACATACAGTAATTGCAGCAGAGAAGCACACTACTTCACTCGCTGCAGGCCTACATATATTAATTGCAGCAGAGAAGCACACTACTTCTCTCGCTGCAGGCCTACATACAGTAATTGCAGCAGAGAAGCACACTACTTCACTCGCTGCAGAACTACACACAGTAATTGCAGCAGAGAAGCACACTACTTCAATCTCTGTGGGCCTATACACAGTAGGCGTATCGGAAAAGCACACTACTTCACTCTGTAAGCCTGTTTACACTAGATGTAGCAGAGAAGCACACGGCTTCACTTTCTGTAGGCCTATTTACAGTTGGTGCAGCAGAGAAGACCACCACTTCACTCTGTACACCTGTATACATTACGTTAGCGTTTGAGCTACGTAATCTTTGCTTATGCGACACTGTTGGGTGCAGTTTCACAGAACATGCACAAGGACAAATCCTCTTAACTTACTCGTTAGTGTTTCATCCCACACTGCACGAGTCATTTGTTCACTGAAATAATTTACAACTCAATTAACACCATTTGACAAGACTGAGAAATGTCAGAGATGACCTCAAAAACGCATCAAGTTAGGATAAATTGAAGAAACGTCCCTTGAAAAAACCTTAAGCCTACATGTAAGGATACATACCATAAAGTAAACTTGAAGGAAGTAATTATTAACTCATCCAGCTTGATAGTCTGATGGTACTGAACGTCAGAACGGATGGATATGAATATGACAACAGGAATAAGGTCCAGGATTTCTGCTATCAAGAACCTCAAGAGCTCAAGTACCATACAGAACTGACAGGTGACAGCTTATAATAATGATAATGATAGTAACAGGATCACTGATGGATAACTGGACGTTACGCAATGGTCGACTGGATATTCCTCGGATGGAAAGAAAAGACCTTATATAATAAACAGGACAATGAAGACACCTAGGATTTACTATCTAATACAACTACAAGCTACACGTTTCGACACAAGGGGGCCATCATCAGGCTTTGAATAAAAATATAATAGCTAGTAAAATAGGTCATTATTACGTGTCTGCAGTGTCAGATCTCTTCTGCACATAACTCATTCGCATCTGTTAACTGTATATAACTGTGCACAATTAACAATGGTAAATGAACCACTTAAACAGTACACAATTCCATACACTTAACAACTGCAAATGAATCATGTAAAGGGAGATCTCATACTAAAGACACAGCGATAACCTACTTTACTTCCTCTTATATTTTACAAAAAGCCTGATAATGGCTCTCTTGGGCCGAAACATGTAGCTTACTGTTAACAGGTTGTTATACAATAAATAAAAGTTGTTTGACGGTAGTATTATTAACTAATCGTTAAAATCACAACGGGATGTCTTTCCTAAAATAAAAAACGAAGACGCCTACTTACAAACGCAATATAACAGTACGGTTAAACCATTACTACATAACGAGACTGTGATAACGACATACGCTCCAGATTAACAACGAAGGAACAGCAATATTCTGTGAACGGTTACGAAAGAGAACATGGAAGTGCTACCAATAGGTTTCATTTTTCTCTCCCACGCATCCGAAATTCGTTACGCGTTATGCCCTACAATTAACACCACACACACACACACACATTACCTTGTCTACAGTAATGCCTATTTTAGTCTCCGCTACTGACGTAAGCTTTCTTCACAGAATGCAAATCGCTACAACTACAATCCAATTTCTTCAGGGACAAGGGGTGTCTATTCTAGTAGATTAGCCGGCTAGGCAAATCAATAGGCGGGGTTTAACATTCAAAACCTCCGCAACCAGTCACCAAACTATACACGATTGTTCAGTATATTCCAAAATTAACCATTATTTCCGTAAACCCCATTACCCAATTTCTCTCTGTAATAAACACGCAATGTTTACTGTTTGCCATCTGCTCCGTTGGGGGGGGGGGGGGGGACTATCAAACTCTTATGGGTGGGAGTCTGCACAAGTCTACATGAAAATCCAAGTCTTCTGCAAGTTACGTGTCGACTAATGAAGTTACCGACGTTTCACAATTTCGCAGTTCCTTCATCTTCAGTCAAGCATTATCGACCTGACTCTGAAGATGAAGGGATTACGGTCCGTCGAAACGTCGACGACACGGTGTAACATCCCACAAGAATTGAATCTTCAGTCACACCGCTGCTAGAACCTCAAATCTTACACTGGTGTAGTTACGAACACAAAATCCTGTGCATTTCTTTTAGCAGGAACTGATAAAATAAAAGCTTCAACACTAAATTCAGTGAACACAACATGCCCATTAAAAATCTACAGGATAGACACCTTTAAATAAAACGCTTGAAAAAGCACGAACAATAAAAATATAACATATTCTAACTGAAGTGAATGAGTTCAGAAAACTCGAACCTAACCTACAAACTGCAAAACCTTTCGATACGCGTCTATCCGACAACGAATTCAAAACAATGGCTTACTTTATTCAACAAAAACCACAATAATCCATTACGTCTACACGTCTCTGTAAAATCCAACTTTGTCAAGAAATAAATTCAGTCCCTGTTAATGCTTTATCACTGTAAGCTGATAACGACAGTGCCAATCCCACCCCGCATGAAGAGTGTACTTCACAAAACGCTAACAGCATACGACGTGCAGTGGCTTGGCGCGTCAAATCCCGTAGCGTTTTGTAACTTTCCGCTCTGTCGACATATCAGTACACAAATTTATTTTTGTTTACACAACACTAGCTATACGTTGCGGTTTTTACAAACACCATCATCAGGATGTATATATGAAAGTGATGTAAGGTTACTTTTATATTTCTGTACTTTACACTGGTTTAGCCTCAAGATGGCTTTAGTAAAGCGCCGAAACATGTAGCTAGTATCGTAAAGAAAAAGGAACTGTTGCGTTGACTCATGGACAGTATTTTGGGTTTCATGACTAGGTGTTTCCAAGGGTTAGTCAAAGAGGCGAAACAGATTTCTCCCACATTCTAACATGAAACACAATAATAATACACTTATTTATGACACTTAAAATCACAGTAACTTCAAACTGTCGCCTATAATCTAACCTTCCATGTTCATTTCTTACTACCATTCTAATGTTAAGTTTATACACACACATCATTTTACTAAATTTCGACCTATTTCTATGAAAACTACATCACTTCAAAATTGCATATTTTCCAATTAGGCCTATCTGCAGACACTCACTTTTTCATACGGAATATTCTTTGATGTTCGAAATGGAATGGCGCAGTAACTCCCAAACAGCATGGAACACGTCGATCTCTGGGCCCCCAACTAACAAGATAATAACAAATAAAAAGGTCTGTGTTGCCATACGTCACTCTACACGTCAGAATTCAAACCCCAGATTCGATTCAAACGGTCCAAGACCACAGGACCACAACAAATTCCGACGTACAAACAAATGAACCGTAACCAGCCGCCATAAGACCACACGCTACACAGACGGGACGGGGTACCTGGGGTGTCGAGGGTTGCCGGATCCAGTCCTTAGGTCTAGGGGAGCTGGGACATGAGGGTGGGGCGAAGACTGTGATTGGGATGGGATGTTCACCGCTTGTACGGCCCAATGGGCGGCACTGCTCTGTACCATGCCAATAGCACAACGTGCAAAATCCAGTAAAATGACACACACAACTAGAATAACTACACAAGCCGCAATATAACTGACAATCCCACACGCTGTCCTTTTTAGAACACTCGAAAGCACCTCCCACAAAATAGTGACAACTGACAACACAGGCAATGTACGTATAAACGTTAACCTGGGGCGCGTTCGCGCTGCTGCCGTGGAAAAGCAATAAGTATTACATATTGTGAATGTGTGTCTGTAGCCTTAGTTATCAAGCATGCAAAGCGCATGCGCCGTATTAAATTGTCATCTGTGGGCTGTCTGGCTGAACCATGTTTCTCCACATTCTCTCTCATACAAGGTACGATTTTCGCAAAAAAAGTTATTGAACATAAAATGTGTGTTTTGATTTCCTCTACAACGTATGTCTGAAGCATTATACGAAGAATTGAGCTAGATATTATCATAAATGTACATAGGTCTTCACGTAAAGTACCCGTTATTCTTGTCAGATTTTAATTAAACTAGATTTCTCTCGACATATCTTCGACAAAATGTCAAGCATCAAATTTCATGAAAATCCATCCAGTGAGAGCAATGTTGTTCCATGCGGACGGAGACAGACATGACGAAGCTAATAGTCGCTTTTCGCAATTTTGCGAACGCGCCTAAAAAAAAGACCTCATATTTCGGTACGCTACTTAATGTAATGTGTTTCGATTTGAAGACACGTTAATATTCTCCACACGTATTGCGAGTGTTAACCCTCGTCAGTGATAACGATGGTCAACAATACGGACACAAACATCTCGTTACAAAGCTTATCGATAATACGACACACGATAGTGCTTTAAGCCTCTACACATGTACCCAAAAATACACTTTCTTCCATGTTTCCAGAAGCTGGTCTACTGAAATCGTACACCTAATTATAAAAAACCTTTCTTACAGATATTTTGTGACAAAAAAAGTTGAAGTCTGTAATGAAACGTGGGCATAAAGTTATACGTTTCCGATTTAATGCAGTTATTTGGACAGGGTTTTCACTGTAAAACGATGCGCAAGGGCGAAGTAGCCTACGCCTGCTTGCCTTTACATGTTCAGAGCGTCAAACTTGTGAACCCCGCATATGTAGGCACATGCCAACAACACAGGTAATGTACGTTTAAACGCAGAACTAAGACGTGATCGAGTAACCATTTTGCCGCGCAAATGCAATAAGTATTTATTTTGGGTGTGTGTCTGTAGCCTTAGTTATTCAGCATGCAAAGCGCATGCGCCGTATTATATTTACATGTGTTGCCTGTCTGGCTCTACCATATTTCTCCACATTACCTCATAAACGGCACGATTTTCCGAAAAAAAAGTTATTGAACATATTATGTGTGTTTTGATTTTCACTATAACTCTTATCTGTAATATTTCTCATTGTAAGAAGAATTTAGCGAGATATTTTCATAAATATACACAGGCATTCGGGTAAAGTACCCGTTACTCTCGTCAGATTTTACTCAAACCTGAATTTTTTCGACAGATTTTCGAAAAATCCTCGATATAAAATTTCACGAAAATCCGTCCAGTGGCAGCCGAGTTGTTCCAGAAGGACGGACAGACATGACGAAGCTAACAGTCGCGCTTCCCAATTTCCCGAAAGCGCCTACAATGCATTCTAGTGAGGGAGTCGTGGCCAGTGGGCGATCGCGCGCATTTGTGGAACCCAAGACAGCAAAATGTTGGCCTACAGGCCTATGGTAAATACTTTCTCGAGAGATCGAAAATGTATTACTCGCTGCTGCAGCGCCTAGTTGTAGTTTCATTTGTTAAGTTCGCCGACTTTTGACGGACAAAACCCCCACGGGGCAGAGAAATTCTTCAGAAGTTACCGGGCACTCAATAATGAAAGTCTATCACTCTCTGTTCTCAGAGATCACAACAGTGTTTCTTGTAATATCAGGCCTCTCTCATCAGACGTATTAGGAATCCTCTCCCCACAATTCAAGAATTTTAAATTGCTTTCAAAAATCGTGTACTCGGATGCAACAGATTCCTTAAGCTGCCTTCATTTTCAAAATTTATTATGCGACTAATCATGTCTCTTTCACGTTGGCTGTTTATAGCCTCACTGACTGCAGACACCACACCGGTACACCAATGACCATTATGGTGGAGACGATTTCAGTGTTACAACTGAATATTTACTACTGCTTACACAAGCACGAGTTGTATACAGAAACGGGAATCCCTATCAGTAAGTAGCATGTCTGACCACTAAAAACAGAATACGGGAAATATTCTGAAGGTATACAGAAGGCGATATGAAAGAAGAAAAATCAGTAACAAGGAAATATATACCACTGTGAGCGCAAACTTCGCCAAACAAAATAAAAAAAATAAAATAAAAATAAAAAAAATTAGAAAACTGAAATACAACGTAGAATTCAACAAACGAAAATTTGAACATTCTGTTAAAGTAAGATACATATCAAAATATTAAAACGTACAATTTTACACACACTGTTTTTAAAATACACGGTTTTGCCATTAGTAACAGCTACTATGTAAACTGACACATTAACGAATATAAACTAATTTTTTGTACGAAAAATTAAATCAGTATCTGTCCCAAACACAACTAAATTCTATTTATTATACAGAGCTACATGTTTCGACCTATCTTCGGTCAACCTCAGGTTCACAGTTGGTCTTCCAAACATACTGAGGAACAAATATACATTATGTATGTCCATAAAACACAATTAGAATTATTAAAATTGTTACAGTCATAAACAGGAACGTGCGTGGATAGAGGTTCTACCACAACTGTTACAAATACTGTTCACAGACTTTACTGCCTTTGCTATAGCAAAGTTGTCACAGCATCATCTCCAGTCTATCTCGATGTAGCTTCATTCCAAGCTTAATTATGTACGTGGGCTTACACATTTGCTGATCCACAGTTCCGACGGGAGCTAGTAACTAAATTATAGGTGGGCAGCTTTATGTTGCGCGCTTAATATTGCATTTGTCTGAGATGATGCGTCTATATGCTCTGCAGGTTTTCCTTGCACGAACTGTGAACCTGAGGATGACCTGAGATAGGTCGAAACATGTAGTTCTATATAATAAATAGAATTTAGTTGTGTGTGGAGAGATATTGATTTAATTTTTTGTACTATTAACAACACAACGGGATGAAATTCTTTAAAATAATTTTTTGTAATTTATGATCTCACAAAACAAATAGTGTATAATTTGTATGCATATTTATTTTTTTCAAGGGGGTTTTAATTGACATCCTGAATATGGTCGTGTAGGTGAACGGAAAAATGTGGGCCGTGCCATGGCTCAGGCGGTTAGTCACCGGCCTCCCACCGCGGAGGACCGGGTTCGATCCCGTCAATCCATGTGGGATTTGTGGTGGACAAAGTGGCACTGGGACAGGTTTTCCCCCGTCAATTTCATTCCACCGGTGCTCTATTACTTTTAAAAATGAAAAAAAAACCTGATCATCTTCATCACAGGGTTGCAAAAGAAGCCTTAAGGCTGCTGTGCGTCCGTAGCTTCTGTTGCGGGGCCCTTCACCACAACCCCCCCCCCCCCTCGCATGTAGCTGTGTTGCAATAAATGAATGGTTGTGTTGGGGATGGAAGTCTGAACATTTATCTGTATTAATGTTAAATCTGTTACGTGTATCATACTGGTAGGTAACATTCATAACAATAAACTTGGTGTGTGATATCCTGCTGAATTTCGTTAGATACCAGCAATTAAAAAAGACAGTCTAACACACACAGTTTTATTGGAAAACAGTATCCCTTGTCTTGCAACAGAAGCAGCTACAAGTTTTGACCCTAATGGACCTAATCAACAGGCTGGTAAACAAAACATGAAAAAAAGAAGGTATTAAATAACGCTGCACTGTCATCACTTACATGGTATGAGATCTGAATCTTACACAAGTTCTACAATATCTTATTGTGTTAATTTATACATGCTTGTAGCCTATACAAGGCGATATTCCGAGTTCTGTTATTTCATTTAGACTCCTTTACCATTTTAAAGATAAAACTGTTTACTTAAACTGATTGTTAAAATTATTTTTTAAATAATTTTGTAAACGTATTATAATCTACTGAGTCAAACAATTTTAGTCATAAAAATGTAAATGGAATCGTAAACATGTAGGACAACGCAACTCGGAACACCTTATACAAGCTACAAGCAGATACAAAGTAACATGTTTCATGTTATTCATACCGTGCATCTTCTTACAATCACCACATCAACGAGGTCATGCACTGAATAAAATACATTCGTAGCTATTCTAAAAATGATCCACACAGTTGTAAATAACTGCAACACTTGGAACGGCTTATTTTTAATATTTTAATACTATTAATATTACAATACTGTAAACTTATGGTTAATAATTTTATGTATTTTGGAATGTTAATGTTTAATATCTTAATAACTCTGTAAAGGCGATATAATAACTAGATTAGTGTGTTAGATCTATATTCTTTCGCATTGTACGGCCCCCTGATTATGGCACCCAGGTGCTGAAACATGTAGTTTTTTTTTTTTTGAATGGATACGAATATATTTTATTCAGTGCATTAGTTGGTTGATATGGTGATAAAGCAACAATTTGCATATCGTACAAGTAACGCTGAGATCTCATACTAAGAAAAAATTAAATAGTAACGCTATTTAATAGCCGATGATAACCCAATTAGGGTCGAAATATGTAAATACTTCCATTGCACAACAATAAAATTAACCGTGTTAGGCGGTGTTTTAAATGCTGAAAATATAAGACTGTTCTACATGTCAGTTGAGGACACACAGGCGTATACATGACTGGGTTCTTTCTATCACTCTCTCAAGAGTGTCTTCTGTGTGTCAGAAGACAGACTGCTTCTCAGGTCTTTTCACTTAATAAGTATGAAACAATATGACAATTTCACATAAAATTTCCGCTACCTTCTTTCTCAGTGCATCCAGCCAGAATTGCCACTGTACGAACGAACTCTGGGGACGTACCACAATTTTGTATCTTATTATCTTACCACAATTTCGCGTGAAAACTGCTTCAAAATTTGCTAGGCCATATTCCTAAACACAGCACAATCACTAGAAATTAGGATATTTATGTCTGCAGCAGCACTTAAACTTCATTAGTAACGTACAGGATTCTCCACACACCCGGCGGTTGTGGATTACTAATCTTGGCCGGCTCGCCTTTATACAAGCAAGCTCGCAGCGTCATAATTTGTTAACCCCGCAAGCCTGCATGGGGACAGCAATAATTGCTCTTGCGACGAAACTGGTTCGATCCATCCCATCTTGAAAATCCTGCACCTAACAGAAATATGGCTATGATTAATTAGTATATAAGAAAAATATTATCTTCAGGGATGATGCCGTATTCTGTGGTAAAAATTTACTGACGCTGCAGAGGAACGTGGCACATACCAACCTTCGTTCAAACGAAATGTTATAGTTGTACTAGACTTCACCGCATCACATTCCAGGACAACATTCTTCCCAGTCTTCGCAGTGATTATTACCTATCTCACTCAATAGCTAAGGACGCTGGACAAAATAGTTTCTTCAGCCTGAACGCGAAAACGTCTAATCATACTGCATTATCTATTTATTTTTCTAATGCAAATTCGCTTTTTTAACAAGCATGCTTTTTTTTCGCCAGGAGAAAATGTTTTCACTTTCTCAACGCTACTGACATCACAAGTGCAAATTTTACAGTCCGCTTATCTTAACGCCAACGACGTTTCCACAAACGTGTTAACACTTAAGCACGGTGATTCTGGCAAGGCCAAAAACGACCGGGAGAGCATTTCACCACAAACACAGAAAAATACATCTGTGCTCCGAATATACTATCACGAATATGTGCACCGTGTCTTCAATGGGAAAGGCTAACACACTACGACTACACCACCACAATTCCCTGACATAATAAAGAAGTTATTGTTAATGCAGATACTAGGTGCAACGAGGCATAAATATTTACTTATCTTTGTTTTAACGCCCCTTCTTGTAACAAACAACCTTTACTTTCCCGGAATAACGGACGTCACAACGATATGCTGCAACCACTCCTTGACTTAACCTCTTTTCAGTTTCAAAACCAATATACATACCTACTCGCATGAGTCGATAATTTCTCATCACATACATTCACTGTACACTACAGAACAAGCACCGCCAACTGAATCACGGCAAAGTATGTAAAAACAGCAACATTTACGAGGAAATTATTACAACAAACGTACACTGCTTTACACTGCCTGAAATTCGCGTTGGAACCAACGGAAACATTATCCTATCAGGATCGCCAACATGGAAAGCGAAGGTAACAAACGTGACTTTTGTGAAGTTCGGCTCGTAAGGTATCCAAGAGGCACTGGCGGCTCAGTCGCTTGAACGTTCGTGTTTGTATCCTATGCAGGCACGCTTATCACTGCTCACTCCTACAATACCAAGTACTGCACAGCTTGGTGACCATTATGCAAATTTATAAAAGTCGTAACAAATATAAACTGGAACACTACGATGGGCAAATATGTGAGTAAAACTGACTGCAGTGTTTGTAGAGGAGGGTATCCGTGAAATAAAATGAGGGAACCTCAACTGCCTGTCGCTAGACAGAACACCCAAGGCCAAAACCGTCCTTGTGCATGCATCTTGCGTACAATCCCAGAGAAAAATGCTAGCTGAAAACCTGTGGCCTAATCTCGAATACCGTGTATCAAAAACATGACAACCTAACTCTAGTGTTATAAATATGTTTCAAAAGTGTACGTTACCAAACTAAATATCGTACCGTAAGTGACCCCCTATCAATACAATGTACCTTCAATTACATGAAACCTCAAACCATAACCTTCGTTCTAAAAGCATATATTTGACAAGTGTATGTCAAACCAAGAACTCTCATCCTAACATCCGACAAATACAACGTGTCTTTCCCTTTTCCGTGTTATGTTGCACGATCTGAAGGCGTAATGTTCGTGGTTGGAATATCTGTGGTTTAGTAGCGTCTGAGCCCCCTGATTAGCCTCTTGAGTGACCTTGTGTTGGCTACCCTGATATTAACGAACGATAAAGTCGCAGAAATATCAACGACAGCAAAGGCAGGTATACAAAGTATTAATTTTGTGACAAATAAATATTGCTTGGTGTAAGTTGTAGCAAGATTCTACGTCATTTACATCAGTGTTTGTAAACAGTTACTTATAACAGCAACAATGTGTATCTAATAATGGTGTCTCCCAAATAATAAAAGATGTAATACAGCGCAACACTGTGGTTAATGAAAGTAACACTTTCGAAACTTAATATGACTCATTCCCTTGACCATACATGGGAAACCATAAACGCAACTCTTCCTACACACCTTCTTTTCATACAATCGTCGAACACACGCACTGTAGCATCATTATTTTCAGACGAGCAGGGAAATGCTATACAAGCACGGTTTCCTTGTCATTCAACTATGTTCACTACGCGCATTGCTGCATAAAGTGACGCGTTAACACGGCGTAGAAGATACAGCATATCAAGTGCTGTTCTTTCAGCCATGAGCCTACTTGTACAATCGCGTTGGTACAATCTGACACGTCCACACACACACACTGCTCTTCATAATACAAAAAAAGTTCTTATACGAACTATATGGCGTCTGATGATGGCTTCTGCTACGAAAAATTACATCACTCTCCTTGTAAATCATCAAACTCACAGACCTTACGTGTTTGTATATGGCCGTTTGCTCATTCTAACCAAAGCCACTAACCTGTGTGTAAGCAGTACAATAGCACAAAACTAAATGGCGTCCCCATCCATCTGCAGCACAAGCAGTGAAGATAAAACACAATTATTTCCAAATTCAACACGCACAATGAGAACAACGTTCCAACCAGCCAGCCACCTAACAAGCACAACCTACTGCTGACGGGAGACCTTCGGCCGGCAGAGTCAAATCCCCAAGCCTTCACTTCGGGCGACATCGGAAATAACGTTCGGGTTAGTTCGGAATTACAGGCGGATGAAGGAAACCGAACGCGTAGAAAGGAATGGGTGAGACCAACGACGACGATGATGATAATAAAAAAAATACTCGTTCGATGCGCCACCGCTCCAACGTCGCGCTGTAAAATAAAAACGGAGATAAGGATTCATTAGATAAAGAACTGGGATTAATTTGTGTACATCTGCGCTGTTGCTCCACATCTTAACGTACAGCGAACATTGTCGCTCCCTGGTAAACACCTCGCCTTCACTCTTAGACAATTTGGCAGACACAGCTCAAATCCAACGCAAATTCACGGATTTTTTTTTTGTTCTCAAATATATAATACAGCCCAAATTTGGTCTATATTGATTAATTTGTAAGTTACATATTTCGACAATTGATTCGTTATAATAGGCGGGTCAGGTACAGCATACAGTTCATGCCCTCGAATAAACTTACTTCAGGTACTTCGTCCAGCGATTTTATCTGGCCTACAGGGGCGTAGCTACTGTACAGCAGAGTATACAACGCACAATCCAAACAAATTATTGTTTCCACACTAACTGAAGACCACCCAACATTCGGGGAAATTCTACCGTATTAGCGAGAATTTAAACAATAAACAAGATTTAAATAAACAGCTTTCTTTGACAACCACGTTCACAGGTGACAATTTTATAAAACGTGGCCACGTACTTCATGGGTAGGGCACGGCTCTAATGTCGCTTTATAGCGTGTCTTTCAAACCAAATTCGAAACGTTAGTTTTCTTTCATTCTTACCTCAAAAGTTACCTTCCTTATCAGTAACACTAATAATTTTCATGACTTCCAATTGAAAAAATGACATTATTCTTTCTAATATTACAGGCCTACTAAATGTAAACTTCTTTCTGTACGAAGTATTCGGATAAAAATTACACACATCGTTGGGCACTACTACGCTAGCGCACAAGAACTATACGAACACTACTGAATTATGTCAGGAAGGCACGACTTATCGACTAAAATGTTGTAGTTATTACACTGGTACAACTGCAAGCATCTCTGTTAGGAGTCCCTGAGCAACTCCCCCCAAAAAAAGCTCTACGGAGCTTTCAGTCATAGCAAAGTACTCGTACAGGCTCAATGAAAACAGTTGCTGGAGCAGTGCGAAGGATAAACTCTGACCGTTGCCTCTTCTTCCAGTCCAGCTTCTAGGACCGGTTATGCAATGAATGCTGCTTCTCTGAACTGACCCCCACCCACGTGTTGTCCCCCTTCGTTAAGTTATGCGGAGAGAAAGAAACACATTGTAAGGAGATAGGGTCCACTAGCTCGCAACGAAAGGTTGGTGCAGTGAACGATATGAGGTTCGGGGCGGATTGCTAGGGGGTAACACAATCGTATTTATGGTGGCATGTAAGGAACATCGCACGACTCCGTCACGCTGGCCAACATGTCATGTTGCGGGCAGAACATCATATAAAAACATCATGAACTCGTGAAAGGTCCGAACGAACTGATGAGCTCAGGCGGACGTCTTTGTAGTGTGCAAGGGTACTGCATAATTTATGGTAGCCAGAAGAAAACAGGCGAAAAGCAAAGGCAGAATCTTAAGGCTAGATACCCACGAGAAGTCGGGCCCATCATGAAAATGCAGGAACGACATGAGAACAGAATGTCTGAAAGTTGCAGACCAAGCACGAACCGTGGGCACGAAAGCAACATTCTGCTACAATATCGAACTTCCGTTTCTAAACTAAAAGTCGGAACGCCTTATTTAGGTTTACCACCTAAGTCTGAATTCATAACAATCTGTTTTCAGTACACGTACATGCATAATGTTTATGATAAACTATAAATAATGGTCTTAAAGTGGGCCTATGTACGGTGGGCGTCAATGATTTGGGCTATACGCTGGCCTACACCCGGTTACCAATTCTGTAATTAGGCCTACGCTATTACATTCGAGTGACTCTGTGGCCCGCGACCACTGCCAAATAACCGAATTTGGTCCCCGCAGCAGAAATACTTCCTCCGTCAGTGTCCTAAAGTTATGCTTGACTTAAAACAGTTTCTACACAAACGTACCCGGTACCAAATCGCAACTACAGCTCCATGACATCACATGTAATTTAACTTTCATGACAGCCATACCCATTGGCGGATGTTGCATCAGAAGGGACGGACATTTCATTACGCAATGCGCAATGCGAGAGCGGAAACATTACAAGGTATGGCTATACACGCTTCTTATGCTGTGATCTAGTTTAAAGTGGTGTAACAATATACTGAGCTAGTTACAAGTAAAAGTACCACGCCATAACAGTGTATTGGGGAATGGAGGTAAACTTCCAAGCATTCTTAAACTTTGCACTACATACAGCTCTGTTCCGGCCTCTCTACACCTGGTGACACAGACCTCGGTACTCACTGTATAGGGAGGGAATGTACCACACAACTGGTTTGCACGTGATGGTGAAGATAAATTTGATCCTATGGGAATCGAACCCCAGCCTTGCAATCCCTAACCAGTCACTGTCTGCACTTCCAGCTCATACGGGGATTCATTATGGGGAATTAAATACTAGTTCCACTGCACAGATAGTGTAGACTGTTCCTCCCTTTTCTTACCACAGAGACCCTACAGGCTCCACCTCTTAAGGTTAACTAAGGTATAGCTGGTTGAGCATTGCGGGGGGAGGAGGGGGGTCGGGGAAAGAGTCCCATACAAACGCAGAGGCAATATTGCAAGGATCCAACCCTCTTCATCTAATAAGATGCCGGGATTGGCAATCTCAAGCAACTGTATACCCACCGGTCTACGGGCCGACCAGCTGTGGCAAATAGCACAGAACGGACCCGCTCAGTGCACAATACTTCCAAAAGGAAGGGCAGCTATGGAAGACACTAAAGATACAAGCTCGTTTAGCATCCCGTCCCACCAGCCGCGGGCAACACAAAATTACATCGACATCCTCCCCCTCTCTCTCTCTCTTTAGCTTCCACTGCCAAGTGTTATTACTTTACAAAGACGCAACCAGACTTACTCTGCCGTTCAACAACGCGTCAGACTTTTTTTTTTTTTAAAAAAAGATGTTTTGTCCTTGTTCTTCTAGAACTTGTTTAGATTTGTCACATATTAAAACATTCATCTGATTCTAACTCCATGGAGCAGAGTCCTTCTTGAGAAGCTAACAGGTCCTCAGCTAGTCAAGAAATTGCCAGCGTTTTATGGAACCCGAAGGTTCATTACCGCATTCACAACAGCCCGCAACCTGTCCCTATCCTGAGCCATTACAATCCAGTCCACGCCCTCCCATCCCACTTCTTGAAGATCCATTTTAATATTATTCTCCCATCTACGCCTGGGTCTTACAAGTGGTCTCCTTCCCTCAGGTCTCCCCACCAAAATCCTGTATGCACCTCTCCCCTCACCCATACGTGCTACATGCACCGCCCACCTATTTCTTCTTGATTTGATCACCCGAATAATATTTGGTGATGAGTACAGATCATTAAGTTCCTCGTTATGTAGTCTTCTCCACTCCCCTGTTACCTCGTCCCTCTTAGGCCCAAATATCTTCCTCAGCACCCTATTCTCGAACACCCTCAGCGTATGTTCCTCCCTCAGTGTGACAGACCAAGTTTCACACCCATATAAAACATTAATCTGATTCTACTATTGTAAATATAGGCATCACAGACCTCTGAATTCTTTAACTTAAAATAATGTATTTCTTATTTCACACGTACAGCAGCACTGCACAGAACCGTAATGCGAATTTAACACATTAAGTGGATACGAGATATTCAGACTACGATATGCAGTGCTGCAAAATCCAGAAGACCACAATCATAATCCTCACCTCATCCACAACAAATTCACTTACAACAGACACAGATCACATCAGAAACGCCTTGAGAGTTTTCAAGTGTGGTGCTGGAGAAAAATGGAGATGATCAGTTGATCCTGTCAGAAATGAAGAAGTATTACTAACAGTCAGAAAGGAAAGGAGCATCCTCAGTACGTAAAATAAAACGGACGGCCAAATACATTGGTCACATCTTGCGTAGAATCTGCCTTCTAAAACACGTTATTGAAGAAAATATATATAATGGACGGGAAGACGAAACAGAAGACGTACGCAGCTACTGGATGAACTCAAGAAAACGAGAGGATGCTGGAAATTGAAAGAGGAAGCATTTGATCACAAAGTCTGGATAACTCGCCTTGAAAGGGTCTATGGACCTGTCGTTAAGACAGACTGCGGTATGACGACGACGATGGACAACCGTCATATGAGGTGCCTTAGGCGTAAAGATATTACATTTTCATCATTCACATAGGCCTACACGGGTGCAAAGTGTCCGAATCGAAGCAGAGAGACCTGCAGGGACCTTGAACACTTTCATGAAGTCGCTGCGTGTCGCTGCAGGTAATCGATAGCGCCAAGTAACGGTAAGTTAAGGCAACTATATCGTGATCTTGCTGACATACCGACACATACACCGAGATCCGACCTACCGGCTAAGCGCACAGGGCCGGCCCGAGACATATGCGTGCCCCGGGAAGGTTAATAATTTCTTTAAACTTTTTCGGCCTAGGACAGGGCTGGCGAAAATTTTGAATGCCCGTGCTCAAATTGCGGATAATTTTTGGAGCAATTCTTCCACGTGTGGAAATCCCAGTTTAATAGCATCGTATTTTCGATTATTCTAGTGACGTCTTAGCACTCCTTATAGGTTGGCGCCCCGGGAAGCTGCCCGGCTGGCCCGCCCCTTAATCCGGCCCTGTATGCATAGTGACGTATGGCCTGGAATCTCGAGTGGGAAACCGGTTATCCCAGCTGGTATAAGACAACAATGTTTTACTCAGTCACCAAAACAGTCATCTGATATCAATATCAATTTTTTTTTCGTACGATCTGAATTCCTCTCCAAAACAGTTATTCTAAACTGTGCAGATGGAACAAGCCTCATACAAAAAGGCAAAAGTAACTACATTTATGGTGTTTTCAAGTTCCCTTAGAGGCGAGAATTGTTCTTCCATCGTAGTCCAAGAAACCTCACCAAGCCTACCTAAATATGATTATTACATATCTAATTGCTGAAAGCCTATAGATAACCTGACCTACCTATACCTGTAACGCATATGTAGGTGCGTCCTTAAAATTCCGAGAAGCGCCTGTCAGCTTCGTCATTCCTTTCTGTCCGTCAGTCCGCATGGAACTCGGCTCCCACTGGATGGATTTTCATTACATTTGACATTTAAGCATTTTTCGAAAACCTGTCGAGAAAATTCACGTTTCATTAAAGTCTGACAAGAATGACGGGTACTTTACACGAAGGCCTATTTAAGTTTATAACTTAATACCTTGCTGAATTTTTAGAATGGGAAATGTTTCAAACGTTGTAGAGAAGATCAAAACACATATCTCATATTCAACAAATTTTTCCCCCCCGAAAGTCGTGCCGCTTATGTGATAATGTGTAAAAATATGATACAGTCAGACAGGCCACAGATGACAATATAATACGGCGCATGCGCTTTGCATGCTTGATAACTAAGGCTACAGACACACACTCACAATATGTAATACTTATTGATTTTCTACGGCAACAATGGTTACGCGAACGCGTCTCAAATTTTTTTCGTTACATGTACATTACTTGTCTTGTTAAACATATACAAGAAAGCCTGTTAAACTGTACGTGGCCAAGTTGGTGGCCGTTACGTTCGCCGAAGCAAAACTTCCTACGGTTCTTTCTCTCGATTTCTTAATACTGCAGACGAATTATTACTGATTTTGAAAGTACAATTTTACTTCGCACAGTTTGTCAGTTCTGTATGAACTGACAGATGTCATATTTTTCTTTGTTGCTTTTCATACTGACGTCTAACGCTATCTATGTATATTCCTTGCAAACATCGACCGTCTCTGGCAAATCAGACAAGCGACGTTGCTTTGTCTTTATGAACTTTGTGATATTTTTCTCTCTTACAGTTCTACAGTAGCAGGTGACTTCGGTTTTTACGTTACTGAAAAAGTTAAAGCAATCCCCGTACAGCCCTGAGGGTTCCAGGAGGCTGAGGCTCCCAGATTTCAAGGAAACCGGTACATGAAGGTGGTAAGGTTGTCATCCCTACGTACCGGCCGCCTTTACACAAGGAAATATTCCTAGTACTCATTTCTGTTAGAGGCTAAGTCGATCCCAGGGCCATAGTGCGGACGGAAGAATTATGTCAATGAAAACTTCCAAGAACATCATCGGGAATGCTCGTATCGCAGTGCCTCAACCAACTGCGCCACGGCGTGCCTGGCTAGCTAATAGGGAATACAGACTATCTGAAACAAGAAAGCACAGACGACGCTAAGGAGACCATCAACATGTTATACATCTGAGATCAGAATGAGTCTAGCAACGGTCCACTTGCTAGACGATGACGCACAAGCTTCAGCATATCACAAAGCACTGTAACATACAGCATAAACAAATAACAGCAAAATGAGACAAATGAACAGTGTTTTTTCATATCTTGATGTCATCGTAACATTTTACTTCAGTTTTCAAGGCTGCATACAGATTTATACAATAACTCGTACAACTTAACCGAAATTTCAAACAGATCTGCGAAGTCGTTGTCCATCTATTCGAATCTGGTAATGTAAATAAAATGTAACGCATTTGAAAATATGAAATACAATCGAACTCGGTTATAACGTCATGAAAGGGACTGAGTATATTGTGTCGTTATAAACGAGTGTTGTTATAACCGAGAGGTATACTATTATAGTTAACAGTGAGTAATTAATTGGTACCACAGAATATCTGACGTTATAGACGAGATGTCGCATAAACCGATGTCGTTATAACCGGGTTCGATTGTAATTTCAAAGAAACCTTAGGATGACAAGACATATTTGGCCTATTATAACGCTACACAGCAGTAAATGAGGCAACATTTTGCATACGGTATGTGAATTGAAACGGAGAGAGTATAAATTTGAAAGATACGATCCAAAAACGTATCATAACAAGATAAACGTTAAAGCTGTTATTCATTACTCACCAACTGTTTATATTACTTGACAGTACTCATGCACATACAGAGGTCATACTGTACATAAGAAGGAAAACAGATTATGGCTCTCTGTGACGTAGCACCACTACAGCTCTCCAAGAGACAGCTTCATAAACTCAACACAGACAGCAGCAAGGCAGGGTTACCACTTAAATCTATTAACCACTTAAGAAAATTCATTCCCCTACAATCTCCCAATACGCTTCACAAAAGTATATTTAATCTGGTACAGTTTTCAGCACTGGTATAGGCCAATCGACGTAATCGGTTTATTAAATTTCAGTAAACAAAGACTGAGGCCAAAATACAATGGCCTTCGTCATAGCATTTCCAAACTTGTGACGCCAGAGATTTCAGTTCTGTTAAATTACAATTAGCAGTTCAGAGTACTACAAATGTACTCATGTAAAAGGTTAGAAAACCCCAATAAAATATCAATTTCACATTATATCCACAGTGCATTTGGATAATAATTCTCAATTTTAGAAAACCAACAAATGCACTATATTATCAAGTATTGTTCAATATCCCCTACATATGTTTCGGTTCCAGTTGAACCATCTTCAGGGGGTCAACGTTACATTCATATTACATCCATTAGTTAATCTGATGATATAATACACACACACATATATATATATATATATATATACACACCACAATTGACTAACTCACACCAACAAATGCACCAAAACAAGTTTGTCATTGATTTCTTTATTAAAAGATTACCCCAATACGCATTTCGGCACTTCTACATTGCCATCATCAGGGGGGTCGTTGAAGTTTGTACATAGACCAATGTTATTGAGTTACATCAGAACAATTTAGGCTGTGTATGGTAATATTACAATATTCGTTGTTATCACTTTGTATAAAATTGTACAATAGTGGTATTGTTAAAAATATAATATACTGTTTTACTAATATTTTAACATTTTTAACAATACTACTATTGTACAATTTTATACAAAGTGATAACAACGAATATTGTAACATTACCATACACAACCTCAACTGTTCTGATGTAGCTCAAGAACATAGGTCTATGTACAAACCTCAACGATCCCCCTGATGATGGCAATGTAGAAGTGTCGAAATGCGTATTGGGGAAATCTTTTAATAAAGGAATCAATGACAAAACGTGTTTTGGTGCATTTGTTGGTGTGAGGTAATCAATTGTACAAAAATGCACGGTGAATATACAGTGATACCTCGGCTAACGAGTGACCCTGCTAACGAATTTTTCGGCTAACGAAGATTTTTTTCGCTGTTTTTCGGACTCGGCTAACGAATATGGATTCGGCTAACGAATATTTTAGTGGATGCTCGCGCTAACATAAAGCAGCAAACACGAACGGTCGGGCCATTCCAGGAGCTTATCTTTTCCGTCTGTATGTGTGTGACAAAGAGATGAGCTGACCACATCACATAGGGGAGACCCACCAACCAAAAAAAGTAAGCGACAAACCCAAGGGAAGCAGAAAGTTGCTCACGTTTCGGCCAACGAAGATTTCGGCTAACGAATGTGATTCCGGAACGAATTATCTTCGTTAGCCGAGGTATCACTGTACTATGAAAATATACAGCACAATATAAAGTCAAGTTACGATCACATTAATAGGCTACAGCGCTATGACATGATAGTAACTTGACTTTATATTGTGACGTATATATATTACATCATCAGATTAACTAATGGATGTAATATGAATGTAACGTTGACCCCCTGAAGATGGTTCAACTGGAACCGAAACATATGTGGGGGATATTGAACAATACTTGATAATATAGTGCATTGGTTGGTTTTCTAAAATTGTGAACCAATAAAATAAATATTTCAGTAAACGTAACCTAATCATCAAAGAGCGTTGCGGCTTAGGGTGCTTCTTCTTCTTCTACAAGGAAACGTACTTTTCATGAAAACTGGCTCTGACACAGAGCCACTGACAATACCAGCATGACGTCAGCGACAACAGCGCCAGTTAATACGTACACTCACTTAAAATTCTGGGTGAAAACACAGGCCTGCCTTTGGAGATGTGCGACTGTGGTTGCTGCCTTGATGGTCAAAACTAACGAATACTGGCACTACTAAGCATGTGATATGTTGAAATGGTTTGTAAGTATATACACTATGGCGTTAATAAGCCCCCCCCCCACAGACCCCGCGGTGTGCGGGGCCCCGTGGGTCAATGAGGCCCCCAAACGTAAAGAATACTAAATTTATTTACGGGTTCTTTCGGACTGTAATCCGTTTTTCTGACAGACGGCCAAATTCTTGATCTCTGTTTTGAAATATTGGAGTAACTTCGCTAATAATTTTGGCGAGGGGGGGGGGGGGTTCATGTTAATAATTACAACTGTTAAGATGGTCCTAAATTTTGATATAACTAGTTGTACCGGTGCGAATAATTCGTACGTAGAAAGATATTTTAAAAATTTATGTTTTTGAAACTTTGAAGCACTTCTCGATATCCAGTACTTGACGTAATCAGTCTATCATTTTCTACATGCTGCCGAGCCCCTTCGATAATTGCAACAGTGACGTCAAATGAAGAGGATCGAGAGAATGACACACAGGACTGGCCACGGGCGAGAAAAGGCGATGCTAGTTATATTCCAGCGCCTTTACTCGTGTCTGCCCTTGAGACTTATTGATTGTCATAGCAAACGCGGCTGTGATCGGAAATTTGTCAGGTTGTAAACTCTTAAAGCGCTGCACAATGAAGAATATGACAATGTGATAATAATGTTCAGGTTTACTGTATACGGTGGTAAAACTGATAGCGACAAACTGCTCAGAAGCTTAATAGGATATCGCTGTTCGCCCGCCTTCCACAGTCAACACTGTAGAAAGTCGTGGGTTCGTCTTGTATTAAAATATTCACGACCCACGTCATTTATTTCAGTGCAATCTTCGTTCTTTGGAGTTAGAATTGCAACGTTGGTTAGACTGTGTATTAGTTCCGTTAATGTAATCCATTTCGAAACCGACAGTCCTGCCTCAAGCGGAGGACAAGGGAATTACATAAAATATGTTAGCTTCACTTGGCCCCCGCTTGAGGCAGCACTGTCAACGTTAGCCATTTTTGTTTAAAAAAAACGATATTGAGAAGGAATTAATGACAACAAAGCAGACTGCCATATATGAGATTTCTAAAAATTTCTATCTGAAAAAGATCAGTTCGTCAGTTCAGTAGATTATGTTGCAAATAGACGTTACTGTAAAAATAGATGATGATATGTTTATTTATCGCAAACGGAAACTGTACTACGCCTACCAGGGAAAATTATTAACCGAAATATTCCAATAAATTATAGGATATATGATTTTAAATCCATAATTCATCGTAGCTCGTCACATACCGAGACTGATATACTTGAATGAAAGACAGTGTATTTATCTTTTCCATGACTTGTTATTAAGGCCTTTCACTTGAAAGTCGTTAAAATGGAAATGTGAATCTAAATTACGCACTGAAACCAACGGCTGTCCGCTCGACAGGTGTATTATTCTCGTTGTATAACTATGTAGCAAACTTGGAACTTGTTTATGTACCTCTCTAGTATATTTAACGCTCTGTCAGGCCGTGCCATGGCTCAGGCGGTTAGTCGCCGGCCTCTCACCGCGGAGGCCCGGGTTCAATCCCGGGTCAGTCCATGTGGGATTTGTGGTGGACAAAGTAGCACCGGGACAGGTTTTTCCCCGATTACTTCGGTTTCTCCCTGCCAATTTCATTCCACCGGTGCTCCATTACTTGGAAAAATGAAAAACTGATCATCTTTCTCTTCATCTTCAACACAAGGCTGCGGTGCGTCCGTAGCATCTGCTGTGGGGCCCTTTTCACAATAAAGAAAACGCTCTATCAGTAGCTCATATTCATATCAAATTAGATCAGATGTGAAGGAAACATTCGTGGTTTAATTTATGCACTATCACGTCCTTTGCTTGAAGGACTAAGGAAAACCATGAACAAATTCTGTTAACACAGTCCGGGTACTAGCCGAGATTCGAAACAAGCACGTCCTGAATAAGTGCCAGAAACTGTATCGCAAAGCTGCCTGGTGATAATCATGTCATCGGCGTGTCCGTGCCGCTGCGGCAACACCAAAACAACGGAACAGGCAACAATGACAATTTACACAAGCTTACCGATACAATGTATTGTACTGTTATCACTTGAAATTGATTGTTAAATGCGTTCACTTTATACAATATTTAACTGCGGTCCTTAATTTTCCCTTCGATCGGGTTTTACCGCCGGTTGTTGAACACCGGTCTGAATAATTCAGACTTCGACTTAGGAAAATGTTCAAGATAGTGTCTCAAAAATAATAACAAACGTTTTCATACAGTCTGTCACGACGACATGTATGCGTGGCATTTTTCTCGTTACACCGCGTTTCATACTTTGTCCAAATTGTAAGGAAAATCCAGGACGTAGGATTTAAAAGGGTGCGGAAAATCTCGCCACCACCGGCATTCGATCCCCGAACCGTCCACCCCGTAGCGAGTCGCTATACCGACTTACACTCTCTCAGCCCGGCCGAGTACTTTACAAGTTTCATAATAAATAGAAGTTATACGCCTCCAGCAAGTAAAACTGAGGTACCCTCAAGTTCCAGTGCACTGGGTGCTGAACGGGTGGGGGGTTACTGATGGTTTTACGCCAAGAGCGAGGGGGAAACGATATGGGCCCCCGAACATTACACGGGGAAATGTGACGTCGCACGAAACTTCGTAGTAACATATAACAATGTTCCAACAACCCGCTACGTCTTAGCCTCACTCCCCAACTCTCTCTCTCTCTCTCTCTCTCTCTCTCTCTCTCTCTCGTCATTTGAATTCAAGCCTCGTGATAATTTCTTGTTTTACGACAAACTATTTTCTTGTCACCATATTTCTTTACTCCATTCTCCCCCAACCTGCATTCCTTCTTTCCATTCTTCCTTCCTTTGGATAGTCCATCTTTGCAGAGCGACTCACTCTGTTAATGCCAACATAAACACTCATAAAACACATTTAGAAACGTATGGGAGATGTAAATACTAGATATTGTTCCCTCTTACACATTTCTTTCAGAATTAAGTAAATTTGGATTAATAGCCCATACCTCCACAGTATAATACCGTTAATCACCATCTTGTCACAATAAAGTTGGTAGCTCAACACGCCTGTTCTTTGGGGGGGGGGGGTTGACTCAACTTTTAGTTTTAGACAAAGACATATGTCAACAAACCAGCAGCATGACTTACGTCACAAAGTGTGACACACACCTACATTTATAGCACTACTATAATCTACCTACCAGCACCATCAGCATTGTTAATGGTTTCTGTTCTCTTATTGGTGAATCTGTGAATACGAACAAAATTTGGTGTTAAGATATGCAACCGAGAACCACCTGATAAAATAAACCCATATAAACTTTAATCTTAAATCACCGTGCATTTCTATAATCAGCAATAAGTCACCAACAAATGCACAAAACTGTCATTAAAGGTGTAAATTAACCTTTTATCATTATTAAAATACCCTACATACGTTTCGGCTTGCATGAAGCCATCATCAGGGGTTTACAATAGTACTTATCAAATGTTTTAACAAACTGTTTTATAACCACCTGAAACGAACAGTGAAGTTATATTGCGAGTGTCGATGACAGACCGTAGCCCAGCATTTGATAAGTACTATTGTAAACCCCCTGATGATGGCTTCTTGCAAGCCGAAACGTATGTAGGATATTTTAATAATGATAAAAGGTTAATTTATAAATTTATTGACGGTTTTGTGCATTTGTTGGTGACTTATTGCTGAAACCCATATAGTTTAAAATACATAATTCATCTTTTCACGTCAGGCGGGTAGATTGTCTTCGTCGGAACTCATATTCGGTTACTATCAGCGAGTGCTTAACATGTTACCTTCAGTCTGTATGCGGTTCGATTCCTGACCGTCAGATATCAAACGCACTGTCACTCCAGCAAAAATCGTTTTCGACCAAACTCGTTGCAAGTGACGAACCTACGGACCTAATTATAAAACCGCACGATAGTGCACAATCCACTTCAAACACCTGATCTTATATCCTCCAGGTATGGTCTTTTCTTCAGGCACTCAGGCTCTCTTCGCTCCAGTGGCTGTACGCATATTCTAATGCCAGTTTCGGTATGCTGTTTGTCCTGATTCTGTAGAGTGGCTCTGTACGGGTTCCAGCCATTTTTTGTTGTCTTCCACTTCACTGATAATGTCTGAAATGTTGCTGACGTTTGGATGCCTGTGGCGATCTACTTTCGTAACAACAAGTAAAGACCTTACAAATATCACTTGTGTTCTATTTTTTTTTTACATGGTGAAGGGCCCCACAGCAGATGCTACGGACGCACCGCAGCCTTAAGGCTTTTTGTGCAACCCTCTGGTGAAGATGAAGATGAGCAGTTTTTTTTTACCAAGTTTTACAATTAATGGAGCACCAGTGGAATGAAATTGACAGGGGAAAACCGACAACTCGGAGAAAAACCTGTCCCAGTGCCACTTTGTCCACCACAAACCCCACATGGACTGACCCGGGATCGAACCCGGGCCTCCTCAGTGGAAGGCCGGCGACTAACCGCCTGAGCCATAGCACGGCCTTTTGTGTTCTATTACTGAAGCATCATTGTGTAACACTCACTACTCGTTTCTGTTCTATACTCTATACCCAAGCATCCCTGTTGTGTAACATTCGGCACTCATCTGTGCTGTTTCTATCTTTCGGTGTCCCTTTTCTTCAATGCCCACTCCTCACGAACATAAATGCTCACATACTCAAAACTGCGTGTGATACCTCTGCAATATGTTCTGTCTAACACGTCCGACAAATGAGCAACATATACCTAACTGCACTGATCAGGCGACAGTTGAGTAGCTGCACGGTCTATATTCTGGAAATCACACCGACCAATAGACACTGTCCACAGCTTTATAGTTAAATCCGTTCCTGTTTCCGTAATATACAGTATAATGTTGCGTCATACGTGATGTCTATTATTAGGACAAATCAAGCATGCATTTCCCTACGGTTACGCCTTTTAGCGGAATGTGGTATTCCTACCGGAAGCTGGTAGATGTGTTCAGCGAGGGAATACAGGCACATTGTCTGCAGTTCTTTTACTGTATCTAGAGCTACATACAGTGTAAACATGAATAGGTTTATAGCGTTCAATACGATGGGTGTTTTGTTCAACAATACTTAGATATACAGCGGAATGTTACAAAGGATTAAGTAAAAAGTAACTTTCTATTACTTAGTTCGCCTTTATTTGGACATAGCTATTTTTCCGAAGAATATTCTGAATGGAAATTTGAAGAGTGGAAGAATCTAAACTGGAAATGTGTGCGTGTGCATACAAATTGCTTTGCGGGAAGTCAGGTTATGCTTACCTGCCATCTCATTCTTCGCGGTGTTTCTTTCACACGGTTTCCCTTTCATTTCTTTCAATTACCATTTTACCAGTTACCTTTCCTTATATCTCAGTGAGTTCACCTTATTCTCATCTCTGTATTAACTAATTGTAGACCTACCCCCACTGTATGTTAAAAATTATTTAATTTGCACACCCTTTACTGATTCTTCCTTCATTGTACTTCTCTCTCTTTCTCTGTAATAAACTTACGTTAGTCTTTTCCCTCGTTCTGTTCATTTTCATCCGTCATCCTTCTTTTTATCTTCCCGTATTTTTTTTTTTTTTTTACATTTCGCCCTCCAGCATCCACCATCTCTGTCACTCCTAATTTCGTCCTGCACTCATTACCACATCTCTTTCTAATCCAATCCCTCAGTCTCCGCTCTGCTCCCACCACAGGGGTGTATAAAGGCTCCTTAACGATGGGGAAACCAGAGAACAACCCATACGAATTAAACATTTCAAGTTAATTTAACTGTATAAATAGAAACATGCAATCTGAATGACTGTGGCAGCAGAAGACTCATCAACAACGTTAAATAACACACCCAAAAAAGCCTCATATTACGGCTTACATTTCTCGCTCTTTGATTCTTGGACTTTTCTAAATTCAACGGCGGCTGATCATCTCGTCTGCCATTTTCTGTAATTTGCCTCTGTTCTTCGAAACAAATCACAGGCATGCATCTAACTCTCCCTCCACCACCCTTAATACCGATCACACAAGGTTCGTCTCTAATGGGAAAATGAACGGATTTCTCAAGGCAAACAAACTCGGAACACAAGCACAGAGGGACCGGAGATGCAGTAAGTTAGGGGAATCCCAACACGCCTATTTCACTCCAGAATTAGGGTCATGGAGGACTCCTACAGGGGGGGGGGGGGTGGGGGCAGTACGAAACGTTAATTCGACTGTGACCTTGCCCTGTCTGTCCTACAAAGTGGGCCTTTACAGCAAGGATGCACAGTATTGTAGTTACGCAGTTATAGACAGCTTGTTTTGAAAGCGGTGTTCACAATTAACGCATGCCAGTGCCCTGTCTTGTTTCAATTTCAGCGCTTGCATTGAAATGCAAGATGAACTGAAAGGCGGTCACGTTGAAATCAGGAGCATAGCTTAACGTTATTCGTGCAGTGCACTGATATTATATTTCTTATTTAGATAGCCAACACATGCACACTGAGTGTACATAGAAGTACGATTTATTATTTCCTCCTACGTGTTTCGGCGGCCATCCTCCATCACCAGGCAGTATACACACCAGTTTATTCAGTAAGTCGCGGTGGCGCAGTTGGTTGAGGCACTGAGCTACAAGCCGTAAGGTCGCTGGTTCGATTCCCGATGGTGTCATTGGAATTTTTCATTGACATAATCCTTTCGGTCGAACTATGGCCCTGGGGTCGACTCAGCCTCTAACAGAAATGAGTACCAGGAATATTTCCTGGGGGGGTAAAGGCGGCCAGTGCGTAGGGCTGACAACCTTACCATCCTTCATGTGCCGACTGTCTAGAAATCTGGGAGCCTCAACCTCCTGGAACCCTAAGGGCCTGTCCAGGCCTGTAATGGGATTGCTGCTTTTATATTCAGTAAGTCACCTCCTACACATAACACTACTTCACGTAACACAGGTGCAAGATCCATTACGGATCAAGAGAAATATTAGATGTCTGTATGGCACTGCGAGACCTACAGCAGTATATGAAGCCCACAGAACTTTAATCACGATACATACAATGTTTACCGGACTTCCGCCGAGTTCGTTAGACGGCGAAACTTCAGACTAAAACCTTATAATTAGACGTGTTTACGCTACAGCACGTCAACTAAATCACCAATCACGTTCATCTTCAATTTAAATCAAAGTGATCACCGTATTGTCTGGTTCGCCCCTTCAGTCCCAAAGCAACACATCGCCAAACCTGGCGAATTAGCAGTAGGCTACACGGCATTTTTGAGATGTGGAGAGATGCAGTACTTCTCCAGAGGAGAGGATCAATACTGGAGCACTGCACCTCTATGGGCTGCAGGATTTCTGTATGCTACGAGGAGTTCCTATAGCCGCTAAATTGCATCACAATAGGAGCCCGTCATTAGCGCGAACAGTGTGGCAGGTGGACATTAATTACTGTAATTGTAGATACGGTGGCACTGCTCATAACCAGATTCAAATACTGCCTGGCAAATGGAAAATACGGTTAAATCGCACACAATGTAATGAGAGTACATTTCGGATAAAAGCAACAGCGGAGCGACACGTGGAATCATGAAAAGGCAGCTAAATTGTATCCTGTAAATAATTTAAATTTATTAAACATTTTAGTTTAACAATTAGGTACATGTGGCTGGAGTCAATTTGACCACTCATCTCCGTCTAGTGCCGAGGTTCAGAATGAATGGAGCCATACCTCTACTCTCCCTATATACCTTCACGTCATAGAAAGGGATAACTTTACCTTAGTTTGCCTTTTATGAGCTCGGGATAGGGACAGGTGGCGGGCTCTTGTGAGTGCGGTAATGAACCTTCGGGTTCCATAAAACGCGGGGAAATTCTTGACTAGCTGAAGACCTGTTAGCTTCTCAAGAAGGACTCTGCTCCATGGAGTTAGTTAGTTAGTTTGCCTTTTATGAAATTTTCGCTCATAATCGGGTATTTTACAAAATCTCACAGTTTCTGATCAATGACACTTGCAAGAAAAATACACGTACATAACAATCTGTCCTCTACATAATAAGACTGTGTTCGCTGAGGTAACTATAACAAAAATAAAGGCGCACACAACACTCGAGATAGCAAGACTGTGTCTGAAATGCTTACAGGCAAGCTTTGCGCACGCCGTGTTTAAACAAGAATGATACGGTGGCTCCAACTGCGACTTAGCATGCATAATTAGTGCTGAACCTCACTTTACTGTACAATAAACTTTCTGCTGAAGTAAACTTAATTTTACTTCGTTCAACAGGAATCATAATGAGATGCATGAGAGAGAAAAACCATGTAATCTTTATGATATCAATGTTACACTTTACGTCCTGCACCAATTTTTTGTACGATAAACAGTAAGGAATGAGTTCATCTTAAGAATGCATTTCATTTTAGAGACACTAAACTCTGCGCACAGCTAGTCCTGCAGGCCCACATACAAGTAGCAGAATTCATCGAAATCAATTGTCAGAGATAAAACAGGCGGACGGACAGACAGACTACAACCTTACACACTACGGTTTCAATTATGAACACTGTATACACGAAAGGTGAAACAAACGTTCGTCATGTTTACACATGTTTTGGAATTTAGTGAGTGAACTGTTGCACGCAATTGCGTGAATATTACGTAGAGGAACGTTATTTGTATAATAAAAAAAAAACACACACACAGTAACTGGATTGGTCAAATCTTGCATAGGAACTTCCTTGTAAAACACATTATTAAACGAAAGATAGAAGGAAGGATATAAGTGACAGACGAGGAAGAAGACGTAGGCAGCTACTGGATGACCTTAAGGAAACGTGAAGATACTGGAAATTGAAAGAGGAAGCACTAGATTGCACTCTGTGGAGAACTCGCTTTCGAAGAGGCTGTGGAACTGTCATAAGACAGACTACGTGATGACGACATTGTTATTGAAGATATTACGAAACATTCGAACAAAGAATGAAGTATGACTTACTGTTACTGATTTCTGACAGTAGGAACGTATTTACAGCGCGATCAAGATGTCCTCACGCGGGTTGTTCAACTGCCAGTAAAAATCCGAAAGCCTCGTTGTCCATACTTTATGCTAAGAAGACTCTAGAAGTATGTGCTACAAGTGGTCTATACAGAATTCGTATTAGCAAGGACAGCACGTAATTTGCATTAATTTGTGTATATTAGGGCCTGCCACGCAATGTACCTCCTGTGTTGTTTCGACGGTTGCAGCTTTTGGTGACACTTGATTTCATCGTATCATCAGGAATCGCCACACGAACACAGATATTAGCTTCTTGTTAACTCACAAACGATATAACAAAGCAATACATTTCTTACACGAAAATACTGAATCCCACCAATGAGCTTGAGGGGCGAAATCCGCATAAACTGCCTCGCAACTTCGTAAAGACCTACATACAGGCCACCAGATTTACCCGAAAGTCAAATTCATTAGCCAGTTAACTTCCGCTAATGCTATTATCATGCAGGGTTCAGGCCTTTGAACGATTACAAATCCCGTAAACCTGTAAACAAAATTCACCCTAACCCCATGAAGAAAGGCCATTCTTAAGCAGCTCAGACAACAAATTCTATCCTTTTATGAAAATCGAAAGTTAATTTTCATGTACATAACAGTCCACCATTAATTCCTCTCTTGAGTTAGGGGAATCAGTCCACAGCCTCAAACAACCCTTTCGAAGCGTGTTATTTAACGATTCCATCGACTGTTAAGCGTGCTATAGATAAATGAATGAATGTTTGAATGAATAAATGAATAAAGGATTGAGCATTGGTAAACTGACAGTGAGATGATACAACAGAATTACTCGGCGAAGAAACCGGTCCCAGTATCATTTTGTGCACCACAAAACCCACATGAACTACCACGATCAACTTCAGTATAATGTCCATCTAAATCTCGGACTTTCAAGTGACACATATCTTCAGGATTTCTGATATTTGTCCTGCTCATCTGATCCTCCTTCATTTGATAACTAACAACAGAATATGTGCCATGGAGCACAGATTATGAATCTCGTCATAATATTATACCCTACAATTTGCTTCAGGCCGGCCCCGGTGGCCGTGTGATCTAAAGCGTTGGTCTACACCCGCTCCATTGCTGAAATCGCGATTTCGAATCCCGCTGAGGGCACGAATGTTCGTCTCTTGTTTGTTTCTGTGTTGTGTAAGTAGCGGCCTCTGCGACGAGCTGATCACTCGTTCATAGGGGTCCTACCGGGTGTGTGTGTTTCTAAATTGTGTGTGTTTATGATTGTGTGTGATCTAGAAACCTCAACAATGAGGTGGCCTACGCCCGAGTTGGGCTGTTGCGCCACAGATAAAAATATTGCTCTCGTCTCACGCCCAGATCCAAACACTCTGTACAAAACACTATTCTCACAACTACACCCTCAGTCGAATTTACTGACAGACCAATCCTCACGTCCATACAAAACAGACAATAAGGTTGGTTTTCTACATCACAGCCTATTTTAATAAAAGAAAATAAACTGACGTCAACACAACCAGTAGGTGTTTTATCATTTAATGTGGGAACATCTTTCGACCTCAAAGGGTTATCTTCAGGCCAGTGGTAAAAATAACTAACTAACTAACTAACTAACTCCATGGAGCAGAGTCCTTCTTGAGAAGCTAACAGGTCCTCAGCTAGTCAAGAAATTCCTCGCATTTTTATGGAATCCGAAGGTTCATTACCGCATTCACAAGAGCCCGCCACCTGTCCCTATCCTCAGCCATACCAACCAGTCCACACCCATCCCACTTCTTGAAGATCATAAGTCGGTCCCTGTCACCACGGTATGGCGCGTCTTCAGGTTGAGGATGGAGGAACGGCCTTCAGATATGGAGGGTGGCTGCGAATACATTGAATAAGCAGTCGCGGACAGCCGACATGGGGTGGTCCTCCATCTTGGGGGTTGGGCGAAGTGCTAACAACTCCTCACCGTAAAAAATTACGTCACGAAACATTTCACAGGGCCTCGGACCTGGACTGATTCTTCTTCTTTGGTATAAAATACACGGAACGAATTATATACAATTATGATTATGTTTAGAACTAAGATCTAAATTTTACAAATTTGTTAAAATACATGCTTCTCTGTCAATCAAACTGTATAAAATAAAATAAAAGTGAAAAAATTAAAAGGTTGTTTTAAAATGATTATGGATTGTACTGTCGTATCTTGCCGTAGTAGAGGAAAGACAGCACAGGCGTCATGGATTGAACATTCTAACCTCTTTTAACTTGTATTTTATTTTGTACAATTTGACTGACAGAGCAACACGAATTTTATCATCATCATCATCATCATCATCATCATCCACCACGAGTTAGGCCTCAATAGACCTGTTTCGGCTTCGTCTAATAGTCTCTTCAAAGGTCTTCCAAGTCGTCTTCGACTATTTGGTCTATAATTCAAAATTATTTTGAGCATCCTGTTACATGTTGTAGCCAATTTGATTTGTATCTTCTCAGTTTCTAGTCAACTGGTTCTGCTTTCAATTCTTACAAAATTCCTTCATTTCTTTTGTCGTCGAAAAGTGTGTATCCTGCTGTTCTTCTGAAATCTAGATGTATTTTAACAAATTTGTAAAACCGAGATCTCAATTCTAAACATAATTACAACTGTATATAATTCCTTTTATGTATTTTATACCACTGACCTGAAGATGACCCTCTGAGTTCGAAACATGTTGTCACACTACATTACACTACACATAGTAGTTGTGTTGACGGCAGTGTATTTAATTTATTATAAATATAACACAACGGGATGACAAACGTAAAAATTACGTTTTGATCTTATATTTTTAGCTAGGAGATAAAAAATAACAGATCCCTAAAAATAGGTTTGAAAATGTTCTCGTTTAATCAGCTCTAATTTCTTGGCTCATATAAACAAAGCACACAAAGCTCTGTCGTGTCTTCTTGTCTAGTCTAAATACTGCAAGACTCGTTACGTTTCCTCATCTAAATCGGCCCTGATCGAATGTCTGGCTGATGTGTGATCCGACTGACAAAACAGTTCCGTCCCCATTACGTAAGTATGACGCAAACAATATGGCGTTACTTGTGGGTATCAGAACGTGTAGTTGCAGGCCAGCTGTCGCGCACACAATGTCACAATGTGACTCACTGTCATCTGAACATTACTTTTAGCTCAGTTTCCTTGTTTGCAAGGAAATGCAGAGTTGGTATTATAATGTATGCAAGAGCGCGCGCGCGCATGTGTGTGAGAGGGGGGTTATCTGGTGTGTATGAAGAATATGTCCGTGTTAGCTGTAATCGGGAAGTCCCCGAATTCGGATTCTCATGAAAGGTTTGTAGCGAGCAAAGCTGACTTATGCACCTCATGGTGGGTGATACATTGATCAAGGCCACTGACGAACCGGCAATTAGCAGGTAAACGTAAAGGTCACCCTAGAACAGGCCATGAAAGCCCAGAGGGGGAGTAGAGGTATAGCTCTACTCTTTCTTTAACCTCGGCGCTAGATGAGGGTGGGTGGTCAACGCCACGCCCCGGCCGCTTTACCCCCGGGAATGACCCGGTACCCATTACACAGGAGGCTGGGTAGGCCCCAGGGCCGGTCTGGACGGGCGCTGAAAATCTCGCCCCCACCGGGATTCCATCCCTGGACCGTCCAGCTCGCAGCGAGTCGCTATACCGATTACGCTATCCCGGCCCACAGGCGATTAGCAGGAACCAAAATAATCGAATTAAAATCTGTCCCATGCCAGTTTGGCCAGTAATTCGATAAGTGAACCCAAGCCTCTGTCAAGGGATAAATCTGCGTCCCAGGGCATTGTCTGTACGTAGGCCTATGTTTCACTATACTTAAGTACTTCGTCACGTGCTCCAATGATTGTTTCCACTACAGGCCATGCCTGAATTGAACCAAAGCTTCTGTGGGAAATAAGATGGCGTCTATTTGCGTGTATTATGGCACGGTCTTAGGTCTTCGTATTTTACTGAAATGGAATTTCTCAAATCATTCAGAGATTCTGAAATAAAAAACGGTACTCAAGACTGCGACACAGGAAAATGATGGTGCAATTTCTGAAATTTCAGATTGGAACGCCGTCGAGCTATAATTTGCTAATATAAAGTTGGAAGATAAATATTAATTCGAGCACGAAAAGGAACATTTAAGGACACGGCAGTAAATCGCGTGTTTCTGGAACGATCACTGCACACTTTTTTACTGGTACGTTTTTGAAACAATTGCGAAGGCTCTATCTGCATTTCCATGCCAACGAACCAACTCTCACTTGTATCTCTTTGCCTGTTATCACGTATTCCGCGTGGCAGAGTCCGAACCAATTACTTCTGAGAAATCGAGAATCCCAATCCGCGTCAACATACGTTGAATTCCTGCACAACCACAGACATAGGCTTAACGTATTCCTCGCCGAGAATACAATTAAGCTAGTTCGAAATGCGGTAAGGCTGACCATTTCTTACTTATACGGTATTAAGTTCAAATACCATCTTATTTTTTTTACTAAACCACACCTAATCCTGAAGGAACCGGAATAACAGAGTCGGTACAGTGACTAGCCTACGGATGAGATGACCGGAGGAATCGTGGTTCGATTCCTGAGACGACCAAGAGAATGTTTCTCTTCTCCAAAGCGTCCAGACCGGCTCTGGGGCCCACCAAGCCTCCTATTCAATGGGTACCGCTAGCCCATCCCCCGGGGGTGGAGCGGTAAGGGCGTGAAGCTCATCTCCATCTAGTGTCGGCATTAAGAATACACGGAACTGTATCTCCACCCTCCCATATGCCTCCATGGCGTGCACGCAGACAACTTTACCTTAACCTTTGCCTTCACATAAAACGACTACAGTATGAATATTTTTTTCTGTGGCGCAACAGCCCAACTCGGGCCTAGGTCGCCTTATTGTTGAGGTTTCTAGATCACACACAATTAGACACACACAACCGGTAGGACTCCTCTAAACGAGTGATCAGCTCGTCGCAGAGGCCGCTACCTACACAACACACAACAAACACAGGGGACAAACATACATGCCCTCAGCGGGATTCGAACGCGCAATCCCAGGAATCGAGCGGCTGCAGACCTACGCCTTAGACCGCACGACCACCGGTATCGGCACAGTATAAAATTACCTCACTGAAGCTTCTGGTAACAATCCTCTGTCCCTCCAGATACCAACGGCAATGTGTGCTTCTCCCACGCCGCACGTAGCCTACTCAACAGCAATACACACGTTCGCAATCCCAGCACAACTCCTACTGCAAATAAACCCGTCGGTTGATGTGGCATAACAAAATGACCAAATAATCAACCAGTGCAAAAATATACACCCACGGTTATCCGATGTGATTGGGTGGGGGGGGGGGGATGTCCTAAAACATGACGTCAGTTGTTCACGGTCCGCTGTCTAGCCTACAGTCTAGCCTAGAGAAGCGAATTTAGGGAGCAAGAAAAACGAAACTAGGCAATGTTTTAGTAAGAAAACAACACACATGGAGTGTAATTTTAATACACGATAAAAAATGAGCCCTAAAACATATTTTAAGGCCCAAATATATGTTGGGAGCTTCCATGGATTAACACAGTTTGACTGGTGTCGCGTAGGCCTAACTATGACTACGCTAGCGTAAATGTCGTCGACTTCTAAATGTAGTCTGCAGGCTACATTACTGGCCCACACAAAAATACCACATAGAGTTGAACTCGGTTATAACGTCATGAGAGGGCCTGAATATTTTGTGTCGTTATAAACCTGTGTCGTTCTAACCGAAGAGTATAATGTTATGGTTAAAAGTGAGGAATTGATTGGTACCACAGAACATCTGGCGCTATAGACGAGGTGTCGTATAAACCGATGTCGTTATAACCGGGTTCGACTGTAATATATTATCGAATTGCTAAATTCAAGTCTTTACACATAAATAATTTCGACTCGCTATTTTTCCGTTGGTTCGCTACAGCCAGTCGGTTAACGTCAGGGTCGGTTAACGCGAGGGTTGAATGACGAGGAGTCGGATGGCTGAGGCTTACTGTACAGCATTATCGCAGTTCTGCTCCAGTGAAGGAACCGTTCTGCCTGAACACACAACTAACCCTAGGCTTTGGCGTGTTCGTTAATGCTCGTCTCCAAATAAATAAAAATCAAACTATTTAATTTTTTACGACGGCCAATACGGATTTCATCAACGAAGAAAATCTCGACATAATTACGATTTATTTGAAGAACAGCACAGTTGCTAATGATTGCACTTTGGTTTTCGGACCAAAACATCAGCAGTTGTAGACACGCCATACGGTAACGAGTATGAGCCTAATGGGGTATTTAACAACCACCTCTGGGCACTCAAATTTACTGAATGACCTACGTGAGGTCACTTCACCTCTCACGCCATGCTCTTTGAGGATCTGAGTAATGCAAATAGCTGCTTCACTTGATATTTCCTACCAGTGAGTAGTTACCACGTAGTCTCTTCTAATGGAACCTTCTGGTGCATCATAAACGTGCCTAACACTTGTATTTATTTCTTCATTTATTCGTCTATATATGCACTGCCGATCCCAGTGGCCGTGCGGTCTAAGGCGTGGGTCTACGGCCGCTCTCTTGCTGAGATTGTGGGTTCGAATCCCACAGGGGGCATCGATGTCTCTTGTGAGTGTTTGTTTTGTCCGGTAGAGGTCTCTGCGACGGGCTGATCACTCGTCCAGAGGCGTCCTACCGAGTGTGGTGTGTCTAAATGGCGTGATTGAGAAAACCTCGAAAAATGAGGAGGCCTAGGCCCCCAAGGGGCTGTCGAGCCGTAGGAAAAAAAAAATATGCACTAGCCCATTATGCGACTGGAGGTACTGAGAACAGCCACGCAAACCGTCATAAGAGGTGGTGTGTTACCTGGCTAAGATTATAAATGGGAACCTCCTGAAAACAAGACAAAATGGCCGTCGCTCGAGCCAAATTAGGCGGTTCATTATGTATGACATACTGTCAGATGAAGTCAGCACCACGTACACAGCAGAACTCAGGAGTCATGCGCCCTATCCAACAAATGTGGCGCACACAGAGTTTGTGTTTCAACAGAATTAGTAAGTTAATGACAAAAACAAATTACAGAAAGGTAACAACAATAGCGCCGATCCTAGTGGCCGCGCGGTCTAAGGCGTGGGTCTTCGGCTGCTCGCTTACTAGGATCGTGGGTTCGAATCCCACCGGGGGCATGGATGTCTGTTACTTGTGAGTGTTGTGTGTTGTCAGGTAGAGGTCTCTGCGACGAGCTGATCACTCGTCCAGAGGAGTCCTACCGACTGTGGTGTGTCTTAAATGTGTGTGACCATGAAACCTCGACGAAACGAGGAGGCCCAGGCCTATATAGGGCTGTCGAGCCATAGAAAAAATAACAACAGCAGCAGCAAAGCTACAGGACTGGGAAAGTAGGTTTTGTGAGTTATGATCGGAACGCTTGTAAAACAACAGACGATAACAACATCATCACAGTTCGTGAAGTGTTAAAAGAATGAGTGGAAGAAGAGAAGCCTGGGTTTGACAAAGACAGACCTACAGAATGACAAAAAAAACGAGTACCGAGGACTATACCATCATCATCATCATCATGAGTAGTATATTCTTCCGAAGAGCTTTCAAAAGCGGCGGGCTGCAGCCCCCCCCCCCCCCCCGCCCAAATCGAAATTTAAAAAGAACACAGATTTTGTAGACACGATGACATCAATGGTTTTACGTGATTTACGCTCCAGCCAAAATCAGCCATTGAATTTTTAAAAATAAATAACAATTTTGGGAAGTCTTAGACAAACTTCAAAAACCCAAGAAGATTATACCTTGCGATTTAAATCAGGTGGCTGAGATCATGGAACATGTAGTTATATTTATACGTATATAAACGCAGTTGCAGAGAGTGTTATGTTGTACTTACGACACGATATTTATAACACAGATTTTAGAGTCAAACAAATTCTACTTATATAGTCTCACAGTCAGCCCCCACCTCCCCCCCCCCCTAAAGAAAAATTCTGGGTGCGCTCCTCCCTGTATACGTCAAGTATATCACACATAACATCTGGGTGTTGCGTCTTCGCCATGTTTGTGACTGTCGACGCACAAACAGCATTTCACATGAACAATCTCCGTATCAAATTTCACTTTCCCAGCTGCAACGGTTCGTTTCTTACCGACATCAAACCGAAATCTAAATAAAATGTTCGCACGGCCGCCATACTGTTATATTACATTCTACAAAAACATTATGCTACAGTAAGCCGCGTATTTTCTAACAGCTACTACGCCCTACACCATTTTGGTGCGCATAACTTGTCGAGAATAGGGTGCTGAGGAGGATATTTGGGCCTAAGAGGGACGAGGTAACGGGGGAGTGGAGAAGACTACATAACGAGGAACTTAATGATCTGTACTCATCACCAAATATTATTCGGGTGATCAAATCAAGAAGAATGGGGTGGGAGGGGCATGTAGCGCGTATGGGAGACGGGAGAGGTGCATACAGGATTTTGGTGGAGAGACCTGAGGGAAGGAGACCACTTGGAAGACCCAGGCATAGATGGGAAGATAATATTAAAATGGATCTTCAAGAAGTGGGATGGGGGGCATGGACTGGATTGATATGGCTCAGGATAGGGACAGGTGGCGGGCTCTTGTGAATGCGGTAATGAACCTTCGGGTTCCATAAAATACGGGGAATTTCTTGACTAGCTGAGGACCTGTTAGCTTCTCAAGAAGAACTCTGCTCCATGGAGTTTGTTAGTTAGTTAGTTAACTTGTCACTAGTTCCACTCCCGCGTTACATATTTTATTGCTGAGTGGAGAGAATTAAAAAGTGCATAGTTGGGGTGTCCTCCAATGGCACGTTCATACCAAGTTTTGTTAAAATTAGTCAGCTGATTCAAGCGTTTAAATGGTGTACACAGACACACACATCCTTCACTACTTGGGAAAGAAGGCTAAAATAAAAAGAGAATGCAGTTCATATAATTAGTAGGCCACTGGTACAGAACGAGGGAATAATTAAGAAAGATAGCGCGATCCAAGGAGTCGTAGTGTGAGAGGCAGACCAGAAGCGGAGTCGACACCGAAAAACAATAGAAGGAAGGAGTAGTAAGGCTGAATGGGTGATGGTGGGAGATACGGGAAGTCACAGGACAATGAGTAGCAGTGAGGAAATAAAGATAATGGAAGACGCAGGGGAGTTCGCGTCTGCAGTTTAAAGTCTCACAGTTCTGCCTCGAGGCCTTTTGTTACTGCGCAATAAAGAACAAAGTTAGGTAATTATGCGTGTGTGTTATGTATGTGCAGCTCCTTATGTGCCCGTCTGACAAGGTTGATAGACTGCATCATATACTAACTCGTGGTACTGATATCACTACTTTCGGAGGTACCGGCGACTTTACGGGGGTACATATTTCGAGACCCGACCTAGTGCATGTAGTTTCGCTGAGTATATTCGCGGTTCTTCTCTTTTTCCCCCTATGAATGCCGAACAGAATACCGAGCTCGAGTTTCGTATTGTAGACGTGTCGGGTTCAAATCTTGGACATGAGGCGCGCTATAATGATTGAAGTTTTTGAGATTTTTCTCACCTCCTGCCAGCCTGTACCTGGACAGAACCTCAAATTAGGCAAGGACTGCTTCCTTGCACATTCCTTCCACATTTTCATTAACTATTACCCTACCATTCAACTTTAAATAGGGGCCGTACAGCGTTGTCGGTATAGCGAATCGCTACGGGCTGGACGTTCCTGGGTTCGAACTCCGGTGGGGGAAGAGAGTTTCTCTTCCCCACACCTGTCCAGGCAGGCACTGGGGCCCACTCAGGCTCCTGTACAATGGGTACTGGGGCTCTTTTCTGGGGTAAAGCGGCCGGGGCGTGGCGTTGACCACCCATCGCCATCTAGAGCCGAGGTTAAAAATGAGCAGATCTATACCTCTACTTCCTCTGTGCCTTCATGGTACTTTTTTTGTTTTGTGGTGAAGGGCCCCGCAGCAGATGCTACGGACGCACCGCAGCCTTAAGGCTTATTGTGCAACCTTGCGATGAAGATGAAGAGAAGGATGATTGTTTTTTCTTTTCATTTTTACGTGAAAAGGAGCACCGGTGGAATGAAATTGACAGGGGAAAACCGAAGTACTCGGGAGAAACCTATCCCAGTGTCACTTTGTCTACCACAAATCCCACATGGACTGACCTGGGATCGAACCCGCGTCTCCGCGGTGAGAGGCCGGCGACTAACCACCTGAGGCATGACACGGCCTTCTTGGCACTTTACGAAGAGATCTTTGCTTTTTATTCAACTTTGAACGATATAGCTACCGACAGTGTGGTTAAATAAACCATGCATAAATATAATAAACGCCAAAAATTGTGCATCATCACTCCGAATGCAGTAACGTATTCCTGTCATTTAATCCATCATTTCTTGCTATGTACCATCAGCATTGAAACAGTCATTAAACAGCTGAAGAATTAATATCACCCGTGCCTAGTGAAGCATATTGGCGAAACGGGCTGAATGAGGCACATGGAAGAGAGACACGGATAAATGAAAGGACAGAGCCAAATGAGAGAGACGCTCAGCAGAGGACTGCTGCTGACGATTGATTTATTGATTGCTTGTACAGGCATACGGCCCTTCTGTAATGAATGTGAAGCGAGACAGAGGCAGGGGAAATAACGAAATAAATACGCTGATTTACTCAGAAACAGTGTTACTAAGAGAAACAAATTTATGAAACGGCATTTTTAATTAACTTTATACACTACACAGGCCACCCAATGAGTCCAAACATTTCCTGACTGGCGGTATTACTGAAGATTGGACGCCAAGGTACAAATGAAGGTATAAATGAGATCATAATTTAAAAATATTTTCCTTTGCAGATGCCAGTGCAAAGGGCAGAACGCGTCTGAAAACCCAGCTTTAATGGACTGTTATTTGGTCTTTAATCGCACGCAACTTCAGATTTATTCGAAATTAAACACGTGCAGCCTACACTTTTACGTTACTTTGAGAAAAAATAAGTTCATATACGTGAGCAGTGGACTAACAGAGATAAATACGGCACGTTTATAGCCTAGTGAATAAGAAAAACTAAGGAAGTACCACATGGAGATTTCCAGAATAAATTCTAATTCACGGTGTGTTACATGGAAATTTCGGGCACATGATACACGGGGATATCCAGCATATAAATCACGGAGTGATACATAGAGACTTCCGAAATATAATTCACGGAGTGGTAAATAAGAGACTTCCGGCATATAATTCACGGAGTGATACACAGACTTCCGGAATGTAATTCACTGAGTGATACATAGAGACTTCCGGCATATAATTCACGGAGTGGTACATACAGACTTCAGGCATTTAATTCACGGAGTGGTACACAGAGATTTCGGGCATATGATTCACGGAGTGATACATAAACTTCCGGAATGTAATTCACTGAGTGATACATAGAGACTTCCGGCATATAATTCACGGAGTGGTACATACAGACTTCAGGCATTTAATTCACGGAGTGATACACAGAGATTTCGGGCATATGATTCACGGAGTGATACATAGACTTCCGGAATGTAATTCACTGAGTGATACATAGAGACTTCCGGCATTTAATTCACGGAGTGGTACACAGAGATTTCGGGCATATGATTCACGGAGTGATACATAGACTTCCGGAATGTAATTCACTGAGTGATACATAGAGACTTCCGGCATATAATTCACGGAGTGGTACATACAGACTTCAGGCATTTAATTCACGGAGTGGTACACAGAGATTTCGGGCATATGATTCACGGAGTGATACATAAGACTTCCGGAATGTAATTCACTGAGTGATACATAGAGACTTCCGGCATTTAATTCACGGAGTGGTACACAGAGATTTCGGGCATATGATTCACGGTGTGATACATAAGACTTCCGGAATGTAATTCACTGAGTGATACATAGAGACTTCCGGCATTTAATTCACGGAGTGGTACACAGAGATTTCGGGCATATGATTCACGGAGTGATAAACGGAGACGTCTGGTATATAATTCAATATACTCACCATACGAAATGGTTTCGGTGATCTTCGTAATGAACCAAGATCAATTTTTTCACGTCGTTTCCAATTCAATATTCACTAAACATCCTGCCATAGGACCTGGTGTTGAGTTACATACATGATCGTTAAATCAAACATAAATAAATAAATACGTTAATATGCTCTAACGGTATCTTCAGAGGATATCTGCCCGCACAACTGTGCAAGAAGGAATCTCATATAAATTCCGCATTTATATTCCTCTAATTACTTTTAATGATTACCATACTGTACACCCACGATAAAAATCGAAATAATTACAACAGTGTAATAGCGCTGAACATACTGAAGTCTGCATACGCTGCAGTGGTTTGGATTTATGACCTGCAAATGTGACTCGTCGTTCAGTGTTATTAAAATGCTCTAAACTGAGACGCAAAATACAGGGCTCCATATTGCGCTGAGCTACTCATGTTTGAAACTACAGATGTGATTTACCTTGGCAAGTCAAAATAGGAAACAAATACACATACATTCCAGTATTACTAGATTCAGGCCACCTGTATTCATTGCCTACAATTGTAGGGCTCCACATTATTATTATTGATTTTATTATTATTACTATTATTATTAAAATTCATTATTATTATTATGATCATCACTTGTCCGAATTTCTGGAATTTTTTCATTGCCTTCTGAAATACTTTCTGGTGTTCCACAAGGCTCTGTTGCAGGCCTTCTGCTTTTCAATGTCTTCGTAAAACACTTGTGCAACGTGATTTAAGTACTTTACGTATCTTCTCTTCCCTGACGGCACCAAAAGTTTTCATGCTGTGGAATCTCCTAACGATTTATTCTGCTGCAATCGGATACATGATTCTGTGCGACGTTGCTAAAAGGTAAAGTTTTCCCTGTCAACGACAAGAAGTCATTAACAGGGGGGCAGAGGCATAGCTCCACTCATTCTTGACCTCGGCACTAGATGGATGTGAGTGGTTAACTTCATATCCCCGCCGCTTTACTCCCGGGAAATAACCCCGGTACCTATTGAATACGAGGCTGGGTGGGCCCTAGAAGCTCTCTGAACGTTTCGGTGAACAGAAAACAAAAAAAAATCTCCTGGTCTTACGGAGACTCAAACTCCGGATCGCCCAAACCGTAGCCTAGTCGAGATTTGTGCGCTGTTAATTCGATGACACTCACCACTATTGAAACTCAAAGAGTTATTACTTCCTCAAGAGAAACTAACACGACGTGTTAGAAGTGTAAACTGTGAATCCCGCACAGCCAGCATTGACTATCCGACAGCTTGCAGTATTTGATTCGAAACTTTTATTTTCATCATCAACTTCATTACGCATTTTCTCAGTCTATTCATTTGCTGGGATTTATTTGCACTGTACCATCCTTCGTTTCTTCCCGTCACTGTTTCGATTGTCATATTTTACATGTATTAGACATGAATCAGAGTCCGCCTCTGTTATCTGGAATTGTATTAGGTCTACTAGTGCCAACAACCTGGAACACATCCAACGGAAATGTGAACATCTGTTATAATTTTTTTATTTCCCCACGCCGAGTAAAGTGACGATAATGCATTGGAATACATAAAATTTCATTCCTGAAGTGAAACGAAGCGTTACATTATCGCATTACTTTTCATTAATGTCTAACTTCTTCCAAAATTATCCACCCCCCCCCCCAGCCATTCTTCTACAGGTCTTCCCAGTTCTTGCTCAAACTTCAATATCGGCTCTCCTTGCAAAACTGTCTTTCTGCGCATCAGCTGCAATTATTTTGTAGGCACGCTGATCACTTTACGGAAACAACTGTGAGTCCTAATAAAATTTTATTTTTGAATTTGTGAATTTATGTTAGTAGTTGTACTTTATTTATTAAACTACCTTATCACGGTTGAATTTGTATCCATTACAAATAAGTACAATTTTACTCATTCTAACGCTGCTTCGTTTGTTAATAGAACTGTATTCCACTGTCTTTTAGATTTTGTTTTGTTAGCTTTTTGTAGATTATTGATATAAATATATGTTATTTTTGCGTCTTAGTGTTTACTTTGTAATAGGCCCTTAGGCTGATGAGTCAACGCGTAAACAAAAAACCCAATCATTACTATCACCATCATCATTACCACCATTTTGGAACAGTCATTACGGTCTCACTGCCAGCAACATCACAGTTCCTCATTACGTTGGCCTATATATAACTCCTGCCAGCCAGAACCGCTAAGTTCGCATCTTCGCACTGCTTGTAACCGCTCGCTGCACATCGTGTTGGTATTTATAATCCATATTTATGTCAAACCCCACTTCCTAGCTCCAGTATTTTTTTTTTATTATCCTCCTGAGTGGTAAACGAAAATGTTTTAAATTCTACAACAACACATTATAACTAAAAGCTGCCTATTTTTTCAAAGATTAATTATATGTTATCAAAATTTCAGAATTACAACTTACGAGTGAATAATGCTTCTCACACTTCACAACTTTGTTCGCTTTTAGGCGCTTTTCGCAAAATTGCGAAAAGCGACTATTACCTTCGTCATGCCTGTCCGTCTGTCTGTCCGTATGGAACAATTCGGCTCCCACCGGACGGATTTTCATGAAATTTTATATTTCAGTATTTTTCGAAACTGCATCAAGAAAATTCAAGTTTCATTAAAGTATGAAAAAAACAACGGGTACTTTACATGAAGAGTTATGTACATTTATGACAATATATCGGATTTCTTCTTAGAATGACAAATGTTTCAGACAAAAGTTGTAGAGAAAATCAAAACACACATTTTATGTCCAATAACCTTTTCCTGAAAATCTTGCCGTTTATGAGATAAGTGGCAAAATATGTTAAGAGCCAGACAGGCCACATATGACAATATAATACGGCGCATGCGCCTTGTGTGCTGGATAACTAAGGCTACAGACACACACTCACAATATGTAATACTTATTGCTTTACCACGGACAATGGTTACACAAACACGCCTCAATGTTACGTTTATATGTACATTGCCTGCTTGTCGCTATTACTGACTGCAGGAGCACGAGGATGTAGCTGCCTCCACTTGGCCTTAGGTTCATACGAATTGATCAACTGATTCAAAGGTAGAACGAACGAACAGACGGACACACGTGAACAGACAACACAGAAATTTCAGAAGTCTAATATTTGCTGTCTTAAGAAGTGAAAGTTGGCTGAAATGTAAGTTTCATTTACAATAGATATTCTTAGTTACCGGTAAACTAATAACGAATATCGGGTCATAACATACTGATTAAAATGAAAATCAATATATAACTACGTTAAATAAATCGTGTACGTCTAAGTCTACCTATTTATACAGCCATAGCTCGCTGAAACTGTAACCACCAGTGTGAGAAGTCTCTCAGGAATTCATGGACGTTTGTAGCTAACCCTGTTACCGTTCTTGGGTGATGACAACGTGTTGTGGTGGTTTCGAGGCCAGGAACTATAAATATCGGTGCCAGGCCAAAAGTATGTAATATTCTAAATGACCTGTAAAAATGTCCTAATGTCACCTACATGAATCACGCAACGCTAATGACAAGAGACCAACAGAGCTGCAAACTGTATGTCTTAGATCATATAAAAGTCGTGTCTGTCCACGCCACGAGGGCGTATAGGGGAGAAGAGGTATAGCTCCACTCATTCTTAACCTTGTCACTAGACGGAGGTCAGTGGTTCACTGCACATCCCAGCTGTTTTACTCTCGGGAAAGAACCCCGGTACCGACTGAGTAGGGGGGGCTGGATGGAACCCAGTACTGGCCTGGACGTTTCGGACTAGAAAAAATTCTTACCTTTTCTGGGATTCGATCATAGGATCGTCCAACCTGTACTATACCGACCATGCTATTCTGGCTCCCCCTTAAATCACACAGTAGCTGCAAACTGTCGGTGAGTGGTGACGAACACTACTACAGGGATCACATAATAATATCAAACACAGCCACAGACATCGGGTACAACCTTATATAACGCGATGAACACTCCAAGGACAGACATTTTCTAAAACCTTATTCATATAAGAGCATGACGAATATTCCCATCGTTTTGGCGATACCGTGCTTTAATTGGCTAGCTAGTCTCATTTGGATTTTCGTTACGAACAAGGACATCCCAACTTCCATTAGTCCTCTACTGAAATACTGTTCAGCTCTTTTTTTTTAATGGCTCGACAGCCCCTTGGGGGCCTAGGCCGCCTCATTTTCGACGCTTCACGATCACACACTTTAGACACACCACACTCGGTAGGACTCCTCTGGACGAGTGACCAGCCCGTCGCAGAGACCTCTACCTGACAACACACAACACTCACAAGAGACAGACATCCATGTCCTAGGCGGGATTCGAACCCACAATCCTAGCAAGCGAGCGGCCGTAGACCCACGCCTTAGACCGCGCGGCCACTGGGATCGGCTGTTGAGCTCTTAACCACTGTATTATAGCTTGCGACCAAGCAGGATGACGTAATGGCATGTATGTATTTGGGTGGTGCCCGAAACTCGATCGAATTAGCGGTTGCCTATCTGACTGCGTGCTGGGGCAGTAACCTGAGACAAACCATGCCTGCATTGTGCAAAATAATTACCTATTCAGTATTCAATACCATCTCCCAACATATCAGACGACACTCTTTTCTACATACTTTAAACAGCACCAACTGTGTCGGAATCTACATTCGTGATCCCCAGCAGTGTTGCCAACTCCTCGCGGGGAAAGACGTTAAAAAAACGCAATAAAGTCTTCATTTTCTTTCGAAGAACAACAGCTACACTTAAATTTATGTTGTCTGCTAGCTACCTTTTACCGTCGTATCACACACAGGGGTTCTTCAAAGGGGGTCATAATTACGCAAATCACACTCCTCTTCGTATCTAGCCCCGCTAGATATCGTAACGTATTTTTAAACAAACATGATTTGACTGTCCCGTTTACAAGCCAAGGTCAAATTTAAACTACACAGAACACGACCTAAAGTAGCTGCATACATACGCGAAACTTGGCTAATAACACTGTGGAGGGGGGGGGGGGGGGCCAAACCGATCGTGGGTAACTTTTTACGAAGGCGTCAAGTTAAAAAGGGGGAACACTGCCTTGTTTCATTTTTTTCTGTCTTTACACCACCCAAATAACCGTTTTGAAAATATTTCTATTTTTTTTATTTGCCCCTCTTCAACTCAGTAGCTAGCAAAAAACTATTTTTAGGTAGAAAAAATATTAGATGGGCATTTGCCCCCCCCCCCTGTACCCCCAATTTACGCCTATGGTTGTATTAACACACACGCACAAGACACGTTAGCACTGAGCTATCTACGTTTGCCTATTGTCTGATTCTAAAAACAGCAACAGTCGTAACTCGGAAAAATTACCTTTTGCCGCTAAGTGAAGATTGAAATCCGCTGGATTTAGCAACTTATTCCCCAAATTGGCATCACTGATCCCCAGTAATTTCGCCTAGGTATGGAGATGCCTCGGCAGAAGAACGGTGCATCCAGCAAACTGACAGAAGTGACATCTGTACTTGATTGCACTTCACTGTCAACGCCCATTTTATAAACAGATTCCTACCAAACATGGTTCAGCGTACATATTTCATTACGAAACTAAAAATCAGAAACACCAATACGGAGTGTACACTGCCTACATTTCAACACTATACCGTCAAATAATACTGGTATTATTCAAACAATGCGCCGGGACAGCTCAATCGGTATTGTGATCAGCCTACAGGTAGGACAATCAAGGAGTCGTTGTTCGGTTCCTGGCATGGGCAAGAGATTCAACTCTCCTCCAAGGCGTCAAGACAGGCTCTTGGGTCCACCCAGCCTAATATTCCGTGCGTACTGTGCGAACTTTCCCCGGACGTAAACCGGCCGGAACATGAAGCTGACCACTGAACCTTTGTAGAGCCGAGGTTAAGAATAAGTAGAGCTATACCTCCACTTCCCCATAAGCTTTCATCAATTGCACAGAGAACTAAAATCATGTCACCCTTATATGTTGAGCCGAGATAGCGTAGTCGGTATAGCGACTACACTAAGGGCTGGAGGGTCCCAGATTCGAATACCGGTAGGGAAGAAACTTTTTCTCCAAAACCGTCCATACCGGTTCTGCGGCCCACTCAGCCCCAAATTCAATGTGCACATGGGTTATTTCCCGGGAGGTAAAGCGGCAGGGGCGTGATGTTTACCATTCACCTCCATCTACTGCCGATTAAGAACGAGTGGAGGTATACCTCTACTCCCGGTGTATGACTTCATGGCATGGAGATGGACAGTACTTGGATCTTTCACGTTTGGCAAGATGAAAGAAAGGCGAATGAAGTTCTGCATTTCTGCTTTTTTTATAGGCGCATCAGCCTGGCGGGTCTTACACGATTCATCGATTTACTGGGAGACCGGGACTGGCTCACGTACACATAGCACCTTCTTGCGCGCTCTTCCCTGAACTCGCTGTAGTGGGAAATGACTGTCAAAGCGCTACACCCTCCGGTGCTTCCTTCCGTTCGCTATTCAGTACAGCGGGAGGGGGAAACAAGAAGGAAACTTTCCCCATTTTCCAACGAGAAAGAGGTTCCCGAATGCCGAAGCTTGCGAGTGAACAAGATCAAACTGTCCGGGAAACCAGAATTTACACTCGGTTAGAAGAAAAGAAGAAACCTCTGAAGAACAAGAGTTAAATGGAGAAAGAGTGTGACGAAGATACGTGTCAAAACTAAGTCTCCGATACAGAGATTCTTATGCCGAACATATTCCAATTGAAACCCATATCACTGCTGGCGGTTCGGCCTATAGATGTGTTGTAGAATGGTTCATAAAGAGCAGAAATAGGAGGATGAGAAGAGAACAATGACTTTGCTTTAAAACAGTGTAACACGTACAGTAACACAGCACAGAACGTAGCCGATAGACCACATTATAATAAAAAAAACAAAATGGCAACGTTATCCCTGTCCACGCCATGAAGGCATTAAGGGGAGTGGAGGTATAGCTCCATTCATTCTTAACATCGTCGCTAGATGGCAGTGAGTGCTCAACTTCACGCCGAGGCCGCTTTACCCAGAGAAAAGAATCCCGGTACCCACTGAACTGTAGGTTGGGTGAACCCCAGAGCCGGTGTGGACGTTTTGGAGAGGAGGAAGTCTCTTGCACCTGCCGGGATTCGAACCCCGAACCGTCCAGCCCGGAGGCTACACTGGCTGCTCTAACCCGGCTCCTACACACTAATAGAACTGTGGAATACGGACGCACTGCAGCGGTTTTGCTTACAGGTTAGCGGGGTAGCAGATGTATGGCGGGACAGCGATTGTAATCAACTAAAAGAAAGTTAGCCAGTCAGCCGCGCGCCCCCCCCCCCCCCCCCCCCCCCCGCTCAAGACTAGGAGACAGCTTAGAGGGAGGTGTCAGTGCGGCCGCCTCGATAAGTCGCTTGTTTATGGTTAAATCGCAATTCCCACCATGTACTTGCTACCCCTCTAACCTCCAAGCCATACACCTGCAGTACGTCTGTACCCTATAACAAAACTCCGGCCAACACTTCACACAGCCTTTTGGACCTACTTTTATGTATATAATCACAAAAAATAAATTATATTAAGAAATTTTATTTTATAAAGAAATTTATAAAGAATTTTATTTTTGTATAGTATGTTTGACTCATTGCTTGGTATACGAAATTACTTTTAACTCTGATTCATTTACGTTAGGTTTTAGGTTAGGCTTAACAACTCTTTCTTTTTGCAGTATGTGTGTTTTGATGTTTTTGTATTATTTAATGTGTGGGGTTTTTTGTAATGTGCGTGTGTTTTGTTTGTATTGTGTGTGGGTGTTTTTGTTAAGGTGTGGATGTTTTTGTTAAGGTGTGGATGTTTTTGTTAAGGTGTGGATGTTTTTGTTAAGGTGTGGATGTTTTTGTAATGTGTGGATGTTTTGTAATGTGTGGATGGTGTTCTAATGTGTGTACTTGTATTTACTGTATGTATTTTGTTTTGTAATTGTGTATAGTTTGTTTTGTATTGTTATTTTTATGTATATTTATATGTCCATTTGTATTGTGTGTACTAGTGTAAGGACTACTGCCACCGGGTGAAAACATTTGATACATTGTTGTGTGTACTAGTGTAAGGACTACTGCCACCGGGTGAAAACATTTGTATTGTGTGTACTAGTGTAAGGACTACTGCCACCGGGTGAAAACATTTGTATTGTGTGTACTAGTGTAAGGACTACTGCCACCGGGTGAAAACATTTGTATTGTGTGTACTAGTGTAAGGACTACTGCCACCGGGTGAAAACATTTGTATTGTGTGTACTAGTGTAAGGACTACTGCCACCGGGTGAAAACATTTGTATTGTGTGTACTAGTGTAAGGACTACTGCCACCGGGTGAAAACATTTGTATTGTGTGTACTAGTGTAAGGACTACTGCCACCGGGTGAAAACATTTGTATTGTGTGTACTAGTGTAAGGACTACTGCCACCGGGTGAAAACATTTGTATTGTGTGTACTAGTGTAAGGACTACTGCCACCGGGTGAAAACATTTGTATTGTGTGTACTAGTGTAAGGACTACTGCCACCGGGTGAAAACATTTGTATTGTGTGTACTAGTGTAAGGACTACTGCCACCGGGTGAAAACATTTGTATTGTGTGTACTAGTGTAAGGACTACTGCCACCGGGTGAAAACATTTGTATTGTGTGTACTAGTGTAAGGACTACTGCCACCGGGTGAAAACATTTGTATTGTGTGTACTAGTGTAAGGACTACTGCCACCGGGTGAAAACCCAATTGCAGTAAACAATAATAATAATAATAAATTCAAACATGCCAAATCATGTAATACATTGAAGAGTTTTGCTGTTAGTACAGTGTATATATCGAAAGACATAAATTATTATGTAAATTCCTCCAATGTGTCAGGTATCGGTTAATTTCACAGACAGCATCGATGAAACAGGTTCTGTGACTTCTCGTGACACTACCGTAAGGAAGTGAGGTCCTGCTTATGACACACTGCGCAATACGGATCTCTGGCGCACACTGCTTGTAGAGACCTTGGGTATGACAGTAATGTATTCGACAGTCGGACGTCAGCGGCCATCCTGTAAACACTTTCCATTAGCGAGGTTACTTGTAATACCCACCGCATTATCATACCAATGAACACACACCGCTGATCAACCTACTGACCTATCCGTGAACAACGTACAGCACAAACAGCATATCATTAACAATTAACCCCATATATCAAAGGCCATGGAGCAAACTGCATGGCCACTAAACTTAACATATGATCGAAGATATATATATATTTTTTTCAATGACTCGACAGCCCCTTGGGGGCTTAGGCCGCCTCGTTTTTCGAGGCTTTACGATCACACGATCACACTTTTTAGACACACCACACTCGGTAGGGCTCCTCTGGACGAGGGACCAGCCCGTCGCAGAGACCTCTACCTGACAACACACAACACTCACAACAGACAGACGACCATGCCCTAGGCGGGATTCGAACCCACAATCCCAGTAAGCGAGCGGCCGTAGACCCACGCCTTAGACCGCGAGGCCACTGGGATCGGCGAAGATATATATTGGTAAATGACATTTTATCTTACCCGTCCGAAGCATGGAGTTTCGTCTAATGATACATACAAATTCAGTTCATGCCTCAAACATAACACACTGCGTCTTCGTTAGGAAAAAAGCAAAGTTCTCCCTATAACAGGCCATGAAGGCCCAGAGGGGGAGTAGAGGTATAGCTCTACTCTTTCTTTAACCGTGGTACTAGATGAGGGTGGGTAGTCAACTCCACGCCCCGGCAGCTTTACCCCCGGGAAAGAGACCCGGTACCCATTGCATAGGAGGCTGGGTGGGCCCCAGGGCCGGTCTGCACGGCTGCGGAAAATCTCGCCCCCACCGGGATTCGATCCCCGGACCATTCAGCTCGTAGCGAATCGCTATACCGACTACGCTATCCCGGCCCACCTGCGTCTCCATTACAAAGTATACTCTGTTAATGGTGTTCAGTAAAATGTTGCTGTTTGATTTTAGAATCATATGGGACAAATAAATACAGTGTGGGCAAGTTTTTCTTCTTCTTCTTCTTCTTCTTCTTCTTCCAATGTTACAACATCCCGAGGTGGGACTTGACCTCGTCTTTTTTCGAGGCTTCACGATGACACTCATATAGACACATCACACTCGGTAGGACTCCTCTGGACGAGTGATCAGTCCGACGCAGAGACCTCTACCTGACAACACACAACACTCACAAGAGACAGGCATCCATGCCGCGGCGGGATTCGAACCCACAATGCCAGTAAGCGAACGGCTGTAGACCCACGCCTTAGAGAGCGCGGTCACTGGTATTGGCGTGGGCAAATACAGAGTTTATATACGTTACAAACAACTTTACTTTGAAGTAATGAAAGTTCGCCAGGTAAGCAGGTAGTTGATAATTTGTGTGGACTGGTAATTGGGTAAAATTGTTTCGATGGAGTGTACTTCTTCCATTCTCAAGGTAGGAAACGCAGACAGTACTTTCGTCCTAGACGTAGGTATCCACCAATCAGAATACATTTTGAAAGCAAGTGATTGGCTCTGTTCCACCACAACATAAGGCACTATGAAACACGTGAGACAACTGAAAGCAGGTAACTGGAGGAACAGCCTTTGCTGGGCTTCAGTTTTGATTTGATGAGAATCTATTTCAAAACGATAGAACTGCTCTATGTTTAGCCTATTCAAGGAATAAATCTATTTGAATTTGACAATGACACAGTCAAGGAGCACTCCTGTTTAATTCTGCTCCGTGAACTCGATCGAACTCCCTGCAGCTGACACCAGACACGCCCAAGAAATAAGACGCTAATCGTCAAAGACCTTCGATTCTTCCGGTATATGTTTTGTTTCAACAGACAACTACCTGACTTCTTCAGCCTACGTAACTGAATTCCCCTGACCAGAAAACCTTTCGTCTGTCTACTGTTACTGCAAGACGCGACTTTAGATGTCACAACAGCAATCATAACCCTTCCTGGTGCACCCAGCACCTACTAAGCTTCAGAACTAACAATTCAGATGGCATGCTATTTCTTTTGTGATATTTCAGTTGAGCATGAAGATTCTACAACTGCCTCGTGGGATGTGAAGTCGTGTAATTTTTGTGGTTGACATCACCTCGTATTACTTCTTATTATTCTCCTCCACCTCCTCCTCTTTCTGTGACGCAACAGCCCAAAACTGGCCTAGACCGCCTCATTGTTGATGTTTCTAGATCATACACAATTAGACACACACACCCGGTAGGACTCCTCTGAATGAGTGATCAGCCCGTCGCAGAGGCCGATACCTACACAACACACAAGAAACACAAGAAACGAAAATAAATGCGCTCGTCGGGATTCGAACCCGCGATCCCAGTAATCGAACGGCTGCAAACCTACGTCTCAGGCCGCACGGCAACATGACAGTTGTGTATGACAGTATGACAGGTATGACAGTAGTTTCTAAATGTACGAGTGTATTGCGGAATGTACAGCCGTGTGGCTTGGGACCAAAGCTTCAGAGAAACGTGCAGAAGAAATAAGCGAAAAAGAACAGAAATTCATCATGAATTATTACCGTACATAACTTTACGACTATGAAGCAACTGGCCTTAGAGTCACTCTCGCCTCACAAGTTCGCACTTCCGCCATGTTGTTATTATTAGTTGCGGAAGACATAACGCTCAAAGTTTCGTGAGAATCGGGCAGTTACTTCAAAAGCTGGGATAGAGACACACACAAACACATCAAGTGAGTTCACTCATTTCTGTTTCAGAAAGGAAATCGTAAAGGTGAAGTTGTTCCTGTGCTTAATTTAGCACATATTGGGGGGAGTGGATATATATAGTTCCACACATTCTTAATCTAGGCGCTAGATGGAGGTGAGTGCTCCGACCGCTTTATCCCCGGGGTATGACACCCCGGTACCCATTTTACATGAGACAGGATGGGCCCCAGCGCCGGTCTGGACGCTTTGAACGAGAGAAAAATCTCAGTAGCTGCCAAGAATAGAACACCGATTTGTCGTTTTTTCAGCCCGTAGCCTAGATGCAATACCGACTGAGCTTCAGGGGCTCCTTTTTACAAAAAACATTGCACTGAAGGGGGCCCAAAGACCGCCTCATTCATATTAATGACCCACATTTTTACACACAGTCGTTGTTCCTATACACAATTTTGTTCTGTAACAAACACTAACAGGATGTTAATCGCAAAGTTGTAGCAACATTGAACACAGGTTTCTTAAAAGTACAGTTGAACTCGGTTATAACGTCATGAAAGGGACTGAATATTTCGAGTCGTTATAAACGAGTGTTGTTATAACCGAGGAGTGTAATGTTATGGTTAAGAGTAAGGAATTATTAATTGGTACAACTGGACATCTGACGTTATAGACGAGGTGTCGCTTAAAACGATGTCGTTATAACCTGGTTCAACTGTACTTAACTTCACTCCTTGAGAGCTACGAATTAATTGATATGACCGCGAAATGAGGAACAGAATATTACGTAACTTACGCTTACAGAACGTGGCGTAATAAGAGTACTTTGAATAAAATGCATCGTCATTTAAAGCATTAGGAGCCTGTGTTGAGTAAATGTCTCTTACGCAATAGTCCATTGTTCAACGAAGCCAGTCGATTGCTTAATTTTCCACGCCTAGCTTTCGTTAATCATTTCCATCCAGTTGCACTACTTGCTTGAGAGGTTCCCTCTCAGGTACGTTCTACAACGGAATGATCAGGCTCAATATCTTGAGAGGTTCCCTCTCAGGTACGTTCTACAACGGAATGATCAGGCTCAATATCTTGAGAGGTTCCCTCTCAGGTACGTTCTACAACGGAATGATCAGGCTCAATATCTTGAGAGGTTCCCTCTCAGGTACGTTCTACAACGGAATGATCAGGCTCAATATCTTGAGAGGTTCCCTCTCAGGTACGTTCTACAACGGAATGATCAGGCTCAATATCTTGAGAGGTTCCCTCTCAGGTACGTTCTACAACGGAATGATCAGGCTCAATATCTTGAGAGGTTCCCTCTCAGGTACGTTCTACAACGGAATGATCAGGCTCAATATCTTGAGAGGTTCCCTCTCAGGTACGTTCTACAACGGAATGATCAGGCTCAATATCTTGAGAGGTTCCCTCTCAGGTACGTTCTACAATGGAATGATCGGGCTCAATATCTTGAGAGGTTCCCTCTCAGGTACGTTCTACAACGGAATGATCAGGCTCAATATCTTGAGAGGTTCCCTCTCAGGTACGTTCTACAACGGAATGATCAGGCTCAATATCTTGAGAGGTTCCCTCTCAGGTACGTTCTACAACGGAATGATCAGGCTCAATATCTTGAGAGGTTCCCTCTCAGGTACGTTCTACAACGGAATGATCAGGCTCAACATCTTGAGAGGTTCCCTCTCAGGTACGTTCTACAACGGAATGATCGGGCTCAATATCTTGAGAGGTTCCCTCTCAGGTACGTTCTACAACGGAATGATCAGGCTCAATATCTTGAGAGGTTCCCTCTCAGGTACGTTCTACAACGGAATGATCAGGCTCAATATCTTGAGAGGTTCCCTCTCAGGTACGTTCTACAACGGAATGATCGGGCTCAATATCTTGAGAGGTTCCCTCTCAGGTACGTTCTACAACGGAATGATCAGGCTCAATATCTTGAGAGGTTCCCTCTCAGGTACGTTCTACAACGGAATGATCAGGCTCAATATCTTGAGAGGTTCCCTCTCAGGTACGTTCTACAACGGAATGATCAGGCTCAATATCTTGAGAGGTTCCCTTTCAGGTACGTTCTACAATGGAATGATCGGGCTCAATATCTTGAGAGGTTCCCTCTCAGGTACGTTCTACAACGGAATGATCAGGCTCAATATCTTCGCAGTGTATCTTTGCATGCCTGTACACGTGAATCGAACACACACTTCTCAAATAAATAATGTTGAATTTCAAATTTAAGAAGGCATTTTAGGGCACTGTTTATAAAATATTGTGGGGCGGGGAGTTCAATACGTTACATGCAGTTACGTAGTGTTAGTTCAATAGCGTACTGCATACTTTAAACGAGATTTCCCCCCATGTTATTAGTTTCAGAGAATTTTCTCTCTACAAATCACACTACGAAATCTTTAATAACACCCTCAGTACTGGAAAATGTTACAGACGAATATTTGTGTTTTAGACACCCAGTTCATAAAATGAGCGACACAGTCTGTGAAAGAGTTGCTAAATACGTTCCCAAATCCCTGAAATAACTGTATTGCACTAAATTTTTAAAGCTGAGGTCACATCACGATTCGTTACATTTATATCATGAAAAGTACATACTAAATTTTTGCCAGAAAAAGTGAAGAATTCCTTTTTAAGACCCACGCATAAACGTAAAGGTAATATTAAAATGGATCTTAAAGAAATGGAGTAGGGGGTGTGGGCTAGATTCATCTGTCAGCGTACAAAAACTTGTGGCGGGTTTTGTGTATGCCAGAATAAAACTTCGGGTTCCCTAAATCGTAATTTCTTGACTAGCTAAATGCCGGATATATTAATTGCCAATATTTTTACTGGTAGTTGGTTGTTGATGTGTCCAGCAGATGTCATCACCTACATACATATTTCGTCCGCCATCTAGTATCCGTTATTTCCATTACAACTCCAGCCACTCACGTACTGACGGGACAGTAGACTGCCTCTCCTTCAGTCCGAGTTTCAGGAACAAGATACACGTAGCGTGATTCTTATTCCATTTGTTTGTGGCATATGACACCAAGGTACTTTTTGGACTCAACTGATACAATTTGTTTATTGATAAAAATTAATGTTTACAATAAATCGCTACATGTTTCGGCTTATATATCAAAGCCATGATCAGACTAAACCATTACAGAAGTATATTAAGAAAAAATGTTTCAATTTCAATGTGGTGGTGAGATCTCACACCTTACAACAGTATTTCTACATACCATTATTTCTTCTTTAACCCTGCGGTTACAATGTAGTGTTTATTATGTTACATTACATATTGGTTACAATTATGTAATAAAATTTAAAAACCTCTGAAAACTTAAAAAGAAACCTAGTTGGGTGATTAAGAACTTCCCTTACTGCTCAATTTTGGTACAGTTGCCATCAATTCTTGTTTTCCTGCATGGTACTGTGGGTTTGGCTACAATCTGTGTTCTTCTCATTCAGTTCGAATTCGACCATATCGCTTCGCGCTTTTTACAGGTTCCTTCAGGAAAAAAGCACTTTCTCGGCCTTCTTTTCCAGCAACACCTAACATAATCATCCGAACAGTGTTAAATAACCCATGTAGCTGATATTGTGTCAGTAAATAAGGTACGATCCAACTATCCTTGGCCGTGAAAGACTGATCTGTCACGCTCTGTAATTGCACAATACATGAAGACTCCTTGATGCAAGCAAGCTGTAACAAAAACTGCAAGTGAAGCCGGGAGTTGGACCAGGTGTTCAGCGCGGGCTGGCTGCGCCTCTGGGAGCCAGCCGGTGACTGACCTCGGCCTGGCCGTCCAGTTGCGGGGCTTCTCTCTACAGTAAGGGTTCCTTTCGATCCGCATACCTTGGTGTTCTCTTCTTTTGTAAAGTGCTCTCCATGTCACCATGATCATTTTCCACTTCAGTCTCTCTCTGATATCCTACCTACGTTGCTTCCCACTGCCTTCGGTTCCAGTTTTTGTTCCAGACCCCCATATACAGAGCGACGCGCTGCGTTCGTTTCTCTCACGCTTTGTATGTGTTTCCTCAGTCACTACATACAAAACACACATAAATGATCCCCTTATTTGTTACGGACTCCTTCAGATGAAGTGAATAAAATGGATGCACCTTCCCTAGGGAGCCATGTTTGTCCGTCTGTCTGTACGTTACATTTCCAAATGAACATAAATCATTTCAACGCTACTGAAAACAAACTACAATTTAACAGGGGACAAACAGACCAGCAAGGTATACACAATTAGCTATTTCTTTTGTTTCATTATACATCCTAAATGTTTCGATCCTAATGCATCGTCTTCAGGGAGAAATAATTAGTGAATACAAACGTCAATTTTAGGCCCTACAATATATATATAGTACATGTCACTATCGTAACATTTATATATTTAAATCTGTTTACAATTTATATAAATCATATAAACGCTGTTCATCTTTTTGTGTTACTTTATACAGTGCCACCCACTGCTTTACGGAGTTTCCTTAATATATTAAAACTATTATTATTATTATTATTATTATAGGTAACAGAACTGTTAAGTTCGCACTGTTATTTTCTTTGTTTCACTATCTTTCATGTGTTATGTTTGTGGCTACATGTTTCATGTATTATCTTTATGTTTCTGTGCTGTCTCTATAACTAGCCTTTTGGCTGATGTGCCAGCACATTGATAATCAAGAAATGAATAATAATAACAATAATAATTATTATTATTAGTTGCATTTCTTGTATTAATCTTAGAGATTACTAGTATAACGTATTACATACAGTTCACTGCTTGTTATTACAAGCTGCCGTATATTATACCTACCTAAATATCCATAAGTCTTGTGATGGATCATTAAATCTTAACTGATTTGTTGCTGGTTGGCTACGTCCACGTTTTATATTCCTTGTAGAAACATTCAGGAAAATCAGAACTGGTTGGAGAATCTACGAGTAATTTTGGTCCACAATGGCTGTGTAAATATTAGCCAACTTTACACCAATCTACACTCCAACTTAAAATTTCTCAACAATGACTCAAGTGAAAAACGTGTTGGCTTACACGGCGTAAAACAAGACTATAAATTTTGGGGGTCAACAACTTCATTTTAAGCATTTTTTTTTTCGCATTCCAACAAAACGCTGGAAGAAATGTGTCATGCTGCACCTTACAGTGCAGTATGACTCTCTCTTCTCTTGATCAGTTTAGTCAAAACCACTTGCTTTTAATGCAAAATTCTTTGAAATCGAATTTATGACTCCACGTAATGCAGTATGTGTACTGCAGATTAAATCGGTTCACAGATAAGAGGAAATGCAATAAACGAACACGAAGACCGATGGTGGACAGGGAGTCTGAAATCACATTTGGAAAGTAGCCAATTACACACACAGTACAGCATAATTGCGTCACGCCCGTCTTTTGTCAAGAAACCGGACTTACACGCCACGGTAAGAAGAAAGCTTCTCTTTATGAAAAAAGAATCAATTTTTACAATTACATGCATTTTAATATTACGCTAATCAGTGAGTGTTCCTGCGTTCGGGCCGTCACGCCCCACCCACCCGAGAGTCAAGCCACCAACGGTTGAGAAACACCGTTCAACAAAACAGGACTGTTGCGTTACCATACAAACAGTCCACCGCTGGATGTGGGCTTACACACAGACAGTAGCAGCAGCAAGACACGTGCAGACAGAAAGAGAGGCTGTCTGACTGTGCTTCAAACTTAACGACTGGTTGACAACGTCCTTAAAGAGAGACTCTATGGACTAGTGATGCTTGAGCAGCCGAAGTTGATGAAGACAGATCGATTGAGATAATGATAAAATGAATGGCAGCGGAAACGGAGGAAAAACAACACATTTGTATCAAGGAGTTCCGGGATGGAATGAAAAGAGACTAGGAGATCTTACAAGTCATTAATTACACAATTCAGTGATCCGTTCCTGTACTCAGCTTCCGATACAGATATTCACTTCCTGCGAACTGTCTCATATACTTTCAAAAGTTTTATATTTCTTGTTCGCCGACAAACAAACAAAATAGGTTTCGTGAAACTTGTACGTGTATTCATTACCTCTCTCCCCAGTGTCTAGATAGAATGTCCATCAGTTATCGAAAGAAACATTAACGCTACAGTAAAAAAAATCCTTAAAATTTAAATACAGGTCCTGCATACACACACTGACACACATACTTGACAAATAATCACCAAACAAAATTTAGGGACCTAATTAAGTGGCGTTTGCGCAACTACCACGACGTAAGTTCGCACTGCAGTTGCGTTAATACTCGTATTTTATGGCACGAAAGAAAAAACGTTCGGCCGATTCCAGTGGCCGGGAGGTCTGCGGCCGCTCGCTTGCTGGGATTGCGGGTTCGAATCCCGCCGGGGGCATGGATGTCTGTCCCTTGTGAGTGTTGTGTGTTGTCAGGTAGAGGTCTCTGCGATGGACAGATCACTCATACAGAGGCGTCCTACCGAGTGTGGTGTGTCTGAATGTGATCTCGAAATCTCAGCAATAAGGAGGCTTAGGCCCACTAGGGGCTGTCGAGCGATTAAAAAAAATTAAAACGTCCGAAGATGCGTTGCTTCTAATGGCATCGCATGAAATTCCGCCATTTAGTTCAAACGTTATAAGAGGACGCACTAAGTTCCAGACAGACGAAGACAAACGACAAAATTATCCCAAGCTCCCTTGGTTGCGTATAATTTGGGGCATGAGGCGACGCCGGGCAGAGTAACGCTAATGTGATTCTCCAAAGCTGTGTTTCTTAACCTTTTGGTGCTCACGCCACTCTGGTGATATTCCTCTTTTCTCGTGGCAAAATGGAGCTCGAGCAGAGAACTGTAATTTATAATCACGGTACATTCTGAAATAATATAATTTACTGTATAAGCGGGGCACGCGGTGGCGCAGTTGGTTGAGGCACTGCGCTACAAACCGGAACGTCGCAGGTTCGATTCCCGATGATGTCACTGGAATTTTTCACTGACATAATCGTTTCGGTCACACTATGGCCCTGGGGTCGACTCAGCCTCTAACAGAAATGGGTACCAGGAATCTTTCCTGGGGGGTAAAGGCGGCCAGTGCGTAGGGCTGACAACCTTACCACCTTCATGTGCCGATTGTCTAAAAACCTGGGAGCCTCGACCTCCTGGAGCCCTAAGGGCCTGTCAAGGCCTGTAATGGGATTGCTGCTTTACTGTATAAGCGCATAAAATTGTCGTGAAGGATAAGTTTGGATACAAATTATTTAAAAAGCTTAGTAAATGCAGTGGTTTCCTAACTTTGTAAAATAATGCCCAATTATCTTAACAAAGACCTCCTCGAACCCCCCAACCCACTTCTTAACTTTGTGTCTGTGTGTGTAAGTAACACCAGTATCGGTTTTCCATTTCCAACATTTTAATTTGCACGTGTAATCTGTACGTCCTGTCTCATATTCAATGCACCGCGGCACGTCGGTTGATAACCACTCACTCCTCTAACGGTTTATGACAATAATCTGATTATGTACTGTGCAATGTCCATTGTCTGACGTGTACCTGACACAAAGTTGAACGGTACAGGGCGAAACAAAGAAACGTCGGGTAAATAAAATACACCTCACCAATTGGGCAGCGTCCTACATAATGGAGGTAGTGTCACACGATTTAACAATACAGTGTAAGGTTTGAGGTCTTCCCGGCGGCGACAAAGGGCTTTACATATTTTGGGATGCGACACCGTGTAGACTGGCAGATAGGTACCAACATCTCGGAGAAAATTCTATAAATTTTTATCTTGAAGATGGCAGCAGCTAGTCCCACCGAAACCTCTACGCAACTACAAGACAACACATCCCGGAAGGTACGTCTTCTGAGGTTAAACCAGTTAGAATGGCAAATTACAAAGGCTTTGTGCTTCATTCAGCGCGGCGCCTAAGATCTTCCCTGATTGAGTTGCCTTCATTCACGGCCGCGACAAATCAGTATTAATTACCCTAGTGTTACCGTCAGCCATATTTTCTTACAGAGCTTTGGAACGCATTGAGGCAGGCAACATGCAGTGATACTTCTGTCTATCTGTGTCACTGTGTTGTTTCGTACCTTAGAAAACCGACTTCCACTGTTTGGATGCCTTGCAAATAGTTGACACTGTGAAACACGTCTGTACTTCAACCACTTGTCGAGCTTACTAAGCACAACCTGCAGCACACAGTGCCGTGACTGTTTTCTGTCACATGACGTGTACGCCGTCATATGGCATGCACGTTGCTCACCGCACACTGCAATGTGTCAACACACTACGCCCAATTTGCATAGTATCATTAACAGACACACATAGGCTACGTCATAACAAATCATGCAGCAATATATTAATGAACAAACGGCTGTCCCTGTACGCTTCCTCTTTCAATTTCCAGTATGTTCTCTTTTCCTTAAGGTCATTCAGTAGCTCCTTACGTCTTCTCCCTCGTCTTCCCGTCATGTCTATCCTTCCTTCTACCTTTCCTTCAATCACGTGTTTCAGAAGGCAGTTTCTGCGCAAGATGTGACTAGATAGCACCCTGCGGAGAACTCGCTTTGGAAGAGGCTACAGACCTGTCGTAAGACAGACTACAGAATGATAATGTCCCTGTACGCGTCATGAAGGCATATAGGAGGAGTAGCCTGATAGCTCCACTCATTCTTAACCTCGGCACTAGACGGTGGTGAGCGGTCGACTTTACACCCCTGACGCTTTACTCCGGGAATGAACACCGGTCCCCTTTGAACAGGAGACCGGTTGGGCCCCACAGCCGGTCTGGACGTTTTGGAAATGAGAAAGATCTCTTATCCTAGCCAGGATTCGAACCCCGGACCGTTCTGCCCGTAGCCTAGTCAATGCACTGACTACGTTATACCGACTCCCTTTTAACTGATAAACGCATAGACATGTTTTCTGCATGGCAACCGAAACCAACGGAGATGCAGCGTTATTTTTCTGTCTATTACAAGCGTGCCATCTGCAAGAACACACACCGTCCTGCAGAATTTTAATTAGGAAGCTAACAGACATTCAGTTCCCCACCTTTCATGGAATACAAAGGTCCGTCGCCTCTTCACAAGATTCCGCTTCTACCCATATCCTAATCCAATACATCTTTATGATCCGTTTTAATGTTAGCCTCCAACTAGGCCTTGTTTTCCCACGTCACATCCGAAAAAGTCTCTATTTCCGGTACCGCGATTTGGGGGTGTCGACAGATACCTACAGTGTAGGGTTTCAAAATGTGCAGAAACGTAATGGTAAGAACTCAGGTGATGTAGAGTTAACTTCAGGGGAAGTTTGAGCTTCATTCACATGAAGAATGCATACATTCCGCATAACCAGCGCCTTCTTAACGGTCATTTCCACCAGATCGACAAGCAATGGAGTCGAGCAAAGCGGAGTTCGTTACTACGGAAATATGGAAATGGTCTGTTTTTGAATGTGGTGAAGGCATACTGCACTAGAGGTCAATGTGGTCATAGTGCGCTAGAGGTCAAAATGGTCATACTGCACTACAGGTCAATATGGTCATAGTGCGCTATAAGTCACTATGGGGCACACTGCGCTCGGACATACTACCCTAGAGGTCAACATGGTCATAGTGTGCTATAGGCCAAAAAAGGACATATTGCACTATAGGTCAGTATGGTCACACTGCGCTGGAGGTCAATATGGACATACGGTGAGAAATTTACACACTATCCATTTCAGGTACGAAGATACTGAGACTTGATAAGAATCTGTTAAATGATTTATCATTCGATACAACATATTTACGAAATGTGTACCATATAATCAGCAAGTGACAATTTACAGGGTTGTGATTTGCTACGTATTTCCCACTTTTCCGCTTATTTTCCTGACAAGTGAGGCCTACTGTGCAAGAATCTTGCGCAATATGCGCATGACAACCAAGGAAACACGAAGTCTATCTTTCTGTCTGATATCTGTTCCAAATGAATCACTGCAGTTAAGCACATGACATACGGCATGCTGATACAAGAGGAACTAAAGAGGGGCACGGATATGGGGCGAGCACAGCTCATAGTCAGGAACAAAAAATAAGTCGTCAGTGAATACTGGCACACAGAAACGGACTACGAACCTCGAATAAGCAGTCTGAACAAGTAACTGTCTGTTATATAGCTGTCAAGTTACGAAACCCATGCTGGACAACGGAGGAACTGTGGTTTGACTCCCGGCAGGAGCAGGGGACTTTTCTTTTCTCCAAACCGCCCATACCTGTTCTGGGAACCCTCCTAACGTCGTACTCAATGGGTGCCGGAGGTTCCTTCCCCGGGAAGAATTACGAGACTGACCATTCGTCTCCCAGTAGTTCAAAGGTGAAGAATGAGTGCAGCCATACCTCCACTCCCACGCCTGCCTTCTCGGCGAGCACAGGGACGAACGTAACCTTTCATCAAACCACTTTTACACGACTTTGTATACTGAACCACAACTCAAAGAACGATATGACTTCACAGACTCTATAAGCTGCCGCCAAGTTTTGTTTCTTGGTTCTGTAAACTGGTGGGGGAACGCAGGTCAGGGGCAAATCCAAGGGGGGCGGGCTTCCTGGTTGCAGGACCCCCAACCCTCCCCCGCCAAAACGGAAATTTAAAAAACATAGATTTTGTAGACAGGATTATATCAGACGTTTTATGTGACTTACCCTTCAGCCGAAATCAGCCAATGGAATCAGCTGATGATTAGTACACTAGAATATTGAAAAATAAATTAATAAAATTAAAAAAAAACAAGAAGATTGGGCACTGCGAATGAGCCATGGAACATGCACTTATATTTGTATGTATACAAATAATACAGTTGCAAACAGTGTTATGTTACAGATATACTTACATGATTTTTATAACATAAATTTTTAAATTAAACATAAATTGTATATAGCCTCAGGGTCAGCACCCCCCCCCCAATAAAAATTTTGGGTGCGCATGTGGCGCAGGTCTATGTACTTGTCGGGGTGCAATAATGCCTATTTCGGCCAGTAGAGAGTGCAATATGCCTACAGCATTTGGACGAAACATGTTTCTTTCTAAACATTGAAAACTTCATAAAGGGAACGAGCCACCTGAGGCAGGTGCGCACCCAGAATTTTTTATTGGGGAGGGGCTGACCCTGAGGCGACACATAATTTATGTTTGATTTTAAAAATAATGTTATAAAATCATGTCGTACAACCTAGCCGATCCCAGTGGCCGCGCGGTCTAAGGCGTGGGTCTACGGCCGCTCGCTTACTGGAATTGTGGGTTCGAATCCCGTCTAGGGCATGGATGTCTGTCTGTTGTGAGTGTTGTGTGTTGTCAGGTAGAGGTCTCTGCGACGAGCTGGTCCCTCGTCCAGAGGAGTCCTACCGAGTGTGGTGTGTCTAAAGTGTGTGATCGTGAAGTCTCGAAAAATGAGGCGGCCTAGGCTCCCAAGGGGCTGTCGAGCCATTGGGAAAAAAAAGTACAACATAACACTGTTTGAAACTGCATTTACATACATACGAATATAACTACGTGTTCCATGACTCAATCACAGTGTCCTATCTTCTTGGTTTTTTTTAAATTTTATTAATTTATTTTTCAAAATTCTAACGTACTTGTCATCATTCGATTTAAGTGGCTAATTTCGGCTGAAGGGTAAATCACGTAAAACTTTTGATATTATCGTATGTACAAAATCCGAGTTTTTTTTAATTTCGGTTTTGGGAGGGGGTTCGTGGCTTCAACCCGGCAGCCCTCCCCCCTTTGGATGGGCCCTCATAAGGAAATCGTGGCGTAAAATAAAAACATGTCCTTAACAAGCAAGTTACAGGGAAGAAATGAAGAACTGGAATCAGCTTGCTGCATATACGGTAAAAGTGGATAGCTTTTGTGAACACGGCAATGAACTTTCTAGCTGTGACATAAGGAAGGGAATTTCTTGACCACCTGTACGAACATCAGCTTGCTAAAGGACTCTGTTTCATGTAAAATGTGACGTGTTTATGTTATAACAACAGCCACAGTGACTGTTACGGAACTCCGAAGTGTGACTGACAGTTTTCAAACACCACAGTTTTGCACCAGGTGGCTCAGCAAGCAGAAATGCTCATACATCCGTGATGTATAATAAACTGTCTGTAATATCCGCTACGTCGCCATACATTATAAAGAATCTGAAAAGAAGCAGGCGTCAGAAGTCTACGCGCTTTCCCACGAAAATATCCTCAATGTGGCCTTTAGAAGCAACTGCACTTCTGAGTGCACACACCGAACACAGTAAGCAACTACAGACTGCTACAATTCCTGTGTCTCCGTTGTTTTATTCAGTCTTTAACCCAACAGCAGGTAAACGTAACTGCGGCTAACGTCTCCGGTATGCAGCGCCCACTTGCCTCTTACAAAATGTCACAAGTTTATAGGCTATAACACGCCTTGTAAAGTTCAGCGCGCGATAAAGACATTAAAGGATCTTCACAGATCGACCGCTGGAAAGACTGGCATTAACGAATTTTGGGTCACTGGGAAGGCTTGGAACACTTACACGAACAGATCCTGAACAGCTTTGAACGCTTAGAACACTGCCTGGGTCTCCGGTAACGCTTTGAACACTTATATGAACGGATCCTGAACAGATGTGAACGCTTAGAACACTGCCTGGGTCTCCGGTAACGCTTTGAACACTTATATGAACGGATCCTGAACAGCTCGAATACTTGAAACTCTGGCCTGAAGGAATCTTGGGCCTCTAGGAATGCTTGGAACACTAATACGGACGGATCCTGGGCTTATTGGAACGCCTGCAAACAGTCACGAACAGCTCTCGAACCACCGGAAACGTCACATTTCATAACTTAATGGGTTTCAGTCATGCGCTGCCCTACCTCAGTGACACACCGTAATACAAACAGAGGCACTTTTTATCAAAGGTATGCAAAGTATGACAATTTATGGACGTAGCCAATTTCATGCGTCCACAAAATGTACGTTTGTTTAACTATCAATCACACACAAGCTATTTTGTACACGTTACATTGGCGACTAGTTTCGGCTCCGAAAATGGCTTCAATACCAGTAATCTGTGTATTTCAGAAGCTTCTGACATCCGGAACTACCAACATTCGGGAGAGGGAAACAAAAAGTTCCATGAAAATAAAAATACAGTACAGATTTTCGTACACGTGTTGAACACTCGGAATGCGACTGGCAACTAACTGGCACCGCCTGAATGACACATCGGAATGTGAACTGACTGGTCGGACTTCTTCAGCAAGCATGTGACGGAACGAAAATGACAGCAATGAAATATTATTAAAGCTTAAAACAAACTGACTTTCTGCAACACAGTCACCAACTCCACTCACCAGAGGCTTCTTACACTACTGCAGATATCAACAGGGTTTATATTTCAGCACAATTTTGTTACACTTGGCCTGCGCAAGAATTTTTAAAAATTTTCCGTAATGACAAACGGAACTACCTATATATCGCTACGATTTCTGTTGGTATCCCTTAATTTTACTCACGTTTCGTTCAATATGGACCTACAATATACCTGACATATTTCAAACACGTTACAAGCAGCAACTTTTAATACGGACCTACAATATACCTGACATATTTCAAATAAGTTACAAGCAGCAACTTTTAATACGGACCTACAATATACCTGACATATTTCAAACACGTTACAAGCAGCAACTTTTAATACGGACCTACAATATACCTGACATATTTCAAATACGTTACAAGCAGCAACTTTTAATACGGACCTACAATATACCTGACATATTTCAAACACGTTACAAGCAGCAACTTTTAATACGGACCTACAATATACCTGACATATTTCAAATAAGTTACAAGCAGCAACTTTTAATACGGACCTACAATATACCTGACATATTTCAAACACGTTACAAGCAGCAACTTTTAATACGGACCTACAATATACCTGACATATTTCAAATACGTTACAAGCAGCAACTTTTAATACGGACGTACAGTATACCTGACATATTTCAAATACGTTACAAGCAGCAACTTTTAATACGGACCTACAATATACCTGACATATTTCAAATACGTTACAAGCAGCAACTTTTAATTTGGTCTGTTTCTGTGTTACGCCGAGGAAAACACACACATTCACTTGTACAATTGGCCATTTTTTGACGAAAATTGAACTCAATATCCTATAAAGTACTGAATACACAAGATCGATACAAACTCAAGCCAAAGTGTGACGAAAACATTTAATTTAGACCATAATACTAAATAAGCCGGGGTAGCGTATACGGTTCGCGACTAGTCTACGGGCTGTACGGTCCAGGTTTCGAATGTCTGTAGGGGCAAGAGACATTTCTCTTATCCAAAACGTCCAGACTGTCTCTGGGGCCCACCCAGCCCCCTATTCAATGGATACCGCGGTTTTTTCCCGGGGCGTGAAGGTAACGACTCACCTTCATCTACTGCCGAGGTTAAGAATGAGTGGAACTATACCTCTACTCCCCCTATATGCCTTCACGGCGTGGACAGGGAGAACTTTACTAGTTACCTCTACCAAATTATTAAATTTCATAAAACCCCGTTGTGTAGTTTCAAATTTGAAAGTTTTGGATGGCAAGGGTGACAAATGCACTTTACGGGGTATTTTACGTATTTTGTGGAAAGAACGGAAACATGGCGCAGTTACAGCCGTGGTTAAAAGCCATTATCAGACTCACAATGTGCTGTCAATTTCAGTCCCAATACATTGTGCAACCATTTGAACCGAGTACCAGCTTGTAATCGTTTTATAATTTAGTGGTATCCCCCTGACCATTAACATGGTCCACACGCTAATCGCAAATAGGGTTCAAATGGGCACGTTATATATATATGGATCGGAGACGAACTGTACAAAGACACATTTTATCCACCAACGAACCGCGTGAAATTCTAAAACAAAGTTTTAAATGATCCATAACCGTGCATTAAGCAATTAGATATGATATCCAAACCAACAAATCCACACAAGCGTATGAAAGTATATTATACACACTGTATACCTCCTACATGTTTCGGCCACTCATGTGGCCATCTTCAAGGAGATGTGTTACAAAGGATTTAATATTTTATATCTGTACATTGGTTCTAATACTTCCGAAATATTTCGATGTATCTATCCTTTGTAATGCACCTCCTTGAAGATGGCCACATGAGTGGCCGAAACATGTACGATGTATACGGTATGTATAAATACACTTTCTGACATACCTCAATGCTCAAATTATGTAATTCTTATATTACGTATATAAATTAATTTTTTTTTAGTCGTCCTCTTCTACCTACTCCGGTTTCCCGTTTCAGTGTCCAGGTTGTAATTCCTTTTGATCATACTGAGAGACACACCACAGTCGGTAGGACTCCTCTGGACGAGGTATCGGCTCGTCTCAGAGGCCTCTACCTGACAACAACACACAACACTCACAAGAGACAAACATCCATGCCCCCGGTGGGATTCGAACCCACGATCCTAGCAAGAGAGCGGCCGAAGACCCACGCCTTAGACCGCACGGCCACTGGGATCGGCACGTATATACATAGTTTACAAATGTGGCCGCAGGCCGCATAATACAACGTGGCGGGCCGCGGGTTGGAGACCCCATGATCTACAAAATTATACGCATTGTAAACTTACTAACTGACCATCGTATTCCTAGCATGTAGTGTCGAACAGTTAATGAAATAACGTATCGATTTATTTCTAAGAAAGAGTAGAGCTATACCTCCACTCCCCCCCTGTGCCTCCATGGCAGGATATACGATGAACTTTACTTTTACTTTATTTCCAAATTTACGTTTCACAATTTGTTTATTCAATGATGCTGAATCATCATAACTGGCACAATCACTTCACGAACGGAAGAGCAGTCCGATGTTGATAATGAAGTTGGTCGTCACTGCGTTAGTCAAATCGTCGCTGCGTTAGTCAAATCGTCGCTGCGTTAGTCAAATCGTCGCTGCCTTAGTCAAATCGTCGCTGCGTTAGTCAAATCGTCGCTGCCTTACTCAAATCGTCACTGCGTTAGTCAAATCGTCACTGCGTTAGTCAAATCGTCACTGCTTTAGTCAAATCGTCTGTCTCTGTCCAACTTATGTTATGTCACCACATACCATAACCGGTCTGGACTTTCACTTACAGCCTCTGTAAACCAGAGATTTACGGTCTGCTGATTCCAGGTACGAGTAAGCCCCACGCTAAGAAAAGGAAATTATTTCCATAATTATAACCTGGAAATGTATACAGCGTCACGGTGATTGAACAAAGCGACCAGTGGAACTCCAGAAGCTACACAAACCTGTCTGCCCAAGGAAACATTCAGAACTACAGTCAACCTGCGCTGGTTCTGATTTACGTGTGTTAAACGAACGCTTATGTACCGCTTTCTGATCAGGGCTTTCGGGTACGTTCGAAACCACAAGTACACTTGTCTAATAATAGTCGTCTCTTATTTAAGGACACTGCCAGTATCTTAGACCATGCAGCACCGAAAGGTAGAATGATCAGCGAAAAATGGACGGGAAGGGATGTGAAAGGTAGCGGTCATGGCCTAATTTCAGGTACTGTCCCGTAATTAGTTTGGTGTGTAGAAAACCTTGAACATTGTCAGGATGGTCGGTGTTGTCGCCGATAATCTAAAGGAAGACCTCACTAATAGCCTATATGCCAGAGGCAGTACAGTCTGAGCCAACGTACTCGGTTTATCATTTAGCTCTTTGCAGCGTCTGTTCAGATACAAACCCGTGACCACTCCACACAAAACTACTACGCTTGACAACAGGCCACAGGGATGCATTATTAAGCAACCTACAGAAGCATTATTTTATCTGACAATCTTCGCTAGTCACTTCCGGTCGGCTGCCCTAACGTATAAAACTCTGAATTGTATTGAACAACGTGTTTCTTACATGTGACGTGTGTCTGCGATAAGAAAGAAACCATTCCAAGAACCTTCTTTAAATATGGTCAGTAAAAACAGAATATTAACTTAAAAACATTTAACTAAAATTCGAAGACCCCGATTCATGACAGAATTGAATAGCGGCGAGCACTGCGTTGCCTGCCGTCGCTCGAAATGGTCTCAGTGAACAGTAATGAGAGTTGTCAGATAAAATAACGTCCCTGTATAATAGAACTCAAAAAGAGAACCACGTTAGTACAATAAAAAAAAATAAATGAATAAAGGAAAGAACCGTCACAGTAAAATTAGCGGGTCACTTGAAGGCTGGGGGGAAAATCCAGTTTCCAAAACGTTGTGGGTTTAACATCAAGGCTATCCGACAAAACCTTGTCACAGCTGATACATTTTTTTCCATTTTGTATGACTTGACTGTACTACGACACATAATGGAAGTATATCTAGAAGTCAATTTATTTCCGATGTTACTGGTGCAAACAACGCGATGATAAGAACGGATTGCGAAGGAAAGTGATACGCAACTGTCACACATCCAGCTTCTACTAAGCCTTAATCTTGCGCCCACTCAGCGGAAAGCCGTATTGCAACGAAAATACAGCAGAGTTACTTTCCTACGAGGTTCGCTGTCACACTGACTGCCTTCAGGTTTCTTTCATCTTTTATTCTGCCCAGTTCTAAAATTATTTCCCAGTACACTTCCATAAACACGAAAGGAACAATGGAGGCAAAACTCCACATATTCTTTTCTCGGTACTTTTATGTGGTGAGCCGTCGGTTTTACTTTTCTGACCTTCAAAACCCGTTTCGTCTATAAATAGCCAATACATGCACTTCCACAAAATGATGGTACATAAAAAGTTTTAAGCAAATAAAGGTGAAAGCAAAAGTCACTGTCCATACCATGAAGGCATATAGGGGGAGTAGAGGTATAGTTCCACCCATTCTTAACCTCGGAACAAGATGGAGGTGAGTGGGCGACCTCACGCCCCAGCCGCTTTACCTCCCGGAAAGAACCCCGTACCCACTGAATAGGAGGTTGGGTGGACCCCAGAGCCGGTCTGGAGGTTTGGGAAAAAGAAAAACCTTTGCCCCTGCCCGGTATTTTTTTTTTTTTTTGTCTGTCCGGGGTTTTTCCCCTTTGATCCATTTTTGTACTGTTTAAATCCTTTCGTCCTTCATGTCACTTTACGTTCCATGCTACCGCACTTACATCAAACACAACACAAACATCCATGCCCCGGTGGGATTTTTTTTTTTAATTCCTGGATTTTCCCCTTTGATCCATTTGTACTGTTGAAGTCCTTTTTGTCCTGCATGTTACCTTATGTTTCATGCTATCGTCCATACATCTAACACAACACAAACATCCATGCCCCGGTGGGATTTTTTTTTTTTTTTTTTACTATTTCCTGGGTTTTCCCCTTTGATCCATTTTTGTTCTGTATTAGTCCCTTTTCGTCCTTTCATGTCACTTACGGTCCACAACCGTCTTTTTACAACACAACACAAACATCCATGCCCCCGGTGGGATTCGAACCCACGATCCTAGTAAGCGAGCGGCCGAAGACCCACGCCTTAGACCGCACGGCCACTGGGATCGGCTATTCGAACCCACGATCCCAGTAAGCGAGCGGCCGAAGACCCACGCCTTAGACCGCACGGCCACTGGGATCGGCTATTCGAACCCTGGACAATCCAGTCCGTAGCATAGTCACTATACTGACAACGCTGACCCGGCGTCAAACAATTTTATGTACAGTGACTAATCAGAGGTTTCATTTATGATGGTCATTGAAGCAAAAGGCACGGCCAGTCTAATGTACCCAACCCACCCAAGTAATTGGCCTGTCACGTTCAAAATAATAAGTCTCCGGATTCGTGTGATAAATACCTCCCACATGGACCGTCGTATTAGCAACCTTTGGGTCTACATCCTACGCACGTATCAATATACAACACCATTATGCTCAAGCAGCCTTGCTCACACCATGTAGGTCTCATTACAGATACCGATTACACAAGACAGGCAATGTACGTATAACCTAACACTGAGGCACGTTCGCGTAACCATTGCTGCCGTAGAAAAGCAATAAGTATTAAATATTATGTGTGTGTGTGTGTGTGTGTGTATTCTTGATTTAGTTACCCAGAATGCAAAGCGGATGCGCCGTAATACGAGTATATTGTCATCTGTGGTCTGTCCCGCTCTACCGCATTTTTTCACATTATCTCATAAACGGCACGATTTTCGGAAAAAAGTTATTGAGCATAAAATGTATGTTTTTATTTTCTCTATAACTTTTGCCTAAAACATTTCTCATTCTGAGAAGAATTACGCGAGATATGCTCATAAACATACACGTCTTCATGTAAAGTACCCGTTATTCTTGTCAGATTTTGATGTAACTTGGATCTTCTCGACATATTTTCGTAAAATCCTCAAACGTAAAATTTCATGAAAATCCGTCCGGTGGGAGCCGAGTTGTTCCATGCGGACATACAGACGGACGGACAAACATGACAAAGCCAATAATCGGTTTTCGCAACTTTGCAAACGCGTATAATGAGTAAAGAAAACTGAACACACCATTTCATGGAGGCAAACTAAGGGTGTTCAACCGCCTAAAGCATAGTTATTAATTATTACTGTACCTACCAACTGCCTTAATTTCTGCCAGGGATACATAAATATTCAAAAAATGCAGCAGCCGCCTCAGCATTCTAGGTACCAAAATGGTGACATGAAGCAAAGTTCCACACTGTGGACCCACAAATGTTAGGTACCACCATACAAAGTTTTTGTCGCCCAGGCGACCTGGCGCCTAGGAGTTGTGTACCCCTTCTTTCTGCATTTGCGAACACAGTTATGTATGCGATTCTGTACGATTTGCAAAATAAGAAACTACTGTTTCCCCATACAGCACTACTCAGTTGGTCTTGGTAATGGCAGCGAAAATGTGATTTCTATGAAGTAGGAACTCCACTCTTTAAACATTGTTCAGACGAATTTTACTGTTGGGAGTTGTCTGAAACACTGGGGTGGTTTACATTCGCAATATCACTTGGGCATCATGAGTCTTGCATGCTGAAGCAGGTGGAGGCGTCGAGTCGACCGACGGGCGCCAAGCATCGCGGCGCTATGTTCCACTGCGGCGCCGTACAGACGCCACTTTCACTCTCTCACTCACAGCGCCTCTGCTGGCTGTTTACCCACCCCCTTACGGGTCGATTGCTAACCGCAACTTCAATGGCAACTCACATGTAATGCAACCCATACGCTAACTGGATAACAGCCTTCATTCTGCAAGTTTAGTGTTCAGGCGTGGTCGAGTGTAATGTCGCCACACAAAAGCGATGTCGAATAGGTCTGCGATTGCGCTGTTTTCCTGACGGCAAAGCACATACAGACTGTCAATCGAAACTTTTGTGTTCCAGACCCATAGCTGTTTAGAAGCAATACACTCTCGTTCGCGGGAAAAATAGATAAAACTCAAGAAACTCATAAACTTGTGTCTGGGATAATTTTATATAACGAAGCTGGCATTTTCACAATACTGGCGTTCTTGTATTTGATGTACTTCCAAGAAGACACTGGGTAGATGGGGACACTTGGTTTCATCTTACACAGTGCCGTTTGAATGATACGAAGCTGACATTTCAGAACAATGCGTTCAACACTTTTTTTTTTTTTAAAGTGACAAAATACGGCGGGACAAAAGTTAGATCTCGCTCTTGTGCTCCTTCCTCACTATTGTTCATTATTAGCTAAAAGACTATACTTCTAATAACATGCTGCTAATACTCTCTTTCTAATATCCTCTTAATAATATACTGTAGACCCTCGAATGCACGGACTAACAGGGGGAGTGGGTGGTCCGATAATGCCGATTGTCCGGAACTTCCGAATTATGTATGTATATAACCTTCTCGGATATTACGCGGCGTCGTGTGTTAATTGTTCACCGACGTTGTCCCGAAACGTCGGTAAACAATTACCATACGACGCCGCGTAATATCCCAGAACAGCGCAGATCTCATTTATGTATATATATAAATTTATATGTAAATATATATAGCCTAAAAAGTCGCCAAAACAGTAATACAGTACTATATATTATAAACACTAATGCACACACACAATACTGTAAATGTCCTGTTAGCACTATCATTCTGTCTGGAAGCCATCGTTAATTGGGATTTAATAAATTTCAGATAAATATAATAAATTCACGATCCAGGTTCACTATCACCTCCACACCTCCACGCGGGTTTCAGCAAAGACTGAGCGCGTGTCCGTGTCCGCCATGTAGCGGCCGCTTCGCTAATTAACAGTCAGGACCGCTAATTTCACATATTCCCATTTCGGATACAAAGCCTCGGACCTGGACTGATTCTTTGGTGCAACTTAAGCAACGGACAAGGAACATGAGATTTGGAACGATATGGCTCAGGATAGGGACAGGTGGCGGGCTCTTGTGAGTGAGGTAATGAACCTTCGGGTTACATAAAACGCGGGGAATTTCTTGACTAGCTAAGGACCTGTTAGCTTCTCAAGAAGGACTTTGCTCCATGGAGTTTAGTTTAACAAATTTCGTCCGTTATTTCCGAAATCCGTACATAAGAGGTCCATTAATTCGAGGGTCTACAGTACTTTAAATCTTACTTAAGTCACCAACCGATCTAATTCAAAGTTGAAAAGCAGTGATTAGCATTAACTGATGGGTCTTGGCTTCAAATCTCGGTTCGGAGACCAGTCATACTGACCAAAGCTTTTCGTGTTACTTATATTCATTTCCAAGCAAATTATGTGAAACACTGAAATCAGCCACGACTTCTTACGTCCACATCCTTCGCGATTTATCATTCTTCATCACACATTTCGATGGCATAAATAATTACGTTGGCCTATCCAACTGACAAGGAGTAAAACAATCCAGTGCGCCAGGAATCCACACATTGTCCAAAAATCTAGGAGCCGCCTCAAAACTTTAGACGTCAGAAGGGTGACATGTAGCTAGGTCCATACCAAGCACCCACAAATACAGGGCATACACAAAAAAATGGTGCGGTATCAAAAGTGAATAATTTGAAACCGCACCATTCTTTTGTGTATGCCCTGTATTAGGCACCACCGTACAAAATTTATTAGCCGGGGCGGCCAGGGACCCACGATTTGTGCATCCCTGCAGTAGCAGAATTGTGAAGTGCCCTTCAGGAAAGCTCCATGGTACCGTAACTAAAAAACAAAGTTTTAGAAACATTTTCTGCCTCCCTCCCCCCACCCCCCCCCCCACCCAAGTGCTCTTACGTAGTCACCGTCGAAACACGGAAAAGCTTTTGTCCACCAATCAGCGTGAAGTAATAAAGACCGGAAACTATAGGTAGCACCGAAACGACAAAGTCCTTTCCGTTCCATTCCGTTGCCGACGTTTTACAAAAAGGCAAATGCTGCGTAACAAGCGTAAATACAGTAGTGCCATGATAAGAACTAAGTATCAGTAATTACAATCAGAACACAAATGTCGCCTATATGTAGCTTCTTTAGCTACTGTTACTGGTAGACCGGGTAATAGAGGCAAGGGCAATGCTAAACTGGATGCTGACCATTTAGAGATTAAGACGCATTATATACACATAAAGACTCAGTCCGTACCGCGCAGTAAACACACTCCATCTGGGATATAAAAACCAATCAGTTAATGCTGTATAGGGAAATAATAGCTGTTTGTTCTGACAGAGATACGAAACAGGTCAAAACACTGTAGGCACAACGCAGAATTCTGAATGTCAGACCTGGTGGTACATAAATTAACCACTTGGTCTTAAGGGTAAAGAAACATGGGACAAAAGTGTAAACCGGTTTCATCTGACTTAGGAAACCATGAACATGAACTGTGAACATGGACTGAACAGTCAGGTTCCATAAAAGGTGAGGAATACGTGGACAGGCTCTTCAAAGTAGTAGTAATAATCTTTTCAACACCAAAAATAACCTACATCATACTTATTATAAAGATTCAGTCCGTACCTCACTGAGAATACAGTGTGCTTCCATTAGAAAGACCAGTCACTAACTGCTGTACGTACACTGCTGACAGGCCACACTCATCGGGGCATGGGGGCACCACTGAACTGAAATGTTCCAACATATATAAGTTTATTTATACCAACTACTGCACACCAATTACATATATTCATTATATATGCTCCTACACGTTTCGGCTGACATTCACGGCCATCATCATGGAGTCATTCTATATAGACTTGAGACAGCTTGCAGAAGAGGAGTCCATGTTGATGGCTGAGAATGTCAGCCGAAACATGTAGCAGTATACAGAATATATGTAATTGGTGTGCAGTAGTTGGTATAAATAAACGTTTATATGAAAAATAACTGCACGGAATATGTATAATATTAAGTATATGAAATATTCCAAGTTGGGCCGCAAAGTTTTGCAACAAACACAAACGCATAACATTGTAAAAATATCACGACACGACAGTACCATAAATAAAATCACCTTCTGTTAGGTCCACGTCTGGATCCAAAAGGAAATTTACATTCGCTTATTCAGCCAGACACTATTCTAATTTCTTGACTAGCTGAGGACCTTCTAGCTTCTCAAGAAGGACTCTGCTCCATGGAGTTAGTTAGTTAGTTTGATCACAGAGAAACGTTGTAAAATACACAAAATACGAGGCTCGGTCAAGTAATTGATATGGCATTCTACTATGTTACCCAATCAAACGTTTATATTTATACATTATAAACTTTTGGCCGTATTCACAGCATGTTTTGAAAAGTTTCGCTGGTCGCAAGTTTGATATGCCTGCAGTATGGGGAAATAATGATTGTTTATTGTCATAGTAATGTTGGACACAAAAATGCGATTTGGGGAAAATTCGGAGTTTTAATGTGAAAAGCAAACTGGTGTTACAAATACTAACCAACAGGCCTTAAAGGACGATCGAAACTGTAAAATGTTGCAGATGTATCCAGTTTCTCGCAGACGAGTTTGGTTCACTCACGTGGAATTATAACCCATCTGAATTGACAAGTGTATTATGTAGCGCGTGGTGTCAGGCTGGGAGCACGAGCGGGTCGCGGATTCGAAGCCAGTCGGAGCACAACTGTTCGTCTGAAAATCTTTGTGTTCTCTTGAGCTGTCTTGTAGCGACAGACAGCTTACCATCAGCAGATCATCCACGAATCAATCATGATTGCGAATGCGAACAAAATCAGACTGCCAAAATCCCTATAAAATAAAAATTATGTACCAGTAGAGCGATTTGTTTTTCCTTAGGCGCAACAGCCCAACTCGGGCATAGGCCGCCTCGTTTTCAAGTTTCTACACCACACACACTCCCGGCAGGACTCCCCTGAACGAGTGATCAGCCCGTCGCACAGGCCGCTACCTACACGACACACAACAAACACAAGAGACGAACATCCATGCGGTCAGCGGGATTCGAAACCGCGGTCCCAGCAATCAAACAGCTGCAGACCTACGCCTTAGACTGCACGGCTAACGGGATTGGTGAGTGAAGTGATTAGGCCTATAGAACTGCACTATTGTTTAGTTATCTGCAAGCTGCATCTAGACCTCGACAATACAATACATGCCCTGTTTCATTAATACATTTGCTTACGTAAATCAATAACCAGAATCAAGTATCAGTCCTTGCATTATGGATAATATCCGTCCCGATTTACACGTGGAAACATCGCCAGCAACACGAGTACTTGCATACTCACCATATACGTAACATAAATAATGGCTCCCAGTTACATCACAATGTAAGTGAAGACACACCAAAGACACACTACGCAGTGGCACAATGGTTGCCAAGGAACTGCCATGTATGGAGCCAGACTCGCGTTGGCAGCGAGGGCTATGTGAGAAACAAATGTCATATAGCTATTTCTTTCGGAGTCACGTCGGTACAAAAATACATTTCAGTATCTAGACTAACAGCAACTACCAAATATTACAATCAAATATTTAACAGGAAGTTATTAAGAAGGCAGGCAATGTGTGTACAATGTTAATATTGAGGTGCGTTCGCGTAACTACTGTTGCCGTGGAAAAGCAATAAGTATTACATATCCTGAGTGTGTGTCTGTAGCCTTAGTTATCCAGCATACAAAGCGCATGCGCCGTATTATATTGTCATCTGTGGCCTGTCTGGCTCTACCAAATTTTTCCACATTATCTCACAAACGGCACGATTTTCATAAAAACGTTACTGGACATAAAATGTGTGTTTTGATTTTCTCTACAACTTTAGTCTGAAACATTTCTCATTCTAAGAAGAATTCAGCGAGATATTACCATAAATGTACATAGGTCTTCATGTAAAGTACCGGTTATTCTTGTCAGATTTTAATGAAACATGAATTTTCTCGACAGACTTTCGAAAAATGGTCAAATATCAAATTTCATGAAAATCTGATAGTGGGAGCCGAATTGTTCCATGCAGGCGGGCGGGCGGGCGGCCGGACAGACAAGACAGACATGACGACGCTAATAGTCGCTTTTCGCAATTTTGCGAAAGCACCTAAAATGCAATAAATTGGAAGAAATACTGTACGGCTTCTTTTCATAATATCCATGCATCAAGCCTTCCAAATCAGTTGTCTCTCCGGCCCAACAAGACGAAGAAAGCACGCGGGGGGGGGGGGGGGGGGGGGGGGGGGGGTAGGCCGGTCAAGGTTCTGCGATGAGGTCACTGCGAAAATGTTTATCTGCATGCTGCGTGGGATAACTAATGAATTCATGCATTTATTCAGTTCTGTACTGTTCTAATCTCAGTTTCTGATGTCAGCGATGAATCAGGACCATAATTGGCACAACCAATCCAAGGACGGAAGTTTAGAGGCGCATGAACGGTACGTATCACCACTGCGTCACACAAATCATATGACGATGCCCGTCACACTTGCCTGAATCACCACAATCTCATGACATCTCAAAACGCTGGACAAACGATAACCGCAAAATGTGTCCGCAGTTTATTGTAATGTTTTGGGTTAAGAATGAGTAGAGCTATACCTCTAATACACCGACATGCCTTCATGGTGCGGACAAGGAATTTACCTAGACACAACCCTTGCAAGGAATCGACTCCCCACTCCGAGGAGTCCTGCCAGACGTCCCGTGCCCCGTAAGGCACTGATGGTCTCAGTAGGTACAGGGATAATTATAATTAAATTGCCTTAAAATTATATCACCATACAAAACAAGCGAGATGATAAATTTTGAGTTCCCAATTTTCCAATTCCTCCTTTAATCGATTCACACATTCCTTCAGCCATCACCAGACTCTAATTACAGTCCCAACTATCCACTGAAATAGTAATTTTGGACACCCCTACCTGTCCGTTCTTTCTACGGGCTCATCGCACGTCAATATTTCAATTTTGATCCTCTGCTTAATCCTTTATTTAATATCCACTTCGCCTCCATTCGCTCCGCATAAAACTAAAGTAGGACCATAAAAATAAAGTAAGCTCCAGAAGTCCTGTTTTAATGCACAAAATACTGTCCAGTAGTCCTGTTATAATGCACAAAATACTGTGTTCAGTAGTCCTGTTTCAATGCACAGAATACTGTGTCCAGTAGTCCTGTTCTAATGCACAGAATACTGTCCAGTAATCCTGTTTTAATGCACAAAATACTGTCAAGTTGGCCGGTTTTAATGCACAAAATACTGTGTTCAGTAGTCCTGTTTCAATGCACAGAATACTATGTCCAGTAGTCCTGTTTTAATGCACAAAATACTGTGTTCAGTAGTCCTGTTTCAATGCACAGAATACTATGTCCAGTAGTCCTGTTTTAATGCACAGAATACTGTCCAGTAATCCTGTTTTAATGCACAAAATACTGTCAAGTTGGCCTGTTTTAATAGACGAAATACTGTCCAGTAGGCCTGCGTTACTGCATAAAATACTGTCCATTAGGCCTGTGTTAATGTACAAAATACCCGATACGCATCCAAAAACGTACGTTCACTCAGCATATGGCTCTGTTTTAATGTACGCATTGGCGGATTTTAAAATCTTCATGCGAAATTAGGAAATGTTAATGTTCCTTTCTGACAGAATCTTAGGAATGAAAATACAGAATACATGTGCGGTCCTTATGGACAATACTGAACTTTAAATTTAGAAACTAGAAAGAAGCTTAGTAGTTTATCACTAGTTCAATCACTTTCGATAACAGACCTCACTTTCCCTTCTTCCCATCATGAATAGCACTGCAGAGAACTGTGTGGTTACGACCCTCTCAAGGCTCAATAGTAATTCGTACCTTTCTCCACCAAATTGGAAGAAATTCTCTCCATTTTTCTGCAGCAAGATTATATCGACTATGCTGTTGGGTTTCATGGACATATCATATACTGCCCATATGTGAACGTGAGAAGAAATTTTAGTATAAAATTGCTTGCAGATGGCTATGTTTACGAGATGCTGAAAAGCGAAGGTTCCTGTAGGCCAGGCACGAGTAACTGGATGAAGCTGCTCTATGTCGGCACAATGATGGTCAGTTTGCCTTCTTATGCATGTACCTAATTAGCAAAGCAAGTAGTTGTTTAACGAACAATTTAACTACACAGAACTGACGAACCACGAAACTAATAAACTGATTAGCTGACCACGTAGCTAGCAAAGACAAACAGTTATATAAAACTGAAGAGGAGACCATGAAGACCAACCTGGCACAAATACGTAATTATACTGATAATCTATTCGAGTCGTTTTCGTAACTGTTAATTATATACAGAAAAAACAAATTTCGACAGCCACCATCATGTTTCGTCGGGCCATGCCTACCCGTCTGTCTGCCCGTAACAACGCAGAAAACAATGCGATCTATTTTCGAACACTCTCGGTATGGTTCTACACATTTGGTGGAGCCAGTCGTACTTTCGTTTCGTTTCAACCATTAAGAACATTACATTTACGTGTAAGTCTACATTCCAAATATTCTCAGTTTGGCACAACGTACAGGCCTATTATACGGTGCACTGACATAATCTTATGTTTTTGGACTTTCTTGATCAGCAGGTTTTAAAATAAAGCATGATGTTTCGGAAGCCGGCTCTGCTTCCGTCTTCAGACAAGACGAGCACCTATTATACGGGGATTAATATGTAGAGTTTTACTATCTTTAATCCATTTTCAAGGGATGTTTTACTTAAGGGTCTACATCATATAGAATAATGCGTCACTTCAGCTACTTGAAAGTTTTTGATGGACATCGATATAGTACGACCATCATCAGAACAGATTATGATACATAAAAACAACTGGATAATGTGGAGTATTTCAACTATTTGGGTAACCCAATAACAAACGATGAAACATGTACACGTGAAATTAAATCCAGGACTGCCATGGCAAAACCAGCATTCAACAAGGAGAAGGCTTTTTCACCAGCAAATTGGAATTAAATTTAAGGACGAAACTAGTAAGTGCTACGTTTGGAGCACAGCTTTGTATGGCGCTGGAACGTGGACACTTCGGAAAGTAGATCAGAAGTATCTGGAAAGTTTTGAAATGTGGTGCTGGAGAAGAATGGAGAAGATCAGTTGGACCGAACGTGTGAGAAATGAAGAAATATTACACAGAGTCAAGGAGGAGAGGAATATCGTACATACAATAAAACGAAGGAAGGCTAACTGTATTTGACACAGTTTGCGTAGGAACTGCATTCTACAACACGTTACTAAAGGAAACATATAAGACGCGGGAAGACAAGGAAGAGGACGTAAGCAGCTACTGTATGACCTTAAGGAAACTAGAAGATACAGGATCTTTAAATACGAAGCACTAGATCGCACACTGTGGAGAACTTGCTTTGGACGAGGCTACGGACCAGCCGCAAGACAGACCACCGAAATGATGATACAGGACTATGTTAGTCCTGCTATATGATAATTATCATATGTTGAATTAATTAACTTAAATGCGAAAGACTCACATTACTGAAACGCCTAACTATATTGCTGGGCGTTCCTCCTCGACGTAATCATCCCAGAGTGTTACGTAAAAATTACACGGAGTTATCGTGCTTTAAAAACACATTACATGACAATAACTAACTATGCGCCATCGAAAGTGTTGTTGAACTCCTGTCAGAGCCCGGCGATGTAGCTCAAATCTTCTACTGCTCTGGTTCTTAACCTTTACGTCAGATCGCACCACTTTAGTTACGAAAATACGTTCCCAGAACACGTGCAAATTATCCCTAAAGTAGGTCAGTTCTTAATCTTAAGATGTAGCATAAATATGGAATGAAATAAATAGAACTAAACATTTACTTCAATTTCACAGTCAAATTAAGAGAAATCTGTTATGTCTCGGTCGCCCTCGGTGGACTAGTGGCTCGCCACTGGACCCAAGGTTTGCGGGTTCAATCCCGGCCGAGGTCGATGGATTTTTAATGGTGATAAAAATCCATAGCACAACTTCCTTCGGAGGGGAAGTAAAGCCGTCGGCCCAGATTTACGGCATGTAAAAGAACCTTACGGGCATGAATAGAGATGTTTCGTAAGCAAAATTCAGCGGCCATTTCTCACCAAGTCTCCTGATTGACTGCTAGATAGCTCTGGCAGTCATATCAGGATGAGTAGAACTTGTGCAGTCAGTGGACTGGTCACCCACTACAGAATGCACACTTCCAGACCAAGAAACCTCTGAAAGGAGGCCCTATGCTCCGCAAGGAGCGACAGGAAGTAACTAACTGTTATGCCTCGCAATCCCACAATACAGCATCTCGCATCCCAGGTTACGAAATTATCTTTCATTGCATACAGGCTATCTAGACAGTGTCAGAGACATAAATACAGTGCTTAATGTTTCCCAAAGTGTGCACTTTCAGGTCTAGTATGAAAACAGATTTACAAAAAAAAACATACCAACCGTAATGGTGACCAAGAGAAGGAGAGGTATTGTTTATCCCACGCTAAGGATACGCTAGTGTTCTTACAACAGTGTGGCAAGGTATATGCGAAGTTACAGTAACAGCGATACCCATCCTCTGCCAACACACATCACACTTCATCACGACAGTACACAACGAGTACAGTGCGGTCGCGTGTTATGCGAGGGATGCGTTCCTGACTTCGCATAAAATGCGACTAACCTTCCCATAACAATAAACGTAAAGTAGAAGGGATGCGTTCTCGGAGGGCACAACTACTGTAGCGTATTTTTGCTTTTAAATACGCTTTCTAAACACAGTATAAATAAGTGAACAATGAGTTAACTGAATCCTTTTATTAACTAATGTATTACACTGCTTGAAAAAATGTGGAGCGAATCCTCGTATTCCGACGACACTGACGGAACAAGAGACGCAAAAGGCGCCTAATTAGGACGCGCCATCTCCCTATTTATGTTGAAGGTTGGTCTGACGAATTTATTTATTTATTTTTTTTTCGGATTCATATTGTTTAAAATTTTGCGCATTGTCGGACTTTATTAATATTTTCATACAGCATTACTTCAAATTCGCATATTTCAGATTCGCATAACGTCGACCGCACTGTGCTATCAAAAACGTACTTTTTTAATGCGCTGGAGTGACAACGTGTATTAAGAGAAGAAAATCGGGCAACAGTGGGAAACGCTGCGGCATTTGAGCTGGCCTCTGATGATTTAAAATGGGGCAAAACCTGAAGCAAATGGGGCAAATCCTGAAGCCAATTTAAAATCCTCCTTCAAAAATGTAAACTGTGAATTCCTTTCAGTAGCATGTTACGGAAAACAGGAACGGGGAATGTGACTGCGTACGACAGCCACCAGGTTTAAGGAAAGGCGCCAAGACAGCACATTATGACGGTAAGATTTGTGTGTGACATCATGTTTTAATGAACTATCGGACGGACCTTTGCAATATAGACATTTTTACAAAGCTTATGAATCGACACTGATAGCAATCTCATTTGTTTTTATTAATGCCTTCTCAAAAAACCGTTTTTAACATAAAACGACCAACGTCAGGAACTGACAGTGCTGCCTCAAGCGGAGGCCAAAGGAAGCTAACATATTTCATGCGCTTCCCTGGCCTCCGCTTGAGGCAACACTGTTGATTTCAACGTCTTTATTTCTTATTTACACGTGCTAGGAAGCTTTTATTTCCTGACATCTTGGCTGTTCTGGGATGTTACACAGCGTAAATTTGTAGTTGCCGACGTTTCGGGACAACCTACTGGTCCCTTATTCAAGGGTCAAGAAGTGCAATAAGAATGCCGGGGACACTTAGGTTAGCAGTTATATTGGGAATGGTGTGGGCAGTGATTGGTTTCAGAGAAAGTGATGCTAGCTAATGGGGTTAGTGGAGCGTGCAGGAAGGGGAGGAGCATCGAGCATTGGTTAAGTACAATTTTTTATGTTTATTAAGATTACGATGCTGTAACGTTTGTTGATTAATTAGCTTACTGTTTCTATGTGCGAATTATTCGCACTGGTACAACTAGTGTTCGTAAATACATATCATATATTATAATCCAAATGCATTATATTATACTATAGAATCTTATATCATGTTGACTGTAAACTATTTGCATTTTTAGACTTTTCACTCAACAAGCTCCAAGTGAATTTATCAGTTTCATATGTTTGGACGCATTTGATTTTCATTTGAGTGATGTATAATTTTAATCTGTACATACTGTCAACTACAATGGGTACCGGGTCATTCCCGGGGCGTTGACCACCCACCCCCATCTAGCGCCGAGGTTAAAGAAAGAGTAGACCTATACCTCTACTCCCCATCTAGGCCTTCATGGCCTGTTCTAGGGAGAAATTTACCTTTTCACATACTGTCAACTGCACACATAAATATGGTAATAACACATTTACAATGTATTTTATCATTTCTTCTTCCATGGCGTTACAGCCCGGGGTGGGCCAAAGCCTCCTTCTTTTGGGATTTCATCCCGAAGTTTTCCTGGTCGGTAAGTGTGCATTCTGTAGTGAGTGACCGGCTCACTGACCGCACAAGTCTGCCAGAGCCATCTGGCAGGCAGTCAGGAGACTTGGGTGAGAAATGGCAGCTTGAATTTTGCCGTAAATCTACGACATGGGACCGACGGAAGTGGTGCTCCGGATTTTTATCACCCTTAAAAATCCATCGCCCTCGGTCGGGATCGAACTTGCGAACCTTGGTTCCAGTGGCGAGCACGCTAACCACTAGTCCACCGAGGGCGACATTTTATCATTTACTACCGATAAAGTTAAATTTTAACTCCATATATATCCTTAGTGTATCAGCGCTCCCTGAAGATTGCTATGAGAAATAACCGAAACATGCTGGAGTGGTCTCCTACATGTGGATAAGTGAAATTTGTTGTGAAATTTATTGGTAACAAAATTCAAATATAAACGAATCCTAAGTTTCTAAAAACAGTCACAACAACCATACCTTAACGATAATACGGAAGTTAGGAAAACTGTTTTTGATTCAATTACAGTAATGCCATCAAAAAATGTGGAATTTCTTGGGGCGGAAGCCGCCGATGTTTGCGCGCGCATAGAAAATGAAAGCCGCGGATACATAACACCAAGTATGAAGGAAGAAACAACTGCATGAGCGTGTAAAACAGCGGACACTTTACATCCGCGGTTAGCGAGGGATGGCTCTACTTAACCTATAGTCTTGATTGACATTCACAGAAGTTTCTTTCTGGAACAGATAACTGGAAGAAAAACTGATTCACCAGACAGATCTCTGGTTCAGTCAATAAATTTAGTAAACTCTGTTTTTATCATTCGACAGCTGACAAATAGGATATTAAACACAGTTTAAACTTACGCACAGATTAAATCAACGCAAAAAAAAAAGATGGTCCACGTATTATGTACGCTTACAGAGCTGGAAAAGACATTGCAGTTGAATGGTGCATAAGAAGCATTACAATGTTTGCCATTAAAACCTTAAAAGAAAGGTCACAGACGATTAAACAAACTCTACCAAGAAAATTTACAACGTCTGATCCACCGACTTTGAGGGAATAACCAAAGGTTACAGTGTCACGACACTCAGAGGGTATGTACACAGTTCAGCTGTCTAGAAAAAGTAACGAGACGCAGGTCTTGGCAAGTTCTTATCATGTATAAATTAGACTACGAAACTGTATGACTGCAGACATTTCAGCTACTTTCGTTACACGGCGCGCAAGTACAAGAGAATAAAAACGACATAACGACCCCAAACACGCAAAACAGTAATGGATAAAACTAAATCTTGTTTGAAGGCAATACTGCAGTGTTCAGCCTTGAAACAATGAACATGTGACCGAAATTAGAAAAGGTGCGCTTGAAATTAGAAAAGGGTCGTTTGAAATTAGAAAAGGTGCGCTTGAAATTAGAAAAGGGTCGTTTGAAATTAGAAACGGTGCGCTTGAAATTAGAAAAGGGTCGTTTGAAATTAGAAAAGGTGCGCTCGAAATTAGAAAAGGGTCGTTTTAAATTAGAAAAGGTGCGCTCGAAATTAGAAAAGGGTCGTTTGAAATTAGAAACGGTGCGCTTGAAATTAGAAAAGGGTCGTTTTAAATTAGAAACGGTGCGTCTGAAATTAGAAAAGGATCGTTTTAAATTAGAAAAGGTGCGCTTGAAATTAGAAAAGGGTCGTTTTAAATTAGAAAAGGTGCGCTTGAAATTAGAAAAGGGTCGTTTTAAATTAGAAACGGTGCGTCTGAAATTAGAAAAGGGTCGTTTTAAACTAGAAAAGGTGCGCTTGAAATTAGAAAAGGGCCGTTTGAAATTAGAAACGGCGCGCCTGAAATTCGAAACGGTGCGCCTGAAATTAGAAAAGGCGAGGTTGACATTTCACACAGGAACATCACAAGAACAACGCAGACACACCTCGTGTCACAAAGCGTAGCGTAGGCATCATTAGGCATAACTTGGCTAATAAAATGTGGGGTGGGGGAGCGCAAAATCGACCAAGCCTCTATTCTGCGTCCCGTGAAACGTAGAGTTTCCATTTTTGTATTTACACAACCCAAATAATCGTTTATAAATCATTTATATTGTTTATTTTCCCATCTTCAACTCAGTACCCAAAAAATATTCGTAGGTAGAACAAATATTGGAGTGGCATTTGCTCCCCCCCCTTGCACCCTCTCCCAAGTTACGCCTATTGTCTAGCATATTTCTGTGGACACTTAACTGTGAAGCCAATTTGCTGATATCCTTCCTTAAGGAGGAAAATTATGTTTATGATGCTACTATGTTCCCCAACACAACCAGATGAACATACGATCTGTGGTCTTCTGGGTAATTACACGGCGTCGTGTGGTAATTATTTACCGACGTTTCGGGACAACGTGTCGGTCCCATCTTCACGGGTCAAATTTCCTGACCCGTGAAGATGGGACCGACACGTTGTCCCGAAACGTCGGTAAATAATTACCACACGACGCCGTGTAATTACCCAGAAGACCACAGATTACATCAACATCGCGGCGGAAGCCGGAAATCAAGATGAACATACGCCTTGGAAGGCCACCAAAGCTCTGCATTTGTTACAATAAGCCATTACAACGAATCAGTAAGACGGAAATGATACTAGCGCCATTTAATAGAGTCCTGATATGATGCATGGTAACATGCCCGAAAAATATGCAACTTTTGTTATGATTGCACACAATGGTTGCAAATGATGTGAGCAGTAAGGCCTACATAAATTTACACGCAAGGAAGTAACAGTCATACAGAAATTAAACGCACAATTTTGTACAGGGCAACTGAAAATGGGTTTGTAATACCCTAAGCAAATCGAATATGTGCTCCATTTGCTGCCCTCATGCTGTGCAGGGTTATAGCCAGGAGTGCACACAATTTCCAAAACTGTAGGAGCCACCTCAAAATTTCAGGACGACAGAATGGCGACATGCAGCAAGTTCCACACTGAGGGCCCACAAATGTTAGGAACCACCGGACAAAATTTCGTCGTCCAGGGCGACATGGCGCCCGGGACTTGTGAACCCTTGGTTATGAATATTGGCAAAACGTGACGGAGCTCATCAACAGTAAGGTGACAACATTACTGAATGGGCAATTGGCTGATGATTCTTTGGCCTAGAGCGGTCCACAATCTCCAAATCTGAACTCCTCAGCCCCTTGACATTTTCCGGTGTGGCTTGCTGGAAGCCCGAACACCTTGACGGACCGAACACGCGCAGCTACTGCAAGGAATGAACAGCCTTTACTGCCACACGTCTGCCATGAAGTGTTAAGGCCTTGACGTGTGCACAGCAACACATTGCGCACACAGTGAACTTCGACAGAGTGTACTAAGTGTTCCGACTTGCTCTTCACAGCGTGTGCTTTCAGTTCCTGTGCGGCCATTAATTTCTTACAAGTAAATTTCGTAACGCTCATTTCACTTATAAACACACTGAATTTTCTATGACGTAAAATAAAAATTTTTCTTTCCCTCTCGGTTTGATGACATTTTGCTGGTGGTGGTGGTAGTAGTAGTAATTAGGCGGGAAGACAAAGATAAATAGAGGGACAGATAGATATTCACAGCTATACAGATTATGGATGTATACATGGATGGATGGATGGATGGATGGATGGACGGACGGACGGACAGACAGATAGACCGACAGATATAAATAGATAGATAGACAGATAGATAGATACATACATAGATAGACAGATAGATAGACAGACAGACAGACAGATAGGTGGGTAGGTGGATGGATGGATAGACAGATACATACATACATATACATAAATACATACATAGACAGACAGACAGATAGATAGATAGATAAATGGACAGGTATATAGGTAGTTAGGTTGGTAGGTAGATTGATAGGTACGTTGATAGACAGATAGACAGACACACAGGTAGATAGATAGACAGACATATAGATAGATAGATAGCTAGATTGGTAGGTAGACTGAAGGGAGGTAGACAGGTAGGTAGATTGGTAGGTAGATTGATAGGGAGGTAGACAGGTAGGTAGATTGATTGGGAGGTAGACAGAGAGAAAGAGAGAGAGAGAGACAGACAGACAGATAGATAGATAGATAGATAGATAGATAGATAGATAGACAGATAGATAGATAGACAGATAGATAGATAGATAGACAGATAGAAAGATTGACAGATAGAAAGATTGACAGATAGAAACCTAGACAAGTAGGCAGGTAGGTAGGTAGGTAGGTAGGTAGGTATGCACGCAGACAGACAGGACAATAAATCTCTGCAACAGAACAATAGTTGTTATGCCCGGAATTCCTTGCTTTCCTAACTCAGTACTTTTAGTCAGAAATGTGCGTCATCACTATTGTTAAATGTTTCTAACAGAATTAACGCAGTGTCAAGTTTTCCACAAAATTAGTTTCAAATTTGTCCTTCATCAAGCTGCGAACAGACTGCCACGTTCTTTGTTCTGCAGCAGGGCATTCCGTACAGTACGACAAACCACTGTCACTGTCACTGTCAAACAAAATGAATAAAACAGCACACAACTGTAACCACGCTTCCTGTCACTACAGCCATGAGATCCCAAGGGCCATTAACAGGGACAGACACGAGCTGCTGAATTAGTTATGCGATATAATTATTAAACGTACACTCAGTTGTACCAACACACTTATTTATTCCCCAGCACCTTCCTCGCAACAACCAGCTTACTGATCCATGAACTACACAATTATTACAGCTGCCAATACTTATAATGTCACACTGTCTGTAGGCCTAAATGTTTCAGCCTTTCCTTGGTGTCACAGATCGCACTATGAATGATCAAACACCGTCGCCCACTGCTATCTAACAGAGCACCATTTTTCAAATTTATACCCCTAATGACGTGATGACCCAGTTACTGATTGTCAGAAATCATCAAACGAATCAACAAGACAGGCAGTATACGTATAACGTAACACTGACGCACATTCACGTATCCGTTGTTGCCATGGAAAAGCAATAAGTATTACATACTCTGAGTGTGTGTCTGTAGCCTTAGTTATCCAGCATGCACAGCGCATGCGCCGTATTATATTGTCATCTGTGGCCTGTCTGGCTGTAACATATTTTTCCACATTATCTCATAAACGGCACGATTTTCGGTGAAAAGTTATCGAACATAAAATGTGTGTCTTGAGTTTCTCTACAATTTTTGTCTGAAAGATTTCTCATTATAAGAAGAATTCAGCGAGATATAAATGTACATATGTCTTCATGTGAAGTACCAGTTATTCTTGTCATATTTTAATTTAAACTTGAATTTTCTCGACAGATTTTGGAAAAATACTCAAATATCAAATTTCATGAAAATCCGTCCAGTGAGAGCCGAGTTGTTCCATGCGGAAGGACAGAGAGCCAAGACGAAGCTAACACTGGCTTTTCGCAATTTTGCGAACGCGCATTAAAAAGCTTGAGACAATAACAGAACTATCAGTGACCTATATTGAGGAATAAACGAATTTAAGGACGGCTACCAACCTAAATTAATTTGTTAAAAGATTTGAACAGTAGGCCTAATCTACTTTCAGAGTACTCAGAACAGGGGCAAATTTACTTTAAACGGCTCTTAAACGTACATGGGCTTAATATTGTTAGCCATCCCGAAATGCATACGGCGATGTCGCTAATCCCTGCGCCTACTTCTCAGGCGGTTGCAGTTCTGACTGGAGAGCTCAAAACTGTGAAATGAATTTCATGGAACAAGGACAACTTCGGCAAAACAATTCCTCCAAGTAAATAAACCCACGGTTTACCAACGTAATTGGAGAACATCGTCGCACTTAATCCTTCACCAAACACGACAGCAAGTTCACAAGTCACGGCACAAGAAGTGGGGCCACAACATTGAATGTTTCTCCTAGTTGCAACTTCGCATCTGGTTTTGCGTTAATGTACGTGGGAGCTGCAAGACAGACTCAGCTGCATATACACGTAAATGCGTTTGTGACTGACCGATTGCCCGTCCAAGCATTCGCACCAAAACGTATAAGAATTCATAGCTTTTGAGCCAATTCTATGCCAGAGGGCTATTGGTGTCAAAGCTGAAGAAACAGCAACACCAGCAGCAGAAGACAACGACGAACACGAAGAAGAGGAGAATAAAGCCCAGGCAATGACGTAATAGTGGCCCTCGGTGGACTAGTGGTTAGCGTGCGGTTCGATCCCGACCGAGGTCAATGGATTTTTAAGGGTGATAAAAATCCGTAGCACAACTTCCTTCGGAGGGAAGTAAAGCCGTCGGTCCCATGTCGTAGATTTACGGCATGTAAAAGAACCTTACGGGAATGAATAGAAATGTTTCGTAAGCAAAATTCAGCGGCCATTTCTCACCCAAGTCTCCTGACTGCCTGCCCGATGGCTCTGGCAGTCACATCAGGATTGAGTAGAACTTGTGCGGTCAGTGGGCTGGTCACTCACTACATCAACGCACATGACCATAGAAACCTCCGAAAGGAGGGCCCCTATGCTCCACGTTGGAGCGACAGGGACAAACAACAACAACAACAATTACGTAATAAAAGAAATCTCAATTTACCATGTGACTCTGCACTGGACGGCACAGGAAGACTTCTTGTCTGAAGTTTTCTGGGCGTTGACTGTGAACAATTCAATCTTCTGGGTCGTGATGCAATGTAGACAAGAAAATGAGAGAGAAGTTTTCAGTTTTTAACCAACGAATGCACTTTCTATTTTCGTATTTTGTTCAATTCACCCTACATATGTTTCGGCCGTAACTCGGCCATCATCAGAGGTATATTGATAAGTTCACTTCACTGTTCACTGGTCCATTCGGTATTATCACAGAACCTCAAACAGTGTAACGGTTCTGTGATAATACCAAATTGACCAGTGAACAGTGAAGTGAACTTATCAATGTACCCTGATGATGGCCGAGTCAAGGCCGAAACATGTGTAGGGTGAATTGAACGGAAATACGAAATTAAACGTGCATTTGTTGGTTAAAAAAACTGAAAATTAATGTCAAGATGCACGGTGAACACAACGTGAGAGAGAAGTGTTCCATTTAATGTCTATTTAATTGCTGAGGCTGCAGAGCGTCTATGGTAGATGAAAGGAATAAAGGTATGGGGCATTGGTGGAATGATACTGACAGGGACAGACCGAAGTACTTCGGAGTGCCACTTTGCCCTCCATCATCCGCCATAAGGCGTGATATAAATTTATCGACGTGTCGTAGGAACCTAGAGACCGTACCATGTTCCTCAGAAACGTCGGTAAGTTTATATCAATTAAATGACGGCACACCCCAGAATATTTCATTATTACGTTTTAATAATGACGGTAGCCTACCTTCGCTCCTGGGAGTTGGACTTCACTAAAACGGCACGAAAGAAGAATTTGGGCAGCGAAGATGAAATTTTGAGATCAGTTGCAAGACATATATAACCAGAAACAGGACGAAACAAGGCAAGAACTGAATATATGCAATTTAAATAAAATTAGTGTACATTATAGATGTAAGCAGACACAGTATTTTAACATAATGGTATATGCATTCCCAAATTAGTGAACGAATACATTTCGACCGGCAGAAGAAGCGTCAAGTCGGACAAGCAAAAGTTTGACAGACCAACGCCCACCGAAGGCGGAAGAAGCCATGAATGCCTTACACCCTGTTGTTGAATACGATAACCTTTTCGATACTGTAACATATTGGCCATTATGAACGTCGCATTTGCAATCTGCATTACATAACGGGCCCCATTTCACACTCGCTCCATCTAGTTTCATTTCACGGCTCGCGTTATGCTCTCCGCGATATCAGGATACGGAAGTGTAAGTATCTGGTACCACGGAAGAGAGGAGATACGATACGTGTCGCTATCAGTCGAAACCCGTCTGAACTACGGCGTAAGAATGTGTCACAAATGACTCAAGCCACACTACTATACACAGTACGAGGAAGTTACTGCATACAAGAAGCCAAGAAGCGCCTATCTAAAAGGCGCAAAGAATTCAGAAATGAATACCGCCTCGAAGTGTGTAAGATGCAGTTGTTCCGCTGCATGTATTGGAGACGTAAGAGGGAGTGGAGAAATAATAATAATAATAATAATAATAATAATCCGAAGAACGAAATTAATAGCCTGCCAGTAATAATAGGGGCAACTGGAACAATCTCAAAATCATTCCTAGGAAACACGACATCAAAGAACTACAGAAAACAGCCACCGTGGACACAGCACACATATAGTGTACTTCGGCAAGTACTAATGTAAAAGTACAGAAACAGCATTCTGTTTTCTGTGGCGCAACAGCCCAATTCGGGCCTAGGTCGCCTTATTGTTGAGGTTTCTAGATCACACACAATTAGACACACACAGCCGGTAGGACTCCTCTAAACGAGTGATCAGCTCGACGCAGAAGCCGCTACCTACACAACACAACACACCACAAACACAAGAGACGAAAATCCATGCCCTCAGCGGTTTTCGAACCCGCGATCCCAACAATCTAGCGGCCGCAGACCTACGCTTTAGACCGCACGACCAACGGGATCGACAATAACTACAATCATAATAATGATAATAATAATTTACTGAGTTTTATGGACAACCAACCAATTAACACCGAGTTACCACGGTGATAGACCATTCTACAACTACTTGAATTATCCTTACATTACTTTTACTTTACTTAACCATTTATTTGTTACTCTAAGTAACTACCTAAATTATTACAATCTGTTTTATTAGTAAAACTTAACATTTTTCTATAGGCTACATTTTCACTCATGCCCAACCATATTTTATTCCGGAATTCAACCGTCCATTTGATTTCCCTAGGAGTAAAGTAGCCGGGGCGTTAGTCTGACCACTCATCTCTGTCTACTGTCGAGATTAACAATGAGTATGACCACACCTCCACTCCCCTAATACGTTTCATACCGTGTACATTGACAAACTTACCTTCACCTTTGTCTTCCAATGGTAAAAGCAAAGGCAAAGCAATCCCATTACAGGCCTGGACAGGCCCTTAGGGTTCCACGAGATTGAGGCTCCCACATTTCTAGACAATCGGCACATGAAGGTGGTAAGGCTGTCAGCCCTACGCACCGGCCGCCTTTACCTCCCACGAAATACTCCTGGTACTCATTTCTGTTAGAGGCTGAGTTGACCCCAGGGCCACAGTGCGACCGAAACGATTATTTCAATGAAAAATTCCAGTGACACCATCGGGAATCGAACCCGCGAACTTCCAGCTTGTAGAGCAGTACCTTAACCAATTTATTAAATTTTCCTTTCATTTACAATAAAAGTGTTTATTAAGTGAAAGAATACCACAAAGACTGAATATTAGCATAGTGCTTACTGCAACCATACGGGCTGAGACTGGATTTGTGTTGAAACTTTCTACGCCAGCCTTCCTGAAAGTAAAGGACCACCCACTCAGTTTTAAATCATACCCCACTAGTCGCCGAAAAAAAAAATCATTGAACCGATTTATCGTCAGATTCTGAGTTCCTGTCCGCATCGCGTCACAATTTCGAAGGAACAAATGCAGAGAAACACAAATTCTTGGTTTCTGGTAGACAAGGCTTTCAGCAGCCTCAGGAAGACAAGCATACATGTCACTGCCGACAGCTTTAGATCGATATAAACGTAATCTTTCTCTTTCCAGAAAAGTGTAATAGAAATGTTAACTCTCTCATACATGACAAGTATTTCATGGCGCCGGAGCGACAAATGCACAGAGACCATATTTGAATTTCATGTTAAAGCTGCCGAGTAACATATTCAATTCCCCTCTAGTCTGAAACATTGCAATGTCTAAAGTCAGAAATATTACTACTGCAGTGTAATCAAACCTACTCAAGTGTATTTACTATCCTGAAATATGCTGCCCACTTCACGTTTAAAGAAAATGTACAGCAATACTTTTGTTATATAAGACTTCAGTGTTTCAAGACATCGTGAAATTATGATGGAGGAACTGAAGAGATCCGAAAAAAGTTTCGTTTGGTTCAGAATTGTAGCGTCTGTTCGACATTTTATGACAATACCCCCCCCCCTCCCCCTAACCAAAGACTGTTAGACTCAAATTACCGGGAATTCAGATTGTCGTAGTTGTCCATAGCCTTGTGGATGTGAAAGAATCGTGCAATGGTAGGCATTAAAGGCCATTAGGAAGCTGACCCAAAATGTAGGTAACTTTTACAATTTCGACAAGACACGATATCAAGAAGGCTCCAGTCAATTTTATAACCTGATATTATGTAAGGTTGCTCGTGATGCTGCAGCAACAAACCATTTATGAATATGTGCAATAAAACAGATTTTAGGCGCGTTCGCAAAATTGCGAAAAGCCACTGTTAGCTTCGTCTTGGCTCTGTCCTTCCGCATGGAACAACTCGGCTCTCACTGGACGGATTTTCATGAAATTTGATATTTGAGTATTTTTCCAAAATCTGTCGAGAAAATTCAAGTTTAAATTAAAATATGACAAGAATAACTGGTACTTCACATAAAGACATATGTACATTTATATCTCGCTGAATTCTTCTTATAATGAGAAATCTTTCACACAAAAGTTGTAGAGAAACTCAAGACACACATTTTATGTTCGATAACTTTTCACCGAAAATCGTGCCGTTTATGAGATAATGTGGAAAAATATGTTACAGCCAGACAGGCCACAGATGACAATATAATACGGCGCATGCGCTGTGCATGCTGGATAACTAAGGCTACAGACACACACTCAGAGTATGTAATACTTATTGCTTTTCCATGGCAACAACGGATACGTGAATGTGCGTCAGTGTTACGTTTGTAGGCACATTGCCTGTCTTGTTTAAAATTTATTTTCCAGAACAAGGGCAAGAGATTTATCTTTTGTCTAAACCTCCATACCGGCCCTGGGGTCAATTCAGCACCTTATTCAAAGGATAACGGGAACTATTCCCTCGGCGTGCAAAGTTGACCAGTACCTCAATGGTACCGAGGTTAAGAATGAATGGAGTTATACCTCCACTTCCCCATATGCCTTCATGGCATTCAGAACGATACAGCTTAGATAATGAAAAAACTTTTAATAAAGGTAAACTAAATAAATAAAACATATATATAAGAAAATAAAACCAGTATCCAAACGCACGTAACCTTTTCACATACCACACTGTACGTAGTTTAGAAAATAAATGTCAGGCCCGTACAACCATTCCACCACGCTGTATTATCGGGGAACACAGGCAGTACAATCATAATTTTCAAATGAGATAATACCGATGGGGGTAATTTCAGTCCATTATGAGGTCGGTATGGTGACATGAAACAAAATAACAGCTGTAATGAGTGCGGCAAACGTCTCCGGCTATAACGTAATTCGATAACTGAAGGGCTGCAGGTTCCAGAGCGTTTCAAATTTGACAAACGCACATGAAAATAAGCTAATCTGAAAAGAATCGGAACTTTACAAACATTGTATGAAGCAAAAGAGGAATGGTGGAAAGCCTATAACTAAAAGCTTCATAATCTGCAGGCCTACATTTTAATATTGTTACGTTAAAAAAAAGAAGGGATACAGGACATGAAGAATGGATGAAGGAAACGAAGAATGTATCTAAAAGTTTTAAGTGTAATTTGAAAATAATTATTGAAGTTGAAGGTACGGATTTGAGGTCAACAGGTAGGCACTAGTGAAAGTAAGTCCCTTCGGTATGACAATTATGAGAATAAACTACAGTCGAACCCGGTTATAACGATATAGGTTTATGTGACACCTCGTCTATAGCGTCAGATATTCTGTGATACCAATTAATTACTCACTGTTAACTATAACAATATACTCCTCGGTTATAACAACACTCGTTTATAACGACACAAAATATTCAGTCCCTTTCATGACGTTATAACCGAGTTCGATTGCAGTTAGTAGGCCAATTACGAAAACACAATACTGCCTCGCCTGATGCGTCTCAAACGCAGCACTGCCTCGCCTGATGCTTCTCAAACGCAGCACTGCCTTGCCTGATGCTTCTGAAACACAATACTGCCTCGCCGGACACTCCTCGAACACAATACTACCTCGCCTGATACTTCTGAAACACAATACTGCCTCACCTGATACTTCTGAAACACAATACTGCCTCGCCGGACACTCCTCGAACACAATACTACCTCGCCTGATACTTCTGAAACACAATACTGCCTCGCCTGATACTTCTCAAACACAATACTGCCTCGCCTGATGCTTCTCAAACACAATATTGCCTCGCCTGATACTTCTCAAACACAATACTGCCTCGCCTGATACTTCTCAAACACAATACTGCCTCGCCTGATACTTCTCAAACACAATACTGCCTTGCCTGATGTTTCTGAAACACAATACTGCCTCGCCTGATACTTCTCAAACACAACACTTCCTCGCCTGATGTTCCCTGACCCTCCTAGCCAATCAGCAAAACGTGCTTCCATCGGCATCATGTTGATTACTTATCCAGCCAACCAACTAACCAACTTCATGGAGCACAGTCCCTCTGGAAAAGCTATCAGTTTCTCAGCTGTTCAAGAAATTGCCCGCTTTTTATGGAAGCCGAAGTTTCATCACCGTGCTCACAACAGCCGGTCAACTGCTCCTCTCGTCAACCACATCAATCCAGTCCACACCCTCACATCCTGATGCATTTTAATAATATGCACCCAGTTATACTTAGGTCTTCAAAATGCTCTCTTTCCTTCACGTTTCTCCTAACACAACCCTACAGGCATTTCCCTTCTCTCCCATACGTGTCACATGGGGTACAAGAGAAACGCACACAGGATTTTGGTAGGGAAACCTGATGGAATGAGACCACTGGACAAGGTTCCTCATTCTAGAGTGTGTGGAGCTTCCTCCTCACGGCATCCACTGGTTTTTGTTGCAAAGCTTGATACAGATGATAAACTTCAGCTCCAGGGGATATTAAGTACCGAAAACAAACAGTATTAGATTCAATAACTGCCGCTTGTACGCAGTATTAAATTGGATATGGCAGGTTCATTACGAACGACTGATGTGGCAGAAAGCAATCGTGACTCCGGTTCACTAATAACGACTGAAAGGCAGCCGGTCGTTGGCCACGATCCCATCTGGCTTTCCTGTTACACAGAAGTGGCCGGCGTCCCCACTATGTACATCGTCTTGTGAGGGTCGGCCCACGTCATGACATTAGCCTTTGAATTTTCTTTCAATTCAGGCAGAATTGGACCGATCGTGTGAGAAATGAAGAAGTATTACAAAGAGTCAAGGAGGAGAGGAATATCGTACATACAATAAAAAGAAGAAAGGCTAACTGGATTGGTCACATCTTGCGTAGAAACTGCCTTCTGAAACACGTGATTGAAGGAAAGTTAGAGGGAAGGATAGAAATGACGGGAAGACGAGGGAGAAGACGTAAGCAGCTACTGGATGACCTTAAGGAAAAGAGAAGATACTGGAAATTGAAAGAGGAAGCACTAAGATCGCACTCAATGGAGAACTCGCTTTGGAAGAGGCTACGGACCTGTCGTAAGACAGACTACAGAATGAATGAATTAGGCAGAATAAGAGAATAAAATCGTACTTAAAGAGAAATTAAGACAGAAGACCTGCGATCGGGGAATTGAGAAACACGTGGCGGGAAGGGGCCGTGGACTGATTCAATTTCAGGCAATATCGGGCACAATATCTTAAAATCGCACCAGTAACTGTCCCTCATAATCCCATGCCCACTCGTCACCCTACGATTTCACGAACAAAGAATCTTCAGACCGCAGTCTTATTAAATGTGACGCCGTGGTTACAAACTTTCTGGAGAAATAAACTGCCTCTATTTGACGGTAAAGGTAGGTTACGACTTTCCCAACGAACCCATTAAGCGTGGAAGACGGGGTAATGTAGTCGGCATAGCGACTAGACTACGGGCTGGACGGTCAGAGGATCGAACCCCGGTAGAGGCAAGAGGTTTATTATCTTCTCAAAAACGTCCAGACCGGCTAATGAAGCCACCTAACCTCCTATTCAATAGGTACCGCGGCCGTGGAGTAAAGCTAACCACTCACCTCAATCTAGTGCCGAGGTTAAGAATGGGTGGAGCTATACCTGTACTACCCCTACATGCCTTCATTGCATGGACAGGGAAACCTTTACCATTACCTATACCTTTGCCCATTAACTGCGCGAGATTTAAGGTTCTCATGGCGATGATTGTGACGTCGTATAGCCTGTCACTATACTGACTGAGCCATCCCGGTTCCAAGGTATATTAAAACAATACGTGTAACTTACTGGACTTGTACACCAAACATATGGAAAAGCTTTCAAAATATCAGGGGGGGAGGGCATCTGTAATGATTAATCGCAAAATTAATATTGTGTAACCGAACTAGACTCAACAATCAGCTCCCAGTATCAGCAAGGACATTGTTAACAGCCATCTTACCTCTCAATCAACAGGACATTTGTTTACTGTTCAATGTATGTGATCCTAAGGGTCATAGTTGAAGTGACGAATACCAGTCATTAATTTTAAATGATCCATAACCGTGCAATGAACAGTCAGATATGGTGACTAAAACCGACAAATGCACACATACCAGAATTAATCACAAAAACTTCTGTCCGTATTTTAAACTGTAATACGTATTTTAAACCCTGTAATTTTAATATTTATTATTCTACTTGTGCATTGGTTCACAAACTCTTGTAACATCTCCTATGTATTTATTCTTCGCAACGCAACTTCCCTTAAGATGGCCACATGAGTGGCCGAAATATGTAGGAGGTATTACAACGTTTATAGTATATTTTCATAAACTTGTGTGCATTTGTTGGTTTCAGTCACCACGTCTAACCAATCGTTAACTTCAACGCAATAGGCCAGCCAAGATCAGTTTTCCTCTACAGAAATTAACCACATCAACACTCCTACTACAAAGGCAGCGTAGTACAGCTGTTTCTCCGTTTTGACTTACCTTATAAACTCCACAAACTGCATCGAACAGAATCCTTCTTAAGCAGCTAACAATGGCTAAGACTGTCACAAAATCCAACACCCTTGACGGAACCAGCAGGCGAATTACCGTCTTCACAAGAATCCCCCAATTTTCCACATCCTGAGCCCAAATAATCCAGCCTACACCCTCACACCTTTCTTTAAAATCAATATTACCTTGTCATCGACGTTTAGGTCTTCTAGGTGATCGCTTACCCTGATATTTTCCGACTAATTAAGGAAGCTTGCAAAGTAATTTGAGAAACGCGAATAGTAGCTTCGTCAAGTCTGTCTGCATGGGTCAACACGACTTCCACCAGACAGAATTTAGTGAAATTTCAAACTGGAGATATTCGTGAAAATCTGTCGACATATGCCAACTTTGGCCCAGATCGGGCAAAAACAGAACCTTTACATGAAGATATAGGCTACGTACATTTATGACATGGGACGACGTCAGTACAATAAACAAGTCGCTAGGATACGGAGAAGAAATCACCCATGCAGGAAACAAAACGAAAAACCTGAGACACTGTAAATATATTACTTAAATACGGAGAAATCTTAAAAAGTTTGTTCTGTAACACGTGGAAAGGCATATTCAGAATATCGTGTTATTCTTGAAACTTTCCTCACGAATTTAAAATCCAGGGACAAGGACAGTAGTAACAGAGCGAACTCACCAGAAGTCTTTCGTTATTCGGGCATTTCCCAACTTGTTATTTTTTTGTCATTTCTCATGGCTTTCATACGTGCTACATGCCTCGCTAATTGAATCCTCCTCGACCAGATACTTTCAAACAGTATGTGGTGGGGAGCACGCAGTATTGAGCTTACCATAATGTAGTTTTCTCCAGTTTCATGTTAATTTCTCCCTAAGTGCAAATAGTCTCTGAAACACGAGGCATTCAAACGTCATTGTCTCATTCCGTCATTACGGAATATAAACATGGATTACGACGTATCAATCCAAATCCAGCACCATTTATTTACATCTCTCCTTAACCAGTGTTTTCACATTTACGTCTCTTTCCTGTGCCATTTAATACGGCAGTGTACGTAACATGATTGATTGGGCATACACCAAATAGGCTTTTATATCCGCCGTATCAATTGGTTTTATGTTACACATTAACACGTGATCATGTATGGTACTTAATATCTGCTGTGTATACCGCAAAACGTTATCGAAAAGATCCAAACCAAATTTAGCGCAGGAAACTTATGCGTGACATTTCAGGATGTGAATGAGGGCGTGTCGACCGCAAAAATGATAGTAAAATTTACGAATTGGCAGGGATCGCAGTTAATACAGCAAGTCCTCGACTAAAGTACATTCGAGCGACGAACGTCCGTGCATATGAACAACAGCAAGACGGTTTTCCATTAGAAATAACATAAATTTAAACATGGCGGCCTAGCGAACGTGCTTCAAACGTAAGAAAGAGGAGTGGCTCGCTTACTAGCATCGCTGGGAAAGTGGTTCGGCGCCAATGCTTAGAGCGAGTATATGTCACTTGTCTTGACACCATCCAACTACTGCTCTGAGTGTTTTGGTACACTCCGAATGTTAATCGCCCTTAAAATGTCCAGAAAAGTGACAGCGACAAGACATATCTAAGACTAGATAGAGAGCGACTTTTGAAATGAAAGTGGATGCAATAAACAGGCACGAAAAGGGTGCAATTTAACGTCGCAGCTGCAATGCTCTCGGCCTTGGAACTAATTACGAATTAATATTTCACTGTCTGTGAATTTCTAATGTGCTCCTTAATGCAATTTAAAGTTTCACCTACATTCTTTATAGACGGGGTTATCAAACTGTTTTCTCTAACGTACCACTAAATGAAGTTTAACAATTCCAATGTACCACCAATATTCTTTTTGTGCCTAAACAAAGAAGCTGAGATTGGATAGACTGCCTGGCAGCAGGGATGACTTATATAATGTTGCCAGCAATGCTGGGTATTAGAAAATGTATGTGCCTTGTGTTTCATTTAATCTCTAAAATTTTTGTTCTTCTTTATATTTTCATTTTTGACTAAGACCGCGTAACAGTAAGCAGTGGTTGTCGGACGGGTGACAGCAGAGCGTACCGCAGTTTGAGACAGCATGCTTTAACGAGTGACAGCAGAGCGTACCGCAGTTTGAGACAGCATGCTTTAACGAGTGACAGCAGAGCGTACCGCAGTTTGAGACAGCATGCTTTAACGAGTGACAGCAGAGCGTACCGCAGTTTGAGACAGCATGCTTTAACGAGTGACAGTAGAGCGTACCGCAGTTTGAGACAGCATGCTTTAACGAGTGACAGCAGAGCGTACCGCAGTTTGAGACAGCATGATTTAACGAGTGACAGCATAGCGTACCGCAGTTTGAGACAGCATGCTTTAACGAGTGACAGCAGAGCATACCGCAGTTTGAGACAGGATGCTTTAACGAGTGACAGCAGAGCGTACCGCAGTTTGAAACAGCATGCTTTAACGAGTGACAGCAGAGCGTACCGCAGTTTCAGATAGCATGCTTTAACGAGTGACAGTAGAGCGTACCGCAGTTTCAGACAGCATGCTTTAACGAGTGACAGCAGAGCGTACCGCAGTTTCAGACAGCATGCTTTAACGAGTGACAGCAGAGCGTACCGCAGTTTGAGACAGCATGCTTTAACGAGTGACAGCAGAGCGTACCGCAGTTTGAGACAGCATGCTTTAACGAGTGACAGCACAGCGTACCGCAGTTTGAGACAGCATGCTTTAACGAGTGACAGCAGAGCATACCGCAGTTTGAGACAGGATGCTTTAACGAGTGACAGCAGAGCGTACCGCAGTTTGAAACAGCATGCTTTAACGAGTGACAGCAGAGCGTACCGCAGTTTGAGACAGCATGCTTTAACGAGTGACAGTAGAGCGTACCGCAGTTTGAGACAGCATGCTTTAACGAGTGACAGTAGAGCGTACCGCAGTTTGAGACAGCATGCTTTAACGAGTGACAGTAGAGCGTACCGCAGTTTGAGACAGCATGCTTTAACGAGTGACAGCAGAGCGTACCGCAGTTTCAGACAGCATGCTTTAACGAGTGACAGCAGAACGTACCGCAGTTTGAGACAGCATGCTTTAACGAGTGACAGCAGAGCGTACCGCAGTTTCAGATAGCATGCTTTAACGAGTGACAGCAGAGCGTACCGCAGTTTCAGATAGCATGCTTTACAGCACAATCAGCTTTGTTCTTCAGCCTAACTACTGCACTGATATTATACATATCTTGCGGAGAGAATGGTTTGACGTACGAACGGGTCTTTGGAAAGCAACTGCTGAAAGTGGAGGGCTGTTTGTGTTTATGGTTGCGCGTGTGTGTGTTTGTGTGTGTGTGTGTGTGTATATATGTATGTATGTACGTATGTATGTATGTATGTAGGTACGCATGTATGTATGCATGTATGTATGTAAATGTTACGTATGTACGAATATGTATATATACATCGAAGACTAGCGTATAATAATGATCCAATGAGTTATGACAATTTTCGTGGGAGTGGAAAACGTATGGAAATGAAGCTAAAATCAAATTAACAGGGTTGGCAGTGAATGTCACGTACCAATTTAAAAAGACAAACTCTGGCAGCCTTCTGTAACAGCGCAATGTTCGCCACAGCGGTGCATAACCTCCCCCTCCCCCGACGGGGAGCCTACATTGCGTTAGATATGATTTATATGGAGTGCGGTTGAATGGGGCCTATCAAGTTATAATTCTGTGAACTGCTGTGTAGGTACGGCCTGACGGTGGAACACACACACCACCAGCGTAACAACTTCAGTACGACGACTGTGCAGTCGGTGCCAAAGGGTCATGTAATTTTTAACGTCCTGTTGATGTGTATAGGCAACTTTATTTACACATGTGTATGAAAAGTGATAAATGTTTTTTTTCAAACATGCAATACAACGCTGTGCCCACACTGGCTCACCAATATATCTTTCCTACACACACAGCAGTGTGGGTGTTCTGATGACATCCACCACCTACAGGCATGTACAAGAAACGACCAACCCAGATGGGCAAAACACGAAGCAGCCTGTGCTATACTACGTCAAATGTCTACTCCAGACATCGTCGTCTTTCCATGGAATGGATCAGTGGTCCCTTCCGGCTTCGGAATGTCCATCGATTTCTATGTCGATAAGCTTCCTTCCTCTCACTTTGCAACGTAACACTTTATTTGAACTTCTTGCATTCTGCACTCTATCCAGGTGTTCATCCCATCATTTCCTTAACGTACTGTTGCACATAAAAGCTTCATTTGTCTGTTCCCCTTTTAAAAAGTAATTTCCTTACCAGTGCTCCCGATTTCGGAAAAAAAATTCCTTTATTTGAAGGCTCCCAGACTTCGCTCGCTTGTCCATCTGATAACGGAAGAATAAAGATGAACTCGAGCGTGGAGCTTGTGCAATGATAATGCCAGAGGAAAAACCCTCTTCCAGTGCCACTTTGTCCACCAAAAATCTCAGACTAACTGGCCACAAATCGAACCCTGGTCTCTCCGATGACAGCCAGCGAACAACCCTCTTTACGTCCTACCGTGCAACTAACACAGGACACCCTAAATTCTCACTGCCGAGGTAAAAAATGCGTGGAGGTATAGCTCCACTCCACCATGCGTGTTCACGGTGTGCAAACTGTCAATTATATCTCCATGAATACACTCTAATTTGTTCTCACTTTTATATTATATTCCAATGTCTATTCTTTTAAATTACACGAACAAACTGTAATTAAGTCCTAATGCCATAGGCTGGGAACTATGTTGCACTGTTAATCGAAATACGGTGACACACGTTCGTTTGTGTCGCTATGTTGTCGCTCCTGGCACTGATAGTGACAGCGGCAAGACAGGGTTGCCAACGTACAACGAATTTATGTCCCTAATAAAAAAGTTGGAAGCCTAACCTTGGTAGATCACATTACTTTTGTATCCTCACTAAACATCACTCGCGGTTTGAGTCTCTGTCAGCAAAATGAAACCTCTAAACGTAACCTTCTATGTACAGTGACAGACGCAACTTCAGCTTCTGCCACTAACACGACGCCTCATAGCCTAACCTCTATATACGTCAGCAAACGTCATCCGAGTTTCTGTAATTAAAACAAAATCTCAGAAAGCAAATTTCGTGTATGTTGGCAAACGTGACGTGAGTTTCTGCCACTGATATTAAAAAATCAAAGAACAGACTTCATGGACTATATTATTCTTTTATCATGTTGGCAACAATGACTTTACTTTCTGTAACTATGAGCGCAACATGGCATGAAATCCATAAAATGCAAGAGGAAAGAAAGGCACAGAGGAGAGACGCCTCAATACATCAGCATGTTCACTCAATAAATATTATTTTGTTAGCGACGTACGATTACTACAGAGAGATGTCGACTAAAAAAAGTGTAGGCACCTGTTCGGTGACAGATATGTACGTAACCTGGGAATACAGCCCAGATGACACAGGAATTATCTACCGTTCAGAAACGTGTTAAAAGGCCAAAGGATTTCATATGAATGAAGGCAGAATGTAGCAGTTTTGTGCGAAAAAAAAATTGCCTGTGGTAATTTCGTTTCTTGTGTGTTAGTCTATACAAACTCGCTAATGTATCCACGGCTTCAAAAGGACAGTTCATTTGGAACAATTTATTCATGAAAATAAATACTGCAGTCAGTGAACACAACACTATACAGTATTCAGTAAGAATAAGGCTACATGTTTCGGCTACAAATCATCATCAGGCCAAACTACAAGAATACAAAAGTGGGTACACTTAAAAACTGCACTTCAGTGAGACTTCAGCCGTTATAAGTTAAAATACACATACTGTGTAAAAGATACAGAATGCCTGAAATGTATAATCTGAAATTTAAAAAACGTTACAAATATTAAATATAATAATATGACGTCGGCAATACGACATACAGTTCTTGGAAGGGACGCGTATACATTGCAGTCGGATCAACGAAGTCGTTTCCAAGAATTTTATACTTAACTGCCTATTTCATATTATTCTATTTAATGTTTCTAACGTTTTGTAACCTTCAAATTAAACATTTCACGTACTCCATATCTTCCTTTTTTTTCCCCATGGCACGACAGCCCCTAGTGGGCCAGGGCCTCCTCATTATCGAGGCTTCACGATCACACTCAGACACACCACACTCGGTAGGACTCCTCTGGTCGAGTGATCAGTACGACGCAGAGACCTCTACCTGTCAACACACAACACTCACAAGAGACAGACATCCATGCCCTAGGCGGGATTCGAACCTACAATCCCAGCAAGCGAGCGGCCGCAGAACCACGCCTTAGACGGCGCGGTCACTGGGATCGGCTCATACCTTACACTATATGTATATTTTTGCTTGTAAAGGTTGACATCTCGAAACTGAAATACAGTTTTAAAATATACACCCTTTTGTATTCTTGTAACTAGGCCTGATGATGGATAATAATTTTAGCCGAAACATGTAACCTTATCCTTACTGAATATAATGTTGTCTTGACCGGTTGCAACATGTATTTTTATCCGCAACGCGGATGTGCCACCTTGGAAGTAATTTATCCATGCTCCAATAACGGCTGGATTAATGAAGAGTTGTCTTCCCCACTGGCTTCTTCTTTTTAATGATTATCAATCTAGTTCTCCTTATAAGGACAATCATGCAAGTCATATTTTGCAGTCAACGTGTGCTTACTGCATGTACAGTGGAATAATCCTTTCCCCCATCCACCCACACCTCTCTTCCTTTACAGTCACTTGATCTTACGTTGGCTGAATGCCTCAGCGCTGCGTTTAACACGGATATGATCTCTACTTGCAATGACGTGCCAAACAGAGAATTACACACCATGACCTGAGTGAACTTTTACCAGAAGGATGCTAACGGAAAAAGGAATATCCGGGTTACGTCTGCGGATGTTTGCCATCTAAACAAACACAATTTCACAGAAATTGCGTCTAAACCGAGTAAGGAGGAAAATGCAGCGACTAATGATACAGAAAGTAAGCGAACGAATTATGTGGCAGTACAACCAAAGCACAAAATATGGTACCGCCTGAAACACTCTCTGGTTCCTCACGGGTAGTAAGTAAATATGCCGTTACCACGACCTGTTCAACGGCACAGGCATGTCAGAAAGCAAAATTTTGAAAAATGTATACGAACACCTATGGGGAAGTAGACTTGAGGACTGGAGTGAAAAAGAAATACGGAACGGAGGAAAGGGACCAAAGGGGAAATAAAATTTGCCTCAATAATAAAACAAGGTAGGAAATGTATATATGTAACACTGTGGCGCCTTCGCGTAACTACTGTTGCCGTGGGAATACAACAATGTGTTAATTTTGTATTGTTGACGTATATACGTCGCTGTCAGCAATGTAATAAACATTGAAAGCCTTCCCATGGAAGCACAGCAAAGCGTTCGCTGTATTGTTGCGCTACATATGTCGCTGACACACACAGTGCAAGGTATTTTTGTACGATTTTAACCAAATTCGGAGTTTCTCGATAGATTTCTGTAGAAATCGCCCATATCAAATTTCACGAAAATCCGTCCAGTGGGAGCCGCGAAGATGCATGCGGCCAGAGAGACGGACAGACATGGCGAAGCTAATAGTCACTTTCGATCGTTACGCGAACGCGCCTTAAAAAAACACGACCCATGTAAGAGGTTACAGGTTGCAAAGAAAGTAAGGCTGAGGAATCTGATGAAACTGATGGAAAGGAACTTGGTGATGACAGTGATGTATATGACACAATACTTTCATAAGCAGGCATGCTAATTCTGTGGAGAATTAGGACAAGATGGTGAATTATGGTATACGCCATTCACACTGTCTCAATCAGAATGGAATAAAGGGCATTTCTCAAAGATCTATGCTTGTCATTTGTACATCCAGAAAGGGACATGTTAGACGAGGTTCGTAAAACACATTAATTAATTAATTAATTCATTCATTCATTCTGTAGTCTGTCTTACGACAGGACCGTAGTCCCTTCCAAAGCGAGTTCTACACAGGATGCGATCTACTGCTTCCTCTTTCAATTTACAGTATCTTCTCTTTTCCTTAAGGTCATCCAGTAGCTGCTCACGCCTTCTTCCTCGTCTTCCCGTCATTTCTGACTTTCCCTCTAACTTTCCTCCAATCACGTGTTTTAGAAGGCAGTTTCTACGCACGATGTGACCAATCCAGTTAGCATTTCTTCGTTTTATTGTATGTACGATATTCCTCTCCTCCTTCACTCTGTGTAATACTTCTTCACTTCTCACGCGATCGGTCCCACTGAGCTTCTCCATTCTTCTCCAGCACCACGTTTCAAAACTTTCCAGATACTTCTGATCTACTTTCCGAAGTGTCCACGTTTCAGCACCATACAAAGCTATGCTCAATATGTAGCACTTTACTAGTTTCTTCCTTAAATTTAAGTCCAGTTTGCTGGTGAAAAGATTCTTCCTCTTGTTGAATGCTGCTTTTGCCATGGCAATTCTGGATTTAATTTCACGTGTACACCTTGCATCATTTGTTATCATGCTACCCAAATTACACACTGTAATTTTAATTCAGACATCTCTCGCAATTATAGGGAAATGACTTCTGTCATTCATTGGTGTGCCACAATAGCAGGACTGATAACATACCAAATTCGTAAATGTCATTGTACAGAGTATTCAGACAGCTCCGAAATAACATATCGTAAGTACTTTGCGTCAAACTAATATAAAGTGATCACGTATCACTTACTTGTATCTGAAACCGGTCAACATAATCAAATAAAGACAAAACGTACACTGTTGTCGCTAACGTTGATGCAGATCAGACGATTCAAGTTCTAAGATATACTCATACTTATACAACTGCCGCCTACCCAGCAAGGTCACTGCTATGACCAATACAGCAGTGTCTGAACTGGGGCCACGTCGGACTAAGGCTTGTTTACCTTACACTGTATGCACAGTACAGCTAAACATGAATGAATGCGGCAACAGACATAAGAAGGAAATCCCTGGGACTGACAGGTGCGGTTCTTGACGCTGTATATTGGGCATTTGTCAGTTTTTGGCTGGTGAAGCACCTAGCGCAGCTGGCGGACGGGCCTACTGTGTTGGTGAAGTGGTTAGGGGAGGGTATTTGTTTTGTTTCATCCGCCAATCCGATATCACTATCGACGTACAAGTGACTCGGTTCTAGCCTTCCGCTTGAAAATTCCATCGGCCAAAAACTACACAAATGACTTACAAGGCTGTCTTGTTCGCAACACACCGTTAGGCCGTGCCATGACTCAGGCGGCAAAATAAGTTTCAAGGCTGCATATGAACAATATAAACTGGGTCTGTAACATAATTAAAGAAAGATGCAATGATATAGAAATATAAAACGTACTTGCGGATGTTAGACGAGACAATTGCTTGTTACAGGTTATTACTGCGAACTGAAACGCAAGTGGGGAGAATTACACTGATGGCTGGACAAGAGACGACGGATGTCGAATAACATGACTCGAAGCAGAAAATTGGAAGTTGCGGGGGATTAGGTGGGGGGGGGGGGGGTTTGGGGGTTGGGAAGATAAATATACTCCCTATGTTTGAGGGAGGAGGGTGCCAAATATATGTTATTAATACGTTCAGAAATGAAGTGGACAGAAGAAATGTATGTAGTAAGTGGTTGAGTATGAACGAGAATGCAGGCTACAGGAATGTACTAACCTACATAAATGTAACGCTGATAATATAATACTGGAAAATGCTTATTTCAAATTAAATGCAGACGGGGAAAATAATCTGCGCAGGACACAGCCCCTGTTTGAGACTACGGAGGGAGAGAATGAGAAACTAAAAAACACTTGTGTTGAGAAGAGGAAATATTGTAATAGTAGTAGTGCATAGCATGAGTAGTAAAATGAGTGAATAGAACAATGTAAATAGGCGTATATTTAAGAAATGTGCTCTGTAATAACGGGGCGCGCGGTGGCGCAGTTCGTTGAGGCACTACGCCACAAACCGGAACGTCGCGGGTTCGATTCCCGATGGTGTCATTGGAATTAATTCCTTGACATAATCGTTTCAGTCGCACTATGGCCCTGGGGTCGACTCAGCCTCTAACAGAAATGAGTACCAGGAATATTTCCTGGGGGGTAAAGGCGGCCGGTGCGTAGGGCTGACAACCTTACCACCTTCATGTGCCGATTGTCTACAAATCTGGGATCCTCAACCTCCTGGACCCCTCAGGGCCTGTCTAGGCCTGTAATGGGGTTGCTTTACCTTTACCTCTGTAATAACCTAGTGTTACATGGACATGAACTGATGTGAAGAACACAAGAATTGGAACCGGGGCTATTCTTTTTGTGTTCTTACGAGTTTGAAACCCAGTGGTAACAATATGTACCACCAGGTGTAACATTAAAAAAATTCGCATTTTGCTCGCACAATGTATTTAACGTGTTTCATAATATTTTCTCAACACATACAGATAATTTCCCTAAAATACATTACGGATTAGTCACTACAATCGGCAGGGACCGTGTCCCCAGTGGGGCACGAAGTTACGTTCCGCATGCAGTTCAGCTGTACGTCAGTTGCCAAAGTGTTCAAAACGTCACCTAAACTACAAATCCTATATTTTGATTTCCTTCCGGACATCAGAGTTATATTAACATTTAACCCACGGCTTCATCGAATCTTAACAGTTGGGATTATTTTTCATTCTTATACAATCCTTTCAGCCATGTACACACACATTTGTTATCCACGTGTTAAACGTGTTCATACGTACATTCCTAAATACTGCAGGACAACACACATATATAAAAGCATACCGCTCTCTTATCCTTGAAGTATAATATTTCAAAACCGATCCCAGTGGCCGTGCGGTCTAAGACGTGGGTTGCGGCCGCTCGCTTGCTGGGACTGCGGGTTCGAATCCCATCGGGGGCATGGATGTCTTTCTCTTGTGAGTGTTGTGTATTGTCAGGTAGAGGTCTCTGCGTCGGGCCGATCACTCATCTAGAGGAGTCCTACCGAGTGTGGTGTGTATGAGTGTGATCGAGGAACCGCACAGAGCAGGCCTAGGCTCACTGGGGCTGTCGAACCATAACAAAAATATATATATGTTTCAAACGACTGAAATTATCGTTAACCCCAAATAACCTTTTTCACTTCAGCATTGATGCCGGAATTTATTTTCGACGACTTTAAAGCATCGCGTCACCCGCACCGCGCAGGGTACAGGGACGCCGACAGTGCGGGCTTACTGTCTTCCTTTCTGCTACAGTGGGATATTGACTGACTGACTGACATTGATTCGAAATAAAGGCTGACAACTTGCTGCGAGGTGCAGACGAGCTGGAAAAGTAATATAAGAGGAAAAGATTTAGCGTAAAGGAATACGTCCCCCCGCAATGCGTAAGGGGAAATAATATTAAGACACGCACAAAAGTGGTACTGTGTTTATATAGACTATAAGCCTGTTTCTAATACCATCCCTTTTCTTTTTCATGCGGTGTAACACGGAGGGTCGTGTTAGTTGCCCTGTAATACATCTGTTGTGGCACGTCGGTTCCAATTGCAAAGACACTACTATTCACTATGTTGTATACAGGATGCCATAAAATCGTGAGCCTACTAAACAAGAATAAATGACGGATGAAATTGTTATCTCTAATGGGTAGTCTATCGCAAAACGCGAACACGTTACTAACTAACTAACTAACTACCTCCATGGAGCAGAGTCTTTCCTGAGAAGCTGACAGTTCCTCAGCTAGTCAAGAAATTTCCCGTATTTAACGGAACTCGGAGGTTCATCACCGAATTCACAACAGCCCGCAACCTGTCCATATCCTGAGCCAGATCAATCCAGTCCATGCCACCCATCCAACTTCTTGAAGATCTATTATCTTCCCATCTACGCAGAAGCAATTACTAAGAGTGATATTATTAAGTTCATAATAAATTGAGACCTCTACAGGACGTTCCATTCTTGATTACTCTTCTGAAATCACGGTTTAACTCTGAATTTTACGATGAGGGCGATCCTGCGTTCCTTCATGGCCGATAAAACGCGAGTGTAACTACAACACCCTAGAGAAACTGGGTCACATATTTAACAAGCATTCATTAAAAATAAATTTATTGGACAAGTTTCAAACAAACAGAAAGAAAACGTGTCAATCGATTATTTAAAAAAGCTGGTTCAACTACAAAACACTATATATATATATATATATATAATCAAATGTCATTATCATAAACGACGAGGTGTCCCTACCCACGCCGTGAACACATATAGGTACGGAGAGGTACAGCTGTACTCATTCTTAACCTCGGCGCTAGATGGGGAGGTGAGTGGTCAACTTCACGCTCCGCCCGCTCTACCCCCCGCGAAAGACCCGCGGTAGCCGCGGGAGGCTAGATGGGTCTCACAGCCCGTAGTGTAGACGCCGAACGGCAAATAGATAACAACTTAAAACATACCTTCAAACGGGCCACAATTCTTCTCTTTAACGCCCTTAAAATGCATAACGACAGCGCACATAATTATCCTTAACCAAGAGACTTATAAACAAAAGGAATAAATCGGTCGCAGGCTACGTTAGAGATCATTTAACGTTGAAGCGGCTGAATTCAACTACCAACTGGGAAAGAAAGACAGAAAACATGATTTCCGTACCTGTTGCCATTAGTTTAGATATCTGAGTAAATACTGATTATTTGGCTGAAGTGTTAGGCACCTGGTGTGGGGCATAATTCTGATTGTAATGATGTGGGATGTCGACCTCGGTGGACTAGTGGTTAGCGTGCTCGCCACTGGACCCAAGGTTCGCGGGTTCGATCCGACCGAGGTCGATGGATTTTTAAGGGTGATAAAAATCCGTAGCACCACTTCCTTCGGAGCGGAAGTAAAGTCGGTCCCATGTCGTAGATTTACGGCATGTAAAAGAACCTTACGGGCATGAATAGAAATGTTTCGTAAGCTAAATTTCTGCCTGCCTGCCAGATGGCTCTGGCGGACACATCAGGATCGATAGAACAGTAGCGCGGCCAGTTAGCCAGTCACCAACTGCCACGAATACGCACGACTTAGTAGCCCCGAAAAGAGGAGGCAAGGGGAGGCACCAGCCCATATAGGGATGTTGTGCCATGGTTATTATTATTATATAATGATGTGGGATACTGTTCGGTATGAGCCAATACGATATAAACTGCCTCTTAACACCTCCAGACTGTACGTATGCACTGTTCAGCGTCTCGAAGCCTAAGACATTAAACTGCAGAAAACTATAATTTTAAGTGTCTTCGTACATGGATTTGAAATTTCGACCTTGCCTGAGAGAAGAACATCACCTAGGGTGTTATATGGAGTCAGCTATTGCATCACTCAGCGTCACTGACTGCTGCAGGCTTCTGGTAAGCGTCACTGAATGCTGCAGGCTTCTGGCAAGCATCACTGAATGCTGCAGGCTTCTGATAGGCGTCACTGAATGCTGCAGGCTTCTGGTAAGCATCACTGAATGCTGCAGGCTTCTGGTAAGCGTCACTGAATGCTGCGGACTTCTGGTAAGCGTCACTGAATGCTGCGGACTTCTGGTAAGCGTCACTGAATGCTGCGGACTTCTGATAAGCGTCACTGAATGTTGCATGCTTCTGGTAAGCGTCGCCGAATGTTGCAGACTTCTGGTAAGCGTCACTGAATTCTGCAGGCTTCGGGTAAGCGTCACTGAATGTTGCATGCTTCTGGTAAGCGTCGCCGAATGTTGCAGACTTCTGGTAAGCGTCACTGAATTCTGCAGGCTTCTGGTAAGCGTCACTGCATGCTAAATGCTTCTGGTAAGCGTCACTGACTGCTAGCCAATGAAGTGTCTTTCACTGAAGGACAGATATGAAGTAAATATGCAGTTTCCGATAAGGACGCAGTGCAATAACAACGCTGCCTCTGGCTGGTGTAAACTCGGCCTCTAGACGTTTGCATAAAATATAAAGCAGACAAAACTGCAACACGGCACTTCTGCACGAACGGCCAAATTGTTATATGACCATCACTTGGGCGAGGTTATCAAAGGTTTTTTATTCTCTTTCTTCAGGGGCTTTCGCAAAATTGCGAAAAGCGACTACTAGCTTCGTCTTGTATGTCTGTCTGTCCGTCCGCATGTAACAACTCGGCTCCCAATGGACGGATTTTCACGGAATTTGATATCTGAGTATTTTTTCGAAAATGTGTCCAGAAAATTCAAGTTTCCTTAAAATCTGACAAAAATAACGGGTACTTTACACGAAGGCCTACGTACATTTATGATATCTCGCTGAATTATTCTCAGAATGAGAAATATTTCAGTCAAAAGTAGAAAAAATCAAAACATGCATTTTATGTTCAATAACTTTTGCCCAAAAATCGTGTTGTTTATGAGATAATGTGAAAAAATATGGTAGAGCCGGACAGGCCACAGATGACATAATACAGCGCATGCGCTTTGTATGCCGGATAACTAAGGCAAGAATACAGACACCACACGCCCATAATATGTAATACTTATTGCTTTTCCACGGCAACGACGGTTACGTGAACGCGCCTCTGTTACATTATACGTACATTGCCTGTCTTGTTTCTTCTTACAGCAAACGAACTCACTGTGCTTCGCTTCTGTCAACGGAATGTACACGCACTGAAAGTGGTAACAAACATGACATCTATTCCCAACGCCAAGCCCAGAAACCTGAGAAAATGCGACTCCTCCAAAGCGAAGGTGCGAAGCTCAAAGAACAAAAGCCCTGCTTGCTGCATGCTGCTGTTAGTCAACGGAAGGTACACAAAGTGAAACACTGGGCACAACGCCATTAACCGGCCTTTCGCTGTGTGCAGGCACAATTAGCTAACTGCTTCACAAAACAAACTGGTGTCATTCTACGGGGCAGGTAAAGCAGTCACTGAGTAACTTAATACGAATGTATTTAACTAGCGCTGATATTTACAAACTTACCGAACTTAATATTATGTATATTCCGTGCAGTTGTTTTACATATAGATTATTATTATTATTATTATTATTATTATTTGTGTGTCGAATCGAAATTTCAGAGATTTTAAACTGTTCCATGTTAACCTAAACCGTCGCAACTGCCCTTCCGCTAGATGCGCTTCCGCGGCTAATGCCATCAGTAGGATACTTGTATATGCAATGGTAGGTCTGTTTTGATTAATGACTTGTTTCACACTATTATCACCGTGCATCTTCACGAATCAAATGAAACAAAATTAAACCAACTGATGCACAAATTGAGCCACCTTTATTGTAGCGTCCTTATTATATTATTTATTATATATATATGTAGGGGCATATAATAAGGACGCTACAATAAAGGTGGCTCAATTTGTGCATCAGTTGGTTTAATTGTTGTTTCATTTAATGATTTGTTATTAATGTAAATCATGAACTCGACGCTCTAGTTCGGTCACTGCGACATTTTTAAATCAAGACATCTTTGTTCTGTCAAGGTACTGTATTTCTGCCACAGTACTTCTTTTATATTGTTTTACTACATCTTTGTTTTGTTTTGTCTGTTTAGTGTTTTGTCTTGTGTATTTGTACTGTTTTGTATTTTATTTGTGCTGTTGTGCTGGCTTTGTAATTGGCACTTGTGCTGTTAAGTCTGCACGTTAATAAATACCCACTGAATTGAATTACCAACTACTGCACAATAATCCTACAAACTCCTACATCTCTGATACTGTGTACTGACTACGACTGTCAATAATTAATGCACATATTACCATTCAATGATATACTGTAAGCTGCGCGCGTCTGTGGAAAATGGCTCCCTGATGATGGTTCCGAAGGTCTGCCGAAACATGTAGGAGTATGTAGAATTATTGTGCAGTAGCTGGTAATAGTGACAAAAACCTATATATTACCAAACGTATTTGAAGATAATAAACTAGGAAAGATTCTGTGAAATATGATCAGAGGTACAAATCATTTTAATATCAACTACCAACCTCGAATACAGGCTAGCTGCGATTGAAATACGAGGCCTAAATCCCTGCAGATTCATATAATACAGTTATCCCCGAAGTTACGTAGTAGGTGGCTCCGAACCCGGCGTTATTAGTAGAGACGACGTAAGTCGAGACAAATTTCCCCACAAATGCGATGTTAAAATCGGGAGGCTGGTTACAGACAATCCATTTTCACCAAGACAAAAGATATATTCATACATATGAAAAATTTACATAAAAAATGACATAGCAAATAAATGACAATTTAAGGATGAGTCACTTCCTCTTGAACTGTAGGCAGATCGACTGTATCATCATCTCCAATGTCCAACAATACAGGTGGCCATGCGAAAGTCCCTGAAGATGACTTCAATAAATCAAGCACTGAAGTCTGGCCAGACAAATACCTCTTCTTCTCCTTCAGAATCTCCTCACAGCAAGCAAGCATCCTCGTACTTCCCTGTCCAGTTGTTGCTGCTCACTGCTCGCTCCAATGCAAGTCCTCAAACACCTTGATGCCAGCTTCAGTCAGTCCAAGCCCCTCAGTCAACTTCATAACCGTCATGGTCCTCTCCTTAGGCTCAGGCTCAGGTTCCTCAGGTCCTTCAAGGGCGCTTTGCTTCCGAATTTCAACAAGATGGTCCAACGTGAGCTTCTGGTCACGGCAGTTCAACACCTCGAAGACATCCTCAGCATCGTACGTACTAACTTGCGCGCTTGGCTTAATATAACAGAAATAACCTTTATTCTAGACATCCCGTTGTGAAAATACATAAACTATATTGAAATAATCCGTGAACCACAACTAAATTTTTATTGTTTTCAGAATTTAGTGTACATTACGACACGTTTCGGCCGACTTGGCAATCTTGACGTAATACACAATACATACAAAGTACTTGGGACGATATAAGCAACATAGAAGTCCTATAAAAAGTAATGAGATCTCATTTTCACTTACAGGATAATAATATATAAGAACTGATGGTAATTATATAAATGTTATGAATGAGTGGCGCTATACCTCAACCCCCATGCAGAGGGACACCTTCACCGTTACATTTACCACTGAGGTATCTTCTACGTCTCACTGCTCGTATTCACAGACGGCCAAGTCACACGGACTTCACAGCACACTTCCTTCGCCCATTCTCCGCCACAGCCTTACATAATGTCCTACCACTGCGTTCCGTGCCATACTTGCTCCCTACGTTACATCTCACAGTCTGGTACAAGGACATAATCACACAAACATGAACTTCAATTAAACGCGCTATTTCCAGCCACATCAATTACATGTACGATGGCAGCACAGCGCAGCAGACAACGGCAGCAAGAAAGTGTCGACATCTATACAGTACGGGTAATTACATGCTAGCAATGACCCAAAATACCTCACCTAACTAATGGGACAATTACAGGAGCGGACACAAACACGCCTTCAGAGATATTCAGACCAATCGTACTGATACTTAAACAACAAAACATCAAATTACTCTATCCTTGAGTAAAGAAGATTTCACGACGCCTACTCTGTCATTAAATCATCCTGGAAATGAGAACCGTATGCACAGGAGGGTTTAGGAATTAATCTCATCTTCTGAAATGTCTGAGTTGACAAAGAAACAGTTTTCTGAACAGATTGGAAGCTTTCTGTAAGTGAACGAACAATGTTTTGGTTATTTTTATAAGCACAGAGAGTGTCAAAATACGACTGGACCAAGAGGAGACGAGGAGTGTGAAGATTGGGAGAGGAGTTAGACAAGGTTGCTGCTTGTCACCGATTCTGTTCAACTTATACAGCGAGTACCTTACCAAGGAAGCTCTTGAAGGGTTTGGAGACTTCAAAATAGGAGGACAAGTAATTCGCACTGTGAAATATGCAGATGACCTTGTGCTACTGGCTAAGGAAGAAACGGTGCTACAGGGCATGGTTGATAGACTAAGTGAAATTGGAAGACGCTATGGAATGGAAATGAATGTGGAAAAAACTAAGGTAATGAGAATCTCAAGGCAACCATCCCCAATAAAAATTATGACAGATCAAAAACAACTGGAGAATGTGGAATATTTCAATTATTTGGGTAGCATGATAACAAATGATGCAAGGTGTACACGTGAAATTAAATCCAGAATTGCCATGGCAAAAGCAGCATTCAATAAGAGGAAGACTCTTTTCACCACCAAACTGGGCTTAAATTTAAGGAAGAAACTAATAAAGTGCTACATTTGGAGCATTGCTTTGTATGGTGCTGAAACGTGGATACTTCGGAAAGTAGATCAGAAGTATCTGGAAAGTTTTGAAATGTGGTGCTGGAGAAGAATGGAGAAGATCAGTCGGACCGATCGTGTGAGAAATGAAGAATTATTACATAGAGTCAAGGAGGAGAGGAATGTCCTACATACAATAAAAAGAAGAAAGGCCAACTGGATTGGTCAAACCTTGCGTAGAAACTGCCTTCTGAAACACGTGACTGAAGGACAATTAGAAGGATAGAAATGACGGGAATACGAGGAAGAAGGCGTAAGCAGTTACTGGATGACCTTAAGGAAAAGAGAAGATACTGGAAATTGAAAGAGGAAGCACTCGATCGCACCCTATGGAGAGCTCACTTTGGAAGCGGCTATATAGCCTAGTAAATATAAACAGCCTATAAACAGACAGATTGTCTATCACAACTGTACGTTGTGACTGGCGATTATCTGTTTATCTGTCTGTTCATCACAACTGGCAGTATCGCCCTAAGATTATCCTGTAAATAGTCTATACACGGAATTCAGTGGTAAAACCAGGCAGACCTACTGATATAACGAAACTTCTGTTTCGAAATGAGGTATTTGTGCAAGGTGTTAGAAATGCAATGTGAAGAGAACGATCATCACTCAAACAGAAATTGGAAACAGCGTCTGAAGTTCCTTGTAAACAAAGTTCAAGCTCTATAGTGACTCGATCGGCGGTCTAAGCACCTTGCCTGTTCACTGTCTGGCCGCACAAGACACGGAGGTTATACTTTTTTTTTTTGCCTACCACAGACATCTCAACAGCGCGTGTCCCACACCTATGACAATGCACATAAGGTCCACTTTTCTATTTTTCAGCACAGGAATTGCCAATGATTATTTTTCTTTTCGCCGCTACGTCCTCATAAGCTCTAGGGACCACCTGGTCGATTGGCAAATAGAAACCGTGGCCCTTTCACCTGCAGTAACGCTGCCGAAGCGTAGCTTATCTCCATCTAGTAACAAAATCACCAATGCGTGGAGCTCAACTAACACCACATGCATTATCGTGTCGTGAGCACAAATGCAGCTTTTTCGTTTCTTATCTCCGGCCTGTTATTAAAATATAATGTTTTATAAAGGTCGCTGTATGAAAGAAACCTTACCAAATCAAAAGTGGAGTGGAATATTCAGAATTGTATAGGATTTAGTGCCACAGAATTAATAGAATAAATGCGAAACAGGGTAACTCCCTGAAATATGGCGTAATAGTTCCTTCTGCTCATCGTACAGGGCCAATATAAGCTACCAGCAACTTCCTCACGTGAATATATTCGACACATAATATATTCGATGTTGAATAACAAGCAAGTTACTAGTAAGGTCTAAATAAGCATGATTGATTCATACGAAAATCGAGCCACTTAAAACACAGGCTACACTAGACAACAGTGGGAGTTAATTTTAAATACAAAACACTAACAAAGAACATCTCGGCCATACCAAGACTAAATCACGAAGGAAGAAAGAACTGTGGAAGCGGTTAAACATTTGGCAACATGGGGCGAGGAGGTAACCAGGTGAATTATAAGAGGACAAAGCGATGCCTGAGTGGGGGGCCGGGGGAGGAATGGTAAGGCCACCTGGTGTTGGAGGCGGGTTCTAAACCGGACCCAAGGAAGACCCACGATCAACTGGGCTCACTGACCTCAGGACTCCGCCTTCTAGTGCCCAAAATCTCAAACCAACTCCCTTCGCTTTATCTATGGTATTTTTCAGAAGAAAGAATACGTGATGCAGGGGAGGGAAGACACACCGAAATGTCTACAGCCATCTTGAAAAAGGGGCGTTACTCTATATGCAACGGCTACGCATAATTTTTTTTATTCAGACCATGAGTCATAAAACTCTTACAACATAAAACGAACAAAATGCAGACAGTTAATTGCAGTTCCTTCAGCATGCAATACAGACCTAAATGTAGGGCGATGCCAAATGACCTGCTAGTGTACCCAGCACTCAGCACATCTGAACACAGGCTGATGTACCCCGCACACAGCACATCTGAACACAGGCTGTTGTAGCCCGCACACAGCACATCTGAACACAGGCTGTTGTACCCAGCACACAGCACATCTGAACACAGGCTGTTGTCAGCTTACCTGCAACAAGGAAAGTAGATGTCCATTAGTTCAACCGGTTTTGCCAACCGTGCCACTCGTAGATCTGGCACCTAACTGAAGATTGGAAAGCTCCGAATTGTCATTACCAGCCTCTACACTCAAACCAGCCGGACATGAATTCCAAATCACCAAAGCGTCGAGTCTAACCCACACTGTCACATCACAAAGTGTAATTTGCTTCGACAAAGTAAAGTTCTCGAGTTAGCATTCATAAACTGCTTATACCACAATCCCTGCACTCAGACGGTTCGTCTCCTTGCTGGGAGGGCTCAGCAGAACTTCGAAACGAGTTGCACTGAACTTTGCCTTTTAAGTTCACCATTAAACGCGCAGGATACCAGTTCCAAAAACTGTAAAAAAAAATACAATGGCATATACGGGATTTTCAAATTATGATGCTGCGAACACGCTTGTAAAAGCGATCAGGCATGGGATAGTAGAACGCTTATGAAGGGATTAGGCAGCGTCATATAATCTAAAACCCTCTAACATAGAACATTTCCTTTAACGTTTATAAAAGGCGGGAACTTTACCATGGGAATGGAGAGGACACACAGTCTGGGAACAAAATATGAACCCGAAAAAAACCATATTACAAAATTCTACAGGATTCTAACGATGGTTTATTACACTGGGCTTCAAAGTTTTTGACATATACAAAACTCTTGGGCCTAAATTTCAGTTTTCGCTGAATCCTTGTAAAGTATGCCAACAATGCCTACAGTAAGAGAAATAAGTAAAGATGTCGGCAGAGTATGTAATAGTCTTCAGGATTTTCTTACTGCGTTAAACGCTATCCCTGAACATGGGCTATAGGCCGAAACATGTTGCAGTGTTTAAATAAATAATTTATGTATAAAGTGTAACTCGTTGGTTTTACTGTTTGATTAAAATCAGGTACACGTTTAATAATTAGACGCACAGGAACAACGGTATCGGAAGGTACACGGTGTGGTATACTGTCTTGACAACATTTGTTGCACGAGCAGGTGTGACAGCAGACAAACTGCACTGTTAACTGGCGAGTAAATCCCTTTTCAATTACTAGCAACATGAATTACATCCGTTACAAGAGGAGGCGTGTTTAGAAATTCCTACCGCAGACACAGAGTTGAGTTCCGAACTGTGAAAATACTGCATTTATCATCTGCTCCATGCATGCTACATGTCTTGTCCATTTCATCGTCAATCGTCTTACGTGAAGAAGAATATAAACTGTATAGCTTATCAGTACGTAATGTTGTGATCCATCTCTTAGTTTCTCTCAGGCCCAAACATTCTTCTTCTGTCTTCAGACATCTTCCCTTAGGGTGACAGAAGATACACAGACTGAGGGGAGTTTGAGAACAAAGGGCACAGAGGGGCATTTTTTAATCGGGGTACTTCCTACCGCAGCAAACATCCTTACTTCGAAAGCAAATAAGGTATATACATTAAACAGAAAATGCTGACGTCAAAAGGCACTGTAAGAGCCTATCCCATGTAATGAATGTCTATGTTCAGTATTGTTCCTCTAGTTCATTAAAGACAAGTAACCGAAGAATAGGACTAACGCTATAGGATATTAGAGCCTATTGTTATGCAGTCGCAATGGGCACAACGAAAATAAATTAGGCTTACACCCGAAAGGATCTAAGGCTACAGTGGAACCAGTTCACACGACACCCTTACACCAGCCGAATCTTGCCAAACGTAAGGACCAAGACTTAATACCGCACTCAGGTTTATCTGAGCGTTCCATGGCAAGCCGAATAGGAATGTGGAGAGGGCATTCATTAAAATTACTGGACTCTGGCTATACTGCCCGGACTCTATTTCCGGTAGCGCGAAGAGACTGTTCTCATCGCCTGTGTGTCATGACCGGCTCTGTAGTCCACCCAATAGATAAGGGGAATTTCTGCGGCAGAAGAGCAGTCGGAGTGTAATGCTGACCACCGCCATTAATGCCGAGATATGGAATGCGAGGATAATAAGTCCACGTCCCCAATACGCCTTCATGATGTGACTTTTTCACATGGGCTTTAGGAACCAAAACTTCGTCTTGTCGTAATTAGAAGTTTTAAATATATGGGCCTGCATACATAACCTATAAACGTCTGTAGCAGCTTTATACATTCAGTCTCATCGTCTTACATCCAGAACTACCTCCGGACTTGTGCAGTCACGACAACTACCGGTTAACTTGTCAAAAACGGCATGCAGAAACAAAACTGCCGTAACATTTGACACCAGCCTTTCTGACGACAAAAAATACTTCGATATTATCCAATACCGGTACCTATTTTGGCCTATGGTCCTTCCTTAAAAGGAAGGACATCACGCTGTCTGTGTACTCCTATTTAAACTTCTGAACCAGTTTCTTTAATGAAATGTGCTTTGAACGTTACGTCACTGCAGGCCACCCCAAACCATACTTTTTAATTTACTACAATAAGTTATGCCGATCCCAGAGCCGCGCTGTCTAAGGCTTCGGTCTGCGGCCGCTCGCTTGCTGGGATTGTGGGTTAGAATCCCACTGGATGCATGGATGTCTGTCTCTTGTGAGTGTTGTGTGTTGTCACGTAGAGGTCTATGTGTCGGGCTGATCATTCGTCCAGGGGAGTTCTAACCAGTGTGATGTGTCTCAGTGTGATCGTGAAGCCTTGATAATGAGGAGGCCCTGGCCCACTGGGGGCTGTTGCGCCATGGAAAAAGAAATTATAACGACGGAGGCGTGTAGCTGGAACGACAGCAGTCAACACTTGCTTCAGGGTTTTGAAGTGTCGCACGGCACGTAGTACAGCTCAGAAGAACATGCAGTTTACGTTAAGCTACTTTTTTATTTTGTAAAATGTCAAACAGGAACACGGCGGACGTGTAAAAAAAATTTCTTTAGCATTAGGTCTAACTGCGTTAACTTATGAACCACTTCATCCAGGCACGTGACATTTCGTTAAGGACATGGGTCAACACACACACACACACACACACACACACATCATCTTCAAATTCTCTAAAAATCAAGCAGCCACATCAAAATTCTAAGCACCGGAAGTGTGACATGAAGCCAGTTCCATACTGAGGACCCACAATTCTGCAGTGACCTGCTAAATGGTCCTTTCTGAACAGTCCATGTGAAGTGATACACATTTTTGTATGTAAGGGGAAAAAAGTGCAATAAATATGCTAAAACTATTGCTTGCAACAGCACAAAATTTTGTGGCCCTGACCACCGAGATTTGTGGAACACTGCACACGCCTCTACATATCACACATCAAATACAGTCCGTGCGTAAATACAGGGCACTCTATTATCCGAGGTAATGGTGGAGAGTGCTCTTATCATTGAGAAACACGCATAATCCAAAACATATTTTATTGAGCCACGAAGAAAACTGTTATCTGTTTATTATATAAATAACGCTTACGTTTATTGCTTACGTAAACAGGCCGTTATTTTGATTTCAGCCTCCCGAAACGTCGGTAAACAATTACCACACGACGCCGCGTAATATCCCAGAAGAGCGCAGATCTCAGCCCGTTATTTTTGTTTACCTTCTGGATTTGCTAACAAACAAAGTGAATAAAAACTATTTATTAGCTATACACAATACACGCATAACTTACGCACGAAAGATCCCAATTGCTGTATTGAGAATTTTTTTCGAGCACTCGGCGCTAAAACACGTTATTTCCTACCTTCGTCATTAGACATTAGCACCTCAGATCATGCACGGATAATCCGCCAACGGATAATCGAGAGTAAATTGTAAGTATAAATATGGCGACGATGCGAAAACATGGGGTTATATCGGATATCTTTAAAGTATAACTTACTGAACCTGCAAGCCTACTTACGCACGTATACAACAATATCATAAATACATATAAGAATATAAATTTAGGTACGAGAAAAGTAGGCTCGTACCAGTTCTACGTGGAGGTACCTGTCCTACTTGGAGGTACCAGTTCTACTTGGAGGTACCTGTCCTACTTGGAGGTACCTGTACTACTTGGAGGTACCAGTTCCACTTGGAGGTACCTGTCCTACTTGGAGGTACCTGTCCTACTTGGAGGTACCAGTTCTACTTGGAGGTACCTGTCCTACTTGGAGGTACCAGTTCTACTTGGAGGTACCTGTCCTACTTGGAGGTACCTGTACTACTTGAAGGTACCAGTTCTACTTGGAGGTACCTGTCCTACTTGGAGGTACCAGTTCTACTTGGAGGTACCTGTCCTACTTGAAGGTACCTATCCTACTTGGAGGTACCAGATTACTTGGAGGTACCTGTCCTACTTGAAGGTACCTATCCTACTTGAGGTACCAGATCTACTTGGAGGTACCTGTCTTTTTCAGTGAACTGCGCGTTAAAACGCACTTTGTGTACTGCACAAATGTTGTCATCGTTCTACTGATATCAGACTATGCACGCCTCCTCAGGGAGAATCTACTAGTAATCACAGCTGTAGACGGACAAATATATATTGGGTGAGAGGGATGTTTACCTTCGCTACACTGCTTTCTAAAGAAACCCCCCCCCCCCCCAAATGAAATCCTATACATGCTGTTAGATCTGTGTTAGGGGCAATATTCCCCAGCATCTTAGTATGCCGATAATAGTTTCTGTGCAGAGCACTAATTGATTTACAGAGGACTGATGAGTGCAAACGTGGCGCTGCTGACGGGAATCAACAGAAGCCATGTGCAGAAGACAGTAGGAGCCTCCGTGGTGATGGATGGTCCTTGTTGGCTATCATCCGAGCTGATAGCATCCTACAGACACCTAACCCATTATCTTGTCATTTTGACCTAGATCAGTCCTGCAATATCCAGTAGGTCTTACCGTGAGAAGCAAACCCTCCGTTCGAAAATGATGTTAAATACGCCGTCATGTTCTGAACACTACCACACGTCCACTCTCCATCGGAAGAGACAAACGTCTCTGTTTAAAGGCCAAATTTATATTAAATGAAATTTACTGACTTTCAAATACATTTATTTGGATCGACTAGTAACACCAGGTTTTGGCCGTGCCATGGCTCAGGCCACCTCTCACAGCGGAGGCGCGGGTTCGATTCCGGGTCAGTCAATGTGGGATTTGTGGTTGACAAAGTGGCACCGGGACACGTTTTTCCCCGAGTACTTCGGTTATCCCCTGTTAGTTTCATTCCACCGGTGCTCCATTACACGGAAAAACGAAAAAAAAAACTATCATCTTCATCATCGGGTTGCACAATAAGCCTCAAAGCTGCGGTGCGTCCGTAGCATCTGCTGCGGGGCCCTTCACCCCCCCCCCCAAACACGCCAGGTTTTTGCCAGTGCACAAAGCGCCCAGTTGGCATTATCGCTTTTGGATGCTAGGAGTTCAAATCGCGACCCCCGATGACGGCTATTAAAACCGAGATTTTCACGTTTTTTAGTCTCTTCAGGGAAATTCTGTAATAGGTCTACTAACTTAAAACATACGCTAGCACCGCCCATTTCCACATCATTTCTCAGTTAGTCTACCTTAACATTCGGCGTTAGATAACCAACAAAGCTGGAAAAGCGTCCTTCAATTATGCAAAAGCCGACTGATAAATAATAAACGATAAAACTATCACAAAATAAAACATAATTTATTGGATTACACTGGGAGTTCAATTGAAAACCGAACCCACACGCAGGCAAATTTAACGGCAACATTACCTCATATACTACATACCAGTGGTATTCAACCTTTTTTGTTTGCTTACCCCCAGATATAATTTCTCTTCAACTTTGTACCCCCAAAGTTGTTGGTGCATAATTCAAGTTATACATATTCCATAATCTACATAAAAAGTAAGTTAAATAAATTACATCCAAAATAATGTATTAAATAATAAGTTTTAAATGAGAAAAAGGAGAGTCAAGTTATTAAAGAACAAATATATTATATGCACTATGTGGAATAAAATGAAACTAGCCGCCCAGATAAGAATCGCATAAAGGAGAGAGAGAGAGAGAGAGAGAGAGAGAGAAAATGGCGCTCCCAAATCGCATGTCCTTACGTCCGGGTCTCTTGTGGCTAACCCTAAATCTGGCCGTGATTATTCAGTGTTTATCATGAAATATATTTATTTTATTTTTAATTTTACGTACCCCCTAAAATGTCTTCGCGTACCCCCGGGGTACGCGTACCCCAGGTTGAATACCACTGCTATATACTACACACACACACCCACACACACAAAGCCCCATGTTAGAGCAGGTGTTTAAAATGACCCCTTTCAACTCTCAGACATGCCTGACGCCTGATGGCCAGTTGATCAAATACTGTTTGAAGTTCTTGTCTAGACATGGCCGATACTGCGCGGAAAGTTTAACGGCAGCTCCATGATTCGCACACCGCCAGTACTACCGGCGCGCGTACGGTACATTGCATCATATTAGTCCCACAGTCCAGTTTAATCTGCTGTCTGTATCAGACGTGTGAAGCGCAGTGTGACTTTATGTGTTATATGCAGAAACGTGAAAGCCGTTAAGCTAGCCATGCGTCTGGGTTCGGTTTTAAACTGAACACTGCAGGTTTACAGCCACGTATAATGGTGGCTTTACGTAATTTTCTGAACCCCTAGCAAGCTTACTTACTTTGGACTTGACAAGAACAGGAGCAGGGATAGCTCAGTCAGTATAGTGACTATATTACAGGCTAAATAGATTTATCTCTTCTTCAAAGCATCCAGACCGGCTCTGGGGTCGACACAGCCTCCTATTCAATGGGTACCAGATGTCTGTTTCCCTGGGGTTAAAGCGGACTGGGCGTGAAGCTGACCACTAACCATCTAGTGTTGAGATTAAAAATACTTGGAGCTATACCTCCGATCCCGTACACGCCTTCATGTCGTGAGAACGGACAACTTTGCCTTTACTAAAATTCGGACTGGACATGACTTGAGCCGTAGGTTAACGTATAGGTCCGGTCAGTTCGTGTCGTCAGGTACTCAAACTTGTCTCTCACAATTATTCAACCTTAATTGAAATTTCTTGGTTTGAATATCGCTAGAAACTCTTAAAAAGTTCTTACCACAGAGTGTATAAAATGAACGCACAGCGGTGAGATCGTGTACGTCAGAGGGCCCCCTTTTCAAAGACGGATGCAGGCTAGATCTATATAATAGTTGGTATCAGCTGCGGGGCGGAAGTCTGCCCTAAAAGTTGTAGGGAATATTCCACTTTGGTTCGCGAAACCCCTCCCCCAGCCCGTTTTGGTATACCAGCACCTCAAACGAAATCTGTATATTTCCTCAGAAATGGATAATGGTACAATTTATAAAAGAACTAAATTTAATTTCCCTTTCTGTTATTGAAGAACTAAGTGGTGGAAAGAAACGCTTTTCTGAACGTGTCTAGCATAGGATGTTGCACCTTGGCACTCAAGGACGGAATTTCACTACACAAGGCACAGATGTAATTCAAACAACACCTACGGTTATGAGTATAGACACAAAATGTCTTAAAAACTTATAGCCTACGTCACAAAGGCCTACCTACTGTTGTAACTAACACAGAATAGGGGGCGCACATATATACCATGCACTATCAGAGTAGTACTGTTATATCGTCATAAAAGGGAAACCAATTTGCTCCATCAAAGTTGTAAGGTAATCGAAATAGGCCTATGTGCGTGTAATGTGATGAGAATTTTACAGAATGCACGTTGTCAGTCTGCGTTCTGCGTGCATCACGTGACTTGCTGTCACTGACACGAAAACTCAAAAGACTAAGCTCGGTGCATTACACTTTGCGTGGTTTTACATCTGTGACTTGAGTGCCTGTGGCTATGTCTGTTGGCAACACTGATCCAGATGCCAGAAAAATGGCATGTCCAAAGAAAGATTACGATTAGGATAACATTAATAACTTCCATGATAACTGTTTTTTTTTTCAATGGCTCGACAGCCCCTTGGGGGCCTAGGCCGCCTCATTTTCCGAGGCTTCACGATCACACTCATTTACACACACCACATTTGGTAGGACTCCTCTGGACGAGGGACCAGCTCGTCGCAGAGACCTCTACCTGACAACACACACAAGACTCACAAGAGACAAACATCCATGCCACCGGTGGGATTCGAACCCACAATCCTAGTAAGCGAGCGGCCGCAGACCCACGCCTTAGACCGCACGGCCACTGGGATCGGCTGCATAATAACTATAGCTTTTGTTAATGAAATACAAGTAATATTTTAAAGTTTTAATGGGTGAAGATTTTGAAAAACTAATTTTTTATATTCCAAGAAGTAAGCACAGGGTGTTAAAGAACTAATATTACGCGCACATAACGCCCCCCCCCCCACAAGACACAGGTGGTTTACTAATTACAAGTGCAAACGGACGCGGGTTACTCAACCGAGAGTGTAGGTAGTCCGGGAGCTCTCAAGTAAGTCCAGTGAACCCGCTGACCAATTCATGTCACGCTCTGGGATCTTCAACGTCAAGTCTAAGTGGACTGTGGGCTCCTACACCCCCCGTGAAACAAAAAACTATTGTCTCTCAATTCCAGTGCAAATGTATCTGCACAGACCTGCTAGTGATTCAAGCAACAAGACATCTTAACACGATAAGACGTAACGGAAGCTTTCAGATTTGCACGATGATTAGATTTCTGGCCGCAGTATTCTAGGCTGTGACATCGTTTAGTCTTGTACGTGAATACTAACGATTCGAAGGACCATTCAGGCTCCATCTTCAGGGTCGAAATGCTCTCGAATGTTGCATCCCAACAGAGGTTACCAACGTATTACATTTTCCGGTTTTTACTGTGGTAAGCATTCTCGATTGTAACTCGGGGTAATGTTGTAGGTAAATACCGACGTTTCGGAAGCATATGCTGTCACTATCTTCACGATCACACGACATAGTGCCACAAACCAGACGACAAACACTGGCTAATTCCAGACTGCTGGGATATGAAGTATCCTTCTTGACGGTAGTCAAATGAAAATTACTCTGGAGTACAGATAACTTCCCTGAAACGTTGCTACCTATGTACCAATATACATAGCGCCACATCCAACAAGACATGTATCTTCAACAGTACCGCTGTGAGAACCTCAAATATCGCATAACTAAGGGCACAAACAGCACAAACAGCAATCCTAAGCAGACCGTGAAAGCGCGACACTGCAATAACACACCGTATTATACAGCCTGTCCGCTCACTACTTCTATCACGCATTTAATTAAAACACACAAAGTTGAACACACGGGAGACTCTACAAAACACGTACAAGGATAAACATAAAACACTTTTTTTTTTTTTCTAAAACGAAAACACTGCTTTCACCCTCACTTCGCTGTGGGAGACGTTCCCCTTTGGCGAACACAGATCACACGAGCAATATATTTTTTTATGGAAAACTAAAATTTTATTAGTCGGTGTCTACTGCCTCTCCCCATACAGAACCCCATTTATTCATACAGAAATATCCTCACGCTCTGTGTACAGTTCAAATATCGCTATCGAAAAAAATGAATATATCACAGGCTGTTCCACTCTTTTCAATATTGCGGTTATCGTTTGAGGAGGTGTTTTGGACATTTTTAATTACACATGGGGAAATCAAAGTCATAGCGGCTCTGTATACAGCGAAAGAGGCGGGTGGTGAACTTTATCGACCTTTTATGAGCTCCAGCAACTTGTTTCCAAGCTATGAAGCTCAGCACTCAATAACACACGCCATTTATGTTGTACGAAATTCAGGGCAAAAGGCTTGTGTAAAGGAAAGACAAATTAAAACCTCTACTGCCAAAGGTTGACAAATGATCGTTATTAAAACAAAATACACAAAAATAACCGACAAATAATCATTCTTTGACTTCCTTTCGCTTGCTGAGAACATTTCAATGTTATTAACTGTAAGTTTCAAACGACTGTCTATCTGTCTCCTGCATACTGGGAAGTTAATGCCTGGAGTCTGAAAATTAAAAGGTAAAAAGAGGTAAAGGTCACCCGCGAACAGGCCGTGAAGGCTACAGGGAGAGCAGAGGTATAGATCTACTCTCTTTTTTAACCTGGACGCTGGATCGGGGCAGGAAGAGGTCAGACAAAAAAAAAATCCTCAGTTACAATCACTGGTCTTGCAATGTTCAGAAGTGTCAATACGAAATCATTCCTGAAAACCGTCAGATGGGTACCAAACATTCATTTCCATTTCAATCAGAACGGGAAACGCAATAAACACCGCTGATATAATCAGCAAATCTTTAAACATCAACTTAATTTCTTTTTTATCTTCTTACTAAGGCTTATAACTTACAGGCCTACAGGCCTGGACCTCTGGCGCATTACTGCGGTCCAGTTACCTCTATGAACCGCCTGTGCATCTATCGTCCACAGACCAGGAGATGATTCCTGCTAGAAATGCGACAGATGCGCATGCGCATGATGAATGACGAGCTGCTACTACCCATCCTGAAAGCATTCGCACAGTGCACTCTCCCACTTTGTGTGTAGTTAATACAAATACCTATCTCTCCTACCAATAACAATCCAGTAGTACCCAATGTGGCCAGGAGTCCTCTGCGCCGCGCCAGGCACGCCCAGCCCACTCTGGTATCATCTCGTGTTCTGTGCACTGTACCTTAGGCCAATCAAGTAAATATATCTGCTTGCAGACGAATGCGAAATGTGGGCCATGGTTTTAAGACGCGGAATCACATTTCACATTTCATGAAGCGCCTGACTGAAGGGTTTTGTGGCAGACGTTATGTGTAATGTGCAGAAGGCTCAACTATTAGTGTCAGTTGGCTACGACAAGGCTTAGGATTCGTAACAGTGACGCAGCATACGGCCAGTGAGATTCACGTCTGAAACTTAGACAAATCACGGGATGTTAGTTCGGTAGTATGTTGCGGTGGCGCTGTTGGTTGAGGCAGAGCGCTACAAATCGGAAGATCTCGGATTCAATTCCCGATGGGGTCACTGGAATTCATTGACATAATCCTTCCAGCCGCACTATGGCTTTGGGGATCGACTCTGCCTCCAACAGAAATGAGTACCAGGGATGGCTCCTGGGGGTAAAGGTGGCCGGTGCGTAGAGTTGACAACCTTACCACCTTCATGTACCGATTGTCTACAAATCCTAGGAGCCTCAACCTCCTGAAGCCCTAAGGGACTGTCCAGGCCTGTAATGGGATAGCTTTACCTAAGTTTGTTGCCAACATCAACCATTCATCACTCCGTTTTGGGCGTCACTGACGGTAAGGAACACTATAAATCCTTCTTGTGCCAAATATTTACAATACATCTTACGTAACTGACGAATCTACTCGACACATTAACACTCTGAAGCGCAAAGTTATTTGCACAGTACACAATACTTCAGTTCGCACCTCACTGAAAACACGACCCCCGTTCATTACAATGACTAAACAGTGTTGTTTTGGGGAAGATGACTGGTAATGTGATAATCACACGAAACACATAAATACACTGCGTAACAAAATGCAGCGTTTTGTGCCTACGTGGCACAGTTCAAGCAAACCCAAAAATGAACCATAACTGCGCGCAGCACGTACCATGACTTATCTCTTATTCGACACACTTCCATATTTCTAGACATTCAAACCTAAAGGGTAGTTTCTCACTTCTGAACACAGCGCTGTTTTAAACTTGCGTCACTCTGCACACTTCGCTATAATATGCTTTCCTTTAATCTCTCCAGGCCTACACAATTTATTTTCTACGTTATTCTAAAACCAAATTTTATTAAAAATACTCTGTCCTTCTCTCTATTTTCACTGAGCGTTTAAGTCCATAATATTGGCGGGCCGGGATAGTGTAGTCGGTATAGCGACCCGCTACAGGGTGGACGGTCTAGGATCGAATCCCTGTGGGGCGAGATTTCCCTCAACCTTCCAGGTCCACCCACCCTCCTGTACAATGGGCACCGTGTCTGTTTCCCTGGGAGTACAGGGGCCGAAGCCTGGCGTTGACCGCCCACCCACATCTAGCGCCGAGGTTAAAGAAAGGGCAGAGTATGCCTCTACTCCCCCTCTGGGTCTTCATGGTCTGGTATAGGTGAACTTTACCCTTTACACTCGTTGCACGCAGCTCGCTGTTTTCACTTTCATTACGTACTGTCACCGAGTTCCTTCGTCCTGTCTCCATCAGCTGTCGCCAACTGACCTGTGTCGGCTCTCCACTATCGAAGACCCTCCCCAAGCACAGCACCAACTGTCTCGAATTTGCTTCTCCCGTCTGCACGCATTTTCTATGTCAACTACTGTCAGCTAATGAATATGAAAGGCTGTTCAGTTAATTTAAAAAAGCACGTAACATTGGTTTATATGCTGAACGCTTACTGCCAGATTTTCCCTATATCTGTAGATATAATATTGCTCCCTTCCATAAGAGAGTCATGATTTGTACTCATCATCAAATATCATTACAGCGATGACGTCACGGAGGATGAGATGGACGTATACATACAGGGTTCTGGATAGAAAAACTTTAAAGAGAACCCTTCGAAGATCCGCGCGTAGATGGGAGGACAGTTGGCAATAAAGCAGACCTTAATGAAATAGGATAATGGGGTGTGGATTGGATATATCTGGCTCAGCGCAGGGCCTAGTGGAGGGCTATTATGAACACGGTAATGAATCTTCGTGTATGAAACCAAGCATAAGTTTTAGAATAAGTCGACACAGTTTCACTGGTAAACAAATTCTTTTTGCTCGCCACAAATAGCTACATGTTTCGACTTTTATACCAAAGTCATCAGGCTAAACCACAATAAAGTACATCGAGTAAAACCCTGTATCACATCATTTAAAAAAAACAGTGTGGTTTAGCCTGATGATGAGCTTTGTTACAAAAGCCGAAACATGTAGATATTTATTGCAAAGAGGAAGAATCTGTTTACTAACGTTGTGTCGACTGAGTCAAAAAGAATTGTTGGTTTCATATTAGAACACACAACGGAACGCCACACACACACACACACACACACGCCTTTGTGTTTTAATTGAAAATTTCTTTAACTACTTGAGCAACGAAGCTCCAGCCAGGTGCAATTTGTTAAAGATTCTGAACAATGTGAAGTTCTAGGAGTAACGAAAATGATCTAGGCCCACAGGAGTCTTAATTCAATACAACTTGCGGAAACAAACTTTGAAAAACACAGACCTTATTAAGGCCAAATTTAAATAACTGGGTCTAATATTACTTTCTGCATCGCCTACAAATGCTAATTCACGTGAAAATCTCACAGTTATCGCAGACGGAGACTGGAAACCGCGTAATGCAGGTCAGTAATTACACTACGGCCTAACGAACTGTGGTAAACTGTTGGGACACCGCTGAATGACTTGATAAAGTTTGTTGCGTGTTTTCGTGCATTTAAATCAGACTGCACACCACATCACTTATACATGTTTTAGTTCGCCATTTTGTTTCGCAGACCCTTTTGTGTTCCATGTTGAAGTTTCAGTACAGATTAACGCCACAGGGAGACTCCTATCCAATTAGTGTACTACAGCTAAGAGTGAGAATGAGATGCAGAGTGAAGCAACGGGAAGTTTCTCGGTACAGCCTTCTAACTAACAGTCGGACCACGAGTGAATACAAAACAAAACGAACGTCCTACTGCAAAGGTTTCTGGTGGAGGAGGAGGCATGTCGAATTCAGCTTAATTGAAGCTGAAGGTGGAACGAATTGCACTGCAACGCCTGGGCGCGGCAGAGTGGATCGGACAAGTGTTACCTCGGACTACCGGTAGGGTCCTAGGGGATTTCCTGTCCAAAACAGTCACTGCTCCTATTTGCTGACCTACATCATCTAGGTGCACTCCGGACACAGAAGAGTGTGATGGCAACTGTTCACATAAAGGTAAAGTTCTCCCTAGAAAGGGCCATGAAGGCCCAGAGCGAGAGTAGAGGTATAGATCTACTCTTTCTTTAACCCTGGCACTAGATGATGGTTGGTGGTCAACTCCACGACCCGGTCGCTTTACCCTCGGGGAAAGAGACCCGGTACCCATTGTATAGGAGGCTGGGTGGGCCCCAGGGCTGGTGTGGACTGGTGCGGAAAATCTCGCCCCCACCGAGATTCGATCCCCGGACCGTCCAGCCTGTAGCGAGTCAGTATACCGACTACGCTATCCCGGCCCTGCAAATTTTCACATATCTATTACGAAACCATGATAGGTTACCATTCTTCAATCCCTTTCACAACGCTCAGACCAACAAAACGCACAATAATGTTCCGAGATATTATTTATATTACAATATCACTTTGAACACTATTACATGTTTCGATCCCAAAAGCATCATCATCAAGAATCGAAACACGTAATAGTGTTTAAAGTGATAATGTAGTACAAAATATCTGGGAACATTATTGTGCGTTTTGTTGGACTGAGCTTTGTGAGTTGATTATTGGCAGAGCACGGAGTGAACAATATATCGGCAGAGCACGGAATGAACAATATATCGGCAGAGCACGGAATGAACAATATATCGGCAGAACACGGAGTGAACAATATATCGGCAGAGCACGGAGTGAACAATATATCGGCAGAGCACGGAGTGAACAATATATCGGCAGAGCACGGAGTGAATAATATATCGGCAGAGCACGGAGTGAACAATATATCGGCAGAGCACGGAGTGAACAATATATCGGCAGAGCACGGAGTGAACAATATATCGGCAGAGCACGGAGTGAACAATATATCGGCAGAGCACGGAGTGAACAATATATCGGCAGAGCACGGAGTGAACAATATATCGGCAGAGCACGGAGTGAACAATATATCGGCAGAGCACGGAGTGAACAATATATCGGCAGAGCACGGAGTGAACAATACATCGGCAGAGCACGGAGTGAACAATATATCGGCAGAGCACGGAGTGAACAATATATCGGCAGAGCACGGAGTGAACAATATATCGGCAGAGCATGGAGTGAACAATATATCGGCAGAGCATGGAGTGAACAATATATCGGCACAGCATGGAGTGAACAATATATCGGCAGAGCATGGAGTGAACAATATATCGGCAGAGCATGGAGTGAACAATATATCGGCAGAGCATGGAGTGAACAATATATCGGCAGAGCACGGAGTGAACAATATATCGGCAGAACACGGAGTGAACAATATATCGGCAGAGCACGGAGTGAACAATATATCGGCAGAGCACGGAGTGAACAATATATCGGCAGAGCACGGAGTGAACAATATATCGGCAGAGCACGGAGTGAACAATATATCGGCAGAGCACGGAGTGAACAATATATCGGCAGAGCACGGAGTGAACAATATATCGGCAGAGCACGGAGTGAACAATATATCGGCAGAGCACGGAGTGAACAATATATCGGCAGAGCACGGAGTGAACAATATAAAGTTCTTCAATCCTTTATGACATGAAAACAGAATATTACAAACTTCCCAGTGACAGTGTTATTGTACAACTTCTTAATATTGCTAAATGTCCTATGGTAAAGCTCACAAGTCATTGTCGTCAATGGACCGAGGAAGTTGGCTTAAATTGTAAAGTTCCGACTTAATTCGTGAGGTTCTCGGTTTCACAATTAATCAATTTTCCTTCACTCCTCTGCCTATTCCAAACAAGATTATAAAACTAACATCCTCTATAATGTGCGACGTACAAAGTCGAGAAAATACTAAGTTACATTCATTTGAGGCATGATGAAATTACAGCACTCGTAGGGGCATCGCTCTGAACCAATCACATTGGTTCGGTATACGGAAACGTACGAGAAATCCCGAATCCTCACGATTCTTTTTTTCCAGCACACTTTCTGTGCATGATTTATACCACAGCAGGCAAGGAAAAGTTCAGTGTAAGATATCATGAAACAGGATTCAAAGGAGACTATGAAGAAATGGTAGATTATAACAAATTAGGTAATTACCTGTTGAATCTTCATAGGGTATTGTAGCAGCCTATCTCTCTGGATATTTCTGTGTTTCCTCTACTGGTTTAATTGAAAATGAGTTTTCCGCATAAATCACTGTCCTCCATTTTGTCGGCATGGTGGGTCTACACTGTTTGATAATCAACCCTTTTCCTCTTACATAAGATATATTTACTAATTCTGTAATTCCTAACTTCTAAGACTGAGGTCCTACCCAAAGCAGCGACAGCGCACAGAGGCCTCCTTTATACGGCGTCAAGGTATTTCTTGTTCTTCGGCCTCAATGCAGCCAGTACTTTAGGCAGAGACTCTTCGCCCAATACAACAGTTTCATCTAATTTTTATACCGCACACACCTATAAAGAAAGATAAACTTGTCCCTGTCCACGTCATGAACGCATACAGGAGGTGCAGAGATACAACTCCTCTCGTTCTTAACCTTGGCGACAGCCCCGGAAACCCCGGTACCCATTTAACACGAGGATGGGTGGCCCCCATATGCGGTCTGGGGGATTGGGAGCGGATTAAATCTCTTGCCCCTGCCGCGATTCGAACCCCTGATCGTGCAGACCCATAGCCTAGACACAATATCGACTACTCTATCTCTACTCATCTCTGTAAACCAGTTAATATTTAGAAACAAGACAGGCAGTGTACGTACAACGTAACAATAAGGCGCGTTTGCGTAACCACTGTTGCTGTGGAAAAGCAATAAGTATTACATATTCTGAGTGTGTGTTTATTCTTGCCTTAGTTATCCAGCATGCAAAGCGCATGCGCCGTATTATATTGTCATCTGTGGCCTTTCTGGCTCTATCATATTTTTCCACGTTATATCATAAACGGCACGATTTTCGGAAAAACGTTATTGAACATAAAATGTGTGTTTTGAATTTCTCTACAACGTTTCTTTGAAACATTTTTCTTCTAAGACGAATTCAGCGAGATAGTATCATAAACGTACGTAGGTCTTCATGTAAAGTACCCGTTATTCTTGTCAGATTTTAATGAAACTCGACTTTTATTGACAGATTTTCGAAAAATACTCAAATATCTAATTTAATGAAAATCCGTCCAGTGGGAGCCGGCTTGTTCCATCCGGGAAGGACGGACTGACAGACATGACGAAGGTAATAGTCGCTTTTCGCAATTTTGCGAACGCGCCTAGCAACAACTGTAACAATTACATGCAAGGAACCACGTGCCACCCACACCCAGCTACCATGGGATCCCAACTGCAATATAGCGCACATACCAAAATATGTAAGATTCTGAGTTAACCAGCACAAGCAGCGACAAGGGGACGCAGTCAACTCCAAATCTACTGCAGGGGAACAGAACACGCTATCTACACTTTGCATAATCAACCCGCAACTGCTGTGCTCGTTAAAAGTCCATCAACTTTTGGAACATCCTTCATACTTGTAACAAGAGACGAACGGCTTCCAAGCATAACATTCATGAAGTTAAGTCGTCAAATTCGAGACGCTATAACAAAAACCTGATTTATATTCAGGTTAAGAGACCTGTATATCCACAGGCATACGTATCCCTCTCAACAGAATGCTGGAGAAGAGATTTAAAACCGATGCAACATTTCTTTCATTCTAAACTCCAGCAAAACACGGCAACATGCATAAAAATGTAATGTAATGTAATGTAATGTAATGTACCCTGTAACAGCAGTCACAGGACCATAACAAATAGCTACTTCACTATGGCGAATTATAGGGCCAATGTCTTGGGATAACATAAGATTACAGACTCCTGCATTTGCAAGGAATTAACCTTTCGGACAGCTGAGACTCTCAATGCGTTAGAAAATAATGGATTTAAAGGTACAGAAGAGACGCACATTTATTGAAAAAACATGCCTAAATGCAACAGCCAAAAAAATAACTGGAGACAGTTAGATGCAATCATATTGGGAGAGAATCTACTGTGATTGCGTAAACAAATACAAAGGATCAAAATTATAAACGACAATGCAAGGCAGCTCAAACGAAACAAGCAATCTGGTCAATAAACAATAAAGTAAAATGTTAGACAAATATTATTTGGGAGCCACGGGAAAAATCGTGTCATGTATCTTTTTTACGTGTGATATCCCGTTGTGTACCAGTGATATAAATAAGGCTGAATGTCAGTCTCAACATAACCGTATCTCTATTGGACAATACCAAGGTTAGCGTGTTGACCTTGAACTCCTTTGTTCTGAATAACACCCTGACGATGGCACCCCGGTGCCGAAACATGTAGGACTTTTATACTTGCTTCTGAATGTATTTTATTAAGTGCATAATTTGTCTGATGTATTAATTATAAGAATATACACGGTACGAATACACATAAAATATGTTGTGCTGGTTATGCAGTTGGCCTTTGTGCTGTTAAGCTAGGATTTTAATAAATGGGAATTGAACTGGACTGAATTATTACTGTTAATGACGATGTAGTAGCAGCTGGAAGGGCACCAACCTCCTTGTCCTCCTCCACCATTCCTCCTACTACTAGTACTACTAAAATGTCTACTTCTTACCCGTTTGTCGTCACCATCGTCAGCAGAACCAGCGGAATAAAAAGCAACGTAATTTACAGCACTGGTACTACAGAGGCTTTCCAAACAAAAGGACATTTCAACACTTCACTAAAAACATATGTTTCTCTTCTCTCGCGGTCTTTTCTTTGTCGCTGCTTGTCTTTCTCTGCAGCTTTTTTTTGTCACTTTCTTTTGCCAGTACTTCTATTTGTCTATGCTTTATTGCTCTTTCGCCGTCTGTGCGCATTCACAGCTAGTATTACCATCTCGTGTGAAACCAACTGCCAAAGGAGCACTGTATTCAATACCATCGAATAGGCAGTTCGTCACTGCACGGTACTGGTATCTCCTTCCAACTGACTATTTATTTGTAGAGACTTTAAACACTGCGACGATAGGTGACCAGGTGTTAAGTCTTAAAACAAATATTAACTGAAATTACAGAGATTTTTCATACGGCTACTATATCAATATCATTGCCACACACTCAGTCTATACGCATGTAGACCCGTGTCCCTTACAGCTTCCTCGTACTTACCCGATCGATGCCACAGTCGTCTCTGGTGATTACAAACATATGCACTTCAGCACAACAGATATGCCGCGATGCAGGACTCGCCAGTTCTTCGGGTTCCGGCGAGTAAATGGCTCATGTAAGATATAATTCAGTAAATTAATATTACTGCTCATAAAGAGACAACTTGGAAAACCTTGGCGTAGATGGGGGATATTAAAACTGATCTTAAATTGACTGGGAGGCTGTGGACTACACTGTTCTGGTGCAGGACAGGGACAGGTGGCTTTCGCTTGTGAATGCGGTGATGAACTTTTGGCTTCCATAAAAGGCGGGGAATTTCTTAAATAGCTGATAACTATTGATTACTCAAGAAGGGCTCTGTTCCATGGAGTTGGTTGGTTGGTCAGTTAGTTAAGAAGCTTAGTTTTTTTTTATCTGTGCCGCAACAGCCCAACTCGGGCGTAGGCCGCCTCATTGTTGAGGTTTCTAGATCACACACAGACACACACTCGGTAGGACTCCTCTGAACGAGTGATCAGCCCGTCGCAGAGACCGCTACCTACACAACAAAACAAACACAAGAGACGAACATGCATGCCCTCAGTGGGATTCGAACCCACAATCCCAGCAAGCGACCGGCCACAGGCCCACGCCTTAGACCGCGCGGCCACTGTGATCGGCGCCCTATGTTATATAGGCGACGCAATTGTGAGCTATAAGGTTTGTCGGGGTTATATAACTATGTGACGCAATTGTGAGTTATGTTACTTGCAAGCGTTCCGCTATGTAGGCGACGCAACGGTGAGCTATAATATTTGTCGCGATCATGTTACGTATGCGACGAAAACTGAGACATTCGCCAGCGTTCTGCTTACTTAGGCGACGCAACTGTGAGATATGCTATTTGCCGGCTGTGTGTTATGCAGTCTACGCAATATATATGCAAATGCAGTGCTAAAAGGAGGACGCTAAGTTTGTAATATATGATGCGTAAGATCTGGAAATGGTTCCAGCCGGCCAGCAGTAGTTCCAGCCTATAAAACTGGTTAAAACTGCCTTGTAGAGAGAATACATGGCCGGCGATGTGCGTGTTGCAGATACGGACTATCGTCAGAAAGCGACACGTATCCCGAGTTGGCACATGCGTCCAGTTTCAAGACCCAGTTCGTAAAACGAATTCCGGATGTTCTGTCTTTACGGTCCCTAGGGACCTTATTAATAAGCTACATTGGTGCGTCCATCTGGTCATCCTTTGAACCGATTACAAACATCAGTGTTTAATCCCCGTATTGATGGGTGCATGTCAAACCTCGTGCCATTCCCAGTTCCAAATTACCCTGCGAGCCGTCACCCGCGTGCCAGCCTGGGATGGACGTTACACAACAGGCAGTCACACCACCAACGGTCATCTATTTCAGAACGAACATCACGTCACTAGGGGTCACACAATCATAACACTACGTGGTGCTGGATAAAATTAATGAATTCATATTGTAGCATAAATTAAGTTATAAGACCAACTGATGCACACTAAAACCACTTTTTAAGTAGCTTTATTATTAAAATTGTTAAAATTGTACCCCTACACTCTTGTAAAAAGACTCGTTAAAAGTTGTAAAATTATAAAAGTACTGTTACAAGATTTTAACTTATAATATATAAGTTTTAAAGTGCCGATAGAATATTTTAAATCATGTGTTTGAAGTGACTGTAGCTTTTAGCAAAAAACCCCCTGACGATGATCCTAGGATCGAAACACGTGTAGGGGTACAATTTTAACAATTTTAATAATAAAGCTACTTAAAAAGTGGTTTTAGTGTGCATCAGTTGGTCTATAACTTAATTTAATATGACGAAGATGCACGGTGTCAACAGTGTGAAATTCATATTGTAGCCTTATGGGTTATGCCACGATGTTATAGTCTAGTACAGCGGTATTCAACCTTTTTTGTTCGCGTACCCCCACATATAATTTATCTTCAACTTTGTACCCCCAACGTTGACGGTGCATAATTCAAGTTATACATAGTCTATAATCTACATATAAAATAAGTTAAATAAATTACATCCAAAATAATGTATTAAATAACAAGTTTTAAATGAAAAAATGAGAATCAAGCTATTAAATAACAAATATATTATTGTCTATCATATAAAAATTAATAAAGGAACAAAGGTATTTTAGCAAAGCAAAATTATATGCACTATGTGGAATAAAATGAAACTAGCCGCCCAGATAAAAACCGCATAAAGGAGAGATAGATAGATAGATAGATAGAGAGAGAGAGAGAGAGAGAGAGAGAGAGAGAGAGAGAGAGAGAGAGAGAGATGGCGCTCCCAAATCGCATGTCCTTACGTCCGGGTCTCTTGTGGCTAACCCTCAATCTGGCCCTGATTATTTAGTGTTTATCATGAAATAATATATTTATTTTTTTTATTTTACGTACCCCCTAAGATGTCTTCGCGTACCCCAGGTTGAATACCACTGGTCTAGTAGATGGCTGAAGACGCTTGGACAAACATACTTCGTACATCTTTAGGGTTAAAGATGGAGACGGTATATTGCCTCGAAACGCTCGTACTCACCTACCAGACTACACGGTGTCATCACCCAGAAAAATTACAACATGAATTTTCATCCCATAAAACCTCAAATCTTACAAACTTATCAAGTCGGACACTCATTCAGTGTAAGGGTATTCACATTTCACATGCTCACAGCTGTTTGAAAAATACACTTTGCGACAGTGATGGACAACCCGTGGCCCGCACTCCAGAGTTTTCAAATACACTTAACTTGATCTCCCGCATTAGAATGAAGGAAAACAGTTAGTGATTCAATATAGTCTTCTCGGGCGATCAGACGCGTTAACTGGTTTAAATACGTTTTCGGGGATTGGCTCCGTCCCCATCCCCAGGCAAATCAGTTTTGCCTGGGGATGGGGACGGAGCTAGTACCCGAAACGTTGTATTTAAACGAGTTGACGCGGCTGTGCGCCCGTGAAGATTATATTGAATCATGTCGCCGCGAAAGTTTTAAAACTTATATAGTTAGTGACTTGGTAAACAATATTTAAGCTGTAAAGGGATTCGTACACATCGCATCGTTACGTTAAGAACTTTTAAATGGGAAGAGAGAAAAATACGGAGTGGTAAGCTCTACCATCCTCCTCGCTCTTTTGGTTTTAAGTACCTTCGAATAATAAGCAGCACAAGTGTATTTCAATCACAATTTTATGGAATGGAATTCCGCGCATTTCTTAAAAAAAATACCACTGATAAAGAAACAGGAAAAAATTCTCATCGACGTTCTTCAAATTCTTAAACATTAACCTAAGCCGTATAAATTAAATTATAATTAACTGCTATATTAATTTTAGTAATAGTTAATTAATACCCGATCCCAGTGGCCGCGCGGTCTAAGGCGTGGGTCTACGGCCGCTCGCTTACTGGGATTGTGGGTTCGAATCCCGCCTAGGGCATGGATGTCTGTCTGTTGTGAGTGTTGTGTGTTGTCAGGTAGAGGTCTCTGCGACGGGCTGATCACTCGTCCAGAGGAGTCCTACCGACTGTGGTGTGTCTCAAATGTGTGATCGTGAAGCCTCGAAAAATGAGGCGGCCTAGGCCCCCAAGGGGCTGTCGAGCCATTGGAAGAAAAAAAAATTAATACCGATTTTAGTCCTTTTATCTTTTAGTATAAAATAAATTTTTCGTTAAAAAATAAGGCTTTATCCGTCAACTTGTTTGCTATCCGCTCAGCGGTTGCAGACTTTCAAATGGTCATTGTGCAGTAAACGATTACTATACAGAAACTTCTGTATTCGTGGGTTTAAGACGACGCTCGATCAGCTGCTGCAGTTACATCTACGGAGCACCGAATTAGGTCTGAATTTCATTTTGAACGTTATAATTTCTATATAGGCCAGGTGCACACCCTGAATGTTTCCTTGAGGGGTCTGACCGTGAGGCTATATATAATTTACGTTTGATAATAAAAATTATGTTAAAAATCATGTTGTAAGTACAACATAACACTGTCTGCAACTGTATTTATATACATACAAATATAACTACATGTTCCTTTACTCAATCACAGTGTCCTATCTTGTATATTTTTAATTTTATTAATTTATTTTTTAAAATTTCAATGTACTAGTCATCAACCGATTTCAGTGGCTGATTTCGGCTGAAGGGTAAATCACGTAAAACATTTGATATAATATCTACAAAATCAGTGTTTTTATAAATTTCAGTTCTGGGGTTTTGGGGGGGCTGCAGCCCGGCAGCCCCACCCCCCCTTTGGGTGCGCCCTTGATATAGGCTAATCACTCATTTTATTTTCACAGTTATTCGATCGCAGTATTAACTTATAAGCTTCCACAAGAAAGGTCACTTGCTGGATCTACTCACAACGTCAACATTCTGACAAAGCGGCTTGCAAGGAGTAAAATCTGGAACAGAACAAGGTTCTGAGGCATTTCTCATCAAATTTTCTAGCGAAATTTATTTTCTGGGAGCACATGACTACGTACTCCAGAGCTGAAGAATCGCAAATTTTTGCAACATACCTGTCCCTCCTTGTAAATGGACTCACACTTTTCAGCTCAATCCGTAGACTGTCTTATACGACAGGTCTACAGCCTCTTCCAACGTGAGTTCTCCACAGAATGCGATCTAGTGCTTCCTCTTCCAAGGTCCTGTAACTTCTACTTTCCTTAAGGTCATCCAGTAGCTTCTTACGTCTTCTTTCTCGTCGTCCCGTCGCTTATATCCTTCCCTCTAACTTTCCGTCAATCACGTGTTTTAAAAGGCAGTTTCTACGCAAGATGTGACCAATCAAGTTAGCCTTTCTTCTTTTTATTGTATGTACGATATTCCTCTCCTCCTTGACTCTGTGTAATACTTCTTCATTTCTCACACGATCGGTCCGACTGATCTTCTCCATTCTTCTCCAGCACGACATTTCAAAACTTTCCAGGTACTTCTGATCTACTTTCCGAAGTGTCCACTTTTCAGCTAGGGTGGAATAATTATGGACAGTCGCCAGTGTTCACTTGGTAGGAGACTGAAGCGAGAGAGGGATTTATTTAACGACGCTTTCAATTCCTCAGATTCTATGACGTCGACAGCAGATAATCGAACTGATTACGTCCGCAACAGGGGAAAATCGAAGTACTAAGCGAAAAACCTCTGCCATTGCGACTTTGTCCACCACAAATCCAACATGGACGTGGCTGGCTACGAACCATGGCTTCTGCGGTGAAAGGCCTGCCAGTAACCGCCTGAGCCACGGTACTGTCAGGAAGTAAAAGGAAATGACCTTATGATGTCAGTTGCCATCACAGTGTCTGCAGAGGTTTATTCTTCAATTTCCTCGATGTGGGCAACGTGAGTGCGCCTGTTCCATTGACACTGTGTCGCTTTAGAATGGGGAGGTAGGTGTACTTCTGAGCCCAGACTTCATCACATTCTGCTACAAAGCTAATTCTCTCTTCTGAACACGACTATATGACAGTTCGTTTTCAGCTGTTTTGGCACCCCTCGTTTCTGAACCAAATGTGTATGATTGTTCCTACAGATCCATTAGATACACCAACGTTGTAATCGATTTCACGTGTAGTCGCACATCTGTCAGACTGAAACATCAGTGACAGCTAGCAGGGCACCATGAAGAACGAACCTGTCACTCTGCTACAAATGCGCATGTGCAAACCAACAACCCCCCCCCCCCCCTTGGCTGTGACAAATATTATGCTAAATCTTTGCAAACAGCTGTCAATAAATATCAGAAGTGGAAGCTTCTTAAGGTCACGACACAGGGACTCCCTGATCTGCATCTGACATTATAATTTTCAATAACATAAATAATTCAACATTAGTATGCACCTCCGCCACTAGGAGTCCCACGCTTGCTTATCGTCGTTTGATTCCGACAGCAGCAGTGTAAATCCAATCACACACTGCATGGGAATTTCAGCCGTTCCGTTGCACCGTGCACCAGCTAAATGGCTCAGCACAAAAAACCGCCAAAGTATACGTTAATTTGTACGTAGTTTGTTTATACAAAACTTCTCCTAGATGTTTCGGTCATAGGACCATAAGAAAGATCTGATTTATACACACAGCCAGTTTTTTTAAGTTATTTTCACACGTTCTCATCGTAGTGACGATATTAATATGACTATTTTCTCACGATTGGTGATAAAAATCCGGAGCACCACTTCCTTCGGAGGGGAAGTAAAGCTGTCGGTCCCATGTCGTAGATTTACGGCATGTAAAAGAACCTTACGGGCATGAATAGAACTAGTAATGCTCGTAAGCAAAATTCAGCAGCCATTTCTCACCCAAGTCTCCTGACTTACTGCCAGATGGCTCTGGGAGTCACATCAGGATTGAGTCGAACAGCGCGGCCAGTGGGCTGGTCACTCACTGCCACAAATGCGCAAGACCAAGTAACCTCGGAAAGAGGAGGCCCAAGCTCATATAGGGCTGTCGAGCCATGGTTATTATTATATTATTATTATTTTCTCAGGATTAAGCAATAAAACAGAAATGTATTATTTTTACTGGCATTAAACAGTCAATATTAAAACCTAATGTGCAATTATTTTCACACTATCAAACCAAACTAAAACATATATAAAAATTAAAATTAATATAAATATTAAAATCAAAATTAATATATTAAAATCAATATAAAAACTTTATAAAATAACGTAAATAGTTACCTGGTTTGTGCTGGTATATACAGCCACACCCCGTTCATCTATCCAGTCATTTAAATAATTTCAGTTCATGCATAAAGTGTTCGTGTCTAATACGTCCTTCAGTTTCTAACGGGAATATTCTAAACTTCAGTACCTCCTGCTGTTTTGACTATACACGTAGGCCTTGTTTTACGCCTTCTTGCTTTAAAACACCCATTACCAAATTACAGAAATTCTTAATTTACGCCCTCAAATTTTCGGTTTAACGCCCTTTGGCTGGCCGCATTCTATTACGTTAACATCGTATTTCTGAAGGGTATATCATTTTTTATTTACGCCTTTTTTTTATTAACGCCCACTTTTTGAGGAAACAAGGTTTCCGTTAGAATATAACACACGTTACGAATCAAGAGGCCCAACTGGAATCACGTTACAGACTTTGTCGCCCACCCCGTACTCATTTTCAGCCTCAGAACAGGGAACGATCCTGTCTCCAAACCAAAGTGGTTTTGTTTTCAACAAGACGGACGAACTCCAAGGATCGAACGACGACAAACGTAACACACCACCGTCAGAATCCTACAGAAGCCTATGCGCCCAGATTCCTGGAACCTCGCATAATACAAGCTTCTTGCTAGACGGTGTGGCGGTATACAAGCCAGCACGACTCTAATCTTGCAGCGCGTTAGCTATAACTTTTTTGTGTTGTGTCGTGAAATGTGTCGCGTCTGAGGGTTCCTCTGACGGCCGAAGAATCTTTTTAGGCGCCTTCGCTAATCTTCAAAAAGCGGCGATTAGCTTGGTCATGACTGTCTGTCCGCATGGAACAACTCGGCTCCCACTGGAAGGATTTTCAACAAAATAAATATTTGTGGACTTTTCGAAAAACTGTCGAGAAAATTTTAAGTTTCATTAAAATCTGACAAGAATAACGGGTACTTAATATGGATACGTTTGTACATTTATGATAATATCTCGTTGAATTCTTCGTAGAATGAGAAATGTTTCAGACAAAAGTTGCAGACAAAATCAAAACACCCATTAACATGTTCAATAAGTTTTTTCCCCCCGCAAATCGTGCCGTTTATGAGATAATATGGAAAAAATATGGTAGAGCCGGACAGGCCACAGATGACAATATAATACGGCGCAGAAAAGATGCAATTTGAGCGAAGGATAATTAAGGCAAGTATACAAGACAGACACGCACTCATAATATGTAAAAGTATTGATTTTGCACGGCAACAGTGGTTACGCGAACGCTCCTCAATGTTACGTTATACGTACACTGCCTGTCTTCTTTGATATTTCTAGCAATGTCCATCGTCCCGGGTTTCACAAACCACGTAACGGAACTGTTTCCGTTTAATTTATCATAAAGGTAAAGCAATCCATTAGAGGCCTTGACAGGCCCTTAGGGCTCCAGGAGGTCGAGGCTCCCAGGTTTTTAGACAATCGGCACATGAAGGTGGTAAGGTTGTCAGCCCTACGCACCGGCCGCCTTTACCCCCCCCCCCCCCCCCAGGAAATATTCCTGGTACTCATTTCTGTTAGAGGCTGAGTCGACCCCAGGGCCATAGTGCGACCGAAACGATTATGTCAGTGAAAAATTCCAGTGACACTATCGGGAATCGAACCCGCGACGTTCCGGTTTGTAGCGCAGTGCCTCATCATGCCACACGATAAAATAACGTATTCTTACTCCACTGTTCCCTTAACATAGCTTATACCGTGGGCGAAATGTAGTATTTGAAATACGGCCAAAACGGCAAAGTCGACCAAAGTATCTTCCATCAAAGCACGCTGTCTTCCTGTTTCCATTCCATTTTTTTTTCAGTACCGAACAAATACGAGTTTTTGAACTATTTTTACGCCGTTTATTTTGCGCGGAACTATAAAACTGGAACACTTTCGGCGAACTGGAGATGACAGACGACTATTATGGCGCAGGAAAACGCTTCGTTACATTCTATATATCATTCCTCAACTGGGCCACATACAACAAGACCCACTTCCCCCCTCAATAATTGTCATTTGTGTACTGGTAACATTTAAAAGCGCCAATAACTACAGGCGGAAGACGGAGTACTCAGAAGACTTTATATGGGACAACAGACGTGCGAGGGACTGTACTAAGAGTCCAGAGCATCTTATACAGACCAAAACACGAACACAGCCAGTGTGGCAGCAAAAGACACAAAAAATTTAATAATCAGTTTCATTTTGTGTAAATTCAACGCGTTTTGAACCACAACTTTGTATCATGAATCAGGACGCAAAGAAGAGCGGTACATCACAAAAGCGGTCATCGCATTCACTTCTCGGCAGTACAAACAGCAGTAAGTATCTTATATTATCTTCACCTTACATTTTTTAACAACTCAAAAATTACACACCAACATAATGGTTTAAAGAATAAAAAGAGAAAATATAGAGCATTGTGTTGGTGTGTAATTTGTGAGCAGTAAGTATTTTTAAATTTTTCCCGGGCTCAGAAGTGGCTAATTCCGCTTCTGGTTCAGGCCTATAATATTTGTACGGTGTCACGTCATTAACACGTAAGCTGATAATAATTGTATTTTCTAAACAGTTATTGGAACATACTGTACAACTAATTTGACTCCAAAGCAATCCCACTACAGGCCTGGACAGGCCCTTAGGGTTCCAGGAGGTTGAGGCTCCCAGATTTCTAGACAATCGGCACATGGTGATAAGTTGTCAGCCTTACGCACCGGCAGCCTTTACCTCCCCCCCCCCCCCCCCCCAGGAAATATTCCTGGTAGTCATTTCTGTTAGAAACTGAGTCGACCCCAGGGCCGAAGTGCGGCCGGAAAAATTAAGTAAATGAAAAATCCCTATGACCCCAACCGGAATCGATCTAATTTGACTCTACTCTGTGTTTAATCACATTTTAAACAATCACTATACAGTTACACTGATTATAGAAGAAGTAAGCCTGAAGACGAGTACGGATTCTGTCCCCGAAACGTAGTGTGTTTAATTTCAACACATTAATTCATTCTGTAGTCTGTCTTACGGCAGGTCCATAGCCTCTCCCAGAGCGAGTTCTCTACAGAGACCGATCTAGTGCTTCCTCTTTCAATTTACGGTATCTTTTCTTTGTCTCAAGGTCATCCAGTAGCTTCTTACGTCTTCTTCCTCGTCTTCCTGTCACTTCTGTCCTTCAATAACGTGTTTCAGAAGGCAGTTCCTACGCAAGATGTGACCAATCCGGTTAGCTTTTCTTCTTTTTGTTGTATGTAAGATATTCCTCTCCACCTTGACTCTGTGTAATACTTCTTCATTTCTCACGCGATCGGTCCAACTGATCTTCTCAATCCTTCTCCAGCACCACGTTCCAAACCTTTCCAGGTATTTCCCATGTACTTTCCGAAGTGTCCACGTTTCAGCACCATACAAAGCTATGCTACAAATGTAGCACTTCACTAGTTCCTTTTTTAAATTTAAGTCCAATTTGGTGGTGAAAAGTCTTCTTCTTGTTGAATGCTACTCTTGCCATGGCAATTCTGGATTTAATTTCACGTGTACACCTTGCATCATTTGTTATCATGCTACCCAAATAATTGAAATATTCCACATTCTCCAATTGTTTTTTTATCTATCATAATTTTCATTGGGGATGGTTGCCTTGAGATTTTCATTACTTTAGTTTTTCCCACATTCATTTCCATTCCATAGCGTCTTCCAATTTCAATTAGTCTATCAACCATGCCCTGTAGCACGTTTTCTTCCCTAGCCAGTAGCACAAGGTCATCTGCATATTTCACAGTGCGAATTACTTGTCCTTCTATTTTGAAGTCTCCAAACCCTTCATGAGCTTCCTTGGTAAGGTACTCGCTGTATAAGTTGAACAGAATCGGTGACAAACAGCAGCCTTGTCTAACTCCTCTTCCAATCTTCACACTTCTCGTCTCCCCTTGGTCTAGTCCCACTTTGACACTCTGTCCCATGTACAATTTGCTGATCAATCTTCTTTCGCGCCAGTCTATCCCAATTCCCTTTAGGATCTACATTAATTTGGTCCAGTTGACACGGTCAAATGCCTTCTGCCAGTCTATGAAGCAAGCACACAATTCCTCATCTATGTCCAATGTTTCGTTCTGATATTATTCTCAGCATTCCAACTGCATCCCTAGTTCCTTTTCCTCTTCTAAATCCAAACTGATCTTCTCCAAGAGCATCCTTAGTCTTTCTTTCAATCCTTCTTCTAAATATCCTCGCTACTATCTTTGCTACATGTACGATGATGCTGATTGTGCGATGGTCGCTGCATTTTGTAGCCTTGGCTTCTTCTTTAAGAAAAACATTTTAACTTCAGTGAAACTTCTGGGCCACTCTCCATTTACACATATGCTGTTGATCAGCTGTGTTAGTCTGAGACCATCTTCTCCAACAATTCGAGTACATCCCCAGGTACATCATCATTTCCTGTAGCCTTCTTATCCCTCATCTCCTTTACAGTTTTTTCCACTTCACTTTGCAAAATATAAGGGCCTTTCTCGTCTGCACCTTCTTCCTCTTCAAGTTCAACTTATAGGCGTTCTGGTCGATTAGTTCTATCGTAGAGCTCTGTATCGATTGTATAGGAGGCTGGGTGGGCTCCGGGGTCGGTCTGAAAGGGTGCGGAGATCCTCGCCCCTACTGAGATTCGATCCCCGGACCGTCCAGCCCGTAGCCAATTCGTTATACCGACTACGCTATCCCGGTCCCTCTTAAAGCTACATCTGACAAATTTTTAAACTATAAATACATGAAAAAAACATTACAAATCCAAATTTAATTCAGTAGACTGCTTCGGCCTGCAGTTACTTCGAAATATGAAAATCTTGCCAGCCCCTTAACAGAATTGCCAACCGCTGATGAATGTAAGTGTGGTGGACAGTACGTCACGCCCCCCCCCCCCCCCCCCCACCACTTTCCAGAAACTCCATCCATCATTTAAGACTCGCCGCCATTTTGTAACAAGCAGTATTACGTTCTAACAACCAAAGTTCAAATGCCGGTGTACGAAACTCAGACCAGCTTTCAACAATTTCAGGGTGTAAATTTTTCCTTTCTCCCCACCTGTCATCTAAGTAGTGGTAAAAATGCCAGTTTAATTTGCACTGTGACTTTCTGCGGCGTTCACAGGTACTTACGAACGCTTCCGCAGAATATAACGCCTCTATCTTCACTTCAACCCTAGCAGAAGGAGGCAGCATGTGATTCGTAGCAGCGGTGGTAACCACCTACTAGACTAAACGGTGTCATATGCTTCGTAGCCGTAAAAGACCAGAAATTTCACCAATAAATTTCGCCAAAAAAATCTTGGCTGACCTCCCCAATCCAAATCAGTTCGACGACTTGGGAGACGAAATATTCCACAGCGCATGTGGTCGATCAATTTTGCGTTTCATTAAAAACAGCGATATGAAGAAGATGCAACGGTAATAAACGATACAACGTTGTTCAGAGCTGAATTAGGCCCATGACGACGCCAAATTAACAATGGATATCACCTAGCGAGATTTTAAATCACGTAACCTCGACAACATGACAAAAAAATTTTAAAATGAATGCGGCAAAGGGAAACGGGGAACCCCTACTTCCACAAATACCCTACGGTATGTCCGTAACTATTTAACAGAAGGATGTGTGTACGATAAACATACCTCACTGCAGTACAGCCACGTCCCTAGGGACATATGGGTCGTAAGCTATAAAAGCTACGTTATTACTGGAAGTAATTTTCGAATACGAGCCCATCGGGTGACGTTGGCTAGTGGTATAAATGCACCTGCTGTCCCTGTCTTGATTGACGACACTGGGCAAGTCGCAGGCTATGCCTACACATATTTTTTCAATCTCGTTATTTGCGTCTTTTCCATATGGCTCTTCATGCTCGTCTATTGCAGATAGGGGGACACCGTAACACTAACCGCACTGCATACACCGAAAATGTATTTTCCGACAGTCTTACTATGCAAATTCCGGTAATATTTACCACACTGAACACTACTTCAAGTAAAGGTCTACATGCATTTTACTTCGCGAACTAAATTTTTGCAGTACAACGAGACAGAAATGCACAAATACTGGAAGCCAGGTCGCCGTGGCGACTAATTTTGTACGATGGCGCCTAATACTTGTGGGTCCTCAGTATGGAACTTCATGTCACCCTTCTGGTGCCTACAATTTCGAGGCGGCTCCAAGATTTCTGAAAAATTTGTGTAATCCCTGGGATAAGTTGCCTTTAGGCGCTTTCGAATCTTTGAGGAGCGACTGATGAAGTGGCTCTGGGCGACAAATATCCGTACAACTCGCGAACTGCTGAAAGGATTTTCATGAAATTTAGTATTCGCTTCATTTACGAAGAACTGTTGAGCCATTTAAAATTTAATTTACGTGAGACAATTTTAATGACCACTTCACACGAAGACCTACACGCGTTTCTGTGCGCATCTCAAGCCAAATTCGCTAAACGTTTAGGACAGTGAGAAATATTTCCAAAGAAAAGATCTAATAACATAAATATTTTATGCGGAACGCATTTTTTTGACTGGGTCTTACGGCTTCGCGACGATTATACAAAAATACACAACTGTCTAGAACTTGGAATAACGTTGAGATCTGCGCTCTTTTGGCATATTACACAGCATCGAGTCTTGATCCTTCACCGACGTTTCGGGACAAGGTATCAGTCCCATCTTCAAGGGTCATGAAGTCCAAGAACTCTTTCCTCCCTTCTTTTCTCCTTAGACTGCTTGACCCTTGAAGATGTGACCGATACGTTGTCCCGAAACGTCGGTAAAAGATTACCCCTCGACGCTGAGTAATATCCCAAAAGAGCGCAGCTATCAACTCGCGGTTGAAGCTTGAAATCATAGAAGAATGTTATATACCGCAGTACATACACGTACAGACTTAAAACGTATATATTCGCGCCTGTTATTAGGTATACACTATACGATTTTAGAGCCTTGTTGAGAAATTTGACAATATTTCATACGGATGGTTGAAGATTGGGACTGGTAGGGCCACAAAAGACGTCGAGTTTTCTGGTCTTCTAGCTGAACGACCAATCTCTTAATGCGAAACAATAAATGTTTTCTTTGGGTAAATTTCAGAGTGTTTTTAGGCGCCTTCGCACAGTCGCGAAAACCGCCTACTAGCTTCATCATGTCCCCCAGGCTATTAGAATAACCAAGGAGGTATAAACATTACGCGAACGCGCAACAATATTACGTCACACGTTCTGCTTATCTTATGTTAATGCAGGAAGTACATACAGTAACCACGGTGCTTTCAAGAGGAAACAAGCAAGAGGAGTCTGCATCCCAGAGGCAGTAACGTGCACTGTTGGTATCCAAGATTTTAGACACAAATGACTTTAAGTATTATGTTATAACCCGTTGAAGATTAAAATTAATCTAAATTATATATACAGATTCAGTTCGTACCTCACAGTGAACACAATATGATTCCATGAGAAAGACCAATCAGATAATGTTTCATAGCGAAATAAGACTACTGTCTGTTTAATTTTGAGAACCATATGAAAACACAAATACAGAATGTGAGAAAAAATGCGGAGTTTTTAGTTTTAAAACCGGCGGTACAAACAGCAACCACTAGGCTTTACATAACGTTACCGTCTTTCTCCTCAATTTGCCCGGCGCTTCCTTCACGCTCACAGAGAAAGAACTAGCTCACGTTTCACATGCTCCACCTCAGGGAATATTTGACGTGTAGCCTCCCTAAGTCGGACTTTAACTCTAGCCAGTCTTATAGTAAGAATAAGTTTAATATCAATTTATTTAATTCATCTACACTCATGTAACTTAGTCGACTGCAATCTGTTACCACACAGCACGCGGTATACCTCCGTCATAGCCGGCACCAGCAGCACTTTTTCTCCTCCGTGACTAACATACAAATCCCCTCTGACCTACACCACAGCCTGGCAATACAGCAAGCCTCTATAGTGATACAATCCGATCCCTGGCTGTAAATTTGGGGTTAATCGAAGCCGTTTTGCCCCACAGAACAAAAGAACTATTTATATATTCACCCATCCCGTCGTAAAATTTTATAAGAGGGTTCTACGAAATGTCACAGCAAAACATCCCTTTATGTTTCCCAAACTTACCCTCACCCAGCTTGAATAGCTTTCAACGGTAACAATAGTTACCAATCTACACGTATGGCGGCGCCCGTGCACAAACCAGCATCACATTCTGCTCATACCTTCTTCCAGTTTATAACATGGCCGAACATGCAAGCAGTAATGCCAGTTAACATATTCTCAGAGGGCTGCCTGACATACTTAGTCTGCCACTCTATATAATACAAGCTGACATGACGCGAAACAATGCATTAATTAACATAGAAATGGCTACTAGTTCTCTTACTCTCTTCACTAGTTATCTTACTCTCCACTAGTTCTCTTACTCTCTTCACTAGTTCTCTTACTCTCTTCACTAGTTATCTTACTCTCTTCACTAGTTATCTTACTCTCTTCACTAGTTCTCTTACTCTCTTCACTAGTTCTCTTACTCTCTTCACTAGTTATCTTACTCTCTTCACTAGTTTCCCGCTCTTCATAAACTACTACAATGACGTAACACAAGAGCACTGTGCACAGTTATATATTCAATGGTGTTCTTGAAACACGGGGAAAAAAGGTAACTGACATGCCTCTCAGCTACTTTAAAAAGAGCTACCGGACTACATTTTGTATGGTTCCACATAAGACATTATTCGAAACAAACCAGTCACGTAAAGGCTAAAGACAGTTTTAAAACGACAGATGAACGTTTTAAAAGGATGTCATTGCGTTGTGTTTTTATAACAGAAATCAAGTCAAAATCCGTCCAAACACAATTAAATCCCATTTATTATAGAGAACTACATGTACATATTTCGACCTATTTCAGGTCATACTCAGATTCACAATCTGCGTTTAAAGCATACTGAGAAAGGAATATAAGTCCATAAAACGCGATTAAAACGCATTTTATGGACTTATATTACTTCCTAAATGTGTTTTAAAAACAAATTGTGAACCTGAGGATGACCTGAAATAGGTCGAAACACGCACATGTAGCTCTACATAATAAATGGAATTTAATTGTGTTTGGACAGATTTTGACTTGATTTCTGACAGATGAGGTAGTGTCTGAAACGTGTTTTGGAAATCACAACTTTAGATGTCATTTAATCGAGAAACGCAGAGCAAAACGAACTGCCACACCTTGCTGACTGACGTATCGAATTTTCACTGGAATGTCCAACAATCGGTCAAAAAGTGACTTTACATGACCTATAATTTCGTAACTAAATAACCTACAGTGATTACATCAGAAAAATTATTCGCCGAGCGATTATCATTTGTTTCCAGTGCTGAAGCAGAAAATGGCGGCCACGGATGATAGCGATGTGGAAACAGTTATGACACTACGCGTGATAACACAGGACACGGACTGATGTCAACAGGGAACAGAAAATTTTCTGCCACGATATGGTAAATATCTCAATTGTGGCGTGGAATATGTGCAGAAGTGGGAGTTCAGTCCAAGTAAATAACAACTGTTATTACAGTTGAAAATAAAGAAGCCAAAAAAAATGGGAGTTTTGGGGCTTTCGCAGCGTCGTGGCTTAGGTTTCCGTTGTTCAGGGATGTGGCGTCGCATCACTGGGCAATTCGTTCCAGACCATTCGAGACGACTTAGTGGTTTAAAATATCCAAGAAGACACTGGGATCAGTAAGTCGTCTCGAAACGTCGAGAATAAATTAAACAGTAACGCGACGCCACATGCCAGAACATAGACCTCAAACTAAAACATGCATTGTTAACACATTTTCTGACAGATTCGCGTAAAACGGAGCAGGGTTACGCATAAAAACACACTAAAACTACAGAGAACATGTAAGAAAAGCATTAGAGCGAAACGTTCGGGCAATGGAAGTTGCACTTCGGTCTCAACAGCATTACATGGCAACACAGGGGGCACGTGGGAAAAAATGAAAATAAGGAAATGTTAAATACAATACATGAACTACATTCCTCATGTATTATAGGCCTCGCCGTTGCTTAAACGGAGGCGAGTCCAGCTTCAAGTTCCTTGACCTTTACCCTACGACAAAAACACCTTGCCCCCCATTAGACAAGGGGTTCTGTTTGCCCTTTTGTCCGTCTACATGTGGCATAGAAGACAGGAAAGCTAATCACAGTCCTCATGCCCAAAGTACATTTACTGACCGCGATACCAGCAAAGCTTAACTTTATCACGTGGCGTTAAAACCGGACGGATACGAAACTGTCCAGATTCCCATTTTTACCTTTATCGGACATCTTTGAAGTTTATTTATTTATTTATTTACTTATTTGTGTATTATATAACGACTCTTTAAGTAAATGACAGCTACACAGGGTCGAATGATACAATTATCGGCCTACAGTGAAATGGAAAGGACATGGAAGGAAGGTGCGAGGAATTATGCCAACAACTGCCTCTTGGAACTGACGAAACGCACGAAACATACAGATATACAGTCGAACTCGGTTATAACGTTATGAAAGGGACTGGATATTTTGTGTCGTTATAAACGAGTGTTGTTATAACCAAGGAGTATAATGTTACGGTTAACAGTGAGGAATTAATTGATACCACCGAATATCTGACGTAATAGGCGAGGTGTCGTATAAACCGATGTCGTTATAACCGGGTTCGACCGTACATACATACATATATATATATATATATATATATATATACACATATATATATATACAAACACACACATATACACTGTGTACCTAAAATGCTTGGAAAAACATCAAGAGTTCTTCACATAAAAACATAGAAAAAAGTTCATTAATTCGCAACACTCAGACCAATGTGATATTATAATATAAATATCTAAGAAACAATATTGTGCATTTTGTTGGTCTGAGTGTTGCGAATTAGTTATCGACGGTGCACGAAATGAAGAAGTTGATAGAAGAATATGTCCGGAAATGAGCATTTTTTTCAGTTTAATTGAAAGACTGCATTCAAAAATAAGTACCTTAACTACGCAATATTTTACTTAGCCACAACTGACACAATACATTTACAATAAAAGTTCCCAATTTAATAACCGCTAAGTTCCTACTGCTTATCAAGTCACAATTCACAACAAACACTCAACATGTCCTCCACCTCAATCACTGCACGCACGGACACGTCTGATCGCGGACTGTCACACTCTTTCAAAGGTCCCAGAGCGGTTGCGATTGTTTTGAGAGGCATAAAAAATGCGCTGGTGAAGTGTCTCGTCGTTATCAATTGCAACTGAACACACTGGGGTACTTAAATGTCCCCACAGATAAAAATCTAAGGATTGAGGTCGGGAGAACGTGGGGGCTGTACATCGAAAACTAAGTGTTTGCGGACCTACAGTGATACGAAATTTTTTCCTCGTTTTGTGTGGGGAACTCACACCTCAAATTTGTCCAAGCATTTTAATCACACCTTGTATACATACAAATATACACAAACAAACATATATACATACATACGGTCTACATGATTGCAATAGTGTAATATTTAATCGACAAGTGATTACAAACAATACAAAAATAAATCTGTGTCTTTCCCCCGCTATACAGTCCTTCTGACTTCTGCAATATCTGGCACCAGGCTATAACTGCCACAGTACAGTCATGTTAAGTAAAAAAAAAGCTTGCTAACACGACTGAAAATGCTATTTGTGTTCTGAACAACGTCAATTTTGTCGGAGTATTAATGTCATGATTGGGGCACGCGGTGGCGCAGTTGGCTGTTAGCACTGCTCTACAAGCCGGAAGGTCGCGGGTTCGATTCCCGATGGTGTCATTGGAATTTTTCATTGACATGATCCTTTCTGTCGCACTATGACCCTGGGGCCGACTCAGCCCCTAACAGAAATGAGTACCAGGAGCATTTCCTTGGGGGTAAAGGCGGCCGGTGCGTAGGGCTGACAACCTTACCACCTTCATGCGCCGATTGTCTAGAAATCTGGGAGCCTCAACCTTCTGGAACCCTAAGGGCCTGTCAAGGCCTGTAATGGGATTGCTTTACCTGTTACTTAATGTCATGATTGATACCTGAGATATGGGACTTGACTTACTCCATCCCGTGACTTAACATGTCTTAGTTAAGTGTTTGTAAGTAAACTTACTACAACATACGTTTGTGGTATGCTTCAAGGCAATCCACTGATAATACATTTAATGCACACAACGCATCCAAAGCACAACGATCCAGCACAATCGCTCTAGGGGTTTGTTTGGACTTCTTGTTTGAGATGGGATCGCTGGATGTGAAAGGCAGCTCGATGCAGCATCTTCATCTTTTCAGTTCGTCTGTGCAAACAGACATCGCGTGGTCACTGTCATGTTTCCCGCTCTTATCACAGGGTTCTGAGAACGTCGCATTGCATTTCGCTTCCTCTATGGTTAAACACACATCAACAACAATACACATCTCATCCTAAGTTTCATAGAGACCAGAAAACATTACGTACAAATAAAAGAACAATTAGGGTTGACACGTTTTACGTGGCAATGTCACAGATCCAACGATAATTAGAAACACGTGCATACGGAATTACAGACACTTGTCACTTTTCAAAATACAGACAAAAATACACGACGAAAATGAAGTTGATGATGGTAAGAAAGAGAGGTGGATATATACGAAAAAACAGGTTTCTTATTAATGTAAAGCCGATCACTGAAATTGTGACGCAAATTTGTTCACTGGCAGGAACCTGTACTTGATATATTCTTCTGTTATGCATAACTTAAGAGGGTTCGTGGTCTAATGTTGGGCCACAACACTCTAATAAAACATCTGCATGTGATGGACTTGTGATTATCTCACATGTAGGATTAGGAAAACTCATCCGAGATCAATCCTGGCCTTTAGTAAGGCTGTAGGAAGGCCGTACCATGGCTCAGGCGGTTAGTCGCAGGCCTCTCACCGCGGAGGCCCGGGTTCGATCCCGGGTGTCCATGTGGTATTTGTAGTAGACAAAGTGGCACTGGGACAGATTTTCCCTGAGTACATTGGTTTTTTCCCTGTCAATTTCATTCCATCGGTGCTTCATTACACGGGAAAACCAAAAAAAACCTATCATCTTCATCACAGGGTTGCACAATAAGCGTTAAGGCTGCGGTGCGTCCGTAGCATCTGCTGCGGGGCCCTAAAAGAAACTGTAGGACTTGGATAAGGTTCTTTCCTAGAGAGAAAAGTTTAGAGAATAAGGGGGCACAATGGGCCTGATATAAAAAGGCCTACGTGCATGGGGCCTTTAAGGGCTCGAACCCATTATACATTCTATTCTATTCTATTCTACAGGGTCTGTATTTCAAGACAAAGCTATACTTCAGAGCTAACAGGAAGCTGAACCCTGTCTTTATTTTGCGAGTTAAACAGGGAAGAAACTGAAGTTTTCCACAAAACGCAGTCTTAAAAGTTCAAATACCAATAAAGCCCATTAAAATTTCCAAAATTTCTGTCAATATTCATTGATGTCAGGTACTTTTTTTTTAAAATAGGACTTCCCATTCGAATTCAGCGTTTCTCGTTTGTACAATAACGACTGAAAGTCCATGCCACCATAAATACGAAGGGGTCGCAGTTCCACTATGATGCAGTGAGCGCGTTAGAAGTCATTCTTTCTTTCTTTCTTTCTCCCTTTCATTCATTCTTATTATGACGATACTAATGATCTGACGGCGCTGAATGTCAGCATTACTGTCTTATAACATGCGACGCCACGTAATCTGACAAACAGGTACCATCGTTTCGGAGGAACCTGCTGCCTAGTTTTTCGGTGTTGAAGACGGGTTGCGTAAATAGTCTTCCCATAGATGATCATGGCGTGAGGTTTTGGGTTCTCAAGGCGGTCTTTTACCATAATAGTGTAGGTACGGGCTTGTCCGAAACGTCGGTACCTAAATACGCGGCATCACATTCCACGAGATCGAAACACGTCTGCTAGTCTTTTTAAATATGAAAGCTTTACGTACTGAGCGAAAGATGAAAAAATATCAATCAATAAATAATAAGAATAATAATATCAGTAATTAATATTTTACCTTGAATAAATGAAGAAAAGAAAAGATAAAGAACGGTGCAAAGCGAGTACAAGGAAAAAAATATGTATGTAGGCCTGCCAACCTAGGTTACATTTTTAACTCTTAAACCTGCAGCATACTGGCAGACTTAAAAGTTAAGAAACTGAAACCCGAAACTGTGACATCTACTGTACATCTCATTTCCATAACAGACAGTAAGCAGTTGATGCAGCGATCTTATCGCCCATTACATCCATAGCGGTGACTAAACCGATGGGCGTGCCTTCGACTACAGAAATAATTATACAAAACTCAAAATGCAAAATTAAATTTTTGAAAACTAAGAACTGATACTCTGAACCACTTGTTTTTTGGACTTTGTCCATCGTCTTTTAATTAAAATACGATGGACAAAGTCCAAAAAGAAAAACAAGTGGCTCAGAGTAGCATATACCATCGTCAGAACCTTTTAAAACTGAATTAAGAACTGATAGTGTTTCTAACACATACAGACACACACAAAAAAGTAAGAGAAGGGGGTAAGAGTTCGATGAAGTCTTTGCTAAGCTCAGGGGGCACCATTACATAAAATTTAAATAAATATCTACAATATTTGTACCAGAAAGTCATACTTCTGTTTTTCTATTAATTGCCTGGCTCTACACCATCAAGTGGGGGCAGGGGTAGTCACTCACTATCGTCTGTACGATTCGGGGTTCGATCCACAGTGGGGAAAAATTTCCTCTCAACACCCGTCCAGACCGGCCCTGGGGCCCACCCAGCTTCCTGTACAATGGGTACCGGGTCTCTTTCCCGGGGGTAAAGCGACGGAGGCGTGGCGTTGACCACCCAACTCCGGGTTAAGAACGAGTAAAACCATTCCTCTACTCTCCCTCTGTGCCTGCATGACATGTTACGGGGAGACCTTTACCTTTACACAACCAATTACATTAGGCCATATACATAAATAGGTGTACACGTACTATAAAGATAGTTCCGCACTGTAATTTCCGTGTGTCGCAAGCACCGACAGATTAAGCTCCACTGATTCTCAGAGCCCTTGACAACACATTTTAGCACACGCTTAAGGAATGGAACAAATTCGATATGAGTCACGGACATTTCAACCATCAGTTGCTTTTATTTTAATAAGAGCGTACTGAAAATCAAATTATTTAATTAAGACAACTGAAATTAATTTGCGTTGCGTAATCGGTGCTCATTATGTTCAGAACTCAAGCCTCAAATTTACTCGCTTTAATTTGGAGTGCTCTCTAATTAAGATTAGTTAAGAGTAACGTGCCTTTATATAGACTGATGATAAGTCGCTAAAGAAAAAAGAAACAGACACAAAGATTTTACGTTGTATTGACCGTGCATCTTATCACAATTGGAAGTGTTTATTTTCATACCAACTTATGCACAAAATTGGAAGTGTTTATTTTCATACCAACTTATGCACAAAATTGGAAGTGTTTATTTTCATACCAACTTATGCACAAAATTGGAAGTGTTTATTTTCATACCAACTTATGCACAAAATTGGAAGTGTTTATTTTCATACCAACTTATGCACAAAATTAGAAGTGTTTATTTTCATACCAACTTATGCACAAAATTGGAAGTGTTTATTTTCATACCAACTTATGCACAAAATTGGAAGTGTTTATTTTCATACCAACTTATGCACAAAATTGGAAGTGTTTATTTTCATACCAACTTACGCACAAAAATGCACGTATAGGGGTAAATTAATTAATAATACTGTAAGATTTTGTGCATAAGTTGGTATGAAAATAAACACAGACACAAAGAGTTTGCATATATAAAATTACGACTTCCGTAATAAAAGAACACTCTGCGTCATTTATAACAGCACAAATGATCCTTACAACAAAGGCAATGCGTAGGCAACATACGAGCGGTGTTCTATCCAGCACTGTAAGACGGATTATAATCAAATGTCGCTGGTTAACATTTACAGATGCGTATAACTGAACAGGCTGCCGCACATACATGATACTGATCTGTAACATTGTATTTAAACTGTAAAAGCTGTACCTCACAAAGCATTAGTCATTGTCTTCCAATTTCTCACAAGCGCATTATACAGTATTAAACCCTTCACGTGCCAACAGACACATTCACGTTCAAAATATCACAGACAGAACACATTATAAGCTACGGTGACTACCCCACGCCTTCGTCGTTCTGTTTACATCCAATCGGGTACAAGGAACACTGAACTCGTGCAGAATAAGACAGGCAGTGTACGTATAAACGTAGAATTGAGGCGCGTTCGCGTAACTACTCTTGCCGTGGAAAAGCAATAAGTATTATGTAGTCCGAGTGTGTGTCTGTACACTTACTTTTCCAGCATGCACAGCGCATGCGCCGTATTATATTGCCATCTGTGGGCTGTCTGGCTATACCAATTTTTTCCCCATTATCTAAAAAACGGCATGGTTTGCAGAAAGAAAAAGTTGGACATGAAACGTGTGTTTTGATTTCTTCTGCAACTTTTGTCCGAAACATTTCTCATTCTAAGAATACTTCAGCGAGATACTGTCATAAATGTACATTAGTCTTCACGTAAAATTCTTGTTATATGTTAATGAAACTTGAATTTTCTCGACAGATTTTCGAAAAATACTCAAATATCAAATTTCATGAAAATCCGTCCAGTGGGAGCGGAGTTGTTCCATGCGCACAGATAGACAGGACAGACAGACAGAAGGACAGAGAAGGACGGGCAGATATGACGAAGCTAATAGTAGCTTATCGCAATTTTGCAAACGCATAAAAATGAAGAGAATCCAAACATTTTCCACATTTCGAAACAACTTTCCGTAACGTTAAACACATCAATACATGGCATTTAGTTCATACAATTCTCTGCACAGAAGAAAGGAGAGGGCAACCCACGTAATACATCGCTGGACTGAAGTGGATATATAACTGACTATAAACAGAAATAATACGAGGCAGTAGGCTTATCGGCACCAGAAAGCATATAACACGTTCATCGAACCAGAAGGAACAAGAGACTTGGCAAACACACAGACGGGAGAACACATACAAATACATCTTACGGACATATGCACAATGTGAAGTGTAAACTGGATTCGTCTGGTACACGGTACGCCCCAATGACGAGCTCTTGTGAACACGGTGATGAACCTCAGTGTTCCATAAAACGCGGGAAATTTCTATATTAAGGGACTATTGCGAGTTCCCAAGCAAAATTCTGCCCGACACATTTCGTTCACTATTACAAACGTTACAACTACACATCATTTATATCCGTATTAACTAACTCCATGGAGCAGAGTCCTTCCTGAGAAGCCAGCAGGTCGTCAGCGAGTCCACAAATTCTCCGCGTTTTATGGAACCCGAAGGTTCATTACCGCATTCACAAGAGCCCGCCACCTGTCCCTATCCTCAGCCCTATCAATCCAGTCCATGCCCCCCATCCCACTTCTTGAAGGTCCATTTTAATATTATCCTCTCATCCACGCTTGGGTCTTTCAAGTGGTCTCCTTCCCTCACGTCTCCCCACCAAAATCCTGTATGCACCTCTTCCCCTCACCCATACGTGCTACATGTCCCGCCCACCTCATTCTTCTTGATTTGATCACCCGAATATTTGGTGATGAGTACAGATCATTAAGTTCCTCGTTATGTAGTATTCTCCATTCCCCTGTTACCCCGTCCCTCTTAAGCCCAAATATCCTCCTCAGCACCCTATTCTCCAACACCCTCAGCCTATGTTCCTCTCTCAGTGTGAGAGACCACGTCTCACACCCATACAAAACAACAGACAAAATTATAATTCTGTATTTCTTTAAGTAATTAATGCTAGTGATAATGGTTTCTGTCTGTTTAAGTAATGTTCTAAAATGCAAATTAGTTAATAGGTTATAACGCAAGCCACGTTGCTAATTGTTTATTTAATCACGGTATTTTTATGATTATATCCAGCCAATGGCACTGATAATAATTAAAGTGCAGAGAAAGGTGCATTGGCCGATGCCGGTGGCCGTGCGGCCTAAAGCATAGCTCTGCGCCCGCTCGATTGCTGGGATCGCGGGTTCGAATACCGCTGAGGCATGGATGTTCGTATGTTGTGTTTGTTTTGTGTTGTGTAGGTAGCGGCCTCTGCGACGAGCTGATCACTCGTTCAGAGGAGTCCTACCGCGTGTGAGTGTGTCTGCGTCTAATTGTGTGTTGTCTAGAAACCTCAACCATGAGGCGACCTAGGCCCGAGTTGGACTGTTTTGCCAGAGGAATAAAGGTGCCCTGAATGGCAACAGAAGACGTGAATATCTGCTTGAGGGCAACTATGCGCATCACAAGACCAGGTCGGACTATCCGGCAATGGGTTTACAGTTTGAAGACAGAAGACGGGTACATTGGAAAGGATGTAGAAGGATGCGGTGATTTCTTCAGTGTATGAGTTTAAGGAAAATCAAGACAGGGAACCCTGAGCAAGGTTCGTCGGTGAGCGGATTCAAACCGAGCTCCCTCGGCCTACGACATAACCAATGCAGCTCGGGTAATACAGACATCACACATATTAACCGTGTCACTTAACGACGCTGACAGGGTAAGACACTGTCGGTGATAGATGAATGAGAATGGAGCATTGGTGGAATGCTACTGACAAAACAAAAACCCAAGAACTCTGAAGACAACCTGTCCCAGTGCCACTCTGTCCTCTACAAATCCCATATGATCTGACAAGAGACAGAATTCGGTCTACGCTGACAGGCTGGCGACTAACAGCCTGAGCCATGACAGGGTCTCAGACGGTATCGTTTCTAGTTTTTATTGTTACAACCAGCGTGGTATTACAAACTGACCATTACAGGCCTTATCATTTCTAACTTCTTGTTTTTGTTACCACAAGTGGGGCATTACTGACTCACTGTTACAGACTTTGTCATTTTAACTTGTTTTTGTTACCACAACTGGGGCATTACTAACTCACTGTTACAGACTTCGTCATTTTAACTTGTTTTTGTTACAACTGGAGCATTACTAACTCACTGTTACAGACTTCGTCATCTTAACTTGTTTTTGTTACCACTACTGGGGCATTACTAACTCACTGTTACAGACTTCGTCATCTTAACTTGTTTTTGTTACCACAACTGGGGCATTACTAACTCACTGTTACAGACTTCGTCATTCTAACTTGTTTTTGTTACCACAAGTGGGGCATTACTGACTCACTGTTACAGACTTTGTCATTTTAACTTGTTTTTGTTACCACAACTGGGGCATTACTAACTCACTGTTACAGACTTCGTCATTTTAACTTGTTTTTGTTACAACTGGAGCATTACTAACTCACTGTTACAGACTTCGTCATTTTAACTTGTTTTTGTTACAACTGGAGCATTACTAACTCACTGTTACAGACTTCGTCATCTTAACTTGTTTTTGTTACCACAACTGGGGCATTACTAACTCACTGTTACAGACTTCGTCATTCTAACTTGTTTTTGTTACCACTACTGGGGCATTACTAACTCACTGTTACAGACTTCGTCATTTTAACTTGTTTTTGTTACCACTACTGGGGCATTACTAACTCACTGTTACAGACTTCGTCATCTTAACTTGTTTTTGTTACCACTACTGGGGCATTACTAACTCACTGTTACAGACTTCGTCATTCTAACTTGTTTTTGTTACCACTACTGGGGCATTACTAACTCACTGTTATAGACTTCGTCATTCTAACTTGTTTTTGTTACCACTACTGGGGCATTACTAACTCACTGTTACAGACTTCGTCATTCTAACTTGTTTTTGTTACCACTTCTGGGGCATTACTAACTCACTGTTATAGACTTCGTCATTCTAACTTGTTTTTGTTACCACTACTGGGGCATTACTAACTGACTGTTACAGACTGTCATTTTTAACTTGTTTTTGTTACCACAAGTGGGGCATTACTAACTCACTGTCACATACTTTGTAATTTTTAACTTGTCTTGTTACCACAAGTGGGGCATTACTAACTCACGGTCACAGACTTTGTAATTTTTAACTTGTCTTGTTACCACAAGTGGGGCATTACTAACTCACTGTTACACACTTTGTCATTTTAATTTGTTTTTGTTACCACAACTGGGGCATTACTAACTCACTGTTATAGACTTCGTCATTTTAACTTGTTTTTGTTACCACTACTGGGGCATTACTAACTCACTGTTACAGACTTCGTCATTCTAACTTGTTTTTGTTACCACTACTGGGGCATTACTAACTCACTGTTACAGACTGTCATTTTTAACTTGTTTTTGTTACCACAAGTGGGGCATTACTAACTCACTGTCACAGACTTTGTAATTTTTAACTTGTCTTGTTACCACAACTGGGGCATTACTAACTCACTGTTACAGGCTTTGTCATTTGTATCTTATTGTTATCTTAAAAAACTGGGGCATCGCAGACTAAGACACGTCTTACCATTTCTAATTTCTTGTTACTGTACGAGACTTGATATTCTCACTGTGGTGCTAATGAAGATTCCAGACGTCTGGGACATGACGCCGTACAAATTTGTAATAAAAGTACTCACATACAAATCTATACGGTATAACACCTCACAGGACACTACTACGACGACATAGCAATTACGCGCCTATCCTTACAGACTGCAACAATCCTAATTGCCTGCTTATGCCAACTGTTAGGATGTAGAGGGCCTACAGGCTTACTGATTCTGGTCTTACGATTTCTAGCGTTTTGTCACAGTTACGATAGGAGGGCATGGCGGAATGGCACAAATCTCACCAATTGACCTACTGACATACAGACATAGTCGATGCCATTTTTGTCACTGCTCAGGGGCGTAGTCGGTGGATAGCACGGCATGTAACAGGAGAAACTGTCATGTCAAACAGAACACACACCCAGGAGTAAATTTAGATTATGGAACTGCGCATACCAAGAGTGCGCTCTCATATTGCAAAGTATACAAAATACAGCAGGCTAATTACGGGAACAGCCTAAATACAAACACTACGTACCACAATTTACACAAGCACAGAACGGTGCACGCATACTAGAAGCAACCACATGACAATATTTACTAATATTAACTGCCACTGAACCGGCCAGAGGGTCTAAACTATGAAAATGAAGAACAGGCTGCCTGAGGCAAATGTAATAACATTCAGTCCGTGATCGCCGACAATGGGTAAATCATTAGTGGACAGGAGAATATAAAATGATGAAAAAATAACAATTTAGCTAGAGCCTAAATAGTGTACTACTACTAATACTACTAATACTACTACTAACTTAGTCACGGAACCTAATTAGTAAAGCACCAATACTACTACTACCACCACCACCACTTTCTACTACTACTACTACTACTACTACCACCACCACTAATAATAATAATAATAATAATAATAATAATAATAATAATATCTTCAGAGTACTGTTTTCAAATACGTTATTTACCATTAAAGGAAAGGACATGATAACATGATGATACAGCCCAACAATTACAAATATGTAGTACTTCAAGATTAGTGGGGTGGTGGCGGTGGTGAAGACGATGGTAATAACTTCTGTGTACAGAGTTTAAAATACACTCTTTAAGACTGAAGGCATGACGATAAAATCATGACGATAAATCCTAATAGTTACAAATATACGTTTGTACTTCCCGGTTATTAGAATTATGGCGCTGCAGGGTACGAAATGCGTACCTTAATACTATTCATATTCCGTGCATTAAGCTTATTATTCATATAATTATATGAGTAATACGGAATAGGTATAGCAGCTTCAGGCACAGATAACGTCAGCGACCAGTTCATGTGGGATTTGTGGTGGGCGAAGTGGCACTAGGACAGGGTTTTCCTCGAGTACTTCGGTCTTCCCCTGTCAGTTTCATTCCACCGGTGCTCCATTACACGGAAAAATAAAAAAAGCTAATCATCTTCATCACAGGGTTGCACAATAAGCCTCAAGCTGCGGTGCGTCCGTAGCATCTGCTGCGGGGTCCTTCACCCCACCCCCAGCCAAAAAAAAAGTCAGCGAGCCTATGCTGATGTCAAGTCGAGAATATACACGAAGTCTTGTGCACATAGATCAGCGCATTTCTGCAGTCAGAGCGGTGTAGATGCCAGTATTCACTTACGTACTAAGTATCTGCAGTCACGTGACTGAGGTAGGGGGACCGTACGGTTTGCGAGACCCGCGCTGAAGATTGTCCTGCAAGATGACGGGGACTTTGTGGATGTAATCCTGCTATACTTCACGACTTTGCACCTGTTCTATGTACTGTACAAGCATAGAAAGCAGACGATACTTGCCCCACATAACCCACTAACGCATTCGAAATAATGTCCGAATGCTGGACGTTTCGGACGCTAAGTAAATAATACCCCCACCCTTCCTAGTGAGGTCCAAGTGGCTAAGACTCTATTACCTGTTCTAAAAACGTATTACTGTGTCTGGGTTCTGTTACACTATCGGCCCTCTTTCACTCTAGTGATCGACCCCCTATCGTTGTAGTGTTGACTTCGTATCTCAAATGTCCCCTTTCTCCCCCTCTTCGCTATCGTCCGCTTCAGATCATTTACGACTGATACAAATATACTGTGGACACGCGGTGGCGCAGTTGGTTGAGGCACTGCGCTACAAGTCGGAAGGTCGCGGGTTCGATTCCCGATGGTGTCATTGAAATTTTTCATTTTCCTTTCGGTCGCACTATGAGTACCAGGAATAGTTCCTGGGGGGTAAAGGCGGCCGGTGCGTAGGGCTGACAACCTTATCACCTTCATATGCCGATTGTCTATAAATCTGGAAGCCTCAACCTCCCGGAACCCTAAGGGCCTGTCCAGGCCTGTAATGGGATTGCTTTATCTTGCTTTACAAATATAGCGGTCTTACCGAGAAAACTGTTCCTGACACAGACTGACCACACTGCAAACAACACAATTATTTCAACGCAGTACTTTAAACACACAAAACATAAAACGATATAAGCCGCAGAGACACGTATCATATGAACAATTTTTTTTGTACGATATACACACCTTCGGACGCCTACACACGATGTTTCTCACGTGGCTTAGGGATTAAGTGAGTCGTTATGCATTACAGACAAATCCGTCAGTAAAGCATTACCACAGAACCTTTTCCATTTCCTTCATCACTGTACCACATATGGTTGATTTTTTAACGGCCCCGCAGCAGATGTTACAGACGCACCGCAGCCTTGAGGCTTATTGTGCAACCCTATGATGAAGATGATTAGTTTCTTTTTTCGTTTTTCCATGTAGTGGAGCACCGGTGGAATGAAATTGATGGGGGAAAACCGAAGTAATAGGAGCAAAAACCTGTCCCAGTGCCACTTTATCCACCACAAATCCCACATGGACTGACCCGGGATCGAACACGGGCCTCCGCGGTGAGAGGCCGGCGACTAACCGCCTGAGCCATGGCACGGCCTATGGTTGAAGTTAGTTATGTGGGTTGATACATGATTATGCCACAGAAATGTAAACGCACCACGGCAGCCGTCGTGAGAGCTTTATGGAATGCGAAGACTGCCTCCGCCTGGAATTTAGAATCCGTACTTCCCCTGTAGTTCAACTTACCTTAAGTCACAGACAGGTCTCGAAGTGCGGACCTCGAACTTACAGGGCCTCGTATGTCTCGACAAAGGACAGAGCTCTTGCCTTGAAATACTGCAAACTTCTCTTTGAATTTGGCTTACAGTCCTTGCAAAAAATGTGGATTGCCCTACATTTTCTGTTCTGAAAACTCCCTGAATAATGGCGTTACGATTCATCTAACATAACGGTATGAATTTGTCTGAAAAATAAGGGCCCTATGATTCTGCGCGTCTCGCTACACTTTCAGATAATGTAAAAAATAAACTTTACAAATTGCATGCGAATTTTCGTAACATTAACATGTTATTCTGGCCGTCCTATTTAATATAAACAATGCATCTGATAACAATAAGTCTTCAAATTTTACTTCTATCTAGCACTGAACACGTAATTCGATATTTCCCCACCATTTTCTTTACTGTTCTCATCCACGGAAATCCTGACAGAGGATATATTTTTCAGAAAACGTCCTACGAAATTTTTGCACCACACATATTTTGCAAAACCACTGCAAACGAACACTATTTGCCGAACACAAAACACAAGCAAGAGCCTCTTCCTATGAGACACAAAGCACAACTCAGCAAGACTAATGGCGCAGTATAGAAAACAGGACTCGTCCCACTCGCCTTCCGTCACGGAGCTCGTACTTCCTCATGCTCGGTAAGACGATTAAAAACATATGCTTTATACAGTACACCCAGAAAACTTCCACTCTCCCATCTACATCGTTTCGAGTTTGCTGTAAGTTCCGGCACTGTCATACTGTAGCGCGAACTGAAGACAGACGATGTTAACAGAACATTCGATTATTTACGAATTGTAAAAGGCAGAAGCAACATGTCATGAAGGAACAGAGATGGGGTAGAGGTATGGCTCTACTCATTCTCAACCTCGGCGCTAGACGGGGTTGGCTTTAACACCGAGAAAGAGCCCCGGTACCCCTTGTAGAGAAGGCTGCGTGGGCCCTAGGGCCGGTCTGGAGGGGTGTGGAGAACAGGAAGTCGATTTAAGAAATGTGCCCAATCATATTTAATGACCGTAAGAGAAGAAGAACGGCTGTTAAGATGGGAAAGGAGAGTCTTAAGAAAGATATTTGGAGCAACGAACGATAAAGATGGTTGGAGAATGAGGACAAATATAGAGATACAAGTGATTAACTCACTTAATGTGAAATAGAGATACAAGAATTGTTCAAACAACCAGATATAGTTGTGACAATTAAGAAGGGGAGAATAAGGTGGGCAGGTCATGTCCAGAGAATGCCGGAAACAAGGAGTGTTAAGAAAGTTTTTTTTAGGAAAACCTGATGGGAGAAGGAGAAGAGGTAGACCCAGGAAAAGATGGCTAGATGACTTAGAGGAGGACCTCAGAAAGCTAGGAGTCAAAGGATGGAGAAGGAAGGCTGAGGACCGAGAGGAATGGAGGCATGTGGTCAAGAAGTCCGAGGCCCTACATGGGCTGTAGCGCCGACCAGAAGAAGAAGAAGAAGAAGCCCAAACATATTAATCAGTAAACATCGTCTCAATACTACTGATTCCAGTGTCGCATGGCTCCATTACAACATTAATACGTCTCTTAACCAGTAGCAGCAAAGTGTGGCAGTCCTCAAAGCTATGTATTAAACACTGCCAGGTCGATCTTTGAAAGAAAAGTCAACAACACTTTATCTATATACGAGGATATTAATCTAAAAATTATTGCGCACAATAAATCTGTCAAAGTTTTCAAATAACGAGCTTCAGTTGGTACACGGTTGCGAGCCATGAAGTGGGTGGGATTAAGGCAGCCGATGTTGGGCGTGACGAAATGAAACGTCTCGACTACAGGGCGTGGCACCTTTCTTATGCGTATACTTGGCTAATTGCAAAGTCGTAAACTTCATTTAGATAATCTCTATTTGTCGGCTCCACAGAGACCACAGGGCGTGTTAAACTAATTTTATTGTGAAATAATCACATTTACAATGTCTCCATCGCCGATCCCAGTGGCCGCGTGGTCTAAGGCGTGGGTCTGCGTCCGTTCGCTTGCTGGGATTGCCGGGGGAATGGATGTCTGTCTCTTGTGAGTGTTGTGTGTTGTCAGGTAGAGGTCTCTGCGATGGGCTGGTCACTCGTCCAGAGGAGTCCTACCGAGTGTGGCGTGTCTAAATGAGTGTGATCGTGAAGACTCGACAATGAGGCTTTGGCCCGCTAGGGCTGTGGAGCCAATGGGAAAGAAAAAATAATGAGTCCATCAAACAGTACATCCTCTCTTCCTTCCTCTCAGTTATTTCCCTCTGTTACGCTTTCATCCTTCGACATCCGGAATTACAAAGCGAACAGTGAGACATTCCTGGCCGAATGCCGGATATTTCAGTCCGGAGCAATAAGTACCTCAGCCCGAGCCTGATAAATGCTCACTACTTCAGTGAACCTTAGAGAAGTTTACAGAACTTACGATCCAAGATGAATGAGAACACCTTTTCCCTGAAGTTCCAGGCTAGTGTATATTGCTCAGGCCCTGATTAACTTAATGAGCTGAAAACGGACATATCAGGTATAACCAGGTACGTTTGTTACACGTTTACAAAAAGGGATCTTCCACAAAGAGGAACAGGACTTGAGACAAGGACCGGGGTTTATGATATAGTGGTGAACTGTAGAATTAGGCACGACAGCATAATTTGGTGACAATAGCTAAGGCTTTACTTCGAATTAATCCAAATTTGGAGGGCTATAAAGACAGAATTTCAGTTAACGAATATTTAAAAACAAGTTACCATCTCACAGCAATACACTGAAACAGTCTCCAGTTGATGATTTTTACGGAAATATTCGCTGTCCTCCCCCCCCCCCCCCCCCCCGTAGGCAAAGTGCAGGGGGTTTTCTTAATTTAAAGCTGGCTGTGGAGTACACAGGAGTACACACAGTTATGACTGTGCTTCAAACAATTAAAACACACTAGCAACGATATGCGTCACTTTTAACATCCAACACTACAATCTGTTGGTGTTACCCGAACACTTATCACATCCGTAATTCTTTTAACGGCACACTACAACTGCAACAGAGAACTAAATTTATAACAACACTACAACTATTATGTCATTTATTGTACAAAACATAAAACCAGAGAAAAATGCTTCATAGAAACGACATTATACGCAAAACAACTTGTATAAGGACAGAGCGACAGAACCTTACATACACAAACGCAGATATTTACTGTGCATGGTAGACTCTCGGTGTGACACCGTAGACTGAGCCACCTTCATGAGCACCACCATCAACAGTAACTGTTGCTGCCACTGCTACCAATATTCTTCCAATTTTCAAAGATAAACTTAATGTAATACATTATATAATCAGTAATATACAGTCGAACTCGGTTATAACGTCATCAAGGGTATCGAATATTGTGTGTCGTTATAAACGAGTGCTGTTATAACCGGGGAGTATGATGTTATGGTTAACAGTGAGGAATTAATTAGTACCACAGAATATCTTATATTAAAGATGAGGTGTCATATAAATCGATGTCGTTATAACCGGGTTCGACTTATAAAGCTATTATTTTATTTTTAATTTGAATTTTTAATTTTGTATCATCATTATTGTACTCAAAACCTCGTGGAACACTGCGCAAAAGATCATGACACATCAACTGATAACCATTATTCTACACTATACCAGATAATGTGTTTATCATACCATTCTCAGAATCACACCACTTAGAAGACCCAGGGGTAGATGGGAGGATAATATTAAAACGGATCTTCAAGACGTGGGATGGGGGCATGGACTGGATTGATATGGCTCAGGATAGGGACAGGTGGCGGGCTCTTGTGAGTGCGGTAATGAACCTTCGGGTCCCATAAAATGCGGGGAATTTCTTGACTAGCAGAGGGCCTGTTAGCTTCTCAAGAAGGACTCTGCTCCATGGAGTTAGTTAGTTAGTTAGTTATTCTTAGAATCACACTACAAATTGTAAACTCCGTGACATAGTACACAGACTTTACAAAGGCGTTCTTTACGGTTTCACAGTAATGAAATTTTATTTACACCCATGAAAAAAAAAGTACGGTCTTCCCTGCGCCGATTTTCAGAAAAATAAAAAATGTTCAACCGAATTATGTACAGATGTTCTATACTAAATTTTACCCAAATCGGATGATAAACGTGGAAAGTACAGATAGAAATTAATTTCAGCCCTTAAGTAAAGTATGGCTTCCATTGCGCCGATTTCGACAAAACTGAGTCAATTAATAAACTTTTATGGACACATTCATTCATTCATTCATTCATTCATTCATTCATTCACTTGTTAACTAGTTTGTCTTGCGACAGGTCCGTTGCATCTTACAGCGACAGTTCTCCACACAGTGCGATCCAGTAATTCCTCTTTCAATTTCCAGTAGCCTCTCGTTTGCCTAAAATCATCCAGTAGCTGCTTACGTTTTCTTCCTCGTCTTCCCGTCACTTATACCCTTCCCTCTATCTTTCCTTCAATAATGTGTGTTTGAACACAGTTCCTACGCAAGATGAGACCAATCCAGTTAGCCTTCCTTCGTTTTATTGCACATACAATGTTACTTTCTTCATTAACTCTATGTAATACTTCTTCATTTCTCACACGATCGGTCCAACTGATCTTCTCCATCCTCCTCCAGCACCACATTTCAAGACATCACGGTACTTCTGATCCATTCTCCGAAGTGTCCAAGTTTCAGCACCATACAAAGCCGTGCTCCAAATGCAGCACTTCAATAGTTTCTTCCTTAAATTTAAGTCCAGTCTGATGGTGAAAAGTCTTCTTCCTGCCGAATATTTTTTTTTACAAACCGGGTCAAAAATGTGGACAATATGGAAAAAATGTCAATTACGCCTTTAAGTAAAGCACGACTCATTGCTCCGATTTTCACTAAACACACGTGAGCCCAACGATATTACGCAAACATCTCCTGTATCAAAGCCGATTTTCACGAAACTATGGTCTGGTCGACAACGTTTTGTAAAGAACTCCTACACCAAATTCGTGAAACTCGTACGAAGTATTAGGTCACTGACACTAAGTCACAGACAAGGGATGCCGTTCTTTCTTGTTCTTTCACTTGGCGTGAGTAGGACAAACTAAGAGTTCGAAGATAACTAGTTCCAAGCAGGGATACGAACCCAGGGTCACCAAAATGCAAGCGGCAAGGTTCTGTGTTTGCATTTGGACGGAAACCGGGTCACTTTGCGACTGCTTCGTGGCACTTTCGTTTCTCCATGTGAATGCCAATATAATACCGTCAATCACAAAACGGTCGTTTTTCTCCAAATTCTTGTCTATTCACCGCTTACAATAACTTACGTTATCATTCGATGTGCTAACCTTTGCACAGTGGACTGTGAATTAATCGATTGCCATTTACCGCTAACATACACAATGTCTGAAGCTACTGTGAAATAAAATGTGGATTAATTCTAATTCTTCGTTGTTGTTGTGCTGTGGGCCCATGCATTTTTTTTTTTTGGTGAAGGGCTCCGCAGAAGCTACGGACGCACCGCAGCCTTGAGGCTTATGTGCAACCCTGTGATGAAGATAATTCGTTTTTTTTTCATTTTTCCAAGTAATGGAGTACCGGTGGAATGAAACTGACAGTGGAAAACCGAAGTACTCGGGGGAAAAACCTGTCCCAGTGCCACTTTGTCCACCAAAAATCCCACATGAACTGACTTTTCTTTTGTGCCTATCCGGGGTTTTTCCCCTTTGATTTTTGTACTGTTTAAATCCTTTCGTCCTTCATGTCACTTTACGTTCCATGCTACCGTCCTTACAACAAACACAACACAAACATCCATGCCCCCGGTGGGATTCGAACCCACGATCCCAGCAAGCGAGCGTCCGTAGACCCACGCCTTAGACCGCACGGCCACTGGGATCGGCATGGGATCGAAACCGGGCATCCGCGGTGAGAGGCCGGCGAATAACCGCCTGAGCCATGGCACGGCCATTGCGTACATCCGTTAGTTTTCCTGATACTGCAGTGTATACTTTAAAGCGCTATCCTTGGCATATGATGTCCAACAGCTGTGACCTTATACGCTCCTTTATTTGCTGCGTTCCTCAAAGCAACGCGACTTAATAGGTCTGACCAGTCCTGGCAAAGGCAAAATGGCCCATTTTCATGTGGGGGCGCTCTTTATGTTCGAGCACAGTTCCACGAGGGCGAGCAGTCGTGCAATAGACCTTATGCATCATTGAGCTCAGATGTCTGCTCGGAGCATAACGCAAGCAGTTGGAAGGGGGGGGGGAATAAAACACGAGGAAGATAAAACCTACAACAATTTCGTGTCCTTCTGAAAGACATAACCTTACGATAGACATAACACTAGGGAGTTAATGACGTAGAGAAAGTATACGTGATATATTATACGTGATATATACGAGCGCATTACCAATAAAGATGTCGGGCATGGTCCACATAACAGTGCTACTGATATTTTGTTTCATTTGCAACCACTTAGCTTCTAGGCGACGAATATTACTTTGTAAAGAACATAATTATTAAACGACGTACTTTTAATTTTCTACATAGCACCTTTAGGGAAGAATGAGACTGTCTGTGGTGCTGAAACGTGGACACTCCGGAAAGCAGATCAGAAGTATCTGGAAAGTTTTGAAATGTGGTGCTGGAGAAGAATGGAGAAGATCAGTTGGACCGATCGTGTGAGAAATGAGGAAGTATTACACAGAGTCAAGGAGGAGAGGAATATCGTACATACAATAAAAAGAAGAAAGGCTAACTGGATTGGTCACATCTTGCGTAGAAACTGCCTTCTGAAACACGTGATTGATGGAAAGTTAGAAGGAAGGATAGAAATGACGGGAAGACGAGGGAGAAGACGTAAGTAGCTACTGGATGACCTTAAGGAAAAGAGAGGATACTGGAAATTGAAAGAGGAAGCACTAGATCGCACTCAATGGAGAATTCGCTTTGGAAGAGGCTACGGACCTGTCGTAAGACAGACTACAGAAATGAATGAAGACTGTCTGGTGTGAATACGTTCGTGAACGTTTTTATTATGGGTATTCCCCGACTTACGAATAGGACACGTTCTGAACACCGGGTCGAAAATACGAAATCCGAAACACGTAGCGTGCTGCAAACAAAGCACTGTTTTATTATAAATTTGCAGCTGTGTTTGACGATTTTCTCAAGCTGCTGATAACTAAGAAACTATTTTCATTCTTCTGCGGTGTTATATACATAGTTACTTTAGGGACCAGGTAGATATCAGCAAGTTAGGACAGAAACACACACACAGACTTTCTGTGCTAGTAAATACTGCTTACACGACACGAGGTTTCTGTTTGGAACATAAGAAAATCGTAGGAACTTAATGTAAGTGTATATATATTTTGGATTGATATGGATCAGGATAGGGACAGGTGGCGGGTTCTTGTGAGTGCGGTAATGAACCTTCGGGTTCCATAAAACGCAGGGAATTTCTTGACTGGCTGACGACCTGTTAGCTTCTCAAGGAGGACTCTGCTCCATTGAGTTAGTATATATATATATATATATATATATAGCTTCTTCAATCACACTAACAAGTTATATTACGTACGTTTCTTTGGCAACTAGTTCCGGCTTGGGGACTGAGCTATCATCAGTCCACTAACAAACACTATAAAACTAAAGCTCTGTATATATTACACGTAGAAGATCTTCCACTTTTTTTTTCCAATGACGCTACAGCCCCTAGTGGGCAAGGACCTCCTCATTATCAAGGCTTCACGATCACACTCAGACACACCACACTCGGTAGGACTCCTCTGGATGAGTGATAAGCCCGACGCAGAAACATCTACCTAACAACACACATCACTCACAAGAGACAGACATCCATGCCCCGGCGGAATTCGAACCCTCAATCCTAACAAGCTAACGCCTTAGACCGCGCGGCCAATGGGATACGCGATCTTTCCCTTTACATCGATGAATACTTTATGAATGTATATAAGACAATTAGATTTTTTTTCCAGTGAAGCCTAAGGGAAATGTTAAAATTGTGTGATGTAAATGTTAAAATATCTGATGATGGCTCAGCCCCCGAGCCGAAACTAGCTGCCAAAGAAACGTATGTAATATAATTTGTTGCTGTGATTTAAGAATTATGCAAACATATACTTGTGACTGCCGATCCCAGTGGCCGTGCGGTCTAAGACCGTGGTCAGAGTGGCGCCGACATCGGCCGATACGGCCGACGACCGACGTCGGCCGAACTCGCCCGATCTTTTCAAACCAGGTGGAAGTCACGTGCTTGGTCTCAATACAACCGACCTTGTCGGCCGATTACAACCGATGTCGGACGGAGATCGGTCGAATTCAATTCAGTTTGTTTTTTTTTCGGCCGATTATGACATAAATCATGATGGACTGCGAAACATTAATTAGTTTAGTTCAGGAAAGGAGAAGTTTATGGGATGTACAAGATAAACAGTACCACAACAGAGATGTTGCCCTGAAGCTGTGGGCTGAAATAGCAATGGTTTCCTTCTTCATTCTAAAATACTCGTACAATTTGTCCGCTTGTTCAAGCAGTGTACGATACTCGCCGAATTCTTCTCGAAATACATAATTTCATTCACACGGAATCTTTTTCTTTTCAATAACAAATATCTTAACACAAAACTCGTCTCCAAACACAGAAATGTTGGAACGTCCATTCTGCCGACAACTGACAAAGTAAAGTCGGCACTATGACCAAGCTATCGGCCTATTTAAATCGGCCGACGTCGGACGAAAATGTCTGACGACCGATGTCGGCGCCACTCTGACCACGGTCTAAGGCGTGGGTCTTCGGCCGCTCGCTTACTAGCATCGTGGGTTCGAATCCCACCGGGGGCATGGATATCTGTCTCTTGTAAGTGTTGTGTGTTGTCAGGTAGAGGTCTCTGCGACGAGCTGGTCCCTCGTCCAGAGGAGTCCTACCGACTGTGGTGTGTCTCAAATGTGTGTCATCATGAAACCTCGACGAAACGAGGAGGCCCAGGCCCATATAGGGCTGTCGAGCCATAGGGGAAAAAAATACTTATGACTAATACACCAAAGGGGATGTGCTGTATTAAGGAACTTAACATACCCGATTTGTCAAAATGACGTCTAGTTCAATACTTTACATTTCCCAACTCGCACATTTGTGCACTGTACCGTGTTACGTCACAACTTCAGAACACAGGGCATTCAATCGACGATAAAAGTTCCCCATGTGGAAATCACTAAAACTTAAAGCTAATGCTTCATCGAGAATGGCTATAAACCTTGGAAAGGACGGTCTCAATTTCGAACGAAGCACATGAAACACATCACACTTATTAATCTACAATGCGCTAACAGACATCCATGCCTTAGGCGGGATTTTTTTCCTGTCCCGTTATTTCCCTTTGATCTATTTTGTACTTTTAAATCCTTCCGTCTTTCTTCCTGTCACTTATGTTCCATACTAGTCCTTATACAACAAACACAACACAAACATCCATGCCCCCGGCGGGATTCGAACCCACAATCCCAGTAAGCGAACGGCCGCAGACCCACGCCTTAGACCGTACGGCCACTGGGATCGGCGCGCTAACAATAACGTATAAAATTAACGGACTTACTTGATTTCTGAACGAAACACTGAACACATTCCTGCCCAGCTGTTAACCGGTCACACTTGTTTCATGGCCACAATACTGACGACAACTATTCGCAATCGGTACATGATACTGGTCTTTGTCAGTGTCACTACGCCAATTGTCGTCCACTTTGTAGAGCTAATGTGTAGATCTTCTTCTGGTCGGCGCTACAGCCAATGTAGGGCCTCGGCCTTCTTGACCACATGCCTCCATTCCCGAGGCTGTGGTTGGTTTTTTACGAGGTAGGGCTGTTAACCCTACGCTCAACCCTCAACCTGGAGGACCAGGGTACCTCTCTTTGTCCGGATCATCACCCTTGACCTGCCTGGCTTGGGAGACCCTGCCAGTAGCTATGCTACCGCCGGTATAGCTCTCAGGATCATTTGACCACGCAAGCCCCACCACTACTTCAAAGTGGAGATACCTTCAGTGGGGCTAATGTGTAGATACCTTCCACATATAACGTTGGACATCAATGAAATTACCAGTCTAAAACACCTAACCGGCTACAGTTTTCCATACCAAACTTATTCACCGTTACAGTGATGCACTGTAGGGTTACGAAAAATTGGGACTTGCGGGCTAAATATGGATACGAGTTCTACACAGTACTTCTTTAGTACGATGTGCAGGATACAGTAACTGAAAGGGGACACGTTGGAGATCGTGCGTCTTTAAAAATGATGTCAGTTAACACAAATTAGAGCACCCATCTCAAAACATATCGCAAATCATGTCACGACTTAATAAAGAGTTCGCGCAGAACTCGCTGTTTACTTTTTCCTCCTGTAAACATTTCCCGTCCATGATTACAGTATTATTGAGGCACTGGAAGGTCATAAGCCAGAGAGTATGGGCATGTAGTCGGCAAGACTTTATTGCTCGGAATTGCAAACACGTTTAGATTAGTATTTACAATTGTAATTTCATGACATGGTACATAAAACTCTAAGTACACATCTTACATACCACCTTGTTTAAAACTAATTCCCCTACATGTGCCCAACAGCAAAGGCCGAAACATGTAGTCATAATTCATAGAACTGTGTAGCATACGGAGTAACAAAGCTGCGTTATTGTGACGATTCTACAAATTCAACTACATTTTCCCACTGACGTCACATTCAGCTGACCCACTGACGCCTTAGTATGGTGGGTCAAGTAGCAGACAGCAAAACGGCCGGAAGTAAGATAAAGGTAAAGTTCTCCCTAGAACAGACCATGAAGGCCCAGAGGGGGAGTAGAGGTATAGCTGTACTCTTTCTTTAACCTCGGCGCTAGATGAGGGTGGGTGGTCAACTCCACGCCCCGGCCGCTTTACCCCCGGGAAAGAGACCCGGTACCCATTGTACAGGAGGCTGGGTGGGCCCCAGGGCCGATCTATAAATATATCGCACAGCCGACAAGGAGTAGTCATCTACTTTATGGATGCACAAAGACGCCTCATCCTACGAGACCGAGTGTCACAAAACGCCACACAGGGTTTTAGACGTCAACGGAATTTTTAAAATCAGAAAACCTGCTGTATTTGGCTCAGGACAGAATCCACTGCTGGGCTCCTGTTAAAACGATAATGAAACTCTGGGTTCCATAGAAGGCAACATATTTCTTCATAAGCTGAGAGGCTATTGGATTCTGATGACTGCCTCCCCACTACAGTCACTTTAAATTCAGCGTAATACAAGCGTTCACTGGAATTCAGACATCGTCGTTAAACAAACGAGGAAATCTTATCGTTACTGCAGTCTGCGTGAAACTCTGTGTTCTTATTTATGAAAGATCTACATGGACAGTAAAACCTCTGAAGGTGGCCACCCTTGTAAGTTGGCCACCTGTCACGTTTTAGGGAACCAGCAAATTCCTGTGATATTATACACGGTCATCACTCCATAACTTGGCCAGTTTATCTTGAATCTTGGCCACAGTTTCACATTTCGTGCTATGCCTTCTGTACAAGTTACACCTCCCCATGTTGACCGACCTGAAGAGTTGTATAGTTTTTGTATTGTACTGTACATAGCCCGAAACCCTCATTCTATAGCAGAACTACCTCTTGGGCACCCAGACTCCATCCTTTCTCCACGTGTACGGACAATAAAATGGAATTTTCTAGTGGCAACTGATTACAGTACTTAAGAGTCCCTGTTCATTGACATAATTATGTAAGTGCTTTCCAATTCGATAACCTTTCTCTGCACTCTGAACTGCGCTTTGCACAAGTGGTGACGCACAGCTCAGGTTTTCACAGTGTCAAGTGTTTTCCATAAGTTGGCCATCCGTATAAGTTGGGCGGCTTTGAATGGAACCAAACGTGGCCAGCACAGATGGGTTTTACTGCACACTGAAATAATCGATACAAATAAATATGCTCAATAGGAAGTGAAATCTACAACACTTCGAAACAGGACTCTGAATACATTGAGGCTAATTGAGATACAAGAACTGTACATAGGCCGCTATAAACATAAAACTAACACTTACCACATACTGTATAATACACTTAATTACCTCAGTACATCTATTCAAGAAACTTATGCTTCTGACATAAATTAAATTCTCCACAAAGCAGCTGTTGACGTGTATGCGAGACTGCTGACTAAGTAACACGTACCACCCGTCGTTAACGTGAGTATTTATTCAACAGCAGACACTTGAAATATCCCATACTGCAAACACAGTACAAAAGCACACACACAGAGGTACCAATTCATCACACACATCCGCAACACACGAAGGTGTTTATGCCCATATCTGTCGCTTCTTTAAAACCTGTCAAATAAATCTCTTAAAAGTCACTAGTTTGTACGGCGATTTTAAAACACAATGTTATCATTTACAGACATGTATGTAGGGCCTATCGAAAGGTAAATTTCACCCTAGAATAGGCCATGAAGGCCCAGATGGGGAGTATAGGTATAGCTCTACTCTTTCTTTAACCTCGGCGCTAGATGTGGGTGGTGATCAACGCCACGCCCCGGCAGCTTTACCCCCGGGAACGACCCGGTACCCATTGCACAGGTGGCTGGGTAGGCCCCAGGGCCGGTCTGGACGGGTGCTGAAAATCTCGCCCTATATGTGTGTATTAATACTTATGTATGTATGTATGTATGTATGTATGTATGTATGTATGTATGTATGTATGCTGGTGTGTATAGGCTTAAATGTAAGAGAGAGGAAGACGGGATACTTAGAGAAAGTGGGAGTTACATGTCAACCAAGGAACAGGGTCTAACACAGTGATGGGCGAATCCGCAACCCGCGGGCCGTATGCGGCCGACGTTATGCCTGCAGTTAGCAAGTTTTCGAAAACATTTAACTAATGCGCGTCTGCATGCAGCGTTATATTTAGTAAACACTGGTTGAAGTTGTTAAGGGGATTCGCGCATATTGCATTTAAAGGTATGTTGGTAACTTTACTCTGGGAGGAGTCAGAGAAATACGGGGTGGTAAGCTGAATATCTGCCTTGGTCTTTCACGTTCGGGTGTGTTCTAACAGCCAATACGGCAAGTGTACTTCAGTGATAATTGTACAGAATTGAATTACGTGTAGTTATTTAAAAAAGTCTGTGACAAGGAGGCAGGGAAAGCTGCATATTTATGTTCTTCCATTATTAAAAGATTTTTCTTTTTCCAATGGCTCGACAGCCCCTTGGGGGCCTAGGCCGCCTCATTTTTCGAAGCTTCACGATCACACACTTTTTAGACACACCACACTTCGTAGGACTCTTCTGGACGAGTGACCAGCTCGTCGCAGAGACCTCTACCTGACAACACACAACACTCACAAGAGACAGACATCCATGCCCTAAGCGGGATTCGAACCCACAATCTCAGTAAGCGAGCGGCCGTAGACCCACGTCTTAGACCGCACGGCCACTGGGATCGGCATTAGAAGATGTTAAGTCCTAAAAATTAAATTATAATTAAATTCGGTATTAAATTCTACTAACAATGAATTAATAGCATTACACAGTATTTAATACAAACGGGACAATCAATAATAAGTGGTCATTTGTTACGTATGTCCCGCCTACATGTTTCGACCTCTATAAGGCCACCATCACGGAGCTATATACAAAAGTATAAGGTTCAACAAATTCTGCCAAAGACGTGTGTGTATAGTCACATACAATATTGTCAATTAAAATTCCCAAAAATGTTTAAAATACAAATCAATTGATAAGACATTTCACAATTCTGAATTTTACCCTCCACTGCCGACAAATTTCTACGACAATTTGTCATTTTCTTTCAAACGCAATATCCCTGTGTTTTCTGTTTGGGTTTAATACCATGGTGGACCACTGTCTTAACCCAAGCCAAAAATAACAGATTATAATTCAGATATAATTAAGCACTTCCACGAAGCTGAATCCTTAAGAAGACAATGGTGCCTGCCAGTCACAAAAATTCTCAGCCGTTTATGAAACCCGAAGATTCATCAGCGTTGTCACAATAATCAGCCCTTGGTTCTTATTCTGAGCAATATACATCCGTTCTACAACCTACCAACCTACTTCTGTTCATTCATTCTGTAGTCTGTCTTACGACAGGTCCGTAGCCTCTTCCAAGCGAGTTTCCACAGGTGCGATCTAGTGCTTCCTCTTTCAATTTCCAGTATCCTTTCTTTTCCTACTTCTGTAAGATACATTTTTAATTATCCTGCCTTCTACTCCCACATCTTCAAATTCGTCTCTTCCGTCCAATTTTCCAACCACAACTCCGTAGCCCTTGTGTGCTACATTCCTCGTCCATCTCATTCTCTTTGATTTGATATTTTAAATAACATCTGATGAAGTGTACAAAATATGAAGCTCATCATTATGCAGTTTACTCCAACCTCCTGTTCTTTCTTTCTTCCTTCCTTCCTTTCTGTGGCTCAACAACCCAACTCGGGCCTAGACCGCCTCGTTTTGAGGTTTCTAGATCACACACAATTAGACACACATACACACTCGGTAGGACTCCTCTCAACGAGTGATCAGCTCGTCGTAGAGGCCGCTACCTACACCACACACAACAAACACAAGAGGCGAACAACCATGGCCTCAGCGGTATTCGAACCCGCAATCCCACTAATCGAGTGGCCGCAGACCTACGCCTTAGACCGCAGGGCCAACCGACCTCCTGTTACCTTGCGATATTTAAGGTTCTCACAGCGGTGATGCTATAAGATGCCAGTGTTATATGATGTGAGGCTGTTTCCTTCGTAGGTCTAAATACTCCTATTCTCCTCTGCATTCTGTTTTCAGACACTATCGACATACGTTTAGCCATTCTTCATGTGACAGACAATACATCAGGTGAAGTTATACTTTTATATGTTTTGATATTACGATTTGAGACAGGAGGGAGCGCACAAGCTTCTAAAGTGCGTGGTGTAATACCTCACAACTTCGCACATTATGTCTGCAGGAACCACTTTAGTATTGAGATCTGCGCTCTTCTGGGATACTACGCGGCGTCGTGTGGTAATTGTTTACCGACGTTTCGGGACAACGTGTCGGTCCCATCTTCACGGGTCAAGAGTCCGAGTAGGACCGACACGTTGTCCCGAAACGTCGGTAAACAATTACCACACGACGCCGCGTAATATCCCAGAAGAGCGCAGATCTCATCAACAGCGCGGCGGAAACCTGAAATCAAGGTTACACTTTAGTATTATTATCGTACGTAGGTTTCTCCAACACCTGCTTGATGCTGACCTTAAATTAGACTCCTGCCTTGATGCAAAGCAATTAAAAAATTTTTTTTTCCCCACCACGCGTCTGAATGCTCTGTCCATCCCTGCATTCTTCTTTTACCGACAATAAGCAAAAGTTCCAAATTTTTAAGCACCTCCCGGCGTAATTCGCTCCACTATCCTCTTCCTTCATCTATAAACACCGATGTGTCAAATATCTTTTAGGTTTATTGAATGCAAATTTCTGGTTTGTTTGGTCGTCCAGTGTTTACATTAGACAAAACATGTGAAACTCTTTAGCCAGCAGCATACAATCAGACCACAAATATTAACAACCGGGCGCGTGTTGCAAGCATGTGCAACGACAAGGCGTTCTTCGCCAACGGAGCGAAAATAAACTGCGTATCACTTCCTCCAGTAACGCATCTACACACACAGCTTATTTCTAAATAGGGAAATACACAATGTGAAACTCATAATGCAGTGTAACAGTCTCCAAATTTTTTGTTCACACTGTACTGAATTACGAAATGGCAAATTCCGTGTTTACGGTACAGCTTTTAGGGCGTATTGTTATGTCTGAATGGTATATAATACTGACGTTGCTGATAAAAGCGCTATATGGCTAAATGCCAGGAAAAAAAATGTCTTCGGTGTTTCAAGCTACGACTGAACCGCAAATTGTACGTAAAACGTCACGCCGACAAGTTGAATGTTGGCGATCTTTTTTTTGCGGGTGTTAAAATGTTTTAGCTGCTTGAGTGAGGGAAGGGCGAAAGAAAGAAAGAAATTGACTGTATTGGAGTTTGTATTTTTTCAGAAATTTTTACAAGTTGTTATATGTATGTGTTTATGTCTCTGTAATGGTTAGCCGTGGCTTGTGGTATGAGAAGTACGTCGCGCAGTTTACGCTCTTGAGATGGCAGAGACGCCTGGTGAAGACGTGATCTACCGCGCTGCTGCCGAGAGTGGTAGATTGCGCGGGACCTTTGCGGATTTCTAGACCGAGTTCTTCTTTCATGAATTCGATGAACCAGTCTTTATTCTTGCCGGGACGAGTATCTAGGTTGAAGTCGCCGGTGAGCAGGACGGGCATCTCGTGTAGTTTGTGAAAATCGTAGGTGATTTTGACATGGCCGCCATTTTGGCAGATTTCAAGATTTTTCGATGATTCTTTTTTTGGCGTGTAGGCATATTCCTTACCTTTCAAACTATGTATCGTTCACTGCTGCAGTCGAAGTAGGCGCGGAGCACTGTGAAGAAACGTAGGTAACGCGAAAGTGTGACACCGCGAGCGCCGAGGTGACCCACCTATGTGTACCGAAATGTAAGACGTTTTACGTCAAAAAAATTCAAACACAGTAGCACCTGGATGTTCATGTGGATCTGAATGTTAGGTTACGCGAAAGAACGAACGAGAAAAATTAGAGCAAGCAGAACTGCATCTCGTGAGAACATACGGACGGATCATGCCTTCAGTAGGGTACAGCAATCCCGCACCCGAGGTGGTTTTGCCCAGCGCGGTTTCGAATTACGCACGATTGAAAATATATTCGAACTCGGTTATAACGTCATGAAGAGGACTGAATATTTTGTGTCGTTATAAACGAGTGTTGTTATAACCGAAGAGTATAATGTTATATTTAATAGCAACGGATTAATTTGTAGCACAGAATATCTGACGCTATAGACAAGGTATCGCATTATCCGATGTCGTTATAACCGGGTTCGACTGTAATATGGGGGGAGGAGGAATTTTCGCTGAAAATTTTAAATACACTCGGATAAACAACGGCGGTTACTCAGTCAACCGCCCCGCAAGGTGGCAGCATCAGCTAAGTAAGCAGTGTGTAAATGTTTACTGTACAAAAAAGGATGTATTTTAAAGCGACGGACAGATTCATACGCGTTCGTGTAACCATGTTTTTCCCATAAGAAATTCACACAGCGCAGTTTTACCTAACACGCCGCAACGAATCCCTAATCCCCGCGTTGGACGAGGGGTTAGTGCATTAGAGAAGAACCTGAAACAACACGTATCAAACACGACACCAGCAAATGATAGGGTGTATCAAAATAAATGGCTCAAAACTTCGGTACGAGTGCTGGAAAATCGAACAGAAAGATTTCTCAACATCCACAGCCTAAAACAAATAACCGAAGATGCCAGGAACATCGGAAAAGACACAAAGGGGCTGAAATCGCCGAGTTGATCTTCTCTTACAAAAACTCTTTTAATTCTGAGTTACACACTATAAACTCTAATCATAAGAACCTTCCTTCTTTTAACATGCAATTCACACCCTGCTACTGCGGACTTAAAGAATTGGTCAATATAAGAAGCATTTTTAAGCGTCATGAGCAACAAAACAAACACTCTACTACTAGAGTCTATAAGGTTTCTGGCGATGGTGCAGTATGACTCTAGCAGCATCTTGAGGCCCCTAGCAAATCCCATCGCTGTCTCGTCACTCAATAAAGGAAAAAGAACCACGTTTAAGCATCGCAGCAATTAAAATCTGAGACGACGGATAAAAATATCACCCAAAAACATAAAGATATGGAATTCTTATCGGCTGATTTTTCTTTTCTACATAGTCAGGTACATCACTGACATGATACGAACACAGCGGCTTGGATAAAATAAGCCACGAAACGCTGCATTACAGTTATCGGTACAGAGACAATGAAATCGTCAAGCAAGAGCATAGTGACATCAAACGTCGCCCGAAGAGTGTCAATGATAAGCCGTTTTCGTGGGGTTACCACTGACAGCTGTTCTTGCTCATCAGCTGGCACACCAATCACGAAACACACCATCTGTGGGTACAGCAAACATGCAATATTTGGAATTACATACAGTCCAGGAATGGATAAAAACAGCGCTTCAGTCTTCCGTGGTGTAATCACGTGTTCTGTCAAAACGCTTGTGGGTAGATTTGGTATTGGGAGCCCGAACTAAATGCAGCAGGGCGAATTTATGATAGTTTTGGTACGTATTAGTCCAATACAGAGAATGTAACAGAAGGAAGGAGACAGTTACATGGCGAAGAGCTTCATAATCTGTACTATCCATCAAGGGTATTCAAAGAAAAGGACATGACGTCGTCATAGCCTCTAGAATGCATGAGAGGGATGAGAAATATATACAAAATTTAAGTTGAAAATGGAAGGAGACTATTTAGGAGACGGGCGTCGATCTGAGGATAATATTAAAATGGACACTGAAGAAACAGGAAGCCTATTAACAGAACAAACACGATACTCACTTCCCATGAAGCTCCAACACATCGTCATCAATTTTCTCACAATTCATCTTACTGCAAATTCATGTACTACAGGAGTATTGAAAAGTATCCTGAAGGAGAAAGCCAAACAGCTCGAGGGTGATGTAGAGGCGGTCGATCCACTAAGGCTTATTTCCGTGACCTCAGCAGACCCTACAGAATTCCAGTTTTTGCTCTCTATCGACAGTGTTTTTTTTTTCCAGTGGCCCAACAGCCCCTAGTGGGCCAGGGCCTCCTCATTGTCGAGGCTTCACGATCGCACTCAGACACACCACACTTGGTAGGACTCGTCTGGACGGGTGATCAGTCCGACTCAGAGACCTCTACCTGACAACACACAACACTCATAAGAGACAGACAGCCATGCCGCCGGCGGGATTCGAACCCAGAATCCCAGCAAGCGAGCGGCCGCAGACCCACGCCTTAGACCGCGCGGCAACTGGGATCGGCCGACAGTGGTATTGGTCTGTGAAAAAAAAACTGTGAAACTACACATAAATCGCTCATTACCTTACTTATTTCTAGCACACTTTCCGTATTTGTCAGTAAAAAATTATTTATAATAAGTTATTTATGTTCTTTACACAAGCAGTCACTGTTGTAAGCTTATACAAATACGCCATTACATTCTGGAGTTACGATCTTCCAGGACGTTCTTCGGAACACGAGCACACACAGAATTACAAACTACTATGTGCACGCCACGAGAAGTCGTCTGCGCTGGGCGGGGCAGGAGGAACTTCACACTACACTTCACTCCGAAAACATCAATCCGATTACCTGCACGACAGAGGAACTAAAGCAGATATACTGATGTATGTGACAGAAATAAGAGTACTGTAACGGCGTAGTGCGCATGCGTATAGTTACCCTCCCATCCCACCTACATTCACTACGCGCCGTCTTGTAGCATACCCATAATAATGAGTATTATATGTCTGGCTTAACCCACCGTTCGTTACGAAACCATCCACAAATAGCTACATACAAGATTTTTACCAGACACTTCGTCGTTTACAAGGTAAATCACGAAGAAGGACATAAACATGTAATTTGTATTACAGGATATGTAGGACATGAGGCGCGGTGTCTAACTTTTCCTTACGCCCCTTCATTCATTCTGTAGTCTGTCTTACGACAGGTCCGCAGCCTCTTCCAAAGCGAGTTCTCCACAGGGTGCGATCTAGTGCTTCCTCTTTCAATTTACAGTATCTTCTCTTTTCCTTAAGGTCATCCGTAGCTGCTTACGTCTTCTCCCTCGTCTTCCTGTCATTTCTATCCTTCCTTCTACCTTTTCTTCAATCACGTGTTTCAGAAGGCAGTTTCTACGCAAGATGTGACCAATCCAGTTAGTCTTTCTTCTTTTTATTGTAAGTAGGATATTCCTCTCCTCCTTGACTCTATGTAATACTTCTTCATTGCTCACACGATCGGTCCAACTGATCTTCTCCATTCTTCTCCAGAACCACATTTCAAAACTTTCCAGATACTTCTGATCTACTTTCCGAAGTGTCCACGTTTCAGCACCATACAAAGCAATGCTCTAAATGTAGCACTTTACTAGTTTCTTCCTTAAATTTAAGTCCAGTTTGCTGGTGACAAAAAACGCCTTCTTCTTGTTGAATGCTGCTTTTGCCATGGCAATTCTGGATTTAATTTCACGTGTACACCTTGCATCATTTGTTATCATGCTACCCAAATAATTTAACACAAAATAAACTACCGCAAATCACAGTAGCCGGAGTCAACGCACAGCGAAGATAACGAAACCGTGTGACACTGCGAATACAAATCGCACACGATTTACAGCAACAGGACGTCTGTAATCGTAGGCTGCTGGTGAAGCACTGCACATTGGGCCCGAAGTGCCAGTGACCACACATTCTGTACCTACAAGCGCTGCCCAGCACTGTGCGATATATATCTACAAACAATGGGGACACAATGTGAGCAGCGGGATTCGAACCATGTGGTTTGAGTGTGGTTATCATCCCAGCTACAGAACGAAGCGAACGGAAATTCGAGACCTTTGAACGTGCCGATAATGCTCGAGGCACTTGGTGTCTGGTAACGTGACCTCAATGGGGAATAATGCGAGCTGTACCATGATGATGATAATGATGATGATGACGATAAAAGCAGAAAAAGAAAGCAGTAATACTTAATACATGCAGTAGGCTATAGTTAAAAAGTTTTTTGGCAGAACAGTAAATAAGAATTGCTTGGTCAGTGAGACCCGTAGTCTTTTGAGAACCGACTGAACTGCTGAGAAGGTAAGCGGATAGGTCGTGCCATGGCTCAGGCTGTAAGTCGCCGGTCTCTCACCGCGAAGGCCCAGGTTCGATGCCGGGGTCAGTCCATGTGGGATTCGTGGTGGACAAAGTGGCACTGGGACAGGTCCCCCCCCCCCCCCGAGTACTTCGTTTTTCCCTTGTCAATTTCATTCCACCGGTGCTCCATGACACGAAAAAACGGGAAAGAACTAATCATCTTCATCACAGGGTTGCACAATATGCCTCAAGGCTGCGGTGCGTCCGTAGCATCTGCTGCGGGGCCCTTCACCAATAATAATAATAATCGACTAACAGTAATACACACATACTTATATATATATATATATATACACTGTACTCCATTTTCACGGTCTGATTTACTCGCAGTCGCCCTCAGAACAAAAATAGGTTGTCACGAAACGTCATGGTCGGGATGTACCGGAGACCGGTTACCCTTTCTGTGGTCTACTCTACTTCTAAATGAAAGGACAATACCGAAATTAGGTCCGTACCGATTCCTTCCCCATCTTTTCCAGTTCAATACCACTAACATCCTGAGGTAATGAAGTCATGTTAAGCAAACAATACATAAACACCATAAACAGCATTAGGAACAACCAAACCATCATTTCTAATGCATCAATCAAACTATGCACCTCTACATGTCTCGACTTCACTGCGGACATCATCAGTAGATGCATAGTTGATCTTATCAACATATATATATATATACAACTTGTGTTTTGATAGTTTGTAATGTTACTTATTATTTATATTAATTAATTTATTTATTTATATGGTAAGGTGCTAACGAAACGGCATGGCCAGTAACGAAAAAAATAACACATTATTTGTATAGTTTTTTTCGAAAAGTGTTGAGCGATGCATCTTGCACAGCTTCTCAATATCAGATCCTCACGACCTCGTGACAGTCCGCCTCTGTCCGTACGTCGACGTCGTACCAAGAATAAATAATGAACTTCCGCATCTTTTTTTTTTTTTTGGGAGGGGGGGGGCCATCAATGCCTCCCACAATGAATTTGATATCAACAACGTACCAGTAAGTGGAAGTGCACAGGATGTTAAGAAATCAATAATACGTAATTCATTAAAAGGACACATCTTACGTAAGTTACGATTATCGCATTCCATGACCTTATTCGTGATAATCTCAGGATCGTATCCCCCGAGAACAGGAAGCTATGGCCGTATTACGTGCGGTCATCAATCAAAAATAATGGCAAAAATAAACTCCATCGATATTTGAAAAGTTTCACTTTGCGCTGAGCACGGACGGTCGTAAAACATGCACGACGTACTTCAGATTTACTGCGAGTTTCACAGCATGAAGACTGAAGACTGTAGTCTTAATGTCTTCATTTTGTGATCGACCAACCACGCTGAATAATGCAGAAAGAACATGGCATTTATGCAGGACACATATAACTGAGGACATACTATTAACAGCAGATTTCATGGTGTTCGCCATGATAGCTCAGAAACTCTCTGGCTTCGGGTCCAGGCGGTTCGATTGTCATCAGGGATGAGAGTTTCCTTTTAGCCACCACGTCCATGCAGACCGGCTCTGGAGTAAGTCCACACAAACCACGTCCAGTAGGTACCAGGGGCTCTGGAGTACGTCCACACAAACCACGTCCAGTAGGTACCAGGGGCTCTGGAGTACGTCCACAAAAACCACGTCCAGTAGGTACCAGGGGCTCTGGAGTACGTCCACACAAACCACGTCCAGTAGGTACCAGGGGCTCTGGAGTACGTCCACACAAACCACGTCCAGTAGGTACCAGGGGCTCTGGAGTACGTCCACACAAACCACGTCCAGTAGGTACCAGGGGCTCTGGAGTACGTCCACAAAAACCACGTCCAGTAGGTACCAGGGGCTCTGGAGTACGTCCACACAAACCACGTCCAGTAGGTACCAGGGGCTCTGGAGTACGTCCACAAAAACCACGTCCAGTAGGTACCAGGGGCTCTGGAGTACGTCCACAAAAACCACGTCCAGTAGGTACCAGGGGCTCTGGAGTACGTCCACAAAAACCACGTCCAGTAGGTACCAGGGGCTCTTTCTCAAGCGGTAAAGCGACTGGAGCGTGAAAGTGTTTACTCACCTTATATAAAAGTCTATATAAGAGGATGACCTTAGGTTACTCACCTTATGTGACGGTCATTTCTACAGAAGAACTTCAAACAATGTTTAACATCGTCAGGTGTGAAAGCATGCCTAAGAGCTGGAGATCATTTCTAAAACCTGATTTAATATGCGTTACGTCATATTATACATTACAGATTTTTAATATAGGTTCTATATGCATTACTCATCCGCATTACGTAGTGTACGTAGTGTAGTGTAGTGTAGTGTAGTTCAATTTTTAACACGTTCACACGTACTACGTTAGTAACTGATAAGTATAAGTACACACCGTTATTTGCACTGTACAGATTGTGACACAAGTGTAATGGTGGAGTGCGAGGCTCCTGAAGGTTCAAGTCTTCGGCAGACCCACTACTGGTTACAGACCGGGATTTAGAACAAGACATGCAATGTACGTATAAACGTAACATTGAGGCGCGTTCGCGTAACCACTGTTGCCATGGAAAAGCAATAAGTATTACATATTCTGAGTATGTGTCTGTAGCCTTAGTTATCCAGCATGCAAAACGCATGCGCCGAATTATATTTTCATCTGTGGCCTGTCTGGCTGTACCGTATTTTTCCACATTATCTCATAAACGGCACGATTTTCAAAAAAAGTTATTGAGCATAAAATGTGTTTTGATTTTCTCTACAGCTTTTGTCTGAGACATTTCTCATTCTAAGAAAAATTCAGCGAAATATTATAATAAATGTACATAGGTCATCATGTAAAGTACCCGTTATTCTTGTCAGAATTTAATGAAACTTGAAATTTCTCGACAGATTTTCGAAAAATACTCGAATATAAAATTTCATGAAACTCTGTCTTGTGGGAGCCGAGTTGTTCCATGCGGACGGAGAGACGAAGCTAATAGTCGCTTTACGCAATTTTGCGAAGGCGCCTAAAAGCGATTCTCCTAAACTACTACTATAATCACTACTGTAACAACTACCGTCGTTTATATGCAATACTGGAGCACACCTTGCTGCAAAAGCAGCAGCCCTGACAAGTCAAGACTGATGTCTCTCGATTGTTATGAATTCAGGCGTGCTTCCAGGGAAGTCTGACACTACTGCTTATTTTACACGTTCACGCAACACTAAACACCACTTGGTAAGGACGTTTCTTTCAAAATTATCCGCGAAACGAAGCCTCACTTCATGGTATGCCGAGTGCCATGGTTCCTGTTGGAAGCTACGCCATTCTACCGTGAAGCATATCGACATTACGCCTTTTATTGCTGTCGGGTGTAGCAGCTGAAGGCGAGATGTACGAACCGTCCTTTCCCAGCTCCTCTTTCAGAACCCTAATACATGTCTGTCCATCCGACTGTCACTAAATACATTCCCCCCCCCCCCCCCCCCCCAATGGCTCGACAGCCCCTTGGGGGCCTAGGCTTCCTCATTTTTCGAGGCTTCACGATCACACTTTTTAGACACACCACATTCGGTAGGACTCCTCTGGACGAGGGACCAGCCCGTCGCAGAGACCTCTACCTGACATCACACAACACTCACAAGAGACAGACATCCATGCCCCCCAGTGGGATTCGAACTCACAATCCCAGTAAGCGAGCGGCCGCAGACCCACGCCTTAGACCGCGCGGCCACTGGGATCGGCAATACAATAACATTATCGACGCTAAATGCTTGGTTTTCGCCACCAGAGACCGCTTCAATTCCCATTTTCTAATATCAACAGGGCAAACATGCGAAAGAAGAGTGGCAAGACATATCAGCGCCATGAAATGCAGGATTTTGAAATAACAACAGCATTTCGTCAAATGCAGATTGAAGGTACAATTAGCTTAGCTTTGATTATACTGGTAACAGAATACGACAGAGCTGGCCAACATGCGGCCCTCGAGGAATGTATTTGTACCCTCTGTCACCTGAATAGTTTCAGTAATAAAATTTAACAAACATAATACAATCGGCCTACAGAACATAATATGGCAACTTTATTAGCAGAGATCATATTTAGGAACTATAACTAATCACTTGTGCCGATCCCAGTGGCCGTTCGGTCTAAGGCGTGGGTCTTCGGCCGCTCGCTTACTAGGATCGTGGGTTCGAATCCCACCTGGGGCATGGATGTTTGTTGTGTTTGTTATAGGACAGTAGTATGGAACATAAGTGGCATGAAGGACAAAAAGGATTAAACAGTACAAAAATGGATCAAAGGGGAAAAACCCCGGACAGGAAAAAAAAAAAAAAAATCCCACCGGGGGCATGGATGTTTGTCTGTTGTGATTGTTGTGTGTTGTCAGGTAGAGGTCTCTGCTACGGGCCGGTCCCTCGTCCAGAGGAGTCCTACCGACTGTGGTGTGTCTCAAATGTGTGTGATCATGAAACCTCGACGAAACGAGGAGGCCCAGGCCTATATAGGGCTGTCCAGCCATAGAAGAAGAAGAAGAAGAAGGAGAACTAATCACTTGTAAGACAGCACACAGTAAACCAATCTTTCTTTTCGATATATGTATACACAAGTGCGGCCTTCGGGCGATCCTTACGAATTACGTCGCCCTCCTGTAGGTTGTAGTTGGCCAGCCCTGAATACGGTATTCAGAAACCAAAAAACATGGTATAACAAACACTTTCTATATAAACTTCTACATTACTGTGAACAATTCAGAATTAAAACGCAGCACGTAATAGCAGATAGGCATGGCACACAATACTTTCGACTTCAAGTCTAATGGGGAAGAGACCAGTTGTTAGATGCGAGCGTAAATGGAAGGATAATATTAAGACGGATCTGAAAAAAAAAATACAAGAAGCTACGACGTGGACTGAGTCCGACCGACTCGGTGTATGACGCAATGGCGGATTCACAGGAAGACGAAAATGAAATTTCGGGTTCTGCGGAACCAGAAGACCCCTTTTAGTGCGGCTTCCAAAATATATCCTTCCGGCATCTTTCCTAGCATGCGACCCTTCCGTGATCTAATGCTCACACACATCCGCACGCACGATCGCACGCAATATCACCGCAAACAAACAAAGGGAAGAAAACTTACCTTCTATTCACAACTGCTACTTCAATTATAACTGTATATTGTAAATGGGCCATCTAGGGCCGACTGTTACATTCTGTTTACATGCAGATTCATTCTAAATCGGCGGACTTATTACCGCCGGGCACGGAATATATTTTCTGATATTCCTAGTATTGCATACTCATTACTGAACCATACACACCCAGTACGAAGAATAACAAATATGCCGCATAAATAAATGCATGAATAAAAAGTATCAAGGTTAAATATTCTTAATATACAGGGCATACACAAAAGAATGGTGCGGTTTCAAAAGTGAATAAAAAATTTATTTCTCACCTTACACGGGCACAACATACACCGTCAGCGGCGGCAACTGTCCAAGTTTCTCATTTGGTAATTACAATCCTTCAATGTGTGCACCCTGGGTCACACGACACACATCCACACGGTAATCAAACTCATCAAACAAAATAATCCTAGCTGCAGCTTCGGCCTCATTGACCTTCGCCTCTCACCGTCACATAATCATAGACGTTTTATACACCATACTTAGAGAGGTTATAAGTCCGTACATTTACAGGCCAATACGGACAAATTCGGACAAAAATCCATGATTAAAACGAGATATAAACCCACGATCCCCGAAGTTAAACGGCCAAACATAATGTGTGCATTGGACAGTCGAGTAGTTTCGACGCACTTGAAAATCGGTGTATTAACAGGATTGGCCAGAACACACGTTTGCGACTGCATATTCGCAGCTACCCTCCATATTCGGATGCCGTTTCCTCCATCCGCAACCCGAGGACGCGCCATGCCGTGGTGACAGGGACCCACTAATCATGGCCACAACGGAACAAACGCACGAAATATTTAAGTCGGTACTAAGTACTAAAGGTCAGTGATCATGGTTCGGAAACAATCGTGGAAGTTTTCCAGGCAATAGTAGCTAGCCTCCTAATTTAGGGTCCTGGATGACAGTAGCCGAGTGTACAAGTTACAAGAAAACTTACGGAAAATTACTGGCAGTCGAGTTGGAAGTAGTCTGACCAGTTTGACCATGGATATTGTGACCTTACAGCGAGGCTGGTATTATATTCTGTTCGCTGCAGGTTTGTTATCGTGCCGTGTGGAACCTGCTGGTGTCAGGATGGTCTTGGTGTGTGTCCTCGCTTATTCCTGACTGCTCAATCACCTGGCGTCAGGTGTGCACCACGGCGCATGCCCATTCCAGCTCTCGCCTCGTGATCATGCATCCCGTCCCCGAGGTACGACCCAGCCCACGAAAACAAACATTGGTAAACGCTTGACATACGAAATAATCAAGCAAAGTCACAAACCCACACACTCAGCTGTTCCATCATCACGCAGTCTGTCTTACGATAATTCCATAGCCCCTTCCAAACCGTGTTCTCCAGACAGTGCGATCTAGTGCTTCCTCTTTAAAGTCCCAGTACCTTAGGGTTGCCAGGTTTTCCTTTAAAAAAGGAAGACTTTTGTCGACAAAATTAGTTTTAAAAAATACAAGAAAATTCAAATTGTCTCATATTTTAATTGTACTTATCTTGACATTTTGCCCTTTTTAACACTTGTTTATCCTGTTTTACATACTGAAGGAACTCTTTACATGTAAAAGAGAAACCTACTTACAGGCAAATTAAAAATGTTAACAGTAAAATGAACCAAAAAAACGTAAAGCTTACGGGGAAAAGTAGGACCTGGCAACCCTACAGTACCTTCTCGTTTCCTTACGGTCAGCCAGCGGCTGCTTACGTCTTCTTCCTTGTCTTCTCGTCCCTTCTCTCTTTCTTTGAGTAACGTATCAGCTAATTATTGATTGAAAAATTTATATCTTATTCACTAATGAAAAAAGCAGACGAATATATTTGTTTTAATTGAACATGCTTAATTAAATTATGATGGACAACTGGTTAACTACTGAATCTCTTCATGACATTTAATGACCTTAACATCTCTTAGTGTATAAGTCGCAGGATGCGTGTAAATACCTCGAGCTGTGGCGACGGCATGCAATAACGCTCATCCCAATCTCCATGGGCCTCTCGGAATCGACAAGGACAACTTTTAAAACTAGGCAGTAATTCCAAGCCAGGTCAATATCAGAAATGAATTCAGAGTAGACCCACTGAAATGTTCTGTCTCTTTGCTCCAGCACTGTCACAGGCCTGCAGCCTTAGTCTGCCAAAGCGGGAGAGGAAACTCGGGATGAATGAAGAATAGAGATTGCTAACGAATGGATTGCTGTAGTGAGGGACCCTCTGGCAGTCTACATTAAAAGGCATCAAAACAGGCTGCTGCTTTTTAAAAGTCGACTTTGACCCTCTTAGTTTTTGCCACAAATGAAGGTAACATTTGCTGCAGTATTTTGAGCACGTTTGATTTGGAACGTGGACGTGACGGCTACAGCATATTTACTTGAAAGAGCTGGCTGGTACTTTATACGAAAAAAAAGCAACGCCGAGAAGGAAATTAATTTCATGTCATTCCACGTGAATGCAGAGGTAGCCATATAAGTTATTGGTAATGTTACGTTTTAAATAGTGTTTAAATAATAATATCATTAACTCTCAAACGACGTCTAAATGCACTAGAGTTCTGTGCAGTCGTTCTTTTTTAGAAACCCGTTAAACCACATTCATAATTATATACAAGACTACCAACTGCTCTAAAATTAAAAAGTCTGCAGTTTGCCCACACAGCGTATTTATGAATTTGGAATGATCTAAGAAAAAAACAGCGACTACTTCCCTATATAACATTTAGCAGTTGGTGTTTCTAATGAAGAGGCAAAGGAACTAATGTGTTTTAGTTCTATAATATTCAGAAGACTTCGTGTTTCAAAGCGTAAAATAGCGGAGGCCCGGGTTCGATCCCAGGTTAGTCCATGTGGGATTTGTGGTGGACAAAGTGGCACTGGGACAGGTCTTCCCCCCCGAGTACTTCGGTTCTCCCCTGTCAATTTCATTCCACCGGTGCTCCATTACATGGAGAAACGAAAAAAAAAAAAAAAAAAAACTGATCATCTTTCTCTTCATCTTCATCACAGGGTTACACAATAAGCCTTAAGGCTGCGACGCGTCTGTAGTATCTGCTGTGGGGCCCTTCACAAAAAAAAAGGATAAAATAATACGTATCACAGACGGAAGTAACTGCCGAAAACTTCTGTCGACATAAAGCAGTCGACAGGTAAGCGCACTTCGGTCGGTACTGCAGCCTCGAGCTTTGCCGATAAGAAGTTAGCTGTTGGCTGTAGCACCGCTTATTATACGAGTGTTGAACACGTTTGTACATAACACTTAAAGTTTACAGCATGCTTATTCAGTGAAATCGCGAAATCAGAACGTCCCTGAATGGCTATAATGTATGAGTGCCAATCAAAGCGTTATCTGTACAGATCATAATTACATATGGATATTTAAAAGGTCTTCAAACTACTACCCTATAACAAGCAGCAGACTGCCTCAGTGGAACACGTGTTCGGTACCAGATTACATAACACAATGTCATTATTCGTTTACTTATCAATTTATTATTTGTTTATTTAATGACGCCGCAAGTAGCTGGGACTACACAGTACCGAGTGATGATTATAGTAAATGATAAAACGGAAGGGATTTGGAAGGAAGAAGTGAACCAATTACCGGTACTATTTTGACACTTCCATTTTTTGGTCTCTCTTCGGGCCGAGGTTTCAACCTGGGACTTCGCGAATATGAAGCAAGGTGTTGGGTAACAACCGTTTATTAGACCGTGAATTACTGAACGCACGATAACTGGAAAGCAAGAAGGAGACTCTTATATGAGGCTCCAAATTACAGTAACGCACTATCATGTGCTCGGATTACATCAATAAGGTTTTAATTCTTGTAACAACTTCCATCGGATGTTTCGGTGCAGAATCTTTTGTCTTGTGAATTGTTATCCATAAACATAAAGATTAAAACACACAGAACTATAATTTTGCCTGTTTTTTGACGGGTGTGATACTTGGTCTCTCACACTGAGGGAGGAACATACGCTGAGGGTGTTCGAGAATAGGGTGCTGAGGAGGATATTTGGGCCTAAGAGGGACGAGGTAACAGGGGAGTGGAGAAGACTACATAACGAGGAGCTTTATGATCTGTACACCTCACCAAATATTCGAGTGCTAAAATGAATAAGATGGGAAGGACATGTACTACGGATGGGGGCGGGGAGAGAGGTGCATATAGGGTTTTGGTGGGAAAACCTGAGGGAAAGAGACCACTTGGAAGACCTAGACGTAAATGGATGGTATTAAAATGGATCTTCAAGAATTGGGATTGGGGGCGTGTACAGGATTGGTGTGGTAGAGGGTTGGGACAGGTGGCGGGCTCTTAAAGAACGCAGTGACGAACCTTCGGGTACCATAAAATGCGGGGAATTTCTTGACTAGCTGAGGACCTGTCAGCTTCTCAATAAGGGCTCTGCTCCATGGAGCTAATGGAATTAGTTAACCAATTCCATCGAAGAGTTCTTTTTTGAGAAGCTGATTATGGCTCAGCTAGTCAGTAAATTCTCTGCTGTTTTTTTGTATGGAACCCCAGGGTGCACTACCGAGCTCACAAGAAATTCTTAACAGGTCATAATCCTGCGCCAGATAAATTGAATTCACGCTGTCGTATCCGTTTCATTATCACTCTCCCATGTACACCTAAATCTCCCAAGCCGTCTCTACCCTCATGTTTTCAAACCACAACTCAGTACTTCCTTTCTTGCACTCTTCTTATCTCCTTACTGCGCCATATTCATGACGCAACTCTCTTCGTCTCCTACACAGAAGACTAGTGCTACGTCACAGCTTTACGGCCTAACGGTTACAAAGACTTTTTCTCCCACTATATCATGAGGTATTAATTCAGACCGGACAACAGACTTACCTTCAACACTCAAAACATGAACTTTTACGTAACTGCGGAAATAAAGAACGCTCTTCAGCTATCTATATAACTTACAAGTACACCGTAAATCATTACTAACAAAAACACAACAATCAAAACAACAGCATGAGGTTGCTTGTTGCAATGACAGGAGCACGTAACGACCGAGATGTGTGTCCATAAGGCATCAAATTCTAACCTCGACAGTTATCGGCTACCTCCTATGAGGCTTTCGGTTAGTATCCTTAGTCTTTCGACGTGAATGACTAGATGGAAGGCTACATTTAATCACGCCTCACTCGTGTATTTACCAGTCTTTTCCTATTTAACACACGTAAAGACCAGCCGATGCCGATCCCAGTGGCCGTGCGGTCTAAGGCGTGGGTATTCGGCCGCTCGCTTACTAGGATCGTGGGTTCGAATCCCACCGGGGGCACGGATGTCTGTCTCTTGTGACCGTTGTGTGTTGTCAGGTAGAGGTCTCTGCGACGAGCTGGTCCCTCGTCCAGAGGAGTCCTACCGACTGTGGTGTGTCTCAAATGTGTGATCGTGAAGCCTCGACGAAACGAGGAGGCCCAGTCCCATATAGAGCTGTTGAGCCATAAAAAATGTCCTTCCTAAGTAATTTGGGATTATATAACATCTGAAGACGAAGTAACGTCGTCATAGAACATAAGAAGGATCATAAAGGAGCACCAACAGGGAGGTACGTCCGTGGTAATGCGCCGAAACGCGCTCCTGAGCGTTTGCACACCACAAATCCCACGTGGAATTGGCCAGGACGGCGATAGCGTGTCGGAGCGGAAAGTTTGGGCTGTGCTCCAGTATCTTGGTGTTGAACCCCCCCCCCCCCCCCCCAATTCCGTGGCAGGGGCCACTGGACCAGATTGTATAAATCAGTAAGCATGAACGCAGCAGTATTGGACGTTATGGGGCTTGTGTTGAAGACTAATTTAAATTACGTACAAAACCGTACGTCACAGAGAACACAGCCCGTATCCATCAACTGACTAATCAGTTAATGTTGTTCAGGAAAACAATCGTTGAAATCTTCGCTCTTCTGGGTCGTTACTCAGCGTACATTGGCATTTACCGACGTTCAGGGACAACCTATCGGTCCCATCTTCAAGGGTCAATCAGTCCGACCCTTGAAGATGGGACCGACAGGTTGTCCCTAAACGTCGGCAACAAACTGCCAATCTACGCTGAGTAACATCCCAGAAGAGAGGTGTCATTTACATGGCGGCGGAAGTCTGGAATCACACAAAACAATCGTTGCTTATTGCGAGCACCATATGAAACACACAAACGCACCTAGTGCACAAAATGCTGTGTTTTAAATATTAAATTTGGAGGTAGATTTAGCAAATCGGGGGTGCACAAATTCCGGCCGCCAGGACGCCCAGGCAACTACATTCTGTAGGGTGGCTCCTAATGTTTGTGGGTCCTTAGTACGGGACTTGCTTCATGTCAACTTTCTGACGCCTGGAACTTTGAGTTGCTCCTAAATTTCTTAAAAAGTTGTGCACTCCTGCAATAACTTGTAAAACTTTAAAAGAACTACATTGCTTTCCATTTTCAAACCTCGAGAAGTCTGATCTAATCGGAAATATCGACACTGATTACAGTGAAGCCACGCAGCCATTATGATCCCAGAGAGGGTCAGTGAAACTTCACTTACATCTTGCTATGGACTCATGGGAGTAACTAAATTCTACGCACTAGTAGCTAGAATTTTGGTTTTGGGAAGGGAAAGAATACTCCCGTTTTAATTCTGAAGATTTCGCTGCTCCAATACGAAATTAAATACAGCGCAGTTAATGCAAAGCACCAGCAGCAAGAACCAGATTTCCCACAAGAGACTTAACATCGTGAGAAAGACGTCTCATTAAAATAAACTCCAGCTGAGGCTCCCTGAAATCAAGAGCAGAATCCACTGAAGGTCACATGCTCTGGCTTCATCTCAGGTGGCCAACTTCATGAACCGGTTCAGCAGCTTAACGTAAAAAACAAAAATGTGGACGTTAATGTGAACTGAAAGTTGGTAGACCGCGAAGTGTTTTGTGTACAGGCGAAATATGCAGTAAAGCTATAAATAACACTGCTTGGCCGTGCCATCGCTCAGGCGGTTACTTGCCGGCCTCTCACCGCGGAGCCTCGGGTTCGATCCCGGATCGGTTCATGTGGGATTTGTGGTGGACAAAGTGGCATTGGGACAGGTTTTTCTCCGAGTAATTCGGTTTTCCCCTGTCAATTTAATTACACCAGTGCTCCATTAAAATAGAAAAGCAGAAAAAACTTCATAATCTTCTTCACAGGGTTGCACAATAAGCCTTCAAGGCTGCGGTGCGTCCGTAGCATCTGCTATGGGGCCCTTCAATAACAAAAAAAAAAAAAAAACCCTGCTTCACGGGCTGCTTCTCTGGTTCACAAAGGGGAAAACCGCTGTAGACGCCAGAGTTACTACTCTCTGTAACATATCCCACGATAGTAAAATTTTTGATCCCAAACATTCTTGTCTATGACCAACTGGTCACAGGGCGAAGTAGTACTTTTGACATTTCAAATATACTATAATGTACGCAGCCAGGACAAAACGCCTACATGTTTCATACAAAATTAAGGCCTATATACGTAAAAATAAAAATTTCACATATCAAATTACGATGTCTAGACGAAGTAATTTGTACTCACCACGAAATAAAATTCTGCACTCAAGTCGAGGATGGGAATGGCAGGACATGTAGTACGAATCGGAGAAATGAGGTGCACACAGAATTTGTCGGAAAACATGAAGGATAGGTTCGTTTCAACACATGAAGACGGAAGCAGAAACGGCTCCCGAAGCAATATTTTAATTACAGGTTGAAGATGGATAAAGTTCAACAAAAAGGAGATTGTTTCGGAATGAAAACAAGACAGGCATTGTACGTATAACGTAACACTGAGGCGCGTTCGCGTAACCACGGTTCCCGTGGAAAGTAATACGTATTAAATATTCTGAGTGTGTGTCTGTAGCCTTACTTATCCAGCATGCAAAGCGCATGCGTCGTATTATATTGTCATCTGTGGTCTGTACGGCTCTACCATATTTTTCCAGATTATCTCACAAAGGGCACGATTTTACGGAAAAAGTTATTGAACATGAAATGTGTTTTGATTTTATCTACGACTTTTGTCTGAAACATTTCTCGCTCTAAAACGAAATCAGCGAGATATCATAAATGTACATTGGTCTTCACGTATAAAGGACCCGTTATTCTTGTGAGAATTTAATGAAACTTGAATTTCCTCGAGAGATTTTCGAAAAATCCTCAAATATCATATTTCATGAAAATCCACCCACTGGGAGTCAAGTTGTTCTATGCGGAAGGACAAACATACAGGCGGACACGACGAAACTAATAGTCGCTTTTCGCAATTTTGCGAAAAGCGCGTAAAAAAGACGATACCTCCCAGAAGCAGAGAATAGACACATATATTACAACGTACCTTGAAAATTATGTGAGAATTTGGACTAGATGTTTCCGGTTTAGAATACGGGTTGCTTCTTGACTCGAGTGATTACTTACTTCTCAAGGTGGACTTCATTTCATGGAATAAATTATTTAATAAAATATCACGTTTTGAAGAACGGACGTTCCTAAAAAAAATTACGGCCTTCTACGTGACGCCGTGTGGTTTGGTAGATAGGTACTAACGTTTCTGAGAAATCAGCTGCCTCCATCTTCAGGGTATTGCTGTGTGAAAGACAGTACGTCACTAACACGATACGATAACCTCCTTACAACACACAGAGGAATTCACTGCACACGTGTAATATCAACTACACGTGCCCAATCTTTAGTAACTTGTGAAGCAGTTATCTGCCACCAGAAAATGTTAACTTTACTACCATTCTTTAAACTATAAATGTCCGGTGTTTGAAATATGTAGTTCATTTCACTTTCGAGGTATCGCAACGAAGATGTATCGATTGCTGGATGAGGTTACACAACGTATACTGTTACTGGAAAATGATCATGAATAGCAAGAAGGTAAGGATTTGAAAGGAAGCGGTCATGGCAAAGTTGAAGATACCGTCCCAACACTTTCATGCAATGAATGAAGTAAAACACCTCAGTGACGGTACATGACCCAGGTACCTCATAAGATTTATCTATACAGATGTACTACTGGTTAGTGCGCGGACATGTTGTTTGCTCAATATAGTCTTCTCGGGCGCACAGCCGCGTCAATTCTTTTGAATACAACGTTTCGGGGACTAGCTCCGTTGTATTCAAAAGAATTGACGAGGCTGTGCGCCCGAGAAGACTATATTGAATCATGTCGCCGCGAAAGTTTTAAAACTTATATGTTGTTTGCTGTTTGCGTAATTATTTAAAGACGGACTCTCACAACAGACCTACAAGGGTTACACAGTGTCGAGTATATGGGTCCTTATAAATAAGAACATTTGGAAGAAAACCCGAGTTGTGATACATTTTAAGGTACTATTACAACACTGCTCTGACGGGACTGAATTCAAACAAAACCCCGGTTTAAAATTTTTCACTCCGTGCATTGTCTTGATCAATATAGTCAATTTATTACACCAACCAAATGCACTCTAATATTCACATATAAGTGTTATACATATACCTCCGACATGTTTCGGTGCTAGTGCACCATCCTCAGGGAGCACAGGCTGCCAAATCTAAAACCAACCATCACTGACGAGAGATATTAACAACGCAGCCTACAACAGATTGTGGAACCATTCAAATAGTGGCTCACCATGACGGTTGGTTTTAGATTTGGCAACCTGTGCTCCCTTAGGATGGTGCATTAGACCGAAACATGTGGCAGCTTTATGTATAATACTTATATGTGAATATTAGAGTGCATTTGGTGGTGTAATAAATTGACTGTGTCGATAAAAACTCGGGTTAGGCCGCGGCCGAGAAGAGAAACAAACCCCAGCCCTCCAGAATAAGAACCCCTTTACAGTAAAGTTATTGCACTGTAGAAGTGATCATAATTAGATGACATGTATTCAAAGATATGAAAATATCTATAAATCACTGAATTACCGGTTCGTCTTCACTTCCCTGCAACATTATGTCGCCAGAGACGTTTCAGCGTCCAGTTCTGACGCTGATATCGATAGTGCGAGGTAAACTGGACCGATGTTGTCTCAATTACCGGACAAGTTCTGACTACACGGATTACGACAATTTAGAATTTATGATTAAGTATACAGCAAGATATACACATTGCGTTCATCGTTAGGGTACGTCAAAATACATACTTAGACCGTATTACACAACGTACAAAGAAAACTGCTAAAAGGAAGTATAGATCACACGTTGTGCACAGAAGCAATTCACCTGAATTCTGTACTAGACAGAAACGACCTGACTACAGGTATGGGCTAAGACGAACGACTCGAACAATTGGACTCGGAGATCGAGAGTGTACTGTATTTTTACAAAACTTTGGCACGAGACCCAAACATGCTATTAATTCATATCTGTACGAACCTCAGCCTCCTCCAGAGACTAACCAGACAACGTTTACTGTATTATCCGGACAACAGCCACATCTAAGCTGCGCAGCCTCTCTTTACCTGAAAAGAAAAAAATGCATATTCGTAACGTAAGGTATTTTAAACAGGGTTAAATCGTGAGAACATTGCACATAAAACATGGATGGTTGTTTACTCTATTATACGCTCCACATCAACTGCTGGTGTCACATTATGTGTGTCGGATGTGGGAATATGAAATTCAAGGAAAACTATGAAGACATCATGACAGCGTTCCACGGTCTGGATCGAACCGGGTTTCCTCACATCTGATTCAGAACTCCAATCTGTATAATAAATAATAAATAAATACATTATTCTTCATTCATTCTTGGTTTATTACGAATTATTTAATTTATTTGTAGTTAACGACGCTTTAGTAACAATTACACAGCGTCGAATGACTGAATGATGAATAACTAATTGGAAAGGATGTGTGCAGTAACGGTCGTGCTTGGATGGAGTACTGTGCCGGAATTTGCCTGCAGTAACTGATGGCAACCGCAAACCTGTCAGATTAATGGCGCACAATAGCAGTGATAAGGTAACAACGAAATGGAAACGTGCGCATGGAGTGGTGTACCTGTATGAGTACTGTAACCGGCGTTTGTGGTACTGTGCAGCCGTTAGGTACTGTACCGATGTATGAGTACTGTACCGGTGTTTGTGTACTGTCAGGCGTTTGATGTACTTGTACCGGTATTTGAGGTACTGTACCGGTATTTGAGTACTGAACGGTGTTGGTACGTGCAGGCGTTTTGAGGTACTGTACCGATGATGGGTACTGTACGGGTATACTGTCAGGCGTTTGAGGTAACTGTACCGGCTATTGAGGTACTGACGGTTATTGAGGTACGTACTGGTAACTTTGAGGTATTGTACCGGTATTTGAGGTACTGTACCGGTGTTTGTGGTACTGTGCAGGCGTTTGAGGTACTGTACCGGATTTGAGGTACTGTACCGGTATTTGAGGTACTGTACCGGTGTTTGTGGTACTGTACAGGCGTTTGAGGTACTGTACGTACCGGTTTGAGGTACTGTACGGTTTGCATGAGGATCTTGGAGAATGAGATAACGAACACGTCAACATAAGAGCCGACCGACAGGCGGAGAACCAATCCGGTCGCCATGACGCTGTGTGGGGAACAACAACCGAATCGCCCACATGACATACTATTTCAAAAAAGGCTAGGTTACTGTTGATGGTAATGTTCAGTGTCGTCCTCCAAAGTACGGTTCCTTGTCCCTCTCTGTTTCTAATTTTGTAAGTGAACATCATTATACGCTTTTTTATTAAATACAGCAGCTGAAAATTATTTTATGCAGGAAAATAGTAAAATGATAAAAGAATTTACGTGACCTAACGACTCATACTTTATCACATTTTCGAACACTTACTGGTCACAGCATCCTAAAATCTCCGCTAGTCAAAAACAGTCGAAATTACCTATTGTGCCTGGCCCTTTTTTGCCCTTCCTTAGCTTGCAGACCCACAACCTTCTATTCATGTTCTAAAGCAGTGTTTTTCAACCGGTGGTACTCGGAACGTCGTCTGGTGATAAGCGAAGTTATTTGGAAATCAAGTTTCTCATAATTAAATTTTAAAGATGCTAAATGCATTACTAAAATTGTTCAAACGTATTTACATGAAAAGAAAAAAAATTTATGAAGTTTTCATAAAGTTAAACTCGAAAAGTACACACTGTATGTTAATAATATTTTCAGTATCTGCTGGTACATGTATATGTTTTGTTCATTACAATGGTACGCGAGGAAAAGGAAGGTTGAAAAACACTCGTCTAAAAGAATATGAGCTTTTTTCGATGAAGAGGAATTTAAACGTATATTATTGAGAATTAAGAATCAAGAAAATTGAAAATGGAACTTTTAAGAAAGAAATGACTAGATACGAACAGAGGGGGTAGCTTATAAGGAAATATAAGCTGTACAAATAAAGGATCTTTAAAATATCTATAAAGGTATTTAGGCAAAGTAAAATATACGTGGATAAACAGTAATCGGCGGGTAGTCCCAAGAAAGAGAAGAGGAATGAACTCAATAAATATTATAATTATTATTCCCATACATACTTTTAACTCAAACACATAAACAAAAACACATGAAGAAAACGATACAAATCAACACCCATAATGAACTCAGCTGATAAATAAATTGAGAACTGCGATAAAGATAAAAATTTCTATCTTCTCAGAAATTTTAAGGGCAAATCTTTATTTTTCTCTTCATAATAACATAAAATATTTTAAATTATTAGAACATATTCGTGTCAATACTGTCTTTCTTTTGTTTTATTCAGCTGGGTCGGAGGGAGCTCGGCATTTTTGGAACAGACTTATCAGTGCTTATTCAACATTCTGCCCTTAATCTTAAACTTGCCAATAATAATAATATAATAACCATGGCTCAACAGCCCTATATGGGCTCGGGCCTCCTCTTTCCGAGGTTACTGGGTCGTGCGCATTCGTGGCAGTTGGTGACTGGACAACTGGCCGCGCTGCTGTTCTATCGATCCTGATGTGAGCGCCAGAGCCATCTGGCAGGCAGTCAGGAGATTTGGGTGAGAAATTGGGGTTGAATTTTGCTTACGAAATATTTCTATTCATGCCCGTAAGGTTCTTTTACATGCCGTAAATCTACAACATGGGACCGACGGCTTTACTTCCCCTCCGAAGGAAGTGGTGCTCCGGATTTTTATCACCCTTAAAAATTCATCGACCTCGGTCGGGATCGAATCCGCGAACCTTGGGTCCAGTGGCGAGCACGCTAACTACTAGTCCACCGAGGTCGACAAACTTGCCAATATTACCACTCTGTAATTCGTTCACAATTCTCTTAATGAAACCATATCAGTACAATAATTTTGCACACACAATAAATATAATAACCATAACCACAATCAGACATTTCTGCAGGGCTGTAACATCTTCAGGGATATATAAACACATAACAGCTATCAAAAGTTTACATTTATATCTTGAATATCAGTAATCTGGGATATGACGCCATGGTGACTGGTATTTTCTGACGTTTTGGAGAAGCTGCGAAAAATCGTCTAAGCTGCTCCTTCCCTATACAATGCAACCAATTCTCCCAGCAACTTACTCTTCTTCTACAACTACCCCGAAGACTAAGGCAGCAAGCTCCTCCGAAACGTCTGTAACAAATTACGAATCATCCCAGAAGTTACTAACCTTCGCCATCAAAGCTGTGAAAGCCTCAAATCGCATTCTTCTTTTCCTTGTTCTTGAAAGTAACACTAAACCGATTTATTGCCCGCTTTGCTGTGTTCTTCCTAAGAGCAGTCTTGAAGTATGGTGGTGTTCCTTCTGTGACCTTGTCATTAGTTTGGATTCGTCACCTTGTCGGGTGACAACTTCGGTCGTGTAATGTATACACAACCCGTGACGCTGTTATCCGTGACACTGTGGCACATCACAACGGCAGGCGCGGTTCCTACTACGTCACCATACCACGGCCTCGTTGAAGGGTTCAGGCACTTCATCATCCTTTATGAGACGCTCTAATCTAAACCAGTGGTTTTCAACCTGGGGTACGCGTACCCCCGGGGGTACGTAAAATTAGATATATATATATATATATTATTTCATGATAAACACTGAATAATCAGGGCGAGATTTAGGGTTAGCCACAAGAGACCCGGACGTAAGGACAAGCGATTTGGGAGAGCCAGTTTCTCTCTCTCTCTCTCTCTCTCTCTCTCCTTCTCTCCCCTTTATGCGATTCTTATCTGGGCGCCTAGTTTAATTTTATTCCACATACTGCATATAATTTTGCTTTGCTAAAATACGTTTGTTCCTTTATTAATTTTTGTATGATAGGCAATAATATATTTGTTATTTAATAGTTTGATTCACCTTTTTCTCATTTAAAAGTTGTTATTTTGGATGTAATTTATTTAACTTATTTTAGATGTACAGTATAGACCAGCGGTCGCCAATCATTCGGACCTCACGGACCACTAAACTCACAATTTTGAATCCCGCGGACCACTAACATGAATTTTTTTAAAAAGGTACAAACATCTATAAAATAATGATCATAAAAGTTCCATTTTATTAATATGAAATGCACTTGTTTAATCATAACAAAATTATTAGTGTGACATTTGTTGCTGCTTGTTTGAAATAAGTATAATAAACATCAAAATTGCAAATAATGTCCAAATTTCTCCACGGACCACCAACATTTTCTCGCGGACCATCAGTGGTCCGCGGACCACCGGTTGGCGACCGCTGGTATAGACTATGTATAACTTGAATTATGCACCAACAACATTGGGGGTACAAAGTCGAAGAGAAATTATATCTGGGGGTACGCGAACAAAAAAGGTTGAATGCCGCTGGTCTAAACGATACACTGCTAAGATGTGGGCAAAGGCACGGAAGCACGCAGCAAGTCTCATGTCCATGAAAGCACAGGAAGCCCGGCTTCTGTATCTGACAAACCGGCTCGAATCCGAAGGTGGGGCCAACTGATTCGGTGTTCCACAGTCAGTATTATTACACCAGTACAGTCAAACTCGGTTATAACGTCACGAAAAGGACTGAATAATTTGTGTCGTTATAAACGGGCGTCGTTTTAAGAGAGGAATTTGGTAAGGTGAAGGAAAATTTATCTGAAGACAGACAGACTTGTAGGAATATTACTTTAAATTTTACGCTGTGATTCATTTTACATTTAAATTACAATTAACATTTATGAAGAACAAAAGTTACTGTATTATAACTGTAAATTTGCATACAAGCTTACAGTAAAACAAATCATTAAATTCATTCATATCACAAAATATCTGACACTATAGACGAGATGTCGCATAAACCAATGTCGTTATAATCGGGTTCGAATGTCCTTTATTCATCTACCATCGACGCTAAACAATCTAGCAAAACAAAGTGTTGTTAAAAAACACTTTTATCACGTATATTTTCCAATTTCGTTCTGAATGTTATCTTCTCATTTCGTATCTGCATAACATGCAGATTAATCTTATCTTCACATTTCCATTCTCATCAAAATACGTGAGCAATTCTCATAGCGTTGCCAGTCACACGTTTATCCGTATAACATTAGGTGGCCTGCACACATCACTAATTTCCTAGTCACGTTATATCCTAAACTGCACCATCACCTCATCTTTCTTAGGTCAGATACTTGTAAGTTGATATTCCCCGAAAACGACAATCCATGTTTGGCCCCAATTAAAAAACAGGAAAAAAAATAGTGCTTTGTATATCATCACTTACGTTTCCTGAAACTCTGATCGGATGATACAGTTTCTTTAAATACGAAAATTAACCTGTATTATATATAAACATTCAGTCCGTACCGCGCAGTAAACACACTGCACTTCGGTTATAAAGAAACCAGTCAGTTAATGCTGTGCAGGACAAAAGTGGATGTTTTTGTTCTGAGGTACGCAAGTATCGTAAAAATATATCCCGCAAAAAGAATGTATAATTTTTTAATGTTAACCGTGTTGATGCAGAAAGTTACCACACTGGGCCTTCAAGGGTTAATATTTATTAGACTTGTTCCCAGACGTAACTTCTTGTAATATTCTCAGATTGTTTACTATTACACAAGCTACAAGTCGTTGCCGACTGAGTATTCGTGGTCTGTTCATATAATTTCAGTTTTGCCCATATGCAGTCAGAGACCAGTATTACTTCATTGACCTGTAGGAGAATTTCTCCATTGTTCGTTACGGTACTTATATCCCCCCCTACCCACCCAAGGAATCATCATTAACAACAATATCATCATTCACTTTCAGCCCTTTACGATTCTCTTTGGCATTTCCTGATAGCGTACCAATTCTCCAAGAACAAAAACGCAGAGTTCTGCTCACAATTCATACAGTCCATGTATCTGCTGGTACTGTCATTGTATTTTCATAAACTAATTATTAGGCAACTTAGGTGCTAAGTCTCTGAAAGTTAAATTTATTAGACATAGCATAAAATGCTTGCACCGTGGCGATTAACTGTTAATACACAAACAATTTTTTTTTCCCACAGCAAATACGTGTGTCGTCGTACCAAATTTCACTTTCCCAGCTCCAATGGTGCATTCGTCATCGACATCACACCAAAAGCTACAGAAATTTTTCGCCCTGCCGCCAAGTTATTTCACATTCTACTGAAATATTTCCCACAACTTCAGTAACATATTCTTACAAGGTTTGCTATCACACATCCATTCATAATAACATCAAGTGTCGCTAGTGTCGCTTTCGCTTCACATTTTCGTGCGTCCGCCATATTGTTATCACTGATTGTGGGAAATTAAAGCGTTCGGAGTTATAACTTCCTCCAATTGCATAATATTCCTCAAAAGCTTAAAATTCGGTCAACTGGTACAAAGACAAAATGAAGGAGGTGGGGGGGGGGGGAGGGGGAGGAACACAAACATTAACGAACATACATGCTGCGTACACACAGCATGGCGGTCTCATACTTCTGCATTCTTCTTCTTTAGGTTGGAAAAGTCAGCGAATTAAAACCAGCACATACTTGCTGCAGTCAACTAAGACCTGCTAAATAATAATAATAATAATAATAATAATAATAACAATAATAATACTAAGTAAAATTCACCCTGTAACGTGCCATGAGCCGATCCCAGTGGCCGTGCGGTCTAAGGCGTGGGTCTACGGCCGCTCGCTTACTAGGATTGTGGGTTCGAATCCCGCCTAGGACATGGATGTCTGTCTGTTGTGATTGTTGTGTGTTGTCAGGTAGAGGTCTCTGCGACGGGCTGGTCACTCGTCCAGAGGAGTCCTACCGACTGTGGTGTGTCTCAAATGTGTGTGATCGTGAAGCCTCGAAAACTGAGGCGGCCTAGGCCCCCAAGGGGCTGTCGAGCCATTGAAAAAAAGACAGTCCATGAAGGAACAGACGAGGAGTAGACGTATAGCTCTACTCTGTCCTAACTTGGGCGTTAGATTGAAGTAGGTGGTCAACGCCAAGCCCCGGCCACTTTACTCCCGGGAAGAGCCCCGGTACTCATTGGAGGAGGCTGTGTGGGCCCCAGGGCCGCTCTGGATGGGTATGGAAATAGTTTTGTCTCACCGGGCTTCGAACCTCGGATAGCCCAGCAGGAAGCAAATCGCCATACCAATTACGCATCCCGCCTAATAATAATTCAATTCAATTCAATTCAATTCTGGTTTATTAATAATAATAATAATAATAACAATAAAGTTAAGACAATAATCCACTCTGCACCATCTAGTACTGAAATACGTGTATATTGCGTAATGAGAATAAGATGTCAATTTTTGTTGCATAAGCCTTTGAACTAAAACTGAATTGCAACAGTAAATGCAGACTAAGATAGGCAAAAACTAAATGCAAAGTAATTCAGTAAACTGAGATCATTTACGACCTTGCACAACATCAGCCAACAACGTTTCAGTCACACCTGTATTTGAAGTTACCGCATGACACACTACAGTATTCATTCTAATTTGTTTAAACACAACATGTTTAATGAGAACTCCGTCGCCTGCACGACCAGCCACTACAAAGAATAAAACAGAGTGGCTGGTTGCTCTTGTATAATGAACGATGCTGCTCTATGTTTATATTCCTTTTTTTATTTCTTCCTTTTGAAAAGCTCTTGCATTTCTTCCCCTCAATAAAAGCGAGTTGTCATATCCTGTTGCCGGTCTTCAAAAGGCTTCATCCAGTACGAATATATTGCCACAGAAACGAGATGAGAGGATTCACTTTCGTGACTCCTAACGAATTAAATATTAACTTGAAAGAACGAAAACGACACTGTCAGTCAGAACTGATTTAGTTGTCCCTGAATGTGCTTACAGTTTAAAGATACTGCACGAGTAAATCTTACACGTGATTTTAGTAGCATCATCACGACTCACGCTGCAGAGTAACGTCACGTATTTTATAGTACATGCGACTACAAATTCACAAGTGCATTCAGAGTGTAAGACGAAAGTCACGACGCCGGTGGTACGTCTGAACAGAAGAGGGGAAAAGCTGTAGGCATGTCGGTGATCTTGCCTGCATGCCACCAGACTCGTCCTAAAGCTGAGAAGAAAATGTAGGTTGATCATCCTGGTTTCAATCTCAGAATCAAATCATACAAATAAATGTTGTAAGAGGTAAAGCTATCCCACTACAGGCCTGGACAGGCCCTTAGGGTTCCAGGAAGTTGAGGCTTCCCAGATTTCAAGACAGTCGTCGTATAAAGGTGGTAAGGTTGTCAGCCCTACGCACCGGCCGCCTTTACCTCCCAGGAAACATTCCTGGTGCTCAATTCTGTTAGAGGCTGAGTCGACCCCAGGGCCATAGTGCCGCCGGAATGCTTACGTCAATGAAAAATTCCAATGACACGATCGAGAATCGAACCCGCGACCTTCCTGCTGTATAAATGTTGTGTAATATCAAAACGTCTATTCATAATCATAATTTAAGTATGGTAATGATGTTCACATATCTCAGATGAATACGGGGCTCGAATCAGAAGCACTGAAGTGTAGAGACTGGAACGTCACAAGGCATCGGACTGACATATGACATCACTTCGACGTCATGTTCTTAAGGAAGACGTACCGCCCATCCAGTAATGCCGTACTATTAGCCTGTTTAGTCTTGCAGAAAGAGTCCGCATGCAGCTCGCTTCGGACCAACCACTTCAGTACTTGATTGCCGAACAAACAAACCGAAGTGGATGGGTTCTTGCCCAAATTTACAGCCTAGTAAATGACGCTGTTTGGGCAAGAACTTCATGTAACAAATACAGTTAAACCCGGTTATAACATCCGTTTACACGACACATCGCTTTTTTTTAATGGTTCGACAGCCCCTTGGGGGCCAAGGCCGCCTCAGTTTTTCAAGGCTTCACGATTTTTTTTTTGACACACCACACTCGGTATGGCTCCTCTGGACGAGGGACCAGCCCGTCGCAGAGACCTCTACCTGACAACACACAATACTCACAAGAGACAGACATCCATGCCCCCGGTGGGATTCGAACCCACAATCCCACTAAGCAAGCGGCCGCAGACCCAAGCCTTAGACCGAGCGGCCACTGGGATCGGCCACACATCGCTCATACAGTCAGATATTCTGTGGTACCAATTAATTCGTCAGTTAACCATAACATTATACTCCTCGGTTATAACGACACTCGTTTATAACGACACAAAATATTCAGTCCCTTTCATGACGTTATAACTGAGTTCGACTGTATTTCGCAATGTACTTCCTACCTCACAGTAGATACTCAGTGACCATTACAGACTCTGACAATTTATAACGTCACGTGGTGAAATAACTGCAAAATACATCCAAATGTTGTGTTGTCAAAATGCAAATTTTCTTTAAAAATGACGCAGGTGCTAAACCGGCTGCGGCAATGACTGTGGGTCCTCCGTGGTGACATGCGTCCTACTGTCATATTCCAAAAACACGGTTTCATCCAAACGTTAGTCATCTGAAATGTACACCCTGTATCATACCCTGATGATCGCGGCAGCAGGCTCCTCTAAAATCTATGCATACCTGTACCACACGACAGGGAGTCACATCCCAGGAGACAGTACTAGCCATACCGCAGCCACAATCTCAATTCTCATATGCAGGGTTTCGATGAGGATACCTGAAGGAAACAGGCCACTTGAAAGACCTAGACGTAGATGGAAGAATACATTAAAATCAATATTTAATAAATAGGATGGGAGGGTATGGACTGGATCGATCTGGCTCAGGATAGGAGCACGGTGATGAAACTTCGGGTTTTATAAAACGTGAGGCATTTCTTCACCGGCTGAGGTACGATTAGCTACTCAAGAAGGATTCTACTCCATGGAGTTACTTGTGGTTTTCCTGTCCAGTATGGCCACATGTATTGGTCCATTCGCTGACGCACAAGAATTCAAGATAAACAGCAAAGCATAACTTCTGTTAGCCCTTCAAAACACGACTACTACTATACGTATCATCAGCTTTATCATCAAAATAAACTCCGTATTTACACCTTTCGTACAAAGCTCGTATAAGAAACATAAAGAGTGTATCCCTGTACATCAGCAAATGATTGGTCTTTGTAATGGAGACGAATGTGTTTTCTGTACGGCGAGAACTAAGGTTTAAAATCTTATATAAATGAATTTCAGGCTTCAAAGGTGAAGTAGGGAATACGTTTAGCCCTACACACACACATGCACACACAAGCGCACGCGCACCACACACATCGGATGTATCTGAAATGCTTCGACAAACTTAAGGAGTTCCCCACACCAAAACAAACGCTTAGTTTGCAAGGTACAGCCCCCACGATCGCCCGACCTCAATCCTTTATCTGTGGGGACACTTAAAACCCCTAGTGTATTCAGCTCCAATTGAAAATGAACAAACACTTCACCAACGCATTTTTGATGCCTCTCAAACCATTCGCAACCGACCCGGGACCTTTGAAAGGGTGAGACAGTCCGCGATCAGACGTGTGCATGCGTGGACTGATTCAGGTGGAGGACATTTTGAGCATTTGTTGTGAATTGTGACTTGATAAACAATACGAACTCACAGTTATTATACTGTGAACACGTACTGTAAATGTATTATGTCAGTTGTAAGTAAAATATTGCATAGTTAATGTATTTATCGTTGAATGTAATCTTCTAATTAAACTACAAAACCACTAATTTCCGGACATATGTTTATATCAATTTCTTTCATTGTTTTTTGATGTGAAGAACTGACGCTTGAAGTCTGTCAAAGCATTTTAGATACGTCTCGTACAGAGAAACAAAGAGGAAGAGCAGAATCGGTAAATGTGGACCCTGTGGCTAATATCGAACCTGGTTCGATCCCGGGGTCAGTCCATGTGGGATTTGTGGTGGACAAAGTAGCACTGGGACAGGTTTTTCCCCGAGTATTTCGGTTTTCCCCTGTCAATTTCATTCCACCGGTGTTGCATTACTTGGAAAAATGAAAAAAACTCATCTTCATCTTCATCACAGGGTTGCACATTAAGCCTTAAGCCTGCGGAGCGTCCGTAGCATCTGCTGCGGGGCCCTTCACCACAAAAAATGTAGAACCTGTTAATAATATTCCTCCCGTAAAGCGCTGCAGTTTTTCTAAAATCTCTGTATTCAATTACGAGGAGAACGAGGACTTGTTGAGTTGTGGCAAGGAACCCACAACTTCTGGCGTGAAAGCGAGCAGTGTTTTCCCTCCTAAACTCACACAATTCTCTTTGAATCTTCACTATCACAGCTGTAATAAAACAGTTTGGATGCCAGACATCAGAAATTGGTTACAGCACCGAAAAAGAAGAGCAAAGTACATCCACGATCCACTTTACCAAACCAGTACGGTTTAAGTGGACTTTCCGGTCGTTAACAGTTTATAGTTTAGCCTCCAAACAGCTGTATTTTGGAGTAATCTGCCACTTTGGCATAATAACTGACATATCAAAGGCTATTATTACAATTAAAGAATACAGCGTTCAAAGACCAAGATTTATGCAAATTGTACAAAGCAGGGGTACACATTATGATCGCATTCCTGAGACAGACGAATCCAGTCCACAACAAAAACCAGTTTTAATATAGCAAACCCTACCCATCTGTGGCCTGTCTGGCTCTACCATATTCTTCCACATTATCTCATAAACGGCACGATTTTCGGAAAAAAAGTTGTTGACCATAAAATGTGTATTTCGATTTTCTCTACAACTTTTGTCTGAAACATTTCCATTTTAAGAACTGAACGAGATATGATCAAAAATGTATATTGGTCTTTATGTAAAGTACTCGCTATTCTTGTCAGATTTTAATGAAACTTGCATTTTCTCTACATATTTTTGAAGAATACTCAAATATCAAATTTCATGAAAATCCGTCCAGTGGGAGCCGGGTTGTTCCATGCGGACGGACGGACGGACGGACGGACAGATAGACATGACGAAGTTAACAGATGCTCTTGCAATTTTGCGAAATCGTCTAAAACAGCATCACATTGCATGAATAACCGCTTAGATACCTCTCTCTTGTGTAATCTTAAGTTTTTCGTTCTTTCAGTGAGGTACATACATGACGCTGATGGAGAAAAGTTACATCTGACAACACTGCAGACGACACTCGACAACAGATTTTCTGAAACATCCCCGTAGCTGTTTCCTCCTCATTCAATTATATGACTCTCAATAAGACTGCCATGAACTGCTCCAGAACACGTGTCACTTACGGTACAGGCATCGCTCTTCTACAGACGTATTTAATGAAATTTGCACCGGGCAGTTCAGAATGATAGTTGTTTCGCCATGTTGGCTAAACAGCTGTCTCCTTGTTCAGTTATTTATTAGCGGTACATTTGACGGCGCTGTCTTCTTCTCGGACTATTATGTGCAGGCCACGAGATGGCGCAGAGAGCAGGTAAGCGGGAAGGCAGTGTGACTACGCGCATGCGTAGTACGCTGCTACCATAGTGACTACGCGCATGCGCAGTAAGCTGCTACCGAACAAAATTTCTGTCTCACAGGCGTGGGTCCACCTCGGGCTGTTCACGTGCAGTGTTCGTGCAAGTTATTAACGAGAGTTTTATGTCATACGTGGTGTTCCGTTTACTGCATTTCTTTACACACACGTAACTTTGATGTCGGCAAAAAGGAAGCGTACGCCAACAACTCATGGCAAGGACAAAAATATCACTGAAAACACAGTAAAGTGTTGTGATGAAGGAACCGAAGACAAATACCTTGGTGAGATCTGCGCTCTTCTGGGATATTACGCAACGGTGTCAAGAGGCCCTTGAAGATGGGACCGATACGTTGCCCCGAAACGCCGGCAATTACCATACGACGCCGCGTAATATCCCAGAAGAGCGCAGATCTCATCAATATCGCGGCGGAAGCCTGAAATCAAAGTAAATACCTTGGTGTTACCCGTCACGAGGGTCACGACGAGGGCTGAAAGGCACTGCAGTGTGTCGATAAGAACAATACAACGCACAAGGAAAGTAGATTGTGCCAGCACGCTGCAAAAGACGGAAACGTCCAAATGTCCGAAATGCAGAAGCAGATGGCTTTGACCGAGGGAAGTGAAGAAAGTTACTGAAGATTTTTATTTGCGACAAAAGATACGGCCAACCTGCATGAATCGTTTTGTCGGTACGCTACAAAAACTGAAAATTCGTATTGGGAAAATAATGCAATTACGTGGAATATAACAGACGAATTCATAATTAACTTAGGGGACAATGACAGCAGCCATGAATACATCAGTGGTAGTAGTTGTAGTAGTGATACCGAAAAATTTAAGCATTTGTGTCTGATTTCGTTATCATACAGTGCACGTAACTGGACTGATATTTTCGGAACAGAGCGTAGCGTAAAGATACTCCCGCCCCGTCTATCCAGCCCTGACAACTTCTCCAGGCGCGCGCATAATATACAGCGTCCAAATGTGGGTTAATGAATGAAATGGAAAAGACGCGTAAAGAAGCGGCTGTGATGTAGTTGGAGAGAGCCACTACTATTGCGGCATTTGTCTGTAGGGGCTGACAGAAACCACATCAGCCAAAATGGCTGTTCCCGGGGCCCACACTTGAACCTACCGAATACGTAGTAGGAATTGTACTATTCCACCGCCGTATTCGGTATTTAGTTGTTCATTATTTTCCAATAGAAGATATTGATTATACTGATGACATATGCAACACCGTGCACAGCAGGATGCATTCAGAAACAACTATTTATACAGGGTGATTCAGGAGGAAAGGTCAATATTTGGAGGGTGATAGTGTGGGTCATTGCGAGAAAAAAGTTAATATATTATATATACGTGTGTCTAATTCTGAATGGTTACCGAGATAGAGCTGTTTGAATCCACAAATACAAAGGCATTATGAAAGGTAATAAAGAAAGATAAATTACTTACTGCTAATTACATTTTAATTTTAATTTAACGTTTACATGAACAATTTGTTACACAGAAATGACAAAATGTTACTGTTTACAATAAATGTTCGAAAATCCCACCGTCAACCTCAGCGCACTTTGCAACTTTGCGAAGATCGCGTGTTGTTTCGTCTGAGTTTGATCTTCACATTTTCTTTATGCGGGCAGAAGCGTCCAAAATGCGAGCCAGTATTTCGTCCCGTGTATCCACCTTTCTTTTGTAAACTTAGCTCTTCATCCAAACCCACACGCAAAAATCTAAGGGAGTTAGGTCTCGAGATTCAAACAGCTCTAACTCTCAAATTAAATAAGTAGACCGACAAATGCACTATTCAACTACTTCAATGTAGTGTCCTTGTATCACCCTACACGTGTTTCGGACTCAAAGTCCATCTTCATGGGGTCTCAGTATTGTTTAAAACTACTAAAACAAGCACATGTTTACACAGACATACATCACTCGTATACCACTATTGTGGTAGAGTTATCTGGATAAAATTATAGAACATAAATATGTATATATTTAGTTAAAACCTTATTAAAATTATGAGATGTAAATATGATGTTCACTGGTGCGGAAATACTGGCTTTTGTGGATTGACGTCTCGTGATGAGTATTCTGTAAAGTGAATAAATCGTCTATATAGAGACGGAAGTATGTATTTATTATCTGGCAATTGGCGGTTATTCATATCAGCCAGAATATAAATAAGATTATGATTATACGAATGGCTTACCTTACGTTGTGTGGGATTATATTGCGGTGCTGTTTGTGCTATCTATACGTTGCGGAGTGTGTGAGGAGACTGGCCTTGTGTCAAGCATCGGATGTAAGCGTTGGTCGGTGGGGTAAGTCTATTAGTTGGAAGAGCGGGTTTTCGGTGACACACTGTTCATCGATTAATATCCCTTGTTTATGAAAAATTTGTATGTAAAGATTCTCCATGGTAGTCATACTTCTACCTTTGCTGCATGGTTTTAATAAATGCATGGTGTCTTGAATTGGTCCGTATTCGTGTTTATTATCTAAATAGTTAAATAGTGCATTTGTTGGTCTATTTATTTAATTTGATTCATAGAAATGCACGGTGATAACAGTGTGAAGTTCTATCTCTGTAACCATTCAGAATTAGACAATGGCCAATAATATTACCTCCCAAAATATTTACCTTTTCCTCCTGAATCACCCTGTATATTCCAGCAGGATAACAGTTCTCTTCAGAAATCGCACTCTAGTCAACTGGAAGTAATATATTGGACTTGGCTACTCGTTTCTGAGGAATGCGAACAGGGGACTGAACTTGTTTGCTTTCAAAGTCTTTCCTTCTAGCACTGTCCCACATTCCACTATAAGGCGTCCCGAACTGTCCCATTATATTATGACATTCCCCTCGAACCCAGATGACAACAATATGACCAGGCAAATTCGTTTTTCTGGAGTATGGCCAAAATTAATATATTCCTCTGTGTTCAGCGTTCTAGAGAGAAAGGGGAGGAAGCGGATGTTCGGTAGACATGATCCGGAAGATCCAATTAAATGCGAATGACGCAGATCTGTACACAATACAGAGTATAACAGAGCTGTTCCAAGATGGTTTCGGGAGGTACCCGATTAGAACTGAAGTCAGCTACCAGCGACTTTCAGGGTTTTTTAAGTGTCCCTAGTCTCTTCAATAAGGTCATGGCTCCTTCCAAATCCCTACACACCCACAAACATAACCATTGCAATCTTATCGTCTCATTCAACTCATTCAACGCCAAATAACATCTGAAGTCGAAACATCGTTGTTAAAGAACACAAGGCCCAATTACGATATACAGATATTCCCCAAATATTACGAAAACCAAGGGTCCATTAGCGCGTTCACACGAGCCTGCTACTGGTCCATATTCCGAGCCAGATGAATCAAATTCACACCCCTCATAGCCTTTTTAAGATCAGTTTTAATATTATCCTCACATACAGGGCATACACAAAAGAATGGTGCGGTTTCAATAGTATTCACTATTGAAACCGCACCATTCTTTTGTGTATAACCTGTATATGCCTCCTTGTGCCGGGTGGCACTGTCTTCGTTTTTTCTGACAAAACTTTTTAATAGTCTATATTTACCATCTCTCCTCTCCGTGCTACTTGAATCGCTCATTTTTTTTTCCCCTTCATTTAATCGCCCTGACTTCACTTGGCGACTAGCAGGAGACATTTTATACATCCATTCATTATGCATAGACGCAGTTTTAAAGAATAATACCAACGTAATCAATTAACAACAATACGATTTCAAGAATATGTTCCAAAATAATGTACTAATATTCACATAATGAGAATTAAAACGTAAACTGGCCAGGCTGTTTTCAACATGTTCATTAATTCGCGTTTAACCTATACACACGTGACGTGTTCAGGAAAGCAAATTAATTCTGGTCTTCAAGTAGGGAATTTATAACGCCTTATTTGTTTCTTACGTTGTTTGTCAACGACAAACCAAGACCACAAAGTTACATCGTCAAGTGGGAATTATGAACATTTTAAACGTGTCTGTTCATTGTTTACTATGTACAGAAGATTTAAAAATATTAAGAACAAACACCATCACTTTTACACAGACAAGCCTCAACAAGGTTGCATTTATATTCACCACGACCTTCCGAAAATGTTTTTAAGATGACAAGGATAATCCGTACTTTCCATATATTTGCAGCCTTGGTGTAAGTGTAAATAGTATGTAATTAGCCAACAGTAACTTTTAAGTCACAAAAAATTTCCCTGAAGACGGCAGAGGTCGACCCGTAACATGTCGGAAGTACTACGTGTATAAACAAAAACTTTGAAGGCTTATATATGTACAAATGATGGTGTTTGTTTTGTAATATCCGAAACTGTGACTATGTATAGATTCCGATGGAATGGAGAAAACCACGCACGGTTTCGAACTCACAGCCTACAAGAAGGAATTGTAACTAATACTCCGCAACATTCCTCGTCTTCTCTCCCTTCCACATTTATCGCGTGATTATTAGAAGCAATGGAAAGAGAAACAACTGAAATTTCCAAGACACTGAAAAGTTAATTTCCTTTTCATAGAATATTTGTGCGGCAAAGGAACAGATAATCTGTTTTGCTTCTCCCTTCCTCTATATTCCCTTGCTTTCCGTCAATAAAACTGGGGTTTCATGACAAGACTTCGCAATATTTTTTCATTGGCTAGAGCAAAACAACAGGAAACGACTGTCGGTTTAATAGAAAGTTACAAGATCTCATTTTCCTTGAACCTGCGCCTTAAAAGAAACACATAACCTAACTTAAATTTAATTAAGCATTATCCATAAATGAAGGCACGACGTGTAATCGAGGGAAGTACGAGTTACGGCGACGAACATTGAACAATACACACTATTATGGACGTGTTCGGAGGTACAGACGAATAAATGCGTTTACTGATGCATAACCATAAGGGCGGCACTGAGACATAACAAAACTTGGCTGTTTCGAGACAACAAAACTTGGCTGTTTCGAGACATAACAAAACTTGGCTGTTTCGAGACATAACAAAACTTGGCTGTTTCGAGACAACAAAACTTGGCTGTTTCGAGACATAACAAAACTTGGCTGTTTCGAGACAACAAAACTTGGCTGTTTCGAGACATAACAAAACTTGGCTGTTTCGAGACAACAAAACTTGGCTGTTTCGAGACATAACAAAACTTGGCTGTTTCGAGACGTAACAAAACTTGGCTGTTTCGAGACATAACAAAACTTGGCTGTTTCGAGACAACAAAACTTGGCTGTTTCGAGACATAACAAAACTTGGCTGTTTCGAGACATAACAAAACTTGGCTGTTTCGAGACATAACAAAACTTGGCTGTTTCGAGACATAACAAAACTTGGCTGTTTCGAGACATAACAAAACTTGGCTGTTTTGAGACATAACAAAACTTGGCTGTTTCGAGACAACAAAACTTGGCTGTTTCGAGACATAACAAAACTTGGCTGTTTCGAGACAACAAAACTTGGCTGTTTCGAGACAACAAAACTTGGCTGTTTCGAGACATAACAAAACTTGGCTGTTTTGAGACATAACAAAACTTGGCTGTTTCGAGACATAACAAAACTTGGCTGTTTCGAGACATAACAAAACTTGGCTGTTTCGAGACGTAACAAAACTTGGCTGTTTCCGTCATCAGTGACTGTTAGAGCGCTGGGCAGCCGTAATGAGTAAAATTTACTACACTGTTATTGCAGTGCTAAGATCTTACTTCAAGGTGTCCTTATATTCCCACAGACTAGCTAAATATATTTCCGAAAAACCATGTGTAAACACGTGGCAAATGGAAGCAATGCAATCGGTTAAAACATCTGAATTGTTACTATTTTCCACCAGCATGTCGAACAGAACATTTCCAGGATTACGTCACAGAAACTGAAACCCCAAAAAACACACTTTATTTAGGGAGACACTATTAAAAGTCTAGAATTAGTCTCCTACATGTTTTGACCCTCCTGGGCCCTTATTAAGGAGCTTGAAATAAATTCAAAAAGTTGTGTAGAAGGATACAACACTTAATAATCAACAACGCACGAATATACAAATATAAAAGTACATAAATTTAAACATATAAGAAGTTAAAGTGACCCATATTTGATAAGAATATCTCTGTCTACATCTTCCATAATTGAATTCAATAAATTTTTTTTCAATTTAACCGTTTTATGATGGCACAACTGCATTACCTAAAACTGTCATGTAGTTTCGAATGTAATACTTGGACATAATAAGCTTACACACATGACATGCACATAGGCCTACATAATTCCAAATAAAAAAACACCCTGTGTCCAAACATCTAATACTTTAAAAATCATGACAGAACGTACATATAAAAATGCCATCATGCGTGGCGAAGTGTTAAGTGCTGTTGTGTGTTCTCCCTAAATAAAGTGTAGTTTGGCTGTTTTAAATTCTGTGACTTAATAAAGAAATACACATTAACATGCAACGCTGAGAGATATTTCTAGGATTCTTAGATTCTGTCGAGAATATCCGAGAGCATTTGTTGACATACGAAGGACCAGAAACTTTGGAGTACAGCTTCACTCCCCTAATAATGCACTGAATATAGGCTACTACTAAAACTGCGTACCTTCTGGTGTAAACTCTCATTTAATTCACTGCGAGCAGCTCCGCAGGCAACCTTTACACAGTGCCGCACTACATAAAAAGTTTGGCACGTGTACATGCAGTACTAAGTCCATGGACAGGTAACTTCCTCATGCAAATACGTAGGTCTCAGTAGGTATTAAAACAGCCTTATGCACACAACACACCCTTACTGTTCTGACGTTATCTGTCGTTATGTATGTTACAGTCAAGGTTGGGAGCAGTTAAGAAAACAGACACCAGATGGTAGCAGTGGAAGGCTTACTGGAGTTGGTATTGTGACACCTTTGCCTGGAGAAGTTAGTCTAGACAGCAACGCCCATCAGTGCACTGCTTGCCAGGTTTACTATCTCAGTATAAATGTAGCTGTTTATCAGAAATGTTAAATTTACTAAGACATTTTTGAAGTTTGATTTTAACAATTTCTCGTCCAAATTTTGATAGGCCTTTTGCTGGTCTTGTATTAAATTTGAGGGCACGTCGTCACCACGATAACCACAAACAAAACTCTACACTTACAGAGTCAAATCTACGTCCTACACACCTACTTTCTATATCAAACGCCGCTCTCCTAGTATTTATCACTTTTTATTCGTACTTTGAATCAAATCTCAGCACGAATGCTGCCTCTACACCTACTCGTACTTTCGTGGTTCCGTAAATTCAACATAAATACTGGCGTCGGGACATCTTTACATGTGCCATGACCTTTTCCTTCCATATCTTTTCCAATTCATCAAATTATCTTACCATGAAGTTACCAAGTTTACATGCATTTCTTGTTACCCCCACGACAGTCTCTTAACCATACGCAACCCGACAAGTATATCCACGCAGTTGAACTTGGAACGTCTAAATTCTACGAGTAGTAACAGCGTCTTTATATCGGCCTGTCGATCGTAATTCAAACCCGAATGTCGAGTATCTGAATTCAGAGGTTTCTCCTCAGGCCCTCCAGTATAATTCTGAGATTGTCTCAAAACAGGAAAGACAGACAATCTTGACACTATACATCTTGCGTTATAATATATATATATATATAATATAATATATAAGTGAAATTTGCTGTGCATTTTGTTGGCAATAATATATATATATTATTGCCAACAAAATGCACAGCAAATTTCACTTATCCACATACGCGAGACTACTCCAACATGTTTCGGCTATTTTTTATAACCATCTTCAGGATAACTGATATACAAAGGACATATCGAGTGTTAGTTCATAGTGTGCACAGCTTGACGATATACAGGACTTAGCCCTCAACAAGTTCGAAGTGAATTTATCAGTTTCAGATATCTGGATGCCCTTGTGAGTAGAGTAATGAACCTTCGGGTTCCACAAAATGCAGGGATTGTCTTGACTAGGACAGCCAGTTGTGTCACTTCGGTGCTCAGTAGGGGCTTCACCTCTCACATGGCAAACATATTTAAATCAGGGCCGCCGAGCGCGGGTTCGGGTTCCGGTGAAAAAAGTTTTTCGGACCCTCCAGCAAAGGCGGATCGGCTGAAAACCTTTATACTAAATGGAAAAGACTGACTGTCGGTTGCAAAGTGACTTGGGCTTGGTCTGAAAGGATTATTTTGTACAATCGACAGATAATGGTACCGAGAAAGTAAAACAAAAGCAACATAGTCGGGCCCTGGGCCCCCTTCCTTACCGCCGGACCTCGGTAATTTGTACCGGCTTCCCCCCCCCCCTTCCTCGTCGGCACTAATTTAAATATTCCGTAGGAAAAGAACAAACTGAAACTTGTAAAAAAAAACAAGGAATGTTTTGCACTGTCTATGTATTATGTTACAACTTATTAAAGCAATAAACATTAAATCGATTAATAGTAACATAATACACAAACATGCAAAACATTACGCTCATAAATACCAGACAGCAAAAAATAACCTTTATATGATCCATAATCCGTGCATTAATCGAATATGCAAAATAATGATACCAACAAATGCATACTAGTATACTAAAATTAATTTACATACACAATGAAGTCTTACATGTTTCGGCCAAACATGTGGCCATCTTCAGGGATATAAAATACAAAGGTTACATACATTAAAAGTATAAAATTAAATTATATAAATATATATAAAACATAAATATGTAAGGGAAAATTTACTAAAATGGATTTTTATACATAACGAGGCAGTGTCACGGTTTCGTCCCCGCCCTGATACAGCATGACGCAAACGTACGTAGTTACAAAAAATGAGGTTCCAAGATAAAAATTTTCAGCATTAATTCTGGGCACCCAATTATAAAACAAAACATCATTCATTTCCTTCTGTACCGCCACGCTGCAGCATCCGTATGAACCTCCCCTCTGCCACTATTTGATAAAAGACAAGCTTACGGTTCTTCAACCGTCGGATTTTCATTAAACTTAGTAAACACGTCACGACATTGAAACTCGTCACAATTTTTCATTTTTATTTCTCTACAATGAAAACGAGCACTGTGGCCGTTGGAAGCTACCGAGGTGGATATAATAACATTTAATACGTGTCCGTGATATACTGCGTTATCAGCAGGCCGTTCTTTGCACAGAACAAAGCAAACAGCATGGCTCAAACGATATCCATATCTGACTTCCCTTTTACGACAAGTAATGCATGATTGGACAGATTTCCACGTGCGTGGAAATTATGACCGCACCTTCGAACTGTGAACGAAATATTTTTCGTAACGTAAATATTATCAAAATGATAAGGTCGAGAGGCTCTGAGGTTACATCTGACGTATTTAAAACAGTGTAATCTCTGCTGGTGGAAAACTGTGCACAGCAGTAATTGATCACCAAATTTAACAGAAGCATAGTTCCTGCTAATGTCACTGTACATGCTACACCGCTCAAAATCAAGCAGGCGTCATTGTGTCTTGCCAGTCTGTGTAATAAGTAACTGAAAAAGAAGAACAATAACAAGGAACGTTTTGCAGAGGAGATAAATTACGTAATTCCCACATTTGACACGCCTACGATAATGAATTAAGACCACGCTAAAGGCTCCAGCACCAGAAGAACAAAGAGCCTTTTGCAAACTAAGACTACGTATAACGATGCCACGGAAAGGAATGCCAAGGGTGGTGGGGATGATGCTAAAGGCTCCCCACCACTCACTGAACCCCCACCCCTACTTTATGACAACCAGTCCAAGAGCCTACAGGTACGAGTATAAGTAGGCCACACAAAGAAAAGTAGTGGGTGGTGGGGATAAGTGCGCTCGACGCCCTCTCCTTTCCGTCCATTTCGCATTCCCCTCCTGCCCCGTCCGGCGTAAATCAGCGAACCCCAAATCGCCCGTCGGTAGCAAAGGGTATCACGTGTTTATCATTATCAATATTGTGAACGGAATGGGTAACAATGGGAGGGGAATATGGTGACGTATGCTAGAGGGGAAGTGTTAACAGCCCGAGGGTGATGTGGTGGGAGTCGATCCATGGAGGTTACTTCAGTGGTCTTACTACGGCCTATACTGAATGCTATCATGTGGTTTTCAGTGCTAATATTCAAGCGAACAGAACGGCTGGAAGGGGAATTAATGGATAAACGACGAAAGAAGTAACAGATCAGGGGACATGGAGAGGGAGTTAATCCACGGAATTTTTCCGTTTCCTCTGTACAGCCTGCAGATTTGTAAGGGGGAAAACCTACACAAGCAGTAACATCCAGGATGCCCACATCTCTCCCTCTCCATAACGCAAAACGAGGAAAATTAATTTGTCCTTTTAAACGTTAACCGCATCCCACGTGATTTTTCATTATCTTTATTTCTACGAGGAGTTTGTTAAGGGATATTAATGGCTGGCTGCAATCTACAGACATGCTTGTATTTTGCAGTACTGAAGTAACGATGGTGCAAAATTTTGGAACGCAGTTAAGCTAATTCATATTACGAATATCATCAAGAAAGCCAACACAAATTTGGAATCGCTAAGGCACGGTGCTCTTGTTTACAGTGTGAGATTGGTTAGTGACGTCAGATATGAAAAAATTAAACTGAATTTTGAACTGGAAACGAAATTAGCAATTTTACTGCGAATTCTGAAAAAAAAAAAAAAAAAAAAAACAAGAACAGAACTCGACTCTGAAAAGACTTCAACGAATGAAAAAATTCAGTTTAGCCGGCCCCGATTTGAACATACAAATATTTTTGACGACATCAGCAAATGAAAATTGCATTCACGAACTAATTCAAAAGAAATTAAATTCGAGAGTCATCAGTTGGTACTGTTAAAAAGTCCATCTCCTACCTAAAATATGTAGAATTAAAATATCAAGTACAGGCATAATTATTACTGCTGTTTTCATCGATAGGTTCAGAGGTCACACTGAGATCTAATTTATTATGACACTGTTTCATCAGGTACCTGAGTACCAACGTTTTTGGGCTATGACTCCATCTGCAGGCGCTAAAGTGCAACCCTCAAGCAAAAATTTTAAATCTTATGGGTTACAGTGTTTAAAAATAAATTTTTTTTGAAGAGAATACTGGATTTCAGATAAGGCTAGAAGAGTGAGGATACTACACAATGGGAAACTTCAAAGTGTTTACTGTCCATCGGACATTATTAAAGTGTCCTAATCAAAAGGATGTGACGGACTAAGTGTGTAGATCGCATGGGGAGGGATGAGAAATGCACACAAAACTTCAGGAGAAGAGACCACTTGAGGGACCTAAGCGTAGATGGATGGACAATACAGAAGTGATTTTAGAGTCAGTTGGTTATACGGCTACAAAACGGAGCAGTAAGCATGCAACACTGCAACGCACGAATTACAGAGAGGACGGCTTTACTTTTAACCTTTTAACGCCTAATGGCTACTTGATGCATCAACAGTTTTAACATTCAAAAATTCTACATGCTGCCCACACTGTATTTATGTGTATTGTATTTATATTACAACAAACACAGACTTTTGCCTTATATAACATAAACTGATTTTTTTAACCGAGATGAAAAGTGTTTACTGCGTGGTACGAACTGGGTCTTTAAATGAAACAGTTTACCCTTCGTCTTTAAAGGGTTAAATCGGTATAAAGCGTGGTCATACATACATATATACATACATATATACATTCCATGGATCCATAATTTTGTCACAAGACAAGAGGATGTGGAATAAGTCATAACATACAAAATCATACAAAAATGTACATTGCAAAATGCTTTAAACATTCTATGTGCAGTCTTAGACGTCAGTATTATAGGTTAACAGTACTCATAAGAAATTCATCTACAGAGTCCACGCAAACAACATACAAATTTGAATAAATAATCACGGAATATAATAATCTGTATTCGGGCAGTATTTCTGCCTGACAGTATCTACGTCATATCCAGAATCATATATTTAGAATAAATCATTCACACCAAAGTGCACACGCTTAGGGATACAGCTTCGAAAAGCGAACCTGGCGCCAACACAAAGTTGCTACTTCCGGTTTCCCAGCACTAAAACAAGGACAGTTCACTTTTCAAATTTCAGAGCCAAGGCGCTACTGTTCTTTTTATACCGCCATAGTTGTAACAAATTAGTGTATGTATGAACGTTGGATGGATGTTAATGGCACAATGTTCATAGCGAATTTCAGTACGACAGGCGAGTCAAGACTAGAGCTGTTACGCAGGAGACAGCGTCTGTATTTTTATTCCTTGTCAGACAGCACGAGACAGACAGACATACAGAGGAAGACGTAGATACAAATTAAGGTCATACCACTGTTGGTCCGTAGAGTGTACCTGTTTCGAATCCCGGTGAGGACCCCTTGACTAGAATGCTCCTCCACCCAGGCATATGACCGTCACATGACTAGGCTACTGGCTAGAAGATCCGAGGTTCAAATCCCGGTACGGGCAAGAGACTGTACTCTTCTCCAAAACATCCAGACCGCCTCTGGGGCTCACCAAGCCTCCTATGAGACCCGCGAACTCACTGCCTGGGGGTAAAGCGGCCAGGGCGTGAAGCTGACCACTGACTTCCATGTAGTGCTGTGGTTAAGCATGAGTGGACCTATACCTCCACTCTCCTATATGCCCTCATAGCGTGTACAGAGACATCACCTTCATTATATTTGTAAATTTCGATATTAATTGGCTTAACGGACATGACAGTTCTTACTTCAGGCCGTTAGAAGCAAACTTTCCCTTTTAGAAGTTGGAAAGGCAGGCCCGTACTTCATCGCCTGCAGACAGCTGAGTGTGTCACACGCTGAACAAAAGTCAAAGGTCACGTCGCCCGGATCATTATTTGAAATCAATAAGCTTCTATAATCAATTCGTATCATTGCTTCTGTATCGTCACTTTTAAATTATTAAAACTGACATCCTGTATATAAAAACATGAGGTGTAACTGGAAAACCATATATCAAATTTAGGATTATGCAATTAATTTTATGAAGTAACAAGAGACGGAATGTACTCGTATGTGTACTGTAACACTGAGACGCGTTCGATATTTGTATCGTGGACCCTTCACAGCAGGTCATACCATTTAATGCAGTGTGGATATACTTTTTGTTTATACTATGCATATCGTGCATTGTCATTTGAACACACAACACTTGACCAACAGATGCATTATTATACGTTATTGTATTTACAATACAGTCGCTGTGAACTAGCCTGACATGTTTCGATCCCTTGTTGGGACCATCATCAGGGACTTTATCAGTCATACATAACCCCAATCTTCACCTTCTCGAAATATTTTGTAACTGTTGACTTAAAAACAATACTTCGTACACAGTTCGCAGATATACAGCTATTCATAATCTATTTACGTCCGAAACTTCATATTCCATATTCCTACATATAATAAATATCAATTTTAGATTCACTCTGCGTCTGTCTTTTTTTAATTTTACTTCTTATCTCTCAAATACCACTTGCCCTTTTTAAACATCGACATTTCAATTTTTACTTAATTTTAATAATTTACCTAGGCAATACTAGTATAGGCCTATATACACACATTGTTATATACATTTGTAACGTATTTACTATTGTAAAAGGGGGAAGGCCGATCCCAGTGGCCGCTCGCTTACTAGGATTGTGGGTTCGAATCCGGACGCGGGCAAGAATGTCTGTCTCTTGTGAGTGTTGTGTGATGTCAGGTAGAGGTCTCTGCGACGAGCTGCTCCCTCGTCCAGAGGAGTCCTACCGACTGTGGTGTGTCTGAGTGTGATCGTGAAGCGTCGAAAAATGAGGCGGCCTTGGCCCCCAAGGGGCTGTCGAGCCATTGGAAAAAAAAGGGGGGGGGGAGATCTTCTACTTATAAAACATATGGAGTTTTCCAGCTTATACTTTCTCTTATGCCCTAATGATGGCGCTTATGAGCCGCAACTAGTAGCCAAAAAACGTATTTTCAAAACGAATGTTGGATCTGACTGTAGAATTAATACGAATAAGAATAAATGAATATCAAATATGACGTATGCACTTTTATATTCTTTAATTACAATCATGCAAATCGCACGGAGAAATATGGCAGATGAGTATCGATTAATATCGATGGCAGCCATGATAACGCCTGTAACCAGCGTAGCCATACATTTATGTAGACCTTCAAGCTAAGGGCCCGTTACTTTTGTCCACCCTTAACCAAACTTGAATTTTCTCGATAGATTTTAGTAAAACCCCTCCCAACAATTCGTCCAGTGGGAGCCGAGTTGTTCCATGCGGACAGACAGACAGACAGTACGAAGCTGATAGTCACTCTTCGCAACTTCGCGAACACGCCTAATACGCATCCTCAGATTGCACGCAACACCGCTACGCAGACGGTCTTTCCTGTCGTGCCCCTAACAGAATAAAAGGAAAGAAAGAAGAAAGACAAGTAAAGTATGAGAGGATGGAAGACAAGAAGCAGAGGGGGGAAAATAAATACAGCAAGATAAACACAGATACAGCGACACACAAGCTAATATACACCAACACGCAGAACTCCTTGTCCGGCCCGGACACAGTTCTACCGTACTGACGAATGTGACTACGTACCTAGCGGACAGAATGCAGAGGTGGGTGCTTCAGTGTCACGCCAAATTCAAAACCTTCCGAGTTTACCTTTCACATGGTTTGTAGTGCTAAACACTACCTTAAACAAACCCTCAGTAACGAAATACGAAAATCAGAAACACCATTCACGGACACCTGTATATAGGATGAACAAATTGACAATTCATATCAGATAGATAAAAGGGAATGAAGAAAACTACACTTTTTTTGTTGTTGTGAAGGGCCCCGCAGCAGAAGCTACGGACACACCGCAGCCTTGAGGCTTACTGTGCAACCCTGTGATGAAGATGATTCGTTTTTTCCATTTTTCCAAGTAATGGAGCACCGGTGGAATGAAACTGACTGGCGAAAAACCGAAGTACTCGGGAAAAACCTGTCCCAGCTCCACTTTGTCTACCACAAATCCCACATGGACTGATCCGGGATCGAACCCGCGCCTCCGCGGTGACAGGCCGGCGACTAACCGCCTGAGCCACGGCCTGAAATTCATGTCACTAGAACATGAAGGAAACTCTACGCTAATAAAATAGAATTACGACACGTGTTAGCAGTAACTCGCTAAGCTCTTACACAAGTGGCATTCATACAGAACTGACCTGTGATCGCTGTGGACCCGTATGAAATATCTGACAGCAGGGTCACATTCCCCCAGCACCCCCCCCCCCCTACACACACATATACGCCGGTCGTGTGGGCAGTAGGTCCTGGCAGCATATGCCACGACTATCAATTTTTACAACGTGTCTGATAACCATCGTTCATGTAAAACAATGTTATTATCCGAAATAATTGCAGTTAGTTTTTATTTAGAGCTGAAATTGCTCGAGATGGGATTGCAGTAGAGATGGCAACGCATACGCAGACGGAAACATATGGAAGCACCGCATGCGAGAGACAATAATATAGGTTGTGTGCTGCAGCGATGCTATTTCAACTGCATGGTCTGCTGCCTTTAATTTGACAGCCAGTCTGGCAAAGATGTAGGTAAAACATATACCAAGCTGGTTCCATTTTCTGTACTACCCTACTGGGCCCAGAGTCGCTTAAATCCGTAAAAGAAACTGTGCTTTGTGTCAAAAGGCAACATGATGTCTATTGTAGCCGGCGCTATGAGACTATTACACTGGAACAAGTGTAGATATTAGCAAGAGATGCGGTATGAAACTCTCAGTACCGGAAGCAGTGTTTTAAAGTAACTGTTGATATACGTGCATACATTTTGGCTACGAGAGTATCTGAGATGGTATATACGCGAGCGCAGATCCCGGTGGCCGTGCGGTATACGGCGTGCAGCTACAGCCGTTTGATTGATGGGATCGCGTGTTCGAATCCCGCTGAGAGCAAGGATATTTGTCTCTTGTTTGTTGCGTGTTGTGTAGGTAGCGGCCTCTGCGACGAGCTGATCACTCGTTCAGAGGAGTCCTACCGTGTGTGATATAGGAACCTCAACAGTGATGCGGCCTAGGTCCTCTTACGCCAAAGAAAACGGAATTATCAGTGTGATCACCATTCTGTAGTCTGTCTTACGACAGGTCCGTAGCCTCTTCCAAAGCGAGTTCTCCACAGAGTACGACCTAGTCCTTCTTTCAGTGTCCAGTATCCTCTCGTTTCCTTAGTCATCTAGTAGCTCTTAGGTCTTCTTCCTCGTCTTCCCGTCACTTCTATTCTTCCCTCTATCGTTCCTTCAACACCGTGTTTTAGAAGTGTACTCGTATACGATCTATATAAACTACTGCTTTCTTATCCTCAAATAACAGCAAGTGTAACCGCCAGCGCATTGAAGTTGAAACTGCACAGCATGAGTGAGGTCGTGCGCGAACTGCTTTGGTTGAATGCGTGACATCTTTCACGAAGGTCATTAATGTCTGCTATTAGCTTGAGCAATATCACTTCGCACGAAATAATACCAACTTTAGGAATGTGAAAATCCACATGTAGCGTAACATTCCCAGCACTGAAATACATAAAAAGCGATAGAACACATACACACGCATACACACGCACGGTCACACACTCAATCTCACTATTTCACCCACTCATTCTAGGAGACAAAACACGGGTGAGTGTAAATTTATGTCTAGAGAAATACGTTGGCCGATCCCAGTGGCCGCGCGGTCTAAGGCGTGGGTCTGCGGCCGTTCGCGTGCTGGGATTGCGGGTTCGAATCCCGCCGGGGGCATGAATGTCTGTCTCTTGTGAGTGTTGTGTGTTGTCAGGTAGAGGCTGATCCCTCATCCATAGGAGTCCTACCGAGTGTGGTGTCTCTGAGTGTGATCAGGTGCAGCAATAACCGTCTGCACCTACAGTCAGTAGGTAGACAGAGGTCAGACTAAAGTCACGGTAAAGTCACGCAGCGGAACAAAATCACACGTGACTGCCGTGAGGTTGGACTTACGTACTGCTGCGCACTCCGTGTCATATAAACATGACATGTCCACAAAACAATCCTCTCTCTTCTTATTTGCAATAAAAACGGGATATGATTAATCTGACAGAACAACATACGCTATTTGTACTTAATCTTCTTCTTCTTCTATGGCTCGACAGCCCTATATGGGCCTGGGCCTCCTCGTTTCGTCGAGGTTTCATGGTCACACACATTTGAGACACACCACAGTCGGTAGGACTCCTCTGGACGAGGACCAGCCCGTCGCAGAGACCTCTACCTGAAAACACACAACACTCACAAGAGACAGACATCCATGCCCCCGGTGGGATTCGAACCCACGATCCCAGTAAGCGAGCGGCCGAAGACCCACGCCTTAGACCGCACGGCCACTGGGATCGGCATTTGTACTTAATACTAATAACATACTTAATATTTCAACATTTATTAAAACCAGGAGAGAAAATCTAATTAACAACCACAAAATACATTAGCTTTGCGGGGAAAAAATTGCACTTAAAAGCAATGCTTTCTTCAGTACCTGTTGCGTCTCAGTGTGAAGTACACGACAACCGGAGACGGTGATTATTCTTATGGACCAAACTGGGAAAGTCCGAGTGCAAAACACACACAGGTTTACTAACCTTGATTTCAGGTTTCCGCCGCGATGTTGATGAAATCTGCGGTCTTCTGGGGGTAGGTAATTGTTTACCCGACGTTTCGGGACAACGTTTCGGTCCCCATCCTCAATTACCACACGACGCCGCGTAATATCCCAGAAGACCGAAGAGTTCATCACACATGTTTACAATCGAGTACCTCCACTCCAGTGTTCGGCTTCACTGTATTCACACTCAATTCAGCAGAAGACACAAAACATGATGTAGCTGGAATTGACAGAAACTAAAGGCTTTTCTCCTTCTGCATCATTAAATTATAAGGGTTGAAATTTCGACATAAGCACACCTAATTGAATTGTTACTGTCACAAGTGGTTATATTTTACAAAATTCTAAGGCAAGGGTGACGATCAGAGAGTACTGTCAGCCTTTGAAGCGCGAAGAACACATTAAGGCGGCCTGCTTTATTCCGCAGAATATAAAGCAGCGAAAACCCCCAATACGATATCACGAATGTGGAAATGTGTTACTATCACAGGAGTGCTTTGCTCCTCAGTTTGTATATAACATTACATTTGTAATAGCGTTCAGTTAGCTTTACAATAGCGTACGTTAGTAGTTTGATACCGACGTTTCGGAACAGCCTACGGTTCCATATTCAAGACTCAAGCAGCCCAAGAACCGACAGGATGTACCGAAACGTCGGTAACTAACTACAAGCCCAAGATGCGTAACATGACAGAACAGCGAAGAGCTCAGGTACACGGCGGCGGAAGACTGAAACCTCGCATAATTTACGATACTTAGGTATACACACACACAACAAATTCTCAATAGTCAGGCCATATGAAACTGTGAACATACACTAAAGTTACTGTAAGCTTAACACTAAACCTGCCTGTGGGTTCTTGGAAACTGCATAACGCATGTAGGTTTGGATTTGTGAACAGCAATTGGCAAATAATACAGCCTCCATAACCTGTTTTAAAGCCCTGTACAGAATTTGTTTAGATGCAACAACGAACGCCATAAAGTATCCCCAGAACCTTGGTTGAAGTGGCAACACTTCGAACTTGTATTCAGTAGCTGCCGGTTCAAATTTCGGCACGGATACCGACCAGCGACTGAAATGATGGCGATCGTCGTCACTCACTCCAGACACATTATGGTAAATTGCCTGAAATTCAACCACAACCACAACCACTTCCATATATTTCCAATTCTTTACTATCATCCTATAATCTGGCGCTATACAGTACGGACTATACCAAGTGTCGTTACATAAACACACGAGGCCTTGCCATGGCTCAGGTGGTTGGTCACCGGCATATCATCGCGTATGTCCGGTTTCAATCCTACGCCAGTCCGCATGGGATTTGTGGTGGACGAAGTAGCACTGGGACAGGTTCTTCTCCGAGTACTTCGGTTTCCCCTGCAGTATCATTCCACCATTGCTCAATACTCACTCCTCTACCACCGACGGTATATCTTTGCAAATGAAAGCGTCGTTAAACAACATACTTAAAGTAATAAACCAACAAAATACTTTAATCAAGATAATCGGAGTCCATGCCGGGATTAAAACCCGCGACTTCCCAAAAATGGATTATTAACCATTCGACCGTGAACGGCCCACACGACCAGATATCCGTAACCATATACATGTAACCATAACTGTCCTTAAGGGCCACATCACTAGCACGTGTGAGGGAGGTAAGGAATCCACGCATTCTTACCTCGGAATTAAGAAGCGTGAATGGCTACCTTCACGCCCCGGCCGCCTTACCACCAGGGAACGAGCCCCCGTTTCGGTCAAGTGACGAAAATAATCCCCGATTTTGTCACCAATCAATCCCTGGTCGTCAACTCCATCCCCTTTCCTATCAGTTGTATTAACATTGAAATTAAGACCAAGGTAGTTGATGTGTATGATTAATTACTTTTAAAACTAATTAAATAAGGAAGTTATACAGCAGGTCGGTTTCCAGTTATTTTGGGCACAATGCGAAAATAAATGTCGGGGTCATACACAACGTTAGTCCTGATATGACAATGCAGATAGAGAAATGAAAAATGTGCACGCAAAATACGTCTGACACAACACCTAACATAGTCAGTATTTTTCGGTCCCCTCCCCGAACGGTGCGCTTCATACAGTCGCATGGGTCACGATACCCTTACACCGGCCCTGAAGTAAGCCCCTGCTACCTCTGAATGTGGAATGAGGTCAGAATCACTACACCATGTTCCGAAGAGAATCTGTGCCTAATGGGGGAGTTACCATGAATGACGGTCATCAACGAATATAACAGCTCACAAAATATAAATACTAGTTTATCCCGTGCGAATAAGTCGCATGTAGGAACAGTAAAATATGTAATCAGCAAACGTCACTTAATAAACAACAAAACTTGTACTTACTAATGCTTGATGCTGGGTAATTTTTTTCGGCGATCAACGGATCATAAGTAACGTGTAAATGACAAACTAAAAGCTTCCTTTACTTTCCTATGGCTCGACAGCCCCTTTTCGGGTGCCTAGGCCACCTCATTTCGAGGTTTCATGATCACACACATTACACACACCACATTCGGTAGGACTCCTCTGGATGAGTGATCAGCCCGTCGCAGAGACCTCTACCTGACAACACACAACACTCACAAGAGACAGACATCCATGCCCCCGGTGGGATTCAAACCCACGATCCAGTAAGCGAGCGGCCGTAGACCCACGCCTTAGACCGCACGGCCACTGAGATCGGCCCTAAAAGCTTCCTAGCACACATAAATAGGAAACAAAACATTTAAATCGACAGTTATGCCGAAACGCGGAGGCCAAGGGAAGTATGACATGTTAGCATCTCTTGGACTCCGCCTGAGGTAGCAATGTCAATTCTTAACGTTAGCCTTTTTTGATAAAAAACAATTTTTTTGAGAAGGAATTAATAAAAACAAGAGATACTGAAATAAATGCCGAATAATAAGGTTTGTAAAAATGTCTACCTTGAACAGATCCGTTCGGTAGTTCAGTAGATCATGATGTCGCAAACAGACGTTACGTATTAATATATGATGATGATGATGATGCTGTTTGTGTACTTTCAAACCAACTATGCAGTCCTGTATATCCTACTTGTGACATGAAATAAAACCATACTGTAAACTGCAGCCAGCAAATATTCACTCGGAACGATAGAAAAACAACGCTATCCGATATGTAAACACGACACAGGCTAGTACAATTTTTGTTCACAGGAATAAAAATATCACCTGCATCAAATTTTTATGAGTTTTCCTGTTTACTGGTTCATGTTCGTTGAAATATTCGACAGAATACGAAGCCACTTGGAATTTAATTAACAATTTTTAATTTCTGGGTGTCGGGTGTAATTTTAACGAAATGTTTCTCTCATGAAACATAATATCTGGTAATGCAGAAATATTCAAACTAGGCTCTGCATCAGAGGCAAGTGTCTTGAATGTTACATCTAATACTTAAGTTTATTTACAGTATCGGAATGATTTTATAAAATGTTATTACAGTCGAACTCGGTTATAACGTCATGAAAGGGACCGAATATTTTGTTTCGTTATAAAAGAGTGTCATTATAACCGAGGAGTTAATGTTATGGTTAACAGTGAAGAATTAATTGGTACCACAGAATATCTGACACTATAGACGAGGCGTCGCATAAACCGATATCGTTATAACCGGGTTTGTCGTTATATCCGGGTTAGACTGTATGTTATCAAGCTAATTCATGTTTATGCGTTAAATATTTTCTGTTTTCACGAAACGTCAATATTTCGTCATGTCAGAACATATAACCACTCCCCACCCCTCCCCCCCCCCCCCCCCCCCGGACGTAAAGAGGACTTATACGAAAATAACGCAACCCTGGAACATCGATACGACTGGTAAAGCAACAGCAGTTTGCCAACGTGAAATACCTGCAGTTACGTCTAGTCACATCAACGAAAGGAATATTCAAATCTCCAAGGTGGATTGGAGGGTAAGGTAATGGCAGTAACATAGATAACATAAATTTACAGCTTTATTAGTGATGATAAGACGTATTATAAACGCACCAATGGGTCGCGTTCGCGTAACCATCGCTGTAGTGGAAAAGCAATAAATATTATATATTCTGTGTGTGTCTGTAGACTTAGTTATCCAGCACGCAATGCGCATGCGCCGTATTATATTGTCATCTGTGGCCTGTCTGGCTCTACCATATTTTCCCACATTATCTAATAAACGTCAGGATTTAACGTTGTATCTACCGTGCATTTTCAAATGAGATGTGTTCAAGGTAGGGGTATTTTAAGAATAAACTATTGAAAAGTTTATGTGCATTAGTTGGTGATTTTTGAAAACGTCAGGATTTTCGGGAAAAAATTATCGGACATAAAATGTGTGTTTTGATTTTATCTACAACTTCTGACTGAAACATTTCTCATTCCAAGAAGAATTCAGCGCGATATTACCATAAATGTACATAGGTCTTTATGTAAAGTGCCTGTAATTGTTGTCAGATTTTAATGAAACTTGAATTTTTTTGACACATTTTATTAAAAATCCTGCAATATGAAATTTCATGAAAATCCTTCCAGTGGCAGCCGAATTGTTGAATGTGGACAGACAGACGCACGGTCGGACGGATTGACAAGACGAAGCTGAAGACAGACTTTCGAAAAATACTCATATATCACACTTCATGATAATTCATCCAGTGGGAGCATAGTCGTTTCACACGGACGGACAGACACACATGACGAAGCTAATAGTCGCTTATCGCAATTCTGCGAAAGCGCCTGAAAAAAACAAACCGGTCACTGCTTTCTCAGGCAACTATCCGTGCCAATTAAGAAGAGAATTCCGCGTTTCGGAGGCATGTTTTGTTACTATCATCAGGGAATCTAAGAACTTGTGGGTTATGCTCCGAAGTTACGCAACCGCTCGCCCTAGAACATACTACGTATTAGCGTGTTTAGTGCGCAGATTGATTACAAACTTTATTAAGAACCCTGTTTTTATCGAGAATGACAGACAGGGTACTACCTCACATGCGTATGTATAACTGCCCCACTTCATAACGTGGTACATATGTTAACCATACCACACTTCTGTGCAGATCTTGCTGAATTTGCCACTAAGTTTGTCGTAATGTCGTAATCCTTCCCGAAGCTCCATAACGAGGAGCTATGTTAGATGACCTCGGTTACCGTGGGATTAGGCCATCTAGGCCAAACAATGTACCAGACGAATGCTCATCAAGGAAACCAGGTTACTGGAGCAACGCGCGGTGAAACATACTATCAGATGAACTACAGGTACCAGCGATTGTAAAATCCTGCCCACACAGCGTGTTTAAGTGTCTCATGTGATTTGCACAATGGACAGCTAATATTTCGCCATGCAACACGAACAGCCTTGTCACTCTCACTCTAATCGAGAAGGGCTTTTTTTTTCATGTGACGTAGGCCTACGAAATGATGTTTTGTACATATAATGTAACTATCATGAATTACAAGTCTTCAAAACATTAAGTTCTCCAAAAAAAGACGGTAGAGCGTACATGTTAAAGTCTTCAAATAGGTTCTGTAAAGCCTGATAACTGACACTGTCACTAACTGAATTAAATGACTCAACCCACAAAACAATCAATCTCTAAAACAATCACCATCAAAAGAGTTTTCACAGCGGAGTTGATGTTCATGTCTTCTGGAGTAACATGACACCATGAAGACTGATAAGTTACCGACGTTTTGAGTGTTTCTGGCCATCTCAACTACTTCTAAGGGCTTCAAATGACGCAATGTACCGTACACATTGCGATAAAACTGCCGTAACTCTATAATGAAGAATTTATATATATATATATTTTGAATGGCTCGACAGCCCCTTGGGGGCATAGGCCGCCTCATTTTTCGAGGCTTCACGATCACACACTTTAGACACACCACACTTGGTAGGACTCCTCTGGACGAGGGACCAGCTCGTCGCAGAGACCTCTACCTGACAACACACAACACTCACAACAGACAGACATCCATGCCGTAGGCGGGATTCGAACCCACAATCCCAGTAAGCGAGCGCCTGCAGACCCACGCCTTAGACCGCACGGCTACTGGGATCGGCGAAGAATTTATATTACTCGAGAATTTTAAGGAACGTAGACGTCTGATGTTCTTTCCGGAGTTCTTCGTTGTATCCGCCATAAATGGGCGGTTAATCTATCGTCCGATGTCAAGTGTCCACATGATACTTCACGATTCATAAGAAGTTTACTTAGCATGCCGCTAGTGGCGACACTTCTTCGACCATTTCCTGTCGCTGGTGGAGTTGTGTCGATAAACGCCGCCAAGTTCTCCCTGTTAGTGCAAGACTTCATCATCTCGAATGTTCTCCGGAACAAACGTTCAGCTGACACTCCATCTTGAACACTGCACTCAAAACATTTTAATTTAATGGGATGTGTCCAAAGCGAAAACGGCGACATGTCAGCCACGCTGTCTTTTCCCATTAAAATACGTGACGTCCTGTCAAAATAATTTCCACACCGTTCATATCCTCCAGAACGGACACAAGAGATAAGAAGATGCAGAACAGTTACAGAGAGAATGAAGGCATGAAAATCGCAAGTATTTGGTGTGAACGACGAACAAATACAATTATGAAAGAAATCAATAGTAAGCACCGTGCCATTGATTTTCAGACATCTTAAGACGTTCTGCCATCCCATCAAACGACTCGCACAGAGAGGCATCAAGCTTGTCAGGCCTGTCAGTGTCTAGCCTCCTTTACAGCTACGATTATTGGGCTTTCAATCCAGATATACGCTGGGGCAGTGCCTTAGGAAGAGCTACTGCAGATTCTAATTTATTATAAATCACATCACCTTGTACGAAACTGAAGGAAGTGTCAATTTAAAATTGCCTATTAAAGGGAGAAAGGAAACAATCTGGATAAAAAAAAAACAAGAAATTAAACCGACAAATTTCCGCGTGCTTGGCCGATGATGTAAGAGCACATTAAACTGTAGAATGACCTCATTTTGCAGCCGCAATTTGCTGCATTAACGAACAAACATTGTCAAATGTATGGCTAAAACACCTGTTTTATATATGTCCTCAAGACCCAAATGCTATTCAAGCGTTTCTCGACCAACACAATACGTATTATAATAAGTTCCGCGTGCGGAATATCGCAACTTAACTTACTCCATGGGACGAGGCCTTCTTGGAGAGTTATTACTTCCTCAGCTAGTCAAGAAATTCCCCGAATTTTATGGAATGCGAAGGTTCACTACAGTGTTCACAAGATCCCACCACGTGTCCCTATCCTGTGTCAAGTTAATCCAGTCCATACCCTACCATACTATTTCCTTATAATTTAATATTATCTTCCCATCTATGCCTAGGTCTTCCAAGTGGTCTCTTACCTTCAGGTTCTTCAACCAACACCCTATATGCACGCTCTTCTCCCTGTACGTGCCACACGTCCTTCCCGTCTCACCCTCCTCAATTTGATCGCCCGAATACCCTTTGGTTGGAACTCATCGGACACCTCTAATTCCTCACAAAAACTTTCCTTTGAGTCACCACTTGTATCAGTTGGTGCACGTGTATTTAGAAAAATATTACAAGACCCGTGACCTCACTATGTATGACATCCTTATACTAACAAACTCCGCCTTAAACGGTGATATGATTCTGTGGTGTACAAACCTCCTGTCTCTAATCGATGTCTGGTGCATGCCTACACACGCAAACTTCTCGTATTAGTAACTGAAATATCTTCGCGGTGTATTAAGTTCTGTGTCACTGCAAGCATTATGAAGCACAGCACATGGTTCGCATTCTCCAGAATATTTTCTGGTACAATAATTCAAGTCTTGCGGAAACACTCAGCGGTATCCCGATATCATCGAGGAATACGTAATTAAAACTAAGTCGCAAGTTACTTCACGCTGGGCCTTGTACGTGTACAGACTTTAATTTCTCGAGGTGTTAATTTTCCACGGACGACAGGCATAAATAAAGCAATATATTCGGTATAATTATTCTTTGGATAAGACATAAAACGGATATTTTCAGGAGAAATCTCTTATTATAATCCAAAGTTGTAGTTTCTTGTTTCTCATTTGGTAGTTCCAAAGTTCAATTCACGAATTCGAGGCCGACGGCCTTCAAATAGCTTTCTTGTGGTTTTCCTCAGTTCACACAGGTAACTGTCAGGACATTATCCTACCTTAAAACATGCAAAGAGCTTGAAAATTAATTTATTTTTCTCAAATGATCCAACAAATCGTTACTATACGACTAAGAAGACTAAAAGTTAATCAAACTTGTATATCGATGTTTGCTTGCTGTTCTACTCTGAAGATGGAGACAAGAGGTCCCTGAGAAACAATGGTAAAATATAGTCGAACTCGGTTATAACGTCATGAAGGGGACTGAATACTTTGTGTCGTTATAAACGAGTGTTGTTATAACCGAGGAGTATAATGTTATGGTTAACAGTGGCGAATTAACTGGTACCACAGAATATCTGAAGCCACAGACGAGGTTTCAAATAAATCGATGTCGTTATAACCGGGTTCGACTGTATCTACCATACTCTTTGGCGTCACATTCAAAATAACTGATATCTTCATATCCACTAACCTGACAGCCTAAATTCTCGTACATTATGGTTCTAGTTTATACCTCCTAATTTGTTTCTAGAATACCAGGGCAACGGCCCTGTTAGTCCCTAAGATTGGTTTAATATTATAAGCATGGAGAAGATTAGTTGGACCGATCGTGTGAGAAATGAAGTATTACATAGAGTCAAGGAGAGAATATCCTACACACAGTAAAACCAAGGATGGCTAACTGGATTGGTCACATCTTGCGTAGAAACTGCCTTCTAAACAGGTTACTGAAGGAAAGTTAGAATGGACGATAAGACGAGCTAGAATATATAAGCAGCCCCTGGATGACCTTAAGGAAAAAAGAAGATACTAGAAATTGAATGAGGAAGCACTAGATCGCTTTGGAAGACGACACGGACCGTCGCAAGACATACAACGGAATGGATAATTTAGTTGTATTTAGTTCCAGAAGGGCTCAACCGTTAGATGGACGACATTACTACAGCTCGATGTCATCACGTAGTCAAATGAGGAAAGATTAGGGGTTTGTTATAACAAATGGCGATTTACCCCCTGCATATTGGGACAGTAACAGTTTATATTCCGGAACTGACGCGCACCACCTCACTGGTTAAGGACACGTCCAGAGGCAGTCTGTAATTGCTTGTAGACGTTACATTTAAAAAGACGCCTAGCGCCAAAGAGATGATGATGCTGATCACAGTCCGTCAGCGAAAGGGCTTATAAACGGTCTCTATACCAAGAAAGGTGACTCTAATGACTTGGCTTCTGGCTTGTATTCGGGAGATGCTACGTGCCAGAACACTCGCTATCTTGAGGTATCCGTACTTATGGAGATGCTACGTGCCAGAACACTCGCTATCTTGAGGTATCCGTACTTGTTGAGATCCTACGTGCCAGAACACTCGCTATCTTGAGGTATCCGTACTTGTTGAGATGCTACGTGCTAGAACACTCGCATAGTAGTCTATGAGAGGTATCCGCTCTGAGTTAATTGTGAGATGGTTACGTGCCAGAACACTCGCTATCTTGAGGTATCCGTACTTCTGGAAATGCTACGTGCCAGAACACTCGCTATCTTGAAGTATCCGTACTTCTGGGATATGACGCCGCGTCACTTGGTGTTTGGTTCCCGGCGTTTAGAAACCGATACGTTGTCTCGAAACGTCGGGAACCAAGTGCCCAGTGACACGGTGTCATATCCCCGAAGTACACATACCAAGGCCAAATCTCTCCAAAAACCTAAAAATTCACAAAGTATTTTTTCACTGAGGGTATTCGTAGTTTTCCTCAGTTCATCCATCCAGGCAAATGCCGGAATAGTGTCTTAAATTGAGTCACATCCTCAGTCCGTCCAGAAAAACGCAGGAATGGTGCCCTAAATCGGGTCACACCCTTCTTTATAGATACTCTTCAGTTCATTATCCACTGTAATCATCAATTATCTACTACCAGCGTCGTCATATAACTGTAAGTAAATACATTAACGAATAGCCTGAAGACAGACGTTAAAACGTACCTAAATGCAGGCCTACAGAACTTCGGAGAGGGGAAACAAAGATAAAGTGTCGCAGTGCGATTTCAAGTAACCTTCTTTACAGACAGTCCTTTTCCATGTTCCTGAAATTTTCTTCCATGACTCCAGGCAACCAATGGCACAGTGTTTTAACACAGATTTCTCCCACAAACCTCTCGACTCTCTTGACATTCGTATTTATCCTAGAACGTCGTATTCAACGTTACACGAACTCTTCCGCTGATAACAAATACAGGGTATACACAAAAGAATAGTGCGGTATCAATTGTATTCACCTTTGAAACCGCACCATTCTTTTGTGTATACGCTGTACATGTTTGGAGTTAAGACATCCTTCATCGTATCAGTGGCGGGAAAAGGAGAACGTAATTATTAACATAATTTGAATCGGTGACACAGATATGTGGAGTTGGATTGCAAAGTAAAACGTGCGGTTGATTAAGAGTTTGGAGACAGAATTTTAATTAGAATCTAACATATGGTTCAAAGTATCACGTTAATGCTTGGCTTGAAAACATGAAGTCTATATGAAACAATATAAAGCCTTCGCTCGAATATGTGGTCATCAACTGGCACAGTACTCAGCCAACACATTTGATTAAATTTACACAAGTGGCACAAATAGTCAAGAGACGTGCTGGTCCAACATGTTCATATCTACTTCTGGAAAACTTCCGCAAGACTGCACAATAGCTGTTCCATGCCTCAGCTTTTTTCAATGTACTGCCTACTGCTGTTATCCGGAACTCGGCACAGCTGGTACAGCCAACGTAACTTCGAATGCTGTAGCCTATATCTGTATCCCTCGCCCCACACTACCAATTCCTTTTTCCAGCCACTACAAGACTATATACGTACAATTTAATAGCAGGTCTGTATTTAAGCCTCTCTGTGCAATACGCATTATCAGGAACATTATTAAAGTTTAATGCTGCAATTAACCCCTTTGGGGATAATGTTGCTCATAAACAAGACGTAAAGAAACAAACGATAACTTGCAAATTACACAAAAGTAAGGCCATAAACAGCACTAGGGCGTGCACGATTCTCATTCAAATGTAGGCCCTACTGGCGCTTAAATTCCTGGCGAATATGCAATCAGCTTCAACAGACGCCAGGGTCTGGATCCTACCACAACATGGGTCAAACAGGAACATCATAGCTTTAATATCATCCTTCCGTCTACGCCCACGTGTCTCAAGCAGCCTTTCCGTAAGGTTTTGGTGAAAATGGGGCGTGGAGTTGATCACCCACCCTCATCTAGTGCCAGGTTAAAGAAAGAGTAGAGCTATACCTCTACTCCCCCTCTGGGCCTTCGTGGCCTGTTCTAGGGAGAACTTTACCTTTTTGGTGAAAATAATTTGTAATTACCCGGAGCAGGCGGTATTTAGGTAAGAAGTTTAAAGGTCCGTCTGGATTGACAGGGCTAGAAAAATGTCACGCTTTCAAAACGCCTAAAGAATAAAGTCCTGCGCCCATTATTGCCTTAAAGAGTTGTTCGGCAGTCCCTCTGTAATTTTCTCTACTCTCCAGTCACTTAAGTCACTTAATTATTTCAAGTCTCCACAGTCGATTATTAACACACTTTCAACCCAAAGTCCTCCCATCAGGACCGGCCACAGACATATGAGAGCCCCGGGCAGGCTAATAAATTAGCGCCCTTAATCTGATATGATTCAAATTTTCGGCCTAGGACAGGGTTGGCAAATATTTTTGAGGGCGCGTGCCTAAATTGCGGATAACTTTCGGAGAAGTTCTTTCGAGAGTGGAAAAGATGAGTGTAGCAGCACCATAATTCCGATTGTTCCAGTGACGTCTTAGCGCCCCTTATAGGTTGGCGTCCCGGGCAGCTGCCCGGCTGGCCGGCCCCTAAGACAGTCCCTGTCTCCCCTACGTGTTCGACCACGACAAACAACGGTTAACATTGGACATTTATGCATATGACTCTGTATGTGGTAGGGTGGTACAGCAGAGTGCAAGATAACATGATCTGAACTAAACATAGCACGAAGTGTCCCGTTTCTTCATACAATCTGTTCGCTACATGCATGATGCTCTTGCACTAGAGATATAGACATGCAGCGAATCCAATTCAATGCGGAACTCACACTAGCGGCTAGCTGTCTGAATCTGATCGCCGTGCATACGTCACATATCACACAAGAGAGACAAAACGTAACTTTGAGGCGCGTTCGCGTAACCAATGCTGCCGTGGAAAAGCAAAAAGTATTACATATTCTCAGTGTATCTGTAGCATTAGTTATCCAGCATGCAAAGCGCATGCGCCGTATTATATTGCAATCTGTGGCCTGTTTGGCTCTACAATATTTTTACACGTTATCTCAAAAACGGCACGATTTTCGGAAAACTTTTACTGAACATAAAATGTACGTTTTGATTTTCTCTACAACTTTTGTCTGAAACATTTCTCATTCTAGAAGAATTCAGCGAGATATTATCATAAATGTACATACGTTTTTATATAAAGCACCCGTTATTCTCGTCAGATTTTAATAAAACTTGAATTTTATCGACAGACTTTCGAAAAATACTCAAATATAAAATGTAATCAAAATCTGTCAAGTGGGAGCCGAGTTGTTCCATGCGGACAGACAGACAGAGACAGATAGATAAAAACTAACAGCCGGTTTTCGCAAGTTTGCTAATACGCCTGAAAAGAGGCTCATTCACATGTTCCTTCAAGACTTCAGAACAGTTCAGTTTTATAAGCCATACGCGACAGAGGTATATTGCTGTTTTCCAATATGATGCAGGACAAATGTGTAACGCAAAGGATGTCAACTGTCGACAGCTACATTATGAAGAAGTTACACAAAAAATGGTGCAGCAAATTTAGAAGTCGGTTTCTCGGTGTTTCACCTTCTTCGAGTGTTAAATTTCTAACACGTTCTTTGTGAGAGAGGAAGCGAGAGGAAGAATGTGTTCTTTCAGGATAAAACAAAACATTATGTAACACTAGATCGCGTTCAAAAGCATTTCCATGAAGATCTTTGTTGCGACAGTACAGTTTTGTAACAGGTTTTGCAAAGCAGTATACAACTGCTACCGTATATGAGAAACTTAAATGGTAACGTAAATATTCAGCATAAGAGGCACTAGTCATAAGACGATCCCAGACTACTATATATATGATACCATTACATCTCATTAAAGTTAGAGTATGGTGTGCCGTTAGTGCGACAGGAATAATCAGGGCCATTTTCTTCTTCTCGTACAATAAATTCTGAAAGATACAATGGTCAAATCCTCGGAATATTTTTTTAACTTGAAGTTATTATGCAATTGAATGGAGGTTTTTCCAGTAAGGGCAGCAACTATCCTCACAACCAACAATTCAATGGCCGCCTTGTCTGACATTTTTAGGAACCGAAAAATTAGTCGTACTTTCGCTCGTTCTAACGATCCGATGCCATGTGATTATAATCTGTGGTGTTGCTGCAAAGACAGCGTTTATATAACAATCCACGCGCATAGGACGGACTTAAAAGTATTAGGCGCACAGTGTCGGCAAAATGTAGAGAAGAACTCCCAAGTCATCAAATATATCTGAGAGTTGTAGGGTGTCATTTCCAATACACGCTTCATATGCGGTAGCAAGGCAAATTACATAACAATACAATTATTAATATAGATTGTACAAGCAGGTTCAACGTTAAGATAGGGATTATGTATCACACAGAAAGCTAATCAAGAATGAAATGCTACGAAGGTTTTCTCCTGTACTTCACCAACTGCTTCAAATTTAAGTGTGTCATAAATGATCAGTTTTCTAAAAGACAAATTACTTTAATCAATTTGGAAATGATATAAAACTCTCACACATACAACGAGCCTCTAATTTTGGGATAAATGTTTCTTCCCAAAGGTTCTGACGATGATATGTAACATTGAAAACTAATGGGTTTCTGGACTTTGCCCATAGTCCGGAAATCTAAAATAAATAGATAACACGACGTTTCGGAAGCTGTATCTGCTTCCGTCCTCAGGTGAAGGGGGAGGGGGACACCTACTCTGTTGGGTCCCTTAAATAGAGCTAACCTCAATCACTAGCTCTAGTTTAGTTTTTTTTTCCGTTTTTTTCCATTTTAATGGAGAACCGGGGAAAACCGAAGTACTTGGGGCAAACCTCTCCCAGTGCCACTTTGTTCACCACAAACCCCACATGGACTGACCCGGGATCGAACCCGGGTCTCCGCCGTGGGAGGCCGGCGACTAACCGCCTGAGCCATGGCACGGCCTCTACCACTGTTTAATGCGTGTCAGTTTAGACAATGCTGTTCCAGTTAATTATTGAGAATACAATACTCATCTCATCTGGTAGAACTACGAAACACATTCATTCCGTGTGAACAACTGACAGGTATTTAACAGTTTTAAACGCCATAATTACACGTACGCCCTTTCATTACTTTGGCCGGCGTTAACTTCAAAATGATGAAATCCAAACTCAGAGTACTGACAACTGTCCGCCTGTGTTTATGAAGACCTACGTGGCGACATCTTGTCTTACTGTTATCTGAGGTATATGTATCTTGAATGAAAGTGTATCAGTTGGTACCGGAACGACCACAACTGTCACAAAGGCCATAACAGAGCGTACCGGGTGCAGAGAAACGCCTGGAACAACTGTTGGCCCGGATGATGGCGGTGTATTCCGTCCACAAATAACGTATAAAAGCACGTGGCCTGGGACCATAACTCAGGAGCCACAGCACCTGTGGCTACATGATCTAAACTTGGGTGTCGAAACGGCTTTAATGGCTCCTTGGCACACTTGCAGTCGTGACACTGCAAAGCACTTCAGATAATGCGACAGAGCGCACAAATAAATTTCACGGACTATACACTGAAGAGTATCACTTTGCAGAATTATTACAAGGCGATACTGATTCTTCAGATTCAGGTACAACTATAAGGCAATACCAACATTACAGCTCGAAACGATAACAAGCACACAGCGGTCTTAAGTTATCAGAGGTACTGTATCCATTTCCCCGCATATACGAGGCCAAATTTTTGAGTAAAATGTAAGTGAAAATTCCCAGCACTTCCGGGTATCACATATGTCGACCACGAATTTTCCAGAAAAAAAAAAAGGTTAATCTCGTGTCCATCCGCCACTTTCTCCCCCTGCGCTGCTCACGATCCAAATTTTTGAGCAAGATTTCTGAACAGCCGATGACACGACCTGAGGCAAAAGGTCGTTACTGCATCAGTTAATAATAATAATAATAATAATAATAATATTTTTCCCTGTCCAAGCCATTAAGGAATGTAGGGGGAGTAGAGGTAAAACTCCCCTCATTCTTAACCTCGGCACCAGGAAGTGAGTGGTTAGCTTCACGACACGATTGCGGTGCCCACTGCATAGGAGGTTGGGTGGGCCCCACAGCTGGTTTGAACGTTTTGGAGAACAGAAAAATCTTTTGCCCCTACCGGGATTCGAACGCCGGACCGTCCAGCCAGGAGCGTAACTGCTATACCGACTACGCTACTCCGGCTCCCATAATAATAATAATAATAATAATAATAATAATAATAAAAATTCTGCACAATGTGTATAAAATCAACAGTCGTGTTCTTTGCTGTCAGACTGTGATACAGCTCATATACTTCTGTATATTCTACACCAGGCCCGCTCAACCTACAAAATGGTGCGGGCAACTTCAGCAAAATGTGGTGCGCGTGCGGGCGACACGAAATTCAGTATACAGAATGAAGGATGAATGCAGGTACTCACCGACTTACGAACAGGATACCTTCTTAATACCCGCTCGTAAGTCGAAAATACGAAATGAGGTGGCATATACACCCTCCAGCAGGTTGAGAGGGATTCCAATAAGCAGTCTTTCTGTTGCAAAACCGTAAGAAGTTACCTCAGTGTAACGTAAAATGGTTAATCAGACAGTTGTTCAATACATTGCAAGAAAAATATTTTTACTGTACATTAGATTAAAATTTTCTCAAGGAAATTTTGGTCGTAACTTCGGTTGGTCGTAAGTGGGATGGCAGTACGTCGTGAAGTGGCTGAAGTATACATGGCAGTACGTCGTGAAGTGACTGAAGTATACATGGCAGTACGTCGTGAAGTGGCTGAAGTATACATGGCAGTACGTCGTGAAGTGGCTGAAGTATACATGCAATTATGTGTGTAATTTTAACTGTCTTATATACATAATGTACAGTAAGATTACACTGGTAATAAGAGGGCGAATTTATTTTAAAAATTAAATTTACAACCTAGATTAGGCCGTAGCTATTTTAGCACTTTTTTACAAAACTAATTAGTAATGTACCAATGTATATCTCCATAAACAAACAGCTCGTAAGTTTTCAAAACTTCTTCGGCGTTATATCTCGGCTTTGCCAGGGAAGGGGTTAAAAGACGTTCTCTCATTTGAAAAGTCTGCGCCGGAATCATAACACTATGTCGCGGGTAACTTGAACAGGACTGCTCTATACATTTACATATTACATACATATCTTGTTTATAAGTTTCGCTTATTTTTCAGTCTTCTTACTGTCACAGTGACAGCCGCTCCATTCTCATGCGGACACTCAGAATTTTTTATCAACTAGACCAGTGCTTTTCAAACGTTCTTCCTCCCGTACCACTGTCACAATACAAAATATGTACATGTACCACTGTCACAATACAAAATATGTACACGTACCACTGTCACAATACAAAATATGTACATGTACCACTGTCACAATACAAAATATGTACACGTACCACCGTCACAATACAAAATATGTACACGTACCACTGTCACAATACAAAATATGTACACGTACCACTGTCACAATACAAAATATGTACATGTACCACTGTCACAATACAAAACATGTACATGTACCACTGTCACAATACAAAACATGTACACGTACCACTGTCACAATACAAAACATGTACGCGTACCACTGTCACAATACAAAACATGTACACGTACCACTGTCACAATACAAAACATGTACACGTACCACTGTCACAATACAAAACATGTACACGTACCACTGTCACAATACAAAACATGTACGCGTACCACTGTCACAATATAAAACATGTACGCGTACCACTGTCACAATACAAAACATGTACACGTACCACTGTCACAATACAAAACATGTACGCGTACCACTGTCACAATACAAAACATGTACACGTACCACTGTCACAATACACAACATGTACACGTACCACTGTCACAATACAAAACACGTACGCGTACCACTGTCACAATACAAAACATGTACCCGTACCACTGTCACAATACACAACACGTACACGTACCACTGTCACAATACAAAACATGTACACATACCACCGTCACAATACAAAACATGTACACGTACCACTGTCACAATACAAAACATGTACGCGTACCACTGTCACAATACAAAACATGTACACGTACCATTGTCACAATACAAAACATGTACACGTACCACTGTCACAATACAAAACATGTACACGTATCACTGTCACAATACACAACATGTACACGTACCACTGTCACAATACACAACATGTACACGTACCACTGTCACAATACAAAACATGTACGCGTACCACTGTCACAATACAAAACATGTACGCGTACCACTAGGCACTGTAAATACGTATTAATGCCTACTTTCAGGATACTGTTCTTCCGGGATGTTTCGCTGGTTGGCAGGTTTGAAGACGTTGTGGAAACCTCAAGTTTCGCAGTTGCTGCTTTTCTAATTTAACGCGATTAGACGACAGAGGAGAATCTGTATTTATATTCGAACGATAAAATAGTATCTTGGTATACATTTCACAAATGTTTTTCTCTACATTTCAACACATTTAAAACAAGTTTAATAGTGCAACTAACGCTCCTGAATTTTAATTATTGCAAAAATAATTCCTAAATTTGCTCGCGTACCACCAGGCGACAGTCCGCGTACCACTGTTTCAGAAGCACTTAACTAGACAGACCATAAGCGGGGCACAAGAAATAAATTCTGAAAGCTGTCACTGACTAAACAGCACGTAACCTTGTCTGTCATACACACCATTACAGTCATATATAACAAAGGTTACTACAAGTAAAATTATTGTTATGAATTAAAGAAACTCCAAATTTTGCTTAGAGCACAATTATGGGTTATGGGTTTTCGGAATAAACACACATTATTTCCCCAAACAGCACTGACTGATCGGTCTTTGTAACGTAAATGCAGTTTTCTGTGTGTTAAGAACTGACATTTTAAGTAATTTCAGGTTTCAAAGTGTTACAGGTATCAACCTTCACTGTAGGCACGGTATACGCCTACTTATATAAGCTCAAGGTCGTGTGCATGAAATCCTGTACCAACTGTCCATAACATGCTGAATCCCGCCATGTACACGTTTCCGCAGCTTGACTCACCTCCATTTAGGATCCCCTACAGCATAAAAATACGTATTTACGTAACGCTAATCACATGTGTTCACTCAGTTTCGCAGCGGCATTAATTAGACTTGTTAATCCCCGAGAATGTTAAGAGGATTTAGAACTGACTCACGTGACCACATGCTAAATAAGCTTAAGGTTTCAAGCAGCTTCCCAAATTTTTTCTCATTCAGGCACACATTTTTCGAGTTAGGCAACATAGCGTAAACAATAATAAAAAAAATAAGTCCATCCACATCAATGAGTGGTCGACTGACTTCGGTGTCATTATGACCGCCTGCTTCCTAGTCTTCACGACTTCATAGTTCAAGTTCATCCTTGCAGCAAGACTACGATGAAAGTCTCACTGTTACACGAACACACTGCAGCACCTGACATACACTTAAGAACCACAATTTTACCAAATTTGCATCCCGTCTCGGTAAAGGTCAAAACTGGAATACTCCCTGCCAACTGAAATACGTACACAGACCACTTACTCGTGCCGTTTAGTGCTGTCGTCTTCGGGTGCTGTTCGTAACTAACACACATACATATTCCTGCATAAGTTACACACAGAACATGAACAATGCCTTATCGTACACAGAACATACGTATATTTATATATTTTACACGTTGTTGTTGCAATGCCCATAAATGGAAACAATTGACAAACAGAGAAGTATATAAAAATTCAAACTTTATCGTCAGGGAATGTCAAAATTTAATACTTCAGGAACTAATGGCAACTGTTATTAATTCCGGATAATGATTTTAGTAAGTCTATTGACAGAACGCAGCTAGCCGTAGGACATGATATGAAATGCTTTATAAATGTATGGAAGTATAGGAGTGTTGAACTTAAGATTTTGGTACGGTTATTAAATGGCGCTGTCAATAGCTCAAAATATACAGTGTGTCCACAAAGTCCCTTCGGGGTTTTCAAAAATTGTGGCGCGCAAACAAATTGAGCTAGCCACATGCGGTTTGCGGCAGATTTCAGTGAAACTCTGGAAGACCCGTATCAAGAATGCGATCTCGGCTATTCCAGCGGTGTCCACAAAGTCCCTTCGGGGTTTTGAAAAACTGTGGCGCGCAAACAAATTGAGCTAGCCACATGCAGTTTGCGGCAGATTACAGTGAAACTCTGGGCGTTTTTTTTGCCGCCAACAGATGACTTGATGACCTGAAGACCCGCATCAGGAATGCGATCTCGGCTATTCCTGCGGACATGCTCCACAGAACATGGCAAGAGCTCGAATATCGTCTGGACGTTCTCCGTGCTACCAAGGGAGCCCACATCGAGGTCTACTGAGGTCAGTAAAAAACTTCCAGAGTTTTACTGTAATCTGCCGCAAACCGCATGTGGCTAGCTCAATTTGTTTGCGCGCCACAATTTTTAAAAACCCCGAAGGGACTTTGTGGACACACTGTATAATAGCCTTCAGTGGCAGGACAAGTCATTTTCAGGGATTCGTGCGTCACCAACTGTATTGTTGGACATTGGACATGATGATGATCCATATGACCGGCGTACAGCACAAAACGAAGTGCCTCCTGCTTAAATCGTCATTTGTTTGTCACGTCACACTTTTTTCCAAATGTTTCACAATTATTACTACATCTCTTTCCTTGTCCAAAACAGATCGTCTGTAACCACCCTACCCATTTTAACATTGGATTTACGGAAAAACCTGTCTCGACTTACGTCATCTCGACTAACGTCGCCGATGTCGGAACCATCTACGACGTGACGTCGGGAAGTGAGTATAATATGCCGGAATTCGCCTGAAAATACTCGAACCACGAATATCTGAGTCAGGATAACCGGTTCTTGAGGCGAGGTTTAAACCCGGCTCCTCCCGAATACGAAGTAGGAGTGGAAGTTACCGTCGTCTCTGGTCTGAACTTAATAGGTCCTGATCAAGACCGAATTAGATCGATCTTTATGAACACATGAAGTGCACTTCAATATCTTCCACAACATAACTTCCTCAAACTAGAGCGCAGGCCTGCCATTTACAATTACCCGCCGCAGGGAAAGGCGAGACGTACTCTGAAGTCTATTTCGATGTAATCTGCATACAGAGTCTCAGATTTACTGTACACGAGCGTGTCACAGATATGGGGCTTTTGATTAATGGCCAGGTCGTGTGACAACGAAGAAGAAGAATAAACCATAAAGCGTAAGGAATTGTACGACTACATTCCCTGTCAACATTTCAACTGCGGCCGTGGCGTACAAATGAATTATCTGCTAACAAACGAAAGGTACAGCTTACAGAAGACGCATCCTAATGAATATTGCAATCAGTGAACACACCATTATATCCAGGAAGAATAATGGCTACATGTTTCGGCTAAAAATGATTAGCCATCATCAGGCCTAATTACAATAATACAAAAGGGGCTATATTTTACGACTGTATTTCAGGTTTGAAATCTAAACCTTAACAATCATATATATATATATATATATATATATATATATATATATATATACACAGTGTAAAATATACAGAATGAATGAAATGTAATTTATTTCCTATTTAACGTTTTATAAACTTCAAATTATACATTTCAGGCATTCCATATCTTCTTCAATATACGTATATTCTAGCTTATAAAGGTTGAAGTATCAAGCCTGAAATACGGTTGTAAAATATACTCCCCCCCCCCCCCCTAGTATGCTTGGAATTAGGCCTGATGATGGCTAATCTATTTTTAGCCGAAACATGTAGCCTTATTCTTACTGAATATCATGTTGTGTTGACTAATTGCAATATTCATTTGTATATAATAACGCAACGGGCATGTGCCACCTTAAAGTAGAAGATGCATCACTGCGCAGAGGTTTATAATTCATAACCACCATTGGTTGCCCTGCAACATGTAATCAGCAATAAGGCGACACAGTACTTAAATATTTAAATCGTAGCCGTCTGGGATAAGGAACTACGTCATAATGCACAAACCCGTAACCTAAACATTCACCCCATATAGAAACCTGAAATTTCATACTCACTCTCACGTACTTTAATACAGACACTCCCCCGACCTACATTAATTTAAATTTACGCAATTATAAACTTACGCAATTTTTAAAAAGTGAAAAAAAATGACGTTTTTCAAACGTCAGCCTAATCCTTCCTTGCGGGAATGAAAGCGCCACGAGACTCGGGTGGCGGAAGGATACTGCTGGGCGATAACACAGACGGCGAGGCAGTCATCACGCGGCCGATCAGGTTCCAGTACGTAACTCAATTCCGACACTTGCAAAATGCGACTTGCGCTGGATCTTCTGGAACGTAACTAACTATTGCGAAGTTGGCGAGTGCCTAGAGTTAACATGAAGAGAATTCTAACGGGGCACGCGGTGGCGCAGTTGGTTGAGGCACTGGGCTACAAGCCGGAACGTCGCGGGTTCGATTCCCGATGGTGTCATTGGAATTCATTGACATAATCCTTCCAGCTGCACTATGGCCCTGGGGTCGATTCAGCCTCTAACAGAAATGAGTACCAGGAGTACCAGTTCTCACTTCAAACCCCACTTCTCGTAATCAGTTATCAGCGGACTAACCCACGGGCACGCACAGGTTGAGTGAGAGTGGACTCGACCAAGCTTATTGCGCACCCGAACGGCCTCCATAAAATGACAGGACGGTACACAATGTAGGTTACGAATTGTGTAACTGGTAACAGATGACTGTGAAAAAACTAACAGAAGTAATTACAATAAGTATTCGCCCTTGATCCGTGACATTTGGCTTATCATATTCTGTGGAGTTGGGTTTACGTAATACATTTACATACGGCTAGGTCTAATATTTCACTGTGACTAATTAAACACAAGGTAACAGAGGCTGAAGGCAGTTCAAAACGCTCAGAAATAGTCAAACGTTTGGCTTTCTGAACCTTGAGAAAAGGCAAAAGTGGGCATTTTTTGGGCTCTTGAGTAAGCGTCAACGGTTCAAGGAGGATCCTGGAGTACTTTAGGCACGTCTATTATTTTCGTCGTCTCCGGATGCCTACACAGAAACAAACCGACGCTGCAAACGTTTTAACGAAATCCGTTATGGCATACAGAAATCCACCCACGTTCTCAACACTCGTAGCTAAACATATCACCGTTACTGCCTTCGTCTTCTAAAAAATTAACTCATTTCAAATTAGGTTTGGTACAATTATTATAAAGCCGATCCCAGTGGCCGTGCGGTCTAAGGCGTGGGTCTGCGGCCGCTCGCTTACTAGGATCGTGGGTTCGAATACTACCGATCCCAGTGGCCGTGCGGTCTAAGGCGTGGTCTGCGGCCGCACCTTACTAGGATCGTGGTTCGAATCCCACGGGGCATGATGTTTGTGTTGTGTTAGATGTATGGACGATAGCATGAAACATAAGGTGACATGCAGGACAAAAAGGACTTCAACAGTACAAATGGATCAAAGGGGAAAACCCAGGAATTAATAAAAAAAAAAAAAATCCCACCGGGGGGCATGGATGTCTGTCTCTTGTGAGTGTTGTGTGTTGTCAGGTAGAGGTCTCTGCGACGAGCTGGTCCCTCGTCCAGAGGAGTCGTACCGAGTGTGGTGTGTCTATCAGTGTGATCGTGAAGCGTCGTAAAATGACGAGGCCTAGGCCCCTAAGGGCTGTCGAGCCATAGGAAAAAAAAAACAATTATCATAAATTAAATTTTGCTACGAATTTCGAGCCGCACTTCACCGTCTGTACTGCCAACAGATAAAACACGAAAACTGCGTATCGTCTCTGATGACAGTTGCTAACGCTTTTGATTCATTTTCGGAAGATCAAGGGTTTGAACCCGGCTGGGAGACAACATATCCGAAAGTGATCCGCGGGCTTCGTCAGTCTCTCCCGAATAATTCAGGGGTACCAACTTAAAACAGATTCCCGACAGCGTCCTTCCACATTAATTCTCACATTACCATTCAACGCTGTATAATGTAAATCCAACAAAAGTAACAACTAACATTACGGTAGCAACAACCGCAGAACTTCAATATCGTCCGCCACTGGGCATGGTCATGTGCCAGCTGCATCCTCCTCTAACTTCATAACCCATCTCCCAAAGACACATCTTAATATCTCACATCCTTGTAGTTTGAACGTTTTCCGAAAAGCCTCAAATCAAAATTCTGTACGCATATTTTGTCTCCACCAAATAATGTAATAGTTAAAACAAGTCGGTAGTCAAACAAATCATCAATCAATCAAACAAACCAAGAATCAATCAATCAATCAATCAGAAACTCTTTGTCTCATGAGACCTGCGCTCTTCTGGGATATTACGCGGCGTCGTGTGGTAATTGTTTACCGACGTTTCGGGACGTCGGTAAACAATTACCACACAACGCCGCGTAATATCCCAGAAGAGCGCAGATCTCATCAACATCGCGGCGTGATCTCAAATCTTTGTCTCATTTCAGTGAAATGTGTACATGACGTAAGTATATTGAAACTTGTCACACAAATGCCATTCTAAGCGCCACCGATTTATCGACGCTGCTATCAAAGCAAGAACAAACACCCCATATGGTTCTCCTTACTCCAAGGTTCCCAGGTCTTAGCCTGTCATTATATCTGCGGGGATTCGAACTCCAGTCATCCACCCGCAGCCTGACGTCATGCTGACGATTACAGTATTCTGGGATGTGAAGGTGTGTACTCAGGCATAAAATAGGCGGCGTTTCAGAACAACCTGGTGCCTCTATCCTCTACCTTTAAGATAAGCAACGTGTCCTTCACAAACACCGGCAAATTCTGCATCCCAGAAGACTAACATTCTCGGTCATCACCGTGAGAACTTCGCATCTCGCGCAGCTGTGATGTTACTGAGTTATACCAGCTTAGGTAAAGGGTAATACACTAAAGTAGTTTCGAACTACTAAGATTTCATGCAGATGGCAGCTGGGGTCGATGTAGCAGTGCGTCTGGAAGGAGAACATTTGCTGCAAGTACTAGCGAATTTGAAGCGAGTTTCGAGGAGTCGTAGTCTATACGTATCACAGTAATTCACTGTGTCTTGGCAGAAGCAGATCTTATAAAAAGAACGATTAAAATGTTTAGAACTCATTTAAACATAACATAAAATATGACTGCGACCAGGACTATGGAAAATGTCTATACAGAGAGTCCTCAAAAAATTAGGAGCTTGGTGGATAATGGAAATAAAAAGTGCAAACAAAACTACTGATTATTTTAGTTTGTGGTTATAAACCACAAGCAAGTTAAACAATATTTTACATAATATGACAATAAAAATTACCGGAATTTCATGCAAATGGCAGCAGGAATGATGATGACGACGACGACGACGACGACGACGACGACGACGACTTGCTTGAAGTGTGCTGTATAACGACGCTATCAATTGCTAAGATTATATAGTGTCGGTGATAAGATGAACGAATCAGTAAGAAGCGGCGGTGGAATGATAAGAATAATAAGAATAGGAGAACGCCGAGGTACTCGGAGAGAAACCTGTCCCAGCACCGCTTTGTCCACCACGAACCCCATACGGACTGGCCTGGAATTGAAATCGGGCCTCCGCGGTGAGAGCCCAGCAACTAACAGCATGAGCCATGGCACGGCGTTTGATGATGATCCGCCACCGCCACCGCCCCCAGAAAAGCGTAATAATAATAAATTTTATCACGGGAAATAACATACGCGCTATAAACTTTGACCACATAATAGCTGCATTATTAGACCCTACAAACATGGTAAGTTCCAGGTACACAGTTGTAAATACCCTGCACAAAAATGACAACAAATAATAATAATAATAATAATAATAATAAATAATAATAATAATAAAGAAGTCATATTTAATACATGCCGTATATTCGAAAAGTTTTTGGCAGAACAGTGAATAAGAAGTGCTTGGTCAGTGAGACCCGTAGTCTTTTGAGAACCGACTGAACTGCCGACAATTACGAAATAAGCATGAAATACTAATACTACTAATAACAAAAATAATACGAAAAGTGGCAGGGAATGCAGTTCAAGCAACAATACGTGCAGCCCACCCTCATCCCACCAGCAGCCCTTCTCCTGTGCACCTAGACACGAAACAGTCTGCTGCAGCCTCCTCGGACCGGGTAACATCAGCAGCACATGGCAACTGCGTGATTGATCGTCAACTGCAGAACTGTAGGCTACTGTCCAGTTCTCTTTACAGTGGAAGGATGACAATAATGATGTTCCGACATCTGAGATCCTCACAGCCACGTTCCTTAAGACTGACGTCTTCTGGGATGTCATACCGTGTCGACTGGTAGTCACCGACGTTTCGAAGGATCGTACTGCCTTTATCTTAGAATCAAACAGTCCAGGAAGTACCTGACTACTTGACCTTGAGGAAGAAGACAGTACGATCATTCGAAACGTGGCTGACTATATACCACTCTACACGACCTGACATCCCACAAGACAGTGAATCGTCAATAATAATGCTGCTAGCAACAGAGAGGAAAAGGTAAGCTGTTTTAAAGTGGGCCAGGGCTCTCAGAGCGCCGTAGGAACTACAAGAAAAGTACTGTAATGACAACATGAAAAACAGTCATGGCCAAAATAAAAAACATTTCATTATATTTTGTGAAAAAATGTCTTAGCAATATAAATAACAAGACAGGCAATGTACGTATAACGTAATAATGAGGCGCGTTCGTGTAACCATTGTTGCCGTGGTAAAGCAATAAGTATTACATATCCTGAGTGTGTGTCTGTAGCCTTAGTTATGCGGCATGCAAAGCGCATGCGCCGTATTATATTGTCATCTGTGGCCTGTCTGGCTCTATCATATTTTTCCACATTATATCATAAACGGCACGATTTTCGGGGGAAAAATTTATTGAACATAAAATGTGGTTTTTTCTCTACAACATTTTGTCTGAAACATTTCTCATTCTAAGAAGAATTCAGCGAGATAGAACTTTACGACTCTCTCAAGGAAAGCGAGCCAGCCTTACCCTAATTCACACTTCCCCTGAGTTTCCCCAGCTTCTGCTATCGCAGCGTTGAGTTTCGGACTGTAGTTACTTTACATTTATTTGAAATTCACGACTCAAAATAATGTGTGCTCAGTTTACACAGGGAACAGAACAAAACCTACATAACACATATTGTTATTTACGAGCAGAGCTACCTATTTCGTAAGACACAGCTCCACGTGAAATATCAGATTATCACGGCGGTGAATATGAACAACACTGTCGCCCGACATGTGACGCCGTGTAGGTTGGTAGAAACTTACCGACGTTTCAGAAGAACATGCTGTCTTCAGCTTCAAGGTAAGGGACAGCATTTCCTCCGAAATTTCTGTAACTTTCTATCAGACTTCACGATGTCAAATGCCAGAAATCAGTATTCTTCACACAACATCATTTTCCAGCAATTTTTTGCACTTAAATAAATTACGCAGTCAAGTGAGGAATACGGAGAACAGCTGCGCTTCGTCAGGCGTTCGCTATATTGCGGAAGATGGTTAGCGAAAAGTACTTTCCCATTCCGTACATAACATGCAAAGTTACATTGCACTCTTCCTAAAGGCAGGAGCGTCTAGTGTTAGGGCAGGTCCGATACTCATGCCTTATCTTGTGGCCTACCTGTCGGAAGTTCCACAACACGCCAACAAAGTACCGCTCACAGACACTCACGTACCTGAAAACAATAGAACACTTATGAGCTTCAAGTACGATAATACAATAACACGGCATCAAAGGGCGGAAACACTTGTAACTCTGGTAAAAATAAGACACTCCCTATAACGTTCTGAAGAACTGTTCGGAAGTTAGATGCAGGATAAAGTATATTAACAATTATGAAGGAAATTTATGTCTCCGTCAGCAATAAGTGGGGGAGAAATTTTATACCTCACTAACACCAAAAAAATAAATCTGTCAATATTACTTCAGACATCCCGTTGTGACACTTACAAGCAAGGTGTTACATGAACCGTCAATTAAAACACTCTTTTATAGCTCATTATATTTTTGAACACACAACATGTTTCGGCAGCAAGGAGTCGCCATCAGGTATCAAGAATAAAATTACTATGAGAAAGTTATTTGTAATCTGTGGTATTTTGGGTAATTACACGGCGTCGTGTGGTAATTATTTACCGACGTTTCGGGACAACGTGTCGGTCCCATCTTCATGGGTCAAGATTCCAAAAGATGGGACCGACACGTTGTCCCGAAACGTCGGTAAATAATTAAAACACGACGCCGTGTAATTACCCAGAAGACCACAGATTACATCAACATCGCGGCGGAAGCCTGAAATCAACAGAAAGTTATTTGTGTGTAAACACGAAACTTGTATTAAGAACTAGGCCACCTTATTTTATATTTTAGGAAAACTTGAAACTTTTTATGTAAAAAAATGAGATCTCGTTTTTAATACAGTTTTCATGTTAACACACAAATAATTCTACCGTAGTATGTTTATTCTTGATACTTGATAATGGCTCCTTGGCGCCGAAACATGTTGAATGTTCGAAAATATAAAAGAACTATAAAAACGAGTGTTTTGATTGACGGGTTTATATAACACCTTGCTTGCAAGAAATTTGCAGTTTTAAAGTTAATTATTTCATTTCTTTTGAGAAACTTCACAACAAACAATATGCTTCTAAGTCTCAAAATAAATGAAATATTCGACTTTAAATCTACATGGTTTTATCCAGATGCTCCGGCGAGTACACTGCTGTAGTGGCGAGCACTGTGGGTCTTAGTATGCACTGCAGCTCGCGCCCCTTTGGTGCGCAAAATATTTTCTCTAACCGACAACACAAAAATTCATCAAAGTAGGTCAGTTTTTAAACCCCATCAATGGTGAGATCCCTGAAACTCGGAACTGTGAATGTCATACTTTACTCTGGGAAGTAGAAGAATTTCTGTCTGTATTTTCCAAATTTACTGTCCGATTTGGTTAAAAACCGGTACAGGAGCTCAGCATATAACGATGCTGGGCACGTTGGGTTCGCGAAAATCGGCGCACGAGAAACACTACTTTTCTGAGGGGCGTAATTGAAATTATGTTTACGCGTACCGTGAAACCGTTTGATATTTTGAAAGTAAAAAAAAAAACGCACTGGTCAGGTCTGTGTACACCGCTGCTAATCTTGTTGTACTTTTAACGTTGGTTGTATAGCCAATTCATTCATGTCAAACAAAATGTCAGTTCGTACCTCACGGAGAACACAGCACGTGTCCAATTAACCACTTCCTTAATGTCTCATAGGGGAATATCAGCTCTTCACTGTCTGGGTAACAATAAAGACAAATACACTGTATGGCAGAATTCAGTTTCTTAACATTACAACCGGCGGTATACATACTTACCACTGGTACTTATAAGGCTAACGAATACCAAAGTAGGTATGAATGATTCAATAATTTACAGGGACTCAAACAGAACGTAGGAATTCGTCAAACATGGATCTCTTATATAAAACACACCATAATATACAAATCCAAATAAGACCTGGAATTTCTTTTGCAATTTGGTGTACCCTTAAGGAAATATAACGTAGCTAAACGTTCCGAAGCAATATTCTTTTTGAATATTATCCATCGTCGAAGTATAATCAATCCACACAGTTTCGGAAGCCGAATCTGCTTCCGTCTTCGGGTACAAAAAACCAATGCCTGAGAATATGTCGTTTTAGGAGGTCCAACAGACATTAATTTCCTGCACCTAAAGACGGACGCAGGGGTAGCTTCCAAAAGGTTGCGTTTCAATTCCAAGTCGATGATGGATAAACTCCGAACAAAGGAGATACGTTACGGAACAAAAAAGTTACATACATCTTCATTCCCACTAACTTTCTCAGCAATATGACTCCTTCCAATATTTGCTAAGAACGATCACGGATATATGACAAATGAACATCAACCACGGAAGTGAAAACATACATTTGGCAACTCGTGTGTGATCTCAAACAACATACAACATTTACTCGTCGTTACTGGAAGATATAAAAACAGACATCTTAAAGTAACTATATTTTTCACTGTCGCCATATTTTCCACCCAAGCTAGAGAGCATATGGTGTGGGCAAGAGTGCATGTCACATAACTTATAACATTGCACACATTCAGCAAGGAGATTGTCCTGAAACCGATACAGGCAGAACTTGTTTAGTGCACAAACAAATATATCAAGAGCGGCAAGTTAATGCACACTTCGAGACTGTGAATAACTTCATGGCCTTGGTGTTAACTTATTAAAGGTGTAAACACAATATCCCCGGTAATAAAGACATAAATCTACTGTCCAAAAGGCAATTACTCTAATTATAAATATGTATACAGTCCTGCTATTTCGTTAAACGCATATCGAACAATGTCAACCAGACACGCAATGTACGTATAACGTAAAAATGAGGCGCGTTCGTGTAACCACTGTTGAAGTGGAAAAGCAAGAAGTCGTACATATTCTGAGTTTCTGTAGCCTTAGTTATCCAGCACGCAAAGCGCATGCGCCGTATTATATTGTCATCTGTGGCCTGTCTGGCTCTAATATATTTTTCCACATTATCTCACAGAGGCACGATTTTCGGAAAAAGTTATTGAACATAAAATGTGTGTTTTGATTTTCTGTACAACTTTTGTCTGAAACATTTCTCATTCTAAGCAGAATTCAGCGAGATATTATCATAAATGTACATAGGTCTTCATGTAAAGTGCCCGTTATTCTTGTCAGATTTTAATGAGATTTGAACTTTCTCGATAGACTTTAGAAAAATACTCAAATATCAAATTTCATGAAAATCCGTCCAGTGGGAGCCGAGCTGTTCCATGCGGACGAACAGACAGATGGACAGACAGACATGACGAAGCTAATAGTCGCTTTTCGAACGCGCCTAAAACATACGCTCTTTGCCAAGGAAAGGACAAACAGCAGCACAGAAGGATTTTCAGTAAGACTAACGTTTTAAATATTCCAAAACCAAACAGTCATAAATCACCACGGACGCCTATCGGTACAGCACTGACAATTAAGACCAAGATGACACAGAATTCGAAGAGAAGCTATAATACATTTTAATGCACGATTTTGCAGTTTCTGTGTGTCGCAAATTAACAGGATCCACTCACTGTAAACCCGGCCTGTGTTGACTTTATCTCTGCCTGCGGACAGGAGGGTTCGCCGGATTCTAGGAACCAACAATCGATAAACACGCCGTGATATAAGGCGACAGAGCTAAGCTCTGCTTGCGAAACAGTTTTAATCTAAAAACCGGCCCCAGGTTTGTCGTGTTCGCCATCTGGATTCGGTGGACGGGAGATGAATGAGGTGTCACGGACAATATTGCATCCCCCTCCTTGTTTTAAAAGACTTGTCAACTGCCTCAGTTATACGGGGTCAAACGTACAAACACTACAAACGTTAACAAAGAGCGCGAAGTGGAAGAAACCTAGAAACAAAAGAACGCGAAGTGGAAGAAACCTAGAAACAAAAGAACGCGAAGTGGAAGAAACCTGGAAACAAAAGGACGCGAAGTGGAAGAAACCTGGAAACAAAAGAACGCGAAGTGGAAGAAACCTAGAAACAAAAGAACGCGAAGTGGAAGAAACCTAGAAACAAAAGGACGCGAAGTGGAAGAAACCTAGAAACAACAGAACGCGAAGCTACGGAAATACGAAATGAAACGAATTATGCATACCGAGTATGTAGAATAAACAGGATACGTATGACTAAACGTCGGGAAATTTCGTGTACTAGTGACGCTACGTATTTGGTTAAAACCTCGGTCGTGGTTTATCTCAGTTACTACATGGAATGCCCAGACGGTAACCTCTAATTGGTCAAGGTTATCTATTATAAACTCTCAGGCCACTTATTTACTGTCCATATCCGTCTTGTCTCATTCAATAACTCAGTCTCATGCAAATGAAAGACATTCTTTAAATAACCTCTGAATCAATCAATCGAATCAATCAATAAAGAGGAGGTAACGTGATGGCACCTCAAGGCCAGTCGGACTTTGTGATCCAGTAACATATGACAAAACAGAATCTTCGGGCTGATACACTAACTAATCTCCAATTTGTATACAAATATGTGCCTTATAAGAACAGGTAAAGGTCAAGGTCACCCTGGAACAGCCCATCAACGCCCAGAGGAGGAGTGAGGTATAGCTCTACTCTTTCTTTAACCTTAGCGCTAGATGGGGGTGGGTGGTCAACGCCATGCCCCGACTGCTTTACCCCCGAGGAGACCCGTTACCTATTGTACAAGAGGCTGGGTGGGCCCCAGGGCCGATCTGGACAAGTACGGAAAATCTCTCCCCCCACCGGGATTCGATCCCCGGACTATCCAGCCCGTAGCAAGTCGCTGTACCGACTACGCTATCCTTATAAGGCCAGCGAGACGTAACCAATAGCATATTACAGGCAGACGTTGATGGAGACGTTTACAAAAGGCTCACTGAATTATGAGTTAAAGATAAAGGTAAAGTTCTCCCTAGAACAGGCCACGAAGGCCCAGAGGGGGAGTAGAGGTATAGCTCTACTCTTTCTTTAACCCTGGCACTAGATGTGGGTGGGTGGTCAACTCCACGCCACGGCCGCTTTACCCCCGGGAAAGAGCCCCGGTACCCATTGTACAGGAGGCTGGTTGGGCCCCAGGGCCGGTCTGGACGGGTGCGGAAAATCTCGCCCCCACCGGGATTCGATCCCCGGACCGCCCAGCCCGTAGCGAGTCGCTATAACCGACTACGCTATCCGAGCCCACACTGAATTATGAGTTGGTCAGAATAAATGCACACGCATGTCGTCTGGTACTTCTGCGCTCTTGCGGGGATTTAGGAAATCAAGGGAAGGTAAGTTTGGAACATAATCTCGAAAAGACCTGAATCCCTCTTGAGACTGTAAAAAATTCACTATTGTGGGAGACTGAAGTATATTTCAAATACTGCTACAGATGTACCTTACTTACATACGTACTACACTAGATTGTCGCTCCAAGCCCTGCAATGTAGGCTTTTCTCAATGCAGTCGCCATTTGAATTACAGGACAAAACACACAGAAGGTATGGCGGAGAAAGTGGCATTGAGACAAGTTGTCGTCCTGCTATTTCGACTTTCCACTGTCAGTCGCCCCATATTCGTATGTTACCGAAGGCGAGATGTGCCGGTAGTGCCCCACAACCAGCACGTCATAGCAATCTTGGTGTAAAGTTGAGGTTCGGCCTTTGACCTAGCACTTGGCTTCACTCTGCGTAAAGAACTTACAGAAACGGAATCTCTAAGTACTTACAAACTCTCCTTTCCTAAGCAATGTTGGTTACTCAGGAGTACGACTTTCCGTTGGTACTGGTTTCGTAAAGGGAAGTCAGACCGTTACTTTCCAGTGAAAAAATACACTGGGCTGAAGCGCAGTCGTGTCTCGTGAAGGCGAGTTAACCCTATTATAAGACATGAAATTTTATGTTGTGTTTTAAGATAGCTGAGCAAAAATTTGATTCTGAGAATCGTCACGGAAGCCTAACAAATGGCGACCAGTGAAAAGCGACAGAGACTTATGTTTTGGACCGGATCTGTGTTTTCTCTGCAAGCTTCGCCTGGAGATAAGGGACCGTCAAGGCCAAAACTTAACTCCTGAGTAAAGATCAGTAACTTAATTTATTCCATGGAGCACAGTCCTTCTTGACAAGCCAATAATCTCTCGGCTAGTCAAGCAATTACCCATCCTTCAAGTAACGGCTCTTCCCATTGTTCCCGACGAACTGAGGAGGCCTTATGCAGCCTCTCTTAACAAGTTAGGTTTTCATTGTGAGCGGTGTTAACACATCACACAACCGTCGTGATATACAGAGCGTGTCAGGGAAAATACGCCGTGCTTCGGGTAAAAGTTCCTCGGGTTCAGTTACATCGATATAAAAAAAATACCTGTATCAAAGTTGAACGGTTACGGACACTTTGACGCGAGAAACATGTGATCTTCTTGCGGTTACATCTACTGTACATGTTAGGTGGGATTCGTTATCCGTACACTGCGCACGTTCGTCCTTGAGCCGATACCGAAGCCAAGCCACGCGGCGGTGCGTGTGCTACATACAGTACTTGGAACCCCAAGGACGATTCTTCTTAAACTAGAGCCAGTTTTTCTTACTCTATGAATGTCTTTATGTCTCTCAGACGTTAATTAGATGTTAAGTACAGTTGTTAACATTTCAGGAACTACAAATTCCTCCTAGTTTTAACACACATTTGGTGATCAATACATGTATAACATCTCATTCTTTTAAACTTCTCTCGTCATTATCTCCGTAACAGTTGAACTCCAAATAAAGGTGTTTTTGGTTATATCTATGTAATTTGAGCCCAAAGGAACGTTTTCCCGCAATATGACGGCTCCCATCTGAAACACCCGGTAAGGCAAGTAACCAGGACGTAGACAAGCTTGCGTAAATAACGTATTTTACTAATTACACCCCACTTGAGTAGCAAGTACTTACGTATGTATATATATTACACCACAACATTTTATATTACTTTAAATTTTTACAAGATAGGCAACGTACGTATAACGTAATATTGAGGCGCGTTCGTGTAACCATTGTTGCCGTAGAAAAGCAATAAGTATTACATATTGTGAGTGTGTGTCTGTAGCCTTAGTTATCCAGCATGCACAGCGCATGCGCCGTATTATATTGTCATCTGTGGCCTGTCTGGCTGTAACATATTTATCCACATTATCTCATAAACGGCACGATTTTTGGGGCAAGGTTATTGAACATAAAATGAGTGTTCTGATTTTCTCTACAACTTTTGTCTGAAACATTTCTTAGTCTAAGAAGAATTCAGCGAGATATTATCATAAATGGCCGCATGTCTTCATGTAAAGTGCCCGTTATTCTTGTCAGATTTGAATGAAACGTGAATTTTCTCAACAGATTTTCGATAAATACTCCAATATCAAATCTCATGAAAATCCGTCCAGTTCAGCCCAATTCCATGCGGACGGACAGACAGACGGATGGACAGACATGACGAAGCTAATAGTCGCCTTTCGCTATTTTGTGAACGCGCCTAAAAACTGACGATACATGGTTTATACGAATTTAGATAGTGACAATGACGGCGGCTTAGTTAAGCCAAATCGCATGCGTAGAAAGTGTACAATATGCCAATAATGGGCTACAGTCAGTAAATGTGTGTGTTATACCGGGACTGCTTATTACAACTGAAATTTGATGAGAACAAAATTAGTTAGCTCTTGACCCTCGGTATTTTGGGTGCCACGACCTCTGAGCGCCTCACATTACAAAACATCGGCCATGTTTAAATTTCCCTGGACCAAAACAAGGCACAGTGTCAAATATGCCTGAGTCCCCGCGTGCCAGACGCAAATGAGCTTCGTAACGTCTAAGCCGTACATTAAGTGTTGAACCATGGCGTTAATGGTTCGTCTAACCTTTGTGCGATTTTTCTTCTATTTCTCTGTGCTGCCCAACATGCATTTAGAAACATCTGACCGCGCAATATACTTGTGCTGTTTTTGAAGAGGTGTGCTTGTGGGGAATAGAACAAGCTGTGAAATGGACAAGATGCTTTCACTAGACATCTTCAACCACGCCCTTTAACCTGTAAAGCACAGTCATTCCTACATATACACCCACATAGAATTAAAGAAAAACTCTGAGTTTTGCACACACCGTGCATTTAGGCCTTTCGTATGCTTTCCACAACAAACATATTATTTACCTACAGTTACCTAACTGCAATTTTAGTACCGCAGAATCAGTGGCAGAAACTGGGTTTTTAAAAAAATTTAAATTGGATGTGTTTCAGGGTTTACATCTTTAATACGCCATGGACTCTCCACGTCTCCTTTGCCTGACATACGCGAAGGTAATAAAGTGCGAAATAAAACACAAACAAAATGCCCGCAAGTTTCTGTCTATCTGAAATCATCCCATTTAAGTGTACAGGTCACTTATGCAGCCCGCCAGACCTCTATCAATTTAAAAAAATCTCCGTTATATCCTATTACGTTTTACACTTTACAGACCCACACAAGAATTGTGGGCTGGGGGACGACTGAATGAAAATAGCTATGGTACGATAAGGAAGACAGCAGCTATACGGGCAGTGACCGCCCCCCCCCCCCCCAAAAAAAAAAAACACAGAAAAGCTAACAAAACGTTCAAGTTACTAACACACCGAAATGAAGGCAACAGCAAATATCGATACGACGACCACCTTAGGACTCTCCAAGTACTAAACTTTTCTTCGCGCTGCATCAACCAGCACGCTGTAAGGCCAAGCGTTTCCGTTTTACAGCTTCTCCGCCGTGCGAACCTTCCAAACATGACCACCTTACACATACGACTTGACGAGCAATCAAGCATTCCTATGTTGTGCTTCCTCCAGTAATGGTAAAGATAAAAGACCGTTCGACAAAGCAAAATGCCATGAAAGAGCAAAAGTGACACGGAGGTAAACATCCACACACGTTCTATGCCTCAGCACTAGATGAACACGTTGAGACCTCGTTACACGCCCCTCTGACCCAAAGTACAGGGCCTTCGGTGGTCATCTGGTGGGTGGCTGAGTGGATCCCAGAGACAGTTTCGACAAAGTGTCAAAGATGAAAACACCTGTCTCCGCGGGGATTCAAACACCGACCGATGAGTCTGTAATAATTTGAAAGACACTGTTCCTTAAAGTGACAACACTTTCAGCTCTCCTGTTTAGGCCATAATAGCGTAATCGGTATAGTGAATAGGCTACGGACTGAACAACCAAGCGGTCGTGGTTCAATTCGGGCCAGAGGTAAAACATTTTTTTTCTTGCTCAGAGCGTCTAGACCGGCTCTGTGGCCCACCTAGCCTCCAACTCACTGGATACCAGCGACTCCTCCCCACGAGGGTAAAGCAGCTAAAGTGTGAAACTAACCACTCACCTTCACCTAGTGTCGAGGTTAAGAATGAGTGGAACACTCTTCCCACACGCCTCCATGACGTTCATAGGAACAACTTTATCTTCACCGAGACAGCTGCCGTGACATTCGGTTCAGTTAGACCTGCTTTTGTCTCTAGTATTCATTCATTATGGTTCTTCTGAATGGACCCAAACAATCTCAATAAAAAATGCCTAATATGCCACATTCAGTGACTGACAATTTTATAAAAATAAATAAATAAATAACTTCATAGATCCTTCTTCAGGAGGTAAAATCCTCAGCTAGTCAAGAAATTCCCGGAATTTTATGGCATACGAAGGTTAACTGCACCGTAACAAGAGCCCTCCAGTTGCCCCTATCTTCAGCTACATGAATCCAATCCATGCCCTCTCATCCTAATTTCCGTGCAGCACTTCGTAACATGTTGTTTTTTAGGGTGAAGCACCCTTTGTCGGCTCTTCTCAACTGCTTATTCCACATATTCGCTGCTTCACTCCATGTATGGAGGCCGTCTCCTTTATCCGGAAACTGAACACGCGCCATTTCACTACAAAAGAGAGGTATTTCACAAAATATTCCTGCTGTAATTTAATATAAAGCTATAAACAGCCGGGACGCTACAGACAGCCTGCTCGACAATAGCACCTTGTTACACACCAACACTTCTGGACGGACAGCAATGCTTACACTTCGTCGCACAAGAAACGAGATTCCTACACAGTCTGCAGGAATTCCTAAGATTTTAACATGCGTGTGATACTTGTACAGAACATCAATAGACTAAAAGATGCTGTTATGGACAATGCAAGTTTCGTATCATCCAAGCTGGTCTCTGTTCGTACGTAGGACTGAAGTTTTGCAGCCACGGCGAATGTGTACTGTACTGTGCCGCACTGTACTGTACTGTACTGTACCGCACTGTACCGTACCGTACTGTACTGTACTGTACTGTACCGTACTGTACTGTACTGTACTGTGCCGCACTGTACTGTACTGTACCGCACTGTACTGTACTGTACCGTACCGTACTGTACTGTACTGTACCGTACTGTACTGTACTGTACTTTGCCGCACTGTACTGTACTGTACTGTGCCGCACTGTACTGTACTGTACTGTACTGTACTGTACTGTACTGTACTGTACTGTACTGTACTGTACCGCACTGTACTGTACTGTACCGTACCGTACTGTACTGTACTGTACTTTGCCGCACTGTACTGTACTGTACTGTGCCGCACTGTACTGTACTGTACTGTACTGTACTGTACTGTACTGTACTGTACTGTACTGTACTGTACCGCACTGTACTGTACTGTACCGTACCGTACTGTACTGTACTGTACCGTACCGTACTGTACTGTACTGTACTGTGCCGCACTGTACTGTACTGTACTGTACTGTACTGTACTGTACTGTACTGTACCGCACTGTACTGTACTGTACCGTACCGTACTGTACTGTACTGTACCGTACTGTACTGTACTGTACTGTGCCGCACTGTACTGTACTGTACTGTACTGTACTGTACTGTACTGTACCGCACTGTACTGTACTGTACCGTACCGTACTGTACTGTACTGTACCGTACTGTACTGTACTGTACTGTACTGTACCGCACTGTACTGTACTGTACTGTACTGTACTGTACTGTACTGTACTGTACCAGCACTGTACTGTACTGTACCGCACTGTACTGTACTGTACCGCACTGTACTATACTGTACTGTACTGTACAGTACTGTACCTCACTGTACCGCACTGTACTGTACTGTACTGTACTGTACCTCACTGTATTGTACTGTACCGTACTGTACTGTACCTCACTGTACTGTACCGCACTGTATTGTACTGTACTGTACTGTACTGTACCTCACTGTACTGTACTGTACTGTACTGTACCTCACTGTACTGTACTCTACTGTACTGTACTCTACTGTACTGTACTGTACTGTACTGTACTGTACTGTACTGTACCTCACTGTACTGTACTGTACTGTACTGTACCTCACTGTATTGTACTGTACTGTACTGTACTGTACTGTATTGTACTGTACTGTACTGTACTGTACTGTACCTCACTGTACTGTACTGTACCTCACTGTACTGTACTGTACTGTACTGTACCTCACTGTACTGTACTGTACTGTACTGTACTGTACCTCACTGTACTGTACTGTACTGTACTGTACTGTACTGTACTGTACTGTACCTCACTGTACTGTACTGTACTGTACCCTGAATCAAAGTCTCATAAATGCTGTAAACCACAAACTAGAATTACAGCTAACGATACCAGGTACCACTACGATATAGCAAGCATATCACGTATTAAATTTAGATGCTAGGAGACACCGTACAGAGAACACATTCACGGCAGTAAGATAGTTCAAGGACAAAACATCAGTGCGGATATTGAAACAGATTAGGGAAATGACGAGAATATACTTTGTGATACACAGGAAGATGGTAAGACATAGTTTGTGATATACAGGAAGATGGTAAGACATATACTTTGTGATATACAGGAAGACGGTAAGACATATACTTTGTGATATACAGGAAAATGGTAAGACATATACTTTGTGATATACAGGAAAATGGTAAGACATATACTTTGTGATATACAGGAAGATGGTAAGACGTATACTTTATGATCTACGCATACTATTTTCAGATACCAGTTTATTCTCTCTGGGTTTCATACATTATATCCTCTGATCTGTAAGGATTTATAATTAATTCTAAACTAATGAATCCTTCAGACATTTGGTCAGGACTGGCCCAACGAAATGCTTCCGTCTGCATCGAACTAAACAATAAAGGCCCAACTTGTCTCGGACAGAATTAGAACCCAGATCATGGCTTTCGAAAGCTTGAGCACTACGCAGTTGCTGTCTTTGACAACTATTTACTTTCATGAATTAAAATTCTATAGGCCTCGTGTCAGGGGTGCACAGATTTTCCAAAAATCTAGGAGACACCTCAAAATTCTAGGCGCCACAAATGTGACACGAAACAAGGTCCATACTGAGAACCCACAAATATCAGGCATCACCTTAAAAAATTTAGTCGCCATGGCGACCGGGCGCACGGGATTTGTGCACCCCTGCCTTGTGTAGTACAAAGACAAAATGGAATGAAATTCAAGCGTAAAACAGTCTGTTAATCTAATACCTATTACTGAGTTATTTCCAACATTGTCGTTAGCTTCGATGACCATTACATCTTCGAGCCTGTATAATCCTATTCTAACGGATTCATCTACTGTTTCAACTAATTACGTTATATGACAGAGAATTAGGACAATTGCAATAGGATCGAATCCTACTACTGGCCATCACAAGTCTTGAACGACGTACCTGGATCGTTACTCGCCACTCTTTACTGGAATGTCACGTTCCATTGGCCAAAAGGAATAAACGGAAACTGCGACAATGTGGCATCCACAATACCGGCGAACATAGTCTAGAGTAAAAGCAACTTATGTGTACACGAGTTATTTCGTTCGTAGGTTCGAAAGGGCGAAGTTACCACTTTAAATCGGTGTTTTATTACGTGGGTCCAAATACACAGTGCACGCCATACATGTCAAAGTTTCTCTACTTCCAAGTGATGTTTAATAACTAAAATAAAATCACGATTTAATAACGAAAGGATATCTGAAGTAACAGACAATCACAAAAGGGATGTCTCAATGGCGTATCAAGTTCCTCTCCACGTTCTTGGAAAACAGTCTCCACATCAACTTCTCCGTTCTGTTTTCACATATAACAGGGGAGAGGCAGGGTGCGAGTTTGCTTGCTGGTATCAGATACCCGCAGTGCTGTTTGACGGTTGTGTGCTTCAAGCAGTTGCTATGAAGCCGCACACAAATATGAAAACCCTGGAATATCAAGGAGTTAAAAGTTGATATTAACGTTGTAAACAGAAGCCAAACACCAGTGACAGGCAACCATAATCCTTAAATGTGCTGCTGGACGCATTCCCACACTGCTGGGCAAGAATAAGACAAGCTTTTAAACACTGTATTTGAAAAACGAGGTGCGTAACAGAAGGCACCCCGGGCTTCGACATAGTAAATGTGTTCGTGCGTGTGTAAAAACACACACATACACACAGCAACTTCAGTCACAATAGAAATACACGTGGCATCTAGGTGCTTAATACCTGTGATGTTACGTAATATTTGTGATGTTAAGTTAATATCTGTGATGTTAAGTGGTATCTGTGACGTCAAGTATTATCTGTGATGTTAAGTTAATATCTGTGATGTTAAGTGGTATCTGTGACGTCAAGCATTATCTGTGATGTTAAGTTAATATCTGTGATGTTAAGTAGTATCTGTGACGTTAAGTATTATCTGTGATGTTAAGTAATGCCTGTGATATTAAGTAATAGCTGTGACGTTAAGTAATATCTGTGACGTTAAGTAATGCCTGTGATGTTAAGTAATAGCTGTGATGTTAAGTAGTATCTGTGATGTTAAGTATTATCTGTGATGTTAAGTAACATCTGTGATGTTAAGTAACATCTGTGATGTTAAGTAATGCCTGCGATATTAAGTAATAGCTGTGATGTTAAGTAGTATCTGTGACGTTAAGTATTATCTGTGATGTTAAGTAATGCCTGTGATATTAAGTAATAGCTGTGATGTTAAGTAGTATATGTGATGTTAAGTATTATCTGTGATGTTAAGTAACATCTGTGATGTTAAGTAATGCCTGCGATATTAAGCAATAGCTGTGATGTTAAGTAGTATCAGTGACGTTAAGTAGTATCTGTGACGTTAAGTATTATCTGTGATGTTAAGTAATGCCTGTGATATTAAGTAATAGCTGTGATGTTAAGTAGTATCTGTGATGTTAAGTATTATCTGTGATGTTAAGTAACATCTGTGATGTTAAGTAATGCCTGCGATATTAAGTAATAGCTGTGATGTTAAGTAGTATCTGTGATGTTAAGTATTATCTGTGATGTTAAGTAACATATGTGATGTCAAGTAATGCCTGTGATATTAAGTAATTATCTGTGATGTTAAGTAGTATCTGTGATTTTAAGTAGTATCTGTGATGTTAAATAATATATGTGATGTTAAATAGTATCTGTGATGTTAAGTAATATATGTGATGTTAAGTAACATATGTGATGCTAAGTAATATCTGTGATGTTAAGTACTATACGTGATGTTAAGTAATATAAGTGATGTTAAGTAATATCTGTGATGTTAAATAATATATGTGATGTTAATATATGTGATGTTAAGTAATATATGTGATGTTAAATAGTATCTGTGATGTTAAATAATATCTGTGATATTAAGTAATATATGTGATGTTAATATATGTGATGTTAAGTAATATCTGTGATGTTAAGGAGTATATGTGATGTTAAATAATATATGTGATGTTAAGTAATGTCTGTGATGTTAAGTAAAATATTTGATTAAAACCAGATGAACGCATCGGGAAACTTTCATTAAAAGAAATAAGGGAAAAGGGAATTAGTATATAAAGCACAATACCTTCCATTCAATGATTGTATTACTACATAAATATACTGTTGTTTCCTCTCCTACTAAAACGGTATCTTATGACTTAAACAGTCTTTTCTGAAACAGCAGCGCTACCATCCTGTTATCGGTCTGTATGTCTGTCAATACACAGCAGAAAACGTAGTCGTTTTTATATTGTGTCGGCAGAAAAAGGTAAAAGTACGGAGAAAAGGGAGAGAAAGAGAGAAAGAAAGCATTAAGGGATAGGACAAAAGGATACTTATACATTAGACATTCTCAGAAAACGAGGGTAATGGAGTTTCGGGGAAATGAAAACAGAAAGAAATCTGGACTTGGAGAAGCAGATGGGCGTAAGTCCAATCTAATCATATTTGAGATAATAGATCACTTTCTTATAATTTCAGTCGATGGGCGTAAGTCCAATCTAATCATATTTGAGATAATAGATCACTTTCTTATAATTTCAGTCTCTTTCAGATGCAGACAGTTGTAAGTCCAAATACTGTCCCAGTGCAGCTGGACCAAGAATTAAACAACAGTAAGTCACATTAGAAAAATTGGACTTACACCCTTCTGCTTCTGAGGTCCAGAAATGTAAAAAAGCTTTCGCAGTGAACATATTAGTAAAAATCGTTCCTGGGCTATCAAACGCGTCAAAGACGGCTGAACCCCACCGCTTCGGAGATCTGCTGTTTCCCCATCATCAAGGTCACGGTGGCCCTGGTGTAGAGTTTTAGACCATCACAGAACTGGCTGATAGACTAAGAACAATTTGTGAAAAGGAAGATAAGTTTTGTCGCATTTCAGGGTACAACAAGAACTGCCAGGGAATGGCGTAGCTGTACCGCTGCAGATCTGTGTTCTGGAGGTGCCTGGTTCGTATCTAAGTCGGATATCATAGCGTTTCTCAGTTCCTCCACGAAAATTCCAGGGTAGTACCACAATTACGGCGGCCGCTACGGACTGGACGTTCAGGGGAATAAATCCCGGTGGGGGTGAGATTTTCCGTGCACTTGCAGACCAGCCTCGAGGCCCACCCAGCTTCCTGTACAATGGGTACTGGGTCTTTCCCGGGGTAAAGCGGCCGGGGCGTGGCGTGGACCACCCACCCCCTTCTAGCACCGAAGTTGCGAATGGGTTAAAGCTCTACCTCCGCCTCCCCTCTATACCTGCATAGGTATGTCATAGGGTGACCTTTACCTTTATCCAAATTAGGCCACGACTGTCGTCGATACTGACAGCTTCGTTAAACAAGCATATAAAAAACAAGGTAAACAATATAACGCATTATTGTTTATTAACAGATTTATTACATTAATTCAACTATGAACCATTCCACTTGATGGTCTAGATTCCCGCACACTGTTCAACACGACTCATTGCGCCCGGTAACGTTAAGTCTACAGCGCAAACCGACACGAGACGGTGGAAATCTCAAGGCTGGCCGTTTTTACAGTGCAGTTACGTCGTACCAATGAAATGGCTCTTTCAAAGCGCACGCATGGTTGCCATATTTCGAATTCATTTCGTGTTTTTTCTTTCCGAAGTACGCACAAAGGGCATTCATATTACCAAGATCGTAACAGTTCGTTTGTCCGCCCGCAAATCTTCATCTTCAAAATTACTGGACGGATTTCGGAAAATTCGGTGTTCGGGAATGTGACGACATGAGTCACGTACGCTTGAAGTAGGCCTACGTGGTATAAATAGTTACCATTACCCTGTTAAAGGGTTAAAGTGATTACAAATTAAAACTGAGATTTTGGCGGAGGGTAAAGCAGGGCAAGACTGCTTGATTCTGAAGGTGAAGAAGGCATTACGATGCTCCGAAACGTTGGTAACTATTTACCAGTCATCCCTGATGATGATGATGATCCTATAAGGGACAGAAACATGAAGGAGTGATTAACAATATCGTGTAATATAGAATATCTGAGAATATAGTGCATTTTGTTGGACTGAATATCGTGATTTGATTACCGACATGCACGGTGTGAACAATATAGTGCCTTTTGTTGGGCTGAATATCGTGATTTTATTACCGACATGCACGGTGTGAACAACATAGTGCCTTTTGTTGGACTGAATATCGTGATTTGATTACCGACATGCACGGTGTGAACAATATAGTGCATTTTGTTGGACTGAATACCGTGATTCGATTACCGACATGCACGGTGTGAACAATAAAGTGCATTTTGTTGGACTGAATATCGTGATTTGATTACCGACAATGCACGTTGTGAACAATATAGTGCATTTTGTTGGACTGAATATCGTGATTTGATTATCGACAATGCACGGTGTGAACAATATAAAATTTAAAAGGAATTACTTGGCTTACTAGCTCAATCGCGACCACTTCTACGTGCGCTGTCAGTAAGACCCACTTATTCCTCACGAACCCCACGTAACCTCCTACATATTAACACCTTCCATGTGTGTGAACCGTACGTATGGACATATGTGAACGAGGGTCGTATTAAATGTCAATCCATTTCCCTTGGGGACTCAGTACCGTTAGCGGACCTCCAGCTGAACGGTTTCGCGGGTTCTTAAGACATATACGTGACACGTTATTGATGACAGCAATCGATATCACCAAGTTAATAATAAACAGAGGTCACTGGGACAGCCTGCTATACTTCTTGGATATAATCACGGAAATCGACGTATGTTGCGGGCAGAGAACAAGTGAAATAGCTTCCGGTGCCTCACAAGCAGATCGAACCTGTCATAAGTAATATTACGCATTATAAGGCTGCGGACGACCAGTTATATAGACAGCTGGATTTCCTTACTTTACAGATTACGCAGGAAAGAGAGACAGAGAGAGAGAGGGGGGGGGGGGAGGGAGACCAGCCACAAGTACGAACATGCTGAATCACACACTAAAGTCAGTTTAGCAGTCTGATTTTCACACAACAATCGACAGTTTACACACTATTCCATAGCAAAGCAACATGCACATTTAGACATAATCTGACATCACCTCGTCTATTCAGCTTTGACATATAATTATGTTTTAAATTCCACATTTTTCAGTTCTAAAACATTTCCAGGCACTCGGAAACCTCTAAAAACTTAAAACAAGAAGGACGACTTTTCATTTTTCAACATGCTACTCCATAAATATACGTTTCAAGTTCAGAGACGGCCACATCAATTATTATCTGGGCGATACAAGCAAGGAGAATGAGATGGTCGAGACACGTGGCAAATATGGGGAAGAACAGAAATGAATGCACGGTTTTGGTGGACAAACCTGAAGGATAAAGACGACTTGGAAGGCCTAGACGTACACGGGAGGATAATATTAAAATGGAGTTTAAATAAACAAGATGATAAGACACAGACTGGATTAATTTGGCTCTGGGCAGAGATAAGCAGCGGACTGTTATGGACGTGGTAATTAAGTATCAAGTTCCGTAAAATGCCGGGAATTGATTGATAAGAGAAGGAATTATTACCTTCTGAAAGCGGACATCCCACAATACGGAAGTATTTCAGAACTGAAAAAAAAAATTAAATTTTAACATGGTCATGACGCAGTTTAAGAGCATTCTGGGGCTTCTTTGACCTAGAATTTAAAGAAGCAATTATGATGGCACAGGATGCCGAAATGCATACGCTGATGTACCTGGCGGGACTGTGCATCAGCAATTGTGGAAGCCCACTTACTTGATTCAATCTGGAATGAATCCACATCGAGATACTCAGACTGGAGATGATACTGTGACAACTTTGCTATAGCAAAGGCAGTAAAGTCTGTAAACAGTATTTGTAACAGTTGTAAACCTCTATCCACACACGTTCCTGTTTATGACCATAATAATTTTCTTTTTAGTCGTCCTCTTCTACCTACTCCGGTTTCCCGTTTCAGTGTTGAGGTTGTAATTCCTTTAGATCACACTGAGAGACACACCACAGTCGGTAGGACTCCTCTGGACGAGGGATCGGCTCGTCGCAGAGGCCTCTACCTGACAACAACACACAACACTCACAAGAGACAAACATCCATGCCCCCGGTGGGATTCGAACCCACGATCCCAGCAAGCGAGCGGCCGAAGACCCACGCCTTAGACCGCACGGCCACTGGGATTGGCCCATAATAATTTTAATAAGTGTAATTGTGTTTGCTGCCTCCATATTTCTTGTACATGGTGTTAGGCTCAGATTGTAGTGTGTTCGTATTATCGCCCTGCAGTCTTAAAGTTTGCTAGACTTTCTCATAATATGAAAGAAGAACTGTCATTGAATTGAAATTCCCCATTTTGGTAATGAACACAGGCTGTTACTTTAAATTGAGTATTGAGTATTTAAATTGTAATACCGTGTAAGATGTTGGTTTTGTGAAAATCTGTTGAACTGAAGTGGACCACGGCATACGAATGTATCTCAGACTAATCCACACAGCAGTAGGTGAAGAATTTAAGTATTTACAACGCTTAAAATTGTGTGTTTATGCTCCAAAATCGAAACACGAGAACAATTTTCTTTCTTGTTATAAACTGAACTTACCGTAAACAGAGACATAAGAGCTAACACCAGAATAGCCCATATTCAAACTACACCCATTAACATAATTGTGGCCGTTCTGAAATTGTAACTAGGAAACAGGCAAGCAACGCAAGAATTGCAAACAACAACCAGACAGTATAGTTTTCTCGGGCGCACAGCCGCGTCAATTCGTTTGAATACAACGTTTCGGGGACTAGCTCCGTCCCCATCCTCAGGCAAAACTGATTTTGCCTGAGGATGGGGACGGAGCTAGTCCCCGAAACGTTGTATTCAAACGAATTGACGCGGCTGTGCGCCCGTGAAAACTATATTGAATCATGTCGCCGCGAAAGTTTTAAAACTTATAACAACCAGACAGCATTGCAGAAACTAAATATTAACCTTTTAAAGCCTAATGGTTACTTGCTGAATCAACAGTTTTAACATTCAAAAATTCTACATTCTGCCCACACTGTATTTATGTGTATTGTATTTATATTGGAACAAACACCGACTTCTGCCTTATATAACATAAACTGATTTTTCAACCGAGATGAAAAGTGTTTACTGCGCGGTACGAACTGGGTCTTTAAATGAAACAGTTTACGCTTCATCTTTAAAGGGTTAAAAGAACAGATAAATCACATGAAGGGCCAGTAGTTGGACATCGCAGCTTCTCGCATAATTGAATGAAGATTAAAATCTTGTCTACATTACATAGTTAAATCCAATTTGGGGAAATGGTAGGTCACTTGGTTATCAAACAGAAATCATAATTTTCACAACTTTCATTATAAGCAGTTTATATGTAGCCTACAGCAGTAAGCTGTTTGCAACGTAGCGTCAGGGAGAGCAGGCCTAATCTAGACTTTACCCTAAAGCCGTAAACGTAGATGCTGAAGTGTAAATATAAGTACATTAGAACCCCCGCGCAACCGCGGATTCGGTATCCGCGGTTTACCGCCCGAAAATATTAAATGGAAAATTCCAGAAATAAACGATTCATAAATTTCAAAATGCGCTCCATTCTGAGTAACGTGGTGAAACCTGCCCGCCCCGTCACGCTCAGTACGTGACTCATCTCTCTTTGTCCTCTGTACCCACGTTGGCCCGCTTTACTCGCATCCACAAGTATAATAATGTACAATGTATTTCATTATTATTTAATGTTGGTAATGTTTTACTGTGCGTAATTTATCAATTAAACTTAACATATGTATGTATGTAAACGAAAAACGACTTATATATAGGGTTCGCTACTATCCGCGGTTTCGGGCATCCGCGGTAGGTCTTGGAACGTATCACGGGGGTACTACTGTATCTGTTATATAAAATGATAAAATAGCATTGGTACTATATGGTAATGGGGGGAGGGTGGCATGGTGGCATGGGAGCCAGCCGGTAACGGGCACCGCCACTGCATTATGAACACCGACATATTTAAAACGACCTTGAAGGTGCTGCCCTCTATGTCTCCGAAGTACTGGCAATCCTGCCCATGGAAAAGTGCCACTCGGTATGACGACTCCGTCTGCCTTTACCTTGTTGATGCTCCTAAAGCTAATACGTACTAAAAGAATGATGAGTATGTCGAAAGTATTATTTTTTTCCTCTAATAATATTTAAACGCTTCAATAGACACGGAGTTTCAGTGTGCTGTAATATATTTGGACATCAAGTTTGTAATTTATTGTCAGGTGACGTCTGACGTCATTCATCGTGCATGGGGCCGATGTGAAACACTATGCATCCCATTACCCCAATGCTGAAACTCACTGCCGCGTGTTGATTTATATGGAAATTTGGCACAACCTCCAGACTTTATTACTAGTACATATTAATTAATTAATATGTTGCTGAAATTGCAGCGTTTTTTCATTTGTAGATGTCCCCGAAACAAAAAAATTAACCAATGACAAGGTTGCGTGGACTACAGAAAATTTGAATGACGCATATAATATTTTTTTCAATGGCTCGACAGCCCGTAGGGGGCCTAGGCCTCCTCATTTTTCGAGGCTTCACGATCACACTCAGACACACCACACTCGGTAAGACTCCTCTGGACGAGTGACCAGCTCGTCGCAGAGACCTCCACCTGACAAGACACAACACTCACAACAGACAAGCATTCATGACCCCGGCAGGATTCGAACCCGTAATCCCCAGCAAGCGAGCGGCCGCCGACCCACGCCTTAGACCGCGCGGCCACTGGTATCGGCAACGCATATAATAATTCATCAATTTTCTTTACAATTACGCAAAACTTCAACAAACTACTCATTTACTGGATGTAATATACTTTTCACACACTTTTGGCTTCTCATTCCTCCGTATGCGGTGGAACAGCGGCCGATACAGTCTTGTTTTATTCTTACAGTCTTCATTAACACAGTGTATACGTCTTTAATACAAATATTGAGTAATTAAATATTGAATTAATTATTTAAGTATGACTTACAGTTTTTATTTACTCTTTTAATTAGCTGCTCCAATTATCCCGTTATCCCCTAATACGGGTAACAATGGTGGTTACAGGGATGAGAAGTCACACCACTGTCCTCAATGATCTCCGGTTCATAAACAGATGACACGGATGACACAAACATCTGTGGTGTAACGTGGCAGCATAATCCACGCATTGCTATGCACATCCCGCCTCAGTGGTCTGAAATTAGCCATTGCTGTGTGGACAGCCGTGGTTAAAAGGCTTGTGAAACGCTAACTGTAGAGGCGGCCTATTGATTAGGGTTCAAGTTTCGCATTCCGGATACTTTGCATTCGACTTCGGCCTGAAGATCGGCCACCCTTTACCCAATTGTTGGGGGCCGGGATAGCTCAGTCGGTACAGCGACTAGCTACGGGCTGGACGGTCCGGGGATCGAATCGCGTTGGAGGCGAGATTCTCCGTACCCGTCCAAACCGGCCCCCAGGCCCACCTGTACAATGCGTACCCGAGCTTTGCCGGCAATAAAGCGGCCGGAGCGTGGTGCTTACCACCCACCTCCTAGCGCCGAGTCGAGCTATACCTCCGCCTCCCCTCCGTGTCTGCATAGGCATGTCATGCAGTAACCTTTACCTTTACCTTTACTCGATTATTATTGTCAGATAATAGAATAAATCGAGCTCCATACTACAGGATCGTACATGAAAGGTCGACAATAAATCAGCTGGTAAAAATATTATCCGGTATTCGTAAAAACGAAAGGTTCATTAAGAGGGACCCAGCAACGTTTGCTACCCTGAACATGTTACAAAAAACTATCCCATTACAGGCCTGGACAGGCCATTAGGGTTCCAGGAGGCTGAGGCTCCCACATTTCTAGACAATCGGCACATGAAGGTTGTAAGGTTGTCAGCCATACGCACCGGCCACCTTTACCCCCAGGAAATATTCCTGGTACTCATTTCTGTTAGAGGCTGAGTCGACCCCAGGGGCCGTAGTGCTACTGAAAGGATTATGTCAATGAAAAATTCCAATGACACCATCGGGAATCGAACCTACGACGTATTTAAACAAACTGCCTCCATGCACTAAACATTTTTGTAGTAGCAGTGATAGGATCCATTAGAACCTAGAAGTCAATATGTACAGTCAAGTTAAACACTAAGAACTCTGCACTTTACCACAGGGTGTATCTATGTGTTCCGTTTCCACAACAGACAACCAGCATTTCCATACACAACTTTCATGGCTAGATTTTCTTACTGAAGCAGAATGTTCTCTGCGACGTACGAACTGAATGTTTATAAACAACACAGAATAACTTTTATGAGCAATGCTCGTTCCGAAATCGGGAAACATCGTATAAAATAGTAATTTCACTTTTCTGGACGCTGAAAGGGTTAAAGACTGCTTCAGCTAGTTGCACAAGTACAAGAAATATTCCTCGTAAAATTGTAACATTTCGTCCTGATTTATTTAACATAGGTTAGGTTAGGTTAGGTTGGGTTAGGTAGTTTGGTAGGTATATCTATATATATAAAATATATATATATATATATATATATATATATAGGTAGATACATAGATATATACATAGATAGAAACAAATTCCTCTTCAACTTACAAAATGCATTAACTTACAAAGAACCGTTAAATAAACCAACACGTTCGTCATCAGACAGTTATTCCCAAATTCTAAATGTCAAGAAGTGAGTTAAAATGTGCGACATTTGCGCATACACTCGTTGTAACATGCAGGCTACGTCAGACTGACCCGCACACGTGCACAAGACGGTAAAGGACTTCTGTTTCAATCTGGTTGGTGAGAAAGGCAACTGCGGCACAGCGCTGCAGAATGATGAACTTCCCTCCATGTGGTTGCACTCAAGACACAAGCTGCCGGTATCTTCATTACCATATCAGGCGGGCGGTACAGCCAGACCACACATCTTTTAGTAGGTCAAGCCATATTGCGTAATATCTATGTGTGGGCCCTCAGTGCAATTTGTTACATATTAAGTTTGCTTCGTAACATGTTGCAATATACTGCTCACGGATGATACCATTACAACCGCACTAGACGTTCTTATAGCGTAGGCCTCTCTTTTGTAATACTCCAGTTTACGGGACTACGGTGTTGTCAGCAGGAATTGTAAATTACTAATTATGTGCAATTTACACTAGTACACATGCCTATTTGTTTATGTTACCAGAACATAACACAGAACCTCGTATCTTTGGCATGATTATAACTCTAGACACATGGAAGAAGACTGTAAACATAATGTAAGGTACCTATTGGGTTTATACATTAATTATTCAAATACCACACAACTATGCGTGTAAATGGACTGACCCGATCCCGGGTCAATCCATGTGGGATTTCTGGTGGACGAAGAGGCACTGGGACAGGTTTTTCGCCGAGTACTTCGGTTTTACCCTTTCAATTTCATTCCACCGGTGCTCCATTACTAGGAAAAATGAAAAAACCTGATAATCTTTCTCTTCATCTTCATCACAAGGGTTGCACAATAAGCCTTAAGGCTGCGGTGCGTCCGTAGCTTCTGCTGCGGGGCCCTTCTCCGAAAAAAAAAAAAAACAAAAGTGCGGCTAGTTAAGCCTATAGCATCAATGTAAAAGAATGCAAAGAGCAAGATATTGAAGTGTAATGCTAATACATAGTGCAACAAACAATAAAAGCATGGTTGTACAGGGTATACACAAAAGAATGGCGCGGTTTCAATAGTGAAAACTATTGAAACCGCACCATTCTTTTGTGTATACTCTGTATTTCATGGTATTTTAATAATTATTTAATTAATACTGTAAAAGTGTACTGCGTACAATTACGAAGCCCGTTCGGCAGGACATGCTTGAACGACATGAAACTTGAATTTTATCGATAGGCTTTCGAAAAAATACTCAAAAAATAAAATGTCGTGAAAATCCGTTTAGTGGGAGCCCAGACAGACACGACGAAGCTAGTAGTCGCTTTTCGCAATTTTGTGAACGCGACTAAAAATTTCGCGCGTTTTTGGATCCACAGTATGTTCAATTACCGTGCTCACGAGGGCCTATCACTTGTCGCAATCCTAAGGCACACGAATCCAGTCCACGGCCTGCTATCCTGTATTAAAATCTATTTAATATCAGCCTCCCACCTGCGGCTACGTCTTCGTGTGTGTTGTCCTCAATGAGACAACCGCTGTAGCTGCATTTCATCATGAACATTTCAATTAAACCTTATCATGCAGGCACTAAATCGTATAATGACTACCACTACGCCTAACGACACAAACCATGATTATTTTGATCCGGCGAACTGGCTCACAAGTTGTCCAGCCAGACAGACGAATGTTATTTGGTCTGCACAGTCTAAAACAGTGGTATTCAACCTGGGGTACGCGTACCCCCGGGGGTAAGCGAAGACATCTTAGGGGGTAAGTAAAATTAAAAAAAAATAAATATATTATTTAATGATAAACACTGAATAATCAGGGCCAGATTTAGGGTTAGCCACAAGAGACCCGGATGTAAGGACATGCGATTTGGGAGAGCCATTTTTTCTCTCTCTCTCCTTTATGCGATTCTTATCTGGGCGGCTAGTTTCATTTTATTCCACATAGTCCATATAATTTTGCTTTGCTAAAATACCTTTGTTCCTTTATTAATTTTATATGATAGGCAAAAATATATTTGTTATTTAATAGCTTGACTCTTCTTTTTCTCATTTAAAACTTATTATTCAATACATTATTTTGGATGTAATTTATTTAACTTATTTTAGATGTAGATTATAGAATATGTATAACTTGAATTATGCACCAAAAACTTTGGGGGTACAAAGTTGAAGAGAAATTATATCTGGGGGGTACGCGAACAAAAAAGGTTGAATACCGCTGGTCTAAAACATGCAATCGTAATCTGCAGCATAAGCACACAAGCCATTAGTTTCTCACGTTCTATAAATATCCACTAATTACGCAGTATTGGCAAAAAAAAAAAAAGCGGCAGGAGCTCAACATCTGTGTTAAAACTGATTGAGGAACTGCAGAGAGCGTGAGCAGAGTAACCAGTTAGAACTGGAGGCATAAACACTAGTTTCAAATAATAATATACTGAAGGCTACACACAGGCAGGTCACGCACAAACACCACAGTCGACAAAATAACAGTACGCAAAGAATCAAAATCAACACGAATGGCTACTCTTACGACTTCTTCGACAAACTAACTGTCCAGTTCTTGTCTACTTAAGAATAAAGCATATCAGGTAGAAATTTGAAATTGGTAACAGTATTATGGTACAGGGAGTATATTTCAAAACGTGAGGCATGATATTAGACATGTTTAGAAGTGTTCTCTGTGCGGTATGGACTGAATCTGTAACTATAATTCAGGTTAATTGACCATCTCGACAAATCTTCCTGGTTTTCCTCTGTCTTCAGGCAAATGCCGAGATGGTTCCCAAGATTCCAAGTCGCTAGTACATGCTTCTCAGGCAGTTCTTCCGATTTAAATTTACCAAAATTAAACTCTTTGTTTTAAAGTAAAAGGCAATTAAATTAAATTTCCAAATTACGCGCTTTAGCATTAACGAGAAATCAAAATTCCGCAGCCTTACTTCAAGCTACTACTGTCACATTCTAACGTCTTCATCTACATTTTCATGTTCATACTACTCCTACCAAAGGACAAGCGGGCGACGCCTTGGAACCTTCTAACGAAGAGCTGCTCTTTCTGCCCCAAATACAAATTTTCTTTCACTACTCCCTTCCTCTTCACATTCTACTACTTTTCTGCTAATACCTCTCTCTCTCTCTCTCTTAGTATTTAAGGTGCTGTGTGACAGAAATGTATGTTACAAGATATATATATATATATATCTTTTTATGTTTAGGAACTACTTGCATGGAACAGAGTCCTAGAAAACTTAATCGCTCGTCAACTAATCAAGAAATTCCCCGCATTGCATGGAACCCGACGGTTAATCACATACAATTTTATGTTATTCAAACCGTGCATATTCTTATAATTAATACATCAACCAATTTACGTACATAATAAAATACATTCAGAAGCAAGTATAAAAATCCTACATGTTTCGGCGCAGGGGTGCCATCATCAGGGAGTTATTCAGAACAAAGGAGTAACAAGGCCAACAACTAAGATTAGCGGGTTGGCCTTGTACTCCTTTGTTCTGAATAACTCCCTGATAATGGCACCCCGGTGCCGAAACATGTAGGATTTTTATACTTGCTTCTGAATGTATTTTATTAAGTGCATACGTTGGCTGATGTATTAGTGAATCACAGGGTTCACAACAGGCCGCCACATGTGCCTATTCTGAACCAGATCAATCCAGTACACGCCCTCCCCACCTATTTATTGAAAATCCATTTTAATATTATCCTCCGATCTACGCCTAGATCTTATAAGTGGTTTATTTGCTACAGGTTTCCTCCATCAGAACCTTGTACGCACCTCTCCTGTCTCCCACACGTGCCACATGCCCTTCCCATCTCAATCTTCTTTGTTTGATCACCCGAATAATAATCAGGTACATAATAATCAGTGTTCAGAACGTTCAATGGGTATATTGGCCATGTAGAAGCGCATTAAAATATAGATATGGCGGACGGCAAATATTTGGGATGCGCAACAAAAAAAATGGGTTCATCAGCGAAGCTGGAACACTAAGTACGGTCTACTGAATGAAGTGTAAGAGACGAGGAAGAAAAGAAAGGAGAAAAGCAAGATGGATGGTGAGGTGGAGGAGGAGGACAGGACAAGAAGAAAATTAACTGCCTGAATTATTTGTATTCCCGCTATCAGGCCGTTCGCAGACGTCGTTTGATACACGCGACACATAAATATGCATACGAAACAGCCCGAGTAGCTGCCGGTCTAAATTATATGCCAAGTCGGAAACTGAAAGTAAGTTTCTTCCACGCTACTTCTTTAGCAAAGGGGAACCCATGAGTACGGATGACATCACAACCAGCCACAACAAGTAACCGTGCAACACAGCACTTATTATTACAGTCCACACTCAGCTACATGTTTCGGCTCTGTTTAGCTATCCGCAGGCTGCGCAAAACTACATAAAAAGAGACTGCGCAGGTCTATACGTAATACTTTTAAACACTCACTTCTGAATTACAAATTGTACAGTTGCACACACTTTTAATATAACTGTACACAGCCGAAACATGTAGCTAAGAGTGGATTTTTAGTAAATAAGTCTTGTGTAATGCCGATCCCAGTGGCTGTGCGGTCTAAGGCGTGGGTCTTCGGCTGCTCGCTTACTAGAATCGTGGGTTCGAATCCCACTGGAGGCATGGGTCTGTCTGTTGTGAGTGTTGTGTGTTGTCAGGTAGAGGTCTCTGCGACGGGCTGGTCACTCGTCCAGAGGAGTCCTACCGACTGTGGTGTGTCTAAAATGTGTGTGACCATGAAACCTCGACGAAACGAGGAGGCCCAGGCCCATATAGGGCTGTCGAGCTATGAGAAAAAAAAAGTCTTGTGTAATACGATTAATTATTGGTGCCTATATATAAATAAACACGATGGAATGAACAATATTAAATTAACGTAGCTTATATTACAAAGAACTTCAATTTCAAGGGAAAAAATTATGAATGACAAATCCCATGGCCACTGTTATCACCTGACTTCTCGTTAAGATCCGTTAATGGTACAGTTCTATGTGCCACTATTCCAAACTGCATTCCGTATGAGAATATTTGGATTAAACTAATCATACATGAAGTGGGCGGGGGGTATGCCTGGCAGGATCTGGACTAGCTGGACTACGGCCGCGCCATCTGACGTGTTCGAAGGGATCAGACAGCATGTAAAAATGAGGATATACTTTCTCATTTCATACACATTCCTGTCAAAGATAAATAAGAACTGCGATCCTTTTACGTTGTAAAGTACTTTAAAATTAGTCTGTACACATCTCTCGGCTGGCTAAAATTATCACAGGGCTTGTGCAGTTGATAAGCAATTATGAAAGGCCAGGAAATCGTTGTTAGCGGCAAAATGTTTCAAAAGCAAGCTATCATGTAGGCCTGATTTCTGTGTCCTTGAGAAACACAGTTCATGTAACACTAGTAGCACTGTCCTCGTCTCCTGCCTCCGAGTTAAGAGAAAGCATAACGGTTCAAACAAGTTACGAGATCTTTCTGTAACTCGCCACAATTTAGTTTGTAGTTTGTATTAGGTGTATATCAACTGACAGGAGCCTTCTATACGTGAAATAATGTACCTGTCCTTTTTATCAAAAGTGATTATTACAATAATATAATTTAGAGTATTATTTTATATTTTACATATGTTTAAAAGATTTTATGATTTTATATCACTTATGTCATGTACCCGTCTTTTTTATTAAAAAGATGGTTCATTAATACAATAACATAATTTAGAGTATTGTTTTATATTTTATATATGTTTAAAGATTTTATGATTTTATATCACTTATGTCATGTACCCGTCTTTTTTTATTCAAAAGATAATTAATAAAATAATACAATCTGGAGTACTTTTTATAGTCTACATATGTGTAAAAATTTTATGGTTTTACTCGTATATCACTTATGTCATCTACCGTCTTTTTTTATTAAATAGATGGTTCATTAATACAATAACATAATTTGGAGTATTATTTTATATTTTACATATGTTTAAAGATTTTATGATTTTATATCACTTATGTCATGTACCCGTCTTTTTTTATTCAAAAGATAATTAATAAAAAATACAATCTGGAGTACTTTTTATAGTCTACATATGTGTAAACATTTTATGGTTTTATATCACTTATGTTATGTACCGTTTTTTAATTAAGAAGATGGTTCATTAATACAATAACATAATTTGGAGTATTATTTTATATTTTACATATGTTTAAAAGATTTTATGATTTTATATCACTTATGTCATGTATCCGTCTTTTTTATTAAAAAGATGGTTCATTAATACAATAACATAATTTGGAGTATTATTTTATATCTTACATATGTTTACAGATTTTATGATTTTACATCATTTGTCATGTAACCGTCTTTTTTTTATTAAAAATATGATTAACAAAATAATACAATTTGGAATATTAGTTTATATTTGAAATGTTTAAAGATGTTATCGTTTTATATCATTTATGTATAACAATGTGGAATCCCATCGTTATAAAAATGGCACTGCAAAAATGTACTGATTTACACAATTTAATAAACCGTCTAAAGCCAAATTTAATATTACCCACGTTACGTGCAGTAAGATAATTTTACAGTGTTGATTCCAACAACTACACAACAGTCCGATACAACAATATACAAACACACAGCACGCCTCCTACATGTTTCGGCCTTTTTCGGGCCGTCTTCAGCGAGGTATTCGACAAAGGAAAAGAAAAAAAAAACATTGGCAGATGCACAACAGGCAAATACTGTTTACAACTACAAACGCACAAGAAAAAAATTATATAACACCAATGAGGCTATATATCTACAGACAATTATTCGCAACCGAAATATGTAGCCGGAATAATGGAAATGAAAAGGTCTGTATCTGTGTCGCATAAACGGGTATTTGAGTGAATTTAGCTCTAGCACAATGGGATGCCCGACTTAAACTACACGTACCTTTGTTTACAAAACACCACAAACTACTGCTACACTACAGAACAACTCACTCCCTTAGGTACAGCCACCGCTGCAAAGCTAGCAGAGGCTCATGTAGTCAATACATTTCGTGTATCCATACAATCCCCTTGAACTAATCACCCAATAATATTTGGCGAAGCCTACAAATTATGACGCTCTTCATTTGTAGTTTTCTCCACACTCCTACTCTTTCTTTAACAGAGCCACTCTCACTCACTGGGACCCAGCAGGTTTGTACCTGAGAAAGGAAGCAGAGCCGGCTTCCGAAACGCAGTGTTTTATTTATATAACAGAGATGGACGAAGTACAAAGAACAGAGAGTGGTTGTAAATATCACAGCCCGTCATTCAAGTCCTACAAAACTGAATATTATTTAAACATTTCTAATTTTCCCCATTGAGGTCTGTCGTCTCATTCTCCTTCGTATCATCACAGTAATACCGGGGACAATATACCACTATTTAAACCAAAGCAACAGACTTACTACACAGTGAATGGACTATCACTTTCTGAAAATAAACCCTGGAGTGGAACCCAGTGCCTAATCGCCTGTGAGTTTAATGCCGGCACGATCCGACCCATTGGTCACATAAAGCACGGTGCACGCACGGATTCATGTTAATCAATAGAATTGGCCTGCTGCTAAATGTGAGATAATCCAGCTACCATGAAACACGTACGAACATCTCTCGCCAGAAACTGATGTACAGCACATCACGATGTGCGATAAAAACTGTCTAAAGTTTTATACAACTCACCGAGTTCAGCGAAAAAAAAAAAAAGAATTATTACACTGTTAAATAGTTTACTGTCAGGAAGCCTTCTTTCATACTGCGCAGAATTACTGTTATTTAGTAAAGCGGTTGGTAAGTGTGTAAGTGTTCTGCATATCACGACGGTCGAATTCATTCGAAAATACAACACAAGAAAGCTGCAACGAAATCTCATGGCTGTCAGAAGTTAATGACATCATGACGGTTTCAGCTATATTAATTTAATAAACAGTACTGCTATCACTTCATCAATCATCATGAATCAATTAGCACCTGACGAAATTTCCAGTAGATTAGCACGCGAATATTGTTAACCCCGTTATATGACGGGTCTGTTTCTCGTTCACATGTGATATTATGTTAACCCCGTTATATGACGGGTCTGTTTCTCGTTCATACGTGATATTATGTTAACCCCGTTATATGACGGGTCTGTTTCTCGTTCATATGTGATATGTTAACCCCGTTATATGACGGGTCTGTTTCTCGTTCATATGTGATATTATGTTAACCCCGTTATATGACAGGTCTGTTTCTCGTTCACATGTGATATTATGTTAACCCCATTATATGACAGGTCTGTTTCTCGTTCATATATGATATTATGTTAACCCCGTTATATGACGGGTCTGTTTCTCGTTCATATGTGATATTATGTTAACCCCGTTATATGACGGGTCTGTTTCTCGTTCATATGTGATATTATGTTAACCCCGTTATATGACAGGTCTGTTTCTCGTTCATATGTGATATTATGTTAACCCCGTTATATGATGGCTCTGTTTTTCGTTCATATGTGATATTATGTTAACCCGTTATATGATGGCTCTGTTTTTCGTTCATATGTGATATTATGTTAACCCCGTTATATGACGGATCTGTTTCTCGTTCATATGTGATATTATGTTATCCCGGTTATATGACGGATCTGTTTCTCGTTCATATGTGATATTATGTTAACCCCGTTATATGACGGGTCTGTTTCTCGTTCATATGTGATATTATGTTAACCCCGTTATATGACAGGTCTGTTTCTCGTTCATATGTGATATTATGTTAACCCCGTTATATGACAGGTCTGTTTCTCGTTCATATGTGATATTATGTTAACCCCGTTATATGATGGCTCTGTTCTTCGTTCATATGTGATATTATGTTAACCCCGTTATATGACGGATCTGTTTCTCGTTCATATGTGATATTATGTTAACCCGGTTATATGACGGATCTGTTTCTCGTTCATATGTGATATTATGTTAACCCCGTTATATGACGGGTCTGTTTCTCGTTCATATGTGATATTATGTTAACCCCGTTATATGACAGGTCTGTTTCTCGTTCATATGTGATATTATGTTAACCCCGTTATATGACGGATCTGTTTCTCGTTCATATGTGATATTATGTTAATCCCGTTATATCATGGGTCTGTTTCTCGTTCGTATGTGATATTACGTTAACCCCGTTATATGACGGGTCTGTTTCTCGTTCATATATGATATTATGTTAACCCCGTTATATGACGGGTCTTTTTCTCGTTCGTATGTGATATTACGTTAACCCCGTTATATGACGGGTCTGTTTCTCGTTCGTATATAATATACGTTAACACCGTCGTATGCTGGTTCTATTTCGCATTCACTTATAATACTATATTACCCCTTAATATGACGGTTCTATATAATATCTGAAGCTTTTACAGCAACTTAATGCAATGACGTTTTCCCCAACTTCAACAGCCGATAATTATATAACCGGCCCAAAACTTCCCCCCGTTTACGAAATCCGAAGTTTAATCACCAATACAGAAGACCACCACTGGATCACATGACTACCTGGAAATACTTCACTCCAGCTTACATTTCAGTACTGCTCTGAATTACATAATTTTAGTATTTTCCACCCACCGCTCTGGTTTGGTTGGCTCAAGTGGTTACTAGCCGGCCTCTGGCCGCACAGACCTCAATTCAATAAGGGATTTGTGGTCGACGAAGTGGCACTGGGACAGGTTTTCCTTCCAGTACTTCCCTCTGTATCTATCATTGCATCAATGACACATATTTCATACATCTACCATCGACGCTATATTATCCGAGAAACTGGCAACATCGTGAAATAAAACACGTATCTCATTCTTCCTCTACGTCACTAAAATCAGCAAACTCACCTATTTTATGGCATACTCGCCTATTTTATGGCAAACTCACCTACTTTATGGCAAACTCACCTATTTTATGGCAAACTCACCTATTTTATGGCAAACTCACATATTTTATGGCAAACTCGCCTATTTTATGGCAAACTCACCTATTGTATGGCAAACTCTCCTATTTTATGGCACACTCACCCTACTTCGTCACATACCGTCTTTTTGTTTTCGCAGTGCGATAATCTACATTCATCACGAAATTCGACATGCACCTCACTTCTAAATCAGGCCTTTAAAATGTAGGCCTACTGATTATAATACATTACTTGCTAAAGTAATCCGAATCAAACTGTGGGGTGAGTAGACAGGCTTCCCGCAACACCTCATTACTGCCATCTTGTATAGTACGTACGTGGAGAATACAAGCTGTATCCGCACATTACAGTACCTGCCATCTTCACAATAAATTCTGCAGTAACACAAGGACGCCTAGTGGCAACTAACCTTTTAAATGCGTACAGCCTACGTAATGAGGACACGTCAGAATTACGTGAGAACTAATAACATGACGGTAATAGACTTATTGTTTGCTGCGAACCAAACGGCTGCCACGGGGGAAGTGTGCACACAGCACTGTACACATGTGTGCACACAGCATTGTACACATGTGTGCACACAGCACTGAACACATAAGTGCACACAGCACTGTACACATAAGCTAAGTAAGAGAGCACGCAAATATAACTTGAAAATACTAATTAAAAAATTGAAATCTTAGCTGTAGCAAAGAAAAAACTGAGGACAAGATGGATAAATACGTAAATAATTTTGCAAAACTAACAGGTAAAATATCTCGGGCGAAACAGAATGTCAATGCTCAAATGAACACGGCGTGAATCTCGCAATATTTCAATATGCCTGCAAGACGCGCGGTCTAAGGCGTGGGTCTGCGACCGCTCGCATGCTGGGATTGCGGGTTCGAATCCCGCCAGGGGCATGGATATCTGTCTCTTATCAGTGTCGTGCGTTGTCAGGTAGAGGTCTCTGCGATGGGCCTATCACTCGTCCAGAGGAGTCCTACCGAGTGTAGCGTGTCTTGAGTGTGATCTCGAAACCTCGACAATGAGGAGGCCCTTGGCCCACTTGGGGCTGTCAAGCACAACTATTATATATATTAAAATCTCAGCTACATGTTTCGGCTTCTTATATAAGCCATCATGACGCTGTATAGTGATTCAAAAAACTAATACACAACACGTATAAAATAAAGTATAATATCAAGTATGAGTTCAACTTGTAACATGTTTCATATTCATAACACACTAAACTTACACTGCGTGTTATTTTATTACATGTCACTTGTAACAAGTTGAGCTCATACTTAATTTTATTCTACTTTGTGCATATTGTACACTGGATCTGTGAATTACTATAAAACCTGACAATGGTTTACATACGGAACAGAAACATGTAGCTGAGGTTTTAATAAATTCATTCGCTGTGCTCGACTGTTGCTGTTATGTACAAAATACACAGCGGGATCAGTAATACAGGGCATACACAAAAGAATGGTGCGGTATCAAAAGTGAATACAAAATGTACTTCTCACCTTACACGGGCACAACATACACCGTCAACGGCGGCAACTGTCCAAGTTTCTCATTTGGTAATTACAATCCTTCAATGTGTGCACCCTGGGTCACACGACACACATCCACACGGTAATCAAACTCATCCCAGACCCGGTGTAGCATGTCCGCTGTAATGGCCTGCAGTGCATGCGTTATCCGATCACGAATTTCATGGATGGACGTGGGCAATGGTGGTACATAAACGCTGTCTTTAACGAACTCCCAAAGAAAGAAATCGCACGGTGTAAGATCTGGCGAACGGGGTGGCCAAGGGAGAAGGCTATTGTCTCCATTTGCAGCAGCACGTCCGATCCAGCGCATTTCCCCTAAACTGGCCCCGCGGCCACGCAGTAAGCATGAGAAGCGAACCGCTGGTAGCGCATGAGAAACTTGGACAGTTGCCGCCGCTGACGGTGTATGTTGTTCCCGTGTAATGTGAGACATAAATGTTTTATTCACTTTTGAAACCGCACCATTCTTTTGTGTATGCCCTGTATATAAAACATACTACATAAAAACTGTCAAAGGAACAATCTGGAACTGCCAAAATGAGGCCTAAATATACCTCAACCACACACACTGACCAAAACAGGACTGCCACACAATGGCCCTATACATAACAAATGCAATCACTCTTTAGCAGAATACATTTATTGTCTATACTCGTTGCAAAAGCACGAGATGTCACCCGTGAAGATCACAAAGTGCATTTGCCTTACGTTCTGGGCTTTACACGATACGAATATAGCTGCTGGATACGCACATTTACGACGTATGAAAATTAACCCTCTGTTCCCTCCTGCAATATTTTTTTATTGTGTATTAATTAATGCTGGCAGAGAGCAAGCCAACTTTCACCACACATCCACACTCTGCTGCTGCGGTTTCTCGGGCAGGCACACGCTCCTCTCCGCGGCGGTCGGGCTGGTGGCAGCCGCCAATTGGAGCCGCGGAGTCGTCGAAACGTTCGGAACTACTTTTCGCTCTCCATCGATCTGTCGGGCTCATATCCACCGAGGAAACACACAGCAATATCATACGGCGCTATTAACTTGAATTTAAAAGCTTCGTCCATTGAATCACATGTCATATAACGACGCTAAAGAATTGATATAGGCCTACGTGTCTTATGACTTAACTGCATAAGGTGCGCAGAGTTTAATCATATGGTAACATGATTATAAATGGTAAATACGTAAGATTTAGACGATCTATTCTGGCATTAACACCGAAAAACTACAGCTAATGGCAAGGCCGTGCCATGGGTCAGGCGGTTAATCGCCGGCCTCTCACCGCGGAGAAGCAGGTTCGATCCCGGGTCAGTCGATGTGGGATTTGTGGTGAACAAAGTGGCACTGGGACAGGTTTTTTCCCCGAGTACTTTCGTTTTCCCCTGTCAATTTCATTCCAACGGTGCTCTATTACAAGAAAAAACGAAAAAAAAAAATTCTAATCATCATCACAGTGTTACCACAATAAGCTTCAAGGCTGCGGTGCGTCCGTAGCATCTGCTGCTTGTCGGTGCTTTGTTACACGCTTCAGTTACGTCTCAACTATCATGCAGCAAACATATTTAGATGTTTAGTAATACACGACTTACAATGCCAACTATCCTATATTAACAATGGAATCCAAGCCTTTATGACAACTAAAGTTTACAGTTGGTTTGTACGAGTTTAAAGTGTATTACAAAGTGTTAAAAATAGATTTTTTTCTAAAATAGTGTTAAATTCCCTCCTCTAGTCATTAATTTAATTTAATTTAATTTCACTTAATTTCATTCATTCATATCAGTTCTCTGCAGCATTCCATTGCTCATAATACGGGCTATTTTAGGTACGCATCACGCATTAACGCATATATGCTCCTGTAAGCACAATGGAATGTACCAATTAAATAACACACAACAGTTTATCATGTACGATGTTAGGTTTATTACGGCCTATCATTAGCCACAGACTTTTCAATACGATTCAGTTTACTGTCTTGGCTCGGAACAATTTCAGGTTCACCGTAACTATTCAAAGCCGAATACAAAACTGACCTAATTAAGGAATGCAGTTTCATATCACATATTAAATTGCTGTGTTTCCACAAAAATGTACAGCAACTGGCCCTTTAACCCTTTAAAGCCCCACTGGTTACAATACGTACCATCACGTTCAGCGTTGCCCACACAGTGCATTTGTGTGTCTTGTATGGATCTCAAGAGACAAATAATTTTTTTATACAATATTAACTGATTGGTTTTTATAATCGAGACGGAATGTGTTTACTGCGCGGTACGAATTCAATATTTAAATATAATTCAGGTTAATCTTACCCTATAAATTGTGCTGTTATCAAATTCAAAAGCCATAAACCTGTCACTAACACAAATGAAAAAGCGTTGTCAAATACTCCAACCCCCAAAACACCAAAGACAAATACATAATGGTTTAGATGGGTACTGTGTTCCATTTTTAACCTTCGACATGTCCGTCTGTCCGCATGTTACAGAGCGGCTCCCACTGTGCGGATTTCTATCAAATTTAATATTCGAGGCTTTTATAAAAATCTGTATAGAAACTCAAAATTTGGTTAAGAGTGTGAAAAAAAATCGGTCACTTTATATGAACACCTACGTACGCTGTTGCCGGCGACACATTTTCGCCATAATAGCAATTTTGTGCGACAATCGATGTTTTTATAATGCTGACAGTGGCACGTAGCTCAACAGTACACACAGAACAAGGTGTTGCTTTTCAAGTGCAACAAAGGTTACGCGAACGCCCTACTATGTTACGTTATACGTATATTGCCTATCTTGTATTGTACGCATGTCATTCTGCTAAAATAATCTGGATACAAACATGACATCTATACGAACTTCGCAAAGCCGGTAGGGAAGCTGTTTTGATATGCACTGCCGCAGAAACGTGATTACAAGATAAACTAATACCACAGCCATGTGTAGAATATTTAAGCCAATGTTGAAATTTATGAAGATCACATGTAGAAAGTGGTTATCTGGCAAAAAAAATTCATTTGTTGCATAACTGTGATAAAAGTTGGAATATACAGCCACTGAATCAGCCCCACGGCTCTCTTCTGGTCCATATTTAATCTCACACTTGTATGTCAGTGCTCACTAACCATCATCAATTCTGTTTCTTTTATGTTCGTATAATATAATTTTAATCCCAAAAACATCAGTTGTTTTATTCATAGCATGTACTATGCAAAAATTTCATGCAGCCAACTCAATTTAAGTTTCGACGCTGTGCACAAAGTGGAATGCCTAAGTCCACCAATATTACCCAAGAACGGTTACCGTAATGCGGAACCAATATGTCCGCCCTGAAAGGAAGTACTAATTTTGATTTCAGGCTTCCGCCGCGATGTTGATGAGATCTGAGCTCTTCTGGAGTATTAGGCGGCGTCGTGTGGTAATTGTTTACTAACAAGCGACTGCACAATTGTGTCTTCAAAAACTACATTATCACGTATAATATTACAACAGCGGGCAATACATTCGCATTACACTGTATTCTAAACCAGGCGGCAAGACATTTCGGTCAGTTTACAGATGTCGAGCATATCAATTCGAGTAGGCCGAAATTTAAGGAAAGAAAGAGCTATGTATACATACGTAACGCCGATCCCAGTGGCCGCGTGGTCTAAGGCGTGGATCTACGGCCGCTCGCTTACTGGGATTGTGGGTTCGAATCCCGCCTAGGGCATGGATGTCTGTCTGTTGTGAGTGTTGTGTGTTGTCAGGTAGAGGTCTCTGCGACGGGCTGGTCCTTCGTCCAGAGGAGTCCTACCGAGTGTGGTGTGTCTAAAAAGTGTGTAATCATGAAGCCTCGAAAAATGAGGCGGCCTAGGCCCCCAAGGGGCTGTCGAGCCATTGGGAAAAAAAAACAGACGTAACATCTGAACGCGCCACTCTTCAGGTGTACTCGTATTTACAATATAACCCTTTCAGGCCCAGTGATTTCTATACATATCTCCACGTTACATATCCAAAAATGTTATATCCTGCCCACACAGCAAGTTTGTGTGTTTTGTATGGATGTCAGAACAAACAGCGATATTTTCCCTGTACATCATTAGCTGATTGGTTTTCATAAACGAGATGGAGTTCACTGCGCAGTACGGACTGAATCTCTGAGTATACTTCAGGTTAATCTTAGAATTTCAAGGGCTAAAGAAAAGCGTATTTGATATTTGAATATTTTTCGAAAACTGTCGAGAAAGTTCAAGTTTCGTTAAAATCTGACAAGACTAACGGGTACTTTACGGAAGACCTATGTACATTTATGACAGTATCTCGCTGAATTCTTCTTAGAATGACAAATGTTTCACACAAAAGTTTTACAGAAAATCAAAACACAAATTTTAGGTTCTGTAACTTTTTCCCGAAAATGGTGCCGCTTATAAGATAATGTCGAAAAATATGGTAGAGCCAGACAGGCCACAGGCGACAATATAATAAGGCGCATGCGCTTTGCATGCTGGTTAAGTAAGGACACAAACACACACACACTCACTCACTCAGAATATGCAACACTTATTGCTTTTCCACGGCAACAATGGATACGCGAACGCGCCTCAATGTCACGTTTGTACTCACATTGCCTGTCTCGTAATTTTGTACCGTATACAAAACCAAAATGGGGCTTGTATTTATTAATGACAAAAGATCTTTAAGAAATTCGTAACCTTCGCCACTGTGAACTTATCGCCGGAGTTACAGAATAAAACTGAGGCATGTGACACTTTGTATGGACACAAAACATATCATCAAATGACACATGTTAGCACTCACAATATGGCGCCGGTGCAACACTAAATCTTGGGCCTATGGCAAATTTAACACTGTCAAGAAAGCTTTACTAGTGCAGACTATGCATAAATTGATCATTATAATGATCAGGCTAATTATTAATCTTGCCGATCCAAGTGGCCGCGCGGTCTAAGGCGTGGGTCTTCGGCCGCTCGCTTACTAGGATCGTGGGTTCGAATCCCACCGGAGGCATGGATGTTTGTGTTGTGTTAGATGTATGGGCGATAGCATGAAACATAAGGTGACATGCAGGACAAAAAGGACTTCAACAGTACAAATGGATCAAAGGGGAAAACCCAGGAATTAATACAAAAAAAAAAAAAATAATCCCACCGGGGGCATGGATGTTTGTGTTGTGTTTGTTGAAAGGACGGTAGCATGGAACGTAAAGAGACATGAAGGACGAAAGGATTTAAACAGTACAAAATGGATCAAAAGGGAGAAAACCCCGGACAGGCAACAAAAAAAAAAAAATCCCGCCCAGGGCATGGATGTCTGTCTGTTGTGAGTGTTGTGTGTTGTCAGGTAGAGGTCTCTGCGACGAGCTGGTCACTCGTCTAGAGGAGTCCTACCGAGTGTGGTGTCTAAAGTGTGATTGCGAAGCCTCGAAAAATGAGGCGGCCTAGGCCCCCTAGGGGCTGTCGAGCCATAGGAAAAAAAAAATTATTAATCTGGAGTCACTGTCGGCCTCGCAGTAGGCCAGATGCTAAAATATCTGCAGGAAAGCGTTCTTCGTAACTGGTAACGTAGTAAAATCAGAAACAGAATTTTGCCTCTAAAATTATGAATTAAATAAACGTAGGTCCTGAAAACTAGCTGCAGTCCATCACCCAGCTTTGCGACCCTTATCACACTAACATTACCCCTAACATTTTCCCAGCTTCTGCGGTCGCCGAGCCGAGCCCTGGACTGTACATGAACAAGACAGAAATTTCCTTGGTGAGGCTTCAGAGTCTCACGGTTTAGACTTGAGGATTAATGTCGTTTGGGATATGACGCCGTGTAGTCTGGCAGGAATGTATCGACGTTTTATTGGATCCTACTCCCTCTATCATCGGGTCCATAATAAACAGTGCTGATGGCCTCGAATGCAGCTGTTAGTAAACACAGCCTGTGAACCGAAGCTAGGTTGGCCTCAAAGTGTATTTTGTAACACCAAGCACGGCCGCCCGCTAATTATTTTAATTAAAACGTTATAATTACGAAAACTCATAATATTCACAAAACAATTTTCGCTCCGTCTCACAATAATCTTGATTTATAACCCTACTTCAATTTTTTCTTCTTAAAGCGCGTACAGGAGCAAAGAAAAAGCATATTTGCACAAAGGTACAGTCATTACGCACCTCTACATACAAGCAGTCTACACGGTATATTAAGTGGGTGTTCATTCCACTCATAATTAATAAACTGTCACTCTTAAAACATTTCTCTTTTGAATCAGTATCAAGGAAAGGTTCTGTGATGTTTGTCTGCATTACAAGTTACGTGTAAGTAATCATTCACTTCGATACAAAAATGAATCCCCAGTACACATGAATATATGCATACAAACACTCAGATAAAACCAGTGAGGTTTTATACAAAGGAGAGAAGAGGGAGGTTCTAATGGAGAATGTAAAAAAAAAAAATCATTAGAAGGCGCATCGCCAAGTATAAAGGTAAAGATCTCCCTAGAACAGGCCATGAAGGCCCAGGGGGAGCAGACGTATAGTTCTCTACTCTTTCTTTAACCCTGGCAGAAACTAAGGAGGAGTGATACACATTATCCCTATACTTCGACAATATACCATTTTATTTATTATAGATATTGCTTGGTTTCTACCATTCAGTTCACAGTCTTTTGTCTTCCAGTTTGCTAGCCAAAAATATACAGATTAAGATACATATAACTATAGTTTTGCCTGTTGTTTTGTATGGGTGTGAAACTTGGTATCTCACACTGAGTGAGGAACATAGGCTGAGGATGTTCGGGAATAGAGTGCTGAGGAGGATATTTTGGCCTAAGAGGGACGAGGTAACAGGGGAGTGGAGAAGACTACATAACGAGGAGCTTCATGATCTGTACTCCTCACCAAATATTATTCAGATGATCAAACGAAGAAGAATGTGATTGGCATGGCATGTGGCACGTATGAGGGACAGGAGAGGTGCATACAGGGTTTTGGTGGGGAGACCCGAGGTTAAAGAAACCACTTGGAAGATCTAGGCGTAGATGGGAGGACAATAGTAAAATGGATCTTCAAGAAGTGGAATAGGGGATGTGGACTGGATTGATCTGGCTCAAGACAGAGACAGGTAGCGGGTTGCTGTAACTGAACTAAGGAATCATCTCGTTCCATAAAATGTTGGGAATTTCTTGACTAGCTGAGGACCTGTTAGCTTCTCAAGACGGACTCTGCTCCATGGAGTTATAGTTGTTTCCTGCATTGGTCCAGCTGTCATTGACCCTTGGAGTACCGTGGCGCCGACCATTTGTAACGTCTATCTTAACAGACACGAATCTGCCTTGTCCAGAGAAGTGAATTCGTTTGGTTCACGGCATGACGAGGGTTGATATGCTACATTCATTATCAACACACTGACGACAGCGGATATGCTGCATATTTAAGGTATGCTTCAACCGCAATCCCCTGTAGTCCCCCACCCCTCCCCTCGAAATTAAGTCGCTGATATTCTACTGGACAGAACTAATGACGTCATTTGTTACTTCTAATGCGCATGCGTACACGATACATCACAATCACGATGAGGCAGACAGCATTACGTTCCACTGTCAGTTCTGAACTGTCCAGGTGCTGTCGGCCTATCTATCTTTCTGTTCTTGTTCATTAGACTATATTTAAGAACAGCCAGTGTTAACATTAATGATAATACAGACCGCCCCTCGTCTCCCTCACGTACTGAACTTGTCAATTTACAATTTTAGGTTTCACTGAAGTAATTACAGACATCTTCCACTATTATTATTGAAAACTGTTGCAAGCACTCCTGCTCGTTGGAAGTTGCTGAAGAAGACTCTTTTAAAATTTAGGAGTTCCAAATTCGTGTTCATGGTCTTAGAAACAACATCAGTTGCTGACAGAACTCTTGGTGGTATTATTATTATTATTATTATTATTATTATTATTTCGCTGTCCATGTCACGGGCCTTTTCTCGCTGGTACTTCTCTTGAACCAACGGTGATCCCCACCGCTCAGGCTTCCAAGTTTAAGACTGCAGTACTTTCCGTATTATGTGTGATGTTCCAAGTACAAATGTCTTTTGCAGTGAATCTATTGAATATTTTCCTGGTATGGCTTCCAAATTTTTCTTTAAAACTTTTGTTACTGTTCCCATGGCTCCACTTATTACTGGTATAATCTTACATTTCATGTTCCACATTCGTTGTATCTCTTACACATAAAGTTTTTTATTCTACTTTCTTTTCTGCTTCCTTTTGCGTGACATTCCTGCCTTCTGGTATTGCCACATCTATCAGTATGCAAGTATCTTCTTTCTATCTTTATTTTTATTTGGCTTATTTTCCAAAACTTCTCTAGGTATTATTATTATTATTATTATTATTATTGCCGATCCCAGTGGCCGTGCGGTCTAAGGCGTGGGTCTACGGCCGCTCGCTTACTGGGATTGCGGGTTCGAATCCCGCCGGGGGCATGGATGTCTGTCTCTTGTGAGTGTTGTGTGTTGTCACGTGAGGTCTCTGCGACGAGCTGGTCCCTCGTCCAGAGGAGTCCTACCGAGTGCGGTGTGTCTAAAAAGTGTGTGATCGTGAAGCCTCGAAAAATGAGGCGGCCTAGGCCCCCTAGGGGCTGTCGAGCCACAGGAAAAAATTATTATTATTATTATTATTATTATTATTATTATTATTATTGAGCTTAAGCACATCCAGTGGCAGTTCTTGTCACTCTGTGATCATGTTTGCAGTCACTTTCAATATGGGATGAGCACAAAAGCACTTTCAAAATTACGTAAAAAGCAAACACCACGTACTTCTAACCTAACACCTACATCAGGCGTTAGGAACTCTCAGGGTGCTGTTTCGGATGACCGGGGTCACAACTGTTGAGCGTCGCTGCCGCTAGATGCCACTAATTTTGAAAATGACTGCTCGCACAACAAAAGAGTGGTGTGTGCCGTGCAGTTGGCAAAGACAGATTCAGTAACAGCTGTGCAACGTGCATCTCGCGCGTAATTTCACACGCAACCACCTCGGCGCCTTGATTTTTGTGGATTGCTTTAAACGGAAACCCGAGCACTGTCCACAGCTGCATCAGACACGAAAGGCGGACCAGGACTCTTGCCTTAGCAAATGCACCACTTGTGCTAAAATATCTTTCACAAGGCGTAAGTAGACACTTGGCTGTATTTTACATCATTTGAAAGTGTAAAGCTCTTTTGTGCTCATCATGTATAATTATTCAAATTTTTTAGATCACTTGAAATTTCATAACTAATGTGTTAGAAAACGCCACATAGGAGCGACTTTCGCTATTAACGTCTACAGTGGACAAAAAAAAGCTGCAGTTCCCTTTTAGAAACCGTTCGCCCACGACTGTCGACTCGAAAACTCATAGATAACTACTTCCTTTAATGTTGGTTCAAAATGTCACAGCTGTCATTCTAATGGATATGCATCAACTGCTAATGCCATCTGTAGTGATATTAGTGTGTTGAGGGCAAAGTCGTTTTTGCTTAATGGTTTATTAAATTAAGTATTGTAATTATATATTACAAAAAATTAAGATGTTACTGCTATTATCATTATTAGGCTGTTTATCAATTTTCTACCTTAAATAATAAGTTTTGAAAACATCTGAGTTTTTAAAATTTATAAAACAGTCAGCACATACCACTCCACACGACAACACGCAATGCAATACGCTTACAATTAACAACAGGAACAATACCACGATTCTGTGCACAAGTAATCAACGCCGTTATTTTAAATATTTTAAACATTTAAATCGTGACTTTAACTTATAGAAAATTATAAGTTTTACAGTTTCATAAATTTTACAAACTCAGATGTTTTCAAAACTTATTACTGAGACAAGTGTGCCCATTGGGCCCTTCTAGCATGCAAGTTGAAGTGTAGTAGCTTATTAACCCCCTGAAGATGGTCCAAGGACTGAAACACGTGTAGAGGTATAAATCTATATCAACAAAACTATGAAAGAGTGTTTTTTTGTGTGTGCATTTGTTGGTAAAAAACTGAATTAACTTTACTATTTATTAAACATCTTTATCATGTGTTACGATGTACTCAGTACAAACACGTACGCCTGCATTCTCTTTATTTCTTTCGATTTAACTCGAAGTTTTAATTAAATAAGTTCTAATGCTTTGTTTATTCCTTTCTTGGATTTCGCTTTGTCTTTGTCTTATTCTGTTGATGTTTTTGCATTGTACTCTCTTTGTAACTGGCCACTAGCTGTTTAGTCAGCGCGTAAACACATGAGGAACTAGAATGAATTATTGCTGCTACTGACACTACTACTGCTAAGATGACAATAATAATAATAATAATAATAATAATCGTACATTCCTTTAATTAAATTTACTCAGAAGCGCGATACAATATACTGTTTACAATTACATGCCCAACACTGTACTCTACTGGAGCTGTAATTGCAAGCTTTGTATGCTCCGTATGTCGAGCCAGGCCTCGTAAATAGATTCCACCAAGTGAACAACGGTATGGCACATTACAGGCTCTTGAAGATACACTCATACTAGTCTGCTTGTGCCCGGCGACCCGGGCAGGCTAGGAACACCCAATCACGTAGTTACCGTGGAAACCTGGCGACCCGTGGAGGCAAGGCTCGCGACGCGGGCAGGCAAGGCACACTCATTTACGTAGTTACCGTAGAAACCTGAAGAATATATGTCTGTTTATTACAATTTATTAGTGGTGCATGTAGTTTGCGTGAAAACCGGAATAATGTGTAACTATACATATTATAGTGTAGTTTTAGTGCCCGGCGACCCTTTACATAGTTAACGTGGAAACCTCAATTAGTGGTGTCCGTTATATATCATCCGTGCATCCGTGCTAAATCGTTGGACAGATTTCTTTAATCTGATATTTAAGAATCCCACTAAGGTGGAGCAATTTTTCTTTTTCAGCCACAGTGATCCCTAGTAACGCTTAGGTTACAAAGCCATAAACTGATCATTTTCATGTACTGTACCTTGTTCTACACACCGTTTCGAAGATTCGGTTAAAATCTGATACTGTGTGATCTCACTAAAACTCTCAGGCCAATTCCAATTCCTATTTTCAGCCGCACTCATTCACAATGGCACCTATTTTGCACAAGAACATAAATGGAATTCTCCAAGTAGTCTATAAACCTTCCACACATTTTGCTCAATTTCGATATAGTAGACTGATTACTTTTCATTTAATTATTGCTACTTTTAAGTAAGATTAATAAACTTCAAAGAGCGCCGCCTGTAATTTCGCTAACAGCAGCACGGAGTGCGCCCTTTCCAAAACTATTTCATACTCTTAAAAATTCAGACCATACATCCAGGTTATTTGAATTTCGTTGATGTCGACGTTACGCTGATGGCTTACCTGTGAAACATCCATTAGACCCACGTGAAAAGAACCACCCAAACACGACACACAAATGAGAATATGTCTTCCGATACCGGTTGGATGCTTGTGAAATAAGCACACGTGTTTCTACGTAAATTCATGCATTAAAATGGCCTCAAAGGTATATTTGTTCTACCAATCATTATAATGTATACATACAGTGTTCAGTGTTGAAAAATAACACAGTTGGAACCATTTAAATTATATCGCGTTGTCGTTTATGCCTGGGACAATTTTAGCTTGGTCGAATTAAACGCGATCTGCCCTTTTCAGCATATTACAAAAACCAATTACCAGCCAGGCGACTCGCATTTTACATTAGTGACTTAATCCCCAGGAAAAATAAACAAAGAGAAAATAACTTGCTACTAAAGTCAAAAGCCATTTCTGTTGTAATAGAATTTTGAGGATTATTTCAGGTACTCAATTTTCATAAACCGGCATTTACTTCGCTATAAATACATTGCTGCTTTGCTTTGTAAGCTATTGTAGCGCCAATAACTTTATGGTTACTGTAATTTAATTTGAATTAAAAAATTATTTTACTGCAACGTGATATTCATAATGTCATAGCTACACATGAAGAAAGGCAATATCACATGGAAAGACTGTTGCAACAAAAAAAATATGGGAACCAAGACTACTGGTTGTTGTGTTCTAGTTTCGAATCTACGTTCAATCACCAGTGTATGTAAAGCCGGCCGACTGGGTGACAGAAGCATTAATTGTAACATGCCACTTCCTGTTGAGCCTTCAGAAAATATTCCAACAAATAACACAAGAATTGAATAAAATAGCTGATGACAGATACAAATGCTGACAAAGCAGGGAGCTGAAACCCCCTCATCGTAAGAAAACTTGCACATTACGAAAAATTACACAGGTCCTCCAGCTTGGATGGATTATTTGAAACGACGTAACCAAGGACAGACGGGAGGTGCAGGACGGATGATAATATTAAAATTTATGTGAAAGAAAGAGTGCGTGGAAGGCCGTGCCATGGCTCAGGCGGTTAGTCGCCGGCCTCTCACTGCGGAGGCCCTGGTTCGATCCCGGTCAAGTCCATGTGGGGTTTGTGGTGGACAAAGTGGCACTGGGACAGGTTTTTCTCCCGAGTTGTCGGTTTTACCCTGTCAATTTCATTCCACTGGTGCTCCATTACTTGTAAAACTTGGTAAATAAACTGCTCATCTTCATCTTCATCATAGGGTTGCACAAAAAGCCTTAAGGCTGTGGTGCGTCCGTAGCATCTGCTGCGGGGCCCTTCACCATGTAAAAAAAAGAGTGCGTGAAGGTGCAGGCTGGATTTCTCGTGCTCAGGATAGGGATCAGTAGCGGGTTCTTATCAACACTGATTTCCACATGAAAACGGGCAGTGGTGGAGGCAGGTTCTTCGGCTCCCGGGGCGAGTAATCAGAATGGTCGCCCGCAACACAAATTATGAACCTCAAACAAAGCATAGTCAGTTACTGAACTTTCTTTTGTTTGGCTCAATAATTTGAAATTTCTTGAGCTCAAAAAGTCTTTTCTTTTTAATTTATTACATATATTTGGCTGCCCCTTGGACTCTGTCACCCGGGGTGGCCACACCACTCCCTCTACCCAGCTACGCCCCAGAAAACAGAGAATTTCTTGACTAGCTAAAGAACTATTATCTTCTCAAGAAGGAATACGTTCCATGACGTTGGTTAGTTGGTTGTGCAGCCCACATAAATATAGCAGGATTACATCCACAAAGTCCAAGTCACTTTTCATGACAACCTTCAGCGTGCGCCTCACAAACCTTACGGTACTCCTACCTCAGTTACGTGATCGCAGCTGCTACGTGAGCAGACGAATACTGGCACCTCCACCGCTCCGATTGTAGAAACACACTGACATACGCGCACACGACTTGCACAGTCTCCCGACTTGTGACATCAGCCTAGGCTCGCTAACGTTACCTGCGCCTGAAGCTGGAGACGTCGTGGAATTACTCCTGCTATAACTTACTAACATGTGTAACTAACCCTTTGAAAAGTAAAACTAATGCACATTACATATAAAGACTCAGTTCGCACCTAACAGAGAACATGATTTTATTTCATTAGAAAGACCAATCTGTGAACGCTGTACATGACAGTAACACATGTATAACATGAGAATCACACGAAATACATAAATACAATATGTGGCAAAACGCAAGAATTTTTAGTCTTAAATCTGGTGGTACATACAGTAACCGCTAAGCTCTATGGCTACGGATTCGAAGGCCAGGATGGACATCGTAATACGAAGCAAAGCCACACCCTTAACTGCAACAAAGCAATCATTCTTCGCTTCCAGCTATGCAATACCACACCGACACGGGATATTCTCGTCTGCCTGCACTTAGCCAGATGACACACACACACACACACACAAAAAGGTCGATCCAATTACGCTCGTTAGTGCACGGCAGCAGCTCCAATTCATCACGTAATTTCGCCAGCACCACGCAATATCGTGAGCAGACGTATTAATCCAGCAGCTGGTACATCTCTGATAGGCCACACGTCATCATCACCAAACGTCTTTGGGTGCAAGATCTTAGGTATCGACGACTGCGTTCTTCCGCGATATGACGTCCCGTCACTGAGTAATTGGCTCCCGACGTTTCGAAAGAACACAGTGCCTTCATCTTCAAGGGTCTAATGTCCGAGAATAATCACTTTTCTCGGAACTCGACGCCGCGTCAGTGGGTGATCGGCTCCCGAAGTTTCGAAAGAACACTGTCTTCATCTTCAAGGGTCTAATGTCCGAGAATAATCACTCTTCTCGGACCTCGACGCTGAGTCAGTGAGTGATCGGCTCCCGACGTTTCGAAAGAACACAGTGCCTTCATCTTCAAGGGTCTAATGTCCGAGAATAATCACTTTTCTCGCGCCTCGACACCGCGTCTGTGGGTAACTGGTTCCTGACATTTCGAAGGAATCTTCGAAGGACCTCATCTTCAAGGATCTTGAGGTCCCAGAAGAATGACCTCGAGCCGCGGCATATCCTAAAAAGAACGTAGTTCTCAAACCGCACAGCGGTGATATCTCATGACTCGCATCTTTGATCTCACTTTCTGTCCGATGGTTGCAGAAACAATGTTCACTCCACTCCCCCCCCCCCCCAAAAAATACATATATAATATATATATATATATATATTGCATGGGTTTCACGGAGAACAGTTTGAAAACCACTTCTGTAAGGCCTTACCAGTAGCTCCTACGTCATTACCAAGCAAAAAACAAACGTTTTTTAGAATAATTTTAATTCGTAACACACGACGAATACTTTTTAGAGGAATTCCAACTTATTGGTGACGAGACACAGACAAAGCGCAGACTACGTCACTGGTGATGTTCTAGGCACGCTGACAGCCATTCATCGTCATGAGAACATGCGATGTGACTTGAGCGAACACGATGCAGCTAACTGTCAGGTCTTCTAACGCCATGGCGCGAGGCATCCTATAAAAGTTGAATTATCCGGCTGGAGATGCCCCTTGCATTTACGGCACCTGACTGTTAATTGCCGTGTTCTCTAAAGACCATCCATTACAACATTCACGACCCAACTACATTTATATCTCAACACCGGTCGATACCCCTCGTGGTTTCTAATTAAAATTCTGTTTACATTTCTCATGTCCCCAATATACTCATGCTTGTAACATGCACCTCTGACTTCGTAATCCTGTGATTTAATCAGCTTATAATATTAGTCGATGAGTACAAATTATAAAGCCCCTCGTTACGTAATTTTCTCAATCCTCCTGTTCCTTTCTCTGTCTTCCCAAATATCTTCTTCAGAACTTCAAATATTTCCCATCTATGTTATTCCTTTACGATCCAAATCACGTTTAACACTCATATAAGATTAAATGCAAATAAAAGAATCCTTAGCAGGTAGCCTACGGGTGGCCGGTATCACTTTTTTTGTCGGATAAATTTGAAGTTTGCGTTTCAGCCAAACAGTTACAAAGTACAACAATATATATTAACACCAACCCGTACACAATTTTAAAACACAATACGCAATCATTTTTACATAAACCCCTACATGTTTCGGTGCACTAGTACACCATCTTCACGGGAACACATTTAACACTTAAAACACAAAAGCCCATTATTATTACATTATTACTTAAACCACCACACTTTGACGCAGTATGTTGAAGTATGTCATGTGGAAGTTGTTAGTGCATTGTTCATTAACAAGTAACACGTTGTGAAAATGTGTATTCCTATATCGTTTGTGCCTCTTCGGCATTGACTTATTAATGAACAATAATCTTCAATACACCAACAACTTTTATACGGACATACGTCAACATACTGCGTCAACATGTGGTCGTTCAAATAATTACTGTCTTTAATGAACGTTTTAACAACTGGGCTTGTGTGGTTTGTGTGTTAAATGTGTTCCCCCTGAAGATGGTGTATTATTGCACCGAAACATGTCGGGGTTGATGTAAAATTATTGAAAATTGTGTTTTAACATTGTGTATGATTTGGTGTTAATATATGTTATTGTAATATGGGCACGCACACGATATGGACAAGGTTTAAAAAGTTACAAAGTACATTTAGGAGGGGTGGACGCATCGTATATGATTGACTGGACGGTGTCACATGACCTATATCGAGGGCTCTGACTGGCTGAAACACCAAATTCAAATTTTACCGTCAAAAAGTGATGCCGAACTCCCCTAGCCTACCCACTATCCTTTAAAATAAAATGAACTATGTCAAAATCAGACGCCCCGATAAATATGGTACTGTATATGTCTACCGGGTAGATCGCAAATCAAACACACCACGTATGTTAGATGCTGTTACTAATAGACGGAGGGCCAGAACAAAACTTCGTTCTGAATCCCACGGCCATAACGAGAATCTTGAAGACACAAAGCAATTAATCCAGGTTTCAAAACAGAATAAGTTGCAGCAGAGCAATCAGTGAGTATACGTGGAACTACACCTGGTTCGTTTGACAATCTGGGGACGTTTGTGAGCACGCAGTGAACAGTGGCAGATAAACTGGATCATTCACACAGAATAATGATAGACCGAACGTCAGAGCCGTCAGGAATTCGTTCTGGATATGACTCAGATACTAATAAGATTATCATAGCTTACAGTTTCTTCTTAGACAGACTTGCGTAACTCGATTAGGGAGCTCTAAGTTGACTATAAGTTACATCGTTTATGTAAATTCAGTTTCCTCGAGAGCTGAATCCAACTCTTAAGCCGCAGCTATTTCTGCTGGTTAGTAAGAAACGCTGTTTCTGGGAATTTATGTTAACAACTGTGAGTTACAAAATGAAATATGTGTGTATGTCGGTTGTGGAATGTTATTATGAATATACCAACATGCCTCAGAAAGGATGGAACAAATATACAAATCTTATCTTCACTTTATTATCAACAGTAACTTCCATTCACAGTTGCTGATTCGCGGAGGATTTATATATGAAACACTTGTAAGATTTAACACAGGCCACAATTACACTTCATCGCACATCACAAAAACACATGAGAAACTTTCGGTAGCCCATCTGGCGTATCTTACTGTCGTACGGGGGAAACTTGTGTCAAGGAAAAGCCGTGACACCATTTCAAGTAAACCACGGATGAAGAAACTTTCCAAAACTCTTGGCACCAGAAGGGTGATATGAAGTTCCATACTGAGGACTCACAAGTATTAGGCGCCATCGTACAAAATTTAGTCGCCACGGCTACCTGACGCGCGGGATTTGTGTAAGCCTGAAATAAACTAGATTTTTAATTCTTCTCGACTGAAATAAATGCATTTACTAAATTAGAAATGTAAATGTCTTCGTCAAACGTGCATGATTAAGTTTCACTTACACACGTAATGGTACTAGTCACATCCAACTGCCCTGGTTGATGACACGTTTAAACCCAACAGCCTAGAATCACTGCTAGGAGCAAAGACCAGAACAAACAGATCCAAAATAAACCCAGATATGCTGACCGTACTGGGTAAATGCCGGCATTCACTGACGTAATCCTGTGTTTTGTAAAAATAATTTATATAACTCAAAACCGCCATACTTCAGCCATTCCTGCGATTTAGTCATCTTGTTTAGGGAACTCTTTCCCCGGGAGTAAAGCGGCAGGGGCGTGAGGCTAACTACTCACCCCCTACCTAGTGCCGAGGTTAAGAATAAGTGTCCACTCCACCAATATGCCTTCATGGAGTATATAGGGGCAATTTTACCTTTACCTTTCAACATTTATTTTTTTTTAAGATGACGCCTTTTTAAGGTATTTTATGAAGCTGAGTTTCCTGTACAGAAGAGTTCTATCGAAACGGAGCTACATAAAGTTTGCCGGCCACATCTGAGTGTAGATCACACTTATATCATTTCATCTAAGTTTGTTTGAAACAGACAGGGGACATGACTTTAGGAAATCACAGCAAAAAAAAAAAAAAACGCACAATAAAACTGAACACTTTTACCCAACACAGAACGACGTCCAATTAAAAGTTTCACTCCGCAGTACCAGCAACAAACAACTAAAATGAACTCGGCCGTTGACTGTTCATTCAGTCTGTCTTGCCTTTTTAGGCGCGTTCGCAAAATTGCGAAAAGCGAATAGTAGCTTCGACATGTCCGTCCGTATGGAACTCGGCTCACAAATGACGGACTTTCAAGAAATTTTAAATCTGAAATTTTTCGAAAATGTACCGAGAAACTTCAAGTTTCATTCAAATCTGACAAGAAAAAACGAGTACTTTACATGAAGATGTATGTACATTTATGATAATATCTCGCTGAATTCTTCTTAGAATGAGAAAATGAGAAAATAAAACACACATTTTATGTTCAATAACTATTTTTCCGAAAATCGTGCCGTTTATGAGATAATGTGAAAAAATATGGTAGAGCCGGACAGGCCACAGATGTCAATATAATACAGCGCATGCGCTTTGCATGCTAGATAACTAAGGCTACAGACACACACTCACAATAGGTAATACTTATTGCTTTACCACGGCAACAATGGTTACGCGAACGCGCCCCAGTGATACGCTATACGTACAATTGCCAGTCTTGCCTTTTTTACAGATTAGTATATGACCCTATTCTTCAAGTATTTAATTCACCAAATTTATTAAAGTGTGGAAGGACAGATTGGTAAGGAAAGTAACACACAAGGCAGAGGTTCGAAGTACGTACAAATTTTAGTCCGGGATCTCGAAGGAAAAGTGTCTAAGCGTAAATGGGATATAAAGGTAAAGCAAAATTCTTCACTGACTTAAGGACCATATGGGGATGTATGGCTCGGAGATAAGGCTCCACACAATTGTAAACACGCCAAGGATGGACAGTGGTCAGCTTCGTGTCCGAGCCGCTTTCCCCGGGTAAAGACCAGAAGTATTCATTGGCCAGGTGCACCAAAGCCGGTCTGGACGGTGTATACGAGACAGAAATAAATTCCCTTGCTGGAAATCGATCTCCGATCATTCAGTCCGTAGCCTAGCCACTATACTGACTGAGCTATTTCTCCCTATAAATCAGGGAAAGCTTACTAAAAAAGGAGACTTAAATTCTTAGGTACAGTGAACATTACCAAGGTATACGAGGATGTGGATTAGGAATCCGAGATGAATATTTTTCTTGCAATTTTTCGTCATTCCTTTAATTACCTTCATTCTGTTAAATTAATATTACAGGGTTTGCTTTAAAAATACTGCAGCCTATAGTGAAAATACAGCGTAATTATTTATATGACAGCAATCGCTACTCACTTTTCGTCGCGTCACTTACGGTACTCATACACACAAATGCGCGCACAACGGCTCGTTCCCACGCTGCTTATCGGACAGCGTACGAGTTATTTGCAGTCATGTGGATTACGCTCGTTCAATACGCTGAACGCGGTTGCTAAGTATCCTGATATAGACCGAAACACGTCACAATACTTTAAGCTAAGTGCTATGCAATAAAAGGTCGTTGATTTTACAAACTACATTTAAAAAAGCTGCACGAAACGAAAAATCGTAATACATATTATATAATTATTCTAATAAATATTACGATTACAGTCGCCGATGTGGCAGCCATAATGCTTATGCGTTGTAGTTGGAAACCAGACAACTGCGGCTTCGAATCCGATCAACAGCATGAGGTTTGGGTGGGCCTGCGGCCGCTGATTATATTATTTATTTTGCGGGTTGGGTTCCCAGCGGTTATGGGAAGACAGTGTATACACTCCTAAAGGAATGAGGGTGATGCCATGCGAGGGAATGGAAAGGAAAGGACGCCAGAGTCACCACCGCCTTGAAAACTTGTCGAATTATGCTACTGTTCACGACGGAGTGCATGCTTTGACCATCGTTTGAAACCGTCTGAATCATACATATATATCAATACGGTGAGGTCTGTTTGCGACATCATGATCTACTGAACTACCGAACGGATCTGTTCAAGGTAGACATTTCTAGAAATCTTTGATTCGACAATGATGGAAACGTCTTTTGTCTTTAATAATTCCGTACCCAAAAAATTGTTTTTAGAAAAAAAAAACTAACGTTAAGAATTGGCAGTGCTGCCTCCAGCGGAGGCCAAGGGAAGCTGACATATTTCATGTACTTTGCCTGGCATCCGCTTGTGGCAAGTCTGTCGATTTCAACGTTTTTTTTTATTTACGCGTGCTAAGAGACTTGGGGCCGCGCGGTCTAAGGCGTGGGTCTACGGCCGCTCGCTTACTGGGACTGTGGGTTCGAATGCCACCGGGGGCATGGATGTCTGTCTCTCGTGAGTGTTGTGTGTTGTCAGGTAGAGGTCTCTGCGACGAGCTGGTCCCTCGTCCAGAGGAGTCCTACCGAGTGTGGTGTGTCTAAAAAGTGTGTGATCGTGAAGCCTCGAAAAATGAGGCAGCCTAGGCCCCCAAGGGGCTGTCGAAAAAAAAAACGTGTTTCCTTATTTACACGTTGATTATTATCCGCCGATCGCCGAAACGAATTACCCACCATCAAGCATTAGCAAATACAATTTTTAACGCTTATTAAGCTGCTGTAATTTTCGTTGATTAAATATTTTACTGTTTCTACGTGCGAATTATTCGCACGGGTACAACTAGTGCTCAATATTTATGTATTGTGTCCTTGCAGGTATGATTTTGTGGGTCAAACGTTGGCATTAAATCGAGCTCTCAAAGCGCTAAATCCTGGCCCCGAGGGAGTACATTTCACTTTCACGTCATAACGCTGTCTAGTTCGAGAACTATCTTCTTTTACATGCACGACCGCCTTAATTGGAAGTCATCTGCAATTCATAGGTATACTGACACTGATTATCAACAGGACTGCTGCAAGGAAGGGTCAGCGATGTCTGGAGGGACACGGACACAGAACTTTATGTAAATTGAAGTCACGGCATGTCTCCTTGCCGGAAACAGAATTACTGTACAGTACAGAACACTGGCCAACATGCTAGATGACCACTTGAGTGGAATGGCACAGTGGGTGAACTGAACTTAAATGAATTTCACGTGTAGTGGTATTGGTGGTGCTGATGTTGGTATTGATGGTGATGATAGAGATAGATAAATAATAAATAAATAAATAAATATAAAGATGGTGCTATACCACACGAAACAGATATATTTAAGTTACGATTTTCTTAGAATAACGAAGACAATGTACAAAGCTTGTCATATAAACCGCATTTGCAATAAGAAAGGTAACTCAAAAATTCCTGCAGTTCAGTGAAATTCAATAAAATTCATTAAAGCCATTCTGCATAAAATCGTCATTTTCTGTTTGGATCTTGGCATATAAATGTAACGCCTTTTTAATTTATCTTGGTCATTCTCACAGGACATCTGTGCAGACTGTGTACACTGGCTACATGAAGAGCACTCACTGCAGTATCCGGGCACAGACATGCACAGACGCGCCATAATCTATCTCCAGGGACTCTGGACTACCTGACACGCGCTCCTCTTGTCCAGTAACGAGATAGGCCTGAGCCTAATGACATGATTAGGTGACATATGCCAATATGAAACAACTATGACACCTACGAAAACAGTCATAGAACGTATGTACATAGAGACAAAACAGTCATAGAACGTATGTACATAGAGACAAAACAGTCATAGAACGTATGTACATAGAGACAAAACAGTCATAGAACGTATGTACATAGAGACAAAACAGTCATAGAACGTATGTACATAGAGACAAAACAGTCATAGAACGATGTCATAGAGGCCAAAACAGTCTGATAGAAGCGTTGTCCATAGAGATACATAAACAGTGCATTAGAAACCCATATGAACAATAGAGCACAAAAACAGTCATAGAACGTATGTACATAGAGACAAAACAGTCATAGAACGTATGTACATAGAGACAAAACAGTCATAGAACGTATGTACATAGAGACAAAACAGTCATAGAACGTATGTACATAGAGACAAAACAGTCATAGAACGTATGTACATAGAGACAAAACAGTCATAGAACGTATGTACATAGAGACAAAACAGTCATAGAACGTATGTACATAGAGACAAAACAGTCATAGAACGTATGTACATACAGACAAAACAGTCATAGAACGTATGTACATAGAGACAAAACAGTCATAGAACGTATGTACATAGAGACAAAACAGTCATAGAACGTATGTACATAGAGACAAAACAGTCATAGAACGTATGTACATAGAGACTGACCATAAATGTCAATAGAAAGATTTGGATTCTCCTTGAACGATGCAACGTTGCCGACTGCCATGACATGTCTATGTTAACGCACTTAACACTACCTCGTGAGCCAGTTTAGTCCTGTAGGAACATGGAACTGTATTTGAAAAATTTTACAAAGACTTAGTGCTGTCCTTAATAGCAGTAAGGGAGGGTGGGGAGTGTTATGTGGAGGGGGCGGGGTAGCTGCACAGTTAGTAATTAAAATATTTGTGTCCTACAAAGCTTCCTCCTGGCCGTGCCATGGCTCAGGCGGTTAGTCGTCTGCCTCTCACCACGGAGGCCCGGGTTCGATCCCAGGTCAGTCCATGTGGGATTTGTGGTGGACGAAGTGGCACTGGGACAGGGTTTTCCCCGAGTACTTCGGTTTTCCCCTGTCAATTTAATTCCACCGGTGCTCCATTACAAGGAAAAACGAAAAAACTAATCATCTTCATCACAGGGTTACACAATAAGCCTTAAGGCTGCGGTGCGTCCGTAGCATCTGCTGCGGGGCCCTTCACCAAAAAAGCTTCCTCCTTAACAACAAAATAAATCACACTGGATGCTGCAAATGTCGAATAATTTGCCGCACCAATCGATTGTGTGGTTTAAACTGCAAGTGGTTTTGCCGAGAACTTCACGAAATATGTTCTTGTCGTCTCTGAGTAACATTTCATACAACAATATGCCAGGGATTCCCAAACTTGGCTCAGCGAAAGGTTTGCAGGGGATCCGCAGATACCTTCCCTAATGACGAATTTTAATTTTACAGAATTCTTGAATACGTAATCTTTATGTTCTTAAGACATATATGAATCTGCTTAACTGATACTGACACTGAATAGCTAAATAAAACAGGTCACAACAAACTTCACTTCAAAGCAAATAATTCAATTCGAAGACGCCGCGATTTCGTGTGTTCATTAGAGCTTCCTTTGATTTCAGATTAACACAGATGTACACCACCACTGTAATTTTTAAAGTATGTGTAACTGGAATATGCGAAGACTTTTCAAAACCTAAAGGGTACTTCAATAAAGAAAAATTTTAGGTAACATTAGGACCTTAATTAATTAGGCAGGAAAAAGGTAGCACGCTGAACAAGACTTATATTCCAAAGTATTCGGCTGTTAGTATGTGGGGTACCCAAAACCCAAGTGACATGGTTTGAATTAATTCGATTTTAAATATTAATGTAGGATATAGAACTTCTTGACCAGCTGAGCGACTATCATCAACTGCAAAATGACTGTGTCGCATGTTGTCCGTTAGTTTTCAATATCGGTCAAACAGAACACATGATCTTAAATTCAAATAACTCTACCGGAGCTCACTACCTTCATCCCTATACAGGGTGACTTACAAAGTTCACACCCCTACGTTTGGTACACCTTGTGGGGAATACCTGTACAAATGAGTAAACAAATGGCTGTTGATACATTTGTTAAACATGTCTACACTGACCTGCTATTAAAGCAACTGTGAATACCTCAAAACTCTATCTTCTGAAATTATAGCAACATATATCCCAAGTGAATTTCTGTACAAATACAGTTGAACTCGGTTATAACGTCATGAAAGGGACTGAATATTGTGTGTCGTTATAAACGAGTATTATTATAACTGAGCAGAATAATATTATGGTTAACAGTGAGGAATTAACTGGTACCACAGAATATCTGACGCTATAGACGAGGTGTCGCATAAACCGATGTCGTTATAACCGGGTTCGTCTGTGTGTCACTGAAGTAGGCCTAAAGTACTTTCAGAACAATTTTCATACAGAAATATGAAAGTCATTCTACTAACGAAGAGACCCAGAAAATCTCACCGTGTGGCCGATTTGTCTGTAAAAGTCAGTCTTCAATTTGTTAATAACCTGTATAGAACGAAAGTAACACAAGTGGCCAAACATGAATGAAAAGATAGCACTCAGGAAGCTAGTTACTGGTAACAGGATCAAAGAACCGAGAAATTTACGTACCATTGCATTAAGATCAGATGTAAATAGGAAAACCAGTTGAAGAAAACAGAACCGAGATTCGAAGGAGGAAACAAATAGTTTGTATGTAGGATCGACAGGCTATTAAACGTAAGACAGAGGAAGAAAAATTATAGCTTAGGCTTAGAAATCAAAACCCAAAGCAACAGCTTAAAACTAAAACAGCTGTGTGGCAAGTAATAGAGAATTTAAGATTAACATTCTATTAACACTGTAGAATTAACACAAGCGATGTGCAATGCAGAAAACTTGGTGTTGTCTGCAGACACATCAATACTCTGTAATGCGCCTCAGCAAATAAATGATATTATAAGCGGCAATAATATGTCACCACAAAGGGACAGCGGGGAACATTCCTGTTACAGTAATAAACTGCGTATCACATGAGTGGCGAACCTTTCTGTTTTTTTCAACATCCTACCTAACTGCGACAGTGCAAAACAAGCTGTTTGGGGGGGGGGGGGGTAGGGGAGGCTCACTTTATCAGCCGGGGTTGTAAGTGGAAATGGGAGGGCTTTGGAAAATATCCGAGAAAACACCCAACCTAAGACCTGCCATTACATCGTTGTATAGAAAGACGAGAGGCAAGCATTACACAGACTCCCTTTATGGAAGGCGACCCAAGTGCTATGAAACGCATTTTCAGAGTCATTTTTCTATCGCATCATCAGTTTCTTTTTTTTTGGGAGCCCTATTCGCTAATGCTTTGTGACCGACCGTACGAGATAGCTTACACGCGCCCGGCGTGTCAAATGACTTCAACTTCACAAAGCTGAAGTTCATCAAACATTTTCGTTGTTGGTAAAGAACTGGAAGTATGTGGAAGTGTATGTGGAAGTGTATGGGAAGTGTGTGTGGAAGTTATGTGGAAGTGCATGTGAATGTATGTGGAAGTGTAGTGGAATGTAATGTGAAGTATGTGGAAGCATGGAAAGTGGTAATGTGAAGTCTATGGAAAGCATGTGAAGTGTATGTGGAAGTGTATGGAAGTGTATGAGAAGTGCATGTGGAGGACGTGGAGTGCATGTGGAAGTGATGTGGAAGATATGTGGAGTACATGTGGACGGTATGGGAAGGTATGAAGTACATGTGGACGTGTTATGTGGAAGTATACTGTGGAAGTGTAGTGGAAGTGTATGTGGAAGTACATTGTGGAAGTGTTATGTGGAAGTAGAGTGAATACTGTGAGTGTCTGGAGTTCATGTGGAAGTGTATGTGGAATTACATGTGAAGTGTATGTGGAAGGTATGTCAATGTATGTGGAATTATGTGAAGTGTAGTGGAAGTGTATGTAATGTATTGAAGTGATAAGTACATGGAGTTGTGTGGAAGTGTTTGAATGTATTGAATGTATGTGGAAGGTATGGGAATGTACACTTGACAGTGTAATGGAAGTGTGTGGGAACGTTGTGAAGTGTATTGAAGTAGCAGTGAAGTGTATGTGAAGTGTATGTGATTTGTGAAGTGTATGTGGAAGACATGTGGAAGTGTATTGGAATGTGAGTTGAAGTGTTGTGAAGTGTAATGAAGTGTATTGGAGTAATTGAAGTTATGGAAGTGGTGTGGATGTAGGGAGTGTATGTGGAAGTGTATGTGGAGGTCAGTTGAAGTGTATGTGGAAGTGGTATGGGAAGTGTATTGGAAGTGTATGGAAGTACATGTGGAAGTGTATTGAAGTGTGTGTGAGTGTATGTGGAAGTGATGTGGAAGTACATGTGAAGTGTATGTGGAAGGTGTGTGAAGTGTAATGGGAAGTGTATGTGAAGTGTATGTCGAAGTACATGTGAAGTACATGGGAAGTGTGTGTGGAATGTAGTGAAGTGTATTGGAAGTTATGGAAGGTATGTGGAAGTGTATGTGGAAGTACATGTGGAAGTGTATGTGGAAGTGTGTGTGGAAGTACATGTGGAAGTGTATGTGGAAGTGTATGTGGAAGTGTATGTGGAAGTGTATGTGGAAGTGTATGTGGAAGTATATGTGGAAGTACATGTGGAAGTGTATGTGGAAGTGTATGTGGAAGTGTATGTGGAAGTGATGTGGAAGTACATGTGGAAGTGTATGTGGAAGTGTATGTGGAAGTGTATGTGGAAGTGTATGTGGAAGTGTATGTGGAAGTGTATGTGGAAGTGTATGTGGAAGTACATGTGGAAGTACATGTGGAAGTGTATGTGGAAGTGTGTGTGGAAGTGTATGTGGAAGTGTATGTGGAAGTGTATGTGGAAGTACATGTGGAAGTGTATGTGGAAGTGTGTGTGGAAGTGTATGTGGAAGCACAGCAACGCCGACAGTCTACACGTTCTACGCTAATGTTATGTTATTTTAATACTTCCAGCTCAAAACAACACCAAGAAATTACGACGACAAAAGTGGTAATTTTTACAAGCTTCCTATAAACCAAAGTAGGCGGGGATAGCGTAGCCGGTATAGCAACTCGCTTCGGGCTGAACGGTCCGGGGATCGAATCCCGGTGGGGGAGAGATTTTCGCGGCCTTCCAGACCGGTCCTGGGGTCCACCCAGCCTCCTATACAATGGGTACCGGGTCTCTTTCCCGGTAAAGCGGCCGGGGCGTGGAGTTGACCACTCACCCTCATCTAGTGCCGAGGTTAAAGAAAGAGTAGAGCTATACCTTACTCCCCCTCTGGGCCTTCATGGCCCGTTCTAGGGAGAACTTTACCTTTTACATATAAACCAAAGTTGGACAATTTTAAGGCTCCTCGTTATGTAATGAACACGAAATACGAGTCTTGTATTTTATTTCCTGAATTTATACAAGGTCAACTGCAGGAATGTCCACACACCAGAAAACAGCAACGTTGAATTATTGACTGCATACAGCAGAATGTACGTTTTACACTTCGCAAGCAACGCATTCATTTACACTTGAGCCTTCAAATGTTTGTCTGTACATACAGCTATGTTTCTGGCGAGTATCTACGTTACGAAAGATGGCCGTGCCATGGCCCAGGCGGTTAGTCGCCGGCCTCCAACCGCGGAGGCCCGAGTTCGATCCCGGGTGGACAAAGTGGCACTGGGACAGGTTTCCCCCCCCCCCCCCCCCCCGAGTACTTCGGGTTTCCCCTGTCAATTTCATTTCACCGGTGCTCCATTACTTGGAAAAATGAAAAAACTGAACATCTTTCTCTTCATCTTATCACAAGGGTTGCACAATAAACCTCAAGGCTGCGGTGCGTCCGCAGCTTCTGCTGCGGGGACCTTCTTCACAAAAAATAAGTTATGAAAGATACTGAAATTATACAGACAGTACCGATACAAATACAAACATAACTGTAAAACAATACGAAGGTGTAAGAGTAAATAAAACTGCATATTAATTCTGGCACTCCTATATTATAATACTGCGTCTGTCTCGTCATGAGGTCACTCTGAGATGCGCATAAAAATATAATTTTTTACTAGTATAATTTTCAACACAGCAAGTTTATAGCCGAAAACAATCACACCAATTAATCTACTGTATGTAGAGCAGCATAATTCATTCCCCTCTTTGCTACATATTCCGCTATAGCACGCAAGGCGCTGCGCATAATATCGGTACACATAATTCACTTGAATTATATCAACGTAACGCAATGTGAACATTCTAAAAACATACAAGGCATGGGCTGGAGACGGATTACAGATCATAATGAGAAATCGTTTCCACCAAAACTTTCGAGAAACGTTGGACCTGTAAAGGACACACGCCATTTACAGACACCACTTCGCTTTTTGTGTCAGTATCTGTATTTTCCTTCAAGGTCCTTACAGCAGTGGTTCCCAACCTCAGATCGCGACCCAAATCAGGGTCGCGGATGGTCTGACGGAAGGTCGCGAGAGGGTTTTATGGAAAACTCGATAATTATGAAAATAAAATCAAAATTCATGTTATGTAACGTTCCATATGTTCGTATTTCACAAGTTTTTATTTAGAAGCAAATGATTTGTCTAAGCAGCACATGTATGAGTTACTTAAACAAATATTTGTTTCTTCATGGTATGTGTATTTAATATTGTCCCAAAAAACATTGGATTTGACAATAACATTAAAAATTTAATATTTTTTTAATAAGTGGCAGGATAGGGACAGGTGGCGGGCTCTTGTGAGTGCGGTAATGAACCTTCGGGTGCCATAAAACGCGGGGAATTTCTTGACTAGCTGACGATCTTTAGCTTCTCAAGAAGGACTCGTGCTGCATGGAGTTAGTTAGTTTAGGTGGAAATGTTATGTAGTGTTCAAGAAAAGGCATTAGTATCAGTTAATTTATAGTAAATGTCACTGACTATTGCCGTTTCGATGGTAGGGTCGCGGGTCACATACCGTTTGCTACTTTAGGTCACACGCATAAAAGGTTGGGAGCCGCTGCCTTACAGAACAATAAAACCCCTTAAATCATTTCCACCAAAACTTTCTACAAACGATCGATTTGTAAAGGCCACCACGACAGTTCCACACATCATTCAGCTTTTTGTATCAATTTCTGCATTTTCCTTCAAGGTACTCACACATCCTTACACAATAATAAAAACCTCTTGCTAAGAAAACGTTACCACATTGCAACCGAGTACGAATAAACAAGAAGTACGTGCACTGACTCAACACTTAACAGCTAGTAATGAGGCCCTTACAAAGAATTTCGCATTGTTAAAAAAACAGCGCTAATTCAAAGAACGAGCAGTAAACGGAATTTGCTTCGAACTGTCGGTAAGGCAAATTAAAACGATGTGTGGTAACCTGCATATGACATGCAGAAAGTACACGTTATTCGAACTGACAGTGATAGGGTCTGCGGGCACAGCAAGTTTATTGCACAGCCTCAATAACCAACCAACCAAATAACTGCATCCAGTCCACATTCTCTTCTTTAATTTGCAGCTTAATATTACGTAACCATCTACGTCCAGTTCTTCCACCATTAGGTTTTCTCTTCTAAAGCCTATATCCAGTCATAGTCTCTCCCAAGCGTGCCGCATGCCTAACCCATCACACACTCTTTGATTAAATGATCGTAATATCATATGGCGAGGAGTACAAATTATAAAGCGCCTCGCCTCATTATGAGGTTTCTTCCAGCCTCCTGCTACTTTCTACTTCCTTATGTACAATCATTTCGCTCGTCACCCCATTCTCAAGTACCTCGCCCAGTGTTCTTCCTTCCATGTGAGCGCCCAAGATTCACACCCATACGAAACAACAGAAAAAAAAAAAGATTTTGCTCTTTTAACGTTCCCATTTTCAGACAGTAAAGGAATTTTGATTTCTTAGCACCATTCCCAAATATTTTCAGTGTGTTATTTTTCGAGGGATTTATCAGCTATATTTACGTTGTGGTAGCCTCCTCCTTCCTGACGAAGACACATGAGCATTTCCACATTTTGTTTCCCCTACATTTATTTCTATATAATCCTCCTCACTAGAGCCTAATAAAGTTTCAGTGTTTTTCGTATTGTATGTATATTTCCGTAGCCGATTCCAGTGGCCGCGCGGTCTAAGGCGTGGGTCTTACGGCCGCTCGCTTGCTGGGATTGCTGGTTCGAATCCCGCATGAGGCATGGCTGTCTGTCTCTTGTGAGTGTTGTGTGTTGTCAGGTAGAGGTCTCTGCGACGGGCTGGTCCCTCGTCCAGAGGAGTCCTAACGAGTGTGGTGTGTCTGAGTGTGATCTTGAAGCCTCGATAATGAGGAGGCCGTGGCCCAATAGGGGCTGATGCGCCGTTGAAGAAAAGAAGTATGTTTTCGTCCAGTAAATTAGCTTCAGTCACGGTAGCCTGACTTTTGTGTCCCATTAAATTTCTGTCCCTCATGGTTTTCCTGCACCTTCCGAATGACAGTCTTTCCACTGCTACAAGAAACTCTTTCTTATTCCTAATATAATTAAAAATATCATAGATCTGATAACGTGATGTTTCGCCTACTGCTTGGATCACTTCTGCTGGAAGTTCATCTGGCGATTTATGCCTTTTCAATTTTTCAACAGCAGCCTCAGGCTCAAAGACACTACACTCGGCCACTACTAGTTCAGCTGTATGTATTTATGTGTGCCTAACACCACTAACTTTACGTGCATTCAATAACTGACAGAAGTAATTCATCTATCTATTAAACATGTTGCTGGAATCTGCGGACAGACCACCCTCCTTATATTCATTTACGGCTTTATACCACTCTGTATTGTCGTCCTGACTCTTCAAGCTCATTCATCTTGTGTTTCAGATATTTATTCCTGAAATGTCGGTTTCCCGCCTTACATCGTACAGATTATCTGCACTGACTTGGTTGGAATGCTGTAACAACTACAATGTATCTTGCTTCCTTCAATCTAAAACATTTTGAACACTCTTCGCCAAACCAATGTTTATGCTGCTTCAATCCGAAACGACCTAGACTCTCTTTGGCTGGAACCCATACATTATTCTCTACAACGCGTTTCCAAAGCCCTTTCGATGTACCCATTATTATGTAACTTCCCCAAAGCCGCCAACGTGTTTGAGATTTGAAATTGTACCATTCTGAACTTTCTAAACACTGTTTAGCTTCTATAATTCCAATCTCTCTATACATATAATTTCTGCGATGATCGCTTACTTACTGCCTCTCTCCCCCGTACCTTTGTAACCACCACAAAGTAAAAGTCAATTCCTCTGCAAGATCAGGCATCAAGCAGGCACATACCTAAACCGCCTATACAGCCACACAAAGTTACGATCCCGATACAAGCCGGTTCACTGTCACTTAGCACAAATGTATCACGTTACAGTACTACTTAGTTCGTGCATTAAACTCGTGTTTTAATCAAACAGAGAAACAACGAAAGAAAATAAATCTTTAGTCTGACACTGGAACATGAAACAAGAATGGGGGAGAGAAATGCATATAGATCAGCATAATTCGAATGAAAGAACTGGGCTAGCACGGTTCAGATTGGTTATATGGAAAGTAAGGGGTGAAATAAGAGATGCAGAAAAAAAAGAAGGAATATGACCTCTATGTAAAGAAACGAGAATGTGTTTCACATATTACTGAAATGTAATGAGAGACAGAGGTGGAGAATACAATTACTAGATTATAATTTTTTTTCTATGGCTCAACAGCCCCTTTTCGGGTGCCTAGGTCTCCTCATTTCGAGGCTTCATGATCACACACACATTTGAGACACACCACACTCGGTAGGACTCCTCTGGGCGAGGGACCAGCTCGTCGCAGAGACCTCTACCTGACAACACACAACACTCACAAGAGACAGACATCCATGCTCCCGGTGGGATTCGAACCCACGATCCTAGTAAGCGAGCGGCCGCAGACCCACGCCTTAGACCGCGCGGCCACTGGGATCGGCTACTAGATCATAATGGTTACACATAAATTAACAAATAGCACAAAAGAATATAATGAGCTGTAATATGATCACAGAATTAAAAAATCTAGGTAAAGTTTTATACAATGTAAAAGGCAAATAGGAACATGAATTGACAAAACGGTACACAGATGAAATGAGAAAGGAGAAATTGTAAACATAAATATATTAAGAAATATATTACTATATATATGCATGTAAACTCAGACGAGGTTAACATCTGGCAGAAAATAGTAATTAGTCAAGATAAATCTCAGCCATTAGTGTTACAAATAATGAATGTACACTGACAAACCCCCCGGTGTAACCAGCTGCATCCAAAGATGTAAATGAAACTCAATTAATAAACACGAATTTGTATTTGAAATGCGTGTTTTCTGAAACATGCAAGATGCATGTACTTTGCAATACCCTACAAGTGTGAATATGTGGCTCACATGGACATCAATTGACATACATAATGTCAGAATACAGACCTTCAACATCGTGCAGTAAAATGATCAAGTTGTTCAAATCATAAAAGGGACGTTAACAGAAATAGTCGCCGATCCCAGTGGCCGTGCGGTCTAAGGCGTGGGTCTTCGGCCGCTCGCTTACTAGGATCGTGGGTTCGAATCCCGCAGGGGGCATGGATGTCTGTCTCTTGTGAGTGTTGTGTGTTGTCAGGTAGAGGTCTCTGCGACGAGCTGGTCCCTCGTCCAGAGGAGTCCTACCGACTGTGGTGTGTCTCAAATGTGTGTGATCGTGAAGCCTTGAAAAATGAGGCGGCCTAGGCCACCAAGGGGCTGTCGAGCCATTGGAAAAAAAATATATATATACACACAGCCGATCCCGGCGGCCGCTCGCTTACTGGGATTGGGGGTTCGAGTCCTGCCGGGGGCATGGATGTCTGTCTCTTTTGAGTGTTGTGTGTTGTCAGGTAGACGTCTCTGCGACGGGCTGGTCACTCGTCCAGAGGAGTCCTACCGACTGTGGTGTGTCTGAAATGTGTGTGACCATGAAACCTCGACGAAACGAGGAGGCCCAGGCCCATAGAGGGCTGTCGAGCCATACAAAAAAAAAAAAAAAAAAAAAAACCCCCGAAATAGTCTACTGTTAATTACTACCGAGATGCAAGGGAGGATTAAAAAATTCTGCACATTCTTGATAAATGAAACGCGAGCTACAGTTTATTAGAACATCCAGAACCAAAGCAAGCGGAAAATTTCCGGGCTCTTCTCAAACTACACCTGTTACAGAACGTACATAAAACGTAACTTTACCGCGTTAAATTCATGGAACATGGAAAAATATCATCTACAAACAAAATCGAACCACATGAACTTCGCGGAAAACAAAGCCTTAATTGAAGAGATGCGGAAAATCCTTTGAAAAGTGAGTTACGATGTCAGAAGGTACTTTACTTTGGTAAATTTTCTTAGAACCGTCTCGAGGAACAGAAAACGTTAGCACGAATACATGTTTTTGCGTCGGCGTTAATCAGCGTTCAAGACAAGAATATAAACTGTGGTAGTAACAGGCGTTTTGTACGCAGTCGAAAATCACTTCCCATCCGCCAGATCATTAGGTGAAAAATACAGTGAGTTAACTTTTGTCCACTGACTAGGCTATCCAGAGGATAAGGGACCTACTTACAGACGTTAACCTCCTGAGGTCAACTTTTCGTTTACGGAATCAGTGAAAAAGTCGAGTTTTATTCGCAACATTCTTCCATTCTAAGAGCATGAGTTGTATACGCAGCAATATACAAACCAAATAAACGTCTGCTGCACGGTATGTTTCAGAATATGCATGCAAGGTGAGTACCATAAAAATCTTTTAAATCCACAAGGAACAAAAACACTTACCACCTTGATTTCAGGCTTCCGACGCGATGCTGATGCGATCTGCTAATTTTAATTATTTCTTTATTCTTATTTTTATTTTATGCTTATTTCTAAATTTTATTTAATTTTTTTTCTTTTATGATTATTACTCATATATTTTATTTTTATTCCTCATTTGTTCTACTTCCACTTTTATTATTTTAGTTTTCATTAGATATTTTACAATTCCCTCTTTTTAATGAATACATTCCTTTATTTGGTTTACTTCCCTTCCTTGTTATTGCTGCATTCCATACATTTCTCTCCCATTATTCTCTCCCTGCCTCAAGGGCAGCAACTTGGCCATATTCAGGCCGGTTCTCGCACAGGTATCCCAGTAACCACTTTACGTGTCTCTTTCCCCCCCCCCCCCCCCCCCCCCCCCGCTGTTTTGATTTTTTCTTGTTATAATTTATTTATTTGTATTTTTAATTTTTACTTTTGGTTTACTTGTATTTTATTTATCTAGCTTTATCCTTATATTTTCGTCCCTTACTGTTATGTTTTTCCCAGCTGTCTTAGCTGTTTGCATTCTCGGTACCCCTAGCAACTTTACGTTGTTTGTATCCACCCCTCTCTCACCCTGTTTCTACCCTATTGGCTGTCATCACGCCTACTGATTGCTACCCCGCCGCACTTTCCAGAATCTAGTTGCTGGCTTTCTTTCTTTCCTACTCTGACTCTTTACCCGTGAAGATGGGACCGATACGTTGTCCCGAAACGTCGGTACACAATTACCACACGACGCTACGTAATATCCCAAAAGAGCGCAGATCTCACTTACCACCTTACTCTCAGGGAGAACTTCTTTGTCCTTTCTAACAAGACTAGCCCACCGACAGGAACTCCTCCTACCTGAAAACAAGAAGAGTCGACCGTCATCAAAATGGATCTCGAAACACATAATGTCAACCAAATATAAAACAAACGTATCGAGGTCTGTCGTAATGTTACTCAGAGCACTTGCACTGCTCGGTCACACGGTGTCATAAATTCACACCCACAGCTTTTAAACTTAAAGCGTAACTCTAAGATCAACCACAACGTTTACGCCAGCAGCACTTCCACTAGCTATGCCACGTTTTCTGAACGGCCACTAGCACGGCTGTCAGAGCAGTAGGTCTATAATAAACACTACAACTGGCTACTTTAAACTCACTTAGCCCACTGTTGCATTTAGTCCGTCAACTTTCTATTTATAATCTGATTATGCGACGACCGAAAAGCCACGGATAATTTAACTGAAGGACTGCGATGACGGTACAAATCATAGTTGTGACTGGAATTTTGGAAACTGCACATCGCGCCAGGCTCTGAAATACCCACAAAGCTTCCAACTTTAGGCGGAACGGGAAAAAGGGAAGAACCTACAGTGGTTGGCCCGTTAGAAAGAGCTAGTCTCAATTCCTGGATTTTCCTGTTCCACCTGAAGACGAACCCAGATCCAGCCTTCGAAACTCTGTGTGTGTTTCACAGCCTGATAGATGGATGATGTCCAAAATATCAGTCCCATATAACCACAGTGGCTGAGTCAACTCTAAACCAGTGAATCATTAAAATATGTGTAAGGTCAAAGTTACTGTGGTTTGTTAAGATGAACGGGAAGTAGAGATATGGCTCCACGCTTTCCTAAGCTGGGTTTCATACCAAAGGAAAGAATCCCTCGTACCCGGGCCGCGTAGCTGATGAAAAGGTTGTTGTTGTGTGGTGGTGGTGGTGATGGTGGTGGTGGTGGTGGTGGTGGTGTGGTGGTGGTGGTGGTGGTGATGGTGGTGGCGGCGGCGGTGGCCGTAATGGTGGTGGTGGCGGCGGCAGAAAAAGTAACGGAAGACTGGAGCTACTCAGCAACTAAATTTGTGATTTTTCTTTTGTTTCAAGAGATGTGTTTCACTTTTCTCGCATGAAAAATCTCGGGTCTGAGCTATGTTCAGAGTAAAACAATAACTTGATAAACAGTACTGTAATGACTTCATCCATCATCATGAAGGAAGAAACATCTGATGGAAGACGGGATGGAGCAGCGTGGGAATATTGTGTTAACGTCACATGACGGAGCCTTTTCTTGTCAGTCAGTTTTGCTACTACGTGTTTCGTTAACGCGAATTGGCTACAACGCGATTGATAAATAGGTGAGCGCTATTCGTATAACGCGGAAATTTCGCATACGCGTGTTGGATATTACGCAGTTTCAACGACAAGTGTCAGGGACGTTTTAAGGTCTATACCTAAGGGGTTTATATGTTTTTATTACGCGATTTTCTGTAAGGCCAGATCTCATAAGAACGCGACTATCGCGTTATAGCAGAACTGACCGCATATATATATATACTCGTATATAAGGTAAAGTTCACCCTAGAACAGACCATGAACGCCCAGAAGGGGAGTAGAGGTATAGCTCTACTCTTTCTTTAACTTTGGCGCTAGATGGGGGTGGGTGGTCAACGCCACGCCCCGGCCGCTTTAACCCCCGGGAATGACCCGGTACCCATTATATAGGCTGACCATAGAGCCTTGAGACAAAAACGGGACGGGGGTCGGGACGGGGGGGGGGGGGGGTTGAATGTTCATAAAGAATAGGACATTTAAAAATGTTTTATTACATAAAAATATTGACCTTACAATAATTCTTCACAGAACCGCGCAAGTGTTGCCAACACGTATTTTTTTATTTTCTCTGAATAATTCATTGACTTTAAAGTTACACCGTTTATTCAATTGGCAATTGTCGATCTCGATCACCGCGCCTCTACCGATGGTTACACGAATGTCTGGTACCTACAATAGCAGCCATTGATGAAAACTTGATTACAGGTTACGATTGACCAATATTTAAGCATTTTAAAGTTTTTATAAAAATCGGTACAAAAATGGCATTTTTACTAAAACGACGGGACGGCCGGGACATAGCAAAAAAAAAAACGGTACTGTCCCGTTCAAAACGGGATGTATTGGTCAGCCTAATTATATATATATATATATCAAAGTAAATCCTCGTTCCTACGAGTATGTTACTTCAGCGGAGTAACTTGATTTAAAAATTAACCTTGACAAACATAAATTTAAATTTGCAACGTTTCTTCCTGTGGTCACATAGTATTAACATCTTCATGTGAGTTTTTAGTGGCTCATTTTATTTGAATGTCGGATGTTTATCGTCTTTTCGAAACAAATATATCTGAATCCAGAATTATTTCAGTGTAAATGAACATCCTGCAAGGTTTTAAGCGAAGAATTACGAAAACCTCACTGATATCTTCCAGACCGCCAATTTCTAAGACATTTAACCCTTTGCGGTACAAACTATTCTGGTGAATTCCAATAGCCTGGTCCAAATTAATTTTCCAAAAAAACAAATCCCTAAATCTTGAAACTTTACAAGCAGCCACTGGTTAACAGGAGCTTTGGGAAAACCAACATACAACACTTTAAAATAACTTGTCGATTTGTGATCGACATTGTACCTGATACAGCGTAAGGCGCTGTCGAGCTTAACTCGGCACTGGACCAACAAGGGTTAAAGACGTTTCTCCTATTAAAATTTGGGGTGACTTACGCCAAGACTAGTCAGCTTTTCCAACACGTGCAAAAAGTCAGGCGACATCCTCCTCTAGCATAAAGGCCTAATTATGGAAAACTGGATTCTCGAATCACGAAGCAACAAGGACAAAATACAGATATACACAAAAAAAAAGGCGCCAAATCCGAGTAATTCAACTTTCCAATAACAAAAATAATCAGTGAAGAAAATTTACAAACCATTTTTCGCATCCGAAAACTTTAAACACGAGGCATATAAATTTTAGGCTCCTTTTTTCGTTCATAAAAAATAAGAATCTTCTTTCTAACTACCTGAAATTAAATAAGTTGCTCTCACATCCTGTTTAATATTTGCTTGTTACCACCCTTACTTGTAGTCTACATCTTAGCTCCATATATAGTAATTTTATTAGGAGCTCAGCAAGACGTTTTCGAGCGCCAAACGCTTCCGTGGGCAAATTAAATTGGTAAACACGGACTTATACCAATAATCTTGACGACGACACTATTTTTGCAGACACCAAGAGAAAATCACATGAAGTGTCGACTTCACTCCTCCCGTCCAACTTTCTCTTTTTTTTTTCTTTCTGCTGTTGCTACAGCATTCATATTCCTCTTTTCTTTCCTTCCTTTCAGTAAAATGGATGTCGTACGGAATGCACGGTGTCAAGTGAGGCAGAGCTTGACGATAACGATCAGTATCTTCACAATGAGAAGTTCAAGAATACAACCTCAAGGTCTGCCATAAGAAATGCTGATTTTGGTCGATAGAGGCGGATTATTGCCCCCAGACACGGATACTCATATTCATCGTGATGCTGAGTAATGCTCAGTGCGTGGCTTATCAGTGATCACGACCTTATGATCCGTGAAATGTCCACATCAACACATTTTATAACTCAGTTTATTACCATAAATTCTACTTTGTCTACAATTCATTGTCTCTGAAAAACATAACCATATTTATTTCATAGGACATATCTAGACCCCTTTTAGGGGCATTACACTATCAATGCGTAAGTAATAAAAATATTCTCTCCGTTTGTCTGTGTCTGTCTGTCCGTCTGTCTCTGTGTGCCTGTGACAGCCATAATTCGTCAGAAAAATCGGAGCTTGAAAAGTTTTGCATTAGTGTCAGGATGACTGTGAGATATGCAATGCTAAGTACTCAATATTTACCACGGTACGTGGCAGTGAGTGCCATTGCTACCGGGTTCCTGCAGAAACAGATGAACGTCAGTGCGTTCTGACAGTACTGGCATCTTCTTTGCAAGGTACGAGAAAAGACTGAATAAACAACGGAGCATCTACTGTGTTCTGCGTCAGGTTACCTTTGTTATGGGTGAAATTAATGATTGGTTTGCTCTTAAGAATAAGGAAACGCCAATAAAAGACGCAGTGGAGTAACGCGTGAATACTGTGACAGCCTATCACGTGACATGTACGTCGCTAGTGTAGTTGCGTTTGAATACTGTGACAGCCTATCACGTGACATGTACGTCGCTAGTGGAGTTGCGCGTGAATACTGTGACAGCCTATCACGTGACATGTACGTCGCTAGTGGAGTTGCGCGTGAATACTGTGACAGCCTATCACGTGACATGTACGTCGCTAGTGTAGTTGCGCGTGAATACTGTGACAGCCTATCACGTGACATGTACGTCGCTAGTGTAGTTGCGCGTGAATACTGTGACAGCCTATCACGTGACATGTACGTCGCTAGTGTAGTTGCGCGTGAATACTGTGACAGCCTATCACGTGACACGTACGTCGCTAGTGGAGTTGCGCGTGAATATTGTGACAGCTTGTCACGTGACAGGCACCTGGCTGGTACAACTATAAGTCTTGATTCCACAGACTTAGGGACCGAAACATGTTTCGACCCCTCTCTGAACCATCTTCATGTCAATATAACAACAGAAAGGTTTTTATTTAATAACAGACTCGGACAGCAAAATGTGTTGCGGAAAATAAGTCTGAGTTTTTCAGAGTGAAGTGTTCTAGACAAAAAAAAAAGTTCCATAAACGTATATGCCACACCACGGGATGTCTGGTATTAAATTTCGAGTAAGATTTTTGCAGTTATCACCTCGTCCATACACAAAGATGTGCTGGAATAAACTTCCCATCATTGCACATTCTTGTCGCACACACACCGTCTCACATTTAGACCGTTTCCGAGGGTATTTATCAATCAATCAATCAATCAACATACCTATCTATCTATCTATCCATCCATCCATCCTTCCTTCCACCCATCCATTTAGGCCTACTGATTCACTGACTGATCGCTGTATCAGCTCCAAAAGCTATCAACTGTAACATGGACTGAGACGGCGATTACGCGCGGTGGATCGGGGAGGATGCAGGGTAGGCAGGCCGCTATATAAAGGTATCGTCCTGGCGTTTTCCGTTGCCTCCTAAGAGAAGCCACAAAGGCACCGTCTATATAACCCGTGGTCCAGACTAGATTCGAATCAGGCACATCCCCAGCACGTCATACTCTTTACCAGAGACGTAAGTTCCTCGACTTCATTAGGAAATTCGCCGTTCTTTCTCTGCAGCTCTACACACGCTACCGAGAAGGACTGGGCTATGGGCACCCTGTTGTTCTGTATTAGGTTACTCCCGGTAGCGGCAACAGATTTTCTTCTCCATAACGTCCAGACCAGCTCCGAGGCCCACTCAGCCTCCTATTCCAAGAGTACCTGGTTCTTTCCCGGGTGAGGTAAAGCGGCCGGGGTGTGATGTTGACCACTCACCTATATCTAGCCCCTACGTGCCTTCATAGCGTGCACAGGGACACCTTTACCTTTGAGTTCAGGCTTCCTCCGCGATGTTGATGAGATCTGCGCTCTTTTGGGATATTACGCAGTGTCGAGTTGTAATCTTTTACCGACGTTTCGGGACAACGTATCGGTCCTATCTTCAAGGGTCAAAAAGTCCACGAAGACCCTTGAAGATGGGATCGCTACGTTGTCCTGAAACGTCGGTAAAAGATTACCACTCGACACTGCGTAATATCCTACAAGAGCGCAGATATCAACTTTACCTTTACCTCATTCAATCGAGGTGACTGGTATTAAGACCTGCAAATAGGTCACGAGCGCCTCCTTCTAAATTATTAGCCAATCACAATCGTCTTCCCATCTCATTCAACAATCATACCCTCTGTTGTTCAAGAACTGTCGTTACATAACCTAACACCGAATTAATAAATAAATCCATGCCTGTATATTCAACTTCACCATCATCAATAAAAGGCTCTAATAACTGAAGTCATATCCGTAAATAATCCGTTCTTACATTTATCTTCCAGGTACGTCACTCTGCGATAAATTACAGAATGCAAAGGACAGGCATCAAGGAAGTCGACCAAGAGGACGACCAAGAAACAGATGGTGGAATTGTGTACAAACAGACATTAGGAAGTGTAAAATTAACAACTGGAAAGAAAGGTCAAAACCAGAGCTGACTGGGAAAGGGTCATTAAGGAGGCGAAGGTCCGCATTGGACTGTAGTGCCACCGAAGAAGAAGAAGGACAGGCATGGTCCAGCGGCTACAACTTGAACTGCCTATCAACGAAGGTAATTGCAGCCAAGATCTGCATCGACTAAAATTAGAAGCTACATCTCGAGTTTTTCACTGACATCAGTACTTTTATGCAGTTAACTGCCCTTCAGTACACTCGAGCACTAAAACAAGATTCTCTTTTTAACGAAACAAAGTAACCTCATCACCACACTTCGTCACCCTAACACAAACAGAGACTCATTCCATCACAATTTACAACAGCTACACCAGAACACACAATAAGTCCAGCCAACACAATTCCTTTAACTGCAGACAATGCTGAATGCCACAGTGCATGCAATTAGCTGTAACACTGTGCCCGGCAGGAGCATGCGCAGAATATCGAATACAGGACACGCAAAGTTGAAATAAAATGGATTACTGCCTGGTGGCACAGAGCAGAACATTTCGTTTCACCCAGAGTATAATAGCGGCTTCGTTCTCCCTGCCATTCCATCACAGGATTAGGCAGCCCTGTGATACGTAACGAACTCGTTAGCTTTCTACTGACTGATTAAATTTAGAACACAGCCCATAACAAACTGAACATCTTTCGGCATTGTCCTGCTAAATCCAAAAGACTCGCACTTATATATCTGTAAACTAATTCTAATTACAAAGCTAACGAATTTACAAAGCATTAGCTCAGCCACGTGAAAGACAAAGTGATATTCAGACGAGTGTCCTATGTTCGGCATTTCGTATCATGTTATTCAGTATCAGCTGCACAGCTTACATCAACCCCTAAATACGAATTTGTTCTAATGGCGGTGATTATGGAGACTGACGCCGTATAGTCTGGTAAACAGTAATCAGTTCTCCTGCCTTCTCATTTATCTGGTGCGACGAGGAATATAAGGAGAAACTACACTGGGGTTTAGAAATACCGTTCTTCGGGTCCCTCTACCCTGAGGATGGAGGCAGTAGGTTCCTTCGAAATGTTTGTCACTATCCTACCACATGAAAATACAACAAATATCCATGTAATGCAAGTAAACCTGTCTGAACACAACGCTCTAACTTGTTTTGCCTAATTTTCATCACAACAATTAAATGTAGGGAAAAAAAGTAAAGTTGTCCCTGTCCATGCCATGAAGACATATAGGCGGATTAGAGGTACAGCTCCACTGATTCTTAACCTCGGTATTAGTTAGAAGGTGAGGGGCTAACTTCACGAACAGACCACTTTGTCCCCCGTAAACAAAGCCGGTGCCGATCCCAGTGGGCGCGCGGTGTAAGGCGTGGGTCTGCGGCCGCTCGCTTCCTGGGATTGTGGGTTCGAATCCCACCTGGGGCATGGATGTCTGTCTCTTGTGAGTGTTGTGTGTTGGCAGGTAGAGGTCTATGCGACGAGCTGGTCACTCCTCCAGAGGAGTCCTTCCCAGCATGGCATGTCTGAGTGCGATCGTGAAGCCTCGATAATGAGGGGGCCCTGGCCCACTAGGGGCTGTCGAGCCATTTGGGGGGGGGGGATCAACATATTAGCTACTCCAGCGCAACAAGTGTTTAATTACTTTAGGAAGTCTTTATGAATCTTGGCAGCTTACTTTCAGTGGCAAGGTGGTTGTAGATTACATAATCAGAACATGATAATTACATGTACCTGACGTACAAAAATTGAAAAAATAAAAAGTGTCCTAAAGAACTTGACAAGTGCATCTCAGATCAACGCAATCAGCGGAAAGAAAGATTAAGGTTATCTTAAAAGGAGCAGCACAGACCGTACTGTGATCAAGTCTCCAATAACACAAACGCAGAACACAAGCAAGAAATTCGTTAATTAAACTTAAGTCACAATTTCCATTTGCAAGTTAATCGCACTTACTTATTCCGGGTACAAAATTGGATGTTACCTGCAAAGTTAGTTGGTCTCGTTTTATGAGATGATGTACGAAAGCTGACAAACCGAAAATAAATCTCTCTTAAACTCACTCGCCGCCTAACTAACTAACTAACCAACAAAGAAAATAACTAACCAACTAACTAAATAATGAATCAACCAACCAACTAACGCGACTAAGCATGTAATATATCCAGACCAGCTGACTAAAAGGGCTAACTTCATGTCTTACTGCGCATAAGACAACTCTTCATTATGTCAACAAGAACTATGTTTTTCTGAACGTTGTTGGAAATATCACCAGCTCACCAGTTTCAGGAACAAACTGCGGGGACTGAAGTACCATGAAAACCTCCGGATCATTTAAACCAGCAGCACACACGATTCGATTGAACAATTTTATTATCCGCCCTTTTCTGCATCCTGGGAAATTTCACGTTTGTGTGACTGCTCTTAACAGCAGGTGTCGTGAAGCGCGTGTCCACTCGTCCACTTTATCAATCCACAAACTGCGGACAGCTTGCAGAATCTCATTGCACAAAACAAACAGCATTACAAAACGAGACAGGGGAGCAGTTTCACGAACACAGTGATTCGTAATGGAAACTCCTCTTATATTTGCTGCTCTGTAGAACCTCCTTTTGCAAAGGCTAACGCCGGAAGTGATCGGACGACGATTGATCGCTCTGAGTAAGAAGGTCGATCGGTGTAAAGGCAAACAACTGAACGGAGTTTTACGCTACACTTCAGAATATGTGCTATGCGGACAGCAGGATACTACATTCACTCCTGAAATGCTTTCATACCGTTTAAGCAGAGCAAAATCCCTGTGATCTTTGTTACCGGAAACGTCCCAAGTCTTGAAACAGCAAACGAACAAACGACATAATAAAGAGGTTCGTAAATTGTACGCATAATAGGGACTGCGTTCAACTAATACATGACACCGCGTTACTGGGTAAAGTCTAAGAGATCCGCGATGAATGTTACTTGTCGGACTTCTAGACCCATGGCGCGTAACCTTATTTAACCGCACGCCACTCAGACAAGAGTGATCTGGCGAAGGGCCACAAACATAACAATAATATATTAATACTGTGTTTTACTGAAGGCTCCACAGGCCACAGGATGCGCACCACTATTCTATACTCTTGAAAACGAATGTACGCTGTTCCTTCGAAACATCGACAACCGAGCGCCCAGTGACACGGCGTCATACCCCGGACGGAGTCCTTAATAGCACTGCCGTGAAAACCTGAAGAATCCTGTGTGAATGCTCTTTACAAAATGTAGTTAGTATGATCAAACCGGGAAGGACAGGGCAGAGGATGTAGACTGATTTATGGTCCAAAGGCGAGTTCTTATGAACATGGTGATGAACCTTCCTGTTCCATAACAAGACAGGCAATGTACGTAGAAACGTAAAATTGAGGCGCGTTCGCGTAACCACTGTTGCCGTGGAAAATCAATAAGTATTACATATTCTGAGTGTCTGTCTGTAGCCTTAGTTATCCAGCATGCAAAGCGCATGCGCCGTATTATATTGTCATCTGTGGCCTGTCTGGCTCTACAATATTTTTCCACATATCACATAAGTTGTTAAACATAAAATGCGTGTTTTAATTTTCCCTACAACTTTTGTCTGAAACATTTCTCATTCTAAGAAGAATTCCGCGAGATATTATCATAAACGTACATAGGTCTTCATGTAAAGTACCCGTTATTCTTGTCAGATTTTAATGAAACTTGAATTTTTTCGACAGTTTCTAATAATACTGAAATATCAAATTTCATAAAAATCCGTCCAGTGGGAGCCGAGTTGTTCCATGCGGACGGACGGACGGACAGATACGACGACGCTAACAGTAGCTTTCCGCAATTTTTCGAAACGTGCCTGAAAGGCGGGGCCATTTCTGAACCACATAAAAAGACCAGTATTTTCTGAAAGGGACTCAATATGATGAAGTAAGTGTGGTGAAGTTTGTACCAAACAAATGAAGTGCAATCTGAAATCAAGCCAGCGAGCGTGAATTCGTGATATGCGGATCAACATTTATATTTAACGATGTGAGTAGCATGTTCCTTAAATAGACCTACGTACACATGCACTAGACCTAGGTACACATGCACTAGACCTAGGTACACATGCACTAGACCTACGTACACATGCACTAGACCTACGTACACATGCACTAGACCTACGTACACATGCACTAGACCTACGTACACATGCACTAGAACTACGTACACATGCACTAGACCTAGGTACACATGCACTAGTCCTACGTACACATGCACTAGAACTACGTACACATGCACTAGTCCTAGTACACATGCACTAGTCCTACGTACACATGCACTAGACCTAGGTACACATGCACTAGTCCTACGTACACAAGCACTAGAACTACGTACACATGCACTAGACCTAGGTACACAAGCACTAGACCTACGTACACAACCACTAGACCTACGTACACAAGCACTAGACCTACGTACACATGTACTATACCTACGTACACATGCACTAGACCTACGTACACAAGCACTAGACCTACGTACACAAGCACTAGACCTACGTACACACGCACTAGACCTACGTACACAAGCACTAGACCTACGTACACAAGCACTAGACCTACGTACACATGCACTAGACCTACGTACACATGCACTAGACCTACGTACACATGCACTAGACCTACGTACACAAGCACTAGACCTACGTACACACGCACTAGACCTACGTACACATGCACTAGACCTACGTACACATGCACTAGACCTACGTACACAAGCACTAGACCTACGTACACATGCACTAGACCTACGTACACATGTACTATACCTACGTACACATGCACTAGACCTACGTACACATGCACTAGACCTACGAACACATGCACTAGACCTACGTACACATACACTACGTCTATGCACATATGCACTATTCTGTATTCCTAAATTCTATACCTCATCTACGAGTACTATAGAGTTCAGGAGAGAAAATAAAATCAGTCTGTACTTAAAATATATATTGTAAAAGAATTCACAAAATCAGGGGCGAGTGGTTAGGCCGCCCCGGGCGGCAGTGTCCAAGGAGCGGCAAAATGGAGAGCAAAATAAATATTTTAAATGAAAAATTGGTCCTTTGCGCTCAACAGATTTTAACTTAGTGAGCCAAATAAATGGAAATTCAACAAATAGTTTCTGTTAAGAGGCGGCCATTGTGATTACTCGCTCCGGGCGCAAAAAAAAAAAACAGCTACGGGCCACTGCACAAAATCAACTACGTGGTTCACCAAATGTTTCCGCCATAATTAACTTACGTAAGAACGAAATATTTCTTATTCTGACATCCCGGATATTTCGGAGACGCGAAAAACTGAACTGCAGATCACCACTATAGTTACGTCTAAGTCTGTCACGTACAGTGTTCTTTGAACACATGAATCAGTTATACAGTATTCGGTCCAACAAATTGCACAATCAATAACAAACAAACATTTGTCACTTATGTATCTCCTACATGTTTCGACCGCTACAAGGTCATCATCAGGGAGGTATGTACAAAGCATACAAGTACAGCCAATTCTGTCAAAGACGTGCGTCTGTACAGTTAAAATACAATATCATTAATTAAAATTACTAAATATGTTTAAAATACAAATCAATTAACAAAAATGTTTTACAATTCTAAACAATATTTTATCTTCCATTATCGACAAAAATCTATATCAAATTTTGTCATCTTCATTCTAAGAGAATATCCCTGTGTTTTGTTTGCTGGTGTTAATGCCACGGTGGATCACTGATTACTGATATTGTTTAGAACTGTAGAGAACAATTGTTAATTAATTTGTATTTTAAACATTTTAAGTAATTTAATTAACAATACTGTACTTTAACTCTACACACGCACATCTTTGACAGAATTTGCTGTATTGTATACCTTCGTGTAATACCTCCCTGTTGATGACCTTGTAGAGGACGAAACATGTAGGAGAGACATAAGTGACAAATTATTATTTATTACTGATTATGCAGTTTGCTGGAACAAACGCCTTATAATCAATCTACTGCACGGAATATGGATTACGTTACATTTGTACATGCATCAACATATGTGCATATATGTACACACACACATATAACCAACCGTAAATGTTTGAAGCTTATGTCTAGGCTTATTCAAGGTAAATGAACTTGCCTGTATAAGGCAATTAAAGTTCGCAGGCTCACAGAATAACAATGTTGTCTCTAGACCTAATGCAATCCTAGGTTTCTGCATCGTTAAATGTAAGTAGCATGCAGACTGGGAAGGACTGAGCATGGCACACGTGTCCTGTTGGTGGCAGTTGTGCGAAATCCGTACCTCGATGATGACAAGCCAATACCTATTCAAAATACATCCACCGTCTATTTCCGTTCAGTTAATAGCAGGATTTCACAGCCAAACACAAATTTAATCCTAGACAGAGAGGCGACCCTCCTTGCAGAAGACCTGTGATTAGAAATCAGCTGAGTTGAGTGCGCACTTCTCCGCATGCCTACCCCTTCCCTCAGACCTGACACAGTCAAAACTTTGACAGTAATCTATGACAGTACGTGGCGGTACTTGCCACATAAAAAAGGCATCACCAGCAATAACATTCATTGAAATCGTATCTGTAACACGCCTAACACAGCAAAACGAATGCATTCACCCTCCTCCACTGCATGCAGGCCCTAAAATACGTATGGTGCAATTAGCATTTAACTCCCTGAAGACTAAAATTAATTCGCATTACATACAAAGATTCAGTTCGTACCTCACAGACAACACAGTGTGCTTCCATTATAAAGACCAATCGGTGGATGCTGCATAGGTAAATAACCGCTACTTATTGTAACCATAATAAAAACACATAAATACACTATGTGGACAAAATGCAAAGTTTTTTTATATTATATGTACCGTGCATTTTGTCATAAGTTTTAAGTCAAACCAACTAATGCACAAGAATTATTAACAAAGTATATTTGTAACCCCTACATACGTTTCGGCAATCAAGTTGCCATCCTCAGGGGGCGCATAAAACATCACAAGTATCTATGTCATCCAGATACACATACATTTAGCATTATAATGTAAGTACACATGCCGCTCACAATATTAAAATGAACAGATGCCTATAGTCATAAAACCAAACGTTAAGGGTAAATAATACAATGTGTCTAAGTCAGTGATGTAGGCCGATACTTCATATAACACAGCAAAATTATTATATACAAATATTGTTACATTATGAGACTTAGACGATTAAAACATATTAATTTTTTTAACTGGCTGTTGGCCATGTATACAAATATAAAGTCGATCTACGTCGATCTCGTAATATGGCTTGGGATGTTGTGTGTCTGGTGAAGTGTCGTGTACTGCAAAGTTCTTACTGTTAAACTTGGTAGTGTGTATACTAAAACCACTGGGCTTTAGGGTTTATAATGTCCTACTATCATATGTAATCCCTGAAAAAAATTACAATGACACTTGATAATCCCTCTGCTTCCCGAAAGTTGGTGGAAAGCAAATGTTTCGTTTTCGGTGTTTATGCGTCTTCATTCAGGAATGAAAATGTTTGAAATGCAGTCCCTGGTACTGTCCACAGACCAGGAGATGATCCCTGCTAGGAATACGACACATGCGCATGCGTAAGGTTTCGAGGTTCACGACGAGCTGCTACTACCCATCCCGAAAGCATTCGTATATTGCATTCGCTCACTATGAAACGCATGACGTTTTCACTCTGTATGTAACAGTAGAAAAGCCTGCCGCTCCTACCAATAAGCCCCCCGCACCGCGCCAGACACTCCACCAAACCCTCCAACCCGCGGAGATCATCTCGTGTTCTGCAGTCCTTACTAAACCCTCGGATTCATTCGCTAATGTACTAGGATTCAAACCTGGTGCAGACTGAATGACATTTTATTACGCTAAGGTTGACAGATCTACAAGTATGCCATATTAAGAGATGCTACCGTCATATAATGTAACGCCACAACTACGCTGTTTGTCCAACTTGACAACACAGTGCACCGAGCCTACTAATCGTACCATTTGACAATAAAGTGCACCGAGCCTACTAATCTTGCCACTTGACAGCACAGTGCACCGAGCCTACTGTTCTTGCCACAACACAGTGCACCGAGCCTACTATTCTTGCCACTTGACAGCACTGTGCACCGAGCCTAGTTTTCTTGCCACTTGACATAACAGTGCACCGAGCCTATTTTTCTTGCCACTTGACAACACAGCGCACCGAGCCTACTGATCTTATCATTTGACAACACAGTGCACCGAGCCCACTGTTCTTGCCACAACAGTGCACCGAGCCTACTATTCTTGCCACAACACAGTGCACCGAGCCTACTTATCTTGCCACTTTATAACACAGCGCACTGGGCCAACTCCTCTGCCTTTCGCTTAATGCAGAAGTATCGACATGCCCTTCTTTGTACAGGAAGTTATTCGTTTTCTAGCGAAGCTCATTCAGGGCCTGTGGTAAACGTTTATCCCTTCTGCCAAAAAGTTTGACTGCTATTTATTTTCATCTATGTTCAGCTTTCAAATGGTCTGCGGCCTGAGCATATTTTGTAGAAATCTGGCATTTAACACTGGTTTGATAAGAAAGGAATAACTGTACTTTTGAAGATGTTGTCAGTTCTTGTGCGTTTGCAATAAAACATCGCAAAAATGCGTCTGTCTGTCTGCCAGCAAAACTCGAAAACCGCTGAGGTTGCTTTTATAAAAGTTTTGATCGCGAAGTTAGTTTCTGTGAACCTGTTAGTGCACTCCAACTGTCGTTGAAACCGGTCACAAATAACATACCCTTTACATGAAACGAGGGTATGCGCTTCTGGGCACATCGAGGGTAAACACGGACCGCAGGGAAAAACGTTTCAAACAAACACAAACTTTACGGAACAGCAACACTGTATGCCCAATAACATTTCTGGGTACATTTTAAAGTGTCATACGTTATGCTATACTCAATTCGCAAAATTCAACCAAAAGATGCACAATACTGTTCCTTAGATATTCATATCATAATATCACACTGAATATTCCTACATGTTTCGATCCACAAGGGGTCATCATCAGGGAACCAAACCAAATAAATACCGCATAAAACCAAATTAGCCACTTTTATACACATTTGACATGGCGTAGAAGAGTCAAATACTTAAAATGTAGACAACTCTTTGTATAATAGTTGTATAAGTGTATTGGATCTTGATGTACAATATCTCGGATGCTACCTACGTACTGTGTTACTTTCGTTAAGTACGTAGGCTGCCTCCGAGATACTGTAAACCAAGATCCAATACACTTATACAACTATTATACAAAGAATTGTCTACATTTTAACTATGTGACCCTTCTACACCATGTCAACTGTGTATACAAGTGGCTAATTTGGTTTTATGTGGTATTTCTTTGGTTTGCTTCCCTTGTGGAAAAAACATGTACGAATATTAAGTGTAATACTATGATATAAATATCTAAGGAACAATACTGTGCATTTTTTAGTTGAATTTTACGAATTGCTTATCGACAATGCACGGAATGAACAATATAAAGTTATGCTACAATGTCATTCACTTCAATTGTTTTCGTGCACAGAATGAAACAGCAGGTAAACTCTCACTTTTCTGAAATCGTAGCGTCGACAAAGACCTCATTTGGCTGCCCAGCACTCCGTTTTATAGTCCAGAAGTCATTGCTGGTTCGTGTAGACCTGTGGAAAACCTCTGAGGCTACACCAACAGGATGATGACTGACAGAGCAAGCAATTCTCTTTAATCAGTGCACTGCGTCGCCATATTTTAGCCGATGGCAGTGTGTTTCAAGGCCAGTGAGATTCGCCATCTGAACTGTACAGAGCGCTGGTCCCCTTACAGTACGCGAGGTTGCCTAATTGGCGTGGCCTCAACATCTGCCGTTCGAAACGGACAGGCGTGTGAACAGACGAACGCAATATGTTGCAGCCATTCTGGGGCACGCATTCAACGCGACGTAATTCGACTGCAAATATTTCGCTGTAAATATTCCAAATTAGGTAACTTAACTGTTTTAATTACTAAACGTGCGAAATTAGTATTTAAGGATTGAGTTTGTTCAAGGCACAGGCGTAACTTGCCTAATAACACTGGGGGGGGGGGGGGGGGGGAAGGATCATGGGTATTATGAACTCAGATACCTCTATCTCTAAATCTAATATCACTCAACAAATGCACACGTGACATGTATAACTTTTAAATAAGAACCCCTACATATGTTCCAGCAAGCAAGTTGCCATCTTCAGGGTTTCTTTTTAGCAGAGAACTAAAAGAACTTTTTATATCCAATTATACAGTAAACGGTTGGATGAAAAACGTTCTTTTAGTTCTCTGCTAAAAAAAACCCTGAAGATGGCAACTTGCTTGCTGAAACATATGTAGGGGTTTTCAAATACATTTTATACATGTCATTTATCTTGAGCATTTGTGGTCGAGATTAGATTTATAATAAAATTCACGGTACATAACATACAAAATTCAGATGCCTCTATTTTGCGTCCCGTAAAACGCAGGGTTTTCTTCTTTTTTTTCTGTCTTTATACCACCAAAATAACGTTTTGAAAATGTATCTATTTTTTTATTTGCTCTCTTCTACTCAGTAGTCAAAGAAAACTATTCTTAGGTAGAAACAAGTATTGGAAGGCGTAAGGTTCAGAAGGTACCCTCCGGAGCCCGCATGCCCGGAGAAGTTCGAATTACGTGCTGTGTTCTGAACTGTTAAACGCACGTAACAGAATTCAACTAGGTGTTTAAAGAGTTTGCTAAACATCGTTCTTCAGCAGTTCTGTATGTATTCCAACACAACACGTGTTCATGCACACACCAGCTAAAGTACCGGCTGTCGACCCTCAGGGTAAGTTCCGTAAAACAATTTACACGAACAAAACCAAATTGTCTATTTCTTGCAACATACTCCTCAGTACAAGCACAATTCACAAAGCGATCTCTGCAGTATTATCACCACAGGCAACACAGCGGTGAAGAACACAAACGATGAGTGATAAAACGTACATTACCTACATAAACTGCTTCATACCTTAAATATTTAAATTAAATGAACATTACACAGTGCCGGACTAGAAGGGGGCTGGGGCGCCGGGAAGCTGCCCGGGACGCCAACCTATAAAGGGCACTAAGACGTCACTAGAGTAATCGGAAATATGGTGCTAATAGACTTACGGAACGCGCCCTCAAAAGATTCGCCAGCCCTGTCTTAGGGTGAAAATGTTTAAAGAATATCATTTTAAGGGCACCAAATTATTAGCCTGCCCGGGGCATCAGATTAACCTGCCCGGGAAGCCCACATGTCTCGAGCCGACCCTGACATTACACGGAACAAATTTCGATTGTTACTGCAAAGAGAAAGGGCTAACCTACATGCTACATGCGAGGTATAAATGATTACAATCTAGAGGGGTAGATCCAACAGCAACAACAACAACAACACTAAAATCTTCAGACGTGGAGCGACACTTGTAACCACCAACAGCCACGCGTGCCCTGCGGCTTATGCAACCATCATGAACATTCCGTCCGCATAAGAACGTATCTGTATGCAGCACAGTGCACATGCAGCGAGTTTTGACGACGACCAATATGTACCTACAGCTTTATATAACCTTTTCGCAAATTACTACAGAATTCTATCCACCCGTTTTTCTTTTAAAAAATCGCATCTACAGAACTGTTGTTCAAATGAACCACTGCGCTGAACTCGCACTGATTAAAAACACTCAAATTCGGCTGTACACGCAGTAGGTGCCAACCCATTCAAAGCTACCTGTTTGATCCTCTACCATCACGACGTACCTTTATATTCCGTGCTGTTTAAAACAGGTCTAAATGGAGACCTACTTAGGCGTAGTTTTAGCATTGCACATCGTGACATCAGAATTAAAACACTGTTAGGAAGATGTAATAAAGGCGTGTGAGATAGGCAGGGCATTTAATGTGCATAGCTGAGACGTAAAATGCTTAAAAAATTCCGTGTCTCAAAAACCTAAAAGACTACTTGGAAGACCTAGGCATAGAGGAGAGGATAATACTAAAATTAATCTTACACAAACGATATGAAGATGGACTGATATGCTTCAAAATAGGGGCCAGTGGCGGACTGATGACTCAGAACACGGGCCAGTCGCGGACTGATGACTCAGAACAGGGACCAGTGGCAGACTGATGGCTCAGAAGAGGGACTAGTGGCGGACTGTTGACTCAGAACAGGGATCAGGGGCACACTGATGACTCATAACGGGGACCAGTGGCAGACTGATGACTCAGAACAGGGACCAGTTGCAGACTGATGACTCAGAACAGGAAGCAGTGGCGGACAGATGTCTCAGAACAGGGACCAGTGGCAGACTGATGACTCAGAACAGGGAGCAGTGGCGGACTGATAACTCAGAACAGGGACCAGTGGCAGACTGACGACTCAGAACAGGGACCAGTGGCGAACTGATGACTCAGAACAGGAAGCAGTGGCGGACTGATGACTCAGAACAGGGATCAGGGGTGGACGGATGACTCAGAACAGAAAACAGTGGCGGACCCATGAACACGATAATGAGTCCTCGGATTCCACAAAAGGCGCTGAATTTCTTGAGCAGCTGAGCGAATACCAGCTTCTCAAGAAGGAATTTGACTAAGTAAATAACAAGTATGCACAAGCAGTGTTAAATTACAGTGAATATAGACGTTTCACAGGACAGCCACAGCCACCTGTACACGCACAGTCGCATTCTGGCACTAACGACTCTTCCCGTCATGTGAAAATAAAAAAACGCGAGGTCATGTCGTACGCCTGCGATATTCCACGAATGTAATTCCGATTAGTACCAGCTTGCAAAAAGCATTTAATGCCGTAGCAGTAATTAGCAGCGCACTACACACATCTACACACGGGCGCATCAGCACCAAATAACACTTTTGTATTACTCCATTCTGTAACAATACTGCAGGTGCCTTTAATTTCTGACTGCTGCAAACATTTAGCGTAACACCACCAGAATTACAGTGCAGTTTATTAATCTGTTCTACGTAATGGTCTACTTTCTGATTTCATTCATTATCATCTTACTTTAACCAAATTCAGCTGCGTTACGTCCACGTACACAAAACACTAATTGTGGTGGAGAACCAAAACACACATCACTTAGTCTAATGATCATCAAACGTTGAGCCACTAAATTACACGCTTCTCTTCAAAATCTCGTTTTAATTACTCTTTCTGCCAGACGTTTAATTACGAGGAGATATAATTTGCGCTGACTTTGACAATACGAAACACACGCAAACTAAACACATTCAAAGTCTCCCATTATGATAACGTTTCGAATCTACGCATGCCTTATTTGTGTGTTTTCAATGTTAAGATGTTCATGTCCGCGGCTGTACACATAAACAATGCAAAGTACGTAGAAACGTAACATTGACGCGCGTTCGCGTAACCACTGTTGCCGTGGAAAAGCAAGAAGTATTACATATTCCGAGTGCGTGTCCGTAGCTTTAGTTATCCAGCATGAAAGCGCATGCGCCGTATTATATTGTCATCTGTGGCCTGTCTGGCTCTACAATATTTTTCCACATTACCTCATAAACAGCACGATTATCAGAAAAAAGTTATTGAGCATAAAATGTGTGTTTTGATTTTGCTCTACAACTTTTGTCTGAAACATTTCTCATTCTAAGAATAAGCCAGCGAGATATTATCATGAATGCACATAGGTCTTCATGTAAAGTACCCGTTATTGTTGTCAGATTTTAATCACATATGAACTTTCTCGACAGATTTTCGAAAAACTCTCAAATACAAAATTTCATGAATATGCGTCCAACGGAAGCCGAGTTGTTTCATGCGGACGGACAGACAGACAGACATGACGAAAGCTATAGTCGCTTTTCGAAATTTTGCAAGCGCGCCTAAAAACGCTGTATTTCCAGTCCTGTATAATTCTTTACACATTAGTCTCAATTAAGCACACAGGCAAATTAACCTTTTAAGTTAATGAGCAATTTCGAGGACCGGAAAACCGGGATTCTATTCCCGCAGCGGCACAACGTGCCGGCCGGTTCTACAGCCAACCCTGCCTGCTATCCAATGGCAACCGGGAGCTCCTTCCTCTGGAGTAGAGCGGCTGAGTAAAGCTGACGACTCAGAACAATGCAGTCCCGAGATTAAGAATGCACAGAGATACAGCGCCTGTCTCCCACACACGTCACCATGGAGTAACAGCGTGACGCTTTACCTGTACCTCTTTGCTGGGGGTCACAGAACGTTGTTGGTAGCGCTTTTAGCGGGCGGAATGGCAAATGTGACGGTTTTCTCGTTTAAAGCTCGGCATGTTAACAGAAAATTTAGGCAACTGAAGAATAACATTGGCATTAATATTTATCGGAAAATTTCGCAGATATGTCCGATTAAAGGGGCGGACCAGCCGGGCAGCTGCCCGGGACGCCAACCTATACAGGGCGCTAAGACGACACTGGAATATTTAGGACTATGCTGCTAGTAAACTCAGGTTTCCACGGTGAAAGAATTTCTCCTAAAATTATCTCCAATTTGGGCACGCGCCCTTAAAATCATTCCCCAGCACTGCCATAGGCCGAAAAAAGCATATCGATTTTAAGGGGCGTAAAATGATTAGCCTGCCCGGGGCGCCAAATTATTAATCTGCACGGGGCGCCCACATGTCTTGGGCCGGCTCTAACCTGAAGATTTGATGGATGTGAAAAAAATTCGTATCGTTATGAGACATGTCAATGTAACTGCGAAGCACTTCTCAAGACAATGTTGTTCATACGGTACCGACGATATGACACACAGAGCAGAAGTAATGAAATGAGGTGTAGCTGAGAAAGTCTGTAGATCATGCCCAGGCTTGTTTCCTAAGACAAACTCACGGTCCCACGTCCCACGTTCATCTAATATCTTTCCAGCACTCTGCTAATGCCCTCATACATGATCAGCATTAGCTCGAGCCCTACGAGGACCATCATATGCTTTCAAGTTCCAATGCCTCTTTCTTGTTGCTGTCAGCCTTAACCTGACACTCCTGACCTGAAAACAATTCCAAAGTTACTCCAATGATTGCAGAACTTCGATTTTAAATTTCATCATCATCATGAGCTGTGAAGTGTCAGGCGCAGTGCCTGCTCTTTAACCCTCAAGGTGAAGCTGGTCCTTCCATCTTTTCCTCGGTCGTCCTATGCTTCTCTTTCTCTTTGGTGTACTAGGCTGGTGTACGCCGGGTTATTCCACCCGGAAATATGGGAGCTATATTGGTTCGTGGAAATGCAGTCCGTCGGGACTGCGACACTAAATTCACTTCCGGCCAGCCAATAAGAAAGCACACGCCAAATGACTTATTTATTAATGACGAAGTCGAATACAGCATATCAGTGGCCAACCGACCAGAATACGAGAACACGTCTTATCATAGGGAACTTTCCCATAAGACGCTTCAATATCGCGTCTTGAAGGCTCGAACAGTCACAGCTGTGGGATCATTAACGTCAGATACACCTCCACGTCGATTTGAATAAACACACTTACTTTTGAGAAATTTAAATAACATTTTCGTTGTACATATCGTATTATCCGTATCCTAAGACGCATTTTTTCCCTGACAAGTAACACCGGACATAACTAGGCTATTAAATCCACAAAAAAACCTTGCTAATAATGTTTTCCATGTGGCGCAACAGCCCAACTCGGACCTAGGCCGCCTCACTGTTGAGGTTTCTAGATCACACACAGACACACACACACGGCACGACTTCTGTCGACGAGTGATCAGCTCGTCGCGGAGCCCTCTACCTACACAACACACAACAAACACAAGAGACGAATATCCATGCCCTCAGAGGGATTCGAACCCGCGATCCCAGCAATCAAGCAGCTTCAGACCTATGCTTTACACAGCACGGCCACCGGGATCGGCCTTGCTAATTATAGGATGCGTCTTATCATTTGTAGCATTTTATGAGACGAGGAACACGGTATATTACAAACACAAAGTAATCTGCAGTTCAAAAGATAGTGACGTAATTCTGTCCAGTATGCACGGGTATTATCTTAAGGTCATTTACCAGACATCCATATCCTTAAAGGCCCAAATTCCTGAAACTTACAAGCCTCCGTAATATCGGAGTTGTCCACGTTATCTTTACAAGAGTTACTGGACATCTATTTTGGCCAACAAATCTGTGGCTCTGTCGTACGTCCAGTGACAGCGAACTGCACACCATCTGGCGTTACTTCTCTGCACTACTGCACACACATCTCCTGATGACCTCACGATTCCGGCTGGCTGCTAACCCAATACGTAACCTCATCCACCTAAGTATGTACCCCATTCCTTTGTCTCCGAAAATATGGGGCCCAAATGACATATATAAACACATCAATGTAGAACGGTTAACAAAATTAACGGAAGAGCCATGAGAGTTAACCAAAGAACTTACGTTTATATTTGCACATGCCCAAAGAGTCCTCACAGTGTTAGAACAGTGGTATTCAACCTGGGGTACGCGTACCCCCGGACGTACGCAAAGACATTTTAGGGGTACGTAAAATTAAAAAAAATATATATATTATTTCATGATAAACACTGAATAATGAGGGCCAGATTTAGGGTTAGCCACAAGAGACCCGAACATAAGGACATGCAATTTGGGAGCGCTATTTTTTTTTCTCTCTCTCCCCCCCCCCCCTTTATGCGATTCTTATCTGGGCGGCTAGTTTCATTTTATTCCACATAGTGCATATAATATATTTGTTATTTAATAGCTTGACTCTCCTTTTTCTCATTTAACATTTATTATTTAATACATTATTTTGGATGTAATTAATTTAACTTATTTTTCATGTAGATTATAGACTATGTATAACTTGAATTATGCACCAACAACTTTGGGGGTACAAAGTTGAAGAGAAATTATATCTGGGGGTACGCGAACAAAAAAGGCTGAATACCACAGTGTTATAATGCCACACAACTAACGTATTACTTTTCGTGATTTCTGGCTCCTGTAGCGATGTTTATAAGATCTGCGCTCTTCTGGGATGTTACGCAGCGTCGAGTGGTGATCATTTACCGTCGTTTTGGGACAACCTATCGATCCCACCTTCATAGATCAAGAATACCCTTCAGGTTGTCCCAAAACGACGGTAAATGATCACCACTCGACGCTGTGTAAATCCCAGAAGAGCGCAGATCTCAGCGCATTACTAATAAATGAAAAGTGCAAAGAGAAATTCCAGTCGGAGGTTCGAAGTTCTGAACACGCGAACCTTACCTCAGAACACACACACACGAGTTCAGACAAGCAATTAATTTACTCTACACGTAAAACTCATTAGCAATACGTAAAACAAAAATGCAGACGCAAGAAGAAGCTGGGGGCGAATTGGAATTTTGAGCCCCGCAATGCGCAACCCCTCCAATTACACCCCCTTCCCTGCCCCCTCCCCCAATTCGGCCCGTAATTTAGCGATCTCGTCTGTTGAACCGCACGATAGCTAGGTCCAGAACGTTAACTTATTGGCTACTAGATGGCAGTACGTGACTTATCAGTACACAGAGGCTGCTGTCTCGGTATTTACGTCACACTGAGCTTATATTCACACAGTATTATTAGGCACTTTCTGTAACAGGAAGATATCAGCTGGAACCAGTGACATCTGTTAGAAGGAAAGAGTATTTATTTTATAAACATGACAGCTGATTAGGTTTACCAACGGCGGTCGTGTAACCAACGGATGTGTAAAACACTGATACGCAAGGGTCTAATGAATAACCTTCACTACGATCGACACACGTCATGGTGTTTGTCAGTAAGTAATCCCTTTTCATCTGTCAGTATAAGGGAATTATCTTTATAAACACGTGGTGTATACACCGCGGCTAACCGCAAATTATACAGTAAAACACCTACACTACAGAACTGCATAGTGGTACATAAGTCACACTGGAGATAACCACAGGCAAGTTTCACTTTCTGGATCACAGCTAGCTTACATGAAAAACAAAAAACATAATATCACATCCACTGTGCTAGATGTAAAGCCCAGCACTGTTCTAGTGTAAGTACATTCCACTGCCACCCACAGGCGTACTTACAGACGCTGTAAAGCATTAGGGAAGTTTTGTAACCCCTCCCTAAGTATAATTTTGACTGTTTTATATGGGTGTGAAACTTGGTCTCTCAAATTGAGAGAGGAACGTGTGCTGAGTGTGTTCGAGAATAGGGTACTGCAGAAAATAAGAGGGACGAGGCAGTAGGGCAATGGAGAAAATTACATAATCAAAAACTTCATAATTTGCGCCCATCACCATTTATTATTCAACACATAAAATCAAAAAGAATGAGATGGGTGGGGCATGTGACTCATATTAGGGAAAGAGGTGACTACAGGTTTTCGTGTCGATACCTGAAGGAAATAAACCACTTGGAAAACCTAGGCGTAGATAGGACATTAACAAAGATTTTAAAGAAATCGGTAGGGAGGGGCGTGTACAGGATTCATATGGCTCTGGACAGGGATAAGTTGCGGGCTGTTGTGAGCACGGTAATAAACCTTCGGGTTCCATAAAACGCGTGGCATTTCTTGACTAGCTGACAAACTAATAGCTTCTCAAGAAGGACTCTGCTCCATGTAGTTAGTTTCTAACCCCCATCTCAGCCAATGTTAATTTCATCAAACGTAAACACAGTTTTCTCAGGAACAAGAAATCTGAAGGTTCTATTGTATGTATCTGACTGTTGTTTACGTGATTTATTTGTAAACTTATTTTCAGTGACCTTTTTTCACCGTGAATGAAAATTACTTTTAACTATCAAACGTGTTAAAATGTTCTAAAAATAGTAACATATATTTATTTTTAAAATATTCAAATGTTTACTAAATAGTCAGACACAAAAATTTTATTGTAAAACAATTCCGTTTCACAATAAATTTGTAGTGTTGGACTTATTTATTCCGTAAACTGTATCGATAACACAACGGAATGTCTCGTCCAAAGATATTCAAATGTGTTTATAAGTACAATATCAATCAAAAGTTTAAAAACCAACATATGCACTATATTCTTACAAGTAAGTCAAGAATATAGTGCATATGTCGGTTTTTAAACTTTTGATTTGTTATCATGATGCACGGTGAATATAACGTGACATTTTGCAATATCAACATTTGAAATTGCAACAGGCGTCTTGTAAGGTCGTTCAACCTTCAATTAATCACTTTACACTTTACTTATTTCGGACGGAAAAGGCGTCTAAATTCGCTGAAAGTATCAAAACGACTATCTGCGCCCACCCAACTTTGGCCTGTTTTAGTGCGCATTATCTTTAACGGTATGAGAAGAGAATGAGATGTGACAAGTGTCCGATATGCTAAAGTGGCATGCCATAAAGACGCATACGAGGCGTGAAATCCTACGTCCTGTATACCTCGGCGTCAATGGAGTTGAGCCGGCAGTAACATCACACTTCGGCAGCCATAATTTTTCAGTCTTTTAACCAACGAATGCTCTTTTTATTTTTGTATTTTGTTCAATTCACAACCACGCAACAGGACAATAACAACAGCAGGATACGGACGTCAATATCTATAGAAATCAACTGCCAGCAATTTTAACAATTTTTAATAATATAATTTTAATAAATTTTACGGCATAGTGCTATACTTTATACTTCAAACGCAAGATAAATAATATATACACAACAAGACATTTCAAGAAAAAAATTTGAAGAAACTTTTGATACCGGTGATTGTCAATGTAAAAATAGCCTCAAACAGTGTAACGGTTCTGTGATAATACCAAATGGACCAGTGAACAGTGAAGTGAACTTATCAATGTACCCTGATGATGGCCGAGTCACGGCCGAAACATATGTAGCGTGAATTGAACGGAAATACGAAAACAAAACGTGCATTCGTTGGTTAAAAAACTGAAAAAATTATCATCAAGATGCACGGTAAACACAACGTGAAATTATTCGGCAGCCATATTTACTCTGTTCATTGCTGCATGTGATCTGATGTGAATATGATGGCGTTATATGCCCACCGCTACCGAGTATCAAAAACCTGACCGTCCAGCTGATAGCTGATACTGACAGCTAACAACAGACCCTTAACCTAATAAATAGGGTTACACACACACAAGAACAACAAATTAAACTGAAATTTCATAAAGTCATTCAAATGTGTCAACTGAATACCCCGATACGATAATGAGTTACAGGCTTGCCGCTCGAACCTGGCAGATTCAAACACAATGCGCACAAAACCAAGGCTGATGGTGACGTGTTTACAGGCTCGCAAGTTGTCCTGTCCTGCCCTGTCTGCGCAGCTCAGCCGCCAAGCTACGGCAGCATTACAGTACTTACGTAATTAAACTCGTATAAACTAGTACGAAATCGGCACAGAGAAGAATCACGAAGACGAAGGGTAATAATTTTTTTGACCAGAAGAAGCACAGCTGCTCACTCCTTGAGGATAACTCAAGGGTTACAGTCGGAGGTGATTAACCCACAAAATAGTAAGTAGTTGCTTAGTCACTTCACTGAACTCTCTAAACATATTTTTTGCCAGACATGGCTAATGTTTATACCTGAGCGTATAAAACAATCTTTGAAAATAAAAGTCCAATCTCAGAATTTATTTCCTTTTTAAGAAACTTCAAAATCTGACCAATATCTCACTACCAACTAAATGCACATTAAAAAAAACAATATAAGGTTTCTTTAAAATCGTCTAAAAGGCCCCTACATATGTTTCGGTTTTCAAAAAACCATCATCAGGGGGGTCACAGAATTGTACTTTTCAAAATACGTCCATGCGTTCCTCTATCAGCACACACAATGCAATTCACCACTTTCACTCCTGCTATTTACGGTATCACTTGTAAGCACCGTATGTTAAAATAATAAAAATAAAATGATAAATATTAAAAATGTGAAATATATCGTGCACTATCACTGAACTCGTCTCGTGTGTTTTCATGGTGGAGAGTCTTTAGCATCGCATGTCGTTGGATATTTGAAGATATTTGGATATTGGATATTTTTGAAAACCGAAACATATGTAGGGGCCTTTTAGACGATTTTAAAGAAACCTTATATTGTTTTTTTTTAAAATGTGCATTTAGTTGGTAGTGAGACATGGTTAGTGAGAATGCACGGTGAACCCAGAATAAAATTTTCAAAATCTGAATTTCTGTGCGGTAGTCACCTCTGGCTTGCGGCCCTTCAATTATGGTGATTATCCGCGAATCACGAGGAGAACTGGGAGAATGCAGCCCTCGTTCAAATGTCTTAAACCTCAAAACAGCACACCGGTTTGACGTATTTATCCCTCGGGGGCCAAGACGTGGTTATGGCCCTGCGATGCCACCACAGCCACTCGGACCGAATAGTGAAATTGTTAAATGGACGTCGGTCGGTCTCAAGTGGCGCCAGTGACCATCACCATGAATCTTGACTGCCTTCGCGTCCAAGAATAACGGCGTCGTTTCTGACCACACAAGTACTGGACTCGTAAAGCCCAACGACGTGACTAGCAGAAGAGGAGAGGGTGCAACAGCTTCTGCAACGAATTTATGCGCCTCATTTAAGACGCGCTTACGTCACGCGATAAATAAACATCTTCGCTTCGGCTAACAAACCTAATATCGCTAAGACACGATGTCTCTCCTGTTCTTCTGAATTATCATGACTATTTTCTTACAACCATGTATGTCCAATAGTCCCTGCATATTATAACATGCACTGCTTTCATGATAGCCAACACAGCTCAGGCGAATGGATAGGCGACCGATAAATCGGGGTTCGACTATCGGCAGGGTCAAGACATTTTCCTCTTATCCAAGGCATCCAGTCTCTGGAGCCCATCCAGCCTCCGACTCAGTGGGGGGTAAAACGGCCAGAACATGAACCTGGCCTCTCGTATTCACCTAAAACCGAGGTTAAGAATGCACAGAGCTATTACCTCCATCCCCATGACGTGGTGTTTATTAAAGCAAAATGACACTTGTACGTTAAATTTTTTACCACGCTAAGCAGGGTAATTTACGTATCTAAAGTACGTTTTCAAACACCACTCAGGAAAACGCAAAAATTCTGTTCGAGGAGATTCGTCTAGCAGGAAACGCCAGACAAATCTGAGCCGGTACAGTACGCAAGTATGTCCATGTCTTGTCACCATAATGCACAATTCATAAGTAGATAATTGTCCGTGACTGTGGCAAAGTTAACAACATTTGGGAACGACAGTGCTAAAGCAAAGTTACATTCATGAAGATGTTAAGAACAGAAAAAATTCGGGAAATATTTGTTACAATTCACATCGTAATTTCGTGTCTTCCTGTCTCCTATCCAGACACATAAAGACTACAATTACAACCTTAGGTGCTGCCTTAGTCTACTCGTATAAGCACCAAGTACGTAGAAGTCATAAGTAACTTATTCATAAATATTACTAGTTACTCAGTAATACTGTAACACGACGCGGTCACATTTTATGCGAATCTGGAATACACGAATTTCAAGTAATGCGATATAAAAAATATCAACTAAGTTTCACTTCATTAGCAAAAGTTTAATAATGCGAACCCTAAAAAAAAATTAAAAATTTAAGCCTCATTAGACCCCTGCTGCATCTCATGTTCCATCAGTATCGTTACAAGATTACTTCTTTTTTTTCAGATTTTGTCAGGCAGTGTATTACAGTACTTAATACGATTGTAATTAGCTTTATTTATTTACATTGTGCTTAAAAAGTATGTTTAAAAGCAAAAAGTACGCTATACTGAACTTCACTTTATATTCACCGTGCATCTTTTTATAATTGATTTATTTGTACCAACAAATGCACTAAGACAGTTTTTTCACTGTTTACTTTATTATTACGATGCCCCAATACGCATTTCGGCAATTATTTTGCATCATCAGGGGGTATTTTAAGTGAGTTTTTTACATAGACCAATTCTTTGGTTACGTCATAACAGTGAGTCAGTATTTGTTACCACATCGTATAAAATTTTGTATATACAATACCACTAATTATACAAAATTTTATACGATGTGGTAACAAATACTGACTCACTGTTATGACGTAACCAAAGAATTGGTCTATGTAAAAACTCACTTAAAATACCCCTGATGATAGCAAAATAATTGCCGAAATGTGTATTGGGGCATCCTTATAATAAAGAAAACAGTGAAAAAAACTGTCTTAGTGCATTTGTTGGTACAAATAATTCAATTACGCTATACTGGTTACAGATTTAAGCGCTCCGAGAACACATCCCCCTTCCTATACATATATTCCTATGGGAATATTGGTCTTGAATTATGCGAGGTCTTCAGGAACGTATCCCTCGCATAAAATGCGACCGCACTGTACGTTAAATACCGTCGTACTGAATAACAGCTGTAAATCTATCTGTAACGTGCCTTTAAATGTATTCAATAAATATAGAGGTTCCTCTGCCATTAAACGTAGTTCATGAGGATCCTGCTTTGGGGGGGGGGGGTCATACATTTATGGAGGTCCCCCCCACCTTCCTTCACTCGTGGCTCCAACTAAAACAGTTATCGATTTGCACATACTACACAGCACACACTGCCAAGTTGAGCCACTGAAATATTATCAGAACCGGAACACATAATGGCCTTCGTTCTTAGTGCCAGACTCTCTCAGCAACATTCAGTTTTAAAAGCGTTCGTAAATTTCAGAAAAGCGATTATTAACTTCGTCATGTCTGTCAGCCTGTCCGAGCGTGTCAACAACTCGGCTCCCATTGGAAGGATTTTTGTGAAACTCTAGACTATCTGTCGAGACAACACAAGCTTGACTGAGATCGGACAAAAATATCTGGCGTTTTACATGAAGATCTAACTACGTTTACGACAGTACCTGGCTGAAGAAACGCTTCAGATAAAAGTGGAAGAGAATAGCAAAACACATGTCTCATTCCAAATAAATTCTTCCCAAGAATAGTGCCGTTTACGAGATAATTATGAATATGACAAAGCGAGATAGTAATAAGCTTTATTTTTACCAACACATGCACTACAGTTATGTCGTAAAATGGGTAAAATACGACATAATTGTAGTGCACGTGTTGGTAAAAATATAGCTATTACTTAAAGACAAAATGTACGGTGAATATAATGTGAAAAGCGAGATAGGTTATCGAACAAATGGCGCAAAGATATTCGCTCTGCATGCCGGGCAATTAAGACAAAACTAAAGATAATGAGTCTGAATATTTAACACTATTGCTTTTGAATGAACGAGGTTTTTAAGATACATTAAACATTAAGGATAATTAAGGCAAAAATAGCATTGTCATAATAGTTAATATTTATTGCTGGGCACTTCGTTACAATTACATAAGAATATGACGCCACATACTATAGACTGAAATGCGTTGTGGTGTGTTGCAATAGTCACTGACGTAAATTTGTTGTGGTGACGTCACGTTCCTGTGCGTTTATCGATAATTACGTAAGATAAATAAAAAGATAGGCAATGTAGTATAACGTGTTGTAAGACCCAGGCGTAGATGGGAGGATAATATTAAAATGGATCTTCAAGAAGTGGGATGGGGGGGGGGCATGGACTGGATTGATATGGCTCAGGATAGGGACAGGTGGCGGGCTCTTGTGAGTGCGGTAATGAACCTTCGGGTTCCATAAAACGCGGGGAATTTCTTGGCTAGCTGACGACTTGTTAGCTTCTCAAGAAGGACTCTGCTCCATTTAGTTAGTTAGTTAGTTAGTATAACGTGACATTGTGGCTCGTTCGCGTAATGTTTATACCTCCTCTGCTATCCTAACATTCTGATACCCTTTCACTCTAAGAGAGCACTTTTAAACAACAAAACGCACTTAGGTCTTTATGTAAAGGGTCCCATTATAACCAAATTTTGGTTTTCTCGACAGATTTTCATAAAAGTCCACACTATCAAATTTCACATAAATCTGTCCAGTGGAAACCGCGCTGATACGTCCGTATAGACGGACATAGACAGATAGACAACCACGAAGAACGTAATAGGCGCTCTTCGCGACTATGCGGACGTGCCAAAAAGTGGGGCAATCATAATATTAATTTTACGTTGTATTCACCGTGCATCGTTATATAACTGATTATCATTCACCAACAAATGCACAAAGATAATTTTTTCACAAATTACTTTATTAAAGGATTTCCCCTATACGTATATATACGCAATATAGCTTGCCAAAATACGTACAGGGGAAATCCTTTAATAAAGTAATTTGTGAAAAAATTATCTTTGTGCATTTGTTGGTGAATGATAATCATAATAATAATATTTGCAACTCATGTTAAGGATATGAAATTTGATATTTGGATGAATACGAATACACCTATAAACTACGTACAAAATATTCCTTTTAAGTCACCAATTACAAAATAAATTTAACAAAACAAGAATCAACGTAAATATGCAGTAAGTTTCTCAAAGAAACGTAAGGATGTACCGCAAAAACAGTAACAATATTCCACAACATATGTATGAACTGTGAACAACAAGAAGCAGTGTGGCCCCAGTCAGTTTAGTTCGTTAAGCTATATAGACAGTTACGTATCTTTGTACCTTACCGGTCTTACTAATTAGTACGGACCTTCAGGGGATCTAACTGCTATGTTATTTTTTCCCTATGGATCGACAGCCCCTAAGGGGCCTAGGCCTCATTTTTCGAGGCTTCACGATGACACTTTTTAGACACACCACGCTCGGTAGGACTCCTCTGTACGAGTGACCAGCCCGTCGCAGAGACCTTTACCTGACAACACACAACACTCATAACAGACAGACATCCATGTCCCCGGCGGGATTCGAACCCGCAATCTCAGCAAGCGAGCAGCCGCAGACCCACGCCGTAGACCGCGCGGACACTGGGATCGGCAACTGCTATGTTATACTTGCAAAAAATAAAATGTAGGCTTAAACACTCACTAAAATTGAAACCATGGACAGTGAAAAGGAAATAATGCTAGAATTTTGGGAGGGCTGAATAGTGAAACGAAGGGAACAAATTGTTCAACAAACATAACACGTATAAACATTCTTTCTGCATAAGTCTTGCAGCTATTTAATTTACAGTCCCTGTGCATTCAGGCTGTGTCGCGATATATGTTTGCTCAAACGGTAATCGACCAAAAATAAACATAAATTTTTATGACTTGCCCCCCTCCCCCCTCTATCAACAAAAACCAAATCCTCTTCCAAAAATAAACGTCCCACATATTTTTGTAAAAAAAAACATAAATGTACACACACAGATCACCGAGGTTCGTTGTTTCGGAGAGATTCCATTATCCTGCCCGGATTGTGGAGAGGTCAAAATGCGACTGAAATCATTAATCCGACCCATTTGTCTGAACTCTCGCACCCCCACCTGGGGAGCTAAATCCCGCATGACACATGGTTGTTATCAAGCCGCTGAACTCTGCATCTTCGTTGGAAGGCTATCGAGACCGCAACCTGATGCTCCAGAGGACAAAGAGTTTTTGCCTCTTAAACCGAACTCCGAAAGACCGCAATATTCCTTAAAAATTACTTTGTCAATTTCAGTACTTAAAACATTGTTGCGTGTGGCATAAATGTGATAGGTCCGCGAAACATATGTCTGGATTCTGGGCTGAAAGTATACGTTCACCCTTCATTTAGCCACTAACAATGCAGTTATCACAGCAACCAAGAATTCAAACCAGCATTTAATTGTACACTTCACGTACGAGCCAACATACTACGAATACTTTATTATTAATTAAACCAAACAAGAATTTATGACAGCTATTTCCCTTTAGATGCTTCAGCCTATACGGTGAATCCAACACGCATTTCAATCAATAAGCACATAATTCGGTTAACCCATTTCTGCATATATCTTGCACTAGCATTTTCTAATCACGTTCTATCAGACAATCTCAAATTTTACTACCGTTAACATTTTTGTAACTGAAAACATACAATGTTCAATATAAAAATGTATTACGTTTATAACATGATTATACGACATGTAAGACCACTGCCAACAAATTTTTAACGTCAAGCTTAAAACGTCGGCCGATCCCAGTGGCCGAGCGGTCTAAGGCGTGGGTCTGCGGCCGCTCGCTTACTAGGATCGTGGGTTCGAATCCAGGCCGATCCCAGTGGCCGTGCGGTCTAAGGCGTGGGTCTTCGGCCGCTCGCTTACTAGGATCGTGGGTTCGAATCCCACCGGGGGCATGGATGTTTGTGTTGTGTTAGATGTATGGACGGTAGCATGAACCGTAAAGTGACATACAGGACAAAAAGGACTTCAACAGTACAAATGGATCAAAGGGGAAAACCCAGGAATTAAAAAAAAAAGGAAAAAAAAAAAAAAAAAAAAAAAAATCCCGCCTAGGGCATGGATGTCTGTCTGTTGTGAGTGTTGTGTGTTGTCAGGTAGAGGTCTCTGCGACGAGCTGCTCCCTCGTCCAGAGGAGTCCTACAGACTGTGGTGTGTCTAATGTGTGTGATCGTGAAACCTCGAAATGAGGAGGCCTAGGCACCCGAAAAGGGGCTGTTGAGCCATAGGAAAAAAAAAAAAAGTTTAAAACGTCATATGCTTAGGGCCATGGGTTCATCAGATAACGTCACCAAAAGTAAAGCTCCCACATACACACTTGACGTCGCCCTGATATTAATATGACACGCTGTGTGAAAACTGTTTCTACAAAATATATCGATGGGGCGGCCTCTAGTGAGGCCATGTTAAAATAAAATTTTCACTAAACTTCGAGAATTGGTCGAAACTGTCTTCGGATGAGGGGGCTCAGACATATGGACATGGCACTACAAATATAAATTACGAAATGAAAGCAGAACATTTTAACATATTTAGTGCATTCACGTACATTAAAGTGGACTGCTACGTTACATCCACACCTCAATACGTTCCGTCATTTAGGGAGGAACTTACTTTCAACATGCAATTAAAAGACAATGAATGATGGGCATATATATTCCCATAAACAGCTACAGACACTGACTGTGAAGTTTACAGTTGGCACTGACAGTGTTTTGCGCTGGGGAAACACGACCATGCCTTGCTTGTGACCAGTAACCGATGTATTCTAGATAAAAATTCATTTGGCTCAAGTGCAGTTGTGGTTTGTGCGTGTGGGATAATGCATTTATTTTCTGTAGTGGTCTGTGTGATTACAAATGTGCACATAGTCGACTTTAGGCTTGTTATAAACGAAAAAAAAACAGGTCAGGCAGTGATAAAAGCCCATGTTTTTGACACGAACTATAAGATTTCCTCCGCCCGTAGTGGTGAGTGTTAAGGGTCTCAGCTGAAAATGATACACGCATTAATTTAAGACAAAATTGTGAAGTATACGATTTAAAAAAAATGTATGTTACGTCCGCAGCAATATGTTACGACCCTATAAAAAGCTGTGTTAAACCGCTGAAGTACTTTCTGCAGTCCTTCAGAGTCACTGAATGTAGGTCATGGTCGTTTACGTCTCACATCAGTCACTGACCAACTGCCTAGTCACAGGTACTTGTGATTATTGCGTACCTCTGTTCAAACATTCACGTTAACATTATTGGGTGGAGTTATAACTCAGCCATTCTTGTTTGCATAGATGTTTAAACACAACTCCCCAATTATCGTAAAGACATACTAGTCTTACGACACAATATGTCTGGGAGGGGGGGGAGGGAGTGGGCTAGCGTATTCGGTACAGCTACTCGCTACGGGTTGGACGGCCCAGGGCTCGAACCCCGGTAGGGGGCAAAAGATTTTCTCGTCATACCTGTCCAGACCGTCTCTGAGGCTCATCCAGCCTCCTGTACAATGGTAACCGGGGCATTTTCCAGGGGCCAAAGCGACCGGGACATGGGGTTGACAACCCACCCCCATCTAGCGCCGAGGTTAAAGAAAGAGTACAGCTGTAACTCTACTCCGCCTCTGTCCCTCCTAAGGCATGTTATAGATTGACAGCTTTACCTTTACACAATACTGTATGTCTAAAACTGAAAAGTTGTACTTGAACAGGACATATATTCAGTGTCGCCCTACTTCATTCACAGAAATTTCAAAACCCTTTGATACTAACACGGGGGGGGGCACAAATTTTTCAAAAATCTAAGAGAAATCTCAAAATTCTAAACGCCAAAAGTGTGCAATGAAGCAAATACTATACTAAGAGCCAACAAATATTAGACGCCACCGTAAAAAAAAAATTATTTTGCCCGCGCAATCTGACGCCCGGGACTTGTGCACCCCTGACCTTGTGTATGGTTCATACAGTTCTTCGACATAAACAAAATTTCAAGAACGCAGAAAACTGTTTGGCCTATGCAAACATGAATTAATATTTCGGTACGTAGACGTTTGAAAATGAGAAGCGAGAAGAAGAATGGCAGCTTAAGTGATATTTGCAATACACATAACCGTGCAACAGTGTCTGAGGGATCAAAATATTAGGCATACATTAAAAGAAGGGCATAGCGGCACGAGAAAACGCACGAAGAATATAGACAAACTCAGCATCGCGTTTTGAGAATTATACACAACCGTGCGGCAACACGTGATTCAGGTTGGCTGGAAGACCAATACCGAGTGTAAACTCAGATTTCGTATAAATCTTCATGGCGAGGAAGAAAAATCCACACTCAGCCCACTTCTTCAATGCAGTCCTAAGATGCCTCATTTCTACTGTTTGATCAAACAGCTGTGATGACAATACAGACCGGGATGCAGGATTTCAGTTTCTCACAGCGGTGAGTGTAATTAGTCCTCTGTAAAGTGACAACGTACAGTGGATCCTCGAACTTCGAACGGTTTGATGTTCGAACAACTTGAAACTCGAACAAAAAATTCGAGGAAATTCCGGTTTTGAAACTCGAACAAAAACTCGAAAGTCGAACAAATAATCACGTGGTCGCTTTCTCTCTCTCTCTCTGCTTTTTGCCTGAGGATGTGGACGGAGCTAGTCCCCGAAACGTTGTATTCAAACGAGTTGACGCGGCTGTGCGCCCGAGAAGACTATATTGAGTCATGTCGCCGCGAAAGTTTTAAAACTGACATTAGACAGGTTTCTCTCCAAAGAAAAATCAAGTGGTGGTAATGTTAAAGAACCACAACTCTCAACTAGTGGATTCCAGATGAAAGAAGGGTAATTCACCTTCCAGTGAACAGTAATATGCCTCCTATTATTATTATTGATTATTATACAATATTTTTTATGTATGTACTAATAAATAAGAACATTCAATTATTGAAATTAAATATACTTGTTTTATCATTATGGTCTTTTGAAATAGGCACTTAAAATGTTTTATATTGGGTAAATTTTGGGGGTCTGGAACGGATTAATTCAATTTACATTATTTCTTATGGGGAAATTTAACTCGAAAGTCGAACAACTTGAAAGTCGAACCGTCTCCTGGAACGGATTGTGTTCGAAGTTCGAGGTTCCACTGTATAATCTGATAGCCAGCTAGGTAACAACGTGTCAGTGTAGATGGTAGTAGTAAAGGGTAAAGCAATCCCATTACAGTCTTGGACAATCCCTGAGGGTTCCAGGAGGTTGAGGCTCCCAGATTTCTAGAAAATCGGCACATGAAGGTGGGTAAGGTTGTCAGCCCTACGTACCGGCCGCCTTTACCCCCCAGGAAATATTCCTGGTACTCATTTCTGTCAGAGGCTGAGTCGAAGGTGGAAGTACTAGGGTCATCAAAAATGTCCGTATCTACCAGACTTCACGGCACATCACATTCCGGAAAACAGCAATCTTCATGGATTGATGAAGTTTTGAGAACAAATTAGCCTGCTAAGAAGAATATCGGGATCCAAAAACGTCGAAACATAAGAGTGTAAAAATTACAAACTGGCGTTAATACTTTTTGCACATCGCCTTACGCCGTTCGCGCGTTTAAAATAATGGAGAATTACATGGTCATGGTCATATCATATGCTTCACGTGACATAATAAGAAAAACGTACAGAAATTTGGATGTGAAACTAGGATGGAAGACGCATGTTGGGCTGACAAAACTGAAACTATAGAAATGTTAAGTCTAAAAAAAAAAAAGATATGAACACGTCAATTGAACTGGGGTAATTGTAAGGCAAGGTCCAATTGTGGCATTTTATAAACACGGCAATGAACCTTTCAAATTTCCTGACCATTTAAATAACCACTTTACCAAAGATGAACCAATACCACGGGTGTAGATATGGTAAAAAATCTACATTCCCACAAAAAACATTACACACAAACATCATAATTCACAATGACTTTACAAAAAACATTACAAACAAACATCACAATTTTACAAAAAACATTACACACAAACATCATAATTCACAATGACTTTACAAAAACATTAACAAACAAACATCATAATTTTACAAAAAACATTACACACAAAACATCATAATTCACAATGACTTTACAAAAAACATTACAAACAAACATCATAATTTTACAAAAAACATTACACACAAACATCATAATTCACAATGACTTTACAAAAAACATTACAAACAAACATCACAATTTTACAAAAAACATTACACACAAACATCATAATTCACAATGACTTTACACGTCAATAACACAATTAATTACAGTCTGTTCGTCGATAGCAAACAGCTGACGTTAGCAACTCCAAAACAGTCTGTTAGTAGCATAACAGTACTCATGAATATGCGACAAACGAGGTGTCATTATATCACTTGCACAACAATCACATGCCTGAGCGATGTGACGCTTCGAGCTACACACATTCATTGTTACATTCATCACTGAGTTTTAATTTTACACTGCTGCCAACCCTTACCCGCTACAAGCCAGCACAAATCCCGAACCTATTCACTATAAGAGACGAAACAGAATTGTCGTTACCCAGTGCATTCCACTGTGCCGTAAAAGGTAAAGTTCTCCTAGAACAGGCCATGAAGGCCCAGAGGGGGAGTAGAGGTATAGCTCTACTCTTTCTTTAACCTCGGCGCTAGATGGGGGTGGGTGGTCAAATCCACGCCCCAGCCGCTTTACCCCCGGGAAATAGACCGGTACCCATTGTATAGGAGGCTGTGTTGGCCCCAGGACCGGTCTGGACGGCTGCGAAAAATCTCGCCCCCACCGGGATTTTTTTTTTTGCTTGTCCGGGGTGTTTTCCCCTTTGATCCATTTTTGTACTGTTTAAATCCTTTTCGTCCTTCATGTCATTTTTCGTTCCATGCTACCGTCCTTACAACAAACACAACACAAACATCCATGCCCTAGGCGGGATTCGAACCCACGATCCCAGTAAGCGTGCGGCCGAAGACCCACGCCTTAGACCGCACTGCCACTGGGATCGGCATTCAATCCCCGGATCGTCCATCCCGTAGCGAGTCGCTATACCGACTGCGCTATCCCGGCCCACAACTGTACCGTATTTACCAAACATTCAAATACAGACTGCCAGGACTACTAACATTCAAAATCCGTTATTATATTTAACTCCTTGTCAAGCAAATAAATGAAGGGCCATTCTTTTAATTTCCAATACAACACAACGGAAGAGATTCAAACGAAAGGACTATAAAGAAGAGAGGTGAAATTAATCGGACTTATTCGGTTTTACCAACAAAATGCACACACAAAAAACTACATTTTTACAGTTTTATTAGTATTGATGTATACCCCTACACGTGTTTGAGTCCTTGGACCATCTTCAGGGGGCTAATAAGCTACTACACTTCAACTTGCATGTTAAAAGGGTTCAAAGAGCACCCTTGTCTCAGTAATAAATTTTAAAAACATTTGAGTTTGTAAAATTTTTTTGTAAAACTGTAAAAACTTATAATTTATCTTATAAGTTAAAGTCACAATTTAAAATATTTAAAATGTTTTAATTTAGCGGTGTTGGTCACTTGTGCACGGAATCGTGGTTTTTTTTTTTAAATTGTAGGCGTGTTGCTTCACGTGTTGTCGTATGGAGTGGTATGGGCTGAATGTCGTCTGGTGAACTTTGCTACGGGGGAATACACCCCGAATAGTGTGAAAAATGCCCGGTGAAAGCAATATAAAATTTCATCGGATTTAGTTAATAAGCGAGCACTGGGAAAGGGGGGAAGTTCTGAATGTGAAGGTTGGTGATACTGCGGGTGATGCGATGCATATTACAACGTACGTTATTAGCTTGGCATTGTCATGTATATTAGGTTGTGTACACATAACAGAGAGCAGCACTGGTATGACACAGTGTACACTCGTCGATGCCAACAAAAGCTATCGGCAAGATACAACATTCCAACCAGCAGCAAGTGTTTACTTTATCTGAATATTAAGATCCTGTACTTTAGTTAGAAAAACTTCCAACCACTTGACAATAACTAATTAACTCCATGCAGTACAGTCCTTCTTGATAAGCTAAGAGTTCCTCACCTAATCGAGAAATTCCCCGCATTTTATGGAACCCGATGGTTCATTACCGTGTTCACAACAGCCCGCTACTTGTGCCTATCCTGAGCCATATCAATCCAGTCCACGACCCTCCACCCGACTTACTTCTTGAATATGTATTCAAAAATATCCTCGCATCTACGCGTAGGTCTTCCAAGTGGTCCCTTTCCGTTAGGTTTCCCCACCAAAACTCAGTATGCACTTCCCCCTTGCCCAGCACGTGACCACCACTTGATAATGCTGTTACAAATGCATACTAAGTAGAGTTAATGTATTCCCAAATTTGAAGTTTCAAAATATTTTATTATTAACGAGCAATATTACATGTCGAATTAAAGGTAAGACGCACAAAGCCTCTGTACCCTTAATAAGACATAAGGACAAAAGCATGAATAGAGGACAGACAGGCCGATAGACAGAAGCAAAGACAAGACGGATAGGGAGAAGGACGGACGCACAGATACAGCGATGTGTGAAGTAAACTGAACATTCAATCTCCCGTACAGAGATGGACAGTTGCGCTGGTAACAACTGGCTAACGTCACAAGCAAAGAGAGTTACAAAGCGTAATACTCCTCCCATTAAGGGTAGGCATACATGCACACTGGTCCGTATCGGACAGAGGCACGACATGGAGACAAATTATTCTCCACAGTACTTATGTGGCATCGTTCACGCTTCAGCACCGAACGCAATGATGTTCGGAAATACCGTACCGGATTGCAGGAGAAAATATTTATCCACCCGGCAGGTGCGCTGATGGCTCACTGGTAAATTCATCGTACATTCCCTTCATAAATTAAGGTCCTAACATATCCAGAAGAGTAATGTTTTCCCTCATGGCGCAAAAGCCCCTAGTGGGACAGGTCCTCCTCATTATCGAGGCTTCACGATCACACTCAGACACACCACACTCGGTAGGACTCCTCTGGACGAGTGATCAGTACGACGCAAAGAACTCTGACAACACACGACACTCACAACAGACAGACATCCATGTCCCCGGCGGGATTCAAACCCACAATTCTAGCAAGCGAACGGCCACAGACCCACGCCTTAGACCGCGCGGCCACTGGGATCGGCCCAGAAAAGTAATAGGCCTGAAATTTCTTAAAGTTATCTGCAAATACCAAAAAAAATCATCATCGTATAACAGTCCACAAACACCGAACGAATCTCGCCATATGCACCCAGTACTTCGTCTATTCAATTTCTTCTTCTGTTCTTCTTCAATGAAAAAAAAACGTATGGAAGACAATTTCTTATTACGAACGGCTAACGTTATTCATTAACTGACATCCGCAATCAATTGAAATCAATCTGATGGCACAGTTCGTACTTAATACAATACTCATGCGACATTACCCTTCCTCCCGATACGATCCAGCGTGCAGTTACCCATACAATACCGCGTTAGTCAATGGAATTGTCGACACCATATTTCCGTGATTGTGTTGCATGTACCCGTAATCAAGAAACGCCTCTGGGTTTGTCAGAATGTTGCAGACGGTAATTAAATTGTAAAGATGCATCCAGGCAGAATTGCATAATGAATAATAACGACGATTTTTGGTCGAAAACATCCACTTACAATCGATTTACCCAATCTGAAGGCGGGGCACATTCAACGTATGACACAGTGATTAACGAAACTTCATACAGCCACGTTTCTTATGCACCAATGTCCGGGACACAGCATTCTCTCCAATTCCCCCTACTTCCAGAACCCACAGCGCAACGAGTAAGGCAAAGTCAATTAGGTTCCGTAAATCGAAACTAAAAGAATGGATTTTTACAATTAGGTTTGTTGTTGGAATTCTTGGGCAATCGCAGATCTCTAAAATTTCATGTTATCTGCACCGTATATTTTTATTGTATAAAGTTCTCTATAATTCATAATTACTAGCTAGTACAGACGACGAGCATCGAACGAAAATTTCATGACTCTAATTTTCCAAAACAATGGTACACGGGCAAGGGAAATTTGGAAATTAAAGTCTTCAATTCGCGGGGTAGAGTAGCTGGGCCCTCGTGAAGTAGCCTCGCTTATACACGTAGGCCCATACACCATTACGTCAATGATCGTGTGTAATTCAAACCAAGCAGGAATTATGCTTGAGAACACTCACAAAACACACTGCCTATCAATGTGACTACACAAAACACAGTCCTTGAAAAGCTGACAGCCATTCGGCTACTCAAGACATTCCTTGCCTTGTGCTTGAACTCGAAGATTCATCACCGTATCCACGTGATCTCACCACTGATCCCTGTCTTGATGTTCCAGACGAATCCAGTTCGCACCCACACATCACATTACTTCATAAACCATTTTAATATTATCCTCCCATATACGCCTAGGTTTGCTAAGCAGTTTCTTCCTTAAAGACTCTCCCATTAAAACTCTCTAAGCAACGTGCAGGTCGTGCCCCCCCCCCTCCCCCGCACATTACGTGCCCCGCCAGTCTAATCGGCTTTGATTGCATTGACTTAGTAATATGCCTTAATAATATTGTGAAGAGTACAAATAATGATGCTCATTCCGTATAACTTATTCATCCTTTTTTTCCTATGGCTCGACAGCCCTATATGGGCCTGGGCCTCCTCGTTTCGTCGAGGTTTCATGGTCACACACATTTGAGACACACCACAGTCGGTAGGACTCCTCTGGACGAGGGACCAGCCCGTCGCAGAGACCTCTACCTGACAACACACAACACTCACAAGAGACAGACATCCATGCCCCCGGTGGGATTCGAACCCACGATCCCAGTAAGCGAGCGGCCAAACACCCACGCCTTAGACCGCACGGCCACTGGTATCGGCAAACTTATTCATCCTTAGGTCCACATATTTCCTACAGAACTTCAAATATCTTAAGTCTTGTGGGTTTACGTATACTGCACATACTACTAACAAATATGAATCAACAAGTAATATATGACGGTAATATGGGAACCGTCAACCACAAATCACTTTGTAGTTTTTAGGAGCGTTCGCAAAATTGTGAAAAGAGAGTTACAGCTTCGTCATGTCTGTCCGTTCGCCGTCCGTCTGTCTGTCCGCATGGAACAATTCTGCTGCCACTGGACAGATTTTCATGAAATTTGATATCTGAGTATTTTCCGAAACGATTCCGAGCAAATTCAAGTTTCATTAAAATCTGACAAGAATAACGGACACTTTACATGAAGACCTATGTACATTTATGATAATATCTCACTGAATTCTTCTTAGGATGAGAAATATTTCAGACAAAAGTTGTACAGAAAATCAAACCACACATTTTACGTTCAATAATATTTTTTTCCGAAAATCGTGCCTTTTTGATATTATGTGGAAAAATATGCTCGAGCCGGACAGGCCACAGATGACAATATAATACGGCGCATGCGCTTTGCATTCTGGCTAAGGCTACAGACACACACTCAGAATATACAATACTTATTGCTTTTCCACGGCAACAGTGGTTACACGAACGCACCTCAATGTTACAGTATACGTATATTGCCAGTCTTGTTTAATACCAAATATACAAGTTTTCAAAATAAATCAACAGCTGTACGATCTTGCCAGACAACGCCATATAGTGCCACTTTCACGCACATATTCTAATACATCAGCTGAAGATACATTAGTTTAGGTTCGATCCCGGGTCGGTCCATTTGGGATTTGTCGTGGACAAAGTGGCACTAGGACAATTGTTTCTCCAAGTATTTCGGTTTTCCCCTGTCAATTTCATTCCACCGGTGCTCCATTAAATGGAAAAGCAGAAAAAAACATCATCTTCATCACAGGGTTGCAAATTAAGCCTTGAAGGCTGCGGTGCGTCCGTAGCTTCTGCTGTGGGGCCATTCAAAAAATAAAATAAATAAATAGATACAATAGTTTAAATCTTGACCGCAAAATTCCAAACCAGTGATACCTTACAGGCCTATTGCTTATGTACTCTGTTAGGAGATGAAGTCCACTGTGGCTCTGTAATTATATCTCAGACAATAAAACTGCACGAGCGCTGCTGCTGATCCAAGTGTGAACTTCAATTATGCAAACTAAACGACATCAGCAATTACGTCATATACTAGCTTAATATGGTAGCGCGCTCAACGGGGTATGAAGACGAGAACCAGTTGAACTGCTTCTCATGTGCCGTCATGTGCCGCCAACTTAATGCAGGAAACATTAACCTGTGTGGCAGCGGATGACACAGTTCGTTACGATGTGTACAGATTCGGGCAATTTAGGTGGAATCAAGCAGTATCCCTGTAGCTACGAAGACATATCACAAACCATGAACATATTCCAGCAGGAAAAAAGGACGGCCGCACTGATGTTTCGAAAATACATCTCTTTTATACCTGCAGTCACGTCAGATAAATCTGTTGATTTAATCTGTTAAAACACGGGGCTTAACAGTGATCATTATGACGCTGAAAAGGCTCATATAAATGTACTGGTTTTACAACACAAGGCCGCTTTTAGTCTCGTACACAGTGCGAGTCAACTGTGAAACTTGTCTATGTTGTGGTCCACTCAAGCACGCTGATGACGTAAGCCACTAAAACCTATCTATGTTGTGTTTCCACTCAAAGCTTTCTATGCTGTAGTCCACTCAAACAGTCTATGTTGTGAGTCCACTCAAACACGTTGATGCTGTAAGCCACTCAAACCCATGCTCCAGATCCACTCAAACCTATCTATGTTGTGGTCCACTCAAACAGTCTATGTTGTGATTCCACTCAAACACGTTGATGCTGTAAGCCACTCAAACCCATGCTCCAGATCCACTCAAACCTATGTTGTGGTTCCACTCAAACCCGTCGACGCGGTAAGCCACTCAAACTTATGTTATGGTTCCACAGGAACCTATGTCTGTTGTGGTCCACTCAAACCCTTCAATGTTGTGGTTCCACTCCAATCTGTCTTCTGTGGTCCAATCAAACGCATCTATGCTGTGGTCCACTAAAATCTGTCTATGTTGTGGTTCCACTCAAATCTGTCTACTGTGGTCCAATCAAACGCATCTATGCTGTGGTCCACTAAAACCTGTCTATGTTGTGGTTCCACTCAAATCTGTCTTCTGTGGTCCAATCAAACGCATCTATGCTGTGGTCCACTAAAACCTGTCTATGTTGTGGTTCCACTCAAATCTGTCTACTGTGGTCCAATCAAACGCATCTATGTTGTGGTCCACTAAAACTTGTCTATGTTGTGGTTGCAATCAAATCTGTCTACTGTGTGGTCCAATCAAACGCATCTATGCTGTGGTCCACTAAAACCTGTCCATGTTGTGGTTCCACTCAACTCTGTCTACTGTGGTCCATTCAAACGCATCTATGCTGTGGTTCTACTCAAACCTGTCTATGTTGTCCATTCAAACCTGCCTATCCTACGGTTCCACTCAAACTCGGCCAAATTAAACAGTGACCAAATTACCCAAAATGTCAACATTTCCTGTTTTTGTGTGTGTCTATAGTGACAACGTTCTTAAGTGCTTACTGTCTTTTGTTAATGTTGCCTCCTAGCTATGGTTTTCGAAACACTGCCATTCTTTATGAACCTCAAAACTACTGGCCACACCGCTTAACCATGTAAAGACTGAAATTCATTGACATTATACAGAGTGGCGCAAGTCACTTGGCACTCGATGTTCAACAACACGAAGGCCGTATACATGATAATTCCTTACGTTAATACATAGCTTTGTAAGACAGTATGTGCAAGCATTCTGGAGACAACGCGTGAGTGCAGGACAAAACTTTTAACATTTCAAAAAAGCCAATAAATGGAAATATTGTGTCCGTAAGGCTCCATTAAAATGTTACCTCTCGTGTTGAGTGACTTTTACGTCACCCTGTACGTAAATATTCAGTTCGTACGTAACAGATAACAGTCTGGAAAAAAATGCGGAATTTATTGATGTTACAGCAGGTGGTACGCATAGTAACCACTGGTATTTAAAGTGTTCATAAATCAATGGACGTACAAGAAGTGAATATGAAACAGACATTTCTGCTTATGAATTTTAATGACATATCAAAAGCAAGAAAGATATAGCTTGCCCATGCTAAAGTGAATAGCAGAAAAATGCCGCGTTTTGTAGATCGCTATCGATCTATCGATCATAAAGAAACAGCAGAAAGAGTATTTAGCAGGTAGACCCACGTACAACGGAAAGACGAATGGAGAGGTTTTCATCTGTATACTGCTATGAAAATCATACTTCAGTGTGACAAATACAGAAAGCTAAAATATCCAACTGCAAAACCACAGCATGAAATGCAAAAAAGTTGCAAAAGACAGCTGGCCGAGTTCAAAAGGGTTGTCCATGTGTAAATTAATGCTGTGCTATTTCCGCAAAAATGCAGCCAATCATGGCAGGTGACCGTCGTACATATTTAACTCTATTAAATGTCAGTACGTCACTAACACAGGAATAAACGCGACTAAATACCTACCACATTACAGCGCAGCCATCAAGAGTCGGTCCGAGTTGACTGCAAGTGTCCGACTCTTCCACCATCGCTCGCTCACAAAAACAAACAAGCTACGACTGAACCGCAAATTGTACGTAAAACGTCACGCCGACAAGTTGAATGTTGGCCATCTTTTTTTGCGGGTGTTAAAATGCTTTAGCTGCTTGAGTGAGGGAAGGGCGAAAGAAAGAAAGAAAGAAAGAAAGAAAGAAAGAAAGAAGTTGACTGTATTGGAGTTTGTATTTTTTCAGAAATTATTTCGGCCTCTGTGAACCCTCCTCTGCCTCCTTCTTCCGTTTTCGGTAGTTTTCTTGCTTTTGTGCGTTAGTTAGTCTCGGCATCGTGAACCTGTAAAAAACAGCGCCGAGGTGACCCACCTATGTGTACCGAAATGTAAGACGTTAGATGGTGAGAGTGTGAAAATCGTAGGTGATTTTGACATGGCCGCCATTTTGGCAGATTTCAAGATTTTTCGATGATTCTTTTTTTAGCGTGTAGGCATATTCTTTACCTTTCAAACTATGTATCGTTCTTTATTCTGTAATCACCGTGCATTTTTTCACAGTCACTATTTACATACACCAACTGGATGCAACTTTATTTAAAAAACTGTATAGTTTTTTAAAACATATTTAAAAACTTTTTAAAACCCGACAAATGTTTCGGCTCTTATAGAGCCATCTTCAGGGGTTTATTGTCGTTAAAACTGCGAATCTATGTATCGTTCACTGCTGTAGTCGAAGTTGGCGCGAGCACTGTGAAGAAACGTAGGTAACGCGAAAGTCTGACACCGCGAGCGCCGAGGTTACCCACCTATGTGTACCGAAATGTAAGACGTTTTACGTCAAAAACTCACTGTACGCAGACATTCCAGACGCTGTCAACCGTCGCATTAGAGTCAATTACGGACGCCCAGCGGCGACAGATAAATTTGCGGAAGGGGGCCTCGTCAGAAACCGCCTTCATAAACGAGATACTGTTAAGATAGGCCGCTATATGTAGCTACATGCATGAGCTCACAGATATAGCACCTCATTTTCACCTCGTGATCCAGGAAACCCATTTCCTAGGCGACACAGATTTTTCATTTCCTTCGTATCTCAGTATGAACGTGACGTTACGGGCTGTGCCCCGTTCCCTTCCCCCCCCCCCACCCCCCTCTGTTCCATACGACTGTAAAGTAACGTTTCCTAAATCGGTAATTTTCTTCAACACTTCTGTTGCCAACGACGCAGCGCCAAGATTTTACGAGGGACGTGAGGTGTTATTATATTTAGGGAAGATGCATGTTCAACCCACTTCACATAATCCACTTTGATGCTCCTGTAAAAAAAAATAACAGATATAGGCTAAATTCAACGCTTTGCAGACGAAAAAAAAAACATTCTTGTAGGGACCTATAGTAACCATATACATACCAGGTACATATAATAACCACTGGGCTTTAAAGAATTAATATACATTGTACATAATCCAGTCCGTACAGCTCAGTAAACACACTCCGTCTCGATTATAAAAACCAGCACAGCAACACGAAACAAAATAGCAGGTGTAAGGGCCGAGATTTGAATCAGGCACCTTTTGAATACACATAAAAAATTGATTCCTCTTTGCCGAAGTAACTGTGTATGCAGAGTCTCTGTGCTCAGCATCGAACTCCTGCTTTTTGGATCTCAGCATTAATTAACCATTGGAAGTACGAACTGAAATGGTGCCCAAGGTAAGAGTTCTCCCTAGAACAGGTCATGAAGGCCCAGAGGGGGAGTAGAGGTATAGCTCTATTCTTTCTTTAACCTCGGCGCTAGATGGGAGTGGGTGGTCAACGCCACGCCCCGGCCGCTTTAACCCCGGAAATGACCCAGTACCCATTGTACAGGAGGCTGGGTAGGCCCCAGGGTCGGTCTGGACGGGTGCGGAAAATCTCGCCCCCACCGGTATTCGATCCCCGGACCGTCCAGCTCGTAGCTAGTCACTATACCGACTACGCTATCCCGGCCCAAAGTACCACTTTCATAAGACACAGAAAAACCCGACATGACAGAGCACACTGTGTAGATACTTGCGTCATGTCTCGTTAACACACGCCGAGTTACAATTTTATGCTACGAAAGAACAGGATAGTGCTTGCAAATAAAGTACAAAGAACGGTCTTTTATGTTCAGTAGCGAACGTTCCGTCTTATTTTACAACAGACGAAGAACACTTTTGATTATTACATTATAATAAATGTGGGTCAGCTGGCAGGTCGAGATAATTTTACGTAATCTTCTGGATCAAACCTTCAGTCCTGATCGATATATTTTAATCGATATGGACCATATGCTAGCTCTAGATAACCGAGTCTCCTAATCTGAACCATCAATTCAGCCCTGATAAACATGCGGGCCGGCTGACGGCTCTAGACAATTGAGTCTTCTCTTCTGTATGAAGGCTTTATCCCAGTTCTGATCAAAATATTTTGTATTCATACAGTAACTCCGTCGTAACGAGATTATCTCAGTTTGACCCGTTTCTTCTGTCAATTCACAGCACGCGCTTACAGTTTTCTGAATAACTAATCAGAAAGTGTCAAGTCATTAACATAATTATAATTAACAGGAATTAAAGTAACGGTTATTTACAAACCTTCAAGTACAAACTTCTTAAATAACTATTTCAAAACGATGTTCGATATATTACCCTTGTTTTGCATTAATTATAATAATGGTGGCAAATAGTGCAATATGTTACACGTATTTTTTTTCCATGGCGCAATAGCCCCTAGTGGACCAGAGCCTCTTCATTATCGAGGCAGGACTCCTCTGGACGAGTGACCAGCTCGTCGCAGAGACCTCTACCTGACTACACACAACACTCACAAGAGACGGACATCCATGCCCCCAGCGGGATTCGAACCCAAATTCCCAGCAAGCGAACGACGGCAGACCCACGCCTTAGACCGCGCGGCCACTGGGATCGGCATGTTACAAGTATATACGAACATATATGGTTTTAAGGTTTGAATTTCGGTTATAAACAGACACTTTATATGCTGCATAACTGGCCCATTGTTAAAGTCCTAAATAAATTCATATAACATTGAAATTTAAAGTTGTTGTATTTTAGGATGCGAAGTTTTTAGTCTGAAAGATGGCGATCATGTTCTGGGTAAACTTGCTGCCTTCGTTTTTCTGGCAGGGCGTGAAGTCAATCTTAGTTCTGTAACAAACGTCGGAGAGAAATGTCCTAATTCTGTTAAAATTTTTAACATCACTCTTTCATCAGTAAACATAATATTTAATAACAACATGACTCACAGCCGTGAAGTAGAGCTATGTATGACGATTTTGCCAGAGGCGTAGATAAGGCCCACGCAGATACCACGGTGCGGGAACCCAGTGGGTCAGAGAGGCCTCAAAACATATATTTTTTTTTCCTATGGCTCGACAGCCCTTAGGGGGTCTAGGCCTCGTCATTTATCGACGCTTCACGATCACACTGACAGACACACCACACTCGGTAGGACTCCTCTGGACGAATGATCAGCCCGTCGCAGAGACCTCTACCTGACAACACACAACACTCACAAGAGACAGACATCCATGCCACCGGTGGGATTCGAACCCACAATCCTAGTAAGCGAGCGGCCGCAGACCCACGCCTTAGACCGCACGGCCACTGGGATCGGCCCCCAAAACATATAGAACACTAAAATTTGTTTTGGGTTCTTTCGGACTGGGTTAACATTCTTTTGACAGAAGGCAGTATTTTGGATCCCTCTCATGAGGTCTAGGGGTAACTTCGCTAGTAAGTGGAAGGGGCCCCCGACTATCGAATGACAGGCGGGGCCCCCCACCAGTTATGTACGACACTGTATTTCATCTTTACAAGACACAGCCGGATGTTTAAAACACGCTTACAAACACATGCACAAAACGATAAAGACAAAGAGATCAAAACATGTAGTTACTATAACGACGATACAATATCACTTCCACGCATTTTATTATTGGCTTCGTTTTACATTTCCTCAGAATATACAGTTTTATGCCGCTAATATCCGATAATTATAACAGGCTTATTTCAAAGCTTTTTTTTTTTGCGCCTCACAAAATATTGGTCTAGTCAGATTTCACAGTATTTATTTCATAATTTAAAAACTGACGCCAAATAAAACCTTACAAAAGATGTCAGACTAACGTGACGTCAACAAAATTAACCTCCTACAGGGAAGTTTTAACTACGTGTGCCACACGTCATACCAACAGCATTTCCCTAACACATTTTGTGGCGCTGTTTTATTTATCAGATTAAAACGTAACACGTAATTTCATGCGATCATGAAGAATACTGTCTTGTGGGGATGTAACGCCTCGCTGTCTTCGTACTTTACCCTGAAAAAGGAGGCAGCAGGTTCCTGCTAAATGTCTGTAGATTTATACCAATTCACGCCTTCACGTCCAAGAAGAGAGAAATTTTTAAAATTCAGATCCTTTCCATGAACACCACTGACTATAAAACACAGATGCGGTGTGTTTCACGTTGTGTTCACCGTGCATCTTGACATTAATTTTCAGTTTTTTAACCAAGGAATGTACTTTTTATTTTCGTATTTTGTTCATTTCACCCTACATATGTTTTGGCCGTGACTCGACCATCATCAGGGGTACATTGATAAGTTCACTTCACTGTTCACTGGTCCATTCGGTATTATCACAGAACCTCAAACAGTGTAACGGTTCTGTGATAATATCAAATTGACCAGTGAACAGTGAAGTGAACTTATCAATGTACCCCTGATGATGGCCGAGTCACGGCCGAAAAATATGTTGGGTGAATTGAACAAAATACGAAAGTAAAAAGTGCATTCGTTGGTTAAAAACTGAAAACAGATGCGGTGTGTTTGCTAAGAGATAAGAGCCTTTTAAGATACTACACAGATAAGTTTCGCGTTATGAATAGTTCAAAAAGAAAGAACGGTATTGTATTTCTTTATGTAAGAACAAGTCTATGCTTTCGTGCAGCGTCGCGACCATCTTCAATTGACCCATGCACAGAGAGTAGAGAGGCGTTTGACTGAAGTAGACAATCTCACATCACATAGTCTATAGAATATGCGTACACTGCGCCTATATGCTTCTATTTCTACTGTGTACTGTACCACCCGACACCTCCCGTTCTGCACTAACAGGTGTGTCACTCGTATATGCAGTTGGTACCACGACAGCGTAAAGACGAAACTCTCATGGGAAATGAGACAATTCAGGAAATATGCAGAACGCACGAGACAGGGAAGAAACAGACGGAATGGGGAAAAAGGGACGGGGAGACAAGATAGAAACACCATGGGGATAACAGCTGAAATAGGGAAGCCCTGGATACGCTGTGTTTTCTTTCACAGCATTTCTCCCATTTGGTGTCTGCAGATAAAAACCTTTGAATTTTAACGTAGAGAAGATGCAAGAACGTTACGTGCGACGATACGTAGCCGGAAATTCTTCCGCGGAGATAAGGAGGCACTGCAGTTCCTCTACTATTATACAGGGATACAGAGCGATTTCACAAACTACAAGATACTTGAAAGTCATAAGCACAAAACCAAGCAGAGCCGTGCATAAATTTACGTTCCTTCTTGGCAATTTGCACGTTTCATGCAAGATTAGAAGTAGCTTAATTACATTCATGTATACATTTCGCAAAAACGAAACTCGGGAAGGGGCCTACAGTCAGAATTTGGTAAGCTATTTTATAGACTAAAGTTGAGAAAAAAATGTTCTTAGACACCAGAATGGATGCGAACAGCGCGGTAACTCCTCTTCGCATTAACTAACTAACTCCATGGAGCAGAGTCCTTCTTGAGAAGCTAACAGGTCCTCAGCTAATCAAGAAATTCCCCGCGTTTTATGGAACCCGAAGGTTCATTACCGCACTCACAAGAGCCCGCCACCTGTCCCTATCCTGAGCAAAGAATCAGTCCAGGTCCGAGGCTCTGTATAGTGTTTCGTAACATGGTAATTTTTTACGGTGAGGAGTTGTTAGCACCTCGCCCAACCCCCAAGCTGGAGGACCACCCCTTGTCGGCTGTCCGCGACTGCATATTCGCAGCCACCCTCCATATCCAGAGGCCGTTCCTCCATCCGCAACCCGAGGACGCGCCATGCCGTGGTGACAGGGACCCACTAATCATGGCCTCTTCGCATTGCTAATCTGAATTTATCAGAATCTCATATTGGCCTAACTTTATTCTGTATTTCAGCACACACTGTAGTACAAAGCCTTTTAAAATCCAACGATAGTGCATCTGAGATACAGCATAATAAATTCGTTTCCCCAGACTCCTCAACCGACCAATTCTTAACTAAATGCCAGTCAACAACATACACTTTAACCTGATGGGAGACACCCCGCAGTGCTTATACATCTAATTAGTCAGTAAATCACCGTCGCTCACAACTGTAACGACAAGCTACAGCTACATGTTTCAGTCCCAGCATGCAATAAGCAGGCTATGCATAAAAACGTTTAACAGGAAAATAAAACATGAACATCATGTACATACTTCATGTCAGATATCACGTTGTTAGGCGCGTTCGCAAAATTGCGAAAAGCGATTATTAGCTTCGTCATGTCTATCTGTCTGTCTGTCTGTCCGCATGGAACAACTTGGCTCCCACTGGACGGATTTTTATAAAATTTGATATTTCAGTATTTTTCGAAAATCTGTCGAGATAGTTCAAGGTCCATTAAAATCTGACAACAATAACGGGTACTTTACATGAAGACCTATGTATATTTATGGTAATATATCGCTTAATGTTTCTTAGAATGAGAAATGTTTCAGAATAAAGTTGTAGATAAAATCAAAACATATTTCATGTTCAATAACATTTTCCCGAACATCGTGCCTTTTGGACATAATCTGGAAAAATATGCTCGAGACGAACAGGCCACATGACAATATAATACGGCGCATGCGCTTTGCATGCTGGATAACTAAGGCTACAGACACACACTCAGAATATGTAATACTTATTGCTTTTCCACTGCAACAATAGTTACGCGAACGCGCCTCATTGTTACGTTATAGTACATTGCCTGTCTTGTTAGTATATGAATACTGTTTTCTCTAGTAGCTTGGTTTATAAAAGTTGTGATATTTTAAGACTGACTAATGTCAAGCCTTAAAATATCAAATGATTTTAAAACGTTTTTCTTGACACTCCAGATAACTTTATAGTTTAAGTTCCTTGAAGTTATTAATAGTTAAAGCGGTAAGTTTACGCTTCAAACATAGCGACTAATTTTTTTCTCAACTAACAAATTCTGAAGACGTGCTTCGCTCCATGCAGGTACATCATATTGCAATACCAAGAAACGGGTCTGTACATACAAAATGTGTGCTACCATTTCACTGATTCTGCTGTCTTTAAAATATGTATGTACTTTTAATGTAAATTCATATGTTTAATGTCCAATACGAAATGGGAAAGTGTAATACACAATCCTCTTTTCTTCTGGAACGCAAATTACTTTTAACCATTCGAAGAATGAAGTTAAGTCTAACATAAACAAGACAGGCAATGTACGTATAACGTAACATTGAGGCTCTTTCGTGTAACCATTGTTGCCGTGGTAAAGCGAGAAGTATTACATATTCTGAGTGTGTGTCTGTAGCCTTAGCTATCCAGCATGCAAAGCGCATGCGTCACATTATATTGTCATCTGCAGCCTGTTTGGCTCTACCATATTTTTCTATATTATCTCATAAACAGCACGATTTTCGGGAAAAGTTATTAAACACAAAACGTGTGTTTTAATTTTCTCTACAACTTTTGTCTGAAATATTTCTGATCCTACGAAGAATTAAGCGAGATATCATAAATGTACATACGTCGTCACGTAAAGTACCAGTTTATTCTTGTCAGATTAAAATCGGATTAAAATGAAACTTGAATTTTCTCGACAGATTTTCGATTAATACTCAAATATCAAATTTCATGAAAATCCGTCTGATGGGACACCTGGTTGTTCCATGCGAATAGACGGACGGACAGATATAACAAGGCCAACAATCGCTTTTCGCAATTTTGTGAACGCGCCTAAAGCCCGAGTTCCTACCTCACAGAGAACACACTACGTTTCCAACCGGTTCATTAATCGCCGTTTGTTCCGAGAATCACACGAAACGCACAAGAACATCGTGTGGACAAAATGCAGTTTTATACACGTCATAGCAGGTGGTGCGTACACTTACCACCGGGCTCTAAGCGGAGAAATACCAACAAGCAAAAGGCCCTACTTAGATGGAGCTGCTGTTTAAGCTACTCTAAGCCTCTATATTATAATTTAAACACAGCAACTGTGCTGAGTGTCACGGGAACTGAACGGTAAGATGAATGCGCTTAGCCTCCAACCTGTGACACTAACAAGGCAGGTTATTCACTGCGATCACAGATGTCGAGGACTAAAACAGGCCTACTGTCTCGCAATACAACACTACGCATAAAGAGTCTTTTAAAAGAAACCCATGACACTTTGCTCTTTCACGACAAAACTCCTCTCTATGCAACACCATACATAGAAGATGACATCGCCTGCTGCATTTGCATGACAGACCTACTGAAATTCTCTGCACGACCTCTGGGCTCAGCTCATTTCTTCCTACCGATTTATCACTTCACTGAAATCCACGTGTAGACAGACTACCTCCACTGAGGTGTCTCCACACACACTCAGCTCATGTTATGTGGGTCCCTCTCACCACGCCCAAGCACGTCCTCAGGTAGCTGATCGAGTAAATGGCCTCAAGATATGGAACACAGTCGTGTACAGCCGATAAGAGGTGGTCCGCCAGACGGACTGGGCGATAGGCTAACAACTATGCAGGTTACGAAATGTTACAGTGCCCAGAACTTGGACGGATACGTTGGACAACACTACAATGTCGGCTCTACTGTATGGGTGTGAAACTTGAGTCTCTTACATCAGGGGATGAAAATAGGTCCAAGAAAGAGAAGCAACACAAAGGTGAAGAAAATTGCATAAAGAGTAGCGTCATGATTTGTTGTCCTCAGCAAACATTGTTAGGGCTTATGGCTCGTAAGGAGACGAGATATGCATGCAGGTGTTGGTGGGAAAAACTGCAGGGTAAAAGACCACGTGAAAGACCTGCGAATAGATGGAAATATATTAAAATGTTTCATAAAGTAGCCTGGAAGGGTGTGGACTGGATTAATCTGGCTCAGGATGGCGACAAGTTGCGGGATCTTGTGAACACTGTAATGGTCTCCGAATTCGTTAAATCTAGGGATTGTTTCTATCGTATGTATTGGAACTTAAAACATTTAACACACTACGTTTCGGGGAAAAGATCGGCCTTCTTCTTCAGTTTTATTTTTTTTTTCCAAAACAAAACGTTGCTAAATAGTAACTATTTACATTCTGATTAACCACGGACTAAAGTCAAAATCGATGAACATAACACATTTCCATAAGTTTAAAAACGATATCTATTCAAATCTCACTAAACATCAGATACATGAAATACATCACTGTGCACTTTTTGGTCACATAAATACATGACACGCCCTGTTATTCTATTTCTTTAAAGTCTTCCTAACTTTTTTTCGGACACAAATCCTGCATACATGTGTTATCTCCCAAATACATGTCACGTGATTCTCCCTTCTCCCATCAGGATCTCCTAGATATTGCAATTAGCAGCTGCAGTATGCATTAGGTGTGCAAGAGAACTCGCCTCGAGTGACTGACTAAAACCATGAAATAAAATTCTGTCATGATACCGAACTTCCGGAGGTACTTTACGAGCGACGTTTGATCATAGGTGAAGGTAAAATCAAAGTTGTCCATGTGCCATGAAAGCATGTAGGCGGGAATGGAATTACAGGTCCACTCAGTCGTAACCACGGCACTAAATGGGAGTGAGCGGCCAATCACAATTATGTCCGGGAAGGAGTGCCGGGTACCTTTTAAACAGGAGGATGGATGGGCCCCACAGCCGGTTTTGATGTTTTGGAGCAGCCAAAGCTCTTCCTACTGCCGTGATTCGAACCCCGGACCTTCCAGCCCGTAGCCTACGTCGTTCGGTCATAGCCAGATCATTAATAGCGTTTAGGCGTTTGTTTCGTAAATTCGGTAGCAGCTGGAGAACAACACAATGCTGCCACTCTATGTAAGGCTGTGGGTCATATTAATGAGACACGCCAGTTTATCTGAAGTAGCCTCAGAAGCCTCCTGAATAGACCGAAAACCGATCTTTATTAAACCATAAGTACGAGTATTACATATTACGAGTGTGTGTCTGTAGCCTTAGTTATTGGGCATACAAAGCGCATGCGCTGTATTATATTGTCATCTGTGACTTGTCAGGTTCTACCATATTTTTCCACATTATTTCATAAACGGCACGATTTTCAGGAAAAAAAATTATTGGACATAAAATGTGTTTTGATTTTCTACGCAACTTTTTTTTTTCTAAACGTTTCTCATTCTAAGAAGAATTCAGCGACATATTATCATAAATCTGCATACGTCTTCATGTAAAGTACTCGTTATTCGTCATATTTTTAATATCACTTCAATTTGTCTCCACAGATTTAAAAAAAAAAGTTCAAATATCAAATTTAATGAAAATCCGTCCCGCGGAAGCCGAGTTCTTCCATGCGGACAGACGGACGGACATGACGACGGTAATACTCGCTTTTCGCATTTTTGGGTACGGGCCTAAAAAGATGCATGTCCTTTCATAGGAACCGGACATGATTCCTTTTCCAATTGACTGATTAAATTTTAGTAAATAGGGTATCGTAAATTTCATTTATGAGTGGCTTCACACCAAACAACAATCAGGAACGTTTTATTCCAAAACTGCACACAATAACGTACCTGTGCCTGACGGTCCACAAACAGTGACGATTAACAGACCTCATGTTGTTTCATCCAATGAATCCCGATACCGTCTCAACCGATCTGTAGGTCGGACGACGCTCGAAGGAAGAAATTAGAAAAGGCAATGAAGCAGCATGGAGATGAGTCTCAAATTGTGTACGAGAGAGGAAGAGAATGTTCCTGACAAATGGCGTTCCCTTGTCAAGTTGGCTGCTTTCTGCAGACGACCCCGCTGGCATACAGATTAACTCCGTCGATATTGTCTGGCAGTAGTGCTTAACCGTCAATTACGGAGATAATCAACACGACAGTATGCACGAGGTAATGACTTGTATTTGGAATGACGTAACAGTGATACCAACAGTGCTCCGCCCCAAACCTAATAGCAGTAGCAGGAAGTTTGTTCAACTTGTAATGTACAACGCGATCAGTGAGCTGGGGTAAATTGGTTCGGTGTTTTCGTTAAGTACTAAGCATCATTAATGCACGTAGACTGTGTCTGAAAATCCCGTGTACTTCTAAAATCCATGAAGTTAATCAAAGTTGTGGCTCAAGTTCAAGGCGCTGCACTGGATGCACCACTGTAATTTTCTTCTTCACCGCCAAATCCGATGAACTCTATCAGTCACAATATATGGTTAACCCAGGATTTTATTCGCTAACCTGAAAACTTAGATTTAGATTTAAAAGAATCGCTAAATTACAACTGTAATTGAAAACTGACGATACTAAATACTTTCTTAGTGTTTCTTTCGGATTTCATTATTAGTCTCTAGCCCAGTTAGCTAAGTTATTAAATCAAGGGCGATAAGATACGCGAAAGGGGATATGAAAAATGCACGCAAAATTTTGAGCAAGGAATGCTAAAAAGAAAAAAAAAATGGCAAAATCTTATTACAAACCATGTTCAACTTTGCGCACCTATAGAACTAGGAAATTTCTTGAACAACTGATTGAACATCTACTGATCGAGGCACATTAAGCCGTGTACAACTGAGTTTTTTTTTACATGGTGAAGGGCCCCGCAGCAGATGCTACGGACGCACCACAGCCTTAAGGCTTTTTGTGCAACCCTATGATGAAGATGAGCAGTTTTTTTTACCAAGTTCTACAAGTAATGGAGCACCAGTGGAATGAAACTGACAGGGGAAAACCGACAACTCGAGAAAAAACCTGTCACAGTGCCACTTTGTCCACCACAAACCCCACATGGACTGACCTGGGATCGAACCCGGGCCTCCGCAATGGGAGGCCGGCGGCTAACCGCCTGAGCCATGGCACGGCCTCATAACTGAGTTACTTACATATAACATTTCAAAGAAAAATATAAAATGAATAAATCAAATCTACTAGTCGACAAAGGGGCTGATAACCCAGATGCAGGTCCCCCCCCCCCCCCCGAACATGACCAGAATAACAATACTACCTCCACCGAACATTTTTACGAATACGTGTGCTGCATCCACTTTTATGGTTAAGGCAAATAATCGATACTGTCGCAAGAAGAGACAGTATTAGAATCGAGATTGGCTCTGCTGTTTACAGTTGGTGACAACGGGCAGCATTTCAATAATATGGAAAGATTACGTTCCCTTAATACCAGATTCAAGAGAGAGAACACAATTTGACGTACTGTGCATCACAGTTAGAAGAGTGTGAATACGAGGATCGACTGGCTAACCGCAGTCTACGTGATTTGTAACTCTGAGCACAGAACAGCGACCACCATAACAAGTAATGTCCCTGTTACACGCCAGGAAGGCGTTACGGGGACTGGAGGTATAGCTCCACTCTTCAACCTTGATAGTTGGAGGTAATTAGTTAGCCTAAAGCCCCGGCTGTTTTATCCCCTAGGAAGCAGACCCGGTACCCACTGAACAGAATAGCTTCCATCATAGAACAAATAGAACAAATCTTACTTACGCCGGTAACAAACTGTCGCCCTGTACACTGTTTGGTCACTATAATGATTACGCTATCCAGGCTACTCGTTTTGACAGAATCGTATGTTAACAACGCGTTTACAAGTGCAAGGAGAGGCCTATTAGAGTAGAATAATGTTGGCAGACGAACATGAAGAGTGAGTACAGTTCGGGTCCCAGTTTTGTGACTCTCTAAGGAATGCGAGCCAGACTTATCTTAACGCATATTTGATAATATTCATTCCGTGCATTATTTCTACATTCAATCACATTTACCACAAAATGCACACAACAGGATTATGCAAGTTTTACAAACTCCTACACGTTTCGGCGCAGTGACCGACGATGGCGCAACGGTGCCGAAACATCTTAACGCATACTTACCCTATATTTCCCCCGCGTCTGCGGTCGCAGAGGTGAGTAACGGACTGTATGTTACTTGGCAGGGCGGAACTGCGGCCAGTTTCAGGGCGCTACACTGGAATTCGCCTGCAGAGATCCAGAAAACTGAAGGAAACGTCACGGACATGATTCCAATCGGGTAACGCCCAAATAAAAAAGTCGACAACGTTCACCACACCGATCAGTTGCGAGACAACTTGTGGGAAGTCCTCATTATGTTTCATGAAGTTTTCTTCAGACACTCTCAGTAGGCATACTACAGTGTAAAAGTTGCTTCTGATTCAAAAGCCTGATATTTCTTCATCCATATCACTCGCCTCAGGTGCCAATAACACGTGGGATTGGTATAACACGTGAAACGCTGACCCTTTAAAGCAGCGGTCGCCAACCATTCGGACCTCACGGACCACTAAACTCACAATTTTGAATCCCGCGGACCACTAACATGAATTTTTTTTAAAAAGGTACAAACATCTATAAAATAATGACCATAAAAGTTCCATTTTATTAATATGAAATGCACTTGTTTAATTATAACAAAATTATTAGTGTGATATTTGTTGCTGCTTGTTTGAAATAAGTATAATAAACATAAAAATTGCAAATAATGTCCAAATTTCTCCACGGACCACCAAAATTTTCTCGCGGACCACCGGTTGGCAACCGCTGCTTTAAAGCACAGGTTTATCTGATCATTCGTAACCATTCAGTTCCTACCACGAACAGAACACATTCATCTCCATTACGTACACCAACCAGTTAATGCTGAATAAGAAAAGAATCGCCGTTTATTGTTACACGAACATGAAACACGTAAGTACACTACGACAGCAAAATTCAGAGTTCTTTATTGTTACACGAACATGAAACACGTAAGTACACTACGGCAGCAAAATTCAGAGTTCGTTATTGTTACACGAACATGAAACACGTAAGTACACTACGACAGCAAAATTCAGAGTTCTTTAATGTTACACGAACATGAAACACGTAAGTACACTACGGCAGCAAATTTCAGAGTTCTTTATTGTTACACGAACATGAAACACGTAAGTACACTACGGCAGCAAAATTCAGAGTTCGTTATTGTTACACGAACATGAAACACGTAAGTACACTACGGCAGCAAAATTCAGAGTTCTTTATTGTTACACGAACATGAAACACGTAAGTACACTACGGCAGCAAAATTCAGAGTTCTTTATTGTTACACGAACATGAAACACGTAAGTACACTACGACAGCAAAATTCAGAGTTCTTTAATGTTACACGAACATTAAACACGTAAGTACACTACGACAGCAAAATTCAGAGTTCTTTAATGTTAAAGCAGGTGGTACATATACCGACCAGTATGTTTTAAACGGTTAAACTAAAGCTGTCATGTCAACAATTCAATATCCCACATGGCGCAGTTCACAACAGCAAGGAATGTGTCATTGAAAGAATTAAAATCTGTAAAGAGAGATGCACATGATAGACACAGATCACAGCAACGGGTGCAGAAGTGGATACGTTGAGAAAGACGTGCGTCTCATTCCACTTGCTGCTTGCACCCTTCAGTTCTTCCTTCTAAGATACTAGCGCGTAATTTATGGCAGACACTCTTGAACTCTCCTTACAGTTTTAAATAAGGATGACTATCACGTAGGGAGTGGGATGAAGGAGGTAGGAGTCTTGCGAGGTTCTTACGGAACCCAACCCAAGCCACACCAATTCATCATCATTTATTACTAACATTCCGTCCAACAGAGTAAGCCTCGCAGCCCCTACTGGGTGCAAAGTTCCCGGTTCAACTGTAAAGAAGATGCTACATTAGAGAACAACACTCAGCAGCCAGAAATGAACACAGAAATTACGAAAATAAAACATTACCGCGCTTCTTAAAACTGCTTCATGATCACAGCGTACCTTATTTTCTGTAGTTATAAAATAAAATGCTTACTGGGACTGTGGGTTTGAATCCCGCCTAGGGCATGGATGTCTGTCTCTTGTGAGTGTTGTGTGTTGTCATGTAGAGGTCTCTGCGACGGGCTGGTCCCTCGTCCAGAGGAGTCCTACCGAGTGTGGTGTGTCTAAAAAGTGTGATCGTGAAGCCTCGAAAACTGAGGCGGCCTAGGCCCCCAAGGGGCTGTCGAGCCATTGAAAAAAAAAATAAATAAAAAGCCATGGAGGTACATATATTGGTAAAAATGGTACACCTATTTTATTGTGACATGTTTAGACCCTGCAGGACAATCAACAGAGAATTTGCATTTACACTGTCAATGTTCGAAGCCAGTTTATTTAGTCATAAATCATGTCGCACATAAAAACAGTGCTTCTTTCAAATGATGCTATACCGGACGACTACGAGATTTTAATTAAACTGTGTATAAGTAAAAAAAATGTCAAAATAATATACAAGACAAATCCTTGTAAATATTTCAACAAGACACATCTAAATAATAATTTCGAGTGCAGACCTATACCAAACAAGAGAACTACAACAAGCAGTAAATAGGAAAGTTTCTTAAATTTTAACATAATCTTCTATGACGTAACGTAAACTTTATTAGCTTCACACAGAGAACACGTGTAAATGTAAATTCCCTGATGATGATCTTGCACGACCGAAACATGTCAAAATAAAATAAAGGCGCCAATTACAGCCATTTATGTATACTCGGACGGTCTTTATTTTGTAATTATTACAATAAAATCTGTTTTAAACCAATAATGACGCAACATGTATTTTCCAACCCTTCTGCAGTGTCGAAAAGGTAGGCGGTACATCTGTCAGTTTTCCCGCTGTGCTTTCTGAGCTGACGCCCATATATAGCCTCTGAGCACCCTCGTCCCTGTCCGACTGCCTAGAACAAAAGTAAGAACCACAAGGTACTATTAAGTTTAGCAGTATGTGCTCAGAGGGTGGGGCTGTCATTTTATCGTAGCTTAATGTGGGATCCGCACCGCGGTCAAGCTCTGCTTTCATCACATTCATGGAGATCTGACTAAATCACATTGATGGAAATCTGCATCACATTCATGGTGATCGGCTTACATCACATTCATCGAGATATGCTTACATCACATTCATGGAGATCTGATTTCATCACATTGATGGAAATCTGCATCACATTCATGGTGATCGGCTTACATCACGTTCATCGATATATGCTTACATCACATTCATGGAGATCTGACTAAATCTCATTGATGGAGATCTGCATCACATTCATGGTGATCGGCTTACATCACGTTCATCGAGATATGCTTACATCACATTCATGGAGATCTGATTTCATCACATTGATGGAAATCTGCATCACATTCATGGTGATTTGCTTACATCACGTTCATCGAGATATGCTTACATCACACTGATGGAGATCTGATTTCATCAAATTGATGGAGATCTGCATCACATTCATGGTGATCGGCTTACATTACGTTCATCGAGTATGCTTACATTACATTCATGTAGATCTGATTTCATCACATTCATGTAGATCTGCTTACATCACATTCATTCACAAATGTTGATTTTATCGTAAGTTAAGGAATGAGAAACAATGCACACTGGACGCGACCGGTTTCCATCCCAACACCTTCCGCATGGAAGGACAGAGCTTTAACTTACGTCAGCATATTTCATAAAAACGTCTACAGTAACCCTTAATTTATATGTGAAACATACCCTTGGATCTGAAAAAGAAATTCTGTAATAACAATAAAATTTCAACAACAGCTCATTAAAAAAAAAATTCCTGAAAGGGAACTTTGTGTCCTTTCGTTAGACGGTTTATCCACATCGTTGCGGACAGTTACATTGCAGTTGTGACCTCTAAGAAATATCATTAGGAATATGGAAGTAAATTATTAATGCACTGTTAAACATGTCATATCACTTTGCCGATTGCAGCACTAATTAAACGTCGACATATCGAATACAACTGTCAATTTTAATAAGCTTAAACACGCAACAACCTAATGCAACGACACAATACCAAAACAAAGCTGCCAATGCGACTTTTTAAGTTTTCGCAGCGGTGCAGCTGATGTACCCGTTCTTCTGGGGCATGACGCTGTGTCGCGGGGTAATTTGGTTCCCGACTTTCCGAGACAATGCAGTGGTCTCGAAACTTCGGTAACTATTCACCCAGTGACGAGGCGTCTATCCCTGAAGAGCGGATACCAAAACCGCCTTGTTTCATCGTACAGCATTCCTGCTCTCTTCACAACAACCACCAAAGCAAATGTTGCCTACTACTTAAACGTAGGCGCTTATACAGACACAGCTGTCTTCAAATACTCATGAAAGCCAATCTAAGCCTATTAAAATAAATTAGGATTACGTATATTTGATGTCCATCCCCGTGGTCGTGCGGTCTAATGCGTAGGTCTGCAACCGCTTGATTACTGGGATCGCGGGTTCGAATCCCGACGAGGGCATGGATGTTCGCCTATTGTTTCTTTGTGTGTTGTGTAGGTAGCGGCTTCTGCGACGAGCTGATCACTCGTTCAGAAGTCCTACCGGCTGTGTGTGTCTAATTGTGTGTCATCTAGAAACCTCAACGATGAGGCGGCCTAGGGCCGAGTTAGGCTGTGGCGCCACAGAGAAAAAAGTACATTTGATACTGTAAGATATCATGCCTTAAAGAGAAAAACAAACAGAAATCTTATGTAGAGATGGAAATATTACAAGAAATGCGGTTATTCGCTAAGCTAACGCCCACAGTTACGAAACCTGACACAACATAGTGCTCCCTCGCCGTGTATTCAGAGTTTTAAATGCTGAGTTGCCTGCAGGCCTGCAAATTTTGAAAGACGCATTTAGGGTAATATATGAAAGATTGCTATTAAAATAACAAAGTGGATTTTGAAGAGGCAGATTCTCTACAGAAAATATATTTATAGTGAAGACTTAACGGAAGAAAAGGGAATTCAATTTAGAAAACCACCTGGCAGTTGCAGACTTTGAGAAACCTTTTGTTAAAGTCAACAGAACAGTTCTGTAGAACTTTCCAGGTAAAGAACACTACCAGCAACATCTGATTAAAGTGATTCAAAAGTTTGTACAAAAACCTCGTTATTGATTCCAAAGGAAAAGTAAATGAAATTTTAATAATTAAAGGAGTATGGCACGGATGGACGCGTAGTTTGCCCCGTGTAACTTGCAGTGACGATATTCTAAGAAACTGGATTAACAAAATAAATAGGTATTTAAAAACGGCAGCGAGCATAAGCCCCAAGGCACCACTGAATAAACTTCATCAACCAAGTAGAGATTACAAGTTTAAAATATCGAAAAACGTCATATTCCGGAGAAAAGACTATGCATGCAAGATAAGATTTCAGAACAAGTTTCGCATTTTAATTATCGGAAATATGACGCCGTTTCAAAAAATCTACCTCCAAAGCTTATATCATTAGAGCATCGAATTTACACGTAACATATATACAGAGCAATCAACGAACTGAAAGGTTCAAAAAGATTTTAGAACTTGAAGCCAGGCAGTAAAAACAAATTAACCTTTGATAAAGCGCCGTCAGCTCATATATGACTTTGCGGAAGGCAAACGTCGGATTTAAAGTAATACTAAAGCAGAGTTTATGCGAGAAAAAATGTTGGCGGACCTCGCAAATGTTGGTATGAAGCCGGGATAGGATTGTAAGCTAACTCTTTAGAGGAGATTTTCTAACTGAGAAATTTATTTTACATGATCGGTGAAGCCAAATCGGCTCAAAACACAGCCTCAGTAGGCCTACACTCTATACCTAGCCCGATCAACCAGCAGCTCGCAAGCAACATGTTGCCCGCGGAGACATCTGGAATGAGAAAAAGTCATTTACCCGTTCCCTGGCCAAGCCGTGATAGAACACCGAAGCAATTTTGCGAGCTTCTGATCTGTTCATTTACGGAGACATACACTGGTACATTACTAATTCACTTTGTAAAAATGTGCTAAAATCTGAGACACCCTAGCCTAGGTTTGGAATTTCATTTTTTATAATATCATCCTGTTATTCTCAATAAATTTTTATTGCACAAGGTGTATAGAAAAATGAAGGTAAAGGTAAAGCAGTCCCATTACAGGCCTTGGCAGGCCCTTAGGGCTCCAGGAGGTCGAGGCTCCCAGGATTTTAGACAATCGGCACATGAAGGTGGTAAGGTTGTTAGCCCTACGCACCGGTCGCCTTTATCCCCCAGGAAAGATTCCTGGTACTCATTTCTGTTAGAGGCTGAGTCGACCCCAGGGCCATAGTGCGACCGAAACGATTATGTCAGTGAAAAATTTCCAGTGACACCATCGGGAATCGAACCCGCGACGTTCCGGTTTGTAGCGCAGTGCCTCAACCAACTACGCCACCGCGTGGTATAGAAAAATAGAGAGGAAAAATATACACATATAACTTAAACGCAGGCCTATACTTATTCAGTCTTAATTCCTGCGTATTAAATTTCATCTCGTATGCATACAGACCAAATTTTGTGGAAGTTGCCCGCACCACATACAAGGTTGAGCAGGCGAGCTCTATAATAAAAAAATTATACCGTGCAATACCTGGATTCATTGACTAGGAAATCGGATTCACGCTCTCCACACGTATTACAAATGCCTGCAAAACGATTGGCACAATACTGAATGCAGCACGTATCACGTAAGCCCACCTCTTCAGTACTGTCCCAAAACCTCGAAGAACAGATATAACACTACAGTCAACAATCCCGAAAGAGTACTTTGGTTTCGCCTTTCGTTCCGTGTACCGCGGAAGACCTATTACGTTCCACACAATTTGATACTCTACATTGTGTTAAAATGCCGTGAACACTTTGGCGATGAAAGTGTTTGCATACAGCTGATGTAAAACAATGAAGCGAAAACAATCATCAGATATTAAGATTAATGGCACAGTCTGGTAGTCAGCTCTACCAACCTTTCGAACCTGTCACCTCGAATTTCAGGGTAAAAGGTAAAGGCACCAGATTCCCCAATAATAATAAAAGGTAAAGCAATCCCATTACAGGCCTGGACAGGCCCTTGGGGTTCCGGGAGGTTGAGGCACCCACATTTGTAGACAATCGGCACATGAAGGTAGTAAGGTTGTCAGTCGTACGCATCGGCCGCCTTTACCCCACAGGAAATATTCCTGGTACTCATTTCTGTTAGGGGCTGAGTCGACCTAAAAGATTATGTCAATGAAAAATTCTAATGAATCGAACCCGCGACCTTCCGGCTTGTAGCGCAGTGCCTCAACCAACTGCGCCACCGCGTGCCCCCCCCCCCCCCAAGAATATTAGACATTTCAATTCTTTAAGACACAATGTGTGTAAGGTGTTCTAATGTGTGTACTTGTATTTACTGTATGTATTTTGTTTTGTATGCGTATGGGTGTTTTTGTAAGGTGTGGATGTTCTTGTAAAGTGTGGATGTTCTTGTAAGGTGTGGATGCTTTTGTAAGGTGTGGATGCTTTTATAAGGTGTGGATGCTTTTGTAAGGTGTGGATGTTTTTGTAAGGTGTGGATGTTTTTGTAAGGTGTGGATGCTTTTGTAAGGTGTGGATGCTTTTGTAAGGTGTGGATGTTCTTGTAAAGTGTGGATGTTTTGTAAGGTGTGGATGCTTTTGTAAGGTGTGGATGCTTTTATAAGGTGTGGATGCTTTTATAAGGTGTGGATGTTTTTGTAAGGTGTGGATGTTTTTGTAAGGTGTGGATGTTCTTGTAAAGTGTGGATGTTTTTGTAAGGTGTGGATGCTTTTGTAAGGTGTGGATGCTTTTATAAGGTGTGGATGCTATTGTAAGGTGTGGATGTTTTTGTAATGTGTGTACGGTGTTCTAATGTGTGTACTTGTATTTACTGTATGTATTTTGTTTTGTATGCGTATGGGTGTTCTTGTAAGGTGTGGATGTTTTTGTAAGGTGTGGATGCTTTTGTAAGGTGTGGATGCTATTGTAAGGTGTGGATGTTTTTGTAATGTGTGTACGGTGTTCTAATGTGTGTACTTGTATTTACTGTATGTATTTTGTTTTGTAATTGTGTATAGTTTGTTTTGTATTGTTATTTTTATGTATATTTATATGTCCATTTATATTGTGTGTACTAGTGTAAGGACTACTGCCACCGGGTGAAAACATTTGTATTGTGTGTACTAGTGTAAGGACTACTGTCACCGGGTGAAAACATTTGTATTGTGTGTACTAGTGTAACGACTACTGCCACCGGGTGAAAACATTGTATTGTGTGTACTAGTGTAAGGACTACTGCCACCGGTGAAAACATTTGTATTGTGTGTACTAGTGTAAGGACTACTGTCACCGGGTGTAACCATTTGAATTGTGTGTACTAGTGTAAGGACTACTGTCACCGGGTGAAAACATTTGTATTGTGTGTACTAGTGTAACGACTACTGCCACCGGGTGAAAACATTTGTATTGTGTGTACTAGTGTAAGGACTACTGCCACCGGGTGAAAACATTTGTATTGTGTGTACTAGTGTAAGGACTACTGTCACCGGTGTAACCATTTGAATTGTGTGTACTAGTGTAAGGACTACTGCCACCGGGTGAAAACATTGTATTGTGTGTACTAGTGTAAGGACTACTGTCACCGGTGTAACCATTTGAATTGTGTGTACTAGTGTAAGGACTACTGCCACCGGGTGAAAACATTTGTATTGTGTGTACTAGTGTAAGGACTACTGCCACCGGGTGAAAACCCAATTGCAGTAAATAATAATAATAATAATAATAATAATAATAATAATAAAAGTGCGCCACAATTAAAATCTACAGACTGTAACAGCTACACGAATTTAACTGCATATTATTGGTTTCTGCACGTGACAAAAATGTTAAGCACCTTGAAAGGAGCTTCAGGTTCATCAGCACAGATGGGAAGTGTCTACATTTCACGAGCATTGAAACATGTCTTTGAAATCTTTGAAGGAATGAGAACACAACATAAATACCTGCGATAATTCTGGCCTTAATGACCAACAACAAAGTAAATAGTACACATCTTGAATTATTTGTCTCACACAAATGTAACAATATGTGTCTAAGACTATTTCATAAACGGATATAAACAGTGTGAAACGTGGACGAACACAGAAGGCGAAGTAACTAAAAGCACATTCTTAGAGGCCTATCAATAGTCTTCGAGTTCACTACACAGGACAACATTCTACTCAGCTCCATGGCGAACGATTTTCCATTAACTACCATAAATATAACCGCATTCTGATTACGCTTAAACAAATATGCAAAGGCGTGCAGTTAAGGAAGCCTGGAAACACACAACTTCTAGTTTGAGTTAACTAGATCTCAGGGCATTACAAGGATGTCCAAACCCACTGACTGTTAGGCCCTTCCTAACAGTATTACTTACAAAAACGTAGATCTACAGAGTACCTAACAGTAACAGTTCCCGTGACATTACTATTATTATTATTATTATATATTATTATTATTATTATTATTATTATTTACTGCAATTGGGTTTTCACCCGGTGGCAGTAGTCCTTACACTAGTACACACAATACAAATGTTTTCACCCGGTGGCAGTAGTCCTTACACTAGTACACACAATACAAATGTTTTCACCCGGTGGCAGTAGTCCTTACACTAGTACACACAATACAAATGTTTTCACCCGGTGGCAGTAGTCCTTACACTAGTACACACAATACAAATGTTTTCACCCGGTGGCAGTAGTCCTTACACTAGTACACACAATACAAATGGACATATAAATATACATAAAAATAACAATACAAAACAAACTATACACAATTACAAAACAAAATACATACAGTAAATATAATTATCAATATGCATGTCCCTCAAGTTTCCTGATCATTACATAAAAACAATGTTACACTTTACAAAAAATTAAATTAATATCTGTCCAAACACAACTAAGTTCTATTTATTATATAGAACTAAATGTTTCGACCTAGCTGAGGTCATCCTCAGGTTCACAATTGGTCTTCAAAACATATTGAGGAAGAAATATACATTACATAAGTCCATAAAACACAATTAAAATTATTAAAATTGTTATGGTCATAAACAGGACATTCTTTAAATTAAATCTCAAGTTCCCTGACCATTACATAAAAACAATGTTACATTTTACAAAAAATTAAATAAATATCTGTCCAAACACAACTAAATTCTATTTATTATATAGAACTACATGTTTCGACCTAGCTAAGGTCATCCTCAGGTTCACAATTGGTCTTCAAAACATATTGAGGAAGAAATATACATTACATAAGTCCATAAAACACAATTAAATTATTAAAATTGTTATGGTCATAAACAGGACATTCTTTAAATTGATTCGCAGCTTCAGTGGTGAAGTCGAAAATGGGGAAACTGGCATTAAGTTATCAACGACAAGTAAAAATACACATCGAGCGTTTTGATGTTTTGTTAAGAGTTAGTTACTATACGTATATATACAACGTTCGTCATATCGAATGGTCGAACCGCAAGTAGTAGTAGCGAACAGCGACAGAAGTTCCACAAATATTGATGGCAATATAATAACATCAGTTTAAGAGTGTTTAACATCATATAAACAAAACATAATTCAAAAGGAATATCTTACATTAGTAAAAGAGACGACAAACATTCAATTATTAACACCGCAGTAGCATGAAGGAGTGAAACTGAAAGGACTTTAAGGATAAAGATCGCGATTACGTAACAACATATTTTAATAAACGCCAAGAAACATCTTTTATAACCTTAGGAGATGTTTACACAAGGGCATACCAATTCAAACATTTCCACGTTGGTAATTGAAACCAAAATACATTATTCCTGTCCGTATTTGTATGGAACGTTTTAGCAAGAGTACACAAACTTTACCTTTACAGTGTTATTACTTCTTTAACCCCTTGAAGACTAAAATGGACCATCAGAATTCAGTTCGTAGCTCAGACAGAACATTATGTTTCGATGGAAAAAAAAACCAAAAGATGAATGCTGTACAGAGAAATAATGGCTGCTTATTGTGAGATTCACAAGGAACACATAAACTGACTGTGGAGACAAACTGCAGAGACTTTAGCGTTATACCTGGCGGTACATATAGTAACAACGAGCCGTTATACCTGGCGGTACATATAGTAACAACGAACCGTTATACCTGGCGGTACATATAGTAACAACGAGCCGTTATACCTGGCGGTACATATAGTAACAACGAACCGTTATACCTGGCGGTACATATAGTAACAACGAGCCCTTATACCTGGCGGTACATATACTAACAACCAGCCGTTATACCTGGCGGTACATATAGTAACAACGAGCCGTTATACCTGGCGGTACATATAGTAACAACGATCCGTTATACCTGGCGGTACATATAGTAACAACAAGCCGTTTATACCTGGCGGTACATATAGTAACAACGAGCCGTTATACCTGGCGGTACATATAGTAACAACGAGCCGTTATACCTGGCGGTATATATAGTAACGAGCCGTTATACCTGGCGGTACATATAGTAACAACGAACCGTTATACCTGGCGGTACATATAGTAACAACGAACCGTTATACCTGGCGGTACATATAGTAACAACAAGCCGTTATACCTGGCAGTACATATAGTAACAACGAGCCGTTATACCTGGCGGTACATATAGTAACAACGAGCCGTTATACCTGGCGGTACATATAGTAACAACGAGCCGTTATACCTGGCAGTACATATAGTAACAACAAGCCGTTACACCTGGCAGTACATATAGTAACAACAAGCCGTTACACCTGGCGGTACATATAGTAACAACGAGCCGTTATACCTGGCAGTACATATAGTAACAACAAGCCGTTACACCTGGCGGTACATATAGTAACAACGAGCCGTTATACCTGGCAGTACATATAGTAACAACAAGCCGTTACACCTGGCAGTACATATAGTAACAACGAGCCGTTATACCTGGCAGTACATATAGTAACAACGAGCCGTTATACCTGGCAGTACATATAGTAACAACAAGCCGTTACACCTGGCAGTACATATAGTAACAACGAGCCGTTATACCTGGCGGTACATATAGTAATAACGAGCCGTTATACCTGGCGGTACATATAGTAACAACGAGCCGTTATACCTGGCGGTACATATAGTAACAACGAGCCGTTAAACCTGGCGGTACATATAGTAACAACGAGCCGTTATACCTGGCGGTACATATAGTAACAACGAGCCGTTCCCTGTTAGCAATTTCCATGACATACCCTACAGCCTAGCGCTCATTTGACACACGTAGGTAACTGTCGCCGTCTACCGACGACGGAAGAGCTTCCTTTCACTGATGCGTCAGACGGCAAATAACTTCATTACACAAGGGCCAGTGTTTTATGGACTACGACATATCTCGCGCATGGCATCAAAGTAGCATAAACTCGGTACAGTAAGAGAAGAGCCTCTTACAAATGTTAATAATTATCTGTTTATGCTGATAATTGTTTTCGCCGTGTGGGACTATATATGAATTAATTTATGGCGGTATAACAATACTGACCCAGTAGCCGCGCGGTCTAAGGCGTGGGTCTACGGCCGCTCGCTTGCTGGGATTGTGGGTTCGAATCCCGCCGGGGGCATGGATGTCTGTCTGTTGTGAGTGTTGTGTGTTGTCAGGTAGAGGTCTCTGCGACGAGCTGGTCACTCGTCCAGAGGAGTCCTACCGAGTGTGGTGTGTCTAAAAAGTGTGTGATTGTGAAGCCTCGAAAAATGAGGCGGCCTAGGCCCCCCAAGGGGCTGTCGAGCCATTGGAAAAAAGATAACAATACTGAAGTAGCTCAGATTAGAAACGTCGAATGATAAGTAACAACTTGAAATTAATTCGGAAGGAAGCGGTCGTGGCCTAATGTGAGGTATTTTCCCGGCATTATTCTGAAAGCACTGAGGACAACCACATAAAAATCAGAGTAACTGGTCTAAGGGCTGAGATTCGAGACCGAGATCTCTCTACTACGAAGAAGTGCAGACATTTGTACCGAGAAATTCAGTGTGTGTGACTCTGCAGACATTTGTACGGAGACATTCAGTGTGTATGACTCTGCAGACATTTGTACCGAGACATTCAGTGTGTGTGACTGTGCAGACATTTGTAACGAGACATTCAGTGTGTGTGACTCTGCAGACATTTGTACGGAGACATTCAGTGTGTGTGACTCTGCAGACATTTGTACCGAGACATTCAGTGTGTATGACTCTGCAGACATTTGTACCGAGACATTCAGTGTGTGTGACTCAGCAGACATTTGTAACGAGACATTCAGTGTGTGTGACTCTGCAGACATTTGTACCGAGACATTCAGTGTGTGTGACTCAGCAGACATTTGTACCGAGACATTCAGTGTGTGTGACTGCAGACATTTGTACCGAGACATTCAGTGTGTGTGACTCTGCAGACATTTGTACCGAGACATTCATTGTGTGTGACTCTGCAGACATTTGTACCGAGACATTGAGTGTGTGTGACTCAGCAGACTCACTGACTAAAAACTCAGTTGCAGCTGTTCAGGTTCGAACTTGTATTTTAACTTGCGATTTGAAAGCCTATCTAACATAAAAACTAATCGTTAGATTTGTGAATTCTGAACGTAACGTGAAGTTAAGACTGACAGACTGTCACATTTAAAATTTAAAATTATTTCCATCACGTTACGGGAACGACACTATTTCATATTACACTTAAGCGAATCTAAAAATATATTTCTGCAGACGACACGAACTGCCTCAAAATACAACTAGACGCACAGATCACAATTTTATAGCTTTGTAAATCGAAACAGTACATTTTACAGGGAACTGGAAGTGGAAAGGAATGCCACTAATTCAGCGGATATTAGAAAGAGCATGGACATCCCTGTTTCGCCGCATATGAACCACTTAGACTCGACTTGCAAATTTAACAAGTAACCTCTATACACCTTATTAGGATCATCGCCAGACAGCCACATGTACAATGTTGCATGTTCACCTACCTTGCTCCGTTTTCTAGCTTCTCCGACATTAAACCTTCCCCCCCTCCATCTTTTTGGTGGAAACTGGGACCTAATATAGTGGTGGACTTTGCCAGAAACTTCTACCCACAACTGCAATTTATTTGTGTGGATGCGGTCAGACATCAGGAGAAGTATAGGTAGAGGGCATACCCCATGGGACGGGACAGCACTGCAAGTTCCTGGACAAACAAGCCTGTCACCTGATCACGAGTTACGGAGATAACTACACCACACCGATCTATCTGCGGGCACACCACGAAGGCAGTGGCGGATATCTCAGGGAACATCATGCAAACAGTGGCGGAAACGCTTTTCCCTCACTGGGGCTAACACCTGCGATATCATCCTCCCTCAGTCACGTGTTTCGGTTTTAATTAAATCTGACAACGTTCAAACGATCTTCCTCACTTTAATGATACAATCATACAAATGTGTTTGTGAATCTTACACAACCTGGCACTTGACAGGACTTCGTTCAATACATCGTGAAACAACTGTTGAACGACTGGAGGGACTTTCATTCTGTTCGACATTACATAACCAGAGCAGTAGAAACACAAATGTTAAATATTCTACGTGTCAAATCAACCTATAAGCTAACCTTCCTTTCGAAACGTACAAAGTCTATCAAAATATAACTGTACCAGTTCGACCGATAATGTGAGAAATGAAGTATTACACAGAGTCAGGGAGGAGAGGAATATCGTACATACAATAAAAAGAAGAAAGGCTAACTGGATTGGTCACAACTTGCGTAGAAACTGCCTTCTGAAACACGTGATTGAAGGAAAGTTAGAAGGATAGAAATGACGGGAAGACGAGGGAGAAGGCGTAACCAGCTACTGGATGACCTTAAGGAAAACAGAAGATACTTTAAATTAAAAGAGGAAGCACTAGATCGCACTCTGTGGAGAACTCGCTTTGGAAGAGGCTGCGGACCTGTCGTAAGACAGACTACAGAATGAATTAACCATATGCGCAGCCTCGGTGCCAAGACTTCTCTAGCACCATAAACAAACCCGTACACATACTTAACATTTCAGTATATTACAGTAAGTGACAGGAAACAAAATCGTTTTTAAGGATAAAAAGGTGACCAATGTGTTTTTCGTGTTTTAAGATTAGGTTTCTAATTCAGGGATGTTCAAAAGTGGGATGGGGGGGCATGGACTGGATTGATATGGCTCAGGATAGGGACAGGTGGCGGGCTGTTGTGAGTGCGGTAATGAACCTTCGGGTTCCATAAAACGCGGGGAATTTCTTATCTAGCTGACGACCTGCTAGCTTCTCTAGAAGGACTCTGCTCCATGGAGTTAGTTAATTCAGGGGACCAAAGGGTCAACTCGTGGAATGTGAACCCCGTTCCTCTCCCGTAGTTACGTAATTTTCATGGTACCTGCTCGTACGCAATCCGCTTCCACTTACGCACTCGCCAACTTCACTGACATTCTACACAGCAGGAACCCTGAACGGACCTCAGGAACTCTGTAACTCTAACGAGCACCCGTTTGGATAAGAACATGCTTAGAAAATGTTTTCTGACAAATATGCCAGTCAGCTTGCAATTTTTATGGTTTTCACACTTAGTAAAAGTGAAAATCACAAATCGTGAAATATTTCGTTTTTTTACTTACAAGTAACCAAGCTTCAAGGTAATTTTTTTTTAAATAAATACCATGGAAATAATAACACGTCTAAAGTGAAACACTTTTCAACTGATGTACTTGTGGACCTCCACGTTCCCTCTCCAACACAACAACACAACACAACACAACTGCAAGAGCTCATTTGTCAAATCTGCATATACATTACTTATGAAACATTTTGATGGAGTCCAATACAGTACTTTTTATCCATCACCTGTAAACTCTTCAGTGTATTCACTGTTCAGAGTCGTGTACTTGAGTAGAGAATTTATGAGCCTTTCATGTGCAGACACGAAGCAAAATCAGACAAAGACTTGTTTCCACATAATATATGTTTCGAAATGTACTGTCAACAAGATTTATAAGTACTCATGAAGATGTATTTAGTGCACCATACACAGTGAACACGCGTCTTCTCTTCCTAGCAGATCCAATATTACGCGCACTTCACTGATATCGGACCGGTTTCACTATAGAAAACACTTAATCCAGTATTATAAATAAATAGGTGACATGCGCTCCAGTTCATCTCCCCCCCCCCCAAAAAAAAAGCGCCTACAGTGCGGACAAGTTCAAACTTTTTGGTAATTGATTATTTCTACCAACAAATGCACCAAGACAAGTTTGTCACTGTTTTCTTTATTGAAAGAGTGCCCCAATATGCATTTCGGCAATTATATTGCCATAATCAGGGGGCTTTTTTAAAGTTAGTTGTTACATAGACCAATTCTTAAGTTACGTCATAACAGTGAGTCAATAGTTGTTATTACCACTTCATATAAATTTGTATAATTAGTGGTATTGTTGAGTTGCTAAAAGTTATTAAAATTAACAGTAAAATCAAGTGGTATATATAAACTACTTGCTGTAGTATATTTTAATAATTAATTAGTGGCAGCGTGGTCCTATTTTCCGGTGTGTATTCCAGTTATCTGTGTGTTTTGCTGTTAGGTAGGACCTCCTTCCTTCGTGTCTGCGTGGTCTGTATAATAAAGTATACTAAGTATAATAAAGTATACTACAGCAAGTAGTTTATATATACCACTCGATTTTACTGTTAATTTTAATAACTTTTAACAACTCAACAATACCACTAATTATACAAATTTATATGAAGTGGTAATAACAAACATTGACTCACTGTTATGACGTAACTTAAGAATTGGTCTATGTAACAACTCACTTTAAAAAAAAACCCCTGATGATGGCAATATAATTGCCGAAATGCGTATTGGGGCACTCTTTTAATAAAGAAAACAGTGACAAACTTGTCCTGGTGCATTTGTTGGTAGAAATATAATCAATTATACAAAGATGCACGGTGAATATAAGGTGAAGTTTTGGGTAATTATTTATATGAGGAAATACAGATACAAGGTCACTTAGTAATGTTAGGACAGTTAAATGTAGAAGCCTTACATTGGGCTGGGCATGTGGCTAAGAACGGTAATGAGGAATGCGTACAAAAGTTTGGTAGGAAAACGTTTTCCAGAAACATACAGTTGGAATAGAGGGAAAGGTGGACAGCATTTAAAGAGGATAGGCGTGAGGATGGGAGTTAGATGTACGAGTTCACAACCGTATTCAATGGCGGGAATTTGAATATGACGTGTTGAACTCGGGCTCTGCTACCATAGTGATAGTTACGTTACGTTAAATACACTGAGCTATAAATCTCCAATCATCAGTCATGAAATAGAGTGAAAGAAAACATTTCGCCTCTTAGAACGATATTTTCTATTTTTATACATTTTTTTACTTTAACACACTGACAAAGTGTGGGAAAACTCAAGCTCTTACCTACGAGTACATCACCTCAGACAAGTCTCACTGAGTGTAGTCTCTTGCGCAGAAATTCCTCAACCTTGCGGGTGTCAAATTAACAAAACAGCATGCAAACTTCACGTTCTGCGTAGCAGTCACAGATTATCCTCTGTTTATATCACAAAGTTTAATACACGCGCTTTACATAAATGTATAAATGTTCCTTAGGCATACTTAACGAGTTTACGGACAGACTCTGAGGCCTACTAAACGAGTTTTCCGGATCGACTCTGAGGCCTACTTAACGAGTTTACGGACAGACTCTGAGGCCTACTTAACGAGTTTACGGACAGACTCTGAGGCCTACTTAACGAGTTTACGGACAGACTCTGAGGCCTACTTAACGAGTTTACGGACAGACTCTGAGGCCTACTTAACGAGTTTACGGACAGACTCTGAGGCCTACTTAACGAGTTTACGGACAGACTCTGAGGCCTACTTAACGAGTTTACGGACAGACTCTGAGGCCTACTTAACGAGTTTACGGACAGACTCTGAGGCCTACTTAACGAGTTTACGGACAGACTCTGAGGCCTACTTAACGAGTTTACGGACAGACTCTGAGGCCTACTTAACGAGTTTACGGACAGACTCTGAGGCCTACTTAACGAGTTTACGGACAGACACTGAGGCCTACTTAACGAGTTTACGGACAGACTCTGAGGCCTACTTAACGAGTTTACGGACAGACTCTGAGGCCTACTTAACGAGTTTACGGACAGACTCTGAGGCCTACTTAACGAGTTTACGGACAGACTCTGAGGCCTACTTAACGAGTTTACGGACAGACTCTGAGGCCTACTTAACGAGTTTACGGACAGACTCTGAGGCCTACTTAACGAGTTTACGGACAGACTCTGAGGCCTACTTAACGAGTTTACGGACAGACTCTGAGGCCTACTTAACGAGTTTACGGACAGACTCTGAGGCCTACTTAACGAGTTTACGGACAGACACTGAGGCCTACTAAACGAGTTTACGGACCGACTCTGAGGCCTACTTAACGAGTTTACGGACCGACTCTGAGGCCTACTTAACGAGTTTACGGACAGACTCTGAGGCCTACTTAACGAGTTTACGGACAGACACTGAGGCCTACTTAACGAGTTTCCGGATCGACTCTGAGGCCTACTTAACGAGTTTACGGACAGACACTGAGGCCTACTTAACGAGTTTCCGGATCGACTCAGACGCCTACTTAACGAGTTTACGGACAGACTCTGAGGCCTACTTAACGAATTTACGGACAGACACTGAGGCCTACTTAACGAGTTTCCGGATCGACTCTGAGGCCTACTTAACGAGTTTACGGACCGACTCTGAGGTCTACTTAACGAGCTTACGGACAGACTCTGAGCAAAGACAAAATCCAACGACGTCCAGATTCCGTCACTCACTATTTCTCTAAACAGACCACCAACAATTCGTTTTCCCTAATGATTTTAACACTAATTACATATGTATTACTTGCTGTCTGCGACACCAGTTGAACTGTTACACAAATACTCGTCTGTGTATATCCGGGGATCGAATCCCTGTGGGGGTGAGACTTTCCGCACCGGCCCCGAGCCCATCCAGCCTCTTTCTCGGGGGTAAGGCGGCCACGGCGTGCTGCTGACCACCAACCTCCTACTAGATCCGGATTGCGAATGGGTTGGAGCTATACCTCCGTCTCCCCTCTGTGCCCGCATAGGCATGTCATGGAGTGACCTTTGTATATACATACATAGATGATCATATGCATATTCAATTCCGACTTGCACCTAATCTTCTGGCATGTAACTACTGCGTGATCAGAGGAGTTTCTGTTGACAGCATTTAAACTTTAATGATGTACAACCATATTCCATTAGCCGAAGCCTTAATTTCAACTTATAATTACACTATAAATCCTTACAATCACCAAGTTCTCTACCGCATTTTAAAACAGTATTAGGCCTAAGCATTGTCTTCGAACATGTCTCTCGTTTCCAGTTTGAGAACGGGAGGTTTTGCTTCCGTTGCCAAGACATAGATCACTGAAGCGACAGCACAGGCCAACAGTACCATACGAAGAAACGAAATGAACTATACAATGAGTAACTGCATACTCGTACACGATATATCGAGATGGCAATGTTTTGTTACTCACCTGCAAGTGAAGCCGAACTCAGACTGGCACGACTGACGGGTGCAGGGCTGTACACATTCTGCAAATTTACGGGCATCTCAATTGGGTTGGCCACTCTGCTTATACTCGTAAGTGGAGGCGCGGTCTTTGTACTCGAAACGAACTCCAGGGAAGCAACGTTATTAGCAAAATAATATACTAGAAATCCATTATATTCATAAAATAACTTGCCCCCAAGAAGACACTTTATTCTCGAAATAATGTGTCGCTGAGAAGCCACGGTATTTTGAAATACGGAGTCCATAACACTTTGTTCACTGGTCTGCCCTATCCTCAGGTTGAATAAGTGTAAATTTTTACTTCCATCACTACTTAAGAGTCCAGAAATGTGATTCTCTTGATTTTTGGTATGAGTTCCATTATTTGTCTAGCTACGTATCTAACCGCCGATCCCAGTGGCCGTGCGGTCTAAGGCGTGGGTTTGCGGCCGCTCGCTAACTAGGATTGTGGGTTCGAATACCACCGGAAGCATGGATGTCTGTCTCTTGTGAGTCTTGTGTGTGTTTTCAGGTAGAGGTCTCTGCGACGAGCTGGTCCCTAGTCCAGAGGAGTCCTACCGAATGTGGTATGTCTAAAAAGTGTGTGATCGTGAAGCCTGGCGGCCTAGGCCCCCAAGGGGCTGTCGAGCCGTTGGAAAAAAATCTAACCAATTAATGAATTAATTCATTAACCACCCAATCAACAATCCAAAAGTTCGTAAAAAACGTTCAACACCGCCAGTATCAAAGTCCGTCATTTCACACGACCCTGAACTGCTTTCAAACGCTCTTAAGCCTCCTGGAACCACATAAACGCTTATAAAACCTTCACGTTTAATTTTCTAAACACTTTAATGCACCCTGACAGATACATGTACCACGTGTTTCAAAGTTCCCAAACTTCGCATTACGAGTACATCTATGCGTTTCGGAGGCGTCCAAAAATAAACAACGGGGAAACATCATTAAGCGACTAAACATGTAAGGCTAACGTATTTTCTTGGCAGAAGTAACAGAATTTTCGAACATTACCTGTATCAGCTTCAAGGTTTAAGCAGACGTTACGTAACTGTTCATTCACATAAACTTGATGGTGCTGAGATGGACACCTCAGCTCCTACCTCTGAAACCCATTTACTCCGCCGTGAGCGAGGTCAGTCGGTGGCTGAACACCTCACTATCTCCTGCTTTGCTGCAGACTTTACAAATCGGTCCGAAGCACATCTCACCTCCGAACTCCAAAACAAATCCCACAGAGAAATCCCACTACCATGAACCCCCATCCCCATCCCCACCTACCTTAACCGAACGTGCTATAACCAACAATTTGCAGGCGCGTCGGTCAATAATGCACACAGATCCGATACGATAAAAACAAACGACCCTCTCACACACAACGTTTTCAGCCTTACTCTGTGTACAAGCTGCAGCGATTTAAACGAGTACAATGCAAGCTACAGTACTGCAGTCCCCATATCTATAAATCGTACATTTATCTTTGGTAAGGGAATAATCCTCAAATTAGAGTACCAGTTGGGACTTTTTGCGTGGTGTCGGAGAGTGGCTGTAACTTATGCCATTGTGAAAACAAGATAGGCCCCATAATGTTCATTTATCGGGGTATTTATATGTACACGTCACGTTTATCCATACTAAGCGACTACAATAAACTCGCATGGAGCCAGGCTCCACGCTATTTCCGTCTATGTTAAGAGGATACAAACAGTCCGAATTATTTTAACATATTAGCCTTTTTTTTTAGGGGCGTTCGTAATATTGCGAAAGGCGACTATTAGCTTCGTCATTCCTGTCTGTCTGTCTGTCCGTCCGTCAGCATGGAATAACGGCTCCCACTGGACGGATTTTCATGAAATTTGATATATGAGTATTTTCTAAAGTCTGCCGAGAAAATTAAAGTTTCATTAAAATCTGACAAGAATAACGGGTACTTTACATGAACACCTATGTACATTTATGATAACATATCGCTGAATTCTTCTTAGAATGAGAAATGCGTCAATGAAAAGTTGCAGAGAAAATTAAAACACACATTTTACGCTCACTAACTTTTTCCCCGAAAATCGTGCCGTTTATGAGATAGGCCTAATGTGGAAAAATATTGTAGAGCCAGAGAGCTCACAGAGATGACAATATAATACGGCGCATGCGCTTTGCGTGCTGGATAACTAAGGCTACATTCAGAACATGTAATACTCATTGCTTTTTTCATGGCATCAATGGTTAAGCGAACGCTCCTCAGTGTTACGTTTTACGTTCACTGCCTGTCTTGTTTGTACTATCTCGGTTTTGAATACAAACTGTGCGCATCTTACATTATATACAAACACTTTATATAAAAGCTCTAGGAGCACTTGCAGATTCCAAACGTAATTTTCACCATCACGGTGATCATATATTTTCCCAGGCAATAAGACAGTTCGGTTCAATTCGGACTGTAACGTTTTCTCTTCCTCTGGACGTCCCACTGATGCTGTACTTGGCTTTACATCAATTTCAGTTAGAGCCTGCCTCTGTTGGGTGCAATTTAATTGCTTGTACTGACGTCAATATGCCCGGACGCACCGAGCTGAAGTTACTTTCTCTTTGACATCACTGTACAACACAATCATTCTAATGTTTTAGTTCACTTTAACTTGTATGCCTTACACGTTACGGGGCATCACACAGATATGCTTTTTTCCTTTTTAAAGTTTACAACGGACAAAACGCCCCCCCCCCCCCCCCCCCTCTAACTGGTGCTGACTAAAAACCTCGGTGACCACACTTTGTTTAATCACAGTTCTGAACGTCGCAAATATCCTTTTGCCAGAAGCGCATCAGGTTTTAAGTACATCTGTACCGATACTGGTACTTTCCGGGAAAAAAAAACTCATTAACTTATTTATGCCAGTTATAGGTTACAATGCATTTAGTTGTTTATACCGTTATTATTATTATTATTATTATTATTATATTAGGCTACTTTTCTTCCACTATGTTGAACTGTGGCCGATCCTAGTGGCCGCGCGGTTTAAGGCGCGGGTCTGCGGCCATTCGACGCTGAAATTGCGGGTTCGAATCCCGCCGGGGGCATGGATGTCTGTCTCTTGCGAGTGTTGTGTGTTGTCAGGTAGAGGTCTCCGCGTCGGGCTGATCACTCGTCCAGAGGAGTCTTACCGAGTGTGGTGTGTCTCAAAGTGTGATCGTGAAGTCTAGATAATGAGGTGGCCCTGGCGCACTAGGGGCTGTTGCGCCACTGGGAAAAAAAAAAGTCGAAATGCTGTGTAACACGCTAAGCTCCATTTTCATAATCACGCAGACCATATTGTTGGGCAAGCTTTAAACTGTTAGGACACATTCGTTACGTTACGTCTTCCTTTTCTACCCTCGACATTCTTCTTATTTTGTATTGTGCCCTTCTGCGGTGTAAACTTGAATTCGCCTCTTGTAACCTGAAATTATCCTAACGTCGACTGCCTCTTTTAAAATCGAAAGAGTTCAAAGAACACTTACTGAATTATGCTATAATAGATTTCTTATTAACATTGCCACTAATAAATACGATATTTTGGCCACGTTAAATTTATCTAGGCTTCAGTCCAGGCGAGGGCACCCCGAGGCCCTGCTTCTTACTAATGTTTTTTTTTTTATTTCCAATGGCTCGACAACCCCTTGGGGCCTAGGCCGCCTCAATTTTCGAGGCTTCACGATCACACTTTTATTCACACCACATTCGGTAAGACTCCTCTGGACGAGGGACCAGCTCGTCGCAGAGACCTCTACCTGACAACATACAACACTCACAAGAGACAGACATGCATGCCCCCGGTGGGATTCGAACGCACAATCCCAGCAGGCGAGAGGTCGCAGACCCACGCCTTAGACCGCGCGGCAACTGAGATCGATTTTAGCCTTTAATAAGAAAACAAATTTTTAAAAATCTTACGAAATAACGTTAATGTGACATTTTTCTTCTTATGCTTATCAACGGTATAACGTCTCTAACCAGTTTCTTTCATACAGAAGTAAATATGCAACCCCCACAGTGGGACAAATACATCCGTGACCAAATGTAATAGCTGAGTCTCTAGGCTGTATTTCCGTTATTTACATGATAGCAGCTTGCGAGTGATTCCAAAGCAGAAAGACTGACTGCACTGTCACTGCTAATAAAAAACTAACGCAGCAGAATAACTAATTTAGAAATTGAATCAGGGTTTCAAACATTTAAAAAAACTAGGAGTAACCTAAAATGTTCTAAGTATCAGTAGGGTGACATGAGACAAGGACCATACTGAGGATCCACAAATCCCGGAGGGCGACAACATGGCGCCCGGGACTTGTACACCCCTGAACTGAATTATTTATGAAATTGTGTGAAGTATTGTAGGGCTGTAACTAAAAGATTAGCTTCTACTGCTGTTTCGAACTCAGAATGACATGAAACGAGGACTGCTTTTCAAACTTTAAGGACGCAAGCTGTCAAATAATTTAACAATTTAAACGTGCTTGTACATATACATATTTTTAAGAATCAAACTTTTCGTTAATTGTATATACTATAAAAGTATTTAGGGAAGCAAGAGTAAGTGGCTTTGGCCTCCAGGTATGGCCATCAATCTCACTTTGCCGGAGGTTATTTGTAATGAGTGCTCGTACACCATGTCATCTTCTCCATCCTTCTCCAGCACCACATTTCAACACTTTCCAGATACTTCTGATCTACTTTCCGAAGTGTCCACGTTTCAGCACCATACAAAGCTACGCTCCAAATGTAGCACTTTACTAGTTTATTCCTTATATTTAAGTCCAGTTTGCTGGTGAAAAGATTCTTCTTCTTGTTGAATGCTGCTTTTGTCATGGCAATTCTGGACTTAATTTCACGTGTTCACCTTGCATCATTTGTTATCATGCTACCCAAATAACTGAAATATTCCACATTCTCCAATTGCTTTTGAGCTACCATAAGGGGATGGTTGCCTTAGAGAAAGTTCACACATCAGCTGTTAAATATGTTGTTTGTCTCTGTCGCTCCAACGCGGAGCATACAGGCCTCCTTTCGGAGGTTTCTATGGTCATGTACGTTGATGTAGTGAGTGACCAGCCCACTGGCCGCTGAATTTTGCTTACGAAACATTTATATTCATGCCCGTAAGGTTCTTTTACATGCCGTAAATCTACGACATGGGACCGACGGCTTTACTTCCCCTCCGAAGGAAGTGGTGCTCCGGATTTTTATCACCCTTAAAAATCCATCGACCTCGGTCGGGATCGAACCCGCGAACCTTGGGTCCAGTGGCGAGCACGCTAACCACTAGTCCACAGAGGGCGACACTGTTAAATATATTGTCACGTTATATGGCAAATAGTAACATACTTCCCCACGGATGTCATCACCAAGTTTCTTCCTTTATATGCAAAAAGTAAATGCTAAATAAAACACAATTCACGTGTGCACGGGAAGTTTGCGGTACGATGATGACAAACGAATGTAGACACACGTGTCTGTTTCGCAAATATGTAATAACAGCACATTTACCATATTTGTTCTGTATAGAAAAACACTGCTTTGTTTGGGAGTGTGAAAGTATGTGTACATAACCGTATGGTCAAATAAATCCAGAATAATATTGAAGAATATAATATAATACAGGCACGCTCCACCTTTTATGTGGTGCGCGCAACTTCAGCAAAATTTAGTCTGAATGCAGGCAACATCAAATTCAATACACAGAACGATCAATAAGTATACGTATAATTTTACCTGTGTATTTTATACACATCGTGTGCAATAAAAATATACGCTACTGATAATAATAGAAAAATTTAGTTAAAAAAGGCAATTCACAACATAGGCTGGAGTGCCACTATATTTAGCATATTTGTACAAAGTTAATTAGTAATATAATGCATGTTTCCATAAATAAACATCTTAACAATTTTTCAAAACTGCTTCGGCTTCTATTTCGGCCTTGCCAGCAGAAGGGTTTTTTTCAAATGTCTCCTCAGGCAAGATAACACTGCGCAGCGGGCAACATATTGCCCAAGAGCCACAGGTTGAGCGGGCCTACTATAATGTAATAATAATAATAATAATAATAATAATATACATTTGTTAAGTCTCAACTACAAATTATCGAAGGCTATACCAGATAACACCGCATTTTTATGCATTACACATCCTTTACACTAAACCTTATGGTCTAAACAATTTACGACACGGTACATAACCTATCGGTTCCTCATGTAACAGCCCTTCACTCTTTTCCTCGACCACATAAGCCATTTTCTTCCTTAGGTTTTCCCACCTTATCTCAAATAAAAATTCACCTTGTTTTCTCAGTTCCATGCTCTTTGTACTTAATTCTTTATACGCTGTCTCCTCAATTACGAGCATACGTAACAACTTAAATTCAAAAGTTTTTTTCCCCATCTTTACGCTTCTCTGCATCTCAAGGGTATATGAATGTCATTCTCTTCCTCTCTGTAACGCGGGCATCTTACCTTTTCTACTCCCCTTCTCAATCTCCCCAATTTTCAAATTTCTAATCTCAACTACGCCATTCCACTCTTCTCACTCATATTCTTCTCTGTCCTACTCATATTTCATCTGCCGGTATGCAACTAGAAACACCTTTTGCCTCACCTTCCCTAAATTAAATTGCCTTTTTTATGTCGTTGCAACTAGCTTTAATAATTTGGTCTACTGTCTTTACATCCCTCTCCTGCCTATACTGCCAGATATATATAAAAACAAAGGTTGTGTAATTATTCTCTTAAGCTAACTGCCCAAGTTCCCAATCTCAATTTTCCTACCTGCAACTCACAATACATTCTTACGACTGCGTCCTGTCCCATCGGCAAGATTCTACACTAATAGTTTACTGCAAGGCATTAAAGTCTCATAGCAGGACTAATTCCAAAAAGTCTCCAGCTTCAGTGGCTGGTAACGTTAGCGAGCCTAGGCTGATTTCACAAGCAGGCAGAGTGCGCGAAGGCGTGGCGCGTAGATCGGTGTGTTTCCGCTGTCAGAGCGGTGGAGGTGCCAGTATTCGTCTGCTTACGTAGTAGCTGCTGTCACATGACTGAGGTAGCAGGAACGTAAGGTTTGTGAGACTCGCGCTGAAGGTTGTCATGCAAAATGACGGGGACTTTGTGGGAGTAATTTTGCTATAACTCTCCTAATTTCTCCCCCAAGTTCCCATTCTCCAGTACCACTAGCTGCCCTTCTTTGAATCCTTAACAGTTTCATACAAAATACCCGCTGAATACCATCCACCACCTATCCTCCATTCCACCGCACACTCAATCTCGTATAACGTTTCACCTCAAACATATTCTAAACACTGGAGAAGACTGTTGTATGGGATGTGATGTCGCGTAGTGTGGTAGACATTGACGGGCATTTTGGAGGAACGTCGGTTAATTTCTTTTACAACACAGCGCGTCACATCCCAGGTATTCTTCAGTCACAAAGCTGTACGAACTTCACACCACACAAAATCACACTATTAAACAATATTATAATGCTTATGACGTCCAATCTAATCTAATTTAAACTGGACAGACAATATCATAATGACATTATTAAACACGTACAAGTATTATAATGACATCCATCCAACTAGCTGTTCTCATTTGGAGATAATGAAAGTGATGTACTCACACTGTATCAACCAAACCCACACGTCTTCAACGAGTAAACCATAACATACCTGCAACAGAACGGAACAAATCAGACATACTTAACATCGTTTTCTCAATACTTATGTCTCCAGCAGTCCTGCAACCACACCTTCAAGGACGATTGTCAGTTCCTCGATGTCGGAGAAGTGGATGAACATATTGCTTGTTTGTAAATTTGTCTTACATTCTGTACACCTACAACTGTATATAATACAGAATGGAACAACACCTACGGACAGATGAAGGGATTTAAACGCTTACTAGTAACAGCTCCTCTGGAAGGCTGAAGCAATTCACAAAAATAAAACGTGTAAGTTGTTTCAGGAGGATTTCGAACTGCCATCCTCCAGAGTAAATAGCAGCAGTTCTTATAAAAATTATGCAGCATGGTAGACTTAAATGGCTTATCAGTCATTCTTGCGTTATTTAACGACAGTCTTTTCAAATATTTACGTCGCGAAGCGTTGAATGATAGCATGCAGAAAGAATATAACAGAATTCACAACACCCAACCAACAAAATGCACAATATTCTTCCTTAGATATTTATATTATAACACTGGGTATTTCTACATGTTTTAATCCACAAGGGATCATAATAAGGGAACAGGTAAGGAGCTAATTTGCACCTTTATTAATTTGTGCATTTTGTTGGTGTATATCTAAAATAAAAAAAAAATAAAAAAAACCGGTATCAACTAATACTGCATAAAACTTAACTACCTATTTTTACATATAATGTTAGTTAGTTAGTTAGTTAATGAAAATCTTATGCGTGGTGTAAAATAGTCAAGTAGCAAACCGTACACAGTTCTATGTAGAATAGTTGTGTACATAAGTGAAATGGAATCTTAATATATTGACAGTTAATGTTAAAAGCATTGAAATTATTAAAGTATAAGCATAAGTAAACATTTAAAATATATAAATGTATAAAATATGGACCGTATAACGACATATTTATATATTTTCAATGCTTACTTATGCTTATACTCCAATTATTTTAATGCTTTTAATACCACTTTTCAGTATATATATATATATATATACTTATGTACTCAACTACTCTACATAGAACTGCCTACTTTTTACTATTTCACTCTTTTACATAAAGCATAAGGTTAATTATGTATAAAAATAGCTAATTAAGTTTCATACAATACTGTTTGATACCTGCTCCCTGACGACGATCCCTTGTGGATTAAAACATGTAGGAATACTCAATGTCATAATATTAACCAAAGAATATTGTGCATTTTATTGGTTGGGTGTTGTGAATTGGTTATCGACAATGCACGGAATGAAAAACACAAAAATGTAACAGAAAGAAACAATAAACACTTATTAACCAACAGTTGCACTATTAAAGCAGATTGTCACTTAAAATCACTTGAAATACCCTACATATGTTTCGGTCGTCGAGCGACCATCATCAGGGGCTTCAATATATGTACAACATATGTGGGGTATTTCAAGTGATTTTAAGTGACAGTCTACTTTAATAGTGCAACTGTTGGTTAATAAGTGTTTATTAATACCACAATGTACGGTGAACAAAAAGTAAAGTTAGAAAGAAACAAATTAGATAAACTTCACATTGTTTTCTCAATAATAGCGTCTCCAGTAGTAGTAATAGTAGTAGTAGTAGTAGTAGTAATAGTAGTAGCAGTAATAATAATAATAATAATAGTAGTAGTAGTAGTAGTAGTGGTAGTAGTAGTGGTAGTGGTGGTAGTAGTGGTAGTAGTAGTAGTAGTAGTAGTAGTAGTAGTAGTAGTTGTTGTTGTTGTATAGTAGTTGTTGTTGTTGTTGTAGTCTGTCAAAAGGGGCTGAGTAAACCTACAGAAAACACTGTAAAGGCAGCCGATTTCGGGACTTTCGGAACAAGAAGCAGAGACTCACACCACATTCCACCGTCACGTTCGGTTTAAGTGACGTGTATATTTCATAACTGAAAGAAACTGAACAAAAATGTATGTGTTGTAAGCCTAAACAGGTGGCAATATTAGAATTAACACAACACGATCTACAGAATAATATGAATTCGCGGTTTCTTTGGGGTTCCAATGGGCAGGATTTTTGTTAGGATAATTTTTTTAGTGGCACACATTGCACCGTTTCCGGCTGCTAAGTTGCTGGCTGCAGGAAGGATTTCTGTGCTGGCCATCAATGTTTTATTCAATCAGAATTAACAGACTACACTGGCTACATGGAATCCCCACAACATGCCCACTCTCGCGATTGGCAATCCGCTTAAACTGTGCGAAATTACTGATATCGCTCTGTAAATAATTTTCCCTTCGTGATACAATATCGAGGATATTACAGACCACATGGTGTCAAAACCAAGAAGATGGAAATTATATCCTGACCGCGGCGAAAAGCTGAAATCTCACCAGTTTCAACAAATTCAATGGTTTCAAGGCAATAAATCCACAATTGTCTTCACATATATATGCTTCGTAACCATGCGAGTCGTAATACTCCAGATAATATCCACGAAAATCGTTGGGCCTTTTACACGCAAACTAGTTACTTTTAAATGCAACAGACGCCTCGCACTAAAAGCTCTGAATATTTGTCAGGACTCGCAGTCCTGGAAGAGGTATGTGTTAATACAATTTCGGTCTCATAATTATTGCTGCTCACAGTATGGCAGAAATTACCGTCAACATGACAGGCACGGGAATATAATTAATTACATCGTAACCACCCAATCTGGCGTTATACACTCCAAATTGTGTTAAAACTGACTTAGGCAGAAATAATTACACAATCACAAACACCATACTGATACCATTAAATTATATAACCAGGGAAAATCTTTACTTTAAGAAAATCTGTTAAAGAAACAACGTGAAATATGATTAACTCTGTGGTACGGGTGGCGAACAATGAATTTCATTTGCGGCGTTCAATCAACTGTCAAAATTCAGTATAAGGAAAATGTATCAATAAATAAGACCGGTAGTAAAGAAAGACTACGCTGCAAGCTGGTATGGGAAACACGTATTGCATGAACAAATTTTAAATTTAAGGTTTATAAACGTAAAACATAAATCAAAACAATAATTAAATGGTTCATTTACAACACCAACAAAGGCATCGTAGGTATATATATGAATACAATTTTACATCGCTCCTACATGTTTCGGCGTCATTTACGGTATCCTCAGGGAGCTCTACACCAAGATTTAAAACATATTACAATATTAAAATATAACAGATTAGAAAAGTAATTCGTATTACATTACAGTATTCTTGCATCTAATGTAGACTATGGGCTTCGCTCAGGATAGCGACAGGTGGCGGGCTCTTGTGAGTGCGGTAATGAACCTTCGGGTTCCATAAAACGCGGGGAATTTCTTGACTAGCTGACGACCTGTTAGCTTCTCAAGAAGGACCGTGCTCCATGGAGTTAGTTAGTTAGTTATGTGGGCTTCACAAACTGTGATTAAAATTATATACTATATTATATAGTAAAGGTAAAGGTAAAGCAACCCCATTACAGGCCTAGACAGGCCCTGAGGGGTTCAGGAGGTTGAGGCTCCCAGATTTGTAGACAATCGGCACATGAAGGTGGTAAGGTTGTCAGCCCTACGCACCGGCCGCCTTTACCCCCCAGAGAATATTCCTGGTACTCATTTCTGTTAGAGGCTGAGTCGACCCCAGGGCCATGGCGCGACCGAAACGATTATGTCAAGGAATATTATATAGTACACTTCTAAAATGTCATTTTGACCACAGTTTGTGAAACCCACATGGTTTACATTAGCTGCAAGAATACTTTCATGTAACACGAATTACTTTTGTAATTTGTTATATTTTAGTATGTTTTAAATCTTGGTGTGGAGCTCCCTGAGGATAGCGTAAATGACGCCGAAACATGTAGCAGAGAATTCCACTCATATAATCACAGTCACTGTAGGTACTTTAGTTACGAAATTACACAAGGCATGTAAACTTATTTTATGACTGAACCACGTCATTGTACCTGTAATTTGGTATGCGAAGTCCACACAAAAAGTAGTCAGGTAAACGATGGTTCATGCCACAGCACTTCATCGCCCACCTTACGTAATAAATTCACTCTGTAATTAACGGTCACTGCGTCAGTGGCTTATGGAAGTCTCAAAATTCCTCATCTAAACGTTTATATCTATGCATTATACTAAAATACTTCAAGTAAGCTTACATATTTCCGCCCTTATTAACCTTTATTGGCCAAACGGGACGCCCTTTTTCCCTTAAATGTACTGAAGTACGGAAAACGATACCTGACTGGTTAATGAATTTAGACCACAAATACGAAACAGATTCAGTCCAGGAAAAGAATGAACACCGAGTCTCTCCAACCTCCTCTGCCTAGCAAAAGAAAGAACAGCGAGTCCCTCCAACCTCCTCTGCCTAGCAACAATCTCCCTTCCGCGTCCTTCTCGCAGCCTGTCACTTGTATTTTGGCTTTCGTTCCATCAACAGGCTATCTCGCTTTCTTTTCTTTGTCTGTTATTGGTGCTGGTGTAATGGTGTTGATAGGCTGGGGGTTCATTTTATCCTGAACCGACTGCAGTCATTACAGATTTCAGTGCTAATTTTGTTTGCAGAAAATAACAAATAAACTGCAATACGCATACTATAGTGAAAATTATTGCAATTACACCGTGCAAATAACACGCTTAACACCTCACGCGAACGAAATACTTGGACGCAAATATGATCAGAATTTGATTCTGGTAACGTCATTTTAGGCAATTTGTTTATCAATTCATGAAACCTAAGTTATGTTGGGTTATAGGATGCACGCATAGACGCGTGTACGCAAACACACACACACGTACTCTATACAATTATATAAAATAACTACAAATTTATATATAAAAGCGTACATCAATACTGCAAATGAACGAACATTTTAGAGCGTAATTCGCTAATTGCAAGTAAACACTTTTCTAATTGCATGTAAACATAAACACATTTTTATTAAACTGTAACATACACACTTACCTTCACTTTAATGCTAACCGTGTCACGCTAACGAGGAAATCCACTCTGTGGAGCATGACAACATTGATCAAAGTGTGACTGGTCATTTCCAATAATGCTGTATAGTGATATGACCCCAGTGAGCTCAAACCGATCGTTCACATGTCAATTATTACCACGGTCCGTGTACTAAAAGGATATTATCCGTCGATCTTCAACATTATTTTGAAATAAAGCTCAGTTTAAATAGTGCACACGATATCCAGCCAAACCCAGTGAGTTGCCAAAACACTGGAATTTATCAAATTAACATGCAATAGTCACATATCAACTTCTGATGTTACTTGCACCCGATATTGCTTCAGACTGTTGAATTAACTTGAACATTAATGTTGTACGATTGGCCATGCTGTACTGATTACGATCGACTATCAAACACGCACGGCTGCTGTTCTTTATATTATTATTATTATTATTATGTCTTTTCTCTTTAAATAACTTTTCAAAAGATTCTGCATTTGTTATACAGGATCACATGTCACATCATTTTAAACATAAATTAATTCCCAGTAAACAATATTTTTCAAAAGCCAAATTTACAACTACTACTTTGGTAGCTTATCTTGATTTTGTTTCTCATCTAGTTAGTTTTCAAGGTCAAGGTGATTCTATTCATTTTGACCTTAGCAGTGCATCTGACCTTGTCTCGCATCCTATTTTATTTGACAAACTTTGTGCGCATGGGCTTTAAGACGGTTACGTGAACTGGTTTCGTAGCTATCTTACTAATCAGCAATCTTCTGCACGCATCTTAAGACACCACACAAGGATCTGTTTTAGGTCCTTTCTCCTTAAGACACCCCACAAGGATCTGTTTTAGGTCCTTTGTCCTTAAAACACCCCACAAGGATCTGTTTTAGGTCCTTTGTCCTTAGGACACCCCACAAGGATCTGTTTTAGGTCCTTTGTCCTTAAGACACCCCACAAGGATCAGTTTTAGGTCCTTTGTCCTTAAAACACCCCACAAGGATCTGTTTTAGGTCCTTTGTCCTTAGGACACCCCACAAGGATCTGTTTTAGGTCCTTTGTCCTTAAGACACCCCACAAGGATCAGTTTTAGGTCCTTTGTCCTTAAGACACCCCACAAGGATCTGTTTTAGGCCCTTTGTCCTTACGACACCCCACACGGATCTGTTTTAGGTCCTTTGTCCTTAAGACACCCCACAAGGATCTGGTTTAGGTCCTTTGTCCTTAAAGACACCCCACAAGGATCTGTTTAAGGTCCTTTGTCCTTAAGACAACCCACAAGGATCTGTTTTAGGCCCTTTGCTTCTTAACATATTTATTAGCTACCTTTGTAATGTAATTAAGCATTGTGAATTACTGCTGACGTTAAATTCTTTCGTGCTATAAATTCCGTTGACGAGAATGCATGAGACAAACAAAACTCCTAACAATTATTTTCCACAAAGAAGTCATCCATCCCGATTCCGAGACTGTATTAAGTCTTGACATGGAAGACTCCCACAATGTACCCGACATCCGTCGTTCGACTGATATCGCACGAAGTTGTCCCACCGAAATGTCGTAATACTACGCATTCACTGTAACCGTAGCGTAATACGGACAATAAAATGGACACTAAAAGACACTGCGTCTAACACATACGGTTGTTCCTTCTGCACTGGTGATCCTGACAGGATATGGAAACTACTCGCACTGACAATCGCAGGAATATCCTTCTTTTAACAATTTCATGAAAGCAGGAAAGGAGTAATGCAGACAGAAAAAGTGTTTGGTACCGAAATCTGGCTGCGATCTACCATTACTAAAACTTTTATTCAGGAGAACCACACACATCACTAGCACATGCAATAAAGAATTTCAACGTACGTTTTCAACATTTAATTAGAAGCTGTATAAATACAGATAAGAGGAAAACATGCCGCGATGTAGACGAGATCTGCGCTCATCTGCGATATCACGCTGCGTTGAGTGGTAGTTCTGTACCGACGTTTCGGGACAACCTATCGGTCCCATCTTCTTGAACTTCACCCTTTAAGATGGGACTGATAGGTTGTCCCGAAACGTAGATACAGAATTACCACTCTACGCTGCGTAATATCCCAGACGAGAGCAGATCTCAAGAAGAAAACACAATGCAAAGCGAACGAACAGATTATGTCCGTCGTCGTTTCGTTTGTGTCTCTCATCCACATGTTTCTTCTCGCAAAATAATTCACGGAATTCCACGCATTTCATATGGTGCTGTCTACAAGCCTACTAACGAACGACAGAAAGTGGGCTGCTATCGGACGACGACTGCATCCCCGACAGGCTCTCACACTGTTCTCTCGGTAACAACATCCAAACCAATGCTGAGGCTCACCCAACCGCCTAGGAGTAAAGCCGCCTTCGTTTAGAGGCTGATTTAAGAATAAAACAAGTTACCTTAAAATCCTCCTGTACACAACAATGAGCGTGTGTCGTAGATGCTTAGCTATACTAAAAAGGGCCCCGTGAATATAATTTTTGTCCGAATTAGTCCATTATATTATGTGTAATTTTTATACAGCAGTTCGCCTAGGGCTATTGTGAATACGGTAATGAACATTCGGGTTTCGTAAGATGTGGGAAATTACTGACTAGGTGAGAAACTGTTAGCGTGTCAGAATGACTGCTCCACGGACTTCATAAAGCAGTTCGCTTTAGTTTCTAATATCCTAACTTCTACTTCAGATACTTTTGTACGTGACGAGAATTTAATGATAATGCAGTGCAAAACCCCTATGGCTGAATGGCAGCAATAACTAACTAACTAACTAACTAACTAATTAATTAACTAAACTAATCAAATAAACTAACTAACTCCATGGAGCAGAGTCCTTCCTGAGAAGCTAACACGTCAAAAAAAAACTCAGCTAGTCAAGAAATTCTCTGCATTTTATGGAACCCGAAGGTTCATTACCGCATTCACAAGAGCCCGCCACCTGTCCCTATCCTGAACCAGATCAATCCTGTCCATGCCTACCCACCCCACTTCTTGAAGATACATTTTAATATTACCCTCCCATCCACGCCTGGGTCTTCCAAGTGGTCTCTTTCCCTCAGGTCTCCCCACCAAAACCCTATAAGCACCTTTCCTCTCTCCCATACCTGCTACATGCCCCGCTCATCTTATTCTTCTTCATTTGATCACCCGAATAATATTTTGTGAGGTGTACAGATCATAAAGCTCCTCGTTATGTAGTCCTCTCCACTCCCCTGTTACCCCGTCCCTCTTAGGCCCAAATATCTTCCTCAGCACCCTATTCTCGAACACCATCAGCGTATGTTCCTCCATCAATGTGACAGACCAAGTTTCACACTCGTACAAAATAACAGGAAAAATTATAGTTCTGTGTATCTTAATCTTCATATTTTTGGATAGCAAAACTAGAAGACAAAAGATCCTGCACCGCATACCTCTGACTAGTGTACCTGTTTAGTGCTGTCAATAAAAAATTCGTATATTGGTTGGCTATAGTTTGATTCCCAGCAAGTGCCAGCAAGTAGCACCATTTTTCTCTCCCTCCAACACCTCCACCCTTGGATCCACCTAACTAATCCCACTGGCATCGGGGACTCTTCCCCGGGACCAAAACCGTCTAAAGCTTACCACTGAAATCCATCTAGTGCCAACGTGAATACGTGGAAGTGTATGTCCAGCATCCTACGCTCATTTTTCTTCTGCATGGTGTGGTGTTTAATTAAACAAAAGGACAGCCTTACACTTTATTCGCATTTTTATTTGCAATGAATTAACATCAGCAGTAGTGAAAATCGCAAACGACACATCTAGAAACTAATCACACATAAATCGGCAGCGCAATTTGCCGCCTTCCTCTTCGCCCATCCGCAGTTTCTGTACCATCACGCTTGTACAGAAATAACCTCCGTCATTCGGCTCCGTCGATGGTCACATTCACACACCATCGCGCTACGTCAGTGATCAAATTTTTTTCTCCTTGGTTTCATTATTACGTCAACGATTCTCTGTGTTCCTGCTAACGCTGCTCCCCTAGCTCATTTTGTGCTCGTCCGCCTCAGTATGGACTTCCACTCATTTCCGATCACGTGCAGTCAGGCTTAATGAGATCAAGAAGAATTTTTGCTCCCAGCTCTCCCCTTCAGATCCTAATCACAGTTCCTCAGTTCCCATTATTTTGAGCTGTAACAGAGAACATCTGAAACAAATGATGCTGCGGTATTATTTCAAAATTCTACACGTTTTTTTAAGCCCACAAATTCAGAGTACAGACACGCACCACAATCAACTTTACGGTACAGAAAATTCCTCCAAAATCTGACACTCGGATGGCCATGAAATGCCTTGTATTTTATGGCACCAAAGCTTCACAATCGCTAAAGTCCGCCAGTTAAACCCAGTATACACTTTCATATCCTATCCTACTTCTCTACGAGGAATTTTAATAATATCCTCTCATCTACGCCTCAGAAGTGGTCTTTTCCCGGAAATACCTACAGGCCAAAACTTGAACATTGTTTGCCTTTAATGCACACATACACACCGCATTTCAATTCGCAGATCAATCTAAAGGTTCTTGAGTTACGGTTATGAAACAGAAAATAAATTAGAGTAAAATGGACAATGTTGCCCCACTTTTTATTCTGACAGATTGTTACGATTACGTATAGCTTGAAGGCCCTGAGTTTGATAATTTTAGTGGAGGGGACAATTCCGTGGAAGTTTTGGTTGGCGTTTTTCCCTGAGAAACTTGGATGGGTGTTGGTGGGTGGAGGGATGCAGGAGTGAAGGCGCGCCATTTTAATAAGTCATTTAACAAGTAACAGGGGTAAATAAAATACATTATTGTAGGCAGGGGAAATTTTGTAGTCTTTCATTAACATATAAATGAAAATGCAGTATACAATTTGATGTATGAACATAGGCCAACCAGGCGAGTTAAAATATCAGTGGGGCAACTTTGCCCATTTTCCTCTACAGGTGTGTGTATATTTAGCTCTTCAATCACACCAAGTTATATTACATCCGTTTTATCTTCGCAACTAATTTCGTCTCCGGAACGGAGCCATCATCAGGCCACTAACAAAAAACTATAAAATGGAAGGTCTGTATATATTATATACATTTATATATATAATATACAGGGCATACACAAAAGAATGGTGCGGTTGAATCAATATTCACTTTTGATACCGCACCATTCTTTTGTGTATGCCCTGTATATAATATAATATATAATATATATTTATTATATAACAAATTCAAGTGATTATCACGCTGTTTTTAATTTTATATAAAAATCTATTTCTGACTCCTTTTAAACGACTATAAGGTAATTAGGTAGCTGATATCGATTCCGCGTCTTTCAAGCCGACCAACGGATTTCCATGAAACTAGGCCTGCAGTCATGGCACTGGACGCCTCTCTACAGCTCTGCATTTCAAATTCATACCTTCAACAATACAGCACTCGCTTCCACATCGACTTCTGAAATGTAATTAACATTTTTTTTTCAATGGCTCGACAGCCCCTTGGGGCCTAGGCCGCCTCATTTTTCGAGGCTTCACGATCACACTTTAGACACACCACAGTCGGTAGGACTCCTCTGGACGAGGGACCAGCCCGTCGCAGAGACCTCTACCTGACAACACACAACACTCATAAGAGACAGACATCCATGCCCCCGGCGGGATTCGAACCCACGATCCTAGTAAGCAAGCGGCCGCAGACCCACGCCTTAGACCGCGCGGCCACTGAGATCGGCGTAATTAACATTATTGCCACTTAATAAAGAATCCTGAAATTGTGTGTGCGAAACGTGTTAAAAATTATACGAGTATGACATACCTAACTTTCGTGAAGTTTAATGTGTTTGTTGTTTGACGATGTAACACAACACAGTAGCCGTATGAAAATTCAGCTTTTGGTTTGACAGCTCAGTCTACTGAAAGAGCGCATTTCATAAATGCATCTACAAAGTACGTGCCAAACCATTTTCTATTAACTTTTTAAACACTAAGATTAACCTGAATTATATTTATACACTAAGTTCGTACCGCGCAGTAAACACACTCCATCTCGGTCATAAAACCCGATCAGTTAATGCTGGATAAAGACAGAACTGATGTTCGTTCTGAGATCCATTTTTTTTTCAACGGCTCCACAGCCCCTTGGGGGCCTAAGCCGCCTCATTTTTCGAGGCTTCACGATCACACTTTTTAGACACACCACACACGGTAGGACTCCTCTGGACGAGGGACCAGCTCGTCGCAGAGACCTCTACCTGACAACACACAACACTCACAACAGACAGACATCCATGCCCCCGGTGGGATTCGAACCCACAATCCTAGTAAGCGATTCGAACCCACAATCCTAGTAAGCGAGCGGCCGCAGACCACGCCTTAGACCGCACGGCCACTGGGATCGGCTCTGAGATCCATACAAAACACAAAAATGTATTCTGTGGGCAGAATAGAAAATTTAATTTTAATATACAGTAACTGTTGGGCTTTAAAAGGCTAAATATTCCAAACAAGACTGTGCGATTCACACACGTGGCGTCCAAGAATCCTCTTACATTTTAAAATGCACAGGACTTACACTGAATGTTACGCAAAGACGCTAAAATTCATTACAAAATTGTATGGTTTAAAATTCGAAGTGTCAAAATGCACAAGTCGGTACATAACGGAGCATGTGTCAGATTGGTTCTGTTCTTCAGTTTACGAGTTGCAGGCAAACACACAAATAAAGACCATTATAAATAACATAAGTCGCTTACATCGTAACTAAGTAATAATGTGAGTTGATGGCTTTAACTATACTAAGCAATTAACGGCCGATGAGTGGCACCGGTGCTGCTGCCACTCGGTAAAGTTCGGATCGCCGCGATGTTCATGTCGTTACTGTAATGTTGGTGCGTTCTCGCAGATAAAGACATGTAGGTAAAGTAAAGTTCCCCTAGAACGAGCCATGAAGACCCAGAGAGGGAGTAAAGGTATAGCTTTACTCTTTCTTTAACCTCGGCGCTAGATGGGTGTGGATGGTCAACGCCACGCCCCAGCCGCTTTACCCCCGGTAATGACTCGGTACCAATTGTACAGGAGGCTGGGTAGGCCCCAGGGGCCGGTCTGGCCGGGTGTTGAAAATATCGCCCCCACCGAGATTCGATCCCCGGACCGTCCAGTTCGTAGCGAGTCACAGAGCTTTAATCAAAATGGTGCACGTATTACTCTGAAATACGAGTCAACATCGTCCGGAAAATACAAAACCGATCTAAATAGTCCCTGAGAAGCTGACATATCGCAGAAGATTTCTAAGTTCTCCGATGCTAAGAAATTATGCGAAGATTCTAACAAGTCCTCATGTTCAGAACGTAAAACTATTTCAGACTTACGTAAGTTCTCACGTTGTGACGCACCGTAAACACCTGCATGTTGGGGGTCAAGCATTCCAATAAAGGGGCTACTTAATCTTACTATCATCGTCTGAAACGTCGGAAAACTATTCCCAGGCTCGAAGTGCCTGCTTCATGGTCAGTCTGAGAAACTTGTTGGACTGTTTGACCCTGAAGATGAAGGTACTACCATCCTTCGAAACGTCGAAGAACTATTTACCCAAGGCACAGCGTAATACTCGTATCCCAGAAGACTTGCATCTTCATAAATCTAAGAGATATGAGGTTCTCTTTCTTTCTTTCTTTACTTCTTTCTTTCTTCTTAGTCTGACCTCTTCTACTTCTTCATTGTAGGTGTAAGGGTTATTGTTGCACCTGATCACACTCAATGACACACTCGGTAGGACTCCTCTGGACGAGTGATCAGCCCGTCGCAGACACCTCTACCTGACAACATACAACATTCACAAGACACTGACACCCATGACCCCGGCGGGATTCAAACCCGCAATCCCAGCAAGCGATCGGCCGCAGACCTACGCCTTAGACGGCGCGGCCACCGGGATTATGAGATTCTCACGGCCGTGAATATTAAGGCTATTGTCAAATTGCACGGTGACGCCGTGTAGGTTTGTAAGAAAGTTGCAATTAGTGAATACGAAGGAATCAGGTTCTTTCAAAACACTTGCACATACTAAGCGCACAGTGTCACAGTAAACAAGATCGTAAAATTATAAAGCTAGTGTACACTACGCTTTTCGGCTTTAGTGATAACGCACTATACTAGTACTATTCTTAGCACAGCTATTCAACTATACATAACAAAATAATTGTGTTGCAAGCACAGCTACTTAATTGCGATGACAATCAGCTGCAAACAATAACTTCTATTCTTGGCAAAGGTACTGAATTCAGTAACATTAGACTACGAGTTTTACAAATGACACGATTGACAAAGCTATTCAATGACACTCACCCAGAATCAAAAACGATATTGCTAGCAAAGCTATTCACTACACTGACATTTAACTGTGCAGAATAAAACATTCAACTGCTAGCACATAAATTAAAACTGCTGTTACACTAAACTCCATAAAATCCACAAATATGTTGTCGAAGAAATTTAACAGCAGAAATATTTCACCGGCCACAGTACGTTCCTCGTATTTCGTTAAATACACACCATATACCATAATATAAATCAAGTCACCTGGATCCAGCAGCTTCGTATAGTTCCTTTGCCTTGGTGAAAAAACTCGAATTTGTACTGCAGCGAAACTCTAGAACTAATTAAGAATGTCAACCTAACATCGCGAATGGCGCCAAGAAATATAAATGGAAGTTTATGAACTAACCTTGATGTCACGGGTAACAATGAACATTCGTTACCTAACCATATAGCTCATCACCAAAATAAAATAATACTTCACGGCTGATTTGTATTAAGAGAGTATGAAGGTAAAACTTTTCACAGTGATATACGATCTGTCCATGAAGTTAACATTAAATGCACGTTTGACTACTTTACTAGCTGTTTTTGCAAACATTCCTACGCGTAATTCATTTGTTTCCCTGTTACCGTATCCCTCAGCATGACAGCTTTATCGCAAACGAGGCCTGCATTCGTAGGGAATTTGGAGCACCTGTGGGCACACACTACATCAATGTGGGGCGTAAGAACAGGCAAAAGGAGAATTGGGCGACCAAAGACCAGATGGGCAGACACGTTCAAGAGAGTAGCAGAGGACAGTGGTCACGAACAGACAAAAACCGGAGCGAATGGAATACATTCACAGAACATCCGTAAAAGTGACATCTCTAGGAACAGCTCACCTAGTGATAAAACATTCGAGCTATCCCTGGTTCCACCAGGAGGCCGTTGCCCTCATGGGATTAACTAGGCTTATTTATTTTATAGAATACGATGAAATGATGGGCAAGACAAGTAGCAGGTATGGAGAAAATGAAGAGTGCAGTTTATCACATATTACGTCATCATATTTTTAGGTACTTATGCAATATATTTACCATATTTTCCGCGTCACAGGACGCATTTATTTGCCTGAAAAAAAGTCCCCATAAATCGTCCTGCGTCTTAATACCAGTGACAAATTGTTATATAACTATGCAATAATATCCGAAAAAAATAGCTTACTAATTATAGGTTGCGTGTTATCACTTGTAGCGTCTTACGAGGCGAGAAATTCGGCATGTAACATTGCATACTACTGCAACGAAGACTACAGATTTACTTAAACTTTCGGGTGGATGGAGAAGCCTGTAAATAATGAACCACTGCGGCTAGGCACATGATCCGTGTTACGAATGTAGCTCACACACACATACCTAGGCTGTACATTCACCTAGGTTATCGGAGAATATGAACATTTAGGCCCTAAAAATGAACCTGTACCTACACCCAAATATCTGCCTTGGTCGTTACGCAGAAATTTGTATCTATACAGACACACACACACACACATATACACTGACGGGCTGGGCCGGTCTTTCAACGCGCAAGCCCGAGTTAATCTCAGGCCACTCCACGTGGAATTTTTGGCGGACAAAGTGACACTGGGACAGGTTTTTTTTTTTTTATAAAAAGTACTTCGGTTTTCCCCTACCGTTCTCATTTCTCTTCTCCTCCATGTCTTTTAATTCAGCTACCACAGGCGCTACATAATCTCAGTAACTAAGAGCGTCGTTAAATAACGCACGCATGCACACACACCATGATCTGTGTAGGTTACGTGTAATAACGACATGATGCAGAACGTATGCCCAGCTGGCAAAGAAAAAATAAACTACCCACTTGTATAGAACAGGAAGGCTCAACACCGTAACACAGCACTCTTTCCCCACTGGAACCTATCCTGTGCTACTTAACATTGCTTTTAAAATGTGTTTCAAGGTCATCCTGCTGAGAAACTTGGTTCAATAAATAATGCCTCTGACATGTATTCGGAAAACTACTAGTTTCAAAATTTGATATAAAATCTAATACCCTGTTTAACGTGATATTTCTCAGTCCCTCCCCTGCAAATCCCGAGACAGTGCTTGACATCACGCCACGACTGGTTCCTTCAGGGTCTCTTTCAACTCGTTTTCCACTGTTCGTCTTAAGATTCGAACTCACATCATCTGACTTACGACAAGTGTCGTTAAATAAACCAAGAATAATGACAACTCACAAGTTACACACCAACGAAATGCACTATATTTTCACTTTTTATTATTTAACCCCTACACGTGTTTCAGCCTTTACAAGGCCATCTTCAGGGGGCTCGTAATCTACATTTACTTTACATCCATTGTTTATGTCTGCTATTATGTTATATATCGCATGTAGTCAAGTACATATGTAGGGGTTAAAGAATAAAAACTGAAAATATAGTGCATTTCGTTGGTGTGTAATTTGTGAGTTGTTAAAAAATGCACTGTGAAGATAATATAAAAAAACAAGAACAATGACATTAACCGTCCTTCTACGGCCCCGTTTTCCACGACCGTGTTTGTGGCGATTCAGCGCGTCTGAGTATCGAACCCAAGTTCCCTAGGTCAGACGCAGTTTTGAAATGGACTCTCCAGTGAAAGATGTCCTTTTGTGTTATTACACAAGGCACAAAAAAAGAAGGCATAAATTATCTTTGGATCCCCTGCTGAAATCGAGGCGCGAACGTGGAATATTTTACACTGCAATGACACCTTGTCTCTTCCATCTCATCATTTTTTTAATGCCTCGACAGCCTTATATGGGCCTGGGCCTCCTCGTTTCGTCGATGCTTCACGATCACACACATTTGAGACACACCACAGTCGGTAGGACTCCTCTGGACGAGTGACCAGCCCGTCGCAGAGACCTCTACCTGACAACACACAACACTCACAAGAGACATGCCCCCGGTGGGATTCGAACCCACGATCCTAGTAAGCGAACGGCCGAAGATCCACGCCTTAGACCGCACGGCCACTGGGATCGGCATGTTATCATTTTATGATGCATAAATAGACGGGCTTCATCTTCGGTAATACACAGTTCACTGTCAGTTATATAATTAATTACACCGAAATAAACACCTCCATATGTAGACTGTTCGAAGAAGTGGCGCGACTAAAAAAAGCTCTTGGTGGAAACCGCAGCATAGCGACAATCTATCACGGGTTGTGGGGCTACTGGTAAAGGGGACAAGCGACCAAGAGCGTTTGTAGTGCTTCAGTTTCCGCAGCGCAACTACGTGGAAACACACCCACTGTACCCCTTAAGATTAGTCCGCTAGGTTACGCTCCAGACACGCTCATGAAAACGTAACCTATGACGTGCGCACACATTTCTTTAGTAGCTACAGTGACAAAGGTTGCCGTCGGCGATTTCTTGAATGTTACGACTGTTATGGCATTTGATAAGTTAAACGAAAGGACAATGGAAATATGCGGGAAATTCCAATATCTGTGTGTTTTATTTAACGACGCTGTGAGTTACATATTGCGTCGATGGTAGTTATATGACATACACGTTTCGAGCTTCGGTGGAAAGATAGTGACAGGGAAAACCCGAAGTATGCGCGATTTCAGGCTTCCGCCGTGATGTAAAAGAGGTCTTCGCTCTTCCGGGATGTTACGCAGCGTATATTGATAGTTATTTACTGACGTTCAGCCATGGCACGGCCGAAATTCCAACTTCACAAATCAAAGCTGCATACATCTACTCGTGTATAAACAGATGTTTTACCTGAAAGTTTCTCTTTCGAAGCCCTCCAAGTTGGAAGCCATACAAGTGTGATCTATTTTTAGCTAACCACACTCGTACCTCTTTCTACAGTTCCGCTTGTATAGCGAGCCACAGCACCCCAGAAGTTCGGCAACATCGCATTAGGCACTAACAAGTTTTAACACTACGCTGAAGAAGCCATGTCTTCGTCACCGTCAACAGACGACAGCTATGGGCATAAATATGCGTTATCACCAGATACAGATCGCCGGCATGGCCCTCAGTGCCGTTATGAATCAGCTCCTGTTCTTGTATAGCAGGAGTAATTGCACAAAGTCTCCCGCTTCAGACGCGGGTCATGTTATCGAGCCTAGGCTGTCACAAGTCGGAGGGTACGCGAAGTCGTGTGCCCGTAGATCAGTCGTGTTTCTGCAGTCAGAGCGGTGGAGGTGCCAGTATTCGTCTGCTTACGTAGCAGCTGCTATCACGTGAATGAGGTAGCAGGACCGTAAGGTTTGTGACACTCGCGCTGAAGAGTGTCATGCAAAATAACGGGGACTTTGTGGATGTAATCCTGCTATAATGTTGGTAAACAGACGCTGCATGCTCGTGGCTTACCACCTGTCTGTAAACCTACAGAGTTGAAACCGAAATGTAACAGAGTAATGATATTAAACCGTAATCCGCGCAACAACAGGGTTCCACGGATAAATAATCTAACAGCACGTTACATCACGAAGGGTGATCTACACGACATTTTCTATTAAAATTAAAGCTAAAGTTTTTTTAATTGTGTTTTTAACGATGCTGTCAATTCCTGAGATTATATAGCGTCGGTGATGGAAGAATGAGTGTGGAGAACCGGTGGAATGACACTAAGAAGGCAAAATTGACGTACTCGTAGAAATACCTGTCCAAATACCACTTTGTCTACCACAAATCCCACATGGACTGACCTTGGAATGAAGCCGGGTCTCTGCCGTGAGAGGCCGACGACTAACCGCCTGAGCAGGGCCGTAAAGCCAGGGGGGTGCAAGTGGCTGAAATGCGCCCACTGCTAATATGGATGCACCCACTTGGAATTTGCAAAATATCAAAGACAAACATGCTGATCAGCCCGCGTGTTGCCTCAATTGAACCGCCGTAGTTGGAAACAACTCATTTTCAAAAATGTATGTATATGCATGATGTTTTGTGCAATGTTATAGAGCGCATTGTGTAGTTAAAGTGATCATTTTGTGGTTCTGACAAAGGACCTTTCCCAAGCTTATGCATACATAATACATATTCACTGTGTAACAGAGGATTATGTACATACATATACGTAGATATTGTGAAAAAAGGGGACAATCCACCAAATATCAATTTTACAGGCGAAGCATGAAGGTGGCTGTTTTACATATGACGATATCAGTACTTCAACTAACAACAATTCCTGAAAAACTCAGTGAAGTGGACACATCCAGCCGTTTATGAAAAATGAACGTTGCCACGTGACTGGACCGCCACAGAATGTTACCTTTTACTACAAATTCAGACTGGGAAGGGTTTAGAAGACGTCCTTTTCTGGTTGTAAAATCCAGTTTAAGCTTACTAATGGCATGTCAGTGTAAGATTACCAACGACAGGTATGACTTGTGATTCGAGCAATGATCTTTTAACTTCACTTTATTATTTTTACTTCACTTGATTAACTTCTGGAAGAACCTGATTCAACAGCACCGAAGCCAAAACGCTCGGTACGTAAGCCAAACATAGCCTAGGCCTGTATCAAACGATTTTCATTTAGAGACCATTCTATGGCGAAGATGATTCTTGGCTTACATAACGACACTTCTGAAACTTCACACGTTCTGTATCATCGAATGGTGGGGTATCATGTGAATGATGAACTGGTAAGGACAGGGATAAAATCAAGAGTGCCCTATTGAGGATAATATCACATAATCTGTCCAGAAAACTGCGCAAAACAACAAAATCTTATGACAGCCTGTCACAGGACGTAATTTAAAACTTAGAGCCTTTCTAATATGAAGCAGGAATGATCTGACAGTCATCTCTAGCAGGGGAGCACAAACCCCGGACAAGAGATCGCTGATCGTCGTACGGTGGCGCCGAATACTTGCACGTCTTCGGCACGGAACGTGCTAAAAATCTCCCACCTGGCGCCTAGAATTTTGTGGTGGCTGTTAGATTTTTGGAAAATTTGTGCACCCCTGACTATTTACATCAACGCGTTTTGAATTTCGGCTTGGGATTCCACCAGTATTTTGAGCCATGCATGTTCCACGGGATGCGGAAACACTGTTCTACGATATAAAAATGAGTATACGCTCACTACAGATACTATAAGCCGATACCAGTGGCCGTGCGGTCTAAGGCGTGGGTCTGCGGCCGCTCGCTTACTGGGATTGTGGGTTCGAATCCCGCCTAGGGCATGGATGTTTGGTCTCTTATGAGTGTTGTGTGTTGTCAGGTAGAGGTCTCTGCGACGAGCTGGTCACTCGTCCAGAGGAGTCCTACCGAGTGTGGTGTGTCTGAGTGTGATCGTGAAGCCTCGAAATATGAGGCGGCCTAGGCCCCCAAGGGGCTGTCGAGCCACTGAAAAAAAAAATAGATACTGTAATGAGATGTAGGCAAACCAGTGTATACAGGACATCAGTCTCCAACATTTTAAAATCATATCACACTGTCCATTTTAGTAAGCTGAAACAGAACGTCTCGGATAAGCGGTGCGTTATTTGCATCTGTGGAGCTGAGCAATTTCGAAGATGAACACTGCGAACAGAAAATCACCACCCCATTAAGCGTTCGTTTAATGCACTTCATGCTACGAAATCATAAAACATGAAATGAGGAGACGCCGTGTCATAAAAAAGCACAAACACCTACATTTTAGGACTGGAAGAGACAGCAAGAGAAGGCTGCAACCAAAGGAATACTTCTTCCTCGCGAATCAGAGTAATTAGCTATTTCAAGCAAGGGTGGGGACGAAGAGGGTACGAAGCGCTGCAGAAGCCCTCTCATACTTTAGTGCCAACCTCAACTAGAAGTGATGCTCCAAGTTTTTACAAACGACACTCCGCGTAAATCGAATCAAGGAGGTAAAACCATTACGTCCAGAGTGAAGCAAACGCTACTACGTAATTTAACAAAGACTGAGTCATGGTAGTACAGCCTTTAGATCTACTATGCTCTCAAGAGGTAGGTTATGTTAAAAGGAGTTACTCCAAGTTTGGTTGTTTTAAACTGAGCTGTACGTTGTGTCACTGTAGCGAAAAACCTGCACGACAAAGACCACTATAAAAGACCACTATAAACACGCGAGATGTAACTAATGTGTATTTGGACTTTTTCCATCCACTAATTACACAAACACGACGTTTCGAAAGCAGACTGCTTTCGTCTTCAGGTGCACTAAAATATTGAGAAAAAGTAACAATATAAAGGAACTAAAAACCTACCAATTCTAACGTGAGAGACAAAACAATCCAAACCACTGAATTTAAAAACAGTGTATACAAATCTCAATCTAAAAATTCTAATAAAATGAAATGAATTATCCCTTATCAAAAATTAAAATCACACGACCTGAATTTTTAATAAGGGATAATTCATTTCATTTTATTACAATTTGTAGATTGAGATTTGTATACACTATTTTTAAATTCAGATGTTTGGATTGTTAATTTTTCTCAAGATTTTAGTGCACCTGAAGACGAAAGCAGTCTGCTTTCGAAACGTCGTGTTTGTGTAATCAGTGAAGATGGGAAAAGTCCAAATACACATCAGTGATATCTCGCATGTTGACACCATTGTCTAAGAATTATAATGTACCATTATAAACACATCAACCAATTAAAGGACAGAGAAAATGGAGTTCGATGTGTAGCAACGACTACTTCCAAGACATTCAGCAGGTCCACAGACCTGATTCCAGCTACTAAATCCACACTCCCTCCTGAACAGGATTAAACCGGTAGAGTAATGGATGTGCATTATAATAAATAAACATAGACACCATAATTGTAATCCAGGTAGAACATGTGTGTGTAGCGAAGAAATCTGCAATGCAAAATAGTCCCTGTCCATCCGTGTTTATCACAACTGATCACGCACGAATACACAGAGACAGAACGAGCACTTGTCAGTTGCATCAGTGTGAAAAAAAAAAGTTCAGGGGGTGGGGCGGGGGGGGGGGGGTGGTTGATCCGAATTTGACTGAACTTAATACCATAGGCTAGGTATATTCAATTATCGGCTGACGAGATCCTGTTGAGGGGCGAAACGAAGTAATGAGCGTTACTGGTTGAATCCTTTTAACGTAAGAATTTCTGTTTTTGTTACTCTGAAACAATGTCACTGGATAAAAACTTATAATTTTCAACACATTTAATTAAATTAATTACATTTTGTGTCATAAGTTTGTGTTCCATTCCTATAAAATTGTTTCGATGAATAACAGCCGTACGTTTCTTTTTTTTTTTAGGCTTTGTGCCGTTTTAAAAATTTTAATGCTATATTTGACTATAAATATACCGATTGTACGCATTCAATGGGGTTCAGAATTGATGTGACGACGTAACCACACAAAATTGCATCAGCTGACAGCGGATTTCACACCAAACGTCGATTTAGACACACAATTTTACTTGTAATGTAAGACATCCCCGTTGGTGTATCGCTCGTAAGTATATATATTTTATTTCATTCTACAATCACACCCAACAAGTCCATAAAACGTGTACTGAGCGACTTGTTGGGTCTGACTGTAGATCAAATAAAATATATACATACAAAATTTTACCTTTAGGAGATACATCCCGTTGTGATGAAGATACACAAAATAAAGGGGCCAATGACAACCAACTTTTATGTTACATTAATATATAACTTTAACGCAACATGTTTCGGCTTAAATACCAAAAGCCATCATCAGGTGATTGAGTACTAAATAAAATTAAAAGTTATGACGTCAATCACATTAAACCATTGCTCATGTCCGTATATATAGACGAGATCATAACTTCACATTTCACACTACTTTACTTCAACGATATTCCGTACCTAGAACAAGTTACACCCAAATATTCCCATAATTCATGTCTGTGGTCTCCAGACTCGTCTACTTCGTTTGGGTCCGACTGTACAACGCCTATTTTATACAAATGGACCTCTTCTCACGCTCATCAATGACTAAACCCCCATTTCAACTCCCGAACGAAAAAAACCAGAGCCCTCAGCATACAGTTAACACCAATATATTCGATAGAGAATCGATTTATCTCGTCGGTGGTTGAAAAGTTTGCAACAAAACACACACGACAGTTCTCGTCATTAGCAACAAGAGCATGGAAGAGTGTACGAGACAACGACAACGTGTACAGAACGAATGGTCCAACGAAGTAAACACTTCCCAGTATGTTCTTTAATGTTTTTCGTGTGTATTTTGGTGTTCATTCACTACAGATTCGAAATGTAAGTTACTGTAATTATCAAAACTTTTTTACCAAAATGCGTATTCACACTTCAAAACCTGTTCAACGACTCTTTAAATAAAATCGTTTGCATTATATCTCATACGACTAACACACTTCTTACAGAGGCGTGTCTCTTTAGAAACTGGCATCCGCTCTACTGGCAAAAACTTTTAACACACGTTGTAAGTCGTTAATTTGTTCCGAGGTACCCCAGAACTGGACACTATCCTCAGCAAGCTGCATTCCAGTCCACATACTGCTTTCACGTATAATCAATAAATAAAAATCATATAAGACAAGATCGATCTAAACAGGACACTGGTAACGCATATAGCTCGCATTCCGCAAGGTCCAGTGTCGGGACCCCAGCCTCGAACTGGTTAACCTATGATTTTCGTCGCTGTACTCTACGAAAACCCTTTTCATACGAAACATCGACCAGTCCATCCAATTCAATGTTATCAACTCGATCTAAGCAAAACGTATCTACCGAAAAAGCATATCGTTCGAAACAGAACATCGTCGTGTCTCACAAGACACAGCCACAAACACAATGTAACCAAATACAGACTGGGAAATTTAGCCAGTAAAGAAATTATTGCCGATCCCAGCGGCCGTACGGTCTAAGGCGTGGGTCTGCGGCCGCTCGCTTACTAGGATTGTGGTTTCGAATCCCACCGGTGGCATGTCTGTCCTTGTGAGTGTTGTGTGTTGTCAGGTAGAGGTCTCTGCGACGGGCTGGTCCCTCGTCCACAGGAGTCCTACCGAATGTGGTGTGTCTAGAAAAAGTGTGATCGTAAACCTCGAAAAAATGAGGCGGCCTAGGCCCCCAAGGGGCTGTCGAGTCATTGGAAAAAAAGTAATTATTAAGATACTAAATTTTTCGTACGAAAATAAATAAATAAATAAATAAATAAATAAACTATTTATACTAGTACTTCAAACCATACAATATTGCAGGAAAGCAACAGACAGAACTCTTCAGTGAAGTGTGCTGCGATTAAACGCTCATAATCGGACATCATAAAGGAGAAGAAAATAATGAAAAAAATATACTCTGCTCTAGTGGTCAGTTACATTATTTGGATTAAGGAATGTTACCGTGTATGAACTTACACGATAATAAAATGCTTTCCCACCACTTCCGCATCTTCGATTACAAATCAGGAACAGGTTGAAACTAAACAAACGCAATGCAAACCTTTCTGTGGTAATGCGAGTTTGACAATTCAAAACCGTATTACTGCAGAAAGTTTCACACATAATGACGGGGATAATTTCATCAAACTCTGCATTTGCTGTCAAAGTGTAAATCCAATCCAAACAATCCAAAAATAAAATGGAGTAACAAATTTTTTTACATATTCATACACATCAAAATACGCGGTGTGAAAAACGTTACTAAAATAAAGCCAAGAGTAAGCTTCTTAGTTACATAATGAATATCATGTACAGCATGGCAACCAGGGCGAAAGTTAACATACAAACATTTAAAAGTGCCGTCCAATTGAACAGTCTTCTTACTATGGGGTATACGAAACGACAAACAGCTCAGCCTTTTTTTTTTAAGAAAGGCCCCGCAGCACATGCTACGGACGCACCGCAGCCTTGAGGCTTATTGTGCAACCCTGTGATGAAGATGAAGAGAAAGATGATCAGTTTTTCCATTTTTTTTTCCAAGTAATGGAGCACTGGTGGAATGAAACTGACAGGGGAAAACCGAAGTACTCGGGGAAAAACCTGTCCCAGTGCCACTTTGTCCACCACAAATCCTACATGAACAGACCCGGGATTGGACCCGGGCCTCCGCGGTGGGAGGCCAGCGACTAACCGCCTGAGCCATGGCACGGTTACCGTGCGTTTGTGACGTTCTTACGTTGACACCCGCTTTGCAGTTCTGAATACAAATATCTGATGGTTACATACAAACGAAGGACTACTACTACTATTACTACTATTACTACTCCTTCTTTAGCACTACAGCCCTTTAAGTTTAGCCTTGGCTTCACTCACGACAAATGCCCATTTCCGTTCTGTCCAAAACTCTTGTTCTCCATCTTTTTGCACCCGTATTCCTAAACTCCTATTCGACATCATCCATCAGCTTCATTAAGCCCTCTTTTTTCTCTCATTCCTCCTGGTTTGCCTTACAGTAACTTCTTTACTCCCCTTTCACCATCCATTCTCACAACATACCCAAGCCATTACAATGTATGTACTTTAATTACAGTTACAATATCTGGAGATTTAAATTCATTACAAATTTCCTGATTAATTTTTATACTCCAGAAACCATTTTCACATGTTGGCCCACGTATTTTTCTGAAGATTTTTCTTTCCCACGTGATTAAGGTGCTTTCCATTTTACGACGAAGGACTACATACAAATTTAACAATGCCTCTAGCCTCGTTATATCCCTATGCCTGTCCTCAACTAATAAATTCTGAATCAGTGTAAGTTCATCGAAATCTGTACCAAGGTCAGGTCATTGTGCCTCACGTGCAGTCCACATTACTGAGATGGCTACACGGGCGAGCAGCTGCGTCACTCAGCAAAATATTCTGGCATTTTAAACGCAATATTTTTTCCAGAAAAAATGAAAAACTACTTGTTGGTTTCGTCACGCCTGTCAGCCCGTCTGTTAGCAAGTAACACAGCTCACAGAACGTTGCTGACGTGATCTGAAAACGGCGCGGAGACTTGCACTAAACGTTCTGAATTTCGGTTTGGTTCAATTTTTAAGTGCCCAAACAAGTTCTTGCCTCAGCTATCTCTCGAGACATTTGACAGCTTATTTTGAACTAGATGTACAGCGGTTATATGGTAGCAACAAACCTACCACAAATGAGCATTTTTAATTTACATTAATTTTAAAATAAAAGGTGTAAGGATTGGACTTTAATACAACACCATGAGAAAGTACATGAAGCAGCGGAGATAAAATACTGGAGATCAGTTGCAGTACACACATTATATGACCACAGGACATATCAAGAAAAGCATAATTAAATATCATTTTAAATACATTTCTTTTGGATTACAGACTACGTGGACGCAACATTTATTACGCATCACCAATACACGCATTCCCAATTAGCCTACTGTAGAAATACACTTGAGCCGACAGAAAAAAGTAGGTAGATCTAGGAAAGATGGACAGAATATGAAGACAGAAGATGGCTTACAGCCTGTTATTGATGACGACATTAGCTTCAAGCTTGGTACATTTTTCGTAGTAACTATTCACCTGCAAACCAGTTCCTGTACAGATGTTGGAAGAATATAAAATACAGATGTGCTGTCTTTTCTACTGCAGTACTGTACCCAGCAAATTTCCAAAAAAATGAATACTAAAAACAGAAGCCGGGAGAGCGTGGTTGGTCTACTGACTGGGCTACGAACTGGACAATCCAGGGCTCGAATCCCGGCGAAAGCAACGGGTTTTCCTTTCCTCCAAATCTTCCAAACCCGCTCTGGGGCACACCAACCTTCCTATACAGTGCATATCGGGTTATTTACCGGGGTAAAGCGACAGAGGGGTGATGCTGACCACTTACCACCATCCAATGCCGTGGTTAAGAATAAGTGGAGCTAAATCTCTACATCCCAGATGCCTCCATGACGTGGAGGCAACTTTAATATACTTTCACTTTACCATACTACATATAATAATAATAATAATAATAACACAGTATACGCCATCCGAGTCATACCCTTGCATCTAGCACTGTTTCTGTCAACAACTTTACAGTATCGCAGATCACTTATGAAGTCTCTCTAATTCTGCTGGCCACCTCTCCAAAATTATCTCAACTCGGCGAATAGCATACGGCATACGTGGAAGTGGAAGAATAGCTTCAATCATTCTTATGCTCGGCAATAGACGGAGGTAAGTGGTTAGCCTCAGGCTCCAGCGCTTTACCCCCGAGGAATATCCCGCGGACCCACCAAACGAGAGGTTGGATGGGCCTCATAACCGGTCTAGGCGCCTTACAGACAACACAAATCTTCTACCTCTGACGGGGCTCGAAGTACTGCACGTATATCCGACATACACCTTGGTATCAACACGGTTCATTACACATGAAACGCAGTCGCCCGAAACAGCACATAACGGTTATAATGCTACTCAAATTAAATACAGTCGAACTCGGTTATAACGTCACGAAAGGAACTGAATATTTTTGTGTCGTTATAAACGAGTGTTGTTATAACCGAGTAGTATAATGTTATGGTTAACAGTGAGGAATTAATTGGTACCACAGAATATCTGACGTTATAGACGAGGTGTCCGCATAAACCGATGTCGTTATAACCGGGTTCGACCGTACATTTTATTCATAAATGAAGACGATTAACACAGGCTGATCCAAGTAGCGCACAGCCTGCCCTTCCAATAACTCGAAAACATGCGCCGTGGACTTCCAAGTATCTGAAACCTTATATGCAGAAAGCAGAGCATACATCTACCTACACAGGTATTTAAATGCAATGTTTTGCAAGTTTAAAAACCTCGGAGGTGCCTTCGAGTCAAGTACGCCACTTATAAACCGTAACAGGTAGGCTACACATGTTAAGATAACACCTTGACCCATAAACTATGTTTACAGATCTTGAATGGAACGTTTCACATAAATTTTGTTAACTTTAGGCTTATTTTAGTTTGCTCTCAACTACGTGTACAGGGTATACACAAAAGATTGGTGCGGTTTCCCTTTATTCACCATTGAAACCGCACCATTCTTTTGTGTATACCCTGTATATTCGAATTGTGGGATGTCGGGTGAATGACAAATTTGAAACTTTGAAAAGGAAGTGATCGTGAGCCACGTGATGTACCATCCTGACATGTATGGATCACGTTATTATGGGATATGACGCCGCTTTATTGGGTAATCGTATTCCGACGTTTCGAGACAACGTAGTGGTCTTAATTTCAAGGGTCGAAATGTTCTAGAAGAATCATTCCTGGATATTCATACCCACAAAAATGAGCTTCTTGGAGATTACGACCCTTGACAATGAGACAATTACGATGTCTCGAAACGTCGGTAAGCGACTATCCAGTGACGTGACGTCATATCCCAGCAGCACGGAACACTCAGCTACACCGCTGCGAAAACCTAAGAACTGTTATTTCGGCAACTGTTTGGAGAAATAAACCCAAGAAAAAAAAAGAACCGTCAGTACAGCCGGCGTTACGGCCGAGTTTCAAACTGGTACCTCTCGGATGAAAGTCAGAAGTGTCACGTGCTCGGAACGTTTCATGTTGTTAAATGTATCAATACAGTACCGAACTACCGAATAGACTTTGTCAAGATAGGCATTTCTATAAAGCTTACAATTCGGTATTCATGGCAATCTCTTTTGTTTTTTTCTTAATTAAACGTTAAAATTGATAGTGCTTCCTCAAGCGGAGGCCAACGGATGCCTAACATACTTCATGTACTTCCCTTGTCCTCCGGTTGAGGCAGCACTGTCGATTTCAACGTTTTGTTTCTTATTAACAAGTTGCTTATGATCCGTTTATCTCCGAAAGAAAGTACCCAGCATCAAGCATAGTAAGTACAATTCTTAAAGTCTGTTAAGGTTACAATGCTGTCATTTTTGTTGGTTAAATATTTTACTGTTTCTACGTACAAATTATACGCACGGGTGCAACTAGCAGACATGAATATGAATACTACACAATGCTTCAAACGCAATTCCACGAATTGGGGGGGGGGGGGGGGACAAAATCGCGCCTTTGATTCCTACACAGCGGACTTTAATTCCAGGGCTTTATGACAAGAACAATAGCGACATTTCAGTTTTACAGCAACGTGCACAATATAAATGAATTTGTTCTCACATGAAAAAATTTGCACACTTCTGTTTCGGAATTACGAAGATGACAGTAGTGGAAGCATGATGATTCGATGATTTATAGTATCGGTAACAGCCTGCTACCTCAGCGTTAGAATAGCCCTTCACAGCACAATGGCCGTCTCGGTGCACGTGTGTGCAACACGTGTTTTAATATACAGACACTGAATTTTGCCGACGTAACGGATTCCTTTCGTGCGTTTCTATTTATAACCCACCCGGTATATGCTGAACACGTAGTCATTAAACATTTCATCTATGGTCAGTAAATACACTGCAGTAAACTCGAATGAGCTTTAGCATTATGCTTCGCTTAACTTGAGAGAAAAAAAGCACCAACGTAATTTCAGATGTTATATTAACATTCTTAATCCTTTTGATTTTCTTCTCATGGCTCGACAGCCCGAGTAGGTCAAGGCCTCCTCTGTGAGGTTCCTCGATCACACTCACACACACCAAACTCGGTAGGTCTCCTCTGGAGGACTGATAGGGCCGTCGCAGAGACATTACAAAACACAACACTCACAAAAGACATCCATGCTCAGGGTGGGATTCGAACCCGCAATCCCAGCAAGCGAGTGGCCGTAGACCCACGCCTTAGACCGTGCGATCACCGGGATCGGCGAAACATTCTAATACACTCACAAAAGTCTTAATTTGACAGCAAATATTTTGTGATTTACATGGGAAATCATCGAAATTCCATGCAAGCACAGATTCCGGCAGTCACGAGTTTTCGAATAGACTGTATGTATATTCTCCACACCCGTTCAGACCGGCCTACCCAGCCTCATGTACAATAGACATCGGGGCTCTTTCCCGGGGGTAAAGCGGCCGGGTCGTGGCACTGACGTAATGACGAGATTAAGAATGAGTAGAGCTATACCTCTACTCCCTCTCCGGGCGTTCACGGCATGTTATAGGGAAAACTTTACATTCCATAAAAAACATACGCATTACAACATAAATATGACAAAAACACGCAAAGCAGATAACTATTTCAGAAATATTTATGTAAACCAGGGTGAACAATATCTACTAAACGAAAGAAAACAGAATAAATCTCCAAACTCCGTCCGGGGTACAAATTATAGCAAGTACTCATATGCTACTGAGCATTTGTGTAACCCGTGTATTCAACGAAACGCTAACCATACTTACTACAAAAGATAACGAATATTAACCTACACATTTAATTTACAGAGAGTAGGACGTCACTGATAATGTTGGCAACACTCATATTTGCAACATGTTGTCGTACCCGAGATCCGTTAGGTATTCAATGTTTCACCATGACACGTTTCCAACTTCACCGTTGGCAACGCAAGACAGGTGTGTGTCCGCGTTGCTTACAATTGAAGTAAAAGTTTCATAACCTTAACATTTGCTGTTTGCACGTTACAAAAAACAAAGACCAGAAGTATAAAAAAACGCACTTTACCTCGGACAATGGAAAACCGACTGTACCCGGGATGTTATTTACCTGGAAAAAAAAAAAGAAAACACACATTTCAATATCACATTAAACATTAAATGTGAATGTATGAATTTAGGTAAATAGTTGTCATGGTGTCATAAAATCACGTGGTGGGAGTAGAGGTATAATTCCACGCATTATTAACCTCGGCACTTGGATGGGAGTGGTCAGAGTCACGCCCCGGCTACTTTATAACTGTGAAAAGTGGCCAGGCACCCACTGGACAAGAGGCTTGGTACGCTCCAGCGGTACGTCTGGACGCTTTGGACAAGAGGTAAATCCCTTGCCCCTGTCGGGAATAGAACCACGATTCCTCGGACGTCTGGCGCGTGGCGTAGTCACTATACCGACTGAGCTAAGCCGGCTGTGTGAGTTTACTTTGCGTTTATATTTCACACATCACCCAGCTACTGCAAGACACTATGATATATGATGGAAGGCAGAAAAGTATTCTGTTCCATGATTTTTGTCGTTCCATTACAAAAGCAATACGGTTGCGAAATGGTGTCGCTTAATTATACAGTTCCATTTTATTAGATGCCTAAAACTCTCCCTCTCCATTATAGCCCATCAACAGTGGAAATAAATTTCCTGTCATACGCCAGATGTCGCACATTCGTTATTCAGCACCCAATAAATCACCGATGGCTTTGATTTATCCCATAAATTTGTGGGACGTGATTCCTGCTGGATTAGGGTCCTTTCCATTTCGACAAACAGGACTGTACCGTTTCTGTACAGAGCCTCAATACACACACACTGACGAAGAAGATTATATACGAACGTGGATGTCAACATGACGAAACTCAGATAATTATCTTCTGGAATTCGTTTTAGTTTAATGAGAATGAATAGTATGGGATTCCAGCTCAGTCCGAAGCAGCTATATTCCAAAAGAGATATCAGATCATTACTCTGCAAATAATGCTCTAACAAATGTGTAGCAATCTGATACGAAAAATTAACACGACATATACTTGATAAGTAATGACACTGAAGAACAGACCAAATTCCAGCCTGAACGTTATTTACACTTGATCACTGGCTCAGGAGGTTAGTCGCCGGCTTCCCACCGCGGAGGTCCAGGTTCAATCCTGGGTCAGTTCACGTGAGATTTGTGGTGGACAAAGTGGCACTGGGACAGGTTTTTCCCCGAGTACTTCGGTTTTCCCCTGTCAATTTCATTCCACCGTTGCTCCATTACAAGGAAAAATAAAAAAAACTGATCATCTTTCTCTTTTATCTTCATCACAGGGTTGCGCAATAGGCCTTAAGACTGCGGTGCATCCGCAGCATCTGCTGCGGGGTCCTTCACCACACACACACACACACACACACAAAACTTGAGCACATCCGGATATACGAAAAGTGCAGGGCGCGGGTAACGAACTTACTCTTTGTTACATAAAAGTCAGACGTGTCAATAAAACCGATGGTCACTGACCTATAGACCTACGGGGAAAAAATGACTGAACAAACTTTTCCTTTCCTCCAACATATTTTCATTTCAATACTGTACGTGTCCATATGCCTACACTCCGACATCTCGTCATCAGGTTTGTAATATGCTCTGAAACCGCAACAAACCTCTAAAACAAAATTTATGTAAAGCATAGTGGCACCATTTGCTTTAATATCACGCACAGTTGTACCATATGCTTTAACATCACGCACAGTTGTACAGGGTGAGTGGTCAACTCCACGTCCCAGCCGCTTTAACCCCGGGAAAGAGACCCGGTGCCCATCGTATAGGAGGCTGGGTGGGCCCCAGAGCCGGTCTGAACGGGTGTGGAAAATCTCGCCCCCACCAGGATTCGATCCCCGGACCGTCCAGCCCGTAGCGAGTGGCTATACCTACTGAGCTATCGCGGCCCACAACTTTACAGTGTTACGGACCGGAATTGCTTCTCGACTACATAATCCGGTAAGACAGTAATTTTCTTGACATTTTACCGGCGAGAACTTGTTCAGATTTGACGATTTGTTGGGTATTGTTGGGTATTCAGTATTGTGATAATCCTATGTTATAGGCCTTGTACTCTTTCCTGAACTGCGTCACGTCACATGGCACCATTCGACTGATTGATGTAGCTGCGTGGGAGACAGACGGCATTTTCATACACCGATGTTAACTGCATCTTGTTCAAAGTGTTTTACACATGGGAGATATCATACAAAATGCAGTAAAAGTCGATAAATTCAAAGTTATTTGCAAAACACACAAAAGGCTGCTTTATGAAATACAGGCAAAAGCAAGCGTAAATATCCGAATGAAACAGACCCATGCAGGAGGACAAAAGGAGTCAGTTGCGAAGCACCAAACCAGTTTCATTAATTTACACCACCATAATACAAGAACTTTACAACAGTGTTTAGACTCGTCCGATCACACACGCTAGAGAGGGTCTAGTCCGATCATTTCAATTTCAGGCACAGAAACACATTACACACACTCCCCCATTTACGCCACAGTCACAATTTAGTACATATATGGTCAACTATATATACCTACGTATATACAAGGGGGTCCAATCTAAACCATAAAATAGTGGAACGTGATCGGCCGCAGGATGACCGCCTCGGCGAGTGTTATTGCCCAGCAGTATTCTTCCGCCACCTTCGTCTCATTTCGCCTTCATTTCCGCAAGTAAATATAAAGGGGCTCGTTTAAAAAAAAATATTTTTTTCAATTTTAGGCGCGTTCGCAAAATTGCGAAAAGCGACTAACAGCTTCGTCATGTCTGTCTGTCTGTCCGCATGGAACTCGGCTCCCTGTTGACGGATTTTCAAGAATTTGATATTTGGGAATTTTTCGAAAATCTGTCGAGAAAATTCAAGTTTCATTCGACTCTGACAAGAACAACGGGTACTTTACACGAAGACCTATGCATATTTATGATATCTCGCTGAATTTTTCTTAGAATGAGAAGTGTGTCAGACAAAATTAGCACAGAAAATCAAAACATATTTTATGTTTAATAATATTTTTTACGAAAATCGTGCCGTTTATTAGATAATGTGGCTCGACATATGGTTCGGGACATAACTGTGCGGTTCTCTTTCCCATTCATTCCTCCAGCTTCTAGGGCCGCAAAGCTGAGTTCCGAACTGTATAAACTATGTGCACATCTGGAATGGCTCACGCATTTACAGAATCGCGCGTGCTTCAACTACTACACAAAGTGTTATGACTGCTGAATGGAAATATCAGCGGCGCACACACGTCTCAGCTGGAGTGGCAGCAGACGCCATATGTACCAAGTATCGTAGGTTGTTCCATGTCTGGAGGCCACGGCTTAAATAAACTAATGTGGCGCGGTAAACAAAAGCAAAAACATTGGCCCCTGTACTGCTCACTGTACTTTTAAGGCAACGTCTTACCACTGCTTCTTGTTAAACCGTAATTAGCTAGAAATGCACTCTGTTGAGGAGTGACGTGAATTCGCAGTACAAACACTTGCTAGATGTGTGCTTGTGAGCGCTCAAGTGGGAAAACAAATTACCTCCTTTATTATCCGAATTATCCGAAAAGCTTAACTAATGTCCTTCACCCAAGAAAATGCAGCTGAAATGCACAGCGTGGGTAGAGCCCCTTGACTCTCGCAACGACGGTCGGAGGAAAACATATAGATCGTGTCAAGAACACAAGGCTCTAACACTGTTTTTTCAACTGGTCGCCATTTGTTAGATGTTTTATTCATAACTAGTCTAAAGGCAAAATTATGCACAGCTATAACCACACAGAACACAACAGAAAATAACTATCATGCCACACGCACAAAACACGACTGCACTTCAGCGCAATGTATTTTTGACTGGAACACATCTAGTACTGGTCACAAGCAAAGGATGGTCGGCTTTCTGCAGCGCAAACCACTTCCAAGGTCAACTGCAAACTCCACAGTCACCATCTGTAGCTGTCACTGAGCGGAAGAGCAAAGCAGTACGACTCGTAGTTTGAAAGTAACAATTCGAAACCCGGCCAAGGCATCCAAGATGCACAGTCCATCCACCTGAACGTAAGCAACTACTCTCTGGAACATAATTCTTCTGTGTAAAGACATGGGCCTACGGAACGCCACACGAGGGTAAAAACCTGCACATTCACTTGACGGAATTTTTATTTTGCCCCGATGTCAGATAATATAATGGTAAAGATAACGGTGAAATGGGATCTAAATATGAAGTGGATGAAAAGCATAGTATAAATGTACCTCATATTCACAATGTTCAGATTGTATCACAGGCAAGATGATCACCAAGGCCTCGTCAACAGGACATGACGGTCTAACAGCAATTTCGGGCCGACAGCTGAACGATTTGGAGCTGTAAGTCTCTGAGGCAGCATCAGAGAGTGCAGAAGCTACGAGAACTTAGCTGATAAAAAATGGTGGCCATGGCCGTGACAATCGATCACTGTTGATTAAACTTCTTATTCTTCGTAGCTTTAAATTTGTTACCTCACTGAAAACAATCTTAAAGTTTAGACGAATGTTAACAAAAATTTTACTGTTTGCGAAGCTCTTAGAAATAATGATGCTCTCGGCGAAACACCATCAAAAAATTTTATTTTATTTTTTTTTAGAAGTACAAGCCAAAACTGTGCTGTCATAATGCATTCCCAATCCCGTCGAATTGAACGAAAAATTAAAACTGAGGACATATCAGTTATTTTTTATTTTTTGATATTGGAAAACGCGTGATTATTCGAATTCAATGGCAGAAAAGATCCGTGAAACTCGTAGAAAACAAAGTCGTGACACGGAAGGACGGACAAGACCCTCCTCCACGTAATATGTGCTCAAAAGTCATACTTCTTGTGTTCTGGTCTGATAAAAAAGATACGTAAGGTAAAGCATCCCAAACCTATTATGGAACCCGAAGGTTCATCACCGTGTCCACAAGAGCCTGCTGAAACAGAAAAATGCAACAAATATGCAGATAATTCTAAAAATATTGCAGGGATGGATTATGTAAGAAAATCTGAGGTACAGAGAAAATACGTAACTGCGAACGGCGATTTCAGTTTCATGAAAACATTTAAGGTTCGGCGAAATTAAGAAGCCTGGCAGATGTCACACAATCACACAAACACACACACATTTGGGGAGGGAGGTATTTAGAGTCTGTCAGTGCGGTAAATATACGAAGTGGAATGGTTAGTATCTAGAAGGAGGTAGCAGTGGTCCTGTCGTGTTACTATCCTGATATGTCTGTAGGGACTGAAGAAAACAGACAACTTCAGACGGGATAGCATGGCCCAGATTTGAACTAGACATATCCCAAACACAAGTCCAGCCTGGTAGTTTGTAGATTATACATCGAAGACACCGAAAGAAATTACTGGACATAATGAGCAATGTTGAAAATTAAAATTGCCGAAGAATATTATGAGGTTATGATAAACCCTATTTTTAAGGACGAAAAAAATATAAATATATGGTGCTGGAGAAGAATGGAGATCAGTTGGACCGATCGTGTGAGCAATGAAGAAGGATTACATAGTCAAGGAGGAGAGGAATATCCTACATACAATAAAAAGAAGAAAGGCTAACTGGATTGGTCACATCTTGCGTAGAAACTGCCTTGTAAAACACGTGATTGAAGGAAAGTTAGAGGGAAGGATAGAAATGACGGGAAGACGAGGAAGAAGGCGTAAGCAGCTACTGGATGACCTTAAGGAAAAGAGAAGATACTGGAGATTGAAAGAGGAAGCACTAGATCGCACTCAATGGAGAACTCGTTTTGGAAGAGGCTACGGACCTGTCGTAAGACAGACTACAGAATGAATGAATGAATGAATGAATAATATGACTATGTCTTCCGGAAAATTAGTCACTCGGCTTGTATGGATGTGAAATTTTGAAGTGAAGTGATAAAAACAAAGAATTAAAGTTTCTAAAACGAGAAATCATGTTATTAAATACAGATATGAACAATTGAAAAAGATATCGATTATTTTTAACAGAATAAGAAAACTGAAGATAGAAGCCAATTGCAGTGATAAAATACGAAGTGTGGAAAGTTAAGGATATGCAAATTGAAGATTACAATATAAACGAACAGAAAGAAGAAATTTTGGAAGACTTTAAAGCGATGGACAGGTCAATTATAAAGTTTGGAGTCGGAACACTTGAAGAAGACAAAAGACATTTCTCGCTGGCGAATGCTTAGCGAGATTAAGTGCAACATACGTGTAACACGACCTGTAAGTACGCGGAATTAAAAATAATTACCATGAGTGAAATCTCCGTACAGTGACAGTGCCGCATATAAACTTTAATCACAAGTTACCAAATGGCTAAAAAGTACACACTGCGGTTCGTTTTAGGTCCTTAATTTTTGCTTACAACAGGGGAAATTAAACCAAAAATCGCGACAACATTTAGTATAGAACAAGGTGTTTATCAATCACCATCACCACAAGCATTTATTATGTTTTAATCAGACCAGTTACACAGCTACATGTTTCGACCACTAGGTGCTCATCTTCAGGCCATTAAAAGTACATAACATTAACATTACAATTGTAATTTCATTTTTGTGTTAATAGATTGAGTTCTCAGTCCTTGGGTGTTACAGTATACATGTCTATATTTAAATTGTTAAAATATACAATATACATGTCAATATAAAATACTGACATGTATATTGTTACATCTATTATATTTCACTTTAAAGTTGTACATACCGTGCATGTTTGAGATATTATATACTATAAACCAACAAATATTGCACTATTATATATGTATTGTCAACCCTACATATGTTTCGGCTCTGCCTGAGCCATCTTCAGGGGTTACTCTTGATGTGTCCACTAACTGTAACTCTCACTGCATTGTCTTTGACTCGTATTAGGTTTCTTAATATCTAGGCATTATACATTGTCTCACTATCTAGGCACTATACATTGTCTCACTATGTACACTGATGCACTTGTGGTTGTGGTTTATTGCACGTTTTCAATTGACGTTGCTTGGTCAGTTTTGGAACATGTGAAGTGTGATCTCGTATAGAACATATCCGTAGCTTTCGGGGTTTTTCCAGTCTTTTTCCTTTTCCTGAAATCTACATACGACTAAGGAAAAAGGACCAAAAAAACCCGCAAGCTACAGATATGTTCTATACGAGACCACACTTCACATGTTCCGAAACTGACCAACAACGTCAATTGAAAACGTGCAAAAACCACAACCACAAGTGCATCAGTGTACATAGTGAGACAATGTATAGTGCCTAGATAGTGAGACAATGTATAATGCCTAGATATTAAGAAACCTAATACGAGTCAAAGACAATGCAGTGAGTGTTAGTTAGTGGACACATCAAGAGTATCCCCTGAAGATGGCTCAGGCAGAGCCGAAACATATGTAGGGTTGACAATACATATATAATAGTGCAATATTTGTTGGTTTATAGTATATAATATCTATTATATTGTTATATCTAACCATACAAATATTAAGTTGCAATTGTAATTTTATGTATTTTAATGGTCTGACGAACACCATTTAGTGGTCGAAACATATAGTCGTGTAACTCGTCTGATAAGAACATAACAGGACTAAACAGTTGCGTTGATGGTGGGTGATAACCACATTGTAATATACGAAACAGCAGAATGTACAAGATACAAAGTTTAGTATAGACGCCTAATAATTCGTTGGTACTTCACAATTCGTTCAGACGTCATGACAAACAAAGAAACAAAAAAATTCCACCGCTATCTTGTGTAACAAAATATGTTCTTTCCAGCTACCTCTCGAACTGACAGCTCATGTGAAGTTTCAAGCTTTCTGGCATGGTAAATACCTAAGACAACGGCGTACCATTCCAGAAGACATGCTTCTGATCAACACCTTTGTGAGAAGGTCAAATATCCCACAAAGTCCACGGATCTGGATGTGTGCTAAACAGGAAATTTACTGTCCCCTGTGGATCAGTCCCAGATGATTCGTCCTATCTGAAGCCTCTTTCATCAGAATGCGTTCTGCACGCTGCACTCCCACATTTCCCGGAAAATGGTCGTCGTGGTAACCAGACTATCAATAAATAACGACCACAGGAAATGCTTCTTCCCCCAGACCTGTTTTTTTTTTGTTCTCAAGTTTTAAAGTTAGGAAAACAGAATGGTCAGAATTTATTGAGTCGCGCGTGTAAGAGTCGTTCATAAACGGGCCCACTTCAGCTCAATTAGAACATTCGTGCAAGATAGTCATCGTTAAATTTAAAAAAATCTCTCACCATCACATGTTTAAAACGAAATATCTCATGAGAAAAGAATTCTATTTACACTCATCTAAAATTACTTAAACCGACAATTTTCGAGATGTAAGTTTATTAATAAGATCTTTAAAGATACAGATAAAGTGATCCCTCGTCCAACGCGGGGAAAAGGGTCAGTGATTACGGCGTGTTGCACAAAACCGCGCTGCGCGAACTTCTTATAGGGAGGAGGGGGAAAGAGGTTACGTCAAAGCGGACGCTTATGGACGCCCCTGTCACGTAAAATACACACATTTTTGGACAATGATCATTTACACAATGCTTACCTTGATTTCAGGCTTGGTTGCCTGATACTACCAGCTTCCATGGTGGTTGAGTAACAGCCCGTATTTATCCAAACGCATTTAAATTTTTAAACTTGCAACAAATTTTTCTACATATTTAATTATTTTCAACCGCGTACAGTCAAAACCGCGCTAGACATAGCCGCGCTGTGCGGAGGGCACTGTATAAGTTCGTACATACAGATTCCTCACCACCGGACCTATTGGTACGGTGTTAACAGTGTCCGACACTTGGTAACTACATGGTCTAGCATCACTTGCCTTTAGACTTTCTGCACCAGTCCAGACCGGCCCTGGGACCCACCCTGCCTCCTGTATAATGGGTACCGCGTCTCTTTCAGGGCGGTAAAGCGGCCGGGGTGTGGCGCTGACTCAGCCTTCTCCAACCTTTTTAAAGTTTAATCTTTCGAAATATATAAAATGGTTTCCCACGCCTACACTAATCTAAGAAATCTGCTTCATGATCCCGGAAACCTTCAAATCTGGTGACAGACAATAAAATGGGGATCTTTACAGCAGTTCCGTATGACCCAGATTATACAGGTTCCGGATAACAGCAAGCCATGAGAAGAAACACCACAAAGACAATACATAGCACCGCTGACGTGAAAACAATGTCTGCCTCAATGTCACTCTGCCTGCACTGACTTGCGAAATTCCGGAGATATTTATCTTGATGGGAAGGTCATGAGTTCAAAGCAGAAGCTTTAAAAATGGATGGAGGGAGGGAACGAACCAAATGAAGAGATGTAGATAAAAGAGTGGAAAAAGGATGGGGGAGATTAGTAGGAGGTGACGGTTTCTCAGTAGCAATTAAATTTTTACCCCAAAGCTTGTGTGAAAACAAAGAGCTATCTGGTGACAACGAATGGCACCTGACTGTCACCTCCAAACTGTACTTTAATGCGTAGACAGGATGAAAGCAACGCGTAAAAAAAGTATCTACCAAGTTATAAAATTAAATAAGGCACTTACAATGCTCATAAATTGCTCCTTATAACAGTTTCTTTTGTATTCAGTTATTCTACGTAGTCTTTAGCAAAGCAATTAATTAGAGATCAATAAAGCGATTAAAATAATTTAAAAACTCATCATCCAGTACTGCCTACCAAAAGTTTGAATTTAATTGCCACATTTACACTACGAAGAGACATCATCTTCACAGGGGGATCATTCAAGCATTTATTTATAAATAAAACTTAACTCAAAGTCGTTCGATTACAAAGCTAAAACCGAGAGTAAGAATTCTGGATTCCAGTAACAGTACCAAAGATGTAATACAACAGAAATATACTATAAAACTGTGGCAGCTAAGTTCACTGGCGACGAACCTGAACCAGTTCCATCCACTCCTAACCAAAAAAAAAAAAAAAAAAAAAAATTTTTTTTGTTCTTCGGAGCTGAAATTTATTCACTTCTCGGGTAACATGAGTAAGCAAGTAGCAAAATTCACCCCACCAAAATTCTGTATTCATTTATTGTTTCTTCCGTCCGATCTACACGTCGGTCCCTTCATAACATCCTTGACTTAAGAACTCCGAACAGTTCAGAAACAGCGGGTTTTAATTTGTTTACTGGTGCAATGACAAATAATTCTTGACACAAAACGGTACTAGTGGCTATACTTTTGTGCCTTAGAAGCCTTTCAGGATACTGAAAGGCTTCTAAGGCAACTGTTCATCGACACAGAGGAAGATGAGTATAAATTCAGTGCGAAACTTTTGAAACTGTAATGAGAAATATATGAAATAATGTTCTGTGTTTATAATTAATTATCTGATTAATTAATTAAAGTCCACAACTTTCAGCAACTCCCTGCTGTCTAAAAACTGTCGACGGAGGAAGCCTAGAGCGACACCAGCTGGACAGACGAACAAGACACAAATAGAGAGTGATATAACGTTTATGCAAAGCAGATGTCAAAATTAATACAGGTATAATTCATATTCCGCCGATCCCAGTGGCCGTGCGGTCTAAGGTGTGGGTCTGCGGCCGCTCGCTTGCTAGGATCGTGGGTTCGAATCCCACCGGGGGCATGGATGTCTGTCTCTTGTGAGTGTTGTGTGTTGTCAGGTAGAGGTCTCTGCGACGAGCTGGTCACTCGTCCAGAGGAGTCCTACCGACTGTGGTGTGTCTCAAATGTGTGTGATCGTGAAGCGTCGATAATGAGGCGGCCTAGGCCCTCTAGGAGCTGTCGAGCCATAGGAAAAAAAAAAATTCATATTCCACCATGAGACTAATATAACTAGCTTCGAACTTTCTTGATATTAATCAAATTTCTAGTACAGTCATTGCCAGCACGCTGCACAGTAACTATAACACCATATAGAAAAAACAAAATTCTACCAAACACACGTCTACAGCGTAGTTTAACGCCAACATGTAACGTGCACACGATTTACAAAACGTTACTTAATAGAAATTAACACACACACACACACACACACACACACAAAGTACGTACTTTGTTACACGCTGATTCTAACGATGCTCTTGACCGAGTTCCAATAAACGTTTAGAAAAGGCGTAACGTTTTAAATCCCAATGTAAGCGCAGCTGAATAACTCAATAGTAAATGAAAATTTTCAGACCAACTGCACGGTGTCAACAATGTGAAACTCAATAGTAACTTCCTACACGTGTCTTCTGCAGTGTTTCTCTAGTTCACGGCCCCGACGACACTGCGTACATACTGGACAGCTGAATCCAACGGTTCCCAATCTTTTGTCTGCCGCGACGCACTTAAAAAATTGACGTCCACATACGCGACACACTGTCATTGTAATACAGACATTTTAATTACATGAAAATAAGTGTAAATGAACCATTATTATTATTAAAAACTGTCATACATACAGTACACAGATGAATTATGAATAATATGAAGATGGGGTTACCTTTATGCCACGTCGTTTCGGGAGCTATGCGGTGCTACGACTGCGCAAGACGCATGCGTACACGAGCAGAACACTTCTCCCTCTTACTCCAATCGCGACTTTGAGGTTACGCCGTCCAGCGATCGGAATCGAGTTTCTGATTGTCCAATTTCACGCTATACACCCCGCAACTACTCGACACACATTTGGGTGTCGCGACAGACACACTAATGTGTGTCGCGACACCTAGTTTGAGAAGCGTTGGCTGTCTGAACATTTGTCTATGACTTACTGCAGGATCCGTATGGAACCACATACTGAGAATGGGCTTATACTGCCTTATTCCTACCCACTGTTGGTTACGCATTTAATCACACTAAAAGAAAATATACTGTATTAACAGTAGGCCTACGCAAGCATACACGACAATGTAACTACGCAATGCGTTCCCGAAGTTTAGCTAAGTCGCGAGGTTAGACATAAATGTCAACTGTCATTACTGTTTCATAAACTAACTAAATTATCTAAACTGCATAGATTATACAATATAATGTGCGTTATGTAACGACACTGTCAATTGCTAAGGTTATACGAGTATAGCGTCGGTGATACATGAATGAGTATGGGGTACTGATGGAGTGATACCGTAAAGAAAACCACGTAGTGGAAAAAAAAAGCCTGTCACAGTGCCACTTCAGCCACCACAAATCCCACACTGAATGGCCCCAGAACAAATCCGAGCCAACGCTGTGACAGACCTGAGCCATGGCATGGCCCATTATTACACAACATAATAAGGTGACTGCAAATTTTGACTTGCGAAGTACACGATAAGAAACTATCCTTAATTCTGGAATTTACATGAGACTGTGAAAAAGCATGAAAATCCAGTCAGAATAGTTGGCTTTCGGGCTGAGAATCTAACCTGAGACTTGATGCATACGAAGCAGAAATGACCAGCAATCGGCCGTGAAGTTTGGTATCATTACTGTGGGACTGTTAACTAAACCGAGAAGGGGAAAACATTCCAGACACCCTATTACATACCCTTCTCCAGCAACTTAATGGCATATAACCGGAACGCAGATGTATTGAAATGCGACTGGAAATAACATTCACTCAATAAGAACGCTTCGAAATACTTTGAATTGACTCCAGAAAACTGGATAATATTTTTGTCAAACTCGTTCAACAGCTGGAGTGATTTGAACAGTTTATGTAGCTAATCTGCATCGTGGAATGTCTCCAAATGTCATTACAAACATTTTTAATCCTTTAAAGCCTAGTGGTTAGCCAATGTACAGCCAAGTTAAACACTAACCACTATGCAATTAGCTCACACACTGTATTTAAGATTTCCATACAATTAAACGGTCATTATTCCCCTATACAGCATTCAGCGACTGGTCTTACTAATGGACGCACGCGTTAATCGCCAGCCTCCCACCAAATAGGTTCGGGTTCGATTCCAGGCCAGTCCATTTAGAATCTGTGGTACTAAGACAAGTTTTACTCAGACTACTTCGGTTCTCCACTGTCAGTATCATTCCACCAATCCCGAACTCATTAAATCACTCATACTCATTCGTTCGTTCACTCACTCATATATTCATCACAGTACGCTGTGTAATCTACGCAACTGACAGCGTCGGACAGCGTCAGACACATGTACAGGCGTTCAGCGGACGATAGATTACGCAATTCGACATTCTAGTGCAGTTAATGGTCAAAATGCAGGCGATCCGAAAAAGTAAACGAGTAAAGAAGTCTCTGAGTCATCACAAATTAATAACAAATGCATAGCCGTGCATGTGTGTACATAGGTCTGACATGGACTGTCCGTGTCTAAAGACTCCCCAGAATGCGTCTTATCGAAGACAGAAGCATCCTATGTATGGTGTTAACAGCACAGAACTCACAGTAAGGAATACTTTGTGTAAGTTCGACAAGAGTATTTAAAAGCTCCCGTATCAGTTAAAATACGAGTAATTGTAGTGTGAATACGAAAATACTTGTGTATACAGACCCAGTTAGGATTTCAGCATTTAACATGCAAGAATAAGTTTTTTTTTCCCCCCTATGGCTCGACAGCCCTATATGGGCCTGGGCCTCCTCGTTTCGTCGAGGTTTCATGGTCACACACATTTGAGACACACCACAGTCGATAGGACTCCTCTGGACGAGGGACCAGCCCGTCGCAGAGACCTCTACCTGACAACACACAACACTCACAAGAGACAGACATTCATGCCCCCGGTGGGATTCGAACCCACGATCCTAGTAAGCGAGCGGCCGCAGACCCACGCCTTAGACCGCACGGCCACTGGGATCGGCGAATAAGTATTTTATGAGATAAAAATATACGAATACTCTGTCTGTGCAACTCCGAAACAATATTAAACCTCTTACAGACACACTAACGTTACATAAAATCCCAAACGCTTTTTATGCAGCATGAATAAAATATATACATTCGCATGTATTCTCCTAGCTATACGCATGTATACAAGCGTATATGCACCTAATTATGATACGAATGTTGAACATGTAAGGTAAAGGTGGCCGATCCCAGTGGCCGCGCGGTCTAAGGCGTGCGTCTGCGGCCGATCGCTTGCTGAAATTGTGGGTTCGAATCCCGCGGGGGGCATGTCAGTGTTGTGTGTTGTCAGGTGGGTCTCTACGTCGGGCTGATCATTCGTCCAGAGGAGTCCTACCGAGTGTGGTGTGTCTGAGTGTGATCGTGAAGCCTCAATGAGGAGACCCTTGCCCACTAAGGGCTGTTACGTCATTGGAGAAAAAGAAGGTAAAGGTAAAGTTCACCCTGAAACAGACCATTAAGGCTCGGAGGGGGAGCAGAGGTTTAGCTCTACTCTTTCTTTAAACTTTCTCTAATACTATGCCCCGGCTGCTTTAACCCAGGGAAAGAGACCCGGTACCCATTGTACAGGAGGCTGGGTGGGTCTCAGGGCCGGTCTGGATGGGTGCAGAAAATCTCGCTGCCCCCGGGATTTTTTTTTTGCCTGTCCGGGGTTTTCCTCCTTTTTGATCCATTTTTGTACTGTTTTATATCCTTTCGTCCTTCATGTCACTTTACGTTCCATACTACCGTCCTTTCAACAAACACAACACAAACATCCATGCCCCCGGTGGGATTCGAACCCACGATCCCAGCAAGCGAGAGGCCGCAGACCCACGCCTTAGACCGCACGGCCACTGGGATCGGCAGTTTCGATCCCCGGACCGTCCAGCCCGTAGCGAGTCGCTATACCTACTACGCTACCCCGGCCCACGAACATGTAAGGAGTTATGAATACAATTCTGTGGAGGACGACACAAAACTACTCTCGTCTGTGTACGTATTTCAGCTGCTGCAATGTTACATTCTCTGCCACACGTATCAGTCAGGCTGCTTCATTTACCAAGTGTGTACGCGCTACACGAACAATTAATTATATATCACGCTGGCTGGCGTTTCTTCGCCACGCACACAAACACGGCAAGCAGTTTCTCTCTGTAGTCCTGACTGTTGTTTTGTATGGGTGTGAAACTTGGTCTCTCACATTGAGGGAGGAACATAGGCTGAGGGTGTTCGAGAATAGGGTGCTGAGGAAGATATTTGGGCCTGAGAGGGACGAGGTAACGGGGGAGTGGAGAAGACTACATAACAAGGAGCTTTATGATCTGTACTCATCACCAAATATTATTCGGGTGATCAAATCAAGAAGAATGTGGGCGGGTCATGTAGCACGTATGGGTGAGGGGAGAGGTGCATACAGGATTTTGGTGGGGAGACCTGAGGGAAGGAGACCACTTGGAAGACCCAGACGTAGATGGGAGGATAATATTAAAATGGATCTTCAAGACGTGGGATGGGGGTACATGGACTGGATTGATATGGCTCAGGATTGGGACAGGTGGCGGTCTATTGTGAGTGCGGTAATGAACCTTCGGGTTCCATAAAATGCGGGGAATTTCTTGACTAGCTGAGGACCTGTTAGCTTCTCAAGAAGGACTCTGCTCCATGGAGTTAGTTAGTTAGTTAGTTAGTCCTTTTCGCACATCCGACATAAAATTAAGGTAAGAAACTAGCTTACAAAAATCTTAGAGATGTTACAACATTTTAAATCCACGCGACTTTGTATGAAGCGTAGAGAAAGAAGAGGCACATTCTATACGACCACCAACCCGCATGTGACGTAATCTGGTGTGAGTGTCCATACTAAAAGTTCCTTGGCAAATTTAATTTTGGTTCGTATCAGTCAACCAAGCCTCTACGATTCAAATGGTTGAAAAACACATAATGCAAATACGGGTACATTACACAGGTCTCTCATTCATCAGTAACTTCCATTTGAAACACTTTCCGGTAAAGGTACAACGAAAAGTTGTCCCTATATACGCCATGAAGGTATACAGGGTGAGCAGACGTACAGCTCCATTCATTCTTAACCTCGGCATTACATGGAGGTGTGGTCAGCCTCACGCCCCGGCCGCTTTAGCCCCCGTGAAAACAGCCGCCGGTAGCCATTAAATAAGAGGCTGGGTGGTCCCCGAAACCGGTCTGGCCGTTATAAATCTCTTGCGCCTGCCGGGATTCGAACCCCTGATAGTTCATCCCGTAGCCTATCATTATACTGAGTACCCTATCCCGGCTTCCACACTCTTCGGTAGGAATTAAACTTATATTTAAAGCCGTAAAAGATAAAATAAGTATCCCAAAGGCCCAAGACCTAAAGCAATACGTGATTCTGTCGGCAGTACAGTAGACTCTGTATCGACCGATCTCCTAACAGTGTTGTTACGAAACCATATACAGTCAGCAATACCTTGTAGATTTTGAGAACTGTTTGGAAACTGGTTTTGTTTCGTATCAGACACTGCATATGGCATCTTTTCCGGATCAAATGGTGATGCGGACACAATTCACTCAACCGCCTTCGGCGTTTCTAGATGGCTGAAACCCAAAGAACGTTGTAATCGAAAGGTCCGGGATTCAAATCAAGGCCCGAAAATATCCTATCATGGCCTACAGTTTGGTAAATTTTACTCAGTCCTTCAAAGTAATCGCCGAAATAGTATCTTACAATGGGCCACGACCAATTCATTCCACATCCTTTCCAATTCGTTATTCACTAGTAATACTATCATGCGAATCCAAATCATCTGAACCACTGAAATCGTTTTCATATAAACCAAAAACAAAATAAGTAATTAGAACACGTTTTCCATGTAACACATTTTGCACGTGTAGAGGAAGAAAGGCTAACTGGAATGGTCACATCTTGCGTAGAAACTGCCTTCTAAAACGCGCGATTGAAGGAAAGTTAGAAGGAAGGATAGATATGATGGGAATACGAGGGAGAAGACGTAAACAGCTACTGGATGACCTTAAGGAAAAGAGAAGATACTGGAAATTGAAAGAGAGGAAGCACTAGATCGCATCCTGTGGAGAACTCGCTTTGGAATCGGCTACGGACCTGTCGTAAGACAGACTACAGAATGATGAAAGGAAGACCAAACATTTGTAAAAGGCATACCTACTGTCCGTCGTGGCATCAGTTTCAACAGTCACACAGGAAGACGGCAGCTAGCTAGTTGTCTTTCTGCAACTAACGGACAAGCCGTTCTTGTGTCCCTCTAGCGGTCTGTATTAACTCTTCATCACCCTAGTGGTTACTTTACGCACCGCCAGGTTTAAAATTAAAAAAAAAAAAAATCTACAATCTACCCACACAGTGCATTCATTATGTTTTATATGAATCTCAAAACACGTATCGATTGTTTCCCTATACAGTGAGAGTTCTCTTGTATTCATCGCTCCCCGATTTCCGAAAGAGCATTGCCTTTTGGAAGGTTTCCAGGCTTCGCCCGCCCTATGCGACATTAACTAATTGGTTTTTATAAACGAGGAATGTGTTTACTGCGCGGTACGAACTAACCTTTAAATAAAATTCTAGTTAAATCCACTCTTCAAATCCACGTCATGGCTCACGCGGTTAGTCGCCAGCCTCTCACCACCACGGCCCTGGTTCGATACCAGGCCAATCAAAGTGAGATTTATCGTGGGCGAGGTGGTACTGAGACAGGTTTTTCTCCAAATTCTTCGGCTTTCCGCTGTCAGCATCATTCCACCTACGCTCCATACTCACCTTCATCTACATATTTCTATTATCAGAAGAATAAACGAGCGAAGCCTGGGAACCTCCAAAAAGAAATGCTCCTTCGGAAATCGGGAGCACTGGATAGAAAAGAACTTTCTCTTTTTCAGCCTTCAAGCTGTCAAAATGACAGATGCGGTTATATGCTGAAAACTGGTTGAGAACGAATGTATTTGGGCTTGAGGCAGAATTCTGTTTTTGTTCGGAATCAAATGGTCGTAAGTTGATGCACAGAATTCCCAATACTGGAAAGTATTTAAATCCCAAAGAATTTGTCCATACAGGAAAGATTGTGTGACATCAGGTTAAGTACGTCATGACTAAGTCTATAGCCTATGTGACTAAATTACGCACACTTCCAAGTGTGCTATTTAACGACGCTGTCAATGAATGGGATTATAAGTAGTCGGTAATACGATAAATGAATGAATGAGCATACAACATCAATGGAATGATCGTGACCGGGTAAAACCAAAGTACACGGAGAAAAACCTGTTTTCAGTGCCACTTTGTCCACAACAAATCCCACTCCCACTTGCACTGGCCTAACTGCACCCGGGCCTCCGAAGTGAGGGACCGGCGACTAACCGCCTGAGCCATGGCGCGTCCCAATTACGCACATTAATGTACACGCACTGGAAGTACGATCTATCGACTGTGTCACTCATTCGAAATTCACACAGGCTACTGTAAGAACATCTGTGTCGCCATATTCGCAGTGTTTTGTTTCATAGAATCGATGTAATTGCACGTTCAACTATATTCTGCTATAGACTTCAACAGAGGCGAAGCAGTGTATTTAATTAAACCTTTCACTGCCTTAATTTTTAAAGCAGAAATCTCTCATCCACGCAACGATATCGTTATTTCAAGTGCAAATGAGGGCTTTCGTTATGATTCAATTTCAACGGTAAAAAGTAATCTTTTATACTTACGATGTTTGAACCATGCCCTACAAATCAAACGCTCACAAGGCGGAGCTTGTAACGTAATTCCATTAGCGATTTTTGTGGCAGGAACATCAAGAGTATAATTCGGCCTAGCAGATTAAGTGTTACAGAAATACCACAGTATTCGACATTTCTTTTTCCTTCCCTGTTAACAGTTTGGCTACCAGAGATTTAAATCCCAAACCACATAATGAAAATCTGATTCCAGGGTTGCACATGAAGGTGCTTAACTGTTAGACAACAGCAGGTCAAAGTATAGCATAAAATTATAAGACATAATTAAAGTAATGTAGGTCAGTAATACATGGAGTTCAATAGCATACCGAACCCAGACGCACGGCAAGCTTAAAGGCTCACATTTCCACACATAATATACATAACTTACTGCACATTAGACTTCATTCATTCTGTAGTCTGTCTTACGACAGGTCCGTAGCCTCTTCCAAAGCGAGTTCTCCACAGGGTGCGATCCAGTGCTTCCTCTTTCAATTTCCAGTATCTTTTCTTTTCCTTAAGGTCATCCAGTAGCCAGTTTGCTGGTGAAAAGATTTTTCTTCTTGTTGAATGCTGCTTTTGCCATGGCAATTCTGGATTTAATTTCACGTGTACGCCTTGCATCACTTGTTATCATTAGACTAGGTGTTTAAAATGACCTCCAACTTTCAGATATGCTTGATTTCGAAGGAAGCGCGGGGAAATCATATTCTAAATCTTCTACAACAATTTTTAAAACGACTCTTCTTTATAGGAGTTTCCACAATGAAAATCCTCTGTATTAAACTCTACTGCACACTCTTTAACAAAAGAAATGTATGTTAAACTGTGCTTCGCACGTGTTACAGACTGAACTGTGCGACTTAGATGATGCAATGTACCGTACACACGCCGACACGACTGGCGGTGTGTAAGTTACGCAGCTGCCCTTACTCTTGGAGCGTAGTATCGGTAATTACTAGACAAGAACTTCACAAGTTGTTTAATAATCTGTTCACCGGGTAGTCGCTGAATGCCCAGAGTCTCAGCTTTGTCACGTGGAGACTAACTCTATTTTAATCCTAAATTGCCAGTTTAAACTTATAATTCAGGAGATGATACTGGTATTCACTTTTTGGATGATGCATGCACAGTCACATACTCTTCAGACACTCTTACACAATAATAATAATCAGAATCTTAACAAGTCTAACCTTGATTTCTGGCTTCCGCCGCGATGTTGATGAAATCTGCGGTCTTCTGGGATATTACGCGGCGTCGTGTGGTAATTGTTTACCGACGTTTCGGGACAACTCACTGGTCAAGAGTCCCACTGGGACTCTTGACCAGTGAGGATGGGACCGATACTTTGTCCCGAAACGTCGGTAAACAATTACCACACGACGCCGCGTAATACCCCAGAAGACCGCAGATTTCATTAACACGTTACAATGCAACACAAGACAATAAAGGGGGTTACATAATACACAGAAAACACGAACAATCTATCTATATTGAATGACTAAGCAATGAACTATCTCACTCAACAGCATTTATACAAAGAGAAAGGCATCAAGGGAAAGCTTCGATTTCACATTTTAACGAACAAACGCACGGTTTGAATACCCCGTGGAATGTATGACTTTACATTTAACTTGATAATAATGCAAGTCAAATTGGTGCTATTTAGAGTCATTTTTCGACTGATCGATACGAATGTAGTACCCATTTTTCAGCATCGTGTCGAACTACGCAGTTACTAAGTTCCACGAAAATCGGGGAACACAGAACTATATGGAACCTATGATCTTTCGGTCATTTACTATCTGCAAACATAAACTGACTTACCGTGAACAGAACCCCGATATTCTATCAGGCGCTACGGAAAGAGCGAACACACCGCTAAGCTGCACAGGATTAAGAACAGAACAGCATCAACCCGACACCAAATATCGTTAGAGCCATCAAACACTGAGGGGCAGGGCATGTAGCAAGCATGGAAACTGTTCAAAATTCATTCGAAAATTTAGTCCGACAACCCGAAGTTAAAAGACATCTTTGTGCGCATAGGCGTGTATCTTTAAAAAAACGCGTGCGAAGGTGTACAAGTGATTCACGTGCCTCAAGGTAGAGTCCAGTTGTGAGGTTATGTGAACACGTCAATGGGCCTCTGACTTTCACAAAGGTAAGAACTTCCCAACCAGATGAACATTTATTAAATATTCACGAAAACGTGCAGTACCGTGAAGGCAGATACAGTCTGCGTCTGATTACGTCGAATGTTGAAATCGACCTGACAACCAGTGTGAGAGGCGTTAACACGTGATGCTCTTTTCTCTTCGGACAATGGCCACGGGTCAAGGATGTTTCTGAAGGACATGCAATCCTATATTCCTTCTTTTATTTTTAATTTCCTTGTTGGTGTCGACCTACTGCAGAAGTTAAATGATAATATTTGTTATGGTGACCACAGCTGTTTACACTGGTGACCTTTTTTACTCAGATTGCTCGAAAATGGCATATGATTTGCTTATGTCATTAGTAGTAGTTACAAACACATGTTTTAACTAAGATTCCTTCGTACATAAAGAAAGTTATATATAGCACCCACAGATAGAAGGGCACATCGAAGCTAGTAGACCTAAAATGCCTTGATACAAAATTGTTGCTTAAAACACATCCAATGTCAAAGTGCTTACACTGTTTCCATTTGACGGACAGGGGAAGTATTAATAAATTCACACGCGAAACTATCGTTGGTTCCAAAAAGATTCAGTTGTATTAGTTTTTAGGCTTTCGCAGCGGTGCAGTTGAGGTCTCCGTTCCTCTGAGATTTAGTGCTCCGCCTCTAGCGACTGGTGCTCGACGTTTCGAGATAGCGTCTCATCCTCAACGATCGAAATGCCCATGATATCGACATGGCAATCTCGACCCTTGAAAAAGAGACGAGTAAGTCATCTCAATACGTCTAGCACAAATCAGCATCACATCCCAGAAGAACAAATACCTCAGACGCAGAAATGGTAACTAAAACCCAACAAATGCATAAAGGTTTATGAAAATATATTTTAAACGCAGTAATACCTCCTACATGTTTCGGCCCTTCATGTGGCCATCCTCAGGGAGGTGTACATGAGTGGCCGAAACACGTAGGAGGTATTACTGCGTTTATAATACATTTTCATAAACGTCTGTGCATTTGTTGGTTTTAGTTACCAAATCTAACTGTTACAAGCACAGTTATGGATCAATTAAAACCTCAAACTTGTGTTTAGGTTCCATAAAAAGCAATAAAAGGCCTAGGATGTAAACCGGTATGAAATAAACTACGGAAAATGTTTTCGGAACACGCAGTGTAACTTTCCGTTTCATTTCCGGCTAATCATCCTCTCGTCTTACTCTACACTAAACATATTTCACCGCTGAATACCGTGTGGACCAATTCAATCTACACGGTGGCAGCACATCATAAGCAGACACGCCCAGCCGTTTCCAACGGTCACAGGTCTGTCCACAGTCCTGACTGACGAAATGTAATGGAGCTCCCAGAAGCAAACCACGCCAACCATTTATTTTATGGCTTATAGGCCTAATATCTCAGCAAAGTCCATTAACACCCTAGCAACGTATACGACAATGGAATGAAAGGCAATATTCCGACAGGCAAACGGCTTCTTTCCTGTCAACACTACCAATTCAACCCCGCGGCTCGTGTGATACCCACGTGACAGCCAAAACAAATATAGGCAAAGTGGTCCCATACAGGCCTTGGCAGGCCCTTAGGGCTCCAGGAGGTCGAGGCTCCCAGGTTTTTAGACAATCGGCACATGAAGGTGGTAAGGTTGTCAGCCCTACGTACAGGCCGCCTTTACCCCCCAGGAAAGATTCCTGGTACTCATTTCTGTTAGAGGCTGAGTCGACCCCAGGGCCATAGTGCGACCGAAACGATTATGTCAATGAAAAATTCCAGTAACACCATAGGGAATCGAACCCGCGACGTTCCGGTTTGTAGCGCAGTGCCTCAACCAACTGCGCCACCGCGTGCCCCCAGCCAAAACACATACCACGGCTTAAACCAAGCGATCACTTCCAAGCAACAGAGTCCTTAGCGAGGAGACAAAATCTGCTCGGCTAGTTAAAAATTATTTGCCTTTTATGGAACCTGAAGATCCAGTACGAAGTGCAAAAACATACGGTCACTGGACCCCATCCTGAACCAGACCCAGCACACATTCCGAAATCCCTTATTTCAAGATATATTTTTAATATTATTCCACAATATAACGTCTACATATCGTATATGATCTTTCCCCTTCATTTATGATTAAAATTTCGTATACAATTTTCGTATCTTCAGTGCGTGCTACAAACCTCAGCAATCTCATACACTTGCTCATATTCCGCTAACAACAGGGAGACGAGTAGATATCACGGAACTTCTTATTATAAAGTTTCCTTCAGTTTCGTTTTACTGCCTCTCACTTAGATCCAAATACTTTCTTCAGCTCTCTGTTACAAAACACCATCAGTCGATGTTCTTCCCGTAGACAGAGAGATGAAGTTTCACATAACAAGCATGTAAACAAAATTTTAAGCCCATGTCTTGAGTACCTGAACATTACAGCTGCGTCAACTATTTTTTTTTAAAGCTACGAAATTCTAGAATGAACTCAACATGCAATACAAAGTTCTGTTAGTTCATACAAAATTTCAACCCGTTGTTGAAAACTCAAAAGGAAGCAAGAATGATGACATTGTGCCCCAAACAAAAATGATAGGATTTCACAAAACATCAATGACACTGGTCACAGCTCCCACAACAGTTGTTTCAAAGTGTAACGCTCAAATATTATTATACAATTTACACTCTACGTACTGTAACTACTCTGTAGTCAGACTGCAATCAACATGAAATGAGTTGTTCTTCAGTATCCGTGTCAACGTCTTGTCTTCCGTCACCAAACGGATTGTCTAACCTAATGTTCTAGTCTTATACATTCGGGGATGCCTGGTTCGAACCTGGGCCGTTCCAATGGTAAAAGGTAAAGCAGTCCCATACAGGCCTAGGAAGGCCCTTAGGGCTCCAGGAAGTCGAGACTCCCAGGTTTTTAGACAATCGGCACATGAAGGTGGTAAGGTTGTCAGCCCTACGCACCGGCCACCTTTACCTCCCAGGAAAGATTCCTAGCACTCATTTATGTTAGAGGCTGAGTCGACCCCAGGGCCATAGTGCGACCGAAACGATTATGTCAGTGAAAAATTCCAGTAACACCATCGGGAATTGAAACCGCGACGTTCCGGTTTGTAGCGCAGTGCCTCAACCAACTGCGCCACCGCGACCCCCCGTTCCAATGGTTACCCTGACTAAATTTTTTAATTTCTTTTTCTTAGTCCATTCAGATTAATTTCAGAACAGTGACTCGATTACTCTACAACCGCTTCCTTTCAAGTATTGATCACATCACCATCATCGTACCATAAGACCCTGTGCTGCATTAAGTTAGATACTAATGACAGAATCACAGAATAAATTTAAAAAATACCGCGTCGTCAGTCACATGTGATTTGTTGAGCAAAACCGAGAAAAACACGTCAGGTAAAGAAAACACAGAGATTATCAAACCATCTTTTTATCGTCAGCAAATAAGCAGTTGAAGGATTGTGCACACAACGTTTTAAGCTCTACTATTTAAATCTCAACTAAGTAAATAATAAATAATAATAATAATAATAATATAATAATAACCATGGCTCGACAGCCCTATATGGGCTTGGGCCTCCTCTTTCCGAGGTCTTTTTTGTGCATTTGCAACAGTGAGGGACCGGCTCACTGGCCGCACTTTTCAACTCGATCCTGATGTGACTGCCAGAGCCATCTGGCAGTCAGTAAGGAGACTTGGGTGAGAAATGGCCTCTTAATTTTGCTTACAAGCACTACTAGTAAGGTTCTTTTACATGCCGTAAATCTACGACATGGGACCGACGGCTTTACTTCCCCTCCGAAGGAAGTGGTGCTCCGGATTTTTATCACCCTTAAAAATCCATCGACCTCGGTCGGGATCGAACCCGCGAACCTTGGGTCCAGTGGCGAGCACGCTAGTCCAACGAGGTCGACAAATGCAACTAATTAAAAGGTTAAAAAAAACGAGAACGTGTGATTTTAAGCACCTGATGGACACAAGGCATATGATATGACGTAGTTAAATATTCAGATCTCCCTTCATATCTAGACGTGCCTTAATTCACGATGAGGGGGTATACAATGACAGGTTTGGTATGGAAATACTAATAGCCAAACAGTCGATATTTCAGACTGAAGGAACAAAGATCAAGTCTGACATGCAGAATTCACTTGCTTTCCCATCCTCTTCAAATTCCCTTCTGTTAACACCAGCATCCATTCCAAATAATACGTTCATTTTGAAGCTCTACTGATATGACAATGATATCATCTCCCTCCCACTGTTCACAGTTCCTGTAATGAGAATATAAATTCGCCATCTTGAGCTTTGTTTATTTATGTGCTCAATGGTGCCATGTCAGTTGTCGAGGCTATGTAGCGCAGAAATGGAAATGACAGCGTAATGAAAGACTAGAACATAACAACAAGCGATTGTGGCTAGAAGCAACACTGTATTATGTTTTATTATACAGACTGCTAACAAAATTACAGAGTCTATTTTCATAATCTGATGAAACAACGGGCGACAATAATATGCACTTTTAATTCAACAATGCGTATCTAGATGCTAAATTATTATCACGTTTGCTGAGTTTCCGATAGCAGCTACTTGTAATAGATAAAGACTGCGATCTTGCGTTTTCGTTTCCCAAATATCCCACCCAAGTTAAGTGTAAAAGGCGTGTTAATTCACTGCGCGTCCGCATAATATAGAGTGAATTTGTTTTCCTGCTTGACCGATAAGCACCGAAACAACGCTCCGCCCGACTCTCTGCCAGCGTTTGTTAACAGTCGATGACGGGAGCTAGACAAACAATCACAGTGAAAGGCTAATAAAAACTCACTACAGCGTCGGGCCGGGGCTTATTGGTCAAGCAGGAAAAGAAACACCCTATACGAGATACAACGAGGCGATCGCTTATCATATTCCTAGAAGATACTGCCTCAAATGTTGAGGTTAAATAATTTATGGATGGCCCTAAAGGTCAACACTTCATCAATAGAAACATCCATATATTACACAAACATACTTCGAACATTTCTCATCCATTATCAGGGTTATTTCTCTAGTTCAAAGAAAAACAAAAGAAATAACAAGCAAAAAAAAAAAAAAAAGAAACACATGTTTCGTTTCCTCAGAAATTGGTTGGTAATAAGTACATAGTTTAAGAACCTTTATAATCCTAAAATTCTGTCCTATACCTGTGTATTATACTAAATCGTTTATTAACAACCACTTAGACAAAATTTATATAAAAAAAAAAAGAAATGCAAATTGAACAAGCAAATGGAAAAAAAAAATGTGCAAAGTTTTGAGAAAGGAGAAGAGGAAGCACTGTAAATACAAACAATTTATTATACAGAATAATTCAGATTAGAATAGACTCTTATATATACAGAATACATAGTAAAAAATAATTGACAGACACTGGTAAATAAAAACAGTGGATGTGTACTGGTAAAGCCTCGCGTCAGCAGTCAGATCCAAAGAAATTTACTGGAGACTCAACGACTAACTTTAATTTCCTTTTATCTGACTTGCTTAACAACAGACAAACAAGCTACAACACTTTGTACATAAAAATACAACACAGTATTAATACTGTACAGGCAAGCGTGTAGTTAACATAGAGACTAAACTACTGAAAACTATTTACTCACACTATAATTCAGTATTCAATTTTAGACACATAAATAATTCTGACGAAGAAAAAGAAACTTTCAAGACATGGTGGGTGTCAAATAGATTGGTTTACTTATTTTATTGACAAACTGCTATATGTGACGGTTACTTACAAATGGCAGTCCTGATACTTTAACTAACTAACTAACTAACTAACTAACTCCATGGAGCAGAGTCCTTCTTGAGAAGCTAACAGGTCGTCAGCTAGTCAAGAAATTCCCCGCGTTTTATGGAACCCGAAGGTTCATTACCGCACTCACAAGAGCCCGCCACCTGTCCCTATCCTGAGCCATATCAATCCAGTCCATGCCCCCCCATCCCACTTCTTCAAGATCCATTTTAATATTATCCTCCCATCTACGCCTCGGTATTCCAAGTCCTTCCCTCAGGTCTCCCCACCAAAACCCTGTATGCACCTCTCCCCTCACCCATACGTGCTACATGCCCCGCCCACCTCATTCTTCTCGATTTGATCACCCGAATAATATTTGGTGATGAGTACAGATCATTAAGTTCCTCGTTATGTAGTCTTCTCCACTCCCCTGTTACCCCGTCCCTCTTAAGCCCAAATACCCTCCTCAGCACCCTATTCTCAAGCAACCTCAGCCTATGTTCCTCCCTCAGTGTGAGAGACCAAGTCTCACATCCATACAAAACAACAGGCAAAATTATAGCTCTGTATATCTTAATCTTTGTATTTTTGGATAGCAAACTGGAAGACAGAAGACCCTGCACCAAATGATAACAAGCACTCCCCGACTTCAATCTGCTCTTAATGATACTCTATTAATAGTAATTCAGTCGGCGGTGTCTTAAAAAAACCAATAACATTTCAGTTCCACAATAACCATTCTCTCTCTAAGAACATTAAGTAGCATTTTCACACCACCGGGAACAAAAACTTGGTGTATCTTCTGTGGCATTCAATCGAGTCTAGGTTATTTAGCGACGCTGTTCCAACTGCAGAGACAGGGTTCTAGGAAAGACTGTGAAAAGTGACTAGATAAATAAACTGGAAGGTGAAAACCATGGCCAAAGTCATGGTCTTCCTCCAAGTATTCACGAATTCGCCTAAATACACTGCGGAAAACCATCCAGAGCTGTAAGCAGCTGGTAATCAGAATGCGATACAAGCAGGATACCTCCCAAAGATAACTGTATGGAACCACCGGTATAACAAAACTGCCAGCTTTAAATGCAAATACTTCGAAACCATTCGATACAACATTTCTCATCACAAACAAGATGTGTAATGTGCAGAGAAGTGGCCAGGAACCTGTATGAAGGGATACAAGAGATATTTCTCAGTTTACACATCATGAATATGGTACCATGTCTTAACAGCAGGAATGAAACATTCTAATACACTCGTAAAAGTCTTAATTTGACAGCCAATACTTTGTGACTGAGATGGGAAATTATCGAAATTCCATGCAAGCACAGAGTCCTGCGGTCATGAGTTTTCGAACAGACCGTAACACCGTTTTAAACTGCAGGCATATTAATTCGGTGTTAGTGCTTCCACAATTACCGGACATACATCACCGGCACTTAATTTCAGATATCAAAGTCACCCGGGATTAACACGACCATCGGACACAGGAAAGTCTGCCACATGATAACACTCATATTGGATGTACATCACTGTTTAATAACGTCGAGTTTTTTGCTTCTAGCAATGGTGGGGAGCTGAGAAACTAACGACAAAAACAACTGAATCTTCTCTACTTACAAGGCAAGGAAAACAATTCGATTAACATTTCCAGACAGTATATCCTTGGTGAAGTACCAGCAACTTACAAGCTCGTGCCATGGCGGGATATTTCATGCAAATTATTTTACATACAAAAAGTAGTTCCTACCGAAAAATAACGAATATAATGACAATGACAAAAGCTCAAACACGGAGAGCGTCCTGACGGACAGCAGTCATTACCACTACCACCGCCATCAGCACCACCTCTTATGCACATATCGCTTTTCTACACGATATGATTGAAAGACGTTCAATATCCATACACGGGCATGATAAAGGGTAAGTGAGGACACTGGCATATTTGTTGTATAACGGGTAAGTGAGGATACTGGCATATTTGTTGTATAACGGGTAAGTGAAGACACCTGGCATATCTGCTGCATAACGGGGTAAATAAGGACAGCTATTCCAATTGCTTTTATGCCAAATATCTAGAAAAAACTCTCGTGTCGAAAGAAGAGAACATATGCACTGCTAATTAATGCGCAGAAAAAGCTAAAACCCTTCCTACTGCTTTATATTTATTTGTATGGTTTGTTTAACGATGCTGTCGGTATCGCAGTTACATTACACAGCGTCGAATGACAAGGTGGTAAGCGAACAAGAAACTGCAAAGCCTATGGAAGCATGCGGGCGTAAACCAACTAGCAGTATTATGCCGGAATTTACCTGGAAGTGTTGAGTAAAACCACGACCCCCAGCCGCTAAAGAAAAGTAGTGTGTGTGCCGGACGACATCCGACGAGGATGCCACCCGAGCACAAGTCACAAAACCGTCTGTAACTTGAGTTCAGTCACCCCCCCCCCCCCTGGCTGGCCTATGGGACTGACACAATACATCACTGGACATATCCTGGCCCTGCATTTTCTTAAATTAATTAACTATTCCGCCTTCCTATCAATAATCATCATGGAACGTACGGTACATTCAAATGTGTGACAGCATTTAAATTACACTGAATCAAAGGAACACACAGTCATTTATTTAGCTACAACAAAGAAAGTACATGTTTGTATTCTGAATACCGAATCATCAGGAATACACCTCACAGATTTTTTTAAAGTAAGTTTTGTGTCATTGGCTGTAACCATTTCAACTGTATTAATCCTATCCGGTATCTATTTAACTCCTCAGACTATAATTAAAATGCCACGACGGGCATAGTTGTTTTGTAAAGTGTACCCATGTTGATGGCTTTGTATTTAGAACGAAACAGGTTGGTTACGTACATATTAAATAAAAAGTTGTATGGTATTTTTTAAATTAATTTGTTTTCAAATCAACCGACACTACAAATAAATGCAATTAAAACATGACGAGGTGTTGACAGGTAAATAAGTGTACGCAGCTTTACAATAAAATCATCGCGTAGTTTTATACAGGCGACAGATGATGGTGCATCGATTCCTGCACTGTGTAACAATATTCTGCTCTAGAACCACAGAACTCTGACAAATCATTTCAATGTCACACACACGTCTTATTGTATGTGACAGCTACAGTCTATCACCGCCGTCAATCCGCCGTGCGTGTGGGCGGTCGGATGAGTGGGCTACGTTAATACGATAAACGAGCCTACAGGAAGCTGTAACCGATAGTTGTCGGATAAAATAATGACCCTATATTTCCCTCAAACAAAAACCACTCATTTTTTTTTCAGACCGCCCAAAATCCACTTTCATGACAACCATTACTATGAACACTGGTCTAACAGGTCCCAATTCTGAAGTTTCTACAGCCCCATTCTACACTCGATATATCTTACGTTGCAGCTGCATTGCAGTGAGGATAATTTCACACATCGGCATGCATTCCTTGTGCATTACTGAACTTGATAAACTACCGCGCGTGGAATGGATGATCCGTCTTTTAGCACCTAATAAACAGAAATGCCAGGCATGCCACTTGAACAGCTCCTCCAACGACGACAACGTCTGTGCATGCACGTGTGCTGGGCATCGGAAGCATTACTATGCCTGTTGTTTTGTAACTGTCTAATAATAATCCAACCTCCTATACAATGGGTATCGGGTCGCTTTCCCAAACAGCCGGAGCGTGGCGATGACTACCCACTCCATCTAACGCTGAGGTTAAAGAAAGAATAGAGTTATACCTCTACTCCTCCTCTGGGCCTTCATGGCCTGCTCTACGGAGACCTTTACCTAATAAAAACCATTTATTTTCTCTGCACAAGTGTGAGATTTTGGGGTTTCAAAAACGAAACAACTGTTGACCACACAACAAAGGTTTTTTTTTCACGAATTCAGAGAATCGTCTGACCAGATATCACTGCCTCTAACGAACCGTTCTAAGAGCGGTTAGTGCCTGGACAGTGAACCCATCTCTTGCAATACTGTTGACATCTTGTAGCTTCATTTTTGTTTCAAAACGAGATTTCTTCCAAGTATAAACTTTCAAAGCCATGTGGCAGCTATATCTATCACCTGCTGTAACATTAACAAACAATGCATTTTGCCCACACCATGTATTTGTGTGTTTATTATTCCCACAGTAAACACAGATTATTTCCCTAAACTGCAATAACCGACGTCTTTATAATGGTAATGGAGTTTGTTCTCTGTGAGGCAGAAACTGCACTTTTGTATGTAGTTCCGACAAATGCCAAATTTGCAATTCGTTAGGTAGTCAGAGCTGAACAAATGTTGGCTCAATTCACTAGAAAATAATACCAGGGGTATATTTTTTGTAATTTTCACAGAAAATACAAAACTATGTTAAACTAAAATCGTCTCCCACTTGGCAGCCATACGTGTATAAGCTGACCAAGGACGTGGGACTGTTAGACCCGCAAGCAATCATATTATTATAATTACAAACACAAAACATGGCACTGCCATGGTTCAGGCGGTTAGTCGTCGGCCTATCACCGAAGAGGCCTGTTTAAACCCCAGGATAGTCCGTGTGGCATTTGTGGTGGATGAAGTGGAACTGTTAAGAGGTTGGTTTCCGAGTATTTCGGTTTTCCCGTATCAGTATCATTCCACCATTGCTCCAGACTCCATCTAACACCAAATGCAATGTAGTCTTACCAACTGACAGCATCGTTAAATACGACACACTTAAAAGAACAAATGTCATGGTGCTTTGACACATGGCATCCCTTTATGTGAAAGTGTGTTGATGTAATACGACTTCTACTAACGAAAAATTCTGACACCAACAAAGCATTATGGACTATCGGCATACACAATATGGAATTATGTGGAAATCTATGCTATGAAACATCAAACGAGTGTCCAAATTAAAGAATATCCATACATATAGTTACATACATATTTATTCAGTATAACACCATCCACGTCACCGAACATTCATAAATAAACAACACACTCTACCGGTGAAGATCGAGAATCAACATACATTTATAACACAAAACATCAACTGAACGCCAATATAAATATCAGGTAATAATAATAATAATAATAATAATAATAATAACCATGGCTCGACAGCCCTATATGGGCTTGGGCCTCCTCTTTCCGAGGTTACGAGGTCTTTGTGCATTTGCGGAGCCATCTGGCAGTCAGTCAGGAGACTCGGGTGAGAAATGGCCTCTTAATTTTGCTTACTAGCACTACTAGTTCTATTCATGCCGTAAGGTTCTTTTACATGCCGTAAATCTACGACATGGGACTGACGGCTTTACTTCCCCTCCGAAAAATCCATCGACCTCGGTCTGGATCGAACCCGCGAACCTTGGGTCCAGTGGCGAGCACGCTAACCACTAGTCCACCGAGGTCGACATAAATATCAGGTAAATTAAAAAAAAATCTATGCAACGTAATACAAAAATCAGATGAGACAATCTACACCACAAGTACTTTTTAAGGAAATTATCTAATTCCAATACTGACACATGACAGTTTATATTTCATACAATTTTAGAACTTTTAACATTCTTATATTTCACCAGATTAGCCTCAGGATTACTAATTTAGTCGAAACACGTTGCTAGACGAAATTTGACAAGCTGTTTATCAATAATAAGTTGCGTCTGACGGTGGATAAGTACCATTTACTATGGTAATGGCGCTGACACGACAGTGGAAAGTAGAATAAAAAATAATAAATCTTCAGAGTTTATTTAAATTTGTAGTTATTTATTATTTATATTTTTTTTTTCGTCCGTTTACATTGGACCTCGCCTACTTCATCTTCGCTGCAATAACGTCTTCATTTCATGCAGCAATTCTGACAACTTTTGTCTAGAAATAGGAACTACTGAAAGCATTGAGCGAAGAACTTTCAGTTAGGACACTGAAATATTAAAACTGTTCCCTGTTCCGTGCTTCATGACAGTCCGGCTCCCATTCTTAAAAAATTCCCCCGTCAGAGTCGAAGCTATAACAAAACAAATTTCACAATTTCCACAGTTCTCTTGAGCATTACTTGCTGAGCCTTTCCATTTGGGGAAAAAAGCAAAGACTATTAACAGCTACCTCTTAGTTACTCATAATTCCTACCACCCCTGAAATTTAACCTCGATTTTTTAAATTAAATCAACCTGTACGGATAATTATGTACGTTTTAAGTTTGTTCATTAACAACAAAATTAAGTATATGCACTTATAAGACGAATGTTTCTCTTTGACGGCCATGTTACCAAATATGCAAAACGTAAATTAGCAGATACTTGAATTAAATAGGACAACCACAAACTGCATTCAATTTTCTTGTTTCCTCAAAAATTCTATTGTACAGGCTCATTATTATATTTGACAAACATCGTTCGTCACTTACCACCACTATTCCTTCGCGCGTGTGGCTGGTAGGCTGAGTTGGCTATGTTAACCCGATAAGCGATCTGATAAGAAGTGGAAAATATGTTATATAAAATAATGACCGTGTACTCCATCATATAGGCCCATATAATTTTATCTGTCCATTAATTTACCGGTTAGAATGTTACCTGTAGTTGATAATTTAAGTAAAAATTACAGTTCTAATAAATAAATTTGCTCTTCGCGCAACGGAACTTTGTTTTCGTCTTCTCCTTCTTTAAAGCGAAGTTCCTAAAACGTGAGGCCGTACAATCCCTGTAGGCCCACGCGAACGCCTCAGTATGCCACTAGGACTAAACAGCAAGACAGCACTACAGAAAGAAGACGAGGTGCAGATACAAGTTTTACGGGACGTTACGCCACATCGAATACTGAACAGTTACAGACGTTTCGAAGTAGACCTTGGACTGCCTCTACCTGAAGATGAAGACCCTACAGTCCTTCGAAATGTCGATAAATATTTACCAGCCGACATGATGTAATATCCCATACCCAAATCCTCAGCAACACCACAATAAGAACTTTAAATCTCCCATAACATGAGATTTTGGACAATCCCCACGAAGCCATACTTAGGCATCCTGCCTGCATCAAAACCCGTCCTCCACATAATCACCGGAGTTCCGAAGCTTGAACACAATTCAAGTCACATTCCCTTGATACAGTACGATACATGATTCACTTCCAGGAACGTCAGAGCAAGCAGCTTGGGACAGGTATTATCGATGAGTCTGCGGACATAATGCGATTTTTATAGCAACATGTGGCGAGTTAAATAAACACACATAAAAACACCATATAAATCCCACACTGTTACACTTTCAATCCTTTCACAAGACTGGAGGACCGTAGATGCATCTTTTAAGAAAAGAGTTAAAAATGTACAATTTTGAAATCGGAAAATAAATACATTAATTTTTTGGCGCGTTCGCAAAATAGTGAAAAGCGACTATCAGCTTCGTTACGTGTCTGTCTGTCCGTCCGTCCGCATGGAACAATTCGGATCCCACTGGACGGATTTCCATGGAATTTGATAAATTTTGTATATAATTTGAGTATTTTTCGAAAATCTGTCTAGAGAAAATTCATATTTGCTTAAAATCTGACAACAATAACGGGTACTTTACATGAAGACCTATGTACATTTATGATAATATCTCGCTGAATTCTTCTTAGAATGAGAAATGTTTCTGACTAAAGTTGTAGAGAAAATCAACACACACATTTTATGTCCAGTAACGTTTTTCTGAAAATCGTGCCGTTTGTGAGATAATGTGGAAAAATATGGTAGAGCCAGACAGGCCACATTGACAATATACGTGTAACACGGCGCATGCGCTGTGCATGCTGGATAACTAAGGCTACAGACACACACTCACAATATGTAATACTTATTGCTTTTCCACGGCAACAATGGTTAGGCGAACGCGCCTCAGTGTTACGTTACACGTACACTGCCTCTTATTTAAACTATGCACAGCACACCACTGCCGTTCCTAGCTTTCACAGTCGTATTACACACGCACATACGCACACACACATCCGTGAACTTGCCATACCATTAAAATCGGCGAAAACCCACAATCCCACGCCTGTAGCATTATTTAACTGCCTTACAAGTGCATGCGCAGGTCCGCGCTGCGAATAAAAGCAGCTCTATTGTTCGTCGTTTAAAATTTAAATATTAATAAGCAGCTCCTAGCACACGCGAACTACACTGAATCTCATGCTTTGTATGATATATGAAGTCGTCCCTTAAGCTGTAAGAACTCCCAATTGTAATGTATTATTTCTACGGCGACAAGTAATTCAAAAATTTTTAGAGCGTTCTTCATCACGAATGTGGACTGCATCTAAATTTTAAATTCAAATTACAGTAACGCGAATAGCCAGGGCCGTGCCATGGCTCAGGCGGTTAGTCGCCGGCCTCTCACCGCGGAAGCTCGGGTTCAATCCCGGTTAAGTCCATGTGGGATTTTTGGTGGACAAAGTGACACTGGGACAGGTTCCCCCCCCCCCCCCCCAGTACTTCGGTTTTCCCCTGTAAATTTAATTTCACCAGTGCTTCATTACTTGGAAAAATGAAAAAACTGATCACATTCCTCTTCATCTTCAGCACAGGGTTGCACAATAAGGCTGCGGTGCGTCTGTAGTATCTGCTGCGGGGCCCTTCATCACAAAAAAAAAACAACGCGAACAGTCAGTAATATCTAAAGCTGTTCCTCATACCACTTCTTACAGTAACTTCATAGTTATGAAACCGGTGTTTGCTTCGAATCCCGGCCGGAGCAAAATTTGTGTAGTTTCCCTCAGTTGAGAAACTCTGGACTCTTGACCCGTTAAGATGGGACCGATACGTTGTCCCGAAACGTCGGTAAACAATTACCACACGACGCCGCGTAATATCCCAGAAGAGCGCACATCTCTGGAAAGATTCTTTCCATCTTATCCATACCAAATTCGATTATGAAACGTACGCAGTTGATACCATGTCTTTAAAGAACCAACTGACCGTTCTGATTTCGATTACACGCCATGGTTTCTTCACTAAATTTGTCATCGAGCTGAAACACAAAATAAAACGACTGCGCAGTATCAGAAGACTGTCTTTTGTACTGCTGTTGCCTGCGGCTTGCCATTACATATTTCGCTCCTGACACCTACAATTAGTGTTTCTTTAGCACTTACAAAGTAGAAGGATCCTATTTAAAGAAAAGTACCACATCCCCTAGCCTCTTAGTCATGGTTACTGTTATATTTTCTTTTCTTCCAGCACTACTTGCATAAAATGCAGCGTCACTCTGACAAAGTAGCTCAGATGTTAGCAAAGTTAGCATTAAAGGCTTCAGACAGTAATCCAATAACATTACTTGTACGTGGTACTTTTCATATGCGGAGTTTATCGAGATAAAGAAATCCTTTCACAATTAAAATAAAAAACAGATGAAAACGGTATGTTCTGCGCGAATGACCCACTTTACTTACACATACGTATCAAGTTAGCAAGTTTGAGAACAATACAACCCAACTGTCCGTTATGCGCTGCGACCTTCTGAAACCGCTCCTGGTAGGTGGCAAATTTTACGAGGTGTTCTATATATATAAAGCAATTCAATGTACGCCTTCCATTGTATCCAAGTCTTTTCTCGTATACTCATTGACAAAGACCAGTCGCATGCAGTAAATGTTTGATAGGGCACGTGTACAGGCCTACGAGGGCTGTCCAAAAAGTATCCGACTATATTTATTCCCGCGGTAAGTAATGGCGAAAGGGTGGGGAAACTGAGCGTAGTGGTAGAAGGGACTTTCATGCGCATGCGTGATTTTTTTCTGCCTCGCAACACCGCCGGATGCGTCTGTCGCTGCCAGATAGCGAAGAGGTGTAACACGTGTCCGTCGCATTCTCGTTTCGCTCAAGATGACAGAATGTTTGGGGCAGCGATACTGCATCAAGTTTTGTCAGAAACTTGGGGATACCCAAGCGGAAACAATCCGCAAAATTCAGCAGGCTTTCGGTGATGATGCAATGGGGGTCAATCAAATTAAAGAGTGGTTCAACCGCTTTAAAGATGGCCGCATGTCGGCGGACAGTGACCAGCGTTCCGGGAGACCGTCAACGAGCCGAAATGCTGATGTCATTGACAAAGTGCGGACATTGATCATGGAGGACCGTCGTTTGACCGTCCGGGTGCTGATGAGGATGGGATCAGCAGAGGTTCCGCAAACACGATTTTAACTGAGGATGTGGGAATGCGAAGAGTGGCGGCAAAATTTGTGCCCAAGCTGCTTTCGCCGGAGCAGCAACAACTCCGCCTTGAGGTCGCGCAGGACATGCTGGAGTGCGCCAACAAGGATCCTGAGTTCCTGAAGACTGTGATCACTGGTGACGAGTCGTGGGTGTACGGATATGACCCGGAAACCAAGGTCCAGTCGTCACAATGGAAGCATCCAACATCCCCGAGGCCAAAAAAAGCACGACACGTTCGGAGCAATGTGAAGGTGATACTGACTGTTTTCTTCGATTACCGGGGTGTTGTGCATCATGAGTACGCACCACTAGGCCAAACTGTTAATAAGGAGTACTACCAAGAAGTCCTCCGTCATCTTCGTGATGCAGTTCGGCGCAAGAGACAGGAGCTGTGGGACGCACGCAACTGGCAGCTGCATCATGACAATGCCCCAGCTCATTCATCACAACTGATCCAGGGTTTCCTGGCTAAGCACGGCATTCCGCAGGTTCGCCAGGCTCCCTACTCTCCTGACATGGCTCCTTGTGATTTCTGGCTGTTCCCGAGATTGAAGACACCGCTAAAAGGCTCCCGTTTTGACAGCGGCGAGGACATCATACAGAACGCGACGGCGCAGCTGCACACCATTCCAAAACAAGCCTCCCAGAATTGCTTCCAGCGATGGAAGGACCGCTGGGCTAAGCGTGTGGAGTCACAAGGGGACTACTTTGAAGGGGATTAGGAATTGTAACCACCCAGATACAGAACTTTTTTTTCCCGGCCCAAGGTCGGATACTTTTTGGACAGACCTCGTATACATGGATGCAGTGGCGTAGTTAGGATTTTTGGCGCCAGGGGCGAGTAATTCACAATGGCCGCCCCTAACACAAATTATTAACTTTAAAATAATCACAATTATTTGTTGAGTTTCCTTTTATTTGGCTCAATAACTTAAAATTTGTTGAGAGAAGAAAATCTTTTTTTAATTTAAAATATTCATTTTTTTCCGCCCCTTCGACTCTGCCGCCCGGACAGCCCGCCACACCCCCCCCCCCCCCCCCCCCACCAACATCAGCTACGCCCCTGCATGGATATGAACGGTGTAGGAAAGTCACGTTCAAAAATATTAAACCTAAAGCATGAGAAGAGAAATGAATTATTAAAGATATTCCAGGGATGCGTTACAATTCGTTATGCTGGTCACACACTACACAGCTGCTTACATCAACCTGAAATTCAATGCAAGGGAAAATGAGGCATTTTTCAGAAACCACAGCGTAACTGGAACCTCAGCGAGAAGTGCAATTCTATAAAGGTAGACCTATATTTATATATTTCAAATGAGTCCTTCCCTACATTCCACTGTGCCACAAATTGTTTTCCCTTGTATTTCGTAAAATATTGCAACATCGATTAATGTGCCAAATAAAAGGTTTCCAGAGCATATATTTTATGCACTGAATCAATTATTTCGAAAAAAAAAATGGGCCGCTTTTTAAAAATCGATAAGGTGTGATTTGAGTTCTAGGTAGGGTAAGTAGGGCTATACTGGACTGATATGAACCAAAAGCAATTTCTACCGACAAATTTAGGCGCACACAACGAATGTCCAATTTCAGTAACAGTTTTAGTGGCCAAACTTGCTAGTGGACAAGCAGCTGGACAGACAGAGAGATAAAAACCCAGACAGAGAGATAAAAATGCATCCGCTTCATGAACTTCGTACGAAGTATATATCAGAGGAATAATACAATTCGTAGGGTAATTAGCTGGGCAAACCCCGACAGTCACGTCCATTTCGTGCTGTGACGATTATGACTCCACACAATGCCAGCAGGGTCGATCACATAAAATAACCATCACGACATTTAGTCACATGGTGTGATATTCTTTAAATAAACGTTTACGAAATAAAAAACTGTAAACTGTGTAGCTACACTTGAAAAACTAATTAAAACTAACATTACTGGTCTCAATTTCATTCGCGGAAATTAAAGCTATCAAAATATAACACGCCGAGGCTTCCAAAACTAGTAACCATTTCTTAACCACGATCCATTAACCAGGAAGATGGCTTCAGTTGTGATTCTTATGCCTTCTATTAAGAATGTCGCCGATTCGAGTTTCCACCGAGGCACAGGGTGATCTGACCGATATATCCGCGGGTATCCTCAGTCACTTCCGGCAAATGTCAAGACGGTAACTTAAATTTTGCGACGGCCACTTCCTTCCAGATCCTCTCCAAGTCATGACTCACTATCACCCCACCACTACACGCTACTACTGATACTATCGCTGAATAAGCCGTAAATAAATAAGTGACCTAATTCAGATAAATAACCAGCTACGGGACGACGAACCTAAGTGAGTTTAATAGGGCAGAGCATGTAGCACGTATGGGTGAGGGGAGAGGTGCATACAGGATTTTGGTGGGGAGACCCGAGGGAAGGCGACCACTTGGAAGACCCAGGCGTAGATGGGAGGATAATATTAAAATGGATCTTCAAGAAGTGGGATGGGGGCATGGACTGGATTGATATGGCTCGGGATAGGGACAGGTGGCGGGCTCTTGTGAGTGCGGTAATGAACCTTCGGGTTCCATAAAACGCAGGGAATTTCTTGACTAGCTGAGGACCTGTTAGCTTCTCAAGAAGGACTCTGCTCCATGGAGTTAGTTAGTTAGTTAGTGAGTTTAATATTTAATTTTCGCTAATCGTACTTATTTCATAAGTAAAGACAGGGCTTACAGTATGTCCAAATGAATACAGCCGCCCAGTTGCCTGTTCACACCCATTTGCCTTTGAACCAAATGACACATTACCACGAAACTTGTACAGTGTATGTGTTGGAGACTGCAGGAGACTGTACACAGTGTTTACGTCACAGCCTATGTATTTCTTGTTGTTTTAATTTGTACTAGTGGCAATTACAAACATAAACGGATCATTAAATTGTAAATATTAAGATTCTTAATTTAATTTCTGGCACGTTCAACATACGTATAGACTGCTCTGAAATAAAACAGGCGTAACACATGGATCAAAATATAAAGGTTAAGAAATACAGAACTATAATTTTGCCTGTTGTTTCGTATGGGTGTGAAACTTGGTCTCTCACGCTGAGGGAGGAACATAGGCTGAGGGTGTTCGAGAATAGGGTGCTGAGGAGGATATTTGGGCCTAAGAGGAACGAGGTAACAGTGGAGTGGAGAAGACTACATAACGAGGAGCTTAATGATCTGTACTCATCACCAAATATTATTCGGGTGATTAAATCAAGAAGAATCAGGTGGGCAGGGCATGTAGCACGTATGGGTGAGGGGAGAGGCGCATACAGGGTTTTGATGGGGAGACCTGAGGGAAGGAGACCACTTGGAAGACCCAGGCGTAGATGGGAGGATAATATTAAAATGGATCTTCAAGAAGTGGGATGGGGGCATGGACTGGATTGATATGGCTCAGGATAGGGACAGGTGGCGGGCTGTTGTGAATGCGGTAATGAACCTTCGGGTTCCGTAAAATGCGGGGAATTTCTTGACTAGCTGACGAACCTGTTAGCTTCTCAAGAAGGAGTCTGCTCCATGGAGTTAATTAGTCAGTTATCTCTTCTTCCTACAAATTTGGTATAGAACTTCCTACCTCATTACGGATTAAGTCCTTCAAGGTTTAGTCGAAATTTCTAAAAGTAATCTCACAATAATATCTGCGAAAATGCACACAACAAATTACCCTAATTATTTTTGAGGTTTTCTAATTCGGCTCCACCAACGCCCCCCCCTCCCCCACACACACACACACTTCGAATCTCGTTAAACAGTCAAATGATGTTTATGAAACAGCCTTTATTACTGAAAACAAACGAAAGGCACAAATTCGGTAAGTAAACAAAACACCTACTGATAGCGCTTTGACACCGATGATACTGCACCTACATAGCTACTGCTGCCCTACGTAATATCACTGCGTGTTTCACACCAACCGTATTTTAAAGCGTGTTTCTGAACAGCAGTACACAGCACTACAAGGCAAACCGCACAGTATCAAACACAGCACTAGAATACTGTGCACACTGAGATATTATTTAAAATAATGTGCGCTTCTAAAATCCGAATTATCGTATATGTATTAATACGGTAAAGTTTAAATCTAATAAAGACCAATTTGAGATCCTCTACATGTGTTTCAGCGAACAATTTACGATCTTCAGGGTTTTTTTTTGTAGCAGAGAACTACAAATACATTTCATACATGTCACTTTTCTTCTGCATTTGATGGTCGACATTAGATTTATGATAAAATGCACGGTACATATATTACAATATATGGTAAGATTTGTTTGCGACATGATGATTACTAAACTACCGAACGAATCTTTTCAAGATCGACATTTTTAGAAAGTTTATGATTCGACACTGAAGGCGAACTCATTTCTTATTAAGTCCTTCTCAAAAAAAAAATGTTTTTAACAAAAAAAATTGACAGTGCTGCCTCAGGCGGAGATCAATTGAAGCTAACATATTTCACGTACTTCCCTTCGCTTCCGCTTGAGACAGGATTGTAAATTTTAAAGTTTTGTTTCTTATTTGCACGTGATAGAAAGCTTCGGTTTCTTATTTACACATTGCTTCAGACCCGTTGATCGCCGAAATAAATTACCCAGCACCGAGCATTAGTAAGTACAATTTGTAATGTTTCTAAAGATGGCGTTAATTTTTGCTGGTTAGATATTTTACTGTTTCTATGTGCGAATTATTCGTTATAAAACAAAATAAACAAATAACAGAAATAATTCAGCAATACTATATGAGGAAAACCTTTCATGAGAACAATTACAGACATGATAAACCATTTCTCAGTATTAGCATAAATGATCAGATGTGCCTTATAGGCAAAGCGGAGATACTAAAAAGTGGTCTGCAGTTCACTATGATAAATATAAAGAGCACAATCGGCCACTATGTTCGCATTTTTCAGTTTCAGCTTTGTTATAAAATGTTTTTAAGTACCCTGCGACTTTACTCAGTTCTCGGACGATTAGCAGTCGTTCTTTTAACTGGTTTCGTTTCCTTCACAAGCTGCCTTTCAATGTCGCCCGCTTCTGCCGCCTATCTCCTGCAGCATACTCACACAACGCAATATAATACCACTCTGCTTTCTATAACCGGGAGCTCCGCGCGGTCGGTGGAATTTCCTTGTCAATATTCCTAACTAATTGTTTCTTAAAGCCGATCATTCATTTGGCACAGACAATATTTTCCCTTAAAACTGAACGAATTTACAGAATTATCCAATCACTGAGACAGCTGAAGCAGCAACAATGCTCTGTACTTCTTACTGGGAACACACCTGGTTCGAATCTCCGCTGACACGTAGGTTTTCCCGAGTTCTTCCATCATCTTCCTCAGACCTCTCTAGGTAAATACCTGGTTCGGACATCGATTAAGCAGCAACAACAGTGGGACTCGGTTATAACGTCATGAAAGGGACTAGATATTTTGTGTCGTTATAAACGAGAGTTGTCCTAACCGAGTAACGGTTAACAGCGAGGAATTAATTGGTAGTACAGAGTATCTGACGCTATAAAGGAGGTGACGTACAAACAGATGTCGTTATAACCGGGTTCGACTATACTTCCTTTCAAATCCTCTTCGAGTCATCATTCACCAATCATTCCACCCTCTACACCACACAGCCTGCTATACTGACAGCGCCGTGCAGTAACCCCCTCAAAAATAAATAATAAGTTATTTTATGACCTTTATTGCAGGATCATTTCAAATCTATTTCGCCCGTTTTATGAAGGTTTACACAGTGACAGAACGGAGAAAACAAACGTATAACATTATCTTAGGTAGCGCCATCCCATTGGATTATCAGAATTAAGTGGTTAGTGAATAAAAACATACAAACTCAACTTCTACATTGTAAAAACACACGTGTTTTAACTTAATCATGCTACATGTTTCGGCAGTAGGCCATCATCATGCACATCATCAAAATAATATACAAGGGTTGTGGAACAATACCCAGAGAGGCCAACACCTTACAACATCGTTGTGATATTCTTGTACAATGCTATTGTAAAGTGGTGGCCTGTCTGGGTACTGTTCCACTTCCCTTGCATATTTTTGTGACGATGTCCCTGATGATAGCCGTACGGCCGAAACATGTAGCATTAAGTTAAAAAAACGAGTGTTTCTACACTGCAGCGGTTGAGTTTTTACGTTTTGATTTACTGACCACTTAAAACATGTAATACTAGTTGAGTCTGAAATACAAATTATTTCACATTTGTTTCAAAAAAAAAATAAGGTAACAGCCTATCTCACATGACACAGCATCACGTGACCGTGGACTTCACCACGTAACGGGCACGTGTAGATCGTGTGTGTCGTCATAAAGCCATATGAGGCCACTAAGCGTGTCATATCGCCATATCAGTTGGCAGGCCCGCTACAAACATGGTCAAATGTGGATGTAGCCAGCGTGATTCGATATTTGTTTGTGAATGGTGTTGCACCAGCGGAAATGCATCGCCAGTTGATGTATGCATTACGTAGCACGCGTGATGTAAAGTAAACAAATGCGGATATGGTGTTAAGCTCCTATAACGGCAGGACAGAGGTTGACAACAAGCAGCGTCTCGAACGCCCAAGCACGTCCTCTACGTCGTGCAGATGCCCTCATCAGAGACGGCAGGCGCATTAAGCGAACTGACGTTTCGGTGGGTAGTGCGCACAGCACTGCCCGCGACCAACTAGATTATAGAAAAGCGTGTGCACTCTGGGTGATCGACATATGATGATTTCACACACACACAATCTCTCCCTCACACGCATCTGACATACTCGCCGATGACGGCGAGCAGTTTCTGCAATGCATTGTTACGTGGGTTAATCACGAGATACCCGAAAAAAAGCATCAATGCGTGGACACACACATCTTCTCCTCCATCAAGCAAGTACAAAGCAAATGCCATGAGTAAGGAAGATTATTACAACTGTTTTTGGACAAGAGATGTACGCTTCTTGCAGTGTCTCTCAGCTACTGAGCGTTACTGTCGTGCACTCGACAGGTTATGACCCGCCATTCGTCGCAAAAGGCCTCAGTTCTGCGCCAAAGCATCTTCATTTTGTACTATAATGCCATTCCCACCCCACTCCACCCCCACAGTCGGATTTCGCGTCCAGTCGTTTCCATTTCGTTGTACCTCTTTAAGACTCACCTAGCTGGCAAGCGATTTGCAACAGCCGTCGACGTCAAGCAGTGCTTCCCAAACCTGGGTAAATTACCCAAAATTGAGTAAAAGTGGTGAATAATTACCAAATTTTTTGTGGCTGCCAAAATGTTTAGAGATGTTTAAAATAAAGACATTGCATCAAACATATTACTTGCTTCCTATTTTTTTACCGATCTCTCATCACTTGTCAAATATGTTTTCTGTGCAGTTAGTGTGAGTGCGGTAATGAACCTTCGGGTTCCATAAAACGCGGGGAATTTCTTGACTAGCTGACAAACTAATAGCTTCTCAAGAAGGACTCTGCTCCATGGAGTTAGTTTAGTTAGTTAGTTAGTTAGTGCAGTTAGTGTTTTACCTACATTGGGTAAAAAGGACTTTCTGATAAGCGGTTTTGTGTAATGAAGGAAAAAGGTTTGGGAAGCACTGACGCAAAGTAACCTGTCACCGCCTGGCTACACAGGCCGGGTCACATGCCTCAGTGCCAAGGCAGGGCAAATGCTTAAATGTCAATGGTGACTATGTGGAGGTCTGATCTGCACCGTTTGAACCCATATGCCATGTACACGTCAAAGTAACAACAAAGTACTGGGAATCACAACGTATGTTACCTTATTTCTTGAAACTCTTCTGTATTTATTCATTTAATTCAACACTAGACCGACGACACACACTTCCTGTTTCGAGTACACAAGCTGTTAAAATTTGTTCTATCAACAGCCTTAAGTACAGTGACAAGTGATGGAAGTGGGTTTGTGCCGGGAAAACTACATTCTGGCTTGTTTTAACGATCAATGATCAATACAGATATTAACGATACAGCATGCATAGGTGCGGCTTGCGGTCAAATTATAACAGCAAACACGGAAAGATCCTTAGCTACGAGCACATAGCTTCAATCGCTAAGGTTGTATGAATGGTAGAAAGAGTCCTTCTTTTTAAAATGGGAACATCTACACTGGAAATGAACAAGAGAACATAATAATAATTGAGTGAAATCATTTGGTTTGTGTAACGTGGGGCTACTAACCGAGAATTAAAACACGAAATTGGGTAAGTTTTCTTGGAAAACTCTCTCTTGACGATGCACACAGAAGGTAGCCTTAACCTTACCACTTTGCACAGCAGCCTTACCAGACTTGCGTTCTTATACAGCTGTCCCGTTTATCGTGTCCATGTACATGAGAAATGTCACGGGATGCCTCGACTGATGCAGCCATTCTATGCGATAAAGTTCCCATACTCGGGGACACCGTAAACGGGACATGCTTTTTATGAACACTTCATCAGCACACGTGATTTTATTCTGCGGAATATTGCTGCGTTAGTCACAAATGAAAGCGACATATATGAATATTAACATTTTACGCATAGGATCTCTTGTGTTTCTATAATTTAAGACGGAACGAGATACATCTGTGTCATTTGTAACCATATTAATGCCTCTGACTGCAGAAAAATAAACCTCTCCATCTACTTTTCAGTACGAGATCCATGTTTGGGGCCTGAAACTTGAGACGCGTGAAGAAATTTCGTGCCCCTGATACCAGTCGCCTATATTTGACCACCACCAGTGTGGATGAACAAAACTCGTGTCTGCATACATGAAGTATTATAAACAGACACAAAACAAATTAGACCCATTAAATGCAATTCCAGCCCTTCAGATTGACAAGACACAAATAAGTCTCTCCCTAGTCAAATTCAACCAGCATGTCAACGCACGGTCACGACGCAATGATGTCCGGACTTGCCTAAAACGAATGGTGCCCCCCGTGAAACGACTGACAAACTTTCCACAAACTAAGTACAATTGGGTCGGTAAATTACTCTATGGCACAGGACGTATATTTCACGCCACACAAATACATCATTAACATTTCACATAAAAATAACCATTAAACTGAAGAACAACGAAGTTAAGAAAACCCAAGTGTCGTGCTGCGAATACTAATGTAATGCAATCGACAATTTCGTATTTAAAGCTACACGTAAACTTCATTTCGTGGCAATATATCAGAGATTACGAACCAATTTATAGCCAGCTCTTCTCATTGGCTTTATAATCTAAACACAGCGTCACGAAACCTACATTAAAACTACTACAGGCCTCGTGATGTCGATCAATAGGGATGTCTAACAGTGTATCAGTCGTTTACAGAGGCAACATCAAAGACGTCCAACATCTATTGCAACAAAATATATCACGGCATTATTTTAGCTCACTCCTGTTATACGATCGTCAGTTAATTATCTTGAGTTTTTTATGTCCCTGAAAAACTCTAACGATGCTGTTAACGATGGTTAGACACCAATTAAACTGCACTGCTATAAAGAGAAGAAAGAAAGAACACAATCCACAACTCCAATAATTGATGTTTTCTAGAGGATATCTCTCTCTCCAAATCCAAGTCACTCTATGAAACGGCGGGTTCGTCAAGCATTGTCTCGGTGTCGAGTCCGTGTTGCGGCTCATGACCAGATGGTTGTCCCGGGACACCGCCTCTGACGTGAAACGGGTCTGTCCGGGTCCGTCCGTGTATGTCCGCTGCAGACTGTCGTTGTCCCTATTCTTTGTGAAGCCACGCGTTAATCCTTTGAAGACTAAAATGAATCCACGTTTTACATAAATATTCAGGTCGTACCTCACAGAGAACATTGTTTTTCCAATAGAAAGACTAGTCGATGAGTGCTGTGGAGGTAGGATTGTTAAAGAAACATAATGTACAGATAAATACACATGTGAGAGAAATGCAGAACTTATAAGTTTTAACCCTGGCGGTAAATATACTAACCACTAGGCTTTAAAGGTTTAAACGTGTCGTGTTTATTCCTACTATTCAACACAAAATTTTACGTGAAGTCACAGAGCGAATCGTTTAACATTTGAAGAAAACAAACTTCTATTTTTCACCCAGCTATTACTACATGTTTGAGTCATATCGAAGAATATATTTCGTCAATATTTTTTTTTTCGCATTATAAACGCCCTATATATTTCGTTATTAATATACTATCTTCAGGAGAATGTTTTGACAAAACTATTACGAGCGAAACGTATAACAGTTTTAAAATGACGTTCGCCTGATGATCGTGTATTAATACCAAACCCTGTAGCGAGTTCACAAAATAAAAAAAAAATCCCGAAATATATTGCTGCACGTCAGGGTAACATACAGTAATATTCACGTAATACACCACGAAGAAAAAATACACAATTTCATATTTTTTTATATTACTCTCACCGTGCATTTTCACTCAATACTTAATAACCAACTAAATGCACATTCACTTGAAACTATTTTATAGTTTATTAAATTCTCCTAAATTCCCCTACATATGTTTCGGTCTACTAGTAGTGAACGTGCATTTAGTTGGTTATTAAGTAATGTACACAATTTGATATTCAAGCTGCAGTTTCTGGATGGCGTGTGAGCTACCCGTAAATCATCAAAACCGAATCACCTAGTGTACAACCTCTGAGATAAATAAAACATAGCTTCGCACATATTTTGGTCCCACTTTTCACTTTTTCAAAATGTGCGTGTACTTTATAGCTGAGGCGTGGCATGCAGCTTCGCAGCCGGAAGACTGGTGTATCCGGCCTGGGGCTTCCTCCAACCATCTGCGTTTATCCAGCCTAAAAGAACCTCAAAATAAGTTACCGGTGGAATTCGTTTTCTTCAGAATGTACCTACAGGCATGACAGATTAATTACGTGTACGTAAAATGTAATTAATGCAAGGCATCGAACTTCAAAACGAATTAAAAAAAAAAAAAAAAAGAGAGAGAGAGAGAGAGAAGAAGAAGAAGAAGAAGAAGAAGAAGAAGAAGAAGAAGAAAAGAAAAGAAAAGAACAGTCAAATTTTATATTTTATGTTCAGCATCCCGTTGTGTTATACAAAAATTAATACAGTCAACACAGCTTTTTATTCTATAATTTTTTCAGTGAATTATGTTACTCAGACAACATGGTTCTGCCGATGTTGGTCATCTTCAGGCCCTCTGTCATCCTAAAAGATGAAAATTTACTATAGCGTTCAATGTATATTTTCATATTTTATGATGACAGAGGGCCCAAAGAAGACCAAGATCGGTCGAAAGGTGTTGCCTGAGTAATATTTATTGAACATCCATATAATAAAAAAAAGGTGTGTTGATGGCATTAATTCCTTCAAACAGCAGCCTAATAATACTGTTTCAACCGTGTTGAATCCTTCGCCGATTAGTTAGACGCTCCCTATTTGAATTTATATTATTAAAAAGAAGTTGTGACTGTCCACGCCATGACGGAATATAGGGCAACTACTGCTGCAGCTCCACCCTTTCTTTACCTCGGTAGTACATGGAGATGAGTGATCAACTTCACGCCCCAGCCGCAGGGTACCCATCAAATGGGAGCCTTGATGGGCCCCAGGGCCGGTTTGGACGTTTTGGAGAAGACAAAAATCTCTTGTCCCTGCCTGGAATCGAACCCATGACGTAGCCTCGTCATACTGAAAAGGCTACCCCCGCTTCTCCTAATATCATTATTTAACAAACATCTGTATAAGGATATTTCTAACTTTATATCATATTTTGAGAACGTGGCAGCCTTATTTTACTCGTATATTTCAACATGTCTTCTTCATGCGGTGCACGATTAATACCGGCCGAATTTCATCACCACCTCCTCCACAACAAATAATAGACACACTTCAAATGGACACGATGTACTAAAGTAACGAACTCAGCTTTTATAAATGCGTCCTCTAATGTGAAACATTCAAGAGGAATGCCATGTCATGGATACAAATTCTAGGCGGTAATTTGTGAAGGAGAAAGATATCACCGTCTTAACTGGAAGGATATTCACGACGTAACATGAAATACTGAGTATGTTTTGACGCATTACTCCCGACAAACACGATAGACAGATGGGGCAAAACGCATCAAACACGAAAGAAAAGTCCACCAGCCACGTTAACAAGAACGACGTAAAAACGAATGCAATTTGTAAAAGGTTAATTACTAAGTGTTGTTGCTACGAAGCAACAGCATCCAGCTTACTTCAATACAGTAAAGTGCACTATGGCCACTCAATTCACAGGAATTCGGATGCGTAATGGGACACAAAAGCACTGCTCGGCATTAATTTAACACGGCATCACTACAAACTACGGCTCCGTAACGGATGTTATATCCATATGAAACGTTGCTTTTAGCGCAAATTCAACCGCAAAACGGTACCTTAAATGATGCATTTAGAACGATTCGTGCAGAAATTCAGATTATATTAGACGAACAAGTAGGGGCTGACACAAAGGTTAACTCATTCGTATAAGGGAAAGTTACACGTACATAGTGCGAGCAGCTTTCCGCTCCGTTCCGACCGTAACAGTGCACATAATCCGACACAATACATTGTCTGCAATCTGGATACTGTTCCTCTAGTACCAAACAGCACCATTCACAAACATCTACCATTTCACATGCTGGGGAAAAAAAAAAAAAAAAAAAAAAAAAAACGCAGGGAAAGTTACAAACACAATTTTCGTTACGCATATACTGTGTAGCGCAGAGGTACTCCCGCGCTCTCCGCAAAAATATTGGTTACACTACAAAAAAAAAAACGGGGTGACGGGATACCTAACATACAACCATTTCTGAATCACAACACTTACTGCATGTTTGTTTATGAATATCACTCAGATAAGGCGAGCAAAACAACTAGCGTATTTTTAGTGTTATCACAGTCACCTGTCTTCCAACAACATACCGTGCGAAATTGTTTTTTGGTCCTGTCCCTGCTAAAGTACATACTGGGGGATTTAAGTTAATGGGCCTTTTCAAAAAACAGATGGCGGTAGGTCGTCATTACGATCGAACTAAAAACATAAACCATTCGGAACAAAATCGCCACTCAACGTGTACCACATCGCAGTCTGATTTTATAAAGCGAAGTTATGAGTTATTAATTAGCACTTGAAACGAATGCGAACGTCAGTGTTGAAGGATACTAGGTTAGGAGTTGACAACCAACGGAAATATTTGGTTGTCTAATATGTAAATACTGATATGTCATGGGCAAGTGGTAACAACAGCCTTCTACAAATTTGCTGCAATGATTTTAATGACTACGGTAATTACTTAATTGGCACTGACTAAAAAATGAAAAAAAACCGCACCTTATATTCGTTATTTACATCCTGATTTTTTTTTCCTGCGTATCTGCACCCGCGTCTCGTAGTGGAAGCAAATGTCAAGCATCACTTTCTGCTAGCCATTTCTACTGTAGGGTTTTAGCCACACGACAATACGAGCAAAAATGTAAATAATATAATAAAACACGCACCGAAGAACACTTCCAGTCGTACTAGAACTAGTTGTCGGTGCCAAATTATCATCAGAATTTGAGTTCTGAAACAAACTCCATACTAGTAGCGAACTGACTGACATCGCTGTATTTTGACACAGTTGTATTCTCATACAGAAAACGTGATTTATGTCATGCGTAACAACAGATGATTATGTACAGCTGGGATCACGTGTAGCGTATGCCTCCTTCAGACACGTCAAGCGCGATGCGTAAATGTCATTTCCATATGTAAACCTAATATGAAGAACCATTGCTTAAACACACTACAATCTGCAGTGTGAAAGTATTAACAAAAAAAACAGCAACTTGTAATGTAGCATTGATTCAGTTCGCCCCACGAACACGGACGATTCGTGGCGATGTCAAAACAATAACTTCAAACCCACTGCAATGGTCGTAGCTGACATGAACGATCAAACGCCCAACAGCCGGCAGACGGCGAGTCGATACCGATCCACTGCTGTATGACTCAGCTGGTGGACCCACAAGGACTACACAGATAATCACAAGGAAATGACAGCTGTTGTCACATACCTGTTAGGCTGCTAGACCATGCAGGCTTCCTGGCTCGAATGTAAAGGCTGGCTAATATGCAGCGATAAGCTGTAAGCAAGAGTCCGCCATAACTGACTGAGGAAGCCTCTGGGATCGCCAGAGTTGCAGGCTGTGACGCAATAGAACCGCGCAGACGTGGGGCTCGGGAGTTGTGGCAGCGCAGCCGAGCGTGCCCGGTCCATGCCGACAAGATATGCGTAATTGCATTGCGACCCCACTCTCTTCTTTCTGTGTGACCCCTTCAACCTAACCTCACCCCCAACCTCCCTGTCCTTTTTGCACATAAGAAACTTTGGATTGGGGCAGAGGAGAGGCGCCGATGTGTCTGCGAGCTTCAACTGTCCTGACCCTCACTCCATTCCTATCAAAATTCTTAGGTTCCAAAGAGTTTCGGTAACTGGAAGAAATAAGACTTCAGACATTCTGAAAACCCGAAAATGAAAATAAATCTCTCACAGTATTCACGTTTTTGGTCGCATCCGTCGGACAATTAATACCCGAATGCAAAGTTGTATGGCAATGATTACGAGGAAAGCTGTAGGTCTGGAGGAATAAAGGTACGTTCAGATTCCGCCCCTTAAAAATGCTTCACAGACCTCTAAATCGTGTTGATTAAACAAATAAGCATGGAAATGAAAGTTTATACTTATTCTTTAAAATCACATAAATTTTAGTTCCCAAACTAATTAACCATGTCGAATTAAGTTCCGTTGTATAACGACCCACAGTTTCATCTCTATGATGTAAGTTTATAGATGACGACTAAGAGGTTAAAAAATGCATTAGTTTAATAAAGAGATGCACCCATCAGCTATGCTGCTAACTTGAATGTATTTGTACATGTCGTGAATTAATTTAACAGTCATGTATCATAAGTGATGTAGTTTATGCGAGTAGCGCTCGTGAAGGATCCACATCGAATGGAAGGCAAAACGACTGTGAAAGGAACTGATGGAAAAGAGCTTCTTACATACATACATACATACATACATACATACATATATACATTGCATGGATCCATAATTTTGTCACAAGACAACGAGGATGTGGAATAAGTCATAACATACAAAATCATACAAAAATGTACATTGCAAAATGCTTTAAACGTTCTATGTGCTTGTCACCAAAAACTGCACATAACTGGTACAGGAACCCAATGGAGTCAGAAGAGTGGAGGTCTTCTCCATTGCCCCTGTCCAAAAAAGAACATCCCTGCTTTGTGACCACGCATTTCAGATTATCGAAGTTGCGTCCAAATAAGCATGTGCATACGAGAATATATAGGCCACATTTATTCACACACATAATCACATACATATTTATGCAGACCACATGATGCATACATACGTACATACATACATAGATAAACACACACATAAACACATACATACATACACCTATATACGAACATACACATACACATAAACGTACTTGCATAGACGTACACGCATAGAAACTCAGATCGCAAATTAGTAGTTTTTGGGAAGCTGACAGTCGCTTAGCTCCCGGAAGTGAACTCCATACTGGGCCAAATGAATACAAGATACTTGTAAAAGCTAAAGGTAAAGTTCTCCCTAGACCAGGCCATGAAGGCCCAGAGGTGGAGTAGAGGTATAGCTCTACTCTTTCTTTAACCCTGGCACTAGATGGGGGTGGGTGGCCAACTCCACGCCCCGGGCGCTTTACCCCCGGGAAAGAGACCCGGTACCCATTGTATATTAGGCTGGGTGGGCCCCAGGGCCGGTCTGGACGGGTGCTGAAAATCTCGCTCCCACCGGGATTCGATCCCCGGACCTCCCTGTCCGTAGCGAGTCGCTATACCGACTACGCTTTCCCTGCCCCCTAACATACTTGTACATTTTAATATTCAGCCTTCTCTTCAATGGTTACTGGGGGCTTTTAAGATAGGGAAAGAGTAGCCGGGGTGTGAAGCTTACCATCTTGTACGGACGTTAAGAATGAGTGGATCTATACACCTACGCCGTCTATATGTCTTTATGGTTTGCACAGGGACGACTTTGCCTTTACTTTAACTTACATAAACATACATATATACACACACATATATACGTACATACATACATACATACGTACGTACGTACATACATACACACACACACACACACACACCACACACACACACACACACACTGTATATTAACTGAAACACTTCCATCTGCAATGGAATATTTCTCCCGAGAAGACCAGACAGGCCTACTTTCTTTTGACTGGTTCACTAAATTCCAGGATGATTTCGAAAATTTAAAATTGAGTGCTGCATAAAGTAGAGTCTTGCTCGTTAGAAGATACCCCCCTCACACCCGCTCCAGAATAATAAATGCAGAATGTTAGGCAGGCAACAAAATATGCTGTATGGGGCTGTACATGCTGCTTCGAACCTCATTATGGCTCACTGTCAGTTTAACTCACAACAGGTGGAATACGATGAAGTACTCATTCAAAATACTGAATAAATTACACTAAGTGTTACAAGCGAGTGCTGTGGACATCAGTAAAATTGCGTTTTTTTCAATTTATAGCTAAGAAAATACATATATCTGTTAATGAAACCCAAATATTCAACATTCCTAATAAGAAATAAGCCTTTATTGGACACAACTCAAATTTCACTTCATATTTTCATTATCTGTATCTTCCTAACATCACCTTTAATGTATTCGTCCATCCATTTCTTGGTATTCCAACTTGCGACAACTTTCTTGTTTCTCTGCAAGAGTTACATGCCTATATACCGAAACTTGATGACACCTGCCCTATTACTACTAGACATTTTACAAGTTAAAGCATTGCGAAGTTCTGTGTGAACTTCTTTGCATATCCAACAGAAGTATGAGCACCTTTACCGGGCCTGAACTAAACAATGGTATGCAGTGTTTGCCGACATATGCGTAGGACCCAGACTGAAATGCCCAGGCGGATTGGGGTTTGGGGGCCTTGCAGCCAATGTTGGACAGCACTCCAATGCATGCATCAATTCGTACTTTCCTTGTCTGTTTGTCTAATTCAGTTACTTACATTTCTTCCTTTTGTTTGTTACTTCGTTTTTCTTCCCTTCAGACTTTTGCTACTGCGCTTCTTTCTTTTTTTTTTATTTCATTTACATCTTTTACTGCTATTTCTTTATATTTCTTTCTTGTTTATTTTGCTTATTTATTATTACGCTTTCTTTACATATTTGAGTTCATTATTTTGCTAGCTTTCTTTCTTTCCTTCTTCTATTTGTAGCAATGTCGTTCTACCTCTGTTTTTACTTCATTTTCCTTCATTTTCACTTCTTCGGTGTTGTGTTTCTTCGTTTGTTTTACTTGCTACTTGTATGTCTTTCTTTTCCTTTGTCTGCCTGTATATTTCTTATCTCTATATATCCTTTGTGTATTTCTTTGGTTTTATTCCTTTCTTCCTTACTTTTGTCGCTTTATTTATCTTCTTTGTTTATCTTGCTTCCTTTATCCTGCTGTAATGTGATGCGATAGTCGAGGGCTTCCCAGTTTTTCCTTGAACGCACAACCCTTTAATTTCAATACAAAAAGAAGAAACTCCGCACTCAAGACAAAGCACAAGTACGGATGCACAAAACATGGCTGTATTACGTACAGCACAATCAACGTTCCCTTTGTCTGGTGATTCGATGTCCCAGAAAAACGTTTAAAAATCCTGACTTACAGCTTATATTCATTCCCCACACACAGCCATACAAGTATACCGAAACGTGAGACATGCGTTGTTTTCCAAAAGTGATTAGCCCTACATATTAGTCATGTTATAATTGGTCTTGCATCTGTGCTCTGAAAATTGCGATAATTTATTCTCTTTATTCACTGTCCTCATTTCAACCACGTGCTGTTAAAAATCTCGCTGCGAATCCCAGTGTGGTCTTGCAGCTCGGTAATTGATACGTATTTGTGGTTTGAGCAGGGATGCTTGATTCAACTAAATCTCGCCTAAATGAAGGGGCCAATTTCTTGAAGCGACATCAAGAATATTAAAACTTTGTCCGTAATTTCTTAGCACATACAAGACATTTTTACATTTCAAAAAATTTTCCGGAACAAATAAAAAAATTGTTCTGCAGATTTCCCTCGCAATTAATTTTGTCAGTCTGAATTCTCAGCATTATTTTACGTACATGTACCAATATCAGAAAAAGTGGTCATAAGAGAAAGAAGAAAATTGAAAGAATAATCTAGCCCTTCGGTAAAGACCTGGGTATTTTATAGTAATTAAACCAACAAATATGCTTTACCGGCAAGCAGTTCGTAACTGTCAAGGAACGCTCCTTGATTATGGCCGAGGAAAAGCCGATACATGTGTGGGATAATTGTAGAGTGTTGGGAGTTACTCTCCAATAAAATGCATTTGTTGGCAGAATTAATAAGATTATATACAATTACGCCGTGATAAGCAACAACCGGGTATTTATTTACTACGATATGAGCGTTTGGAATAGATAAATCTGATTTGGATACAGTCCAGTGGAAGTCTGTTGCGAAAACAGCAATGAACTTTAAAATTCCATGACAAACAAAGAAATGTCTTACATAATTGAAAGTTTATTGTTTTCTATAGATTTTCACTGCATCTAATTTGTTAGTTGATCTTACAATATTACAATATTAGCAAATCTGGTCTTCTTACAAGAACAGAAGTTATACAAATGTAGCCATGCGATATATAAGTAACTGATTTACATCTTGACCTCGATTTGGAGAAGTATGGGAACAGCTGAGATAGACCAAATAAAACAGTAATTTTGCTGTGAAATCTCTTATCATTTTTTTTTTAATTTCTACCTACTGATCTTTCCCTCGTATTTATGTAACACTGCAGTTCTTTGGGTAATCGAGTGTATTTATTTTCAATTTTTATCCTTCCCACCTCGGACCTTGTCATGCTACCCAACAGGAGTTTTTGATCTACAACAGAGCAATGATTCAGCTCACAGTTCCAGTATTCAGGTTGTCTACTAATAGCACATGAGTCTATTGCAATGTACTATAGGTCTAGCAAAATGTAACGTTCTTTCCTCAGTTTGAAATTCAACTTTGCTCAAGGACTTTCTTCGACTGTGAAGGAAGGTGCTAAGTTTGAATTTAATTGCACCTTCAATAGCTTATTTGAATTTCGGTAGCAATCATCCTTCTGCAGTTTTTATTTCTTTAGTATTCGTTTATTGTATCGGACCATCGCAGGGTAGCTTATTATTTCGCAAGACGAAGCATGATATTCAATGCTAACTTTCGAACAATGGACAGCCCGTTTTTTAGTGTATACATTTTAATATGTCACTTGGAATCTACAAGCTTAGGTTGATTCAATTCACTTAAAATTCCTTTGTATTATTACGTGAGATTTGTAAATGAATGTTCTTGAAATATATGATTTCTATTCGTGCTTACCTGTCTTATGGACGTATTTCTTTATTACTATGTCTTGCGTGATTGTAGCTACAGACATTTTGAAAATATTAACAGCAATTTCTACGAGATTTATTGATACAGTGCCACTTAGAAACTGCCTCGTTTGGTTAAATTCAATGGAGTTTATTGATTCAGTACCACTTATAACGTGCTTCGTTTGGATTTTTACACTTTGACAAGAGATTTATTGACACAGTACCACTTCGAACCTGCCTCATTTGGTTCTTTACAGTTTGACACAAGATTTGTTGATACAGTACCACTTCGAACCTGCATCGTTTGGCTGTTTACAGTTTGACACAAGATTTATTGATACAGTACCACTTCGAACCTGCCCATTTGGTTCTATACAGTTTGACACGAGATTTCTTGATAAAGTACCACTTCGAACCTGCATCGTTTGGCTGTTTACACTTTGACACAAGATTTATTCATACAGTACCACTTCGAACCTGCATCGTTTGGCTGTTTACACTTTGACACAAGATTTATTCATACAGTACCACTTCGAACCTGCATCGTTTGGTTCTTTACAGTTTGACACAAGATTTATTGATGCAGTACCACTTCGAACCTGCCTATTTGGTTCTGTACAGTTTGACACGATTTTTATTGATACAGCACCACTTATAACCTGCCTCGTTTGCCTGTGTAAAATTTTACTCTGATGTATTATTCCTTATTATATTCCCTAGTATCAACATGGTTTGAAACAAGGAGATGCTTTATCGCCATTGCTTTTCACCTTTGTTTTGGAATATGCCATTAGGAGGGTTCAGGCAAACCAGGAGGGCTTCAAATTAAATGGTACACATCAGCTTCTAGTTTATGCTGATGATATTAATATATTGGGTGGAAGCGTACATGTTATAAGGAAAACACAGAAACTTTGGTAGTCGCTAGTAAGGAGATTGGTCTAGAAGTAAATGCTGAGAAAACTAAGTACATGGTTATGTCTCGCAATCAGAATGCAGGACAAAATCACAACATAAAGTTAGATAATAAATTCTTTGAAAGGGTGGAACAGTTCAAATATTTGGGAACAACCCTAACAAATCAAAATTCCATTCAGGAAGAAATTAAGAGCAGATTGTAGTCGGGGAGTGCTTGTTATCATTCGGTGCAGGATCGTTTGTCTTGCAGTTTACTATCCAAAAATACAAAGATTAAGATATACAGAACTATAATTTTGCCTGTTGTTTTGTATGGGTGTGAGACTTGGTCTCTCACACTGAGGGAGGAACATAGGCTGAGGGTGTTCGAGAATAGGGTGCTGAGAAGGATATTTGGGCCTAAGAGTGACGGGGTAACAGAGGAGTGGAGAAGACTACATAACGAGGAACTTAATGATCTGTACACATCACCAAATATTATTCGGGTGATCAAATCGAGAAGAATGATGTGGGCGGGGCATGTAGCACGTATGGGTGAAGGGAGAGGTGCATACAGGGTTTTGGTGGGGAGACCTGAGGGAAGGAGACCACTTGGAAGACCCAGGCGTAGATGGGAGGATAATATTAAAATGGATCTTCAAGAAGTGGGATGGGGGGCATGGACTGGATTAATATGGCTCAGGATAGGGACAGGTGGCGGGCTCTTGTGAGTGCAGTAATGAACCTTCGGGTTCCATAAAACGCGGGGAATTTCTTGACTAGCTGAGGACCTGTTAGCTTCTCAAGAAGGACTCTGCTCCATGGAGTTATTTAGTTAGTATCAACATGCTCTCTGGTGTAGCAGCCGGCGCGAATCTGTGAGCTTGACCTTCACTGCAAGTGGTTTCAGTTACTACCTTATCCGAAAATATCGGCCCATGCACGCTATTGTATATTTCCACAAGCCAGGCAGAGCTTTCGATATGCAGGTCTGCTAGTAACTGACAGCTATCATTCCCCCGCCCTTGTCCGCCAAACACAGCTATCACCAAACTGACTCACGCACCCTAGGCTACATGCTTTAAGCATAATCGACAATTACCCAACGAAACCAACTTCATCAACCACCATAAAGTAATAAGACCGCACGCACATTTACATTGAACTCATTTATTTCTTTGTATACTGAATAAGTCTGAGTATCGAGAAGAACAGTAATTTCTGCTAATGGAAAACTTTAGTCTCTCCTCACTATAATATTAGTGAATATTTTATTTCCAGAGAATATATTGTGTAAGCCCGAATATATGGGGAGTTTTTTTTTGCCGGAAATACCCACGCAGAAAAGTTGGGTCGCCTTATAAGCGAGGCCTTACAGCATTTCCCAGATGTAATGTATAAAGCGAAATGCTTGCGTTAAAAGAATTTATTTAGTTATATTCAGAGAGTACGTAAGGCCAGTTAAATATATCATTTTCAGTTTTATATTTGCCTCTCGGAGGCAGCAAACGTACTTAAAGAAGTATCCTTCGTTAAGTATGCAGGCTGCCTCCGATATACTCTATACCAACATCCAGTACATTTATACAGGGCATACACAAAAGAATGGTGCGGTTTTAATAGTGTTCACTATTAAATCCGCACCATTCTTTTGTGTATGCCCTGTACAACTATACTACAAAGAAATGTCTACATTTTAACTATTTGAATTTTTTACATTATATCTATTGTGAACAAATTTGCTAGTTTAGTTTTATGCACTATTGCTTTGGGTGGTTCACTGATGAGGATCCTTTGGAGATTGAAACATGTAGGACTATTCTATGTGATATAATAAAATAAATATCTAAGGAACATTAATGTACATTTTGTTGGTCTGAGTGTTGCGCAGTAGCAGACTTCATCTTAATTCATTATTTTTTTCGGTTTAGTCAGGTTTTAAATGTTGCTCGTCTCTTTTACTAATGTTATTCGAGTTCTTTCTCGTAATTTCAGAAACTCCTCTCTCTTTACTGCTACTTGTAAAAACTCTCAGTCTGATAGATGTGTTTCGACTGCTAACATGTGTGCACAGACGTCGATATCTTTACAAAACCCATTAATTCATTAAAAATGATTCTGCGCTAATCTTTGGCAATTTTAGTCAACTTATGTACGTTATTCAAGGTACAGGGATTTTGTCCCAGTAATTCGTTTATATATTGCTTTTTTTCTTGCCATATTATTACTGTTTTTTTCTGCTTAGTGATTTGTTTTTGTGTATTTGTACTGTCATTGCTTTGTATGTGTATTTTTGTGCTGGCTTTATAATTGGCACTTGTGCTTTTAAGTCTGCACGTTAATAAACACCCATTGAATTATTATTATTATTATTGTGGTTATCTAGGTTATTTTTTTGAAAATAGAAACTGTTTTATGTTAGTGCAATAATTCATATACGATCCTTCAAAAAGCAGACTTTCTACAAAACAAGGCAGATATTTGAAGCCTAAAATGCACTATTAGATTCGTCAGTGTTTAAGATTATCACACGCCTTTTTTCTCTTACAATTACATTTACATATTCTAAATTCCAATAGGAGCCGATCCCAGTGACCGTGCGATCTAAGGCGTAGGTCTCCGGCCGTTCGATTGCTGGGATTGTGGGTTCGAATCCCTCCGGAGGCATGGATGTCTGTCTCTTGTGAGTATTGTGTGTGATCAGGTAGAGGTATCTGCTTTGGGCTGATCATTCGTCCAGAGGAGTTCTAACGAGTGTGGTGTGTCTGAGTGTGATCGTCAAGCCTCGATAGTGAGGAGGCCCTGGCCCACTAGGGGCTGTTGCACCATGGAAAAAAAATTCCTATACGTCTGCCTACAGGCCTGCGTATCAGAGCAACATAGCAAAATATGTATTTTCTGGTAAGAGTAGAGAGATTTAATGGTGACGTGATTTTCCAAGTCTTAAGACTGTAACTGTAAGACAGTCAGCCATAACGGATACAGACAATAAATGACCCCGGGTATAGAGACAGGTCCTGTGAACAAGAAAGTTTAAAGTAGTTGACAGGGCGACCTTCAGCATTTTGACAAGGCGGTGGCCATGAACAGTCAAGCTGCAGAACGCACTATCAGTGCATTCACCGCATGGAGAACTGTCAGCTACCGACTGCGCAACAAGTGCGTCATTCTTGTATTTATGTACGAAAACGCGCAGAATTTGTTAGAATTTATTTCCATTGCAAAATATTTTAACCAGATTATGCCATATTGTCCAGTACTTTATACCCGTTTTAACAAATTAATTTAATACTTTTTTAATCATAGATTATGTCCCTTTTTGACGTTACCAGGCTTTAAATTCTAGTTCCTTTTCTCTTTTGCTATGTATTTGTCCATTAAATTGTTCTTATAAGAGCAACGTAAATAAATGATAATTATTAATTTATTATTGTGATTATGATTGTGATAATGGTGATGCCGCTGCTGGTGGTGATTATGATGATCAGTGCTGACGAGAGTGGAAAAGCTGGTAAAAATTAAAGGGGCCCGGCAGTCCGGAAGGGGGCCCTGGACCCAGCTATGTCGCATATGTTTTTGTCTTTCTCGGTAGTACCATTATATGTCGATTGTACAAATTAACCCTTTCAGACGAAGCCTAAGTCACTCTGCAACTTAAGAGTCCGTCTTTCCGATTTAGTATAAAGATTTTCAGCTGGTCCGCCCTTGCTGGAGGTCCCGAAAATTTTTCTCGCCGGGGCCCGAACCCGCTTCGGTAGCCCCGATGATAATGACTAAATCCTGCCTTCGCGGAATTACAACCTTCAGACTTTTTCTGGCCTGCTACTTAATGTATATTACAGCCTTGTTATTCGCCTTGTTTACAACCATGGAAATTGGCTCAAAGGATGACGCCTCTAGGCTGCATCCTAAGATTTTACTCAGTTTCTCCAGACATTGTCCAGTATATTGCTTAAAGGTAGACCACTAGCACACGCTTCCAAAACGTATTAATTCATTTTTCACTGATCGTCCGACCGACTGAAGTTCCACGGCCTCAGCTGCTGACAGCTTAGATAAACACACAAATAAGGAAGTAAATTCTTATTCCTCTTATTCTAGTCACCAGGTCTAACCTCATCACATGTTATACACTATTTCTTCTCTGTAATCTTTCTCTCGCCGATCCGGTGGCCGTGCGGTCTAAGGCGTGGGTCTTCGGCCGTTCGCTTACTAGGATCGTGGGTTCGAAAAGCCGATCCCAGTGGCCGTGCGGTCTAAGGCGTGGGTCTACGGCCCCTCGCTTACTGGGATTGTGGGTTCGAAAAGCCGATCCCAGTGGCCGTGCGGTCTAAGGCGTGGGTCTTCGGCCGCTCGCTTACTAGGATCGTGGGTTTGAAAAGCCGATCCCAGTGGCCGTGCGGTCTAAGGCGTGGGTCTTCGGCCGCTCGCTTACTAGGATCGTGGGTTCGAAAAGCCGATCCCAGTGGCCGCGCTGTCTAGGGCGTGGGTCTACAGCCGCTCGCTTACTGGGATTGTGGGTTCGAATCCCACCGGGGGCATGGATGTTTGTGTTGTGTTTGTTGTAAGGACGGTAATGTGGAACGTAAAGTGACATGAAGGACGAAAGGATTTAAACAGTAAAAAAATGGATGAAAGGGAAAAACCCTGGAAAGGCAAAAAAAAAAATCCCATGGGTGGCATGGATGTCTGTCTCTTGTGAGTGTTGTGTGATGTCAGGTAGAGGTCTCTGCGACAGGCTGGTCACTCATCCAGAGGAGTTCTACCGAGTGTGGTGTGTCTAAAGTGTGATCGTGAAACCTCGAAAAATGAGGAGGCTTAGGCCCCCTAAGGGCTGTCGAGCCATAGAAAAAAAAATCTTTCTCTCTTCTCCCTATTCCCATATTTATTGACCTCATCAACTACATTCTCCACCTTAGTTTTCTCACATATTCCAAAAACCGTTTTTTTTTTGGGGGGGGGACTTTTAGGTGTTCAAAAAATTTAAATCAATCTGAACTTTTTATTTTATTTTAACATTTCTTGTTTATATTCCCAGAATTGGAATATCGTTTTGCAAAATACTGAATAGATAGTGATGGATAAATCTTTGTTTTAGTCAATATTATTTAAAAATTTATTCCGTAAGTTACATATTTAGGAAGGATACAGTAGTCTGTTATATCCCTTTCATTGTTACGAGTATTAAATAAAAGAAATATTTGGGATGGAGTAAATATAATTAGTTGGTAACTCAAAGAGGAACATTTTAATTCGTAATGCAGACACGTGAAAGGTAAAGCAATCCCTGTATAGACCTGGGCAGGCTCTGAGGGTTCCAGGAGGCTGAGGCTCGCATATTTCAAGACAATCGGCACATGAAGGTTTTAAGGTTGTCAGCCCTAAGCACCGGCTGCCTTTACCCCCAGGAAATATTCCTGGTACTCATTTCCTTCGGAGGCTGAGTCGACCCCAGGGCCATAGTGCGGCCGGAAAGATTATGTCAATTAAAAACTCCAATGAAACTATCGGGAATCGAACCCGCGACCGTCCGACTTGTAGAGCAGTGCCTCAACCAACTGCCAACGGTTTTGCCCAAAACGTCGTGATAATTGCCCACCCCTCGCTCTCAACGAGAGATTACCTGTAACATAGAGGGCTTCCAACCCATTATTCTAAACCAGAAACAGAGAAACCAGATTGTTTCTCATCATGGTGGCTCAGAAGTCATCCACAAATCAGTCGAAACTGTTAATGAAGAATGGAACTTTTGATCTGAATGAAGAAATCGGATGCGACGTAATCTTTAATTTGGCTGCGATTATTTATTTATTTATTATATTATATTATATATATTTATTAATTAATTATTTATACATGAAAGTGGTAGCGGAACTTTGGACTCTGAAGTATGTGTTCTATGATCAGTTTCGTAGTTCTATGCTTGATTCTGTATTTATTCTTGTGTTACGATCACATGGCGATTGCAATTGTTCGCACATTTTCTAAATTTCTCTGCATTGCGGCAGTATTAAGCGCAAGAATTATTGAGCTTGCACGAAAGAGCGTTCTCTTTCTTTGTGCTTCACATCAAAGAATTCAGATAACGCGGTAAACCATATTGGATTACACATATCTTATTCTCCTGCGTCGGTGACACAGAGGAGGTTTATACGGTGAAGGATATTGTTTGCTAGGGAAGTGGAAAAAGGTTTTGTATTTGTTTTGAGGTTTATGGTGTGAAATGTTAGACGTTTTGTTCTTCAGTAGAATAACTCTGTAAATGTATTGCTTCTTGAATCCGAAATGTCTGAGGAAGAATTTACTCGACTGCTTAACAGAATCTTTTGTTTTTTTTATTATTAAGACCTAAAACACCAACTCAGTTTGAAATCATGCTAGAAAAATATATAAATAAATAAATAAATAAGTGCGTACGTAAATACATACATATATGTATACATATATAAGTACATACATACGTACATACATACATGTCTTCACGACCCCTAACACCGAGTCCAGTAACCAAACAAGATGGCTCAGATATATAGCTTCCTGACTCTGTTAGGGAGTTGTCTGTTATAAATCTCGGCTGGGACAGCGAGTACCCTGCATAACTACAAAATTTTCTTCAGTCCCTCCACGTAATTACTGGAATAGAATATCAGCTTCAAATGAGGCCAAGAATGCTTCCTTCCACATCTTCAAAACTGAGACGGTTACATAAGGTGTAGTACTATCATCTGTAGCCCTGAAATTACGTTGTAAATGTGTTAAGATCGAGTAGCATAATTAGGCGGAACATTTGGTACGAGTATAGGAAATAGAAGCACACCAAGTTTTGGCCGGGAAAATTCAAAGGAAGCAACTGTTCGCTGAGAAAATTATTATTTTACTTAATGTTAGACATATTTGATATTACATTGTGGTGTAAAATAAAAATTTCAGGATGGGACCCAACATAAGACTTTTGTGAGAAGGGCAGTGAATCTTGTATCACGGAGTTAATTATGCTTAATAAATAGCAGTGCATAAGGTAACTGACGGCAGTGTGCCAAACCCTTCAGTTGTCCCAGTAGTATACAAGTTAGTCTTGGTGTTAAAAGACAGAGTAATTCTGGACATTTCGGAACATAGAAACTCTCTTCTACTTGCAGGGAATTGAACCTCATGTCGTCCCGTTTGTAACCTAATCACTATACTGACTAAGATATCCCGGGTCCCAAATTTTTTAATAAAATTGAGGTTAATTTTATTCTTTAAAGCTTTCATTTCAATTGATACTTCCTTGTGTTTATATATCCCTTTTCATTTAAAGTTACAAATGTGGATCGTATTGGATCTAAGGAAGATGAACTGAGAAACCACAAGAGAAAATTACAAAATTAAGAGCTTAATTATGTGCAGTCTTCACCAAATACTGTAACGGTGATCCATTTAAGGCATATGAAATTGGCGGAACGTGTTCCATGTGTGGGGAGAAATGAGAAACATATACAAAGCTTTAATCGAAAACCCTGAATGAAGAAGCCCGTTGGAAGACCTAAGCGTAAACTGGAGGGTGGTATTAAAGGGATCTTAACATTTGGAAGTGAGGTTGTAGAATGAGTTCGCTTGCATTAGCTAGGAACCAGCTATGGTTTCTTGTGAATATTAAAATCAACGTTAGGTTCCATAAAAGGAGGGAAATTTCTTGACTAGCTGAGCCAATATTAGATTCTCAACAAGGACTCTGCAGCATTAAATTAGTTCGGCAAAACGAATCCTGCGTATACTTATGTAAAAGTAAAGCTATCCCTATACAGACCTGGACAGACCCTTAGGGCTCCAGGAGTTTGAGGCTCTTAGAATTTTTTAGACAATCGGCACATGAAGGTGGTAATGTTGTCAGCGCTACGCACCGGCCGCCTTTACCTCCAGGAGATACACCTGGTACTTATTTCCGTTAGGATCTGAGTCGACCCTAGAGCCATATTGCTGCCGGAAGGATTAAGTAAATTAAAAACCCCAATGACCACATCGGGAATCGAACCCGCGATCACCCGGCTTGTAGCGCAGCGCCTCAACTAACTGTCTCAACTCGTACCCCCTATATACTTACGCAGGTCTATTTAAATTAAGTCTAAATCATTGGAAATTTCTACAAATCCCATTCCTCAAACATATCTTCGATTCAAGTCGAAAACTTTGAAGAAAGGCAGAAGGAAAAAAAAAAAGAGACAGAATAATTACAGAGAACAATGGGACTAAATTATAAAAGTACGTGATGACAGAGCAGAGGAATTTATAAGGAAGGGTGTGCATCAGTACTTTTGGGGGGGGGGGGGGGGGGACGGTTGAGGAGTTTTCAAAGTATCAAGAGGCTGCTGAAAGTTGCTCTGGAGTATCTGAGGATGCACCGCCTAAGTATCCTTGCAACTGTGGAATACCTTCAGTCGACAGCAATCAGTGGGGAGTGGAGAATTTCCAGCGCAGAATAACGAAGTCAGTAATTGGATGAGAAGTTGTAACGCACATTTCTTGGGAAATAAAGAGTTTAAAAGGGAGAAAAGACAGCAATTGGGAAATTAAAATTAAATGCAATGACAAATTTAAGTATAATTATAACCTAACGAAAGTGGATATTAAAACAAAAAAGCGTGTTGTTGCAAGCTATTTTGTTCTGAAGACATATTGATGTATTGAGTCCGCATTATGTAGCTGGTCTTATGGGAACAGGTGAATTGGTGACTGACGGAGAAGAGGTGACTGTGACATAATGTGGGATATATTGAAAGTTTATTCACTTAGAAAAATGTATTACTTAAAAAAAAATGGCATAAGTCGCGAAGTTTTAAATTTTACACGAACTGTCTCTTAATATATAAGAAATGTTAAGTTTTAAATTAAGACAGAAGGGGGTAACTGAAAATGCTCTGTAACGAAGAAATCACATTGCTTGTGCATTAATGTAAAAAATATGAGTGATTTTTTAAATTTTTTTTCTTAGGAAAAGTAATTAAGGCATTTTTAATAGGTAATCTCTTTACTGGCCGATCCCAGTGGCCGCGCGGTGTAAGGCGTGGGTATACGACCGCTCAATTAATGGGATTGTGGGTTCGAATCCCGCCTAGGGCATGGATGTCTGTCTCTTGTGAGTGATGTGTGTTGTCAGGTAGAGGTCTGTGCGCCGAGCTGGTCCCTCGTCCAGAGGAGTCCTACCGAGTGTGGTGTGTCTAAAAAGTGTGTAATCGTGAAGCCTTGAAAAATGAGGTGGCCTAGGCCCCCAAGGGGCTGTCGAGCCATTGGGGAGGGGGGAAATCTCTTTACTACCTTATATGAAATGTTGAGATTCCTTTAGCTTAATTATGACTAGCTATTTCTAAAGTCAGTGCTAGCCACTGGACGATTTCCAGTGGTTTTCTGTAAAATCTTGTCTCATATTAGGAGAGCTGAGGTTAAAATCTCACTGAATAAAATCATTTCCGGAGAGGAAACAGACGTATTTCGCTGCAGTACTGAATTAATTATATGTTACATATACTGTGTAACATTGCAGACAACTTTGGGGCTACAAGCTAGCCACACTTCAGAAGCGGGAATGTAAAACAGACAAGACGCAGTAAAAAAAATCAATGTGTTTAAAGAAATAAAAATTCGTAAAATAAATTTGAACATTGTAATTAACCTTTAAGAAGTTCTAAATGAATAACAGCACTGCAAAGGGATTAATTATTTTCTACTATGTAAATAGTAAGCTACTAGTGTAAATATTCTTGCATATTTCAAATTAATATATTAGCTTCAGTGAGCTCAGGTACTTAATTGTATTGACCATTAGGTCCTTCGTGTCGATCACAGTGGCCGTGCTGTCTACGGCGCGTGTCTGCGGCTGCTCGCTTGCTAGGATTGTGGGTTCGAATCCCGCCGGGGCACGGATGTCTGTCTCTTTTGAAAATTGTATGTCGTCAGGTAACGGTCTCTGTGTCGGGTTGATCACTCGTCCAGAGGAGTCATAACGAGTGTGTCGTGTCTGAGTGTGATCGTGAAGCTTCGATAATGAAGAGGCTCTGGTTCACTAGGGGCTGTTGTGACATTACAAAATAATTAGGCACTTAGTGGTAGTACTAAGTACACTGTAAGAATATCACAAATACAGGCACTTTACCTAACGAATTCCGTAAATAGATATAGCTACATTATGTTCCAGAACCAGCTGTCTATGCATGATAACATTGAGGTGGATTATATGCACATGAGGCTGATGGTGAACGGCATTTTAAAAGAATTTATAAAGACAAGAGACTCGTGGCCAACTGAACCTGAATTATTATATATGGACGAACAGAAATACGATGCCATAAAACAAGTAAAGATATTTTATTTTATTACTGGATTATTGGCTTTCTCAATAAGCAGTAATTCCTTACGTCGCTAAGAGAAAGCGCTGGTTGCTTTACCTCAGGCAGTGAGCAGTGTTGCTACCGTACGTTCGACTTGTATTCTATATTGCGTCACACGAATTTCTTCTAGCTGCCCACCCAATAGCTGCACAATTACTGCTACCTTGTACTTAAATACAAAATCCCGACAATTAACATTACATTACGCTATTTTAGTAAGCCCACGCTGATGACCATCCTCAACCCTTAACTCAGTAACACAGGTCTTTACAAATAACGACGACTGTAGTTTACTCAAACACTTCCGACGGTGGCTACAATAGAAGCTACATTAGGCTACTATAAGGGACACCCTGTAAGTGAGCCTACACACAGGGAGATTGAAAATTATCTTCCCGGTTTCATAAATTTAAAGTTAAAAGGTAAATAAGGCTCAATGAAAATTTAATATATTGAAAGACAAATTTAAAACTTTCACACATTGTCTGGGTCAATAGTCCCTGTCTTCTGTATAGATTTTCTTAATTTAAAGACGTCTGAATGGAAGAATTTTTATTTTGTAATTTCTCATTGTTTAGCTAGGTATATGACAAATATGAAAATAGATCAACAAGTTGGCCTTCATCTGGCGTGGTGCATTCAACCCTTTACCTCTGCAAGGACAGAAGCATAGACCAACTACCATAAAAATGATACACATAGTTTTGAATCTTTAAGGCTATGGCTGATACCCTAAGTACTATTGATCAACTTGACTTTTATCTTAGCAAGACGGAACACCACATCCTTTTTTACAACACTGATAACACTTGGCCTATTACGGTTTCTTGGGCTGAACGAGGATGAAATATCCTCGCTGACCGAAAATGACTCCCCTCGATACCCTTTTATGGGAATATATAAAAGATGAAGTTTATGTTGAACCATTGACAAACATGATGAGCAAAGTAAAGTAGAGGATAAAATGGATCCGTGGTAAGAGTACATTATGATGGCCGTCCAAGATAAGGAAATGTCTGTGAAAAAATTGGATCTGATTCCGACATTGCAAAGGCTGTTCATATTCAAGCTACTTGATTTAAAGGTCTTTTGTACCCCCCATTTCAATATATGACTCTCTTTAACTTACACTAAGTTAAATTATTTGTTAATGACAGCAACAAATGCACCTTTGATATATATAAAAGCATTCTTACAGCACTCCTACGCGTTTCGGTGTCACACCATCTTCAGGAAGAGCAACACAACGATTTAAATTAATCCAGAAAGAAAATAAGATAAAGCTTTGAAAGCAGTTACGTTCGTCAGTAAGTAATTTTTTAACTAGGGGGTGTTAGTAGTTACAAGGTTCGATTATCCACTTATTTCTGCCAATTTTGATAATTTTTATATAAAAAATAAGTGTGATTACTTTCGGTTAAATTTTTTCTTTTTTTTAACAGTGGTGATTTTAATTGTTCAGAGATAACGATTGAGCGATAGGATAATTAAGGAATAAGGAACTGTAAGGGGTGTGGCAGGAATCGGGCAGAAGCCTTATTTAACGCAATATCCAAAAATTTAAATGAAGGACAGGTAGGGAAACTTGTCAGCAGACCCGGTCATTTGGCAAAGATTATATAACTCTGGACTCCAAACATATAAACAAGCAAGCTACATTAACTAAAATTTTACTGGCTCATAGAAACTATCTGATAAAGAACGACTTGTGTGTGTTTTTCTTGACACGTCCACATCCCACAAGGAATTAATGGTAAAAGTCACATCGCCATATTAATGACATATTTAATCTCTTACTATACCGTATAAATGTTTACCATCCCTGTTTTTATAGGCCCGCAATTCCAATTTTAGAACTTACGATCAATAAAACTACCATTAAACAAAAGCGGGTCAGAATAAATTCTTCCATTAGACACTCTAATTATACCGCATGAAAAGAGCAAACACGAAGGAAACCAGTAACAGAGAGAGAGAGAGAGAGAGAGAGAGAGAGAATAATGGACATAAATGTAGGAAGCAAGAGAGTGGAATTCAAACTAAGAACAATGTGTCAAAAGGAAACGTCCTCTTCTAAAGGAGTGAGTAGGAAGGGCCCCGCATTGTTCCAGAGTTTATTTGCTAAAGTTTTGAAGAGGGAAACAGAAAGACAACAAAAATTGGATTAAAAAGTTTGTTTAAATCGAATAAATACGACGTCTTACTCCTCACATACAAGCTGAAAAGCCAACTTTCACAAAACAACACTGAGGCCACGGAAATAAGTCCCACGGATCGACATCCATTTTCCATACAGCGTAATTTCCAGCCTACTAGGTATTATTTTCATAGGAATTTTTAAAATCACGCGGTAACCGTGGTCAGCAACAAGCCCTTTATACTTTTTAACTTACTCCGGAGTGAATGGGGGTGGAGAGTGTCACAATTCGATCGAAAGACAAATCCTGGAATTTCGTGATCTCCAGTGTACCAGGGGCTTCACTCCTTGGCGACTCTACCAGTAAATCAGAGTTAGCAGTTATATTTAAAAACAGCATAGCAGAAGGTGGCGAGGATATTTAGAGCATCATTCTATTACCGTGGACACAGCAACTAACACGGAGCTCTGAATTGTAATGTTGCATCTTGAATTGTCAATTTTCTTTAGCAGTAGCTTAGAAATTTCTCGGAAGAGCGAATGTTCGTTTTTCTTACTGAACAGTACGCTGTCTTTCTACAGCCTTATGTCGAATGTTATTTTTGTTTAGAGTCGAATTTTATGACAGGGTTGTCCATTACGTTTCATCACTCTTTATAAGTGCTTATTGCAAAGTGATGTACTTAGATATTTCCCATAACTTGATCACATCACTATTTACACACATTTATTCGTGATGAAAGGTTACGTATTTTGACGTCACGACGCTAGCTTAAACTAACGAAAATCAAATCTATGGGACGTCAAAAATATTAGCATAGCCAATAAGAACAAAAATTTTTCAATGTTTCCAAATATGTGTTGTCGGAAATGCGTTATAACAATTAGTTCTTTAAAACTATCTGATAATAACACAAGTGAAGATGATTTATCAATATGCGAATTGTGAAAAACCTACAACCAAACATAAACCAGTTTTAGCTTTGTTCATAATTTTGTTCCCACCTGCAGTGATTGGGACAGAGCAAACTGCTTACTTAACAAGTAGTTTATTTAAGACGATAGACATTTTAATATTGTAGCTCTCATAACAGAGTACATGTTTTTATCTGTTTACTTCCATGTGCGAAGTATAAAATGTGACCGCTTATTGCGTCATGATATTTTCAGACTCTTTATTTTTCAAAAGATTAAATTATTTTCATTGAAGTTGGAGGTTGACAATATAATTATCAGGAAATTTAAGGTTAATTTAATATTAATTATCCTACTTTACATACCTGTTACACAGTAATATAGTTTACAGACAACAAATAACAAAGGCGGCCTGTTGAAGAAATATGAGCACCAAACTTAAAAAACTTATATTTCAAGAATTTAAGTAAATTTGTTTGCAAGATTTTTTGCGGTGTATGTTTATCAGAACAAAAAGAAAATTAATTTATGTTTCATTATTCTCACCTAAATTCCGTTTAATAGCTTTGCAACAGAATAATTATTTCTCTAATAAAACAGTAAGTTACACAACTCAGGACCTTTGTGACAAATTTTCAATCAAGATAATTACAAATTTTATTTTGTTCTCGTGTTGAAGGTATTATTAAATTACAAATTATGAAATTCTTTCCAATAATTTCTTCAGACATTTTCTGCTCTGTAGGAGCTCGGCAGCCAGCCGATATGTTTTATTAATCCCCATGCTGACCGCTGCGATAGACACCAAGATACTAATCTTAATCACATCTCACTACAATAGCCAAGCAAACACTACGAAATTGGTTCCAGCTATGACAGACTGCAAAACTAACAGTAATAAGGGCGGGTCTTGTTACCCATTACGTAGACTATATACTGTACAGTCCATGCTGAAACTATTCACAGCTTCCATGGCATTATCATGATAGACATAAAAGAAAAGCATAACTCGAAAGGTGCATATATTTGTTGATCCTGTACTGAATTAAGTGTTTTATAAAATCATGGGATAATGATCTGCGGTGCAAGAAGCCTCGACGGTTTCTTTTCGATGCAGATCTGTTTAGCTCAATATAATAAATTTCAGGAAAATTTCACAGATCTTGTAGATAAATAAACAATAAAAATTATTATAATTAGAAAATTTTTTCTTGGAGATTTCTACATTTATAACAACACATAACACTGTGAAATTAAATAATATATAACAAACACTTAACACGGTGCAAGTTCAAATAATAATAACAAACACTTAACACGGTGCAAGTTCAAATAATAATAACAAACACTTAACACGGTGCAAGTTCAAATAATAATAACAAACACTTAACACGATGCAAGTTCAAATAATAATAACAAACACTTAACACGGTGCAAGTTCAAATATATATAATAAACACTTAACATAGTGCGAGTAATGTGCAAATAATCAATCTGTACGACACGCTTCTATATCAGGTGTGATAACCCCTATTACAAGTAGGCTTCATGGTTATGGTCCGAATCAGATATAAGTTTTGACAACTAATAGCACTGAAGATGGTAAGCCTACAATACAAATGCTCAGTTTGTAACCTCACTGCGATGCCTATGATGATCCCGAACACAAAGTTAAAAAAATTGAGGCGGTGTTTAAGGCAAAATAATCTGTGACATTGGTTCACTGATAAGAGATACTGCGTGTTAAATTTACAATAAAACAATGATAAAGCTTAAATCTTAAAGCCTTAAATCTAGACGTAGCCAGGATGTGATAAGAGACTTGAATATTGACAATCAGGCGTAAAACAACGTTCTGAAATTTGTGTTATCAGGGAGACCCCCATGACACATTTCCTTTATTTTCAGACCAAAATGTGGTGACCGTGAGTGATGGAGAGATGACAATAATTCAATATGGGATTATAATTCCATCTAGAAGATTGTCTTAAAAAGAGTTTCCAAAAAGAACCTAGATATTCGACTATATTTATAGTGAAGTGAAGAGTTATTATGAATTAGGCATGAACAATTCTGTTATTTTCTGAATACACATTTTATTCATCTGTAGAGTGTCCAGATTTGTAATAACTAATTTAGATTTTCTATACTTTTTCTAGGACTATAGCTGTAACTGAGAATGAGAACTTTATATGGCCAAAAACGTTTGTAATAGGCTACGTCCTGAGCGTACACAAATCAATATAGCAGGCACTACCTTAAGAAGCTGCTAGTCAGTTATTTGCTCCGTAAATGTCTTCGTCGAACTGATGTCCCTTTATCGTGCGCACAGAAACTTGTCACTGGGCTGCATCCTGGATAAGAAGAATCCAGACCACAACCTTAAATCCTATTTTTGTGTCATCTGAGCATATTTTAATATTATTTATGATGAATTTAATGACTCCATCTGCAGGTCTAGCTATCGAGTTTGGTTCACACTTCCGGTACGATCGCCCTCAGCTCAAGGTAAGCTTAAAGGGAGGAATCTGGTTAAGGTATTCATACCAAATTCTCTTACGGCATTCGAGCAGAGTAAATTTTGCTTTAAACGTGTTCAAAAATGAAAAAAAATAAACATCTGACTGTAATCGCATTACTTTTGAGTCAAATATTCTTGTTAAAAATAACCGCGCTCACTTGACGGCCTCCTTATGTGAAAGTGACCGCTGGTACGAATAGATGCGTTTAAATTGAGGAAAATAATATTTTTCCTGAACGTGAGCTGACCGTGTGCTGATTGTGAGTTGACCGTGAGCATATCCTAACGTGGATCACGACTAAACCTCATGTGGTTCAGTGATGAACTGGAGAAATTGTGGTTGCGGCATTACAAAGCTGGTCTGAGGAAAGCCACGCAAAATATCCAGTATAGAAGCACTGGACCATATAGATGGTGAGAGTGAGGTATTGTTTCGTGAGTATTAAATTTGGTTTCTGAGATATGTTCTGTTATGTCCTTCTTTACGTCGATTGGTTTTACTATGCAAATCTGTATACATCCGTGAGAACAAGACATCACAGACAAGAGACAACACGTAGTCTCTAACGCTTCGTCTCCTTATACTGTATTTGACGGATAACATTTCCCTCTGTCTCATGATGTGTAAGTACGTGTGTCTGTCTGTGTGTGGTTCTAGAGTGTCAATATTCCTTTTCAAGTCAAGAGAAACGAGTTTTGCTGACATGCACTTCTACTCTCGCTTTAGCATGGAAATATTGCGTTTCACGTCAGTTTACTTGTGGTTTCTGTGGTCGTAATTTCTTTGCTTTTCACATCATATAGAAAGCTGATCTCCTGCAGTTCACAAGAAAGTTATTAGGCCCCTGAGCAGAGCAGAGTAGAGATCACAGTCTTCTTGTTATTTCATATAACAATGGATTCATTACTCTTACAAGGATTCCTTCTTATATTCACGGAACTACTAATAACTTCTCGCCATGTTGTTATTTTTTCATCAATTTTAACTAAGGTCATCCCGTTGTGTTGTTAATAGTATAGAAATTAAACCAATATCTGTCCAAACACGACTAAACTCTCAAAAGTTTAAAACCAACATATGCACTGTATACAGTGCATATGCACGCAGAATATAACGCAAAACAACTAAATTATATTAATTACATAAAACTACATGTTCCTGTTTATGACCATAATAATAATTTTAATTGTGTTTTATGGCCTTACATAATGTATATTTCTTCCTCAATATGTTTTAAAGACCAATTGTAAACCTGCAGATGACCTGTAATAGGTCGAAACATGTAGTTCTATATAATAAATAGAATTTAGTTGTGTTTGGACAGATATGGATTTCATTTTTGTGTTTACCATTGACGCCTATCCTACACGTGTTACCTTCATTGCATGCCAACTGGGTCAAGGATGGTTATACTTTCAACATTTCTTTGGGGAAATTTTATTCACGTGTTGGCGGTGCACCTGTGTTCGCTACGATCTGACTGATGGTAGTGTTAATGACAGTGATGATCGGAAGCGGACTGTACAGTTTCGAATACGATCTCAGGCAAGATGAGGACGTGACATTTTGTGGTAGGATTCAGACTTATAAGAACATTTTATTGTCTTATATTTGTTAAGTAATGTAAATACAGAATTTCAGACTCCTAGGAAAAGCGTGTGAAAATGAAAAAAAAAGAGGGTCGAAATAGGAACAGGTCAAGACGACGGGTGGCCTTGTGCAACGCGCTTAACTTTCTATCAGGAAGTCTGAAAACCCGCATTACCACTTTCAAACTGAACTGACATGTAGCAAATAAGAATTTCAGGTCAGATCTGGTGGTGTTGTGGTTTACGCCTGACAGCCATTTTTGGGAGGGGCTCCATTTGAAACTTTGTTACTTTATCAGATTTTAACATTGAAGCTTCCGGAGGATTTCCTCGGTCTGTTCAGACAAATTCCATTATATTAAGCTACATTTAAATAGGTCACGACCATCTTCGAAATGCATATTAGGCTACATTTAAATGTGTCATGACAGTCTTCGAAATACCATGATATTAGATTACATTTAAATGGGTCACGGCCCTCTCTGAAATGCCATGATATTGGCCAATTTTAAATGAATCACAGAAGTTTTGGAAATGCCAGGATATTAGGCTTACTTTACATGTGTCATGGCCATCTTAGAAATGCCATGATGGCCTAATTTTAAGTGGTTCACAACCATTTCCGAAATGCCGCTATATTAGGCTAACTTTAAATATGTCACGATTATCTTAAAATTTTCTAACTACTGAGTACACATTATCACCTCTCCTTTTCACTCTAATCAGCCTATTATTTGAAATAGTGTCGTTAAATAACTACTACCTAAAACGGTACGATATGGAAGCGTCGCTGCTCAATGCACCTTCGTTACTTGGAGAGTCGTACAAATGAACTACGAGAATGTGATGTCACTGCGTCTAATTAGGTTCCTGACGTGTAATGCAGTTAAGATTTTACTTACATGGAGTGATGCGGCAAAGTACGCGAGGTGCTTCGTGTGCTTGAAACTTCTTGATGGATCGCGATGCAGGCCGACCATCTCACTGATAAATGATAGGAAAATATATGTTATTGCGGCAGCATAGTTTAGATCCTTGGATATGTCAAGCAAGATATCCTTGAAGTTTCGAGACTTTTCGCAAGCTGTGTCGTTTCGACTGGGAAAATTTATCGACGTGAAGGAGGAGACTATTGCCTCCATCTTCAAGTTCTAGTAATCTTATTGTAATGCTACACACTAAAAATTAAGACCGTCTGCTCATCAGAAACTTGGGGTAGATATTCAGCATTCGACATGACTTAACTTCGTGACGGATCTTCCTGAACACCGCACATCTGTGATGATCTGAGATATCGTTGAGGTTCACTTGTTGACGGCGACCAAGAACAGGGTGCTGAGGTAGACATTTGCAGATAACAAAGAAATAGAAACACGGATCTGTAGGAAATTCCGTCATTAAGAGCTTCATGATTTGTGCCCCTCGGCAAGCATTGTTACGGTGAACAAATCAAGGAGTATTAGGGGGACGGCGCATGTGGTATGAATGGGAGAGCAGTGAAATGCATACAGGGTCTTAGGCGCGGAAAGCTGAAGGAAATATGACACTTGTCAGACCTAAGCTTAGATAAAGAGGACATTAAATTATGTTGAGTACATGAGATGGGAGGACTGGACTGGATTATGTGGCTCGGAGGGTGGGGGTGCCTGATGTGGAAAGGCAATGAAACTTCGAGTTTCGTAAAATGCGGAGAATTTATTGACTAACTGAGGAAATTGGATCCTCTACAAGGAATCTTCTCCATGGAGATAGTGCTCTAAGTATAACCAAGACTCAGACGTAAGGTCGCTAAGAAGAAATCTCTACTACTGGGGTGAAAGAATATTCAGTTTTCATTTGGGAGCTATATATATTCTCACAAAAATGCAAATATGTTCCTTTGTGAGTGTTGGCGACAAAGCTTATTCCTCGTGCAAAGATGGACAATCAACCACATGCATACGACCGACAGGCGATGATATTTGTTATAAGGGGTGGAAACGTCATGTTCCTTCATTCCCCAGAAGATTCCAAGTCGAAATTTAAATCCGCCCACCACCCCGTCAATGGTCAGTTCTCGTAGCAAAAGCCGGTCTGTCTTATCCCACGGGAGGTTACAAAGCATTCCTGAGAATTGGATTGGCCTACACACGCCTGACGTTTCTCCTATGTGTTACAAGCAGGCTATATAGCTCGTGATGCATTTCGTGCTTATTGATAAACCTGCGGCTATAGTGGGTGGACAAGCGGGCGCAGAAAGTCCGTGTCATCTAAAACGGGATTCGATTTCAGTAAGTTACTTTTTGCATTTTTGTTGAATTTGGGTTTTATATTTTCTATAAAAATTTATTTATTTACGGTTATTTACGACCAAATAGATATATTATAGAAATGAAAGTGAGTGTGTGCATATAGAAAAATTAGCTATGTACACTACATGAAAGCATTTGGGGAGGTGGAGGTATAGCACCAGTTTTTCTACTGCAGTATATGGAATGAATGATCAACTTCGCAAACCGACCTCTTTACCCGTAGAGAAAGGGCCCCGGTACCCACTGAATTGGAGAGTGGATGGACCACAGAGTCGATTTGGATAATTGGAGAAGAGAATAAAAGCCTTTTCTTTGCTTACAATCGAACCAAGTTCCCTGGGTTGTCCACCCGTAGACCAGTGGCAATACCAACCGAGATATCCTGATTTATGGTGTGCGTTTGCACCTTACACAAATCTTACTAGCTTGTTTGCAGTCAATAAATTTAACTTCGTAAATACTTATGTATGGATACTGCAACCACCTAAACATATATCAAGAAAATCACGCAAAGTAAAATGAACCTTTCTTTACATCACCCTTTATAATTGCCGTCTGAGGGAAATCACCGTTTTGCGAATCTTAAAATTTTCCATAGCGTTGTAATTGAGAAATCCATTCTTCTCGGATAGGAGGGCACGTCACTGGGTAATAGGATTCCGACGTTTCGAAAGAAACTAATGCTCACATTTTCGAGGATATAGAGCTCGTCTTCTACCCCTATACCAATGAATATGAAGGCATTATTTTACTTTGAAACGTCTGGAAATAATTGCCTAGTAACAAGCCATCATATTCCAGAACAAAGGAGACCTCTATCACCATTCTTTCTTCTGCCATACCTAGAGCCACAGAACTACGTTTAAATATAAGGACTGCGAGAAGAATGAAAAAAATATTCATTCATTCTGTAGTCTGTCTTACGACAGGTCCGTAGCCTCTTCCAAAGCGAGTTCTCCACAGGGTGCGATCTAGTGCTTCCTCTTTCAATTTCCAGTATCTTTTCTTTTCCTTAAGGTCATCCAGTAGCTGCTTACGTCTTCTCCCTCGTCGTCCCGTCATTTCTATCCTTCCTTCTAACTTTCCTTCAATCACGTGTTTCAGAAGGCAGTTTCTACGCAAGATGTGACCAATCCAGTTAGCCTTTCTTCTTTTTATTGTATGTAGGATATTCCTCTCCTCCTTGACTCTGTGTAATACTTCTTCATTTCTCACACGATCGGGCCAACTGATCTTCTCCATTCTTCTCCAGCACCACATTTCAAAACTTTCCAGATAATTCTGATCTACTTTCCGAAGTGTCCACGTTTCAGCACCATACAAAGCTATGCTCCAAATGTAGCACTTTACTAGTTTCTTCCTTAAATTTAATTCCAGTTTGCTGGTGAAAAGATTTTTCTTCTTGTTGAATGCTGTTTTTGCCATGGCAATTCTGGATTTAATTTCACGTGTACACCTTGCATCACTTGTTATCATGCTACCCAAATAATTGAGAAGAATATATATGTATGAAAATTGGACTTCGTTATTACTTTGCATATTATATGAGCTTCTCTTAGAAAGAATATATGAAATCAGAATATACGAAATTCAGAACAAAATACTTTGGTCGCTACTTCCATTAAGAAGTGAGACCCTGTTGATATGATATTTTGAAGCTTTACTAAGGTGCTACAAGGTTGTGGTAATTCACGAAGGTTTTATGAACACGTCACAAGGTTAAGAAACACGTCAGTAAATCGGGTTACAAATGTGCTTAGCGCCCCCAAGGCGAATTTCCAATGCAAATGTAATTCTAGTCGTTTCATTTGAACAGCAGGCACGCCAACCACTGATAAAGTAATAAAACACATAACGTATCGTGCAGTTTATCTGAAGGCTTCATGTTTATACAGTTGACATTAGTTACCCAGTTCTGTTATTTCTCTCTTCCATAAAATTATATTATTTAAGGCTGAGAAAATTATAATAAAATAATTATTATAATGGATCCGTAAGAGTACAGGAGAAAACTAAGAATTCCTGTTAACCCTTTAAAGCCTAACGGTAACTATATATACCACATGCTCTAAAAACAAGGAAATCCGAATTTTACCCACAACATAACTATGAGCTTCGTGTGGATTTCAGAACAAACACTGATTATTTGCCTATTAAAAATTTACTGACCGGTTTTTAGGCGCGTTCGCAAATTTGCGAAAAGCTACTATCAGCTTCGTATTGTCAATACTTCCGATCGTCCGTTTGTCTGTACACATTGAACGATTCGGATGCCACTAGCAGGATTTTCATGAAATTTCATATTGCAGGATTTTTAAAAAATCTGTCGAAAAAATTCAAGTTTCATTAAAATCTGACAAGAATAGCGGGTACTTTACATGAAGACCTATGTACATTTATGACAATATCTCACTGACTTCTTCTTAAAATGGAAAATATTTCAGACAAAATTGTAGAGAAAATCAAAACACACATTTTATATCCAATAACCTTTTCTCCGAAAAAGGTGCCATTTATGAGATAATGTGGAAAAATATGGTAGAACCAGACAGGCCAGAGATGACAATATAATACGGCGCATGCGCTTTGCATGCCGGATAACTAAGGCAAATATACAGAAACGCGCTCATAATAATTAATACTAATTGCTTTTCCAAGGCTACAATTGTTAGGCGGACCCGCGTCCATGCGTACATTGCCTGTCTTGTTATACACGAGACGCAATATGTTTACAGCGTTGTAAGAGCTGTGTGTCTAAGTACCAAGCAAGTTAAATTTCTTCTTCAAAGGTTTAGAAAAACATAGGGTTTTCTGAATTTTGCGACAGTTGTACATGTACTGTCCCTGAAGAATATCAGACACTGTTTACTAGCTTAGGTCAGCAGAATTTGCTACAACACAGGTATAGTAGATATCATATCAGCAACTATCTTAAGTATATTTGATACACACGACATTTCGGTAGTGAATTTTACTCCCATCTTGAGGTAATTTCTTGTCATCATGACGTCAGTGTAATGTGACAATAGCCAACCACTTGAAAGTCGATTTATCAAAAGTATGTGATGTACAACGTGGAGCATAATAATTTTGTGATCTCACTGGGCCTGAAGCAAAATCTGCGCGTGGAAATGTGTTGCTGAGATTCAATAATTTATAGACACGTTAGTGAGGGAATCCTGGTGCATGTTAGGGTGTACATGGAAGTGTGCGTGCTTATCACAGGGTACTTCTGAAATAATTATGCGCAAATTTCTTGCAGGCAAACAGACGGAAGGACAGACGCCAGTCTGACTCGACGGCCTCTCCAGTAAGTGGAAATCTTCCTACGCACTTCTGCGCTTGACTGCAAAGATAAAATTTCCGCATAAAATGAATAGATTTATTGCATACAGAGAGGCCGGAAACACAGCCCTATGTCCAAATTCTGTAACAATGCAAACCTTTAAGCTGCAGAACTATTATCAGTAAATTAAAGAAGAGAAAATTACATTTTACATGGGAACCATGCTTGTTATTGGACAGACAAAAATGCTGAGTTGCTAAAAGTGGAAATTTACTTTACTGAAATAAATGATGTGACTCATTAAAATTAACTTTCTTTCCATAACTCCAGATTACATTTATTTTCATTATGGCTAAATATATATAACCTGCTTAATTAAATAGTGTGCTTTTAATTTATTTTAATTAAAGTGACTTTTATAAGGTATATTTAATATATTTATATATAATAATATGCTAAGTAGTAGAAACATATTAAAAGCATTGTTTGGCGAGAGAGAGTTTTCTTTATACGTTTAAATGTATATTTCGCGGATGAATTACAAAAAAATCAGGACCTCGGAAAAAGGGAGGTCCTGGACTTCAGTGTTCTGCTATTATAGAGAGTGTGCAGCTTGAAAGGGAACCCGCTGGTAGAACGTACGACCCATTCATACAAGATATTGGCACTGCGTAGCGATCCATAAAGGCACTTGTTCTGCCTTACCCAACCCCAGTAGTCCAGCATTAACGCGGGAGGCCGCACCATAGAGCGGACGACATCAATTGCTGCACAGCGACAGATAATACCGTACGCTTTTAAATACTCTATTACGCACTAAAAAAAAAAACTCCCTGTAAAAATAAAAGCTTAACAGTCGTAGTATAATTTTGTTTATTGTTAGTATAAGCTTGTAATATTTCACACAAATCGCATTTATATTCTCCGTAGCAAATACGGTATATTGAACAGTTAATCATAAATTGAAAAGATGTGGAAGGAAGCTGTCCTAAGCTTTTTTAGTTAATACGAAGTAATTTTCCCGAAGAGGCTGAGAGAAACCATGAAAGGAATAAGTCAAGTTTTCAGTTTCTGCAAGCGTTGACACGTGAGCCAGATTTGTTTCAAGATTTGTAGAAATATATATAATTTTACTATGTACAGAAGTTCAAAATCTGCGTGCAGTGGTACGTACCTTATTATATTGCAAATGAAAGATGCATGCAGTACTTTAACAAAGACGTCTTCCTCATATTACGCTACAGCCAAAATTCAGTTACGTTAGCACTTCCAAACTCAGACACTCCTGAATGCAAAATTATTTTAGTAAGAGTGTCACCTGCACAAACAGGGCTGATAATTACAGGCATGTTTACTGTACAGTAATTCTGAACTTATAGTCCCTCAACGTTAAAAAATCCAAAAAACATTAACTAATAACAGAAAATAAAGTGAGAGGAATACGAGCGACATCTTTAGGAAGTACACAGCTTTATCAAGTTACATTTATGTGGAATGAAAGATGAGAAAACGGCTGATCCAGATCGACATTTACCTCATCCGGACGACTGTATCTGATGTAATACTGAAATTAGGTATCTGTACTCTCGTATAGACATAAAACATAAATATGTTCTATAAGAAGTATTGTCTTTCATTTAATAACCATTCATCAAGTGACAAACAAAAACCAGAAATTTTTAGCGCGTATCCACCATATCTGACATCGACAAGATCTAAGCTTACACATTTAATATTGTTTTCTCTAAAATAATGTTATTATTGTTACTTTTAAAAGCGACAATTATTTCATTCGAATAGTATTCGCTATTATAATGATCTGAGTAGGAGTTTATCAAAAGAGTCCATGAGATAAATTAAATTTAGTCATGGATTATAAATTACAGTTACTAAATTAGATATTGGCCTATTTCCGTGGCCGTGCGGTCTAAGGCGTAGGTCTGCGGCCTCTTGATTGCTGGGATCGTAGGTTCGAATCCCCCTGAGTGTATGAATGTTCGTTCTTCTCTTTTGTTTGTTGTGTGTTGCGTAGGTAGCGGCCTGTGCGACTAGCTGATCACCCGTTCAATGGAGTCCTATCGGCTGTGTGTGCGTGTCCAATTATGTGTGATATAGAAACATCAACAATGAGGAGGCCTAGGCACGATTTAGGCTGCAGCCCACAGATAAAAAATAGATATTAGCAACAAAAAATCTGTGTGAATGCTATAGAAAATTAGGCTTTATGAATTATACTCGGAACTCCCTGTTAACAATTGCGCTAATGAGATCGTCAGACATTGGACAGGGTGTTCATAAACTAAATCACGACTGTCAGGCAATTATGGATTTCCGTAGCACAAGACTTTGTAATTAATAACCCGTGCGTGTGTACAGGTTGGTCTAAAATATTTGTAGTGTTTCCATTTTTGGCACTCATGTTCTTGCTTCCCGTTGTGAATATAATTTTTAAGGCCGGGAGCATGATATATGTGCCTCATTCGTTTGAGTTATGGTTTTGCTTGTTAGGCACCTCCCCTTATAAATAGCTGTGAAAGTCAATTCTACGTTTGAAGTCAGGTATATATAAAACTGCAGATGTGGAATGTTTACCTCGAAATTATAAATGGAAAGTAGAAATTTTCGTTGCAAAATCCAAGCAGTGGCATTCATGTTGCTAGGAATCCGTCTATACAAACATACACGCATATTGCATAAAATATTTTGCCGCATTCTTCATGTATGTACCAGAATTCCCAGTTACTAACTAACTAACTAACTAACTAACTACCTAAATATCTAACTAACCCGTTAACCAAGCAGCCAACTAACTACTAAGTAACGAACCAACTAACTAACCAATGAAGTAAGTAACTCCATAACTCCATGGAGCAGATTCCTTCTTGAGAAGCTAGCAGGTCGTCAGCTAGTCAAGAAATTCCCCGCGTTTTGTGGAACCCGAAAGTTCATTACCGCACTCACAAGAGCCCGCCACTTGTCCCTATCAAAAGAATCAGTCCAGGTCCGAGGCTTTGTGTAGTGGTTCGTAACATGATAATTTTTTTACGGTGAGGAGTTGTTAGCACCTCGCCCAACCCCCAAGCTGGAGGACCACCCCTTGTCGGCTGTCCGCGACTGCTTATTCAATGTATTCGCAGCTACCCTCCATATCTGAAGGCCGTTCCTCCATCCGCAACCCGAGGACTCGCCATACTGTGGTGACAGGGACCGACTTATCGTGGTGACAGGGACCGACTTATCATGGGAAGAAAGTACTATATAAACAAGCAACCACCAATCAAGTAACTATTATTTCCATGAAGTAGAGAGCTTCTTGATAAGCTTTCAGTTACTCATCCGGTCAAGAAATACACCGTATTGTACAAAACGTGAAAGTTCTTTAAATTGTTTACAAGAAGCTATCCATTGGCCATTTTCTGAGCCAAATAAACACAGTTTAAACCATACCCACATTTTAGGTTCTAATTTAATATTATCCTCTCATATACGTATATGTTATTTAATTGATCTTATTCTATAACGTTTCAACAAAATATTTATCCTCAATTTTCTTCCATTCAGTGCGTGCTGTATGCCCCAGTATATTATCCTCCTCTCCCTACCAAGACCTAGCGATGAGTACGAATTAGAGAACTCCGCATTATCCCCGTGGGAATAAAACTAACAGGCCTGTTTTATAGACCTAACTTAAGGGCAGTTTGCACGTTTGAAGTATAAGTTGGAGTTTTCTCCATGCAATCTGTACTATTTTAATTATACTTCGTGCTTAGGCAGTGAGCAGAATAAGCCGTATATATTACAGAATATCTTTATGACCCACATGTTCCATGTTCTTTGCATGCACATGTCTATTTGTTAGAAAAAAATAACTCAGTGTAATGCTAAAGTGAGAACTAGTAGGTCCAAGTACATTGAACAATAAAACACAAGACCCCTGGAGGTTAGTTTATTTCAGCGTCAATTATGGATATTAGTGCTTAGCACTGCGCTTACATGCCCCATTGCTACTTATTCGTGTGGCGTCGGTGAGTCATAATGTTGCTATGCCTCATCAAAACATCCTGAAGTAGGATATACTACACAGGCGGTAGCCTAATAAATTAGATATTAAGGTTACGTGTAGATATTCTGAAGAAGCATAAGATGCAATTAATATAAAGAAAAGGTAAGTAATTCTGCCTATTGCCGATCCCAGTGGCCGTGCGGTCTAAGGCGTGGGTCTTCGGCCGCACGCTTACTGGGATCGTGGGTTCGAATCCCACCGGGGGCATGGATGTCTGTGTTGTGTTTGATGTAAGGACGGTAGAATGGAACGTAAAGTGACATGAAGGACGAAAGGAATTAAACAGTACAAAAATGGATCAAAGTGGAAAACCCCCGGACAGACAAAAAAAAAAAAAAAAAAAAATCCCACCGGGCGCATGGATGTCTGTCTCTTGTGAGTGTTGTGTGATGTCAGGTAGAGATCTCTGCGACGAGCTGGTCCCTCGTCCAGAGGAGTCCTACCGACTGTGGTGTGTCTAATGTGTGATCATGAAACCTCGACGGAACGAGGAGGTCCAGGCCCATATAAGGCTGTCGAGCCATATAAAAAAAGGAGGCATGCAGGGTGAGCGGAGGTATATCTCCACTTATTCTTAAACTTGGCACTAGATGAAGGAGAGTGGTCAGGCTCACGCTTCAGCCGCTTTACGCTCGCGGAAAAAGACCGATGTCCATTGATTGGAAAGGCTCCGTAGCCGGTCTTGATGTTTTGGAGAAGGGAACACATTTTTTTCATGTTGGGATTCGAACTCCTGATAGTCTAGGACGTAACCTACTCACTGTACTGACCATGCTATCCTGACTTTCTAATCAATTGAAATACATATGAGAAATTCTGGTGATATTAACGACATAATAAGCAAACAGTAGTAAAGGAACACAACAAGGATGAACAAAACACAACCTCCTTACACACATGTGCAATAAGTTTCGTGCACTCTGCTGGAAGTAGGACAGCCTGATACAAAAAACACTTTACGTGGCACACGTGACCTCTGTTACATGACCGTGGGGGTCATTTCCAACACTTATTGTAACCGTAAGTACTGTACTTACACTGTGACTTTCTCTCTAATCTATAATCCACTTCCGACAGGTAGACAGGGACTTTTCGCTCACCCTGTGTATGGTACATTCTAAAGATGCGGTCTCCGTCTGTTACAAAATATACCTACTACAATGGCATTCGTCTGATAAGATATAAACACGTCACTTAATATACCTCGTCCGAGATTCTAATCCAGAAATTTTCCAATTTATGTCACACTCCTTGTTAACCTTGCTGGTAAGCATGAGGACGTAAGGACTGGAGATGGGGAGGTGGGGAGAAGGCGGCAGTGGCCTATTTTTAATTACAACTTAAATTCCCACAAGCTGATAAGGAAATATGGTTCATTGTACTGAACGTAATCAGTGAGAGATTTAATGATAACTGCCAGACTGCGCAGTCATATTTCATGAAATATATATGGTGTCCTCCCAATAATTTCATATTTAAAGTGACCTGCTCACATTAATATCTCATAAATTGTATAAAACTTACATTTGCACCACATTTAATGCCAAGCTACTTGCCTCAAGCCGTAAACGCACTTGCATGCAGCACGTGTCAAGTTTGAGCATAAGACGGATCTCTCCTGTATAGTATTGAGACAGGACCTTAAACAGGCCACAACCACTTCCTACTACACCCTTCCCTACTTAAAAGCACACTGTTCAAAGACACATAACGTCAGTAGTTGAATACAGCTCTTCAAGCAAAAGAAAGTTCAGCATTTCAGTGTCTTGTCTGAAATGTTTAAATCGAGAAAAAGAATCACTTATTTCAGTTAAAGAAGACTTAGCAGTCAATTAGATGTAAATGATTAAAAATCTGTTCCCGACAGAAGGTAATGTCACAGGCATTGTACTCTAAAAATCAATGTAGTCCATTGGTGTGTATCCCTAGAAGCAGTCAGCATTCCTCCATATTTCTTCAAAATGTCCTCTAATCTCTGGATAGAAGAGAAAAGTGATAGATTTAGGGGGGAAAATAGAGACAAATTGTTGAATGCTCTTTTAAAAATAAATTATTACAGGAATTTCTTTCTACGTAGGAAACTCAAAGTCGTTAAATTTGAAGACTGAAGCCTTCTGTTTTACGCCTCGTAGACTGGAAAATGTTTAAAAATTCACGTTTTGAAGGAACTTGTTCAGGGTCAAGCTGTATGGAACTGTTTAATCCTGAAGATGAAGGCAAAAAGATCTGACGAAACATCGGTAACTATTAACCATTAGACACGGAGTAAAATCGAAGAAGATTTAAAGGCTCAACAACTACGCTGTGAACACCCTGTAGCTGGTGATCAGTCTACCAGACACGGATAAGCACACTTCTTTTCACTACTTGTTTAACAGGGATAACAGGATCTATATTTAAGTGTTCAGTTTTATTTACTTTTTTAATGTATCTGTCATTTAATTTGGAGAGTGATTTAGGAAAAACAGATAAACGGAACAAACTTTTCCTCTATTCATTGCTGTAATACTGTAGAAAATAAAATACAAATCTGTTCATTTATTGTATAGGCACATACGGCGCTTTTAATGCAGCTGCATAATGACATTGAACTGCGAACACCAACACACAAGAACACAAAGGAACGATCACAATAAACCCACATATAGGGTGACTGCGACAATTTAGCTCTTGATCGAAGCATCACTGATGTGCATTTGAACCTTTCCATCGTCACGGAGTGTACAAACACGACGTTTAAAAAGCAAATTATTTGTTCAGGTCCCGTGATTTTCAGTTTTAATATGGAAAAATTTATTTCATTTTATTATAATTTTAGATTGAGTATTGTATACACTATTTTCATATTTAGAGGTCTGTATAATTTCGCCTCTCACGTAAGAATTTTTAGGTTTTTGGTTCTTTTAGATTGTTACTTATTCTTAAGATTGTAGTTCACCTGAAGACGAAAGTAGTTTGCTTCTGAAACGTCGTGTTTGTATGCTCAGCGACGATGGAAAAAAGTCGAAACACACGTCAGTGATATTTCACATGTTATTCCACTGTCTAAGATAGCCATTGATCTGCTGATTCTCCCGTGCCAACATAAATATTGCTTTTATAAGCGTACATCCACAAACAAACTTTGCACGTGACTCAAACCCTGGTCACTACATGACCGCATCTTTCTTTGATGCGTGTGTTTAGTCAGACAATTCATCACCTTCATGCAACCGAAAGGATGAGTTTAGAACAAAATTTCCTTAAAGGGTATCACAGTTAAATTACCATGGTTTTTGACTTTACTCTGTGGTAAAAACTGCTTGATACTACATCTCTGTACTTCGCCATATATGCAGGAAGAGTCAATCATAGGTAAGGAATTAAAAATTTGAAGGGTTCAATATCTCTAATACAAAATTCACCATTAAATTGAGCCTACACCGCGTCAGTCTAATTCATTATCTCAAAGTTCATGTACTTACGATCCGTACTAATATTATATTCCCGTCTATTTCTTTGTCTAAAAGTGACAGACTTTTAAGAAGATTCTCCACACGATTTATGGATGTGCCTACGTCATGTGTCCCCTATTATGGTTAGATATACCGCCTATAGTAAACATATTCAGATATGTGTTTATTTTTGACGGTTACATATTAACATCGGAAGATAATCACTCCTTAAAATTCACAGCCAAATTGTGGTGTTCAGGTGGCTTAAATTACATGATATTATTTATCGAAGTGATGGAAAATGTTGAAACGTGGACACTTCGGAAAATAGATCAGAAGTATCTGGAAAGTTTTAAAATGTGGTGCTGGAAAAGGATGGAGAAGATCAGTTGGACCGATCGTGTGTAAAACGAAGTATTGCATAAAGTCATGGAGGAGAGGAATATCCTACATACAATAAAAAGAAAAAAGGCTAACTGGATTGGTCACATCTTGCTTAGGAACTGCCTTGTAAAACACGTGATTGAAGGAAATGTAGAAGGAAGGGTAGAAATGAGGAGAAGACGAGGGAAAGACGTAAGCAGCTACTGGATGGCCTTAAGGAAAAGACAAGATACTGGAATTGAAAGAGGAAGCACTAGATCGCACCTTGTGGAGAACTCGGTTTGGAAGAGGCTACGGACCTGTCGTAAGAATACAGAATGAATGAATGAATATAACAAATAGAGCTGAAAGGTGTGGGGTTGCTTATGTGTTTAGAGATGAGTGTTCAGCTTCATGCTGCAGCTGCTTTATCCTATGATGAACAGAACCACGTGCTCACATACGAAGAGGTTTGATTAGCCTAACAGCCGGATTGTATGGAAGAGAAAATTTAGAGTATGAAATATCAGATTTTCTGAGCAAAAATTATAGATATTGGAAAATAAGTTAATATAAGTGAAGATGCGATATCAATTCAACCAGAAAATAAAGGAAAATTTGAAAATTGTTTCTATTTAACCAATGAAACTGTGGTTAATCTATAGATGCTAAATATACTTTACATTATATAGCGTACCAATAATTCTCTTTCTTCATCTGACACAAGCTGTCTGGTGCCAGAAAAAGACAGAGTTTCGACACGCTCTAGAACCTCTTGGTTAAATCAAGAAGGCTTTTTTTCCTCAAAACACATAAAAACAAAGAAAAACATTCAATTCCTGAGCTGACTTTGAACCCGTGACTGTGGGGTGCGTTATCCGATCATCGTCTCTCCAAAAAACATAACTAAATTAAAAAAAATTAATAAAAAATATTTACTTAAAAAGAGATAAACATTTTGATCTACTGCAGAATGTAGGCATAAAATTGTTCTGTTTTTGCGAGCTGTGTATGTATTTTGAGCCATAATTTGATACGGTGTCAGTAATGTGCCGTACTGCAGGGGTGTTTTTCACGTTTACATGGCCTGATGTTAAAAAAAGAGCAGGCATTAGACGAGAGTAACGTTTGTGTTTGTGTGTGTGTGTGTGGGAGTGTATTGAAGGGGGCCGATTAGAATCTAAACCATCTAGGAATATCAATGTGTGTACATTAGCGCACATTTAGTGTGCAGCCCTGCTTTTAAGACGCCTATGGTTCCTTCAGCATAGACCATTGATCTCCCAGGCTAATAGCTATATTTCTTCGCGCATTAGGGAGTTCTAACCTGAGGCTCCTCTTCCAGTATGCGAACGTGAATTCTTTTCAGTCTGCACTATTTGCATTCAAATATTTCCACGTGCATAAAAATAAGCCTACTAAAGTTGTCGATGTGAAAAAAAAATGAGAGGAATAAAGGTATAGCTTCATTTATTCCTAACATCAGCATTAGATAGAGAGGAGTGGTAAATTTCACGCACCGGCTGCCTAAAATTTGCGGGAATTGGGTCCTGACTGCAGTGTATAGAAGGCTGTGTGGACCCACGAGCCGATCTGGACAATTTGTAGAAAATTCCCTTGCCCCTTGCTAGCAATGTGAACATAATTCCGCAGGTCTCCAAGCCGTATTTTATCCACTGTATGGCACTGGGTATCACAGTTTTCATAGACAAATGCTGCAGATGGAAAAGGGACTTTTATATGATTACTCTAAAAATAATTAGGTAATTCCACCTAATATAAGTAGGATAATTAGATCAAGAATTCCTAGAAAGTCGAAACAAGTCGCCGCGTGGAGGAAATGAGAACTGCATACAAAATTTTACTCATAAAATATAAAAGGAAAAGATCTAATATTAGATAGGAAACAACACTGAAATTTAACCTGAGAAAGACGAGGGGTGAAATTGCGCATTGAATTAACCTGAATCGACGGGATTCAATCTTCGAATATGGTAATGAACTCTCGCAGGAAATGTTTTGGCCAGTTGGGTGCCTGCCAGTGCCGACGAGCCGGGGGATCGGGGAGGAGAAGACGGTACAAATTACCAGGGCCCGACGGCCCAAAATTAGTCCTGGGGCCGGTGACCTACTATGTTGCTTATATATTTTTTTCTCGGTAGTACCATTATATGTCGACTGTACAAATTAATCCTTTCAGACCAAGCCCAAGTCACTCTGCAACCGACAGTCAGTCTTTTCCATTTAGTATAAAGGTTTTCAGCCGGTCCGCCTTTGCTGGAGGGTCCGAAAAACTTTTTTCACCGGAACCCGAACCCGCCCTCAAGGACCCTGGTGACTGCAAATTCTCAAGAAAGGACTAGGTAAGTGAAAAATCTTTAACCGATTTGGCGTGGGAGAAGGCCCATGCCGGCATATGGTTAGCAGGGTAACGAACCTTGTGGTTACATCAGCAGCCGTAAAATTTTGACTGTTTGAGCCAATATTATTTTCTGAAAAAAGGTTCCCTTACACTCATATTACAACACCAACAGTACTACTACTACTATTGCTGCTGCTGCTGTTGCTGCTGCTAGAACGAACGTTAAAAGCCAGCGTGACCTATGGTTATACGTAAGTTGATGCCCAAACTGCTTCGTGTCCTCACTTCTAAAGTGGAGGCTACATTCCCTTGTGCCATTATCCACCCGCCATGTTGGTATCCGTCGGGAATTGTGAAGCCCGACAAACAGATCGATCCACGACTTCAGTCTGACTTGGGAGAGATAAACTCTACTGACTTCATTTGTGTCGGAATGCAGAAAATATAATGACGGCTGAAAAGCAGAGATGACTTTCACTGATTCACTAATGTAAGGATAAACGAACAGGACTTGTTTTGCGTTCAACTAATAAACGGAATAAATAATGGAAATGCTACGTTTCTTTTCTCAATCGCATAACTAATCTTGATCAGGCCTGATTATCTGAATATTTTTGACAAATGTCTTTTGGTCTACTTCAGGAAGTTCAAAACGTGTTTATTAAATTTCTCAGTAGCAGTTGATCATAAAAGAAATGGCTAACAAAAACACGATACGAGTCTAAGTTCCATTTAAGATATTGTTTGATAAGATGTAAATTTAAGAAGAAAATAAAACCTATTTATACCGCTGCGAAACGTAATAGAATGTGTATCATTTTTGAGGCTGATTATGTCTGTAATCAACGGAAGTCACGCTTGTTTAGTCCGTTTCACGCAGCCAGCGTGTGGTGTATGACTGCTAGATATGGCCATGGTTGATTTCGTAGTTCTGCAAGCAGTTTGGTCGCTCCAATATACAAGTGCTCTATTACCAAGCAGTGTTCTTGGCCGTGCCATGGCTCAGGTGGTTAGTCGCAGACCTCCCATCGTGGAGGACCGGGTCAGTCCATGTGGAATTTGTGGTGGACAAATTGGCACTGGGACAGGTTTTTCCCCGAGTACTTCGGTTTTCCCCTGTCAATTTCATTCCATCGGTGCTCCATTACAAGGAAAAATAAAAAAACTGATCATCTTTCTCTTCATCTTCATCACAGGGTTGCACAATAAGCCTTAAGGCTGCTGTGCGTCCGTAGCATCTGCTGCGGGGCCCTTCTAAAAATGAAAAGTGTTCTTTGAAAGATTGGTAAGCGAATTTAGTTATAATTCTCTCTGGAGGAATCCTCATTTTGTGAAAGTGTAAAATATTTGAAAATAAATAAGCATTTTCAGACAAAACATGGCTGCGTAGCAGCTAGGATTGCGTAGTCGGTTTGCTGAGAAGACTATGGGATGAACAACTGTGCCAATCGTACTGAAGTGTGTCCAGACAAGTTCTGGGGCACTTTCCCCACGGTTAAAGCAGCTGGGGAGTGAAGCTGATCACTCACTTTCACTCGATTCCAACAAAGTCGTCATGTCCTGTATCATCTTCATTTATCCTGTGGTCTGTCTTATGACAGGTCCGTAGCCTCTTCCAAAGCGAGTTCTCCACAGGGTGCGATCTAGTGCTTCCTCTTTCAATTTCCAGTATCTTCTCTTTTCCTTAAGGTCATCCATTAGCTGCTTACGTCTTCTTCCTCGTCGTCCCGTTATTTCTATTCTTCCCTCTAACTTTCCTTCAATCACGTGTTTTAGAAGCCAGTTCCTATGCAAGATGTGGCCAATTCAGCTAGCCTCTCCTCTTTTTATTTTATGTAAGATATTCCTCTTCTCCTTGAGGAAGGGACTGTCGGATAAGTCTGGTAATTCCGGATACCGTCCTGTAGAAGATACTGCTGCTGCAATTTTGCAAGGAACAGATGAATTAAGTTCTGCTATCACAGGAAAGCTGCTGTGACCTGTCGCCATACTGGTAAAGTGAGTTGCGTCCAGTGTAAAGCCACTTTTGTGTGTTTTCAACAAATCGAAGTTCTTACAGACAAGCAGGATTTCTTTAAGTACGCAGTTATTATTACATTTGTCGCAGTTCAGTGTACTGCGTTAGAATGAGCTTCATTTTAACTGTTAGATGCACAGTGAGTGACATTGCTAGTGCCAATATGTTTTGTGTAAGAACGATTCAGATTGTGGACGTGAGGTGGCCGTAAATGTCCGATAGCAGAGGGCGGTAATATCGGACAGTTTCTGACTTTACCTGCTACATGTCAGTTAGATTTTCTTTTGGCAAGTCAAAGGCGTTGTTTGAAATGCAAAACCGTACGAAGGTTCAAATAATTGAAGTGACGGAGGGCCCACTGTATATGGAACAAATTACAACTGTAAAAATTCTGAGAATCAAAAGGTGTCTGGATAAATAAAACATTGTTTGGAATTCTGCGCTATGATTCTCTTTTTCAACGGAAAGAGAAGGTCAGGATTGATAAACTTGACACGTTGCCTCTTCCAGACGTCTGCAAGTACAAGACAAAGTATCTGTGGTTTGAAGTCATAGGACAACGAAGACACGGTAAACGCAGTAAGGGCAGGATGTAACAAGGAAATGAGCTATATTGCAGCTTCCAAGAAACATAACGCTCGTCGGTCTATATTATGTGATTACGTGCACTGAAACTCGGACCCTTCTCAAGCAATCCAATTAGTAAGCCAATTATTCCTCCAGAATACAATCTCGAATCCATTCTCAGTCTTCAAAGAAGCGGCAGCAAAAACTGGTTCAAACGTTTTATGAAAGGACACAGTGATAAGCTGTCGTTGAGTCAACCAACTGGAATATTCATTATCAGAGCCCGGGCTAGAAGATTCGGCAGGGAAGAAGATGGAGGGACAGAGAAGGAAGAATTTATCATATGTGACCACTGTCTGTAAACCAAAAGGAGTATAGTACTTGAATGGAGTTTCCTTTCTTTCTTTCTTTCTTTCTTTCTTTCTTTGAAACTTCTTTAGACTACTTTTTCGGTTCTAGTTCTTCAATATTTCTCATATTGCGGCTTATAATAGAAATATTTTTGATATCCAGACAAAATACACTCTCTGATTAAACTCTCACTAAGACAATCAATCACTAAAAGAATTTTTATAAAATTAAAATTCGTAGCTCTTAGAGGCAGTCATGAAGCTGCTCTCTTGCATCCTCAGTTCGTTGAACAGTTACCAGTTCCCAAAAGGTCACTTTAGAAATAATACCAGACCTTTGCCTTGCATATTTATTGTTTTAAGATTCAAAATGTTTTCCGATCACAGTTTGTAATATCGGACAGTATCCGACACGGACTTCTGATAGTGTCCGATATTACCAGCCACTTTTCTCAGAAGCCTGTTTTGCACTTTTCTTGTTCAGATCATAATATCTTTGATTGTATTTTACTTAACATCTTAGGCCTTTTCAGGCCACTAAATAAAGAACATCAGTTGACATTCTCGAACAAAAACTTCAGAAAAATTTTTCTGACATAACAAAAACTTTGAAAAACAAAACGGTATCTGGCAATCCCATCCCTTACTCTAACACTTCTTCATTTCTAACACGATCGATCCAACTGATCTCCATTCTTCTCCAGCACCACTTTTCAAAATTTTCCAGGTATTTCTGATCTACTTTCCGAAGTGTCCACGTTTCAGCACCACACAAAGCAATGCTCCAAATGTAGCACTTTACTAGTTTCTTCCTTAAATTTAAGTCCAGTTTGCTGGTGAAAAGATTCTTCTCCTTGTTGAATGCTGCTTTTGCCAAGGCAATCCATGATTCAATTTCACGTGTACACCTAGCATCGTTTGTTATCACGTTACTCAGATATTTAAAATATTCCACATTCTCCAACTGTTTTTGGTCTATTATAATCTCTCATAGATTGTACACAGACAACTTTGTCTCTGCCTTTACCCTGACTGTCTAAACAACTTACGAACTAACGGATGAACAAACCGCACTAATTGAGATTAAGGTTATTGTATCGGTGTCGATTAACATAATGGTCTTTGGAATGACATGTATTTTAAGTCAGTAGGTTGGGACCGAAGTTTCGGAAGAGACTGCTGCCTCCTACTTCAGGGTAAAACTTCTTTTCTCTGAAGATGAAAGCAGCAGGTTTATTTAGAACCCTTTAATTAAGGAACGGTGCAACAGAAATTTTAACGTATAGCGAAACGTGTCCCAGATAGGAACTTCGCCCCGGGACCCGCTATCATCACAAATTTGTCGTTGTTTTCCTTCATTCGTCTTTAATAAATCTGGGAAAATAAATTAAAGTAGGCCACGATCACTTCTTTATCCTTTGAAATCATCAGTCACATGTCCCTCCCATAATATGCTATATATGTAACTTATGTACTTGTAAAGCGTCGCTAAATAATTTAAATTCTTTCTGAAACAAACACTACTTAACAGATTTTTAATTGATTCAAATACATGTGTATATAAAGATTAATACAGAAATTTAGTGCCAGCTACTTAATGACGAATAATGAAGAATAATGACAAGCTTCATAAAATGTGCTCCTTTTCTTTCCAATGGTTCGACAGCTCCTTGGGGGCCTAGGCCGCCTCATTTTTCGAGGCTTCACGATCACACACTTTTAGACACACCACGCTCGGTAGGACTCCTCTGGACGAGTGACCAGCGCGTCGCAGAGACCTCTACCTGACAACACACAACACTCACAAGAGACAGACATCCATGCCCTAAGCTGGATTCGAACCCACAATCCCAGTAAGCGAGCGGCCGTAGACCCACGCCTTAGACCGCGCGGCCACTGGGATCGGCAACTGTACTCCTTGCCAGATTATAATAGAATGATCAAATCAACTATGATGAGTTTGACAGAGAAAGTAGAAAGGATAGAAGAGGGGAAATAACACCAAGTTCTAGTGGCAAAACCTGAAGAAAAGAGACACTTGGAAGACCTGAACGTAGATGGGAATATGAAATTGATCTTGTGGAATTAGTGTGGAAGAGTTTAGAATGTATTTATTGCGATCAGAATTTGTACTGTTGAAAGGTCCTTATGAACACGGCAATGAAACTTCTGGCTGCAAAAAATGGAGGAAATTTCTTGTCTGCCTAATTCACTCTTAGTTTCTCATCGAGTCCTTTGGTATTAACGATGCAGCTTGAAGCATCTACACCAAAGTGTCAAAATTTAATTCCCTCCAGAGCATGGCACGATCTCAGCGGTCTATTCTCCAGCCGGCGGCCGACCGTCTGGTGCTGGCTACTGTCTCCTGGCGCCGTGGGCTCGGCGCCACCAAGTATGATTCACCCTCTCCCACTATTTGCTTCACTCATATAATTAATGCCTCTAGGCACGTCAACCATTATTATAAACGACAGCAAAGGTAAACCTCAACGCTCAGGCACGAGTCGACCGCAGGCAGTAGCACAGGTGCTTTCAAAAGATGAAATAGGGGTAAAGTTGTCCCTGTATGCCCCCTGAAGGCATATGTGGGGAGTGGAGGTGTAGCTCCATTCATTCTTAACCTCGGTACTAGATGGCAGTCAGTGGTCAGCCTCACGCCAGACTGATTTACCATTCTCTCCTGGGGAAGGATCACCGGTACCTATTTAAGAGGAGACTGGGTGGGCTTCAGAGCATGTCTGGACATTTTGGAGAAAAGAAAATCCCTTGCCCCTGCAGTGATTCAAAACCTGGATTGTCAAGCCTGTAGCCTACCCGACTATGGTATCTTGCAAGTCCTTTGAACCGAACATTTGTCTTAATGGAAGGCTTACTCTTCTTGGAGGAACAACAGACTCTAATGGGCCCATTGTCCATCCCCTGATGACACATGAATGGATATGGTATATAACATTGGCGGAATAACAAGTGACAGGACAAGACCGGAGTGCTCGCAGAGTACCTTGTCCCAGTGCCACGTCATCTACCACGATTCTCACACGTATGGCTTTGCGACTGAACCCAGGCTTTCGCCGTGAGTAGCTGGCGACAAATCGCATGAACCATGGCACGACCTTGCTGAAGATTACTGTATTAGTCAGCGTGCCTTGTTTTGCAAACACAGGCTTGCTGCATCGTACGATATTGCGGTCGTGCCTGTGCTGGCCTGCGTGTTTTTGAGTCTGTGCAGACCTGCAAGTGTTTTTGAGTCTGTGCAGACTTGCAAGTGTTTGAGTCTGTGCAGACCTGCAAGTGTTCGTGTCTGTGCAGACCTACAAGTGTTTGAGTCTGTGCAGACCTGCAAGTGTTTGTGTCTGTGCAGACCTGCAAGTGTTTGAGTCTGTGCAGACCTGCAAGTGTTTGTGTCTGTGCAGACCTGCAAGTGTTTGAGTTTGTGCAGACTTGCAAGAGTTTGAGTCTGTGCAGACTTGCAAGTGTTTGTGTCTGTGCAGACCTGGAAGTGTTTGAGTCTGTGCAGACCTGCAAGTGTTTGTGTCTGTGCAGACCTGCAAGTGTTTGTGTCTCTGCAGACCTGCAAGTGTTTGTGTCTGTGCAGACCTGCAGTTATTTGAGTCTGTGCAGACCTGCGTGTTTTTGAAACTGTGCAGACCTGCAAGTGTTTGTGTCTATGCAGGCCTACAAGTGTTTGAGTCCGTGCAGACCTGCAAGTGTTTGTGTCTGTGCAGACCTGCAAGTGTTTTTGAGTCTGCGCAGACCTGCAAGTGTTTGTGTCTGTGCAAATCTGCAAGTGTTTGTGTCTGTGCAGACCTGCAAGTGTTTGTGTCTCTGCAGACCTGCAAGTGTTTGTGTCTGTGCAGACCTGCAATTGTTTGAGTCTGTGCAGACCTGCGTGTTTTTTAAACTGTGCAGACCTGCAAGTGTTTGTGTCTATGCAGGCCTACAAGTGTTTGAGTCCGTGCAGACCTGCAAGTGTTTGTGTCTGTGCAGACCTGCAAGTGTTTTTGAGTCTGCGCAGACCTGCAAGTGTTTGTGTCTGTGCAAATCTGCAAGTGTTTGTGTCTGTGCAGACCTGCAAGTGTTTGTGTCTCTGCAGACCTGCAAGTGTTTGTGTCTGTGCAGACCTGCAATTGTTTGAGTCCGTGCAGACCTGCAAGTGTTTGTGTCTGGTCAGACCTGCAAGTGTTTGTGTCTGTGCAAATCTGCAAGTGTTTGTGTCTGTGCAGACCTGCAAGTGTTTGTGTCTCTGCAGACCTGCAAGTGTTTGTGTCTCTGCAGACCTGCAAGTGTTTGTGTCTGTGCAGACCTGCAATTGTTTGAGTCCGTGCAGACCTGCAAGTGTTTGTGTCTGTGCAGACCTGCAATTGTTTGAGTCCGTGCAGACCTGCAAGTGTTTGTGTCTGGTCAGACCTGCAAGTGTTTGTGTCTGTGCAAATCTGCAAGTGTTTGTGTCTGTGCAGACCTGCAAGTGTTTGTGTCTCTGCAGACCTGCAAGTGTTTGTGTCTCTGCAGACCTGCAAGTGTTTGTGTCTGTGCAGACCTGCAATTGTTTGAGTCTGTGCAGACCTGCGTGTTTTTGAAACTGTGCAGACCTGCAAGTGTTTGTGTCTATGCAGGCCTACAAGTGTTTGAGTCCGTGCAGACCTGCAAGTGTTTGTGTCTGTTAAGACCTGCAAGTGTTTTTGAGTCTGCGCAGACCTGCAAGTGTTTGTGTCTGTGCAAATCTGCAAGTGTTTGTGTCTGTGCAGACCTGCAAGTGTTTGTGTCTCTGCAGACCTGCAAGTGTTTGTGTCTGTGCAGACCTGCAATTGTTTGAGTCCGTGCAGACCTGCAAGTGTTTGTGTCTGGTCAGACCTGCAAGTGTTTGTGTCTGTGCAAATCTGCAAGTGTTTGTGTCTGTGCAGACCTGCAAGTGTTTGTGTCTCTGCAGACCTGCAAGTGTTTGTGTCTCTGCAGACCTGCAAGTGTTTGTGTCTGTGCAGACCTGCAATTGTTTGAGTCTGTGCAGACCTGCGTGTTTTTGAAACTGTGCAGACCTGCAAGTGTTTGTGTCTATGCAGGCCTACAAGTGTTTGAGTCTGTGCAGCCCTACAAGAGTCTGTGTCTGTCCGCTTTCATAACATTTGAATTAGGAGTTGTTATGGAAAGTGTTATGAATGACATGTTGTTCGAGTAACCATATATTCATATTACGTCCTGAATGACCCGGCTTTAGGATGCCAGTAAATACGAGTACAAGAAATTTTCTCTTCTCTCAAACCGTCCAGACCAGCTCTGAGTCCCACCCAGCTTCATATTCGATGGTTAACGGGGGGGGGGGGGGGGGGGGGGGGGGGGTATTTTCCGGGGATAAAGTGGCCGGGGCGTGATGATGTCACTCAAATTCATCCAGTGCTGACGTTAAGTATGAGTGGAGCTATACCTCTTCTCCTTCTACAAGCCTTTGTGACGTGGACAGGGACAACTTTATATTACATATACACGTTTTTAATTATCTGTCGTTAGAAATACCAAGTCTCTATCGTGCTAATTCCTGACACTGCTGTCTCAATAGTGCCATTCCATACGAAGAGTCAAACAATTGTGGATAAAATCATTCGACAAATCTCCGGGCCATGCTACGGCTCAGGCCATTAGCGGGGACATCTCAACGCTGAAGCCCTGGTTCATTTCCAGGCCAGTCCGTGTGGACTTAGTGATGCATAGAGAGGCACTGAGAGAGGTTTACCAGCTAGCCCTTCAGTTTTTCCCCTTCCAGTATTATTCCACCAATGAATCATAATCGTATTTCATTCATAAACCACTGACACTAAATAATCTTAACAACTGATAGCATCATTAAATAATAGCACTTCGACAAATACAAATATGTAACCTTTATGCATGTGGCTATGTATGGGCACAATATAATACAGCAACATTGATATCGCACCAAATCATTGGGGCGACTTTCTGTTTATAATCGGATTATGCATTGCTGTAGTTCATTAATGAATGATGTAATATGAAGTCTATAGGCTTATCTACTCTTAATGTGTTGACTATTGACACATTACTTTATGGTTCATTTAACAAAAGTGTCAATATTTCAGTTTGTATGCAGTTCAACGTGAGGTCGATCAGCAAATATTGAATTGGATATGACGTGGAGGTAAGCAGCCGTAGCTTAATTTGAAGTGACATACTAACACTTACCTGGCTCGACCGATAAAACCCAAACAAAGTGTCAGAATAGACGACTTCTGGAACAAGATTTGAACCCGGTACCTCCTGAAAAAAGCATGAGTGCTGCTCACTGAACGGCAACAATCGACCACTTTACTTTGGTGGCCATCATAATGAAGAATACAGGAGGAATTGCACAAATATATTCTTGTATTTTAAGTAACATGCTAATGGTTTTATACTACTGAGTGTCCATTTTATCGTGTCTCCAATCACTGCAGTTGTCACGGGAGCTCTTTGGGTTAGGAAGCCTGCAAATTTAGAATAATTGGAGGCTCTTTTATGAATTAAGGTAATTTGAACTGCATGGAAAAATTGGACTCTTAAGTTCCCGGCTAATTCAAGCCTCATATGCGGAGGAACTTGCATGAGAGCTGCCGTGGTCAGGGGCACGATAAAGTGGACACTACAGAATATTCATACAAATTCAATGCCTGTGCTAAGAACATTGTTTAATCACAACCATACAGTCAGTCTTATTATTGAAACAACAATTCTGTGCATTTAGGGCGTTTAATAATAACCATCCATGTTTAGATGAAATGTTGATTTGAATTTGGGAAAACAAATTTTACACTTGTAAAATACGACAGACAAAATTATAATTATGGATATTTTAATCTTTATGTTCACAGATAGCATACGGGAAGAAAAAATATGTTTCTGTGACACCATAAAATGCTTTCAAATATTTGACAGGATAACCAGAGAAATTCAGCGTAATATGACAAATCCTCATATACATTAGTTTAATTCAAACCAACTAATGCACAAGCATTATTAACAAAATAGATTTGTTAGTTTCACAAATATACTATGTTAATAATTCTATTGCGTTAGTTGGTTTGACTTAAACTTATGACAGAATGCACGGTACATATGATACAAAATTCCTCATATTCCTTGCCAATATGGGAAATAAAAGAAACCAGCGGCTGATAGTATAAGCTCGGACACGAAAAAGGTTAGAGATTAACATAACTTTTTTCAAAAAATTTCTCCAGGCTTGTTATCTTGCCAGACAAGTCTTTTGATGTATTACGCAATGAAAACTGAGGTTTTTACTAGCCAATTTTTAATTCGTTTTCCCCATAAGTTTATTGTAATACCCGTCACGCTATGACGGTTCCAGCTGTCACAGTGCACACAAGTTTGTTAAGTGAGAGTTCGTATTTGTTGTATCAAATTAACTGTCTCAACGAAAATACGTTCCCCAGCAAAAGTTCTGCGCGCAGGAATGAAGTCCAAAAGTTCTTCACTTACAGTAAAACTTGAGGCACAACCGAGAATAAACACTGCAAATTTAGCAGTATTTTTAATATTTGTGTTTTCATCCACTTCTGTCGAATAGGTTCGAAAATTTTTACCACTCGTTCCTAATTTATTCCTCAGATCATTTGATATGTCTTTTGTACATTCGGTCACATTTTGTCTAATGGCACTTACGTTCCTGAACTGTTGTGCTTATCTCGGACAGGCGATTTAATTTTTCTAATTAAAGGGATCGAAATAAACCGTCATTCTGTAAAAGATTTTCAATTGATTACAGTTAACCTAGACAATACAAAACTCACTGTAACTGCTAGTTTATCTTATTCATTAATTTGATAAAATACTTGCTATTTCTTTTCTAAAGATAACTTAAAAATTATTTTAATTAGCACAATATATGTTACATATTTTTCTGAATATGTACAGGGTATACACAAAAGAATGGTGCGGTTTCAAAAGTGAATAAAAAATGTATTTCTCACCTTACATGGGCACAACGTACACCGTCAGCGGCGGCAACTGTCCAAGTTTCTCATTTGTTAATTACAATCCTTCAATATGTGCACCCTGGGTCACACGACACACATCCACACGGTAATCAAACTCATCCCAGACCCGGTGTAGCATGTCCGCTGTAATGGCCTGCAGTGCATGCTTTATCCGATCACGAATTTCATGGATGGACGTGGACATTGAAGGATTGTAATTACCAAATAAAACACTCGGACAGTTGCCGCCGCTGACGGTGTATGTTGTGCCCGTGTAAGGTGAGAAATACATTTTTTATTCACTTTTGAAACTGCACCATTCTTTTGTGTATGCCCTGTATTATAGTTTTCCTTGTAGTTTGTCTCGTAATGACATCTAGTTTTCCTGCTCTGCAAACGTCGACTTTCTTTTGACATAACAGACACATATCTTGTCTTCAGTTCATGAGGACAAATATTCCTCTTCCTGCTTACTCCTAAATGTGCGTCCATCCACCTCTGTCTTTGGTTTTATTGTAACAGATAACTTGCGTCTTGAAATTTTTAGATTATTATTTAAATTACGAATATAATTAATTAAAACTCATTTCACTACGAGTAGAGTACAGAAAAATTAATCGAAATCTAATATACAGATGACGAAACTGCGTATTAAATATCTACTATTCCTGTGAGCATGGACACTTTAGGTCATTTCCAAGTCTACCTCTCGATTGGACCGCCAGTATGCATTTCATCAGCCAAAGCAATGGAGCAGTCACGCAGTCAGCGTGTATTAAATATGCGTATCACAAACGGCCGGCAAGAAAATGTACAAATATAAGAAGTTTCTCTGAGCTGATTATTAACTGATTTTACGAAACTATCCGATCGAGTTTTGCTGTTTATAATTAGTGATCTTGGGACCGTAAGACAATTGGTATAGTAAAGATTTCAGGGCCGCAAAAGGAATTCAAACAGGTCATAGGCGACCCGCGGGCAACCAATTTGATATGTCCGTTCTATAGTGGGCTATCTGAAGAAAAATTAATTTCTCAAGAGAGAGTTCTTGCAGTGGACACCTTGATGGAATAGTTAGTGTATTTTACGGGATAAAATCGAAGCGGCAGTATTCAGCGATTTTTAAATCCGCTCGATTCCTACATACTAACAAACTCATCAGGCGGTCATTCCTACGGGTGTGTTTGTGTGGGGGGGTGGTAGGGGGTAGGGGGGTAGGGGGACAAACTCACAACAAAATTTCAATTCTTACTTTTTCATGTGTAAAAATTTCAGTTAAAAGCATTACGAACAAATTCAATTTATGTCAGTTACTGAAAATTATTTTTACACAAGTATCCTCACTGTGATTTATTTAATCTTTTTATATTGTGCTGCATTGTTCTGGCAAAAATAACATTAAATTAATAAAGGTGGACCGATAGCCCACATTTATTCCGTCGCATTCAGGCTATTGCTTGTATGAGGCGGAAAAGTTAGAGATACAATTGATTTTGCACTTACCGGGTGACGCCCAGTAGTAGTTTTGCCGTCTAAAGTACAGCCGTCGCTTACTATACACCAGCTGCCTTTACATTAACAGGCTAGATTTTTACAACACAGTTTGTTTGTACGTTTCATTAAATTACTACAATAAAGAGCTTAATTACTTATCTTTCTAATGGTGCAATGTCTTTTTTTATTCGGTTAAGACATGAGGCCCTGAAGTTTATGTAGAAGAATTCTGGGCTTCAAAGACTGATAAACCAGTTGACTTACTCTACTTGGCCTTTGCGTCAGCCCTTACACAGAATTTTTGGCTTAGAAGCAAGACCGGTTTAAGACTATCAAAATTTATGCGCAGTAAAATTCGAGGCGGCCCGACGTATCTGCACTGTCATTTCGGGAATTTGCGTAGGTGTGCCCCGAACCTTACTTGTGTGCTGAGCCAAGAAATGCCTTAAACCGGTCATGGTCAGAAGACAGCGTTACCTATATAATTCAACTACATATTTCGGCTTGCTTACATTATGCGTGTTCCTCTAAACTTATTCTACATTATTTTCGACCACTCAGGACGTCGAAATGTTATTTAACGGATCGTATGTTCAGCTGTAAATTCTCAGTTTTTTATTGGCTTAATAGCGCGCGTATTCTAGAATCGGACCGATCCGGACTTGCCTGCTTCCCTGTTTTTAAATTTATAGGTATCGGTTTGACCGAAACGTCCGAACAGGCTCCAGCATACCACTGCTGTCGTACCATCGTGAAATAGAGTATTTAATAAGAACATTCATTCATTCTGCAGTCTGTCTTACGACAGGTCCATAGCCTCTTCCAAAGCGAGTTCTTCACAGGGTGCGATCTAGTGCTTCCTCTTTCAATTTATAGTATTTCTCTTTTACTTAAGGTCATCCAGTAGCTGCTTACGCCTTCTTCCTCGTCTTCCCGTCATGTCAGAACAATGTGTTAAAAATTACGTAAAAGTCTTACGATACGTAGAATTGTTTTATACATCACAGCTGCGATAAGACTCAAAACCTACGAGATTTTACTTACACGTTTATTGCCTTGCAGATGTTACTATGTCGATGTATGCCAAGTAGCATGAAAGAATGTTAATGGAAGGCTGGCCACAAAACTCCTACCCTGAAATTAAAAACTCTATACAGGTCAACCAGTCGTGTGGATATATGTAAATATTCATCAGCTATGAATAAACCATAAACAAGCATGTGATATTATTAATAGAGATCAGATGGTAGAAACTGTGAAAAAGTTTGGAGTACAAAGTAAGTTATTCCGGTCAAGATTACATTGGAAGAGGCTACCAACAGGGTGAAAATCCGAGAAAATATATCACCTAGTTTTGAAACTGTTGCAGGTAAGGTGAAGCTTTGTCCACAGTCTTATTTAATCTGTGTATGGAGAAAGTTATCAGGAAAGTGAAAGCAAACACAGGAGAAACAATATTTAATAGAACAAGGCAGTGCCTCTTATATGCAGATGATGCATTAGTTCTGGGACGTGTGGTGAAGCATATTGGAGACGGTGTAGTATCACAGTTTCGCTACTCCATAAATGCATCTATTATCTAATATATGATAAATTGAAAGAAGAATAGTAATGAACAAAACGGAATTTACATAAACGGACAGCCACGAAAATGTAGAAATTTTTAAATATCTAGGCTCCTTGGTAACAAACACAGATGAGACTGATGCAGAGACAAAGAGAGAAATGTTGCTGGTAATAAATGTTACCACTAACTAATCAATTTACTGAATGAAAGGTATACAATTCAGTCATTAAGATTACGTCTTTATAAAACAATTATAAGAAAGATTATGACCTATAGTGCCTAATCATGGACCCTAACCATTAAATGGGACGAGCCTAAATAAGTGAGGAAGGTAAATTTTGGAAAAAATAAAGGTGTCAACATATGAAACTGGTTACTGGAAGAAAAGGTATGAATCAAGGCATTTGTAATACATTTAAACCTCCAGATTTATAACTGTAATTAAAGTACATAGATTGGAATGACTTGGGTATGTTGTGAGATTGGATGGTGAAAGGAGAGTAAAGAAGTTATTGGAAGGCAAACCAAGAGAAATGAGAGAAAAGAGCACGTAGACTAATGTGAATGGATGATGTTGGATAGGACTTGAGGAATATGGGAGTAGAGAAATGGAGAGAACAGAAATGGCATCTGCCCTTAGGAAAGTCAAGGCGAAACACAAAGGGCTGTAGTGCTAAGTAAGAAGAAGAATAAGAAGAAGATACGTCCTAAGCCGGTAAGCTATAAAGTATTTCGCGAAACGTTTCCACATGTATCAAATCTGTTGTCAAAATATACATAAGTATTTACACACCCGTAAAGCAAAGCAAAGCAAAGAGAAATGGAGTAATAACCTTGCATGTCGTCCTTGTTTGATGAGTTACTTATATCGTAGGCAGAATACACATACATGTCTTAAAATTACTGTTCAATTTAAACTGAAATATTAAAAAGAAAGACAAAAAAGTCACTGTCTTTATGGAATAGACACACGTGAATACCACGTGTTTCCACAGGTATGTCCATTGTGTAAAGCTGAGGTTAATCGGAATTCATTACTATAAGAATCTCCACCACCACGACCACCGCCACCACCACCACCACTACCACCTCTACGAACTCCACTAAGTCCATCACCCAACCACATCCACCACCACCTCCAACATGACCTCCACCAGCACCATCAACTCCACATCCACTTATACCAGCAACATTATTGCCATTATTGCTGTTTCTACAAGTATTATCACTCTTATTGTGTTCTGTTCCTTTCAGTAGCAGCAATGAACCTTCTGTCAACAACTGGAAGATGTTTAAAACAAGCTGTAAAACACCTGATATTTGTCACTACCAACATGTCTTTAGTATTCTTTCACACAACAATACCATAAATCTGCATGTCCCAAGTGTGGTCTCCAGTTTCGCTTTTGTTTTTTTTTTACCTAGTTATTTTGTGTGCAGCGTTCACTTTTGGTCTCGAGTTACTTTAATTAGTTATCCTTCATTTTTCAGGACAAGCTGTCACGGTACGCATGGCACCGTGTGCTGGCGAGGGGCATGTGAAGAGGGCTGGCCTTCCGTGATTGATTCTCTTTCCTCCGGTTTGGTGACAATGCAATTAGATTCATTCTAATTGAAGTCCGCCAGGCGACAACGAGAAAGGCAGGGCACAGCGCGCTTGTCTTTCTTGTTTCGCGAATGAGGGCAAGGGTGTTTATATATAAGTCTTATATTTGTGAAATGTTAATACAGTGTTATTCAAAATGATTGTCGGGGTTTTAACAACTTGGCCACCTCTTTCTCCAGATGCAACTCCCATATGATTTCTTTGTATGGGGTTACGTCAAGGATCAGGTTTATGTTCCTCCTCTTCCCGCAAGTGTCCCGGAACTGAAGGTACGAATCAGAACCGCCATTGAAACCATCACCGCTGACATGCTAGAAAAAGTTTGGAACGAACTCGATTATAGTGTTGATGTTTGTAGAATCACAAAGGGTGCACATATAGAGCACCTGTAAGGTATGCCACAAAAACTTGGAGTGTTGTTCTATTAAATAAAAAAATACATATACTCCTATCTCAAGTGTATTGTGTATGACAAGTTCTTAAAACCCCGACAATCATTTTGAATAACCCTGTATAGTGGTTGTTTTGCAAGAGAGTCAAAGTTGGATCTCACTTTAAGAGAACAGGGTGCTGAAGAGAATGATTGGCTCTAAAGGTCTGGAAATAAAAAAGAGGCGGGATTAATCACATAATAATAATTTCCGTAATCCGTGTTCACCATCAGGCATTTAAAATGATCATATCAGAGAGGATGGGAAAGACGGGTTAACTTGCACGAATGGAAGAGCTAAGAAAAGCATTTAGCAGTATTATAACCAACAAATGTACTTTTTGTATTTCTGTTACACTTTTACCCTACATATGTAACAGAAATACAAAAAGCGCATTTGTTGGTTATAATATTGCTAAATGAATAAAAAATAACGTGAAAAACTAAGAAATGCATAGTAAATGTCAGGTGGAAAACATGAAGGGAAGCATCTACTTGGGTCATATGTGTACATGTGAGCTCAATATTGACATGTAACTTAGGAAGAGGTGGAAACATCCCAGGCACCAGGTAGAAGTGGTAACTAAATTCTGCATTTTTATGCCTAAATATCTGTGGGTCCTCAGTATGAAACTAGCCTCATATCAATTTTCTGACGCCTAGAATTTTGAGTTGGCTAGTAGATTTTTGGAGAATTGTGCACCCGTCTTTCCGAGGTAAGTATAATGGGGTTGTGTGTGCTGTCACTTTTCCATACCCAGGTCAGTATGGACAAGTGGCAGGCACTTGTGAACTTGGTAATCAGTTTTAGGCGTCCACAGAATACAAATGGAAGTCTGAGTAATTCGGTATTGACGCTCATTCTTTACTGTCAAAACCTAAAGTTATATGACTTAGCACTTCACGTAAACTGTACAAACAAATTAGTCTTTTCTGTGTATTTTAATAAGCCGTATAGCACGTAGGCCTAATGTTTGATTATCAGTTCCCAGAAAAACGTAACTGAGTTTTATGTGACACGAAAACTAGAACCTAAAGAACCAAAATCAGATTTGATCCATAATTTTGATAGAATATGCCGGAATATCAAATTCGTATAAATCCGTTCAGTAGATTCGTAGATATTGCATGTGAACTTTAGGGCAGATTCAGCATCAATATGCAAGGAACTACAAGGTCTAAAAAACTTTTGGGTATAAAAAAGATAAAAACACAAATTATAGCTGCTAGTTCTTCTCGAAGTAAATAAAAGCGACTTATGTGAAGACTATATCCGCCTATCTGTCTGTCCCTCTATGAAATATTATCAGAGACTAAACGGCTTATGAAATTTTCATGAAATTAATGTAATTCTTTACAAACATTCATCGAGCATGTGCAGTTTCGCGAAAATCGGCTCACTGACAGTCGTATTTGTTTTAAGGCCGTAAACAAATGTATTTTCGTACTTCCACGTGTCTTGAGAGATTTGGGTGAAAACTGATTCCAAAAATCTCCACATGAGACAACTGAGAAATTCTGAGTTTCGCGAAAATCAGGTTAGTTGAAGCCAGTCCTTACTTGAGGAAGTAAAAGTAATTTATTCCATATTTTCCACAATTTTATTCCCATCTGCTTAAAATTCGGTACAAAAGACGTCCATAAAATTTTGAACTGACCTCCTTATACATCCCCGCATATATCACTACGAACGAAAGTTGCGCAATGGCATATTTTTTATCAGGAGTGTAGCAAGTGAGGGGAATCAGAAGAGGCGTGTAGCAAGTGAGGGGAATCAGAAGAAAGACGTAAAAAGGGTCTTGTCCATTTTGATTAAGTATGGAGGATGTCCAGCTCATATTATGCAATTGACCAGGAACAAAAATATGGAAAATTGAATTCCTGAATAAAAAACGGTTGGACATGAAAATGAAGATGCAGCCTATGGGCAAATATTAATTTGTACAAATAAAGTGTGTTAGAAATTAATTAGTTGCTTAGATATACTTAAAAATAAATGGTTAAGTATAGTACAGGTGATGTAAATAGGGACAACACAAATAGTTAAAATAGAAAGAAATGTCACTATTGGTAAAAGATAAAGGTAAACTTTACTGTAACAAGCCTCAAAGGCTCAGAGGGGGGAAGGAATTTTGGACTGTCATCGTCACTGTGACATTCAGGACAACTAAGACGGCAGGTTAGTCACCTGTAGGCGCCCGTCGCACTTTAGACCCAATGAAATTCCTTGATACTCATTTCTGTTAAAGGCTGAGTGGCTACTGAATGCGGACAGAAGGCATAGGTCACTAGAAATTTTTCAAGGACACTTCCGGGAATCGAACCCGAAACCTCCCGTGTTTTGGAGCAGTGCCTCAACCAACTGCACCGCTCGCCCCTTTCATAGGCTTGTAGTCCTAGAAATACATGCATGGTTTGAATTATGAAATAATAATAATTATATTATTATTATTATTAAAGGTCACTTATATTAATTCGAAGTTTAACAGAGAATGCTGAGTACTGGACTTAGCAATAGTATTCAGTATGATTGTTATCTAATCAATAGAGAAGGTTATATTTATTGCCCTGCCACATAAATAAAAAATATGATAATTGAATATATTTATTTCTATTTCAGATTTATTTTCCAATTGTTCAACTGTTAAAACAAGCAGGTTACATATAGTTAATGTAACATATGTTATTGGTGCCGTCGACTATGTGATAAAATATTTTTTTGTGATGCAACTTTTCGTTGATATAACATGCACAAAATTTGTTTGTGCTTTATAAGCCATGAATTCTCGTATATGCCCTCCAGTATATTTTGCTTGTTAATTTCATTGTTCTGGAAACAGTTTAGGTTGTTGATGAAATGTTTACCAATATTGGAATTTTAGCGTTAACTCTATTTCTAGTTACTCGGTATGTTTATGGGCATACAGCATTTTTATCTGTCATCTACAGAAAATCACACAAACTGAGCAGTTCGTACCATGTCACATACAATCTTATATATATATATATATATATATATATATATATATTATCGTAGCTACGATAATCTTGGCAGGAATTCACACTGTCTTTTTCATAATCCCTACAAATGCAGGCCAATAACTCCCATATTGATCTACGTTGCTGTCTTTACATTTCGTGTCACCTCAACACTAAATGTCACCGATAAATGTGGCACAACCGGTGATGCTATCGATTTGTACAGCTGAAGTACCCTGCTGGAATCTGAGCCTGAACACCGACTACCGTGACTGTTATTTCGCGAGGGCTTCGTCAGTTTCTTCGGGGGAATTCCAAGACAAGAGAATATATAAATTTAGGTCACTTTATCGTCCATCCACACGCCATCCAAATCATTATGCATTAATTACCCTAACCTTTGGTGCTACGTAGACTGATTTAGTCAGCACGCCTTTATATAAATTATGTAAACAGGTACAGAATGCTGAAATACTAACAGTCCTCTGTACCATATAACCACATCTCTTTTTAGGCATGACAATTCCTTATCTAGACTCACATATTCTCAGCGAAGAAAGAAATTTTTTTTATTTTCAAACCGGTTTCCTTTGTCCACAGATTTGTCTTGCCACTTTATCAGTCTGAGGTAGATGTTGAAACTACCAAAGGAGATCTACAATGAAATATTTTACGTCTAATTTATATTAAAAACAAATCATATGAAATAAATTTACTGACTTCAAAATTAAAAATAAAATACCTTCTTCCTTCCATAACATTTGTCAAGTGGTCCAAAGCGTGTACAGACTTCGTCAGCTAGAATACAGAGATAGCTGGTCCGAATCAAATTAGATAAATGCAGCCTATATATATTATTTCAGTACTTCTTTATTTGAAATCGAAGAGGGCGTACCTCTCCATTTACCTAATTAAAGGCACTTTATTTGAGGTTAGTGCTTTGCAGCCCTTCTCATCCCTGCTTTTCTACCATACCATGCCTTATACACTTAATTCTTCTATTCAGACTAAGGAAGTTTAGACCACCAATTATGGTGCTGTTTAGTTTAAATGTAAACTTGCATTACACTCAGAATTACATAGCAAATATTTCTGACAAGTCCTCAAACTGGATGGACAAAGATCCTTCTCGAGAAGGTGTCATCCTTACAGCTTTCCAAAGCAGATGTTTATTGCTGCCTTCAAAACATAATGCCACTAGACTGTATCGTGATCCAGGTGAATCCATTTCACACTCTCCAGCTGTAATTTCGACTTAAATTTCTTCCTACTATAAGAGGCAATGTACGTATAACTTAATATTGAGGCGTGTTCGCGTAACCATTTTAGCCGTAGAAAAGCAATAAGTACTACATATTCTCAGTGTGTGTCTGTAGCCTTAGTTATCCAGCATGCAAAGCGCATGCGACGTATTATATTGTCATCTGTGGGCTGTCTGGCTGTAACATACTTTTCCATATTATCTCATAAACAGCATGATTTTCGGGAAAAAGTTGTTGATTTCTCTAAAACTTTTGTCTGAAACATTTCTCATTTTAGAAAGAGTTAAGCGAGTTAATATGTCTTCATGTAAAGTACCCATTATTTTTGTCAGATTTGTATGAAACTTGTATTTTCTTAGCAGATTTTCGAAAAATACTCAAATATCAAATTTTATGAAAATCCGTCATATGGTAGCCGAGATGCTCCAAGCGGACGGACAGATACGAGGAAGCTAGTAGTCGCTTTTCGAAATTTTGTGAACGCGCCTAAAACAGGAAGTTGGACTTATGGGCTCAAAACATTGACTGAGTCTGTTTATCATTGTGTTACTCATTTTAGCTAACAACTTCCCAATTAATATCACAAAAAGTTACTAAACACTAAATAATATAAAAAAATTAAGCTTCGGATACGTAAAGGTAATGAAGGACGTAACCTAAAATGCATGCGATTTTTCTCTCATTAAGTCCCAAAACACGCAGCTGTTAAGTGTTGCTCTCAGCCACGTTTTGCGACAAAACTCAACTTGAACTCATATTCTGCTAAAGTTGTTACGGCAAACACATTCACGCGCAGCCTCAATTATAAAACCCGTGGACACGATGTAATGAACTCTGCAAAGAGTTGGCAGCACGAAACACCAAGTGTTTTTTCTTATGTAAGGAAAAAAACGGATTTGCAATATTCACACCACTGTTACTCTTTCTGTTTATTATGCTTTTCTACCTTTAAATTAATCGACTACATTACCGCTTTTGTTGTTTTCATATTTTTATCAGAAAAAAAATACGTATACCTAAAGTTGCCCGTGTACAAGCCATGAGGCATGTAACTGGAGTGGAGGTATAATTCCACCCATTCTTAACGTCAGCAGTAGATGGAGGTGAGTGGTCATCTTCACGCCCCTGCCGCTTTAGCCCTGTAGAAAGAGCTCCCGATGCCTGTTGCATAGGAGGCTAAGTGGGTCCCAGAGTAGCTATGGGCTTTTCGGAGAAGAGAAAAATCACTTGCACCTAACATGATTCGAACACTGAATCTTCAGGTCCGTAGGCACTATACAGAACACGCTGTTTCGGCTCCACTAATTCAGAGAGAAGTAGCAGGAACACATCAATACTTCTAAGATACGAAGACGTGTTATACGTGGAATGTACGATTTTATCACCTTGAACCTTGCAATGGGGCCAGATTTGCTGGAATTTAGACGCTGATTTAAAACTTTTACTGAAGCCATAAAACAGGAGGACTGTGAAATTTCTCATACTCTGTCAGCCGCGAAATATTTACAGCTTGTATTCGAAAGTTTAAGGGAGAAGTCATGTACACAGCACGGTACCAAATATGCACTTATATTTCAATAATTTAGAGACCGTTCATTTTGGGAACATCTGGAGATATTTCGCTATATCCTTGCTGTCTTGGGACCACTTGGGAACATTGAACTCCATCCATTCTCTCTTGGGACCATTTGTGGACATTTTACTATAATCCTGCTATAATTCACTACATCGCTGCTGCCTTGGAAACATTTGGGGACATTTCACTGCAACTCTGCTCTCTCGGGAACATTTGTGGACATTTTACTAGAAGCCTGCTACAATTCACTACATCCCTGCTGCCTTGGGAATATTTGGGGAAATTTCACTGCGACTCTGCCTTCTCGGGATCATTTGTGGACATTTTACTACAATCCTGCTACAATTCACTACATCGCTGCTGCCTTGGGAACATTTGGGGACATTTCACTGCAGCTCTGCTCTCTCGGAATCATTTGTGGACATTTTACTACAATCCTGCTACAATTCACTACATCCCTGCTGCCTTGGGAACATTTGGGGACATTTCACTGCAACTTTGCTCTCTCGGGATCATTTGTGGACATTTTACTACAATCCTGCTACAATTCACTACATCGCTGCTGCCTTGGGAACATTTGGGGACATTTCACTGCAACTCTGCTCTCTCGGGATCATTTGGGGGCATTTCACTATATCCCTGCTTCAATTTAAACACACCCTTGCTATCTTGGGGCCATTTGGGGATATTTGACTGCATCCCTGCTCTCTTGGGACCATTTGGGGACATTTCACTATATCCCTGCCACAATTTATCACACCCTTGCTATCTTGGGGCCATTTGGGGACATTCCACTACATCCCTGCAACAATTAACTACACCCCTGCTATATTGGGACTGTTTGGGAGAATTTAACAGGATCCGTAATCTCTTGGGGTCATTTGGGTACAGTTCACTATATCCCTGCTACAATTCATTACATCCCTCTTCTGACAGGGACATTTGGGTATATTTCAATATCTAGATACAATTTAAAGCCTATTTGGGTACAATTCACTCCATCCCTGTTATTTTGGAGACCTTGAAAACAGTTAACTAATAATTTATCTTTTGATAACTTTCTGATGTACTTTACTGTGTCCCTGCGACCTCAGGAGCAGCTTGTGATAGCTCCGTGTATTCTTACTCTTTTGGGTTATGTGGAAAACCCAAACTACACGCTTGCTATCCTGGGTCATTTTGGATGCAGTTTACTGTATTCTGTTCTTCTTATTTTGAAGGCTTTCGAGACAGTTTTCTATGCAATAGCAAGACAGGAAATTATCATGGGAAAACAGCAGCTGTGACTGTAGTTTTTCGTGTAAGAAAATCTTTGTTATTTTCATATAATCGCTATCGCAATATACATCTTGTTCTAGCTCAAATATTTTTTCGTTTTATGCGTTATGTAGACTACGACATATCATGTGGTATAATTTATTTTACTGGACTGGAATATACATTTTTGAATTTCTTAACAATATAACGAAGTTCCAAATACTTGAATACGTGACAGGCTAACAATACCAATTTTTTAGTTCTATTTTGATACTATAATATTTGTTCGACCTGACGATCTCATACAACACAGAAACGTAATGCGATTTTACTCTTGTACAGAGATCTACTGAAGCCTGTAAGGGTCTCAAATATATGGCAAGGGAAAAGCAGTGATTCTGCTTTTCAATTAGTCATAAACCACGTGTCAAAACTCATCTAAACACAGTCTCCATAAAGCCAATAATTACTTTGCTACTGTTCAAAGCACACATTAGTCGGTATAACAATGATGGAAAACAGTCTTTCAGACCTTTCTCTGCTTTATTCTCTGCTTTATTCTCTGCTTTATCCCCTTCCTTTAGCCTGATGCAGCTATCACAATTGCTTGTTAATTCATTATCAATTGTCATGAAAAATGAAATTATTGTGTCAATAAACTTTTATAAAAGCCATACTAAAAACTGTAATATTCCTTACGTTAAAGGACGGTACATGGTTCAGGCGGTTAGTTGCTTGCATCTCAGCGCGAAGCCTCGGTTTCAATTCTAGGCCAGTCCGTATGGGATTTGTGCTGGGCAAAGTGGCAACAGGACACATTTTACTCCGAGCAATTCGGGTGTCTCCCGTCAGTATCATTCCACGAATATTCCATAATCATTCATCACAGACGCAATGATCTTAACCCCGCTAAATGACACAATTGAAAGTTATTTCGTTATTAAAATTGACACACCTGCTGCCGTCAGCCACACCAAATTTTGTTAGTTTCGTCAATATATGCTACATGTTTCAGTCGTACTGACAATCCTCAGGCATTTAAATACATGACTTTAAAATTCAAAAATAAAATGCATGATGATTAAATTTGTGAGATCTCACAAATAGTACCTGCCATAATAATCCTTACGTATCATTAAAACATATTTTTTTTTGCGTTTCTCGTGTGTGGTTTCTTTATTTTAGAAACCACTCAGAAGAAATATAAAAAAATATTTACATTTTAATGCTACATAAAGATTATTTGGCTAGTACAATTTGTTAGAACTTACCAATTTGAAAAGAAATATATATACGTCTTATTTTGTGTTTTAAAGCCATGTATTTAAATGCCTGAGGATGGCCAGTACGACCTGAACATGTAGCATATATTGACGAAACTAATAACATTTGTTGTGGCTGACGGCAGCACGTGTGTCAATTTTAATGTGATATACCACAACGGGATGAATTCCAAAACGAAATTATTTACTGATCTAGTATTTTGCAATGTGTTGTCATGTTATGTTATACCACGTGGCATCAGGCTACCGTAAGCGTTATTTATGTTATTATGTCTTTTGTTATCAGAATATGCTCTACCATATAATATGTAACTATATCGTGCCATGAACCGTCATATTATACTGCGCAGTTCGTGTCACACTGCGTTGTACCATATTTTCCCAACGTAAAGTACAGTGACCTGCAGTAAGGTAGCTGGATGTTCGTAACAGGGGGTTCTTGGGACACGCTGATAATAGTAACTGGTACATACAGAAGCATGAGGTACATTCTCTTCGAAATTAATTTGCAATCGGTAGGTATGTGAGCGATTTCTGGAAACTAGCATACCACCACTCGAAACATACTGTGATTTATTACGTAAGAGGAAGCATGTATTTACAATCTTTTCTTTCCGCGCATAAATTTGAAATGTGAAACTAATAAAGAAATTTCAGGTACTTATCACCCTAAAAGCCTGAGATCTAACAAGAAACAAATACACTAATAATGAGCAAAATACGTGGTACATTCTGTAACAGAAAGTCAGATACTGAAAATGCTTAGCTGAGTACTGTACAAAGTCCAGCCCATTCTATTGCGGTCATAGCTCTATGATGTGTGTGAGCTCTGTGGGAGGATGGAGCAGAGCAAAATGATCTCAATTGTATTTAAATGAACGAATTATGCCCCGTAATATCTGCATTTATATTTCATTACCGCCCATACTGCTAGTATGAATAGCCTGGAAGTGAAATTAGGTATTACAATACAATACGACACAAAAGACCCATTGATTTCGTGATTTTAAGTCCTGAATTTTGTTCTTATTGGCTATGATGAGGCCTTTCATTCATCTAAATTGCACATCAGTGGGTTGAACTGCGAGTCTGAGTAAAATGGCCTCCAGTTTAATGGATGTTTGTCATTTGGGAAAATCGATACCATTTCGAACTTTCATTTTCTGCTTCCTGTCTCCATTTTTCAGCGAGGTCTGAATTGCCGTAAGAGTGCGTTTCCTAAATGACTCTGTGCACGGAATCCAAAACGGAATTTTAAATTGCAGATATAAGGAGGATAGAGGAGCCTTTCCAGTGATTCGGCTACGGAAGATTCGCGTTCGACTGCCGGCAGGAATATGAAATTTTCTTTTCTTCAAAACGTTCAGACGGCTTCTGTGAACTACAGCGTGTTTCATAAGTCCATCCGGGATTTAGAGGCTTGGCCGTGCAGTAGCAAACCCACATATGAGAGATAAAAGCATGCCAACGGATAGAGGAAATGTAAAAGGTTTTTCGTGACATATGCGATGGCGTAGTTACCCGTTTCTCGGCTAGGAGGCAGTGGTGTGCAAACATGGCGTTTTCAGGGGAACAGAAAGCTTTTTGTGTACTGCAATTTGCTAAAACCCAGTCAATTGTAACAGTACAACGTGGTTCTCGAACCAAGTATCTTACAGAACCACCAACGGACAAAACAGTAAGAGACGGGTATAGAAAATTCGAGGAAACTGGCTGTTTGTGTGTCGCAAAACGAACAGGTAGGCCGGGACCATCGCCTGGGACTGGCAGGATCTAGATTACAGATCTGTCACCAAAGGGGGACATATTAAACATTTGTAAGGTAGGTTCAAAACTTGGATATGTACTCTTTTCACTGACATGCTCTCATCCCCCGTGTGTGATTTAGCTCCTGAGCTACAGACCTCCAAAATCCCGGAGGGATTTATGAAACACCCTGTATATGGCCTCCTATTCAATGGATATAAAGAGGCCTTCTCGTAAGGTAAAGGGGCCGGATTGTGGAGCTGACCACTTAAATTTATCTAGTGCCGAATTTAGGAAGGAGTGGATTTATACATCTACTCCCCAGTACGCCTTCTTGACATGAACAGGGGTGATTTTACCAGATATAAAGGGAAATAAACTATGAGAGATCTTGCAAGATGTAACTTACATAAAATGAAGAACAGGGAAAATAATATTACAGATATTTTTGTTCAGTATTTGGAATGAAGGCGATCCCAATGGCCGCGCGGTCTAAGGCGTCGGTCTGCGGCCGCTCGCTTACTGGGATTGTGGGTTCGAATCCCACAAGGGGCATGGATGTCTGTCTCTTATGAGTGTTGTGTGTTGTCAGGTAGAGGTCTCTGCGACGAGCTGGCCCCTCGTCCAGAGGAGTTCTACCGAGTGTGGTGTGTCTAAAGTGTGATCGTGAATCCTCGAAAAATGAGGTGGCCTAGGCCCCCAAGGGGCTGTCGAGCCACTGAAAAAAAAAAACATTTGGAATCGAAGTACTGCAGATTAGACCTAGCATTACTATTTTAATGCCCTTTTTAGGATTGTGCTTCTTGTATCGCTCTGTCTGACTAGATCTCTCTTCAGAAATAGGTAATAACAGAGTCCTGACACAAGAACACAGGTCGCGTAACTACACAGAGTATAATTTATGAGTGGGTTGGTTTCTGCAAACAGTTGTGGCAAGCTGGAAACTTGCTGAGATACTGCAGAAACATGGCCGCCACAGCTTACGGTAACCAGTATAAGCCTAAATGAGGTACGATACCCGAATGCAAAAAAGAAGGAAGTCTTCTCCTGTAGCGTGTCTGCAGTGCTTGCTAGAGACGCATGTGAGTTGCACGAACTCAGTTATAACGTCATGAAAGGGACCGAATATTTTGTGTCGTTATAAACGAGTGTTTTTATAACCGAGTAGTGTAATGTTATGGTTAATAGTGAGGAATTAATTGATACCACAGAATATCTGACGCTATAGACGAGGTGTCACATAAACCGATGTCGTTATAACCGGGTTCTACTCTATTTTAAATTATGAAATCATGATATATGCAGCATTTGGGGTTCTGAAGCTTGCTTTCTATGGCAATGCGACATGAAAGTAGAGTTTGTTAGAAATACGTTATGGCAAAGAGGAGGCGTTGGTGCATTCCAGGTTTCTTTTATTTAAACTATATTATCCTAGAAATAATTGAGGGTACTTTAAGATTCTGTATTGAGGCCAAGTAGTTCTGCATGCGCATACCGTAGTATTTTGGTTCCATCGATTTTGAATAAAAGATTATGGACTGAAGGATTGTTTCTTTTAAGGAAAAGTCACAAAAATAGAGAAAGACTGCCTCTTAAGTAATAGTTTATGTAAATCAGAACGGAAGAGAATTTATGTTTCGGATTTTGAGCTGATGGATGAAGCTTTAAATTAGTGTGTAATTACTGTATGTTGAGCCTGCACCATCCTGTTTCATTTTATCACACTGGTACTATGCTACGAGCTGTACAAATAATGGAGATTTGCATTAAGAAATTTTGTCCATTCTCCGCTTACTTGCTGTCTATGACGTCCAAATATTCTTCCAAGTATCCTCTTCTTAATGACCCAAAAGTGATATGTAGAACATGCCCATCTCTTAATGTGCGAGACCGAATTTCATAACCGTGAAAAACAAGAGATAAAATTATAAATCCCTAAACTTCGTGTATTGTCAAAAGAAGACAGGAAGATCTCAAATTTGTTATTTAAATATAATTACAATTACTTAGCAGATTTATGTAACCTGTTCTTTTACATGGTGCAACAGCCCCTAGTTGACCAGGGCCTCCTGATATTATCGAGGCTTCACGATCATACTCAGTTAAACACATTACACTCGGTAAGACTCCTCTGGATGAGTGATCAGGCCGTCGCAGAGACCTCTACCTGACAACACACAACAATCACAAGAGACAGACATCTATGCCTCCGGCGGGTTTCGAACCCACAATTCCAGCAAACAAGCGGCCGCAGACCCACGCCTTAGATCGCGCGGCCACTGTGATCGGCATATGCAAACTGTACACTTCTAAATATTACGGCAAACAGGTGGTACACCATCCTCACAAACTTTCAGATGTGACTTAATGGTGAAAAACACTTTCTAATTGCGTGTTTTTTTATTAAATATTATTACAGGAATTACATCCCTTGCAATCCAAACATTTTCATGAAGGAGTAAAATGGGAAATTTGTGACTTTAATGCTAAGTGCTATGGTTAAATCTGTTCTTGTACACGCCTTGAAAGCGTATGTGGGAATGGAGGTACAGCTAGTCACTCTTAGCCTCGGCACTAGATGGAAGAGAATGATTGCTTCACGTTACGACCGATTTACCTCCGAGGACAGACCCCTCAGTTCTTATTGAATAATAGGACGGCTGGGGGTCAGAGCCGGTCTCGACGATTCGAAGAAGAGAAAAATCCCTTAACGCCGGTAATGTTTCTAAAAAAAATACATCTCATTTGCGTGGTTGTTACGAAATATTCCATTAGAGAAACATATTCTCGAAAGCAATTTAGGATCACTGCTGCGAGATACTCGTAATGAAGGCACAACCGCTCCTTCCCAAAGATTATTAACATAAACCAGTACATATACAAAGTGTGCTAATCAATAATCGCGTGTAATTTCTCAGAAGTTTCGCGTATGGAGGCGGGACCATATGGTTTGATCTTTTTCTGTTCTCCCACTGCTGCCAGACTCAATGATCTATGCTTTCAAACTAAAGATGCTTTCTTTTGAAATGTTCTGTTGACAGCGATATGCGGAAGAACAGTAAGAGTGCCCGGCCCTAAAGTAGGTTACATCGCCCAGAACTTTGTTGACTTCCTTCTGACCTGTTACGTCAGCACTATTCTGGAGATCGAGTGGTTAAGGCGAGGCTAGGAATCGAAACGTGGGTTGGAAATCCGCTCGGGTCATGGACTTAAACGAGTAACTTTTTGTACACTGACTTGTTAAAGCACACGTAGATGCCAAACAGTAATATAATCACACATGTAAGGTGTCATACTGCTTCTGAAAATTTAAATTTGAAAACATTTAAAACTGCTATAGTTTTAACACCCCACCAAATGTATCGTCGCCCTCGGTGGACTAGTGGTTAGCGTGCTCGCCACTGGACCCAAGGTTTGCGGGTTCGATCCCGACCGAGGGCGATGGATTTTTAAGGGTGATAAAAATCCGGAGCACCACTTCCTTCGGAGGGGAAGTAAAGCAGTCGGTCCCATGTCGTAGATTTACGGCATGTCAAAGAACCTTACGGGCATGAATAGAAATGTTTCGTAAGCAAAATTCAGCGGCCATTTCTCACCCAAGTCTCCTGACTGCCTGCCAGATGGCTCTGGCAGTCACGTCAGGATTGAGTAGAACTTGTGCGGTCAGTGGGCTTGTCACTCACTACATCAACGCACATGACCATAGAAACCTCCGAAAGGAGGGCCCTATGCTCCGCGTTGGAGCGACAGGAACAGACAACAACAACCAACAACAACAACAACAACCAAATGTATCCATACTTTGATGTAGTAGTAGGGCTTGTGTGATCAAATGATCTCGAGAGCTCTGCCGGCGATAGCGTAGCTACTGGCAGGTTTCATTTGCCGGACACGTCAAGGGTGATGACCCAGACTAAAGGTAATAACCTGGTCCTCTAGATTGGGGGTTGGTTGTGGGGATAGCGACCCTACTCTGTAAAACCAACCAAATATCAAGAAACCTGAAGAAAAGGTAAACAAGGTGGATCTTCCAGCAAGAACCAGGCGAGGAAAAAGGAAAGCAGAAAATGGATGTTAGAGGCTGGAGAAAAATAGCTAGGGGTACAGACGCCTGGAAATTGATCCTGAAGGAGGCGAGGGTCACGCATGGACCGCCAGTGGAGACGAAGAAAGGTTTTAACGGCCTGTAGAATCAAGCATAAAAATTTGTGTGTCAGAAATATTCCTTATATTAAAAGCAGCAGAGTTAACTTTGAGGAGTTTTCACTGGCTCAAACGGTCAAAAGCTCGCCCAATTTCATAGAAACATAAGGGTTCATAGGGAGACGGAAAGTAGGTAGCTGTAGTGGCGAGGCTACCGACTGGACGAACCGGGTTGGAGTCCCTGCATGTGATGTCATTCTTCTCTACTCCAAAACGTCCATACTGGCTCTAGGGCCCACACAGTCTCCTATTCGTAAGATGTCGGGGTTCATACCGTACGTAATGCGGGAGGGGCTTGAAATTCACTACTTAACTTTATCTAATGGCGGCGTTAAAAATGGGTGTAGCTATACTTATACTCCCCCTGTAGGTCTTTACGGCGTGGAGAGGAACACCTTATAATTATTTATAAAGAGTCCACTACTGTGTTTACAAGAGCCTGCCACTGGACTCTACCCTGTGCTATTAGAAACCAAATGTGTTCCAACTTTCAAATAAAATACCTTGAAAGCTTTTAAAATATGTTGCAGGAAGGACTGTGAAGATCAGTGGACCAATAGGGTGAAAGATAAAGTAAAATAAAACCAAGAAAGGCTAAATGTATTGTCACGTCTTTCGTAAGAACTGCCTTCTAAAACATGTTAAAGAAGGAATGGCATAAGGGCCGAGAAGGCGAGGAAAACCCAAGCTTCTACTGGGTAACCTTAAGGAAAAGAGACTATGCAGGCAACTGAAGGAGGAGGCATAGATCGTACTTGTGGGGATCTCACTTTGGAGGAGGCTATGGACCTATCGTTGAGACAGACTACGTAATATATAATTGAGTTTGTGTATACGTACTTGTCAACGTTGCGAATGTATACAGGTTTATTAGGTATATTCATTTATTCGTTTGTTCCGTAGTCTGTCTTACGACAGGTCCATAACCACTTTTAAAGCGAGTTCTCCATAAAGTACGATCTAGTGCTTCTCTTTTAATCTGTAGTATCCTCTTGTTTCTTTAAGGTCATCCAGTAGATGCTTACGTCTTCTCCCTCGTCTTCCCGTCACATCTATCCTTCCCTCTAACTTTCCTTCAATCACGTATTTTAGAAGGCAGTTTCTACGCAAGATGTGACCAATCCAGTTAGCCTTTCTTCTTTTTATTGTATGTATGATATTCCTCTCCTCCTTGACTCTTTGTAAAACTTCTTCATTTCTCACACGATCGGTCCAACTGATCTTCTCCATTCTTCTCCAGACCACATTTCAAAATTTTCAGGTATTTCTGAACTACTTTCCCAAGTGTCCACGTTTCAGCACCATACAAAGCTACGCTCCAAATGTAGCTTTTACTAGTTACTTCCTTAAATTTAAGTCCAGTTTGCTGGTGAAAAGAGCCTTTTTCTCGTTGTTTGCTGCTTTTGCTCTGGCAATCCTGGATTTAATTTCACGTGTACATCTTGCATCATTTGTTATCATGTTAAGAAAATAGTTGAAATATTTCCAATTTCCCAGTTGTTTTTGATCTGTCATAATCTGTATTGGGATGGTTGCCTTGAGATTCTCATTACCTTAGTTTTTTCCACATTCATTTCCGTTCCATACTGTCTTCCAATTTCAATTAGTCTATCAACCATGCCCTGTAGCACCGTTTCTTCCCTAGCCAGTAGCACAAGGTCATCTGCATATTTCAAAATGCGAATTACTTGTCCTCCTATTTTGAAATCTCCAAACCCTTCAAGAACTTTCTTGATAAGTTATTTCCTGTACAAGTAGAACAGAATCGGAGACAAACAGCATCCTTGTCTAACTCCTCTTCCAGCCTTCACACTTCCCTCCTCTTGGTCCATTTTATTGTAACGCTCTGATCCATGTACAATTTGCTGATTACCATTCTTTCGAACCAGTCTATCCCAGTTCCCTTTCGATCTGCATTAATTTGGTCCAGTTGACACGGTCAAATGCCCTCTACCAGTCTGTGAAACGATCACACAATTCTTCGTCTATGTCCAAAGTTATTAGGTGTATATGGAAAGCTAATGCCAACAGTGAGTAAGGAAGATAAGAGGGTGGAGTTTGCAGATTCCTCGAAAACGTTTGTAAGTATCTACCAGAATCTACGGCGTCAGAGCACAAAATACTTTATGTTCGTTTCATTTAGCGCTGTGAAAACAACAAAACTTGTAACTTCCTCCCCTACCCAAAAAGAATAATTCATTCGTTATTTGATTCCTACTCTGTATTCCGGGTCTGTAGTTATTTGACTTTCATATCTGCAAAGATTTCAAATATGCACAAGGAATGTGTTCTCCATTTCACGGGTTCAGCCAGCCGGTTGCGTGTAAACAAACGGGCCGGAACTACCTGGATTATCTAGTCACTCCCCAAGTTAGTTTGGCGTTATGGACTCTGATGGTGTGACCTTTTACCACTGCACTTGTGTGTTAGTTTCCCGTCCTTGTCTACATTATCACATTAGTCTGTCTATGGAGCCGTAACGACCGCTACGAACAGACAATGAAGACCCACGCGATGACGCAGAGGCGGATCGTCAGGCAAATGAAAGAGATTCACAGCCTTCGCAAGGAAACGTTCCACTTCGTTAGCGCACATGTAGGAACTTATTTAAAGAAAGGATCACTAATCGGAAGTGTTTACAAAGCAATCGCGACAAGGTATAAGAGAATCTCGAAGTCAACTGCTGCGAATTATGTCTTCCATGATCATTTCGAATTTCCCTAGGACGGTGTTTCTTATATTTTTCTGTCAGAAGTATAGCTTTGTAAGAGGATTACGATGGCGTAGTTGGTGTAGCTACTAGCTATGGGCTGGATGGTCAACAAATCGAATCCCGATAGGGGCGAAATTTTCCGCACCCGTCAAGACCATCCTCCCATACACTGGGTACGGGGTCATTCCCGGGGGTAAAACGGCTGGGGCGTAGTGATGACCACCCAACCCCATCTAGCGCCGAGGTTAAAGCAAGAGTAGTGATATACCTTTATTACCCTCTGTGCCTTCCCAACTTCATAAAAATGGTAGCAGATGTACAGCATATCTAACCAACGGCGACTTACCAGAGGTTGGAGGGCGGCTTTCGATTCACTGCCGTCTTCGCCACCGCGGTTCATATCGGGTGCGGTACAACTGCGCTACATGCCGGAAAGTTGCGGGTTCGATTCCCTATTGTGCCATTGGATATTTTCATTGACTTAATCCTTCCGGCCGCACTATGGCCCTGGGGTCGGCTCAGCCTCTAACAGAAATGAGTACCAGGTATATTTCCTGGGGGTAAAGGTGCCGGTGCGTAGAGCTGACAACCTTACCACCTTCATGTGCCGATTGTCTAGAAATCTGGGAGCCTCAACCTCCTGGAACCCATAGGGGTCTGTCCAGGCCTGTAATGGGATTGCTTTACCTCTTTTTTACAGCAATAAAATACCATCAATATATCAAAGAAATTCCTACGAAGTGATAGAAACCCGAAGAATTATTGGGCTTCCAGTTCTGTACTGCTTTATAGTAGCTGCCTGCTGTCACACGTAAAGGAGAGTGGAGGATTTAGAAGTGAAACACTTCGAATAATTTCTATTATTTGTAGATGTGCGCGATTAAGATGGCTATTAATTTATTAAGTTACATAATAACTGTAACTGTCTGGCTGATGAAATAAAGACGGTGTGGAAGACCTCGACACACACACTAATAAAGAATTGACGTAATCCGGGGATTTATCTCTTCCATCTCAGAAGTCATCAAATGGACTGTCCATAGGAAATTCAAATTACTCCGGAATTTTCATAGCCGATTTTACAAAGACCCTTTTCAATGCATCTTCTTTTAGTTCTTTAAGATTGTGCGACTATTTGCATATATGTCCTGCAGTATTTACGTCATCCAAATTAGGGATAGGCTATCCCGAAAATATTTTCTTGTTCTTGCCTTTCTTAGAATGATTAGAAAATTCCGTAGCAGTAACTTAAGATACGATACAACAGATCTCTTCCATAATCTTCCTAATTCATGGCTGACACACTTCAGCTGAAGCTACGTAATATATGCAGTCAATAAGTCTGAATAAACAAGTTTTTGAAAGGCAATGTACGTATAAACGTAACATTGAGGGTCATTCGCCTAAAACTCTTTGCCTTGGTAAAGCAATAAGTATTACATATTCTGAGTGTGTGTCTGTAGTCCTAGTTATTCAGCTCGCAATGCGCATGCGCCGTATTATGTGGTCATTTGTGGTCTCTCTATCTGTACCATATTTTTCCACATTATCTCATAAACTGCACTATTTTTGGAAAAAAGTTATTGGAAGTAAAATATATTTTTTGATTTTCTCTACAACTTTATTCTGAAAAATTTCTCATTCTGTAAATAACTGAGAGAGATAGTATCGTAAACTTACATAGGTCTTCATGTAAAGTACCCATTATTCCTGTCAGATTTAAATGAAATTTGAATTTCCTGTACAGATTTTCAAAAAATATTAAAATTTCAAATTTGATGAAAATCCTTCTAGTGGGAGCCGAGTTGTTCCATGCGGACAGACAGACAGACATGGCGAAGCTAACAGTCTCTTTTCGCAATTTTGCGAAAGCGTCTAAAAAATCAGCCTTATAGCCAGCTGAGAAAGGATCAATAGATAAGGTTTGGAAACGTGTTAGGAAGAAGTAACACGTGATAGCTTGTGTTGACTCCGAAGAACCGCTGGTTTAATTTCGCAGGCAATTCCTCTTCGACCTTTTGGTGGAAGGGCGACACTGATCCCTACGGAACTTGCGTGTCTCCTCTAGCAACGCTGTTCCATCTGTTGGCTTATCACGGCGAGCCTTTTGCTTTCATGGAGCAGTGATCAGTCCAGGGTCGATTCTGTCAGGGAATGCCTCGGGGAAGGATGGCGGGTGCAGATACAACCCCCGGCATTTACCCGTGGGGATTGACAGAAGCCACGATAAACCTCAGGATAACCGACGTCTGAACTCGATCCAGGGATCAACAGAATTAGCTTGAAAATATGAGGTGTTGACTTACTGGTGTCTGTTGCTTCTCAAATCGTGAAGGCATTCTCTTCAGTAAGTGATCCTTCTCACTCTATTTAAATCAGTTTACAGTCTAACTCGTTTATGACGTCATGAAAGAGACTATATATTCTGTGTCGTTATAAACGAGTATTATGCTAACCTATGAGTGCAATGTTATGGTCAATTATACAATACCCACGATTTCTTAGAATTGAATAAAACTTCCGGTTACTAAAATTCCACTCCTTTAACAATTGATCTTAACCCCTCGTGTCCCTACGTGATAAAACTCTGTTTGCAATAGAAAGTTGTATAATCGTCTTCTGGTTCAGTGGTGCTCAGGTCCCATTCTGTATCTAAAATACATCAAATTTATATGTCGATAAATTTCTTCTAATTTCACACTCCATATTTACAAATTTCATGTACATCTTATAATAACTACTGTAGGTTTACAGTGTTGAACTTTAAAGTAAATTATTGAATGCTGAAAATGTGTTTATTTTAGGATAAATTTACTGGCTGCACGAAACATATATCAAATTAATAACCGCAAGGCTGCTATATTCGGAGATAGAAAGCGGTGATTATTACTCAACTGGGAGACGGAAGGACACAAGATCAGGGAGGTAAAATCAGGTCACACAGAGGCCAAGGCGAGCAAGACACCCAGCTCTCAGCCCACTTACAATAAAGCCTCCCAAACCATCTTCTTATGCGCGATGGCAATTCACGGCTCCGTTGTTCACCTTGACATGCGCTGGCAGCCATCTTTGTTCCGGTGACTCATAGAGGCAAGGTCGTCTGCATGGAGAGGAATTCATAGCAATTGCTCTGTCTGTTAGGCACCGGCCGGAACCTGTTGTCAGATGCTGATGACTCACGAGTATATATAGCCAACGGTCACGCTTCGAGAGGTGTCCGTCTTTATCTACAGCCCGCACTTAAAAAGGAAACAGCGTTTGAAAGCAGTCGTCAGAGACGGTAGGTTGTCTTAACTTGTAGGTCATGAGTGTCTCTCTCTCTCTCTTTCCGTCCTGTAACCTTCACCAGATGGAACCACCATACTGGTTCTTCATACTGTCAGCCATGCGGAACTGACATGTAAACAGTCTTTGTGTTTGCATTCATGTTTCAGCCTCGGGAAAAATTGACGCAAAGTCGAAAGTGAAACGGCCTAGTTCCTGATACATTGGCAGACGAATGCCGATATGCCTATGGGTGTGATTTGAAAGCGAAGTAGCGTATTCTTTTGTTCTGCAAACAAAGATGTTTATTGTGTGGGCAGATATAACTGTCTTTGGCTCGTAGCCAACATAACAACTTTACATAAGGCTGATGGGGTTTCATGCAGTTAGCTGAGTCTTAAACAGGCTGTAACGCGCTGAAAGAAGTTGGTAGGACTGCTTCTGGGGACGAGTTCTGTCGCCAGAATGACACTGGATGCCATCTTTGGGGTCTGACAGGACAGAGTTCTTTCGTCAGCACCATATGAGCGACCTGCGTGTCAGTCTGTCTGGTTACTGATTCAACATTTATTAGTTTTGGGGGATTTCGCAGCGGTATAGTTGAGGTCTGCCGTCCCAGTGGCCGCGCGGTCTAAGGCGTGGGTCTACGGCCGCTCGCTTGCTGGGATTGTGGGTTCGAATCCCGCCGGCGGCATGGATGTCTGTCTCTTGTGAGTGTTGTGTGTTGTCAGGTAGAGGTCTCTGCGACGGGCTGGTCCCTCGTCCAAGGAGTCCTAGGCCCCACGGGTCTGTCGAGCCATTGAAAGAAAAAGATGAGGCCTCCATTCTTCTGAGATGTGACTCTGCGTAAATGGGTAATTGGTTCTAGACGTTTCGGGACAAGTTAGTGTGATATCATCTTCAAGATTCACACTTTGAGACCACTATGTCGTCTCGAACAAATTACCAACTGACACGAAGCAATATCTGAGAAGAATGAGGCCTGATTCAGAATTTTTGTTTCTTAGCTCATTTTAACACTTCAAGTATTGAATTAGCTCTATAGTTAGTGTATGGTAGTGGTTGAGCATAATGAATTAAGAATGGTTTATGATGAAGTAATTCTGACCTAATTTAATATTAAATTTTCATGGCAAATCATTTGAAAGTCTCCATGGCTTGAGGCACACGGTTTCATCGACTCGACCGCTATAACGTCAAATTGCCACAGACCTCGCTGATATACTAGACAATATCCGTCGTCTCAACTTCTCCTTCTTCCTTTTCTCTTCAAGATGGAGACAGAACCAGTTTTCGAAACACTGTGGTTTATTTAGGCCTAACACAACTGACAAAATTCAAAATATGGGTCACGTCTATTAAAATGTACCATTGTCGGAATTTAAACTTGAATCACTTGACGAATTTTCGTCATGAACCAATAACCTTTCAAAACTGGAGCCCTGGCCAGTCAGAATAATTTTTATTCTGTCAACTGAGTTAACATAACGACTGCGTGAAGTTGTAATTTGAGCGCAACACTGACGTAAATCATTGTTTAACATCGTGAATTTGTAATTTGAGCGCAACACTGAACGTAAATCATTGGTTAACATCGTGAAGTTGTAATTTGACGCAACACTGACGTAAATCATTGGTTAACATCGTGAAGTTGTAATTTGAGCTCAATAGACGTAATCATTGTTAACATGTGAAGTTGTAATTTGAGCGCAACACTGACGTAAATCATTGTTACATCGTGAAGTTTAATTTGAGCGCACACTGACGTAAATCATTGTTACTTCGTGAAGTTGTAATTTGAGTCAACACTGACGTAAATCATTGGTTAAATCATGAAGTTGTAATTTGAGCGCAACACTGACGTAAATCATTAGTTAACATCGTGAAGTTGTAATTTGAGTCAACACTGACGTAAATCATTGGTTACATCGTGAAGTTGTAATTGAGCGCACACTGACGTAAATCATTGGTTAACATCGTGAAGTTGTAATTTGAGCGCAACACTGACGTAAATCATTGGTTAACATCGTGACGTTGTAATTTGAGCGCAACACTGACGTAAATCATTGGTTACTTCGTGAAGTTGTAATTTTAGCTCAAAACTGACGTAAATCATGGTTAACATCGTGAAGTTGTAATTTGAGCTCAACACTGACGTAAATAATTGGTTAACATCGTGAAGTTGTAATTTGAGCGCAACACTGACGTAATATTGTTAACATCGTGACGTTGTATTTGAGCGCAACACTGACGTAAATCATTGTTAACATCGTGACGTTGTAATGAGCGCAACACTGACGTAATCATTGGTTAACATCGTGAAGTTGTAATTTGAGCTCAACACTGACGTAAATCGTTTGTTAACATCGTGAAGTTTTGTATGATGACAGATCTTTGAAAAATACGAACATTCTTAAGTTACTTTCCAGGAATATGTAAAGGATGATGAGTGAGCAAAATACACTGGTCCATCGACTACAACCTATGTATCGCATTAAACTGAGTTGTTAATTTTATATATTTCCATATTGATTTGAAAGGCATTTACAATTGCAGAAATTACAATGAGTTTGCGTAGAGGGGTGCCATGGATGACATCTTCCACATATCTCTCAAGCTTTCCGTTTCTCTTCCATATTTTCTCACCTTCCCTCTCCAGTCGTCTAAAGCATTTTGTTGCTATGAATTTTGGAAGCGACTAGAGATTTGGGCTTTTTGACTTTCGATAGGAGGAGCTAGAAGCAAACATAATTGTATGCATGTAGAGCAACGCTAAGACGTCGCCATTCCTACAGACTTCTTTATTTGGCCTCAGTATAGAAGCTTAATAATTCGGAACCCTAGGATGCACAGCGTTCGTTGGCTAGTTCTTTTACTAGTCTGCCTGTTCTCACTCGCTTTTCTTACACAATTTCCATCTTTCTTTTCAGTCTTCGTGGTAGTACTGACGATCATGTGTGTAGTAACTGCACTCTGCCACTTGACTGTGTTACTGAAAATACTAGGTAAATTAGAGTTTTAAATAGAGTGACTGGCAGTAACAGAAATATACAAAATCATCTACGATATTAAGGGATATTAACATGTAAACCCAGAGTTCGCTGAATCCAAAACCAATTTATTTATGGTTTATTTCGTAACAAAGTTGGTAACCCTGTAGTTTTGGTTGTTTGGATAATAACAAATTGAAATTGGCACAGAAAGGCCACGTAATAGAATTTTTTAGAGCTTAGGACAAAAGATCTTCTGATGTTAAATACCATTTAAAAGCTCTTAAAATTCTGAAGGACACAGGACGTTCATAAAATTTTTGTAGTCTGTAATACATCAACAACTAACTGCACGGATTTAAGGAGATGTGAAGTAAGGCATAAGGGTTATAGAAATGTCAAAAACTTCCTTTCAAATTTATACCCACATACAGTTATTACATCAGTCTTCCCAGAAAATTTCAAGTTCGTATCACACAAATTCAGTGAAACTGTGAAGCAAATTGCCCTTTAACGGCTATAACCTACAAAATTTAATGAATGTAAGGACTACCTATGGAGCCTGAAGAGACTTAAATCTTCAAATTTTTCCTTTGATGCGTCAAGTTGCTCCATATTATTAACACATAGAAGTAACAAAGACGCATGACACTATGTGAAAACCTACATGCAGCACTTTCGAATTTGGATTCACGTGTTATGATTTATTTGCAGTAAGATTTATATGATTAATTTTTTCCCACCCCCCCCCCCCCTTGTAGAAAATGGGGGGAGTTCAATGCTACTATCATCAGTATTGAGGATCCGAAAGAGTTGTATGGCAGTTCTACGGGGTCGTGGGGAACAGGTGTTGATAGACTGACGTATGTTTGACATTTTTATCGTCTCGTTTGTGCTTAACTCACATTTCGAATGCTGGATCTGCTTCCCTCATCAGGTAAAATTATGAAATTTACTAGTCCGTGTGTAGAAAATGACTCCATCTGATGGAACTGATACACTATCTTTCATTCACTTACTTGATAAGGCACGCAGATCTAGCTCTTGAAACACTCTATTTTCAACCCAAACAGACTGGAAGATGTGTAGAATATGTGTCAGTTTATTGGTATGGCCAGCTGTTCTTGCTATAAATTTCGGCGAATTAAACGCATTAAGTATTGCTTTCTGCAACAGAACTCTAATTATAGAATCTCAAATTAAACTTAATTCTCGCTTGGCTCTGGTTTATCCTAGATTATTCTTACTTTTGTCCGTTTTAAGATCGGTCTGCTGATTACAAATAGACACAGTCGCACGCGATCCGTCCGCCCACGTCAAACGAGCTCCTGTAATTCTGGCCGCCTGTGTACAGGGGCGTGACATGAAACGCAATAGTCTAAGTTTATCGCCGCAAAGTCCAGCACTGTCACGTGTTCTGTATCAGGTCACAGTGTGTGAGGAGAATTTATCTGCGAGTTTTTAATGAATGTGTGAATGAAAGAATGAAAAAATATGTAAACGTGTAAAAAAATATATAAACTTGCCTATACAACTCATTTACTATTGTAAATAATGTAAATTAGAGAAGACTATGATGAGTTGAAAATGTAGACAGAAAGGACAGAGGGAATTCTTAGCAAGATTCTGGATAATGATCACGTATAAGATGGACAAAATTAAGAGAATATATTATGATGGAATGTAGGGACAAATTTTGTTTTGGTTTTGTGAATTTTGAACTTGCAAGCTCCATTTATGTATAGTTAATTTCTTTAAATATGTATAAAGGTATAAGTCATCGATGATGCCACAAAGTCAGCAAGCTCCTGACTGCAAAACATATGACAGAATTTTACTTCTGAACACGTGCTTGGATTTATGTCCTGGTTCACGTCAACTGTTGGGGCCATATAGCTGTGTATCAAATTGGAATGGAGGGATATTTTCGGAGGGAAAGTGAAGCTGATCACTTAATATCATCTGTACAAAAATTAAGACGACATCAACTTTATCCTTACGTCTCTTGTAAGTTATTTATTCCAACATTGTGTCTGGACAGAGTGACTTCAACATGTCATCTTCCGATTAACTGATTCAGTTTGTACTCTTTTGTTTTGGACAGCGTGGGATTTTGGAAGCTACATTTGTAGGCAAAGACCTTGGCAAATCATCCCTTTACTAGAACGGCTAATATCAAAATGTTTTCACGATATAATAACGAAGTACTCGGAGACAGATCTATCTAAGTGTCACTTTTTCCATTACAAATCCCACGTACTCTGGCCTATGATCAGACCCGAGGCTTTGCGATGAAAGTTCGACAGATGTACATAGACTAGAACCAAAATTTTGACATTATATCTATGAATGTCAATGAATGATTTTGGAAATGAGTAATTCATAGATGAAATACCCAAATTTTTGGTCCTTAAATGTTAAGGGTAAAGAGCACATGGGAGTCCTAGGCCTGGATGGAAGGATGACTTTACAAGCTAGAAAAATGTGCGTAGGACGGAACATTTCTGGTGCTGTCGTTCTGTTCTTTTTTCTATAACATGCTCAGTTGAACCCGGTTATAACGACATCGGTTTATGCGACACTTCGTCTACAACGTCAGATATTCTGTGGTACCAATTAATTCCTCACTGTTACACATAACATTATACTCCTCGGTTATAACAACACTCGTTTATAACGACACAAAATATTTAGCCCCTTTCATGACGTTATAACAGAGTCCGACTCTATTCTCATCTTAGCAATAGTTTACCCTGCTCCGCTCAGCAGATTTAGAGTAGTTCATGCTCGATTTTGTGTTCAGATCCTAACCGTTTCTTCAGCTTTATCTCGTACCTCACATAAAACAGAGTCTGCTTTATTTTGTGTGTTCAGATCCTAACCGTTTCTTCAGCTTTATCTCGTACCTCACATAAAACAGAGTCTGCTTTATATTTTGTGTTCAGATCCTAACCGTTTCTTCAGCTTTATCTCGTACCTCACATAAAACAGAGTCTGCTTTATATTTTGTGTTCAGATCCTAACCGTTTCTTCAGCTTTATCTCGTACCTCACATAAAACAGAGTCTGCTTTATATTTTGTGTTCAGATCCTAACCGTTTCTTCAGCTTTATCTCGTACCTCACATAAAACAGAGTCTGCTTTATATTTTGTGTTCAGATCCTAACCGTTTCTTCAGCTTTATCTCGTACCTCACATAAAACAGAGTCTGCTTTATATTTGTGTTCAGATCCTAACCGTTTCTTCAGCTTTATCTCGTACCTCACATAAAACAGAGTCTGCTTTATATTTTGTGTTCAGATCCTAACCGTTTCTTCAGCTTTATCTCGTACCTCACATAAAACAGAGTCTGCTTTATATTTTGTGTTCAGATCCTAACCGTTTCTTCAGCTTTATCTCGTACCTCACATAAAACAGAGTCTGCCTTATATTTTGTGTTCAGATCCTAACCGTTTCTTCAGCTTTATCTCGTACCTCACATAAAACAGAGTCTGCTTTATATTTTGTGTTCAGATCCTAACCGTTTCTTCAGCTTTATCTCGTACCTCACATAAAACAGAGTCTGCTTTATATTTTGTGTTCAGATCCTAACCGTTTCTTCAGCTTTATCTCGTACCTCACATAAAACAGAGTCTGCCTTATATTTTGTGTTCAGATCCTAACCGTTTCTTCAGCTTTATCTCGTACCTCACATAAAACAGAGTCTGCTTTATATTTTATGTTCAGATCGTCAACTTTTCCTTCGGCCTTAGCTCGTAACTCAACAGACTTAAAAGTTGATCTTGCTCGATTTTATAATCAGATCGTTAAGTGTTCCTTCATTTTTATCTCGTTTCTCACAGAAAACATAATCTTTCTTAGATCGGCTCAGATCGGCAAATTTTCCTTCGCCTTAACTCGTACCTCGCAGACAACACAGTCTCTCTCTATTATACGTAAAAATCACACAAATTTACGTAAGTCTTTATGTAAATTTCCTCTTATTTTTTTCCGATTTTAAACTAACTTGAAGTTTATCGCCAGAGTTGAGTAAATTGTACAGTATTACGTAACATGCAAACTCGTCCAATGAGAGCCGAGTTTTTCCACTCGGACAGGCGGACAGACAGACATGACGAAGTTAATATTCGCTTTTCACGATTTTTTTGGTGAAGACGCCTAAAAGGTACTCATGAAAACCTAAGGAAACTATTAGTTAAGCAAAAAATGCTGCAGCTCCAAAATTTATTTCAAAATTATAGAACTATTTTCATCTCGTGATTCTAAGTGGAAGTTTCGGAAGCCAGAGAAGAAACTCTCACAGAAGTATATAACAATAGTTGCACATTTATAAATAAAACTACTTTTATTAAATCTACTTTCAGAAGTTGCAGCGACCGACAAGAATAACACAGCGAGAAAATATTAAAAGGTGAAAGAATATAAATTTGTAAGCTTGCGCACAAAGAGATGAAAGTCTTGAACTGGCAGCAAATTACTAGAAAATTATGTGCCCTAGTTTTGAACTTTACGTGCAGTTTATAACTTGAACATTCGAACTGAACGAAACGAGGAGCAGCAAAATGAAGACGGAGAGACCGACGTGGAATGATGCAGAACAAGAGCGAAGAAGCGTGACGTTTCTAATTAAAAAGAACACAAAACTCCTACTTTTATCAGAACTTGTCTGTGCAAAGTGCGGTTTCAACCCGTTTCTTGATTTGTTCAGTTTTCTTAAGGAAGATAAGTATATTTGGTCTGTCCGAAATCGGTTAATTAGAATTTCATTGCCTTTGGAACAGCTAGACATTAAACCAGCTAAAGAAAGTGAAACAATTGAGAATACTATGCGAAGGGATACGCGGTGGCGCAGTTGGTTGAGGCACTGCGCTACAAGCCGGAACGTCGCTGGTTCTATTCCCGATGGTGTCACTGAAATTTTCATTGACATAATTGTTTCGGTAGCACTATGGCCCAGGGGTCGACTCAGCCTCTAACAGGTAAAGGCGGCCGGTGCGTAGGGATGACAACCTTAGCACATTCATGTGCCGATTGTCTAGAAATCTGGGAGCCTCAACCTCCTGGAACCCTAGAGGCCTGTAATGGGATTGCTTTACCTTTACGCGAAGGGATAACATTTTAGAAAGGACCTGAAGTTTTAATAAACCTATCTTGTTTCAACTTGGAGAATAGAAACTCAAGTATTGCTGTTCGTTATGTTCCTTTCCATGGGTAGGAAGAAAATCCAAAGAAAACAGCGACTGAAGCACTGGAGGAGAGAATATCAATGGGTAAAAACTTAACTGTGTACCAAGAATTGAGCAATTTGTACAATTGACTCAAGGAACTGTAAAAACGTAGGAACAAGTTAAACAATCAAGCTAGCATTATCAACGGCAGGAAGTCATCTCCCCAAATGTTTTGCGGGGATGTACACCCTCCCAATTACTCCCATCTCAGCAGATACGTAGAACCCGCTGTAAGAATCGATGTCTCAATTAAAAGAAAGATGAACTGCTGTGTCAGGACTGATAGTGTATTTGTTTGAGGGTCGATAACCTATCTGTTCCAGACAACACAGAGCCTTATTAATTACGACGGCAGGCAGATGTATGGGGGAGTGAAAATATAGCTCCACGCATTCTTAAACTCTGCTCTAGATGGAGTCATGTACTTTTGATTTATGACCCTGCCACATTACTCCCACCCCTTAGGATACAAGTCTGGGTGGACCCCTCAGCGTGTGTGGATGTGATGGTGGAGGTGGGTGAATGCGTAGGTGGAGGGTAGGTGTACATGTAAATGAACATATGTAGCTAATTATACGTGAATAAATATGTGGCTCATTAATAATGTGAGAAACAAATCGACACACATTTGAAACAAGTAATTAGAAACACTGTTGAATTTATATAAAATAATGGAGATACCGACGCTCTATATGGGTGTCATAACTGGACTTTAATAAAAGAACATACGAGAAGAACTGAGAGGGTGAAGATGACATTTTATAGGCAGTTGCAGGATGTAGGAAATATGGACATTCAACTAAAGAAGAAATGGGAGATGAATGAAAAATAATAATTAAAATAAAATTATTGTAATTGTAATTGTAAGGGGGGGGGGGTAGTGGTTATGCTGCATGGCATAGCAGGACGGGATTAAAAATAAGTATGAATGATAAATTCGACTTCTAAGCAGAGACACTTTAAATATGGTGGAGTAAAACGGAAGGAAGTGGAGCTAAACGGGGATTGTTTAAAGATCTATAGTTACGAAAATATAAAAATAATGTAATGGATTCATCTTCCATTAAAATTTTACATCTGTTGAAAATTCTGATACCTGCATAGAATTTACTTTTTTGAAAACAAGATATGTTGGCATTTGGTCTATGCAGGTGGTGCTTATTGCTGGTGTCTATACTGTGTATAGATGAATTTTTTTGAAAATGTTAAAAAATGCAGAGAAAGAAGCACTTTAAATACCTCCTGAGTCCGATTCGAACCCACGATCCTAGTTTTAGAGCGACAGAACGAAGTACAAGCCATAGATACAGCGGTAATCGTTACCAGAAAAATAATTATGGTTTTATTAAGTACAACGACAAGCGAGCCCTAAGTAGGCGCATTGAAATTCCGTCACTAGCAGCAGCAGTGCTGGTACACTACCGTGGCAGAACGAAAACAACGTTTGATAGACTGCAATAGACTGGCACTGGGCGAGTGTTGGCATATGCAAACAAGGCTATGACACGGTAAGTGCTGTATTAATGAAGCGTGTTGATGTACAGGGCATGCAGGGCGGATAAGATCTGCCTGTGGGCTATGAGGGTGGCAGGGCTTCTCAGGCGCTACACCACGGACGTCCTTTGTTAATTATAAGATAAGGCACCAATTGAGTAATTATGCACAGTTTTACAGCACTCTTCGTTAGTTAGGAACTAAACAATTGGATTAAGTAATTAACTAACCAAGTACGTAGACAAAGTAAAAAACTAAGCAACAGCCAGACTACCTGAGATTTGAGGCTCTCTAAGCGGGAAGTGCGAATATAACGGGTTTTGATGCGTGAAAGTATGCATTGTGGTAGATTGGTACTGACGTTTCGTAACAGTCTGCTGTCTCCATCTTCCGACTTCATCTTGGAAACATGAGTTTTTCAGAATTTTGGTAATCATTCACCATAATACTCTGCGTCACATCCACTTACCTACACATCCACACACCCCCATCCATCCATCCATCCTTCCATCCATCCACCTACCTACTTACCTACCTACCTATCTATCATATCTATCTATCTATTTATCTATATTTATCTATTCATCTATCTATCTATCTATATTTATCTATATCTATCTTTCTATCTATCTATCTATCTATCTATCTATCTATCTATATCTATCTATCTGTCTATCTATCTATGTATCTATCTATCTATCTATCTATTATTATCCATCTATCTATCTATCTATCTATCTATCTATCTATCTGTCTATCTATCTATCTGTCTATCTATCTATCTAGCTATATTTATTTATCTATCTATCTATCTATCTATATATCTATCTCTCTATCTATCTACTTATCTATCTATCTATCTATCTATATTTATCTATCTATCTTTCTATGTATGTATCTATCTATCTATCTATCTATCTATATGTATATCTCTATTAATATACCAATCCATCCATTCATGAGGAGAGAGACTAACACATGACGACGTACATTAAGGAAGGTAAGGAAACAATAAACTTAACGATTACTTCACTTGTATAAACACCAACGAAATTACGAACGTTCACTCCTCGAGACACATCAATCATCCTTTGCACGTCACAGCAGAAGATAGGCCTAAGCGTCTTCCTTGACTTTGTTAAATTAAAAGGCTGCAGGATATGAATGCTTTCTACAAGTAGTATGGATATTCTATGCTCTGGATGTATGGATAGCTTGAGAAATGCGCTTGACTAAATATGGCCACATAATAAATGTAATGTATCTGATACGGCAGTTAGAGGGCAGGCTGTGGGATTGCCACGTCAGAGCCATGTTCGTGTCGCGGCTATAGAAATGTTACTGCAGAGTGCCCCAAGATAAACAGCAAAAACATAAGGATCTCAGAATTTTACATTAAATCAGCTAACATCAAGAGACTCAAGTATTTGAATTTCTTTCCTTTCACGTTCAAGGACCTCGAAAAAGTAGAAGACAAATACATTCGCATCAAAAACGTCAACAGACTTAGGAAGGGAACTTAGTACCAACATGAAGCAAGTCCAGCGTTCTAAGCTTTAAATAATAACACTGTAGGACTCGAATTTTGTCAAAACTGCCGCCTTCTACAAGGCTCGTACATTTGCAGAGCCTGCAAAACATGGAAGCGTATTTGAAGCACTGGCTCGTAAGTTAACAGTTGCTTAGTTGGTCGAGAAATCCCCGCGTCTTGTAGAAACTTAAGGCTCATTGCTATGTTTATAAAAGCCAGCCATTTCACTCTGACTTGAGACACTTACACCCAGACCACAGCCTCAATCCGTCACTGCATCACACACAAACGACAGCAGTCAGCCGTCACTGCATCACATACACACGACAGCAGTCAGCCGTCACTGCATCACACACACACGACAGCAGTCAGCCGTCACTGCATCACACACACAAGACAGCAGTCAGCCGTCACTGCATCACACACACACGACAACAGTCAGCCGTCACTGCATCACACACACACACGACAACAGTCAGCCGTCACTGCATCACACACACACGACAGCAGTCAGCCGTCACTGCATCACACCACACACGACAACAGTCAGCCGTCACTGCATCACACACACAACACACGACAGCAGTCAGCCGTCACTGCATCACACACACACGACAGCAGTCAGCCGTCACTGCATCACACACACACAGACAGCAGTCGAGCCGTCACTGCATTCACACCACAGAACAGCATCAGCCGTCACTTGCACTACACCACAACACAGCATCAGCCGTCACTGCATCACACACACAACGACAGCAGTCAGCCGTCACTGCATCACACACACAGACAGCAGTCAGCCGTCACTGCATCACACACACACGACAGCAGTCAGCCGTCACTGCATCACACACACACGACAGCAGTCAGCCGTCACTGCATCACACACACACGACAGCAGTCAGCCGTCACTGCACATCACACAAACACGACAAGCAGTCAGCCGTCACTGCATCACACACACACGACAGCAGTCAGCCGTCACTGCATCACACACACAAGACAGCAGTCAGCCGTCACTGCATCACATAAACACGACAGCAGTCAGCCGTCACTGCATCACACACACACGACAGCAGTCAGCCGTCACTGCATCACACACACAAGACAGCAGTCAGCCGTCACTGCATCACACACACAAGACAGCAGTCAGCCGTCACTGCATCACACACACACGACAGCAGTCAGCCGTCACTGCATCACACACACACGACAGCAGTCAGCCGTCACTGCATCACACACACAAGACAGCAGTCAGCCGTCACTGCATCACATAAACACGACAGCAGTCAGCCGTCACTGCATCACACACACACGACAGCAGTCAGCCGTCACTGCATCACACACACGACAGCAGTCAGCACCCTTTCAATGATTGACTTAAAATGAATGCACACAAAATTATAAGAGTTACAATGTGACAACAATTATAAACAAGACAAGAACTTCACAATACGGCCTTAAAAACTTTACAATCATTGATCCAACTCTTTACCTGGTGTTTCAGTAAATAAGTGTCAGAAGTACATAGCGAGCAACTGCATAGCGTTTTAAACGTTTAGCAGGGCATAATCGTCAAATATCCTACAGATATTTATCCATTGATGATTTAAAAAATTGATCGAATATTATGGTATTTTATAACTTAAGAATTAAATTGCCTTTCACCAGTTATTTTAACACATCTCACGACACTGGCAAAAGTTTTTCCGAAAATTTTAAGCGAAACTGAATGAGGTTCTAGCCAATACACAACATATATGAGTATTAGACTGAGAGTAATAAAACAGTGACACTTATCACTCCACATATTCCTAAGCTCTGATTTAATATTATCCCAATATATAGGTCTGATTTCCCGGGTCGTCATTGCCCTTAAGCTTTAACAACTAACATTTTTACGTAGGTCCTATCTCTTCTTTGCATGCCTCATTTTCAGCCCAATTTAACATCTCTAATTTTGAACCTAAAAATATCAGTTTAAGAGCACAAATTAGGAAGTTATTTACATTTTATATTATCTTCACCGTGCATTTTTTAACAACTCACAAATTACACACCAACGAAATGCATTATATTTTCACTTTTTATTCTTTAACCCCTACACATGTTTCAGCCTTTACAAGGCCATCTTCAGGGGGCTCGTAATCTACATTTACTTTACATACATAATTGACCACATATGATATATAACATAATAGCAGACAAAAACAATGTATGTAAAGTAAATGTAGATTACGAGTCCCCTGTAGATGGCCTTGTAAAAGCTGAAACATGTGTAGGGGTTAAATAGTAAAAAGTGAAAATATAGTACATTTCGTTGGTGTGTAATTTGTAGGAAGTTGTTAATTATGTAATTTTTTTACTTTATTGCAAATTCATGCCACTTGGTTCCAAACATTTTCCTGATTAGGCCTATTTTGTTCTTAAACAATCTTATTCTATTATCATCACGGCGGGTATGTGGCACGTATGGGCAGAAGAGAAATTCTTTGAGGGTACTTGTGGGAAAATCTGAAGGAAGATCATTTGTAAGACCTAAGAGTAGGTGGGATAATGTTTTTTTTGTGTCTTAAAAAAATAGGACGGAAAGAAGTGGACTGGATTAATCTAGCTCAGAATAGGGATATGTGGTGAGGTGCTGTCCACACGATAGGGAAAATTCTTGTTATATAAAATGCGGAAATATTGGCTTCTCTAGAAACATTCTTTCCCATGGAGTTATTTCGTTGGTTAGTTAGTTAGGTAGGTAGAAACTTAGGAGCTACGTTAGTTAGTTAGGTAGGTAGGAACTTAGGAGCTACGTTAGTTAGTTAGGTAGGTAGGAACTTAGGAGCTACGTTAGTTAGTTAGGTAGGTAGGTAGGTAGGTATGAACTTAGGAGCTACGTTAGTTAGTTAGGTAGATAGGTAGGAACTTAGGAGCTACGTTAGTTAGGTAGGTAGGTAGGTAGGTAGGTAGAAACTTAGGAGCTACGTTATTTAGTTAGGTAGGTAGGTAGAAGCTTAGGAGCTACGTTAGTTGATTAGGTAGGTAGGTAGGAACTTAGGAGCTACGTTAGTTAGTTAGTTAGGTAGGTAGGTAGGTAGGAACTTAGGAGGTAGGTTAGTTAGTTAGGTAGGTAGGAACGTAGGAGCTACGTTAATTAGTTAGGTAGATAGGTAGGAACTTAGGAGCTACGTTAGTTAGGTAGTTAGGTAGGAACTTAGGAGCTACGTTAGTTAGTTAGTTAGTTAGGTAGGTAGGTAGGTAGGTAGGAACTTAGGAGCTACGTTAGTTAGTTAGTTAGGTAGGAACTTAGGAGCTACGTTCTCTTCACTTAAAAATCAGACTAATTTTGAAGCCCACATAACGTCTGATAATATTAAGTTTAAAAAAATGTAATCTCTGTGGAGCGCACCTCCAAATTTCAACACACCAAATATCAGCACCATTTAACTTCTATCGTTAAAACCAATATTCTAAGATCCAACTTAATATTATCCTCATTTCTAGCTCTTGCCTATTTTAAGATATTCTGAATGGTATAACTGAGGATTCCGTTCTTCTGGGATATGACGCCGTGACACTGGGTAACCGGATACTTATTTTTAGAGACAGGGCAGCGCCCTTAATTTCAGGGTCCGAAATGTCAAAGGAGAATATTCTGCTTGGACACTTCGACCCCTGTAGATAAGCACACTAATCTACCTCGAAACATCGGAATCCGATTGCTCAGTGTCACGGCTCCAAATCCCAGAAAAATGAAATTATTTTCAGCTCTGGTCTGTCGTTTGTTCCTTACTGTTATATAGCACGTACACGAAAGAATTACGATGTTGGTAATGGTAATGATAAGGATGTTGACGACAACATAAAAACAACAATTATTTTAATCTCTGCCGGGGAACAGGTTTAACTTGCATGCAAAGACAACAGTCTGTGTCCGGTGTCATTTCACTACACCATCGTCTGACACGTGACATCGGATAGAAAAGAAACAGGGTGTTGGACTTGGTGAAAACGCTCTTTGTCTTCAGTCGGCAGTGATAGGGTATCAGGGAGGAAGAGAGGATGTGCACATATTATGAAATGTAAACTTGTCGGGGAGAGAATTGGGGTGAATATGGGGAGTGGGGAAGGAAGGTGTATGTGGTTGGGAGGGGGAGAGCTAAAAATTTAGAAGTAAGTTTCTCAGTTTCTCTCCCCTTTCCAAGTTAATATCGATCCCGAAACAGAACTTCCCTTGCGAAGTGTATCCATTGTGCCAGACCGTAGCATAACATTCCATACAGCAGCCCTGCCAACCCGCAGACCTGTCCTGTCTACTACACCATATACAATGTCATGTTCTTGGAGCTACTTACGACGGAGATAGTTCCTGCAACAAAATACTTTTCTAAGAAAGCTCAAAATTATTGCTATAGAGATTGACATGGCGTTCTGTGTGTTAACGAACTCATATAAGTGCCGGCAAGACACAGAACTATGACCTGCCAAGGTCAGATACGACTGTTATTTCTCAGATTTTGTTGAACAAGAAAAAGATTAAGTTCTGGATATACATTTCCCAGCACAAGAAAAGATCCCTGCCAGAAATGCCGGTGGATGCGCATGCGCAAGATGTCTTGGCGAAAGACGAGTTGCTACTACCCATTCTGAAAGCATTCGTTCCAAGGCTACAGAACCTACAAGTACCAATACACAGTCAAACCCGTTTATAACAATAACTGTTTATGTGACACCTCGTATATAAAGTCAGATATTCTGTGGTACCAATTAATTACTTACTGTCAACCATTAACTTGAAATTCCTCAGTTATAACAACAAACGTTTATTCATTCATTCTGTAATCTGTCTTACAACAGGTCCGTAGCCTCTTCCAAAGCGAGTTCTCCACGCAGTGCCATCTAGTGCTTCCTCTTTCAATTTCCAGTATCTTCTCTTTTCCTTAAGGTCATCCAGTAGCTTCTTACGCCTTCTTCCACATCTTCCCGTCATTTCTATCCTTCTTTCTACCTTTCCTTCAATCACGTGTTTCAGAAGGCAGTTTCTACGCAAGATGTGACCAATCTAGATAGCCTTTCTTCTTTTTATTGTATGTACGATATTCCTCTCCACCTTGACTCTGTGTAATACTTCTTCATTTCTCACGCGATCGGTCCAACTGATCTTCTCCATTCTTCTCCAGCACCACATTTCAAAACTTTCCAGATACTTCTGATCTACTTTCCGAAGTGTCCACGTTTCAGCACCATACAAAGCTATGCTCCAAATGTAGCACTTTACTAGTTCCTTCCTTAAATTTAAGTCCAGTTTGCTGGTGAAAAGATTCTTCCTCTTGTTGAATGCTGCTTTTGCCATGGCAATTCTGGATTTAATTTCACGTGTACACCTTGCATAATTTGTTATCATGTTGCCTAAATAATTGAAATATTCCACATTCTCCAATTGTTTTTGATCTATCATAATTTTCATTGGGGATGGTTGCCTTGAGATTCTCATTACCTTAGTTTTTTCCACATTCATTTCCATTCCATAGCATCTTCCAATTTCAATTAGTCTATCAGTCAAGCCCTGTAGCACGTTTTCTTCCCTAGCCAATAGCACAAGGTCATCTGCATATTTCACAGTGCGAATTACTTGTCCTCCTATTTTGAAGTCTCCAAACCCTTCAAGAGCTTCCTTGGTAAGGTACTCGCTATCGTTTATAACGACATAAAATATTCAGTCCTTTTCATGACGTTATAACAATTCGACTGTACTTCCTACGTACACGTTTATTAGACATCTACAAATCTAGAATATTATCACAAATGCTCAAAACAATACAATATGCATTTCACTCGCTCTCCACTCGAAACGTCTGACGTTTTTGGTCTGTGTATAGCGGAATAGCCTGTCGATTTTACCAATAGCAGCCCAGTACTCTTATAGAATATTACGCGCCGTAGTGTGGTAATTGTTTACCGACGTTTCGGAACAACGTATCGGTCCCATCTTCACGGCTCAAGCGTCCGAGTAGGAAAGAAAGAAACCAGCAAGCCAGCAAATTATAACGTAATTTAAAATCTTCTGGGTTGTTACCCGGCGTCTCATCTTCAGGGTCTAAGACCCTGAAGATTGAACAAAGAAGTAACCCCGAAACGTTGGTCATACACCAAAAAAACGACGCCGGGTAACAACCCAGAAGATTTTAAACAACATTACGACCACGGCGGAAGCCTTCACTTACAAAAAACATAACGTAGTTATGGGTTGCAGCGTCAGACCTCCAGACTCTAAACGATGAAGACACTATGTTCCTTCCAAAGGTGTGAACAGATTACCAAGTGACGTGGCATCTTACCCAACAGGACTCCTCTCCAGATCAGGAATGGTTGCCAAAAAGAGCAAGCTCACATGAAGGTTATAACCGGGGCCTATCCGATCTGTAATTCAGTGCGCGCTGAGCAACATTTTCTCGAGATGAGAGAGGCCGGAGCTTCAAACTCTTTCACCATACATTCAGCGACTAATTGTGCCCGCAGAACTGTGAACTCCGCTACATTTTATTTCCATCAACGGAGTAGCTTTTAGGTATAGTCCTACATTAAAGGTAGGAACTGTCCTGTTACATGCCAAGCAGGCACTGAGGGGCCCTAGATTTATAGTGCAACCCTTACTCGACCTAAGCGCTAGAAAGGGGTGGGTGGTCGACTCAACGCTCCTGCCACTTTACCCCTCTGGAAACAAACCCGGTAAATGTTTTTACTCCTACAGTAAAACGACCTAATTCTTTACGACAATTATCATTTGTTATTTATGTCCTCTCTCTTTGGCTGACATGTATCAAAATCAGCTTCTTTATTAAAGTCGAATTCAAAACCCCTTGGACCTCAGTTTGCATTATTATTCCGGCGACATATCCAAAATCATCTAGCGACATTTTCGTAAATTCTTTTCGGTAGATTGACATGGAACTTCAGTAAGTCTCATACTGTCTATTGGCTGTTGTGGTGTAGTGTGGTCTCCTGGGCTTGTTCTGGCAGCAATTTAGGAAAGATGCGAGTCATTAGTAATAAACTACATACTATATCACAAACAACAGTTTGACAAACCGTTCTAATGTCAATATAATAACTAATCATTTTTAGTAATAGAGCTTATTATCTTTACTTAATCGGAAGCTTTGTCCAAACTCCCTGTACGGAATAAATGTCCAGTGAAAGGCAGGTTGATTTGCAACTCATGGCTTCTATTCCAGTAGGTACTTAACACACAGATATCGTTAAACGCAAAGCACATGCATTTTGCCCTGCATTGAATTCCAACTTTTCTCTCTTTTTAATTAAAATGTGTTCTTTGAGTCGTCACAAAATAGTAAAATTGCCAATTTATTGCAGTCATCTATCTGGGTCTTTGAATTACCTTCTGTACCTAGCATTTAATGCTTCACTTTTTTTTTTCCTATGGCTCGACAGCCCCATATGGGCCTGGGCCTCCTCATTTCGTCGAGGTTTCATGGTCACACAAATTTGAGACACACCACAGTCGGTAGGACTCCTCTGGACGAGGGACCAGCTCTTCGCAGAGACCTCTACCTGACAACACACAACACTCAAGCGCTCAAGGTTAATGTCGCGTAACATTCTTTCATCCTTGCTCTTTTAAACCGTGTATTGCTTATTTGCATATGCGTTATAGTTTTAAAGTTATTAAGATTTGTGTGGTATACACAAAATCGTAACATCGACTTTCGCATAATTTCCCCCCATACGGACCCGCGGAGTAAGAGGTTTTCCGTCAAAACTTAAGAGTAAAATTTCACAGAATCGAGACTTAAGTTCCACACTGCGGTATTGCTGAAGGGTTCAAGTCTCCGAGATATTATGTTGTGTCGAATGGGTAAATAGTTAGCGACGGTGCGCGAGACTGTAGTTCTTTCATCTTCAGAGTCAAGCCGCCCACCGTAATGCTTCGTACATAAAAGCTAGGAAATTTAAGTGAACAGCTATGCAACTTCTGGCTTCTTGAGAATAACTCTGTTTCATGTTGACAGTAACAGTTAATAGTACGGTCTAATACTGATAACTTGAGACTTAGAATATATTTAAGGCATGCTGATAGTGTGGATTAAGATTGCCTGGCGCGACAGCGTGTTTTGGCGAATGCTATTTGAGTAAAATTTATTTTATTCACACACTAAAGACGCTTATCTTTCAAATTTTCTAGCGGTAGATGCACATATTATGGACTGACTCTCTATATATTCAAAGATGTACTTATGTCATACTGCGGCTACATTTGCCCTCTTATTTGCTCCAGTTCCTCACCAAGCAAGTCTCAAGTTACCATTCCTAGACTGTATATATGAGCTAAAGTGTTTCTGAGTAAATCACTTTGGCGCTTGAAAGGACCATTGTGCCCCATAACTTAACATTTCACTTTTAAATTCTGATTAAACTAACTCTAGAAAATATGTAACACAAGAACAAAACTAAAAAACATGTATTTAATATTGTTTTCACCGTGCATCTCGTATATATCAAAATACAGACCAACTAGATGCACAATCACTATTAGAAATTTTAATAGTAGTATTACATTAAACCTGACATGTTTCGGTCAGGTACCTGACCATCTTCAGGGGTACACTAACATTAAAATGCTATGTCCATATGTAAAACACACTTGAAATGTGAGTATACAAAGTCTAGTCCTGTATGATGTTTTTATAAAACACAGTTTTAAAGTCAAAGTCAAACTTTAAAACTGTGTTTTATAAAAACATCATACAGGACTAGAATTTATATACTCACATTTCAAGTGTGTTTTACATATGGACATAGAATTTTATTTTAGTGTACCCCTGAAGATGGTCAGGTACCTGACCGAAACATGTCGGGTTTAATGTAGTACTACTATTACAGTTTTTTAAATAGTGATTGTGCATCTACTTGGTCTTGGTTTTTGATAAAAAAACATGTATTTAAGAATGAATGTGAATCGCAATACGCAGCTAATTACAAACTTATTTCATCTTCGTGTTAAGGTAAATCCAGTCTTGTGAACAGGTATTTCTGTTGTTAGGAGTAATATTTTGCTACTCTTTTAAATTTTATACTGTCAGTGATCTTTATACACACTGTACAGAGCTGTATTAGCATTACTGACCACCTCGTTAATTTTTCCTGTTGTTAGCATCAATTAAAAAGAGACTGCAGACTTGTACCGTTTGCACGTCTATTCATTTCATATGCTACCCACATAAAAAAAAAATTAACGAATCAGTCCCAAACATATTTATATTTTGCAGAAATGCAATTACTTTTATGGTAAGAATACGTGAAAATAAATACAGAAATAATAACACATCAGCAATTTGTAAAAAAAAAAAAGTTTGTAGTTGTGCTTTATAATTAAAGCGATACTGGTTTATGCAATTATTTGAACGATAATACGGTCAATGTAAATAAAAAAGTAATTGCGTTTTGCTTTTTTACTTGATACTGCACCCTCTGGTTTTCACTCTTATTAAGTAGGAGGATTCAATATGTCATTTTGATATCTACGCTGGATTTCCCTAATGACATCTTGTGTCCGGCTGTATTAAACTCTTGTAGTCTGAGCATTTTCTTAACCGGAACAACCTATTATAAATTTGCAGAACGTACGGCGATAGAACCATGAGCAAATCCGTTTTTAGGCAAAACTGACAAGTCTTATACCGTTACCTTAGTGACGTAATCATTCAAAATCAGCGGAATATGAGTAGACGCCAATTATAACTTTCATAATTCTTTTTTTTAAATTTTAAAATTAGAAGGTTTAATGTTAAAACTGAATTGCAGTATGAATTTAAAGTCTTAAGAAATACATGTGCATATGAAACACACCAAGCATTCCAGGTCACGATAATGATGACGGCAATGACATTATTACTAATATTTCATCGATCCATTCATCAATCCATCCATGTATGGGGCTACAGCCTTTCCTGGGCCCTGGCCTTCCCTCAAAAGGTGCCTCCATTGTTCTCTGTCCCCAGCTTGTCTCCTCCTTCCTTATATTCTGGGCCTCTAGTGCATCCCTCTGCACTACGTCCTCTCATCTTTTTCTTGGTTTTTCTACTTATCTTGTGTTGTGGAATATTCCATTAAGAACCATTTTTGGGACCCTGTTTTCTTCCATTCTTATTATATTATTATTATTATTAGTAGTAGTAGTAGTAGTAGTAGTAGTAGTAAGTAGTAGTAGCAGTAGCAAATATTACTGTACATAGCAAGCAGCAAATTGTCTGCTGCCCACTGACGACTGCAGTTTGCATCCCAGCAGGGGCAGAGATATTTCTCTGGGCCAGAACCGGCCTTTGGCACACCCAACTCCTTATCCAGTGGTAACCAGGAGTAAGTCAGCAGCAGCGTGAAGCTAATCATTTATCTGTATCTATTTCTAAAGTCTTGAAGGTATGGATTGTTATCTTCTCGGCCGGAATTAATTTCGAGTGCAATATGCAGAAAGCAGGGATTTAAATTACAGCACTTAACTTTTCATTCACACTCTTACACAGAAAAGCAAAAGCCCAATGGAAAACTACAACAGGCTGTACAAGAATGGTCAAAATTTGTCGAAATATACACTGCGTCTTTGGAAATTCTAGCTTACATTCAAATTTATTCGCGGTGCTAAGCAGATAAACCACAACAGAAAATTATATTTGTATAATAAAATTGATTGGTCCTCACAAGGACACACTGTACTTCAGTCAAATACATTTTAAATTTAATATATGTGTATTGCTCATAAGTATCTAAGCGTCTGCCTCTTCTACGACAACACTATCAAGGTCAAAGTCATACTCCTGAGTAACAACCATTAACTGTGCATCTGGCATCATGCTAGCGTACGTCCACATATTTAAACACTTTAAGTTATGTGTTATTGGTTTGTGCTTTAACACTTTCGATCATCGAATGTTTGGTTTATGTGTGAATCTTGAGTTGGAAAGGCAGCAGAGGAAAATTATCGTCCTATTTAAGGTACTATTCCAATGTCTGGTGGAGATTTGAATGAAAATCCAGAAACACTAAAGAATTTCTGTAGCACAGAATTCAAATTTCAGTATTCCGTAATGTGAAATATAAGTGTAAGCCACTGGCCGAGACTGTGAGAGGTTCAATAAGGCCTGAATATTACAAAGGTCCAGAACCACGTCTTGTGAAATCAGGGTTCATACCCCAAAGTTTACGGCTAATTTCGAAAACACGTTACAGGGATATCACTGTGCATGTATGTTGGCGAACCAGGTGCTCTGTAGGAAATGGGTCCATTAAGGGCGCTTGCATCATTTGATGCGATCACCACATGGGATCAATTTTGCCGCAGCAATTACAGGACACGCCCCGTGTCACCTGTTCGGCACCGTCATTCCCCGGTAACGACAAGCTCCTTACATAATTCAGCAATAAAATGCTCTAAGGAAAGTAACAGGATCTCTGTCTTGTGCAGTTTGAGACACGCACGAATATCTTTCACCGGCTATGTATGTTTGTTAGCAACTTTTCCGTATTCTTCTGCATCATATTTTGATGATGGACACCCGCAAGTAATAAATAAAATATCCAGAATGGCGAAATTTCAAAATATCAGAATAATTCAGAGACAAAAGTTTTAGACGGGTTAATTCGTCAAAGAAGAATTAAGAGAAGGAGAATAAGAGGAATCATGATGAGAGGAGGGCGTGGGAGGAGTATAAACAGGGCTAGAAGGAGGAGAAGGAGAAAGATGGCATGGAGCAGCGACGGTATGAGGAAACTGACCGCAGCAGCGTCGGGATGAGGAGATCGGAAGGAACACTAAGGAAATGAGAAGACTGGACGGAGCAGCGACGGGATGAGGAGATCGGAACACTAAGGGAATGAGAAGACTGGACGGAGCAGCGACGGGATGAGGAGATCGAACTAGGAATGAGAGATGGACGAGCACGAGATGAGAGACGGAATACTAGGATGAAAGACTGAACGGAGCAGCGACGGGATGAGGAGATCGGAACACTAAGGGAATGAGAAGACTGAACGGAGCAGCGACGGGATGAAGATATGGAAGAGTGAAGGAGAATGATATTGTACTTCTATGAAACTTACTCATACAAAATCCAGGTATCGCCCTCGTGTTCACAAAACTCTGTTATTGGAACCGACCGTGATCCGTATGTGTTAAGCTCACGTATTCCTGTCCACATCCAATGTCTCTAAACACATGACGAGAACTGGGTTTCGCCACACACTTTCGTAAATTTTAAATCGAGATTGCAATAGTGAATTGCAAAGCTGATATTCTGCCCGTTCTTATTTTATTTGAAGTCGGTAAAATACAAAAAAAAAAAAAATCTGAATTCAGTAAACCCTTGGTGTTTTGAAACTTTACGTCATGTAATATGGTGGAATGTTACTAAGGTTTAGGAGTAATATGGTCTCCAATTCAGGTTGAAGGTAACTCTGAAGAGGGCCGTGCCATGGCTCAGGAGGTTAGTCGCCGGCTTTCCACTGCGGAGGCACGGGTTCGATCCCGGGTCAGTCCATGTGGGGTTTGTGGTGGACAAAGTGGCACTGGGACAGGTTTTTCTCCGAGTTGTCGGTTTTCCCCTGTCAATTTCATTCCACTGGTGCTCCATTACTTGTAAAACTTGGTAAAAAAATTGCTCATCTTCATCTTCATCATAGGGTTCCACACAAAAGCCCTAAGGCTGTGGTGCGTCCGTAGCATCTGCTGCGGGGCCCTTCACCATGTAAAAAAACTCTGAAGAGAAGCAACGTTTATTGCGAAACGTCGATAACCTTATACACTACAGCCCATAAAAGAAGACCAGACTCCAAATATTCACCGCCGTGATAAGGGTAAATCGCACTTATAAATTACGCCTTTAAGCTTTTATAAAGTAATGCTGAAAACTTTCATTATGTTAACATACTCTCTTCAGTCTTGTTGCATGCTCCTGGGAATGGGTTCGTCCCTGTCCTATGCTTATGTATATATAACGACACGCTATCGAAGCACGTAACAAAGTCCACACAACAGTCGATCTCACGTGTGTTATTTTCCAATGGCTGCTGCAAACTTTTTTCCTCCGTAATCCATATTTACCTGTTCTAACTCATGTTCCGTTTATGGGTTGAACGTATTAATGGCAATCTGTTGTGTATTCACAATTTTGTATTCTGGTCCTATCAGTCACATACCAGTCCTCGTCTCTCCACCTCCGTCCCAATTACAGTTCGTTTGTAGACAGTACCAGTGTGATTAATAAATGTGGACAGAAGGCTGACTGTGCCATGTTTGTTGAATCTGAGTCCCAAGGTGATCGCTCTGCTATAGTTTGAGGCATATGCAGTGGCGTAACGGAATTCGAATGAACAATTCGTAATTATTTTATGTTCAGCATCCAGTTTTTTTTTATATAGAACTATGCAGGACTTAATACAGTCAACACAACCTTTTATGTTTTGATTTTCTTTGAGTGAATTATGTTACTCAGACAACATGATTCCGCCGATGTTGGTCATCTTCAGGCCCTCTGTCATTCTAAAAAGTAAAATTGTACAATTGAATTCAATGTGATAAATAACTGAGATGTCAATTTTAGATTTGATACGGTACATGTTGCTTATCAATTCCAAAAATATGTACCATACAAATTCCGGGATGAGCAAGAGATCTTCTCTTCTCCAAAACCGTCCAGAATGACTCTGGGATCCACACAGCCTCTTATTCGTTGGGTACCGGGGTTCTTTCCCTTGGATAAAGCGGCCGGGACGACCTGCAATTGGCCACTTACAACCACCTAGTGCTGAGGCTCAGTATTCGTGGCGCTATACCTCCACATCCCCCACAACCGGATGTCCTTGCGCTCTATGTATCGATTTGGCCTTCTCGTCTTCTCTTTTCTTCTACGGAGGTACATCCGTTTGCCCTTTCATTATCACATATAACAGGGGCGTGTTCAACATGTCAACTTGTGTTATTTATAAGTTTATAACAAATAACACAACCTACATACATCCATATTTCAAATTTATATCTGTTTATCATGTTCGAAGTCATGCATTACAATGTTCGCGCACAGACTTTCTACAATTTTGTTTTTTTTTCAATGGCTCGACAGCCCCTTGGGGGCCTAGGCCGCCTCATTTTTCGAGGCTTCACAATCACACACATTTGAGACACACCACAGTCGGTAGGACTCCTCTGGACGAGGGACCAGCTCGTCGCAAAGACCTCTACCTGACAACACACAACACTTACAAGAGACAGACATCCATGCCCCCGGCGGGATTCTAACCCACAATCCCAGTAAGCGAGCAGCCGCAGACCCACGCCTTAGACCGCGCGGCCACTGGGATCGGCTAAACTTCTGTTACAGGTGAAAATATTTAGTAATGTTATAAATATTTAAACAATATATTGATAAATTACTTGAATAGTAATAGTGCAAATATCTATACGTCTGCCCTGGTTAAGAGCAAGTAGCAGAATGAAATTAAGTACCGCAACACGAAATACACAACACAAAAGAAACACAAGAGATCAACATCCATGCCGTCAGTGGTATTTTTTTTTTTTATATTCCTGGGGTTTCCCCTTTGATCCATTTGTACTGTTGAAGTCCTTTTTGTCCTGCATGTCACCTTATGTTTCATGCTATCGTCCATACATATAACACAACACAAACATCCATGCCCCCGGTGGGATTCGAACCCACGATCCTAGTAAGCGAGCGGCCGCAGACCCACGCCTTAGTACCGCACGGCCACTGGGATCGGCATATTCGAACCCGCGATCCCAGCAATCAAGCGGCTGCAGACCTACGTCTTAGACCGCACAGCCACCGGATCGGGTTGTTTTAAACATTACTAATACAACATCCGCTATTTACCAATGTTCTGCGGATTTCTGCGGATTTCCAGCAACCTCGCTTCTCCACAGCCTATCCGTAAAATCCTCTTAAAATGTAGACTAAAATTAATCTAAATTACATGTAAGGACTCAGTTCGTACCTCACAAAAAATATCATATTTAAATAAGGAAGATCAATCGGTTAATGTTTTATGGGGAAATAACTCCTTAAGAATTACAAGAAGTACATAAATACGCTGCGTGAGCAAAAGGCAAAAATTCTTAACTTTAAAACAGGTGGTACTTACAATTACCAATAGTTACCACTGGGCTTTAAAGGCTAATGGAATTCTCTTTCATCTTCTGCTTGGTCTTCCAAGTTACTCTTTTCGCAAAGTGCTTCCGGCCAGGAATTCTCTACGCATTTCTTGCTTTCCACAATTCCGACCTGTCATAACCGCCTCCATTTTCTTTGACTTAACAAAACTAGTTGACGTAGAAGTCACAAATTTCCTTCTTACATAATATGATCTGTGTTCTACTCAGTTCCTTCCAACTACTTCAAAGTACTTTAAAGATCAGCTTGTTTTCAAATATTTGTGCTTTGTGAGCTTCCCTCAAGGCTGTATGTTCTTGGTCAGCCATCTTGTTCAGCCGCGGGCTGCCTGTCCGCCACCGACCACCACACTGTTCTGTGATCTCAATCAAACCAATAATGCCTGCTGAATTCCGTTAATTTATCGAGTTCCGTTCCACGCATGTCATTTTAATCACCAAATCATTCCCATTCCACCAATAAAACTGCAATCGATATTTAATGACGACATAATATACCGATGCAACGTGATACATAACGAGATGGGATAGATACTGCGTCATATCCTGCCCCCCCCTCACTCCATACCATGAGACAGCGTTGCGTAAACAACTGCTGTAGTTACTGTCCGATCTGAAAATATCCTTCGTAATATAGGAAATTAGCCTGATGTAATATTTACACGATAAAACTGTGATTATATTTAAAGGAAAGGAAAAACGGGGTGTGGCTGTGTCGGGGACACGGCCGTGTGTTTAACGTGAATACGTGTACGTTAACGGGTAATATTTTGTTTCAGCGTATTATATGTATGTCATAATCATTGCTTAACAGTAAGAAGTCCTTCGTATCTGCATGTTTTATTGATGATGGCAACATGTTCCTTTAGTCGGGTTCAGGAAACAATTGAAGTAAACAAATCATTAGTGTGTTATAATGTTATTAATGATAGGTCTGTGATACGAAAAGTACGATACAAATGGCATGCAGGATACATCGAGATTACTAAGCAGCATTAAGTGTTTTCCCGTTGGTGGCTTCAAGGAGCGCAGAAACCATAGACGGTCACACACGTTACACTTATTTCTGAATGGATTGTTGACAAACGTTGTAGTGAAACGTGCACTAGCTGCTGCCGAATGTGTCGTCATATTCGGCGATCGCACACAACCGATGTCTATACAGCACGGCGGTGATACACAAGCGATTACAGCATCGACTTGCATAGGCCCGGCCGCCCCAGCGTCAGATGTACCTGCGCAGTCGTTGATCCGCTCGGACGCCCTCATTGTTTTACGTTCCCGGCACCGCCTCACTGTATGATATGGTGTTTTATGGGTATCACTGGATAGCTGTTGAGAAGCGTTTTCCAACCGTATACGATGTATATATTTCGAATTGGCTTTTTGACGAGTATAGGCCGACATTGTATTAATTTTTTTAAATTTTTAACTTTAACACCATATATATTCACCATAAGTATTCCACACTCATGTTTTGTGTACGCAATAGATAAATATTGAGGAGAGCTGTAAATTGAAACTGAAACGAGCGTCGTAGCTTCTACGAGTCAAAATGTATACTAAACCGAAAGTATGTGACGCGACGAAACGACCTGAAAATGGCGGCGCCTCCCCCTCCGCCGCGCGCGAGGCGTCACAGTCCCCACTCAACGTTATGAATTCTTTGATCCTTTAACTATCGAGTGGTGTAATTACATTTTGGATGTAGACGATAGACATGTAGCTGCAATGCCAAACTGTATCCCCCAATTTTGTTATCATCAGTTTTCTGAATTGGCTCCCACTACGGAAGCAAATTTAAAGACGTATTCACGTCAAAAATGAGTACAGAGAAAGATAGAAGAACGGAAGTTAAAGACAAGGGACGGAGACAAAAATACGCTGAAAAAGAAAAGTAGGAAAAATAGAGCAAAGGAAGGGAACGAAATAAAGAAAAACAAGAAAAACAATATGAAGGCAGGTAATATAAGGACAGAAAGAAAGAAAGAAATTGTATATGAAGAGAAGTTACTGTAAACACATAAAAGAATGAAGCGAAGTAAAGAAATTAAAAAAACCGATCACTTGAAAGTAATGTGAAATGAATACCATGACATAATTACAACTGGTAAGTAGATGTCAGCAATTTGATATACAGACGAAATGAACTGTGTAAAGTGAATGTAAAATAAAAAAGTGGCGTGTCTCTGTTCCAAAATTCATGTCGGACAGTTACTTAACTTATTTCAAAAACATGTTTTGTGCAAGGTACGAAAAATTCAGGTGGCCCTACTGTACTTTATACTTTACGTCAAGCTCCAATCAAAATTTATAAATTTTTACAAATCTTATAAGGAATTTATCAACCAAATAACTCCATGTTGCAGATTTCCGCTTGAGAAGCTCATAGTTCCTCAGCTAATCAAGACACAGAAATTAATATAGCCTATGTTAGTGAGATGTACAACCTTTCCTTGAACACACCCTACAACTTATTTAATGAAACACAATGGATAGATTTGTACTGCCCTAAAATATATTTATCTTCATATGTATATACTCGTAAAAATGTTTGTGTATGTTGTGTGTCTGAGAGATTGTTTATTGTTTATTTCTGCCATATGTGTTTGAGAGATTGTTTATTGTTTATTTCTGCCATGTGTGTCTGAGAGATTGTTTATTGTTTATTTCTGCCATGTGTGTCTGAGAGATTGTTTATTGTTTATTTCTGCCATGTGTGTCTGAGAGATTGTTTATTGTTTATTTCTGCCATGTGTGTCTGAGAGATTGTTTATTGTTTATTTCTGCCATGTGTGTCTGAGAGATTGTTTATTGTTTATTTCTGCCATGTGTTTCTGAGAGATTGTTTGTTGTTTATTTCTGCCATGTGTGTCTGAGAGATTGTTTATTGTTTATTTCTGCCATGTGTGTCTGAGAGATTGTTTATTGTTTATTTCTGCCAAGATAATTTATTATAAAGACTATTCTTTAATCACCACATATTTCTGATGTCTTGGGTCTAAAATACTTATAAAGTAGAATAAAAATATAACATCCATCTATTCTTCATCATCCTTGTCAAAACAGCCTATTTGAAGTACATCCTATTGTGGACGTATTGCTTGTAATATCTTGTTTAGTCTGGTGGGTGGATGCAAATTTTGGAGTAACATATTTCCTCTATCGCGTTTGAAACTTGAAGTCTTGAGGATCAAGACAGCATGCGTTTTTTTCTGGATCTTCCAAGTTGCGGAAGTGTATGCAAAATTCTGGGTTCTCTGTTTAAATTTTACCTCAAATAATAGTGTATTGGCTTTAAAATAGTGAAACATTTTAAAAATATAGCATTTAATTTAGCAGATACAGTGTTTTTAACATTACCTATCGACTTTCCAATCACCCTATATATGAGATCTGCGCTCTTCCGGAATATTACGCAATGTAGAGTGGTAATCCTTTACCGACGTTTCGAGACAATGTATCGGTCCCTTTTTCAAAGGTAGTTTTTTTCTTCTTGGACTTCTTGACCCGTGAAGATGGGACCGATACGTTGTCCCAAAACGTCGGTAAACAATTACCACACGACGCCGCGTAATATCCCAGAAGAGCGCAGATCTCAACAACATCGCGGCGGAAGCCTGAAATTACCATGTATATAATTTTCATTTCTGTCCTCTGTATTTTACAAGGTACGTGAAAGAATTGTAACTCACCCTTGATATTACATATGCTGAAGCTTCAAATGGAGAGGAGAAATTTGTGCCAAGGTTTGCTCGGAAAGTCTCAAGAGAAGGATTCTATAACAGATATAAGCTCACGTAATAATATTATAAATAACCGAACACGATTGCTATGGCTGAGAAACTCGGTGTTTGGAAGATACCAAAGCAGGGGCCAGTAGCCGTGTTAGAATTTATTTTCACATAATCCGCTCGAAGATTCAAATTACCTCACAGCGTCTACACTTCGTATTTTGGACGTACCTTGTTACGAGTATTTATCTGCGGGAAAAGTGTCTGGAATGAAGAATGTAGATCAGTTTCTGAGACCCCATGTGTACCGACGCTTTTCTGCACGGCCCACTAACCAAGGAAAAACACGGAAAATCGTTTATCGGAGTAAAGGCTAGAGGCTATTCGTACGAAAATAAACTAGTATGGTGGTTGCCTTGTAGCCGACGCTTCCCGACGCTGCGTGAAGAAGGCGTCCCACTCAACTTTTATATCCTGCTGTGCTATGAACATCATAGCAGTAACCACTACCCTCATAAGAGTAATAATTTCCAAATTCTCTTCGACAATTACGTAGGATTACAGCTAACAAATTTGATATGCCCTTAAGCAGTATCAGGTGTCAATAAATCGTTTTCATGTCTTGTTTTGCATGTGAAGGAATTGCCAAAGTGGGTTTATTTATTTCGTTAGATTCAGGAAGTTAGAAGATACGATTTAAAGCGACAGACATGCGGATTCCTTTTGTCTGCAGAAATCTCATTTTACAATACATTGAAGTTTTATTCCTTTAAAATCTTCAAAAGAAGAGGCATAAACCATACTAGCGTAATTAAAATAGTTCAGCTTCTAAATGAATTAACTTTTTTTCCAACAAATAATGAGCATGATCAAATCAAAGGCGGTACTTTGAGCGAGACACGTAGCACATATGAGCAGACATGAAACTGATACAATATATTGTGTGAAAATTTTACGTAACATGAGTTCGGGTCACAAATATGATAGGAAGGCGTGGACTGGACTGGATTAATCTGGCTCAGGATATGGACCAGTGGCAAGCTGTTGTGAATGGGTTATGGACCTCTGTGTGTTATAAAATGAGAGTGCACTAATAATTGAGAGATTGAGCATCTGCAAGAAAATCCTCATCCATATAGGCAAATAATAAAGATTTTTTATTCTCTTAAAAAGTAGTATATACATTGTTAAAGCAAAGACTCAATTTATAAAAATGAAGGAACTGTAAAAATGTGTTAGCAGACGAGCTGTTCTTTCATCGTCTTCTTTTACAACTCTATATCAACTGCTAGCAAAATCGATTTATATGCTACAGGAACGTGACTAACCAATATTATTTTCTTGATCTATTTTAAGTAACTATGACTGGATGCTCTTCTGCTTGATGGAAATTAGAAGAAACATAACAAAAGTAGATAGGACACATGTCGACGTCGAGGTTGGAGCAGAATAGCATTGAGCATGAATTAAAAAAAAGTGGGTGTGGATATTAAGACGTAAATTAGTAATGGCCCAAATGAACGAAGAAAATTTCGTACCGTCTACTGACATAGTATATGGAAGCGTGTGATGGAGGACTCAGTTACAGTCTTGGACAGTTCAAGTGGAAGTCGTTCCATAGTTCAGGTAGACTGACGCTGGCGTCTCACAGGTGAACCCCTGGGGTTCAATGCCTAGTGACGTCACGTGAGATTCGTGACGCTAGAGCAAGCTTGAGAGACGTTTCTTCCCTGTTCCCTTGACGTTACTCTACCAGCGCAACATAGATGTGTGGGAGGCCTGACCACGCAGCTTGTTTGACATTCTGCGTCTCTAAACTGGGGTCACTTTGTAGCAGATTATGATGGTAGGCTGAGGTTTAAGAAGATGAAATGCATTAAGAAATATTAGTGATTAAATTACAAAGACAAATCTGAACCAATTTCTTTTAACTAACTAAAATCCTCTCACAGATGGAAAAACCGTCTGTTTGTATTGCGGGTGGGCATAATTCTCAATGTTGCTTTAATTGGCACGATCGGATATATAGTAAAAGATTTGTCATAAATGAAAAGAAAAATTAACACATACGCAGCCTGTACTGAATATGAAGGAAGAGCGAGATATCTGACACACCGTGGCTGGAATTCCCTGTTTTGCTGGGGATATTTTTTGTTGTTGTTGTGGCGCAACAGCCCAATTCGGGCCTAGGCCTCCTCATTGTTGAAGTTTCTATGTCACACACAATTAGACACACACACCCGACAGGTCCCTCTGAAAGAGTAATCGGATCGTCGCAGAGGCCGCCACCTACACAACATCCATTACCTCAGCGGCATTCGGACCGCCGAACCTAGCCATCAAGCGGTCACAGAACTACGCCTCAGATGCAGCGACCACCGGGATCAGCTCATTAGGGATACACCTTACAGAACTGGAGGCGTGTTTTGCAAAAACATTGATCACTTCCTATTGAGTTGTATTGTGTTCAGACTTTGTTCATTACGGATACAAGATCATACACTATCGCGGAACACTCTCATGAGCGTGTGGGCTCACGAGAAAAACGTAAGTGGCCAAGCCTATGACAAAATAAGAGCTCAATTTGTCTTTCATTTTATTAAATCATATCCGGCTAAGGCCGATCCCAGGGGCAGTGCGGTCTAAGGTGTGGGTCTGCGGCCGCTTGCTTACTAGGATTGTAGGTTCGAATCCCACCGGGGTCATGGATGTCTGTGTCTTCAGAGTGTTGTGTGTTGTCAGATAGAGGTCTCTGCGACTGGCTGATCACTCGTCCAGAGGAGCCCTACTGAGTGTGGTGTGTCTAATAAGTATGATCGTGAAGCCTCGATAATGAGGAGGCCTAAGCCCCCAAGGGGCTGTCGAGCCATAGGGGGGAAAAAATCCGGCTAAGTGTGATTAACGTCAACTGGACAAAATAACATTCCTAACTGGTTCTGTACTTCACCTAAAACAAAGCGTTAGATCAGACTAGTATCCAGTTTTCAGTGCTCCTTTCAGGAAACCTTTTCTCCGATCTTCCAGAAAATCTACAAAGAAATGAATCACTGAATGCCAGCTTCTAAGAACTTCCAACTTCTTCAAAAAAAAAAATCGCAATATTTAACTCAGGTATTAGAATTTCGAGGTTTTGCGCTGATATATACAGAGTGTTCATCAATGAACATGACGTTACGACGAGTTTGGGAATGTATGCCGTACAGGTGCACATGTCTGCAATCGCCCGTCGCTGTCATCGTCACTTAATTCTTCGATAAATGTGGCCCGATAACCATGGTAACCTTATTTCTCCATCACAACTCTCAATTAGGTTCCAAGAACCTGCAATTCTTCGTCGTTTCTCGTCAGCCCACATGCAAGAAGAAGCTTCTCGACGTTGAACGAACTTTCATCCGTCACGTACAATTTACGAACATGATGAAGCGTAACAAAAGTCGCCGTTATTGTTGTAAAAGTCCCGCAGCAGCATATTCGTGACAGGGATATCCCCCTCAAGAATGGGAATCCCAGCCACGGCGGTTCACGTGACATTCCTTTCTCACCCACTGCTTGCAGACATCTCTCTCTTCCCTCGTATGAATCAGACGCTGCATGTTTGCCATCGTGTTGTGTTTTCTTCATTTACGACCATTGTATTACAATCCATCGCATAGCTACTTGTGGCCGTTCTCTACATTTATTGCAGTAAGAATACTAGCAGTGAACGAGCAAACTTCCCGTAGTGGCAACCCCTCTGACTTTTATTCGGGAGATTCCAGTTTCGAATTCCGGCCTGGACACTTGTTGTCCTGACTGAGTTTTTTCGTGGTTTTCTTCCGTCCTCGGATGTATCCCTGGAATGAAGTCTTACCTTGTGTCACGACTGCATCGTTCCATATCGTTCCCAGTTCATCATTTACTGTCATCGAAGTATTCAACAATATGTAGTCTGTTAGTGACGGCATCCATAAAATGTAATGAAGCACTTGTGAATATACACAAAATTTCACTTTCAATTTGTTGCACAATATTTATTATTCACCGCTGATACATGTTTCGGTTACAAGCTATGGCCATCGTCAGGGAACTACAAACTTCATAGATTAATACAGCATATAGTGCAAATAGTCATATATAAGTGGTAAAAATGTACAAGTTTGTGCCTGTCTATAATTATATACAACGTCAAAATACAATTTTAACTTCGTATGTAATGTTGAAATACAATTTTAACATTGTATATAATTATAAAATTATATATCTATAATCATACACAATGTTAAAATATAATTTATACTGTGTTAAAATATAATTTTAATATTGTATATAATTACAAAGTTATATACCTATAATTTTATACAAGGTTAAAAGGCAATTTTAACATGATATATATTTATAGACAGACACCAACTAGCACATTTTTAGTCAATAGTTATATTATAGTTATATTAATGTGAAATTTTGCACATTTTTAGCATTTGAGTAAGTCTACTTGCAATAAACGCTGTATAAATCTATGAAGTTTGTAGCTGCCTGACCAGGACCATATCTTATGGCCGAAACATGTAGGAGCAGTGAATGAAACAAAGTTACATATAATTCCCTGACACATTTCATAAAATCGGTACACTCGATTGGCGGAAAGGATTGTAACATGCGACCTACATATGAAAGAGAATCAAACTGCCCGCAGCATGTACAAATAAACGTGGAGATTTATTTTTATTTTTATATCACCGTGCATTTTTGAACATTAATACAGTTTTACACCAACCAAATGCACTTATTTATTTAAAGAACACTAAAATATTCTTTAAAATATTAGATAAAAAAACCCCTACATATGTTTCGGCTTATCGATAAGCCATCTTCAGGGGGTGTCACAACTGCTTGTTTTTACAAAACACGTACACATATTGGTCCTCTGTTGAGGAGTATAGTGGTGAAAGTCTAGTGAGACACGGTGATGACTATACTCCTCGACAGAGGACCAATATGTGTACGTGTTTTGTAAAAACAAGCAGTTGTTACACCCCCTGAAGATGGCTTATCGATAAGCCGAAACATATGTAGGGGTTTTTTATCTAATATTTTAAAGAATATTTTAGTGTTCTTTAAATAAATAAGTACATTTGGTTGGTGTAAAACTGTATTAACATAAATGTGGACAGTTTCTCTTTCTATATGTAGGTCGCACGTTGAAGTCCTTTCCACCGTTCAAGTGTACCGATTTTGTGAAATGTGTCAGGCAGTTAAGAATAATCCTGTAAATATCGCGCAGCAAATTGGAAATGAAAGTCTGCGCATATTGGACAATTGCACGGAAGATTTGTGGCATTAAATTCACATAAGAATGTTTGGTTCAGAGCTGTACGTTACGTGTGTTGCCTAGAAACACACTGCCTTGGGTTAAAGTGATATGGCCGCAGTAAACAAACACATCTCGAACTTTTTAATTAAAGCGGTGAAAGTTCATACATGTAGTTGCACAATTTGTTCTACAAGTTCCAAGTCAGGCTACATCGATCAATCAGATCTGATATTCCACTTCAAAATCTTAACTTCAGGGGAAAGTTAAGTGTACTTAACGGAAGGATTAACACGGAGATCATGTATATGGACTTTGTTTGTCAAGTTGTGCAAGTTGCTTTTGAAAACTTGAACCCCTTGTTTAATCCTTTAAATGGGAAGCTTCTTCTCATGTGACGTGTAACAAAGAGCAAATTTTCTTGCGTAAACAAACAAGAGAAGAGAAATTACTGCAATACAGTACGCGATCTACAAACATACAATTTAAAAACGTGTACTTCCTTATATTATTTATATTTAGCCTTTCTTATTGCGTAAATATGTCCCGCGGTTGAGGTTACGTTTTATTTTTCTTCTAAACCCATGCTGCACACACAAGCCCTTGAATTTCTTCACAAAAAAAATTATTTAAAAACCACAAATCGAAATAATTCACCATTCTTATTTTTACACGGTCTAGCTCAGACAGGATACATGTAGCTTTAGATTATGCCGATGCCGTTTTCCTGCCTTTTCACTAGTGCTTGGTTAGAGGCCAACAAAACAGTGCGTTGCTTTGCTTCTCGAATTTTTTGTACCGCGTCTTGCCAACTAGACAAAAGACCCTTAAAGTTTCTTGAGTCGAATGGCGCTTGGAACTACTTGGCATAAATTTATTTCGACTCGTAACAACAATAATCTAACTTCCATGTAGGACACTTCCATTTCTGTCTGAACAAATTCAATATAGCCTACGCTCTAACTTTTCTGTATCTTTCCAAACTAAATGAGCACATGTGGCCGAGTTTTTTTTAGTATTGTACTAACTAACTAACTAACTAACTAACTAACAATAACTAACTCCATGGAGCAGAGTGCTTCTTGAGAAGCTAACAGGTCGTCAGCTAGTCAAGAAATTCCCCGCGTTTTATGGAACCCGAAGGATCATTACCGCACTCACAAGAGCCCGCCACCTGTCCCTATCCTGAGCCATATCAATCCAATCCATGCCCCCCAACCCAGTTCTTGAAGATCCATTTTAATATTATCCTCCCATCTACGCCTGGGTCTTCCAGATATTATTGTATTAGTATTGTCATTCTGTAGTCTGTCTTACGACAGGTCCGTAGCCTCTTCTAAAGCGAGTTCTCCACAGGGTGCGATCTAGTGCTTCCTCTTTCAATTTCCAGTATATTTTCTTTTCCTTAAGGTCATCCAGTAGCTGCTTATGTCTTCTTCCTCGTCGTCCCGTCATTTCTATCCTTCCTTCTAACTTTCCTTCAATCACGTGTTTCAGAAGGCAGTTTCTACGCAAGATGTGACCAATCCAGTTAGCCTTTCTTCTTTTTATTGTATTGTAGTGGTCATAATTGCACATTTCTTTCTACAGCTGTGCAAATATTCACAGCTGAACGTTTTGTTATAGACTGTGTGCTACTGAGCTTTTAACAACTTTTAAAACCTCTTATTTATCTACCTGTCATAATTCAACCTTTGTGTCCAAGTCGCTGAAAGTCGGAAGAGGAAAGTCAAGTATAAACTCCTTAGGATATGTCCAGAAATGGTTTCGTTTGCCTTGTGATCTCTACGGGAAACTATGAGCCCAAAGAGAAACCTCTAAAACTGCTTTCTCTTTTCCTCAAAATCTGATGGCTATGGGTTGCGCTGGTCATTTCTGGTACTGAGCCAAAATGTCGCTTCTATGTCTCCAAATACTGCATCCATTTATTGACGCAACAAAATAGGTACTTGTCATGTGTTAATGTTTCTTTAAATGTCTGTGGCAAGGGGATTCATTACACTACGAATAAGCCTGTGTTTGGTATTTCCCATTGTTTGAGATGCAGTTGATATGTTCGAAGTTTAGGTGGCAGCAACAATAAAAGAAGAGTTTTGTAGATCAAATACAGGGCTTTCAGAAACCTAAGCATGCTGCAATGACATAATCACACCAAACGATTTTAAATAATGCTTAAAATGAAAGCGTAATATGGAGAAAATATATTGCAGTCAGTACATATTTTTCATATCCTAAATCATTAATCTTATTTCGATCATATTTGGTAGAGGCAATTCACAGTGATCGCTATGAGACCAATTTCCCTTTTGTCAATCCTGGTCCATTACAAAGCAAACTTAATGAAAAGCTTATTTTCACCAATTTTAATCTTATACATTACTGCATTTTTTAATAATTTTTCCCAGTCTATTGTCTTCAATAAATACAAATGTAGAATTCCTCATTATTTCATCGGCACACAATAAAAGCATGGAGGAACAATGGCAGAAAATCTGCTACCTGACCTACTCTTTCAGAAGAAAATTTGTCGTGTAAGAAGCAATAATTTTCTCGGGTAATCAGGCTTGAAAAAGTGGTGTTAGTAGTCAACGTACCGGAGACTCTGTGTCCCATCATCAGTGGTGTTAGTAGCCAACGTACCAGAGACTCTGTGTCCCGTCATCAGTGGTGTTATTAGCCAACGTACCGGAGACTCTGTGTCGATGAGTTATCAGTGGTGTTAGTAGCACGTACGGAGACCTGTGTCCTCATCAGTGGTGTTAGTAGCCAACGTACCGGAGACTCTGTGTCCCGGCATCAGTGGTTTTAGTAGCCAACGTACCGGAGACTCTGTGTCCCGTCATCAGTGGTGTTAGTAGTCAACGTACTGGAGACTCTGTGTCCTGTCATCAGTGGTGTTAGTAGCCAACGTACCGGAGACTCTGTGTCCCGTCATCAGTGGTGTTAGTAGCCAACGTACCGGAGACTCTGTGTCCCGTCATCAGTGGTGTTAGTAGCCAACGTACCGGAGACTCTGTGTCCCGTCATCAGTGGTGTTAGTAGCCAAAGTACTGGAAACTCTGTGTCCTGTCATCAGTGGTGTTAGTAGCCAACGTACCGGAGACTCTGTGTCCCGTCATCAGTGGTGTTAGTAGCCAACGTACCGGAGACTCTGTGTGCGTCATCAGTGGGTTAAGCCAAGTACGGAGACTTGGTTCGTCTCAGTGTGTAGTAGCCAACGTACCGATCTGTGTGCCGTCATCAGTGGTGTATTAGCCAACGTACGAGACTCTGTGTTCCGTCATCAATGGTAGATCCGACGAGTGACTCGGCTACATGTTGTATTTGTAAATCAGTGCCCTCTGGCAGCCCGTTGTCTCTCCTAGGATGAATCTGAGGAACCTGCAGAATGTTAGTGCTGTAGCCACTCCGACATCAGAGCCAAGATGCTGGCTTTGTCGATGACTTACGTACTGTACTAAAAGGTAGGAATATACAGTAGCCACCAGTTTCAGTATGTTTATACGAAATCGATTAAAGCTCATCCAGTGGTTCAAAAGGTTAACGAAAGAAAGAAAGAAAGAAAGAAAGAAAGAAAGAAGGAAAGAAAGAATGAGAAGTTGATAAATACAGTAGATTGATTGCACAGATACATGGATGGATGGATGGATGGATGGATGGATAGATAGTTAATATTAGATAGGTCAATAGAAGATAGGTAAGTATAGATAAATAGATAGATACATAGATAAATAGATAGGTAGTAGATAATGATAGAGATAAACACACAGACTGATAGATAGCCAGATAAACAGATAAATAGATAGATGGAGTAGATAGAGAAATAGATAGATGGAATAGATAATGTGTAGGTGGATGGATGGATGAATGGATGGACGGACGGATACAGACAGATAGACAGGCAGGCAGACAGAAAGACAGACAGACAAACAGATATAGATATAGATAGATAGATAGAATAGATGACAATAGATAGATGGGAAGAAAGAAACTCATTGTGACTTCACAAACATTTATTTTCTTAAATTAAGGCAAATAGATTAAGAAATCGTAAATGGTTACTGCTATGTTCTCTTATTAAGGATTTAACGATCTAGTAATAATATAAATATTTTTTGATGCTGCTTTTGAAGCAGAATGTAGAGATACAATAACAAAGATTTCCTTTCTTGCAGTTAGACAGTTTTGAGAATCCGCAGTGATTCAATATTCCAAATTCTAATTACATTGTCTTTGTGTCAAGAAGAAGATTATGAAATTATCGTGATGTCATTTTGTAGCACTCCATGAAGGCAGAGTTATTCCTGCTTAAGCTTAAAGAAACTTTCAATCTCTTACGTCTAACATCAAGAGCATTTCAGTTTCCAAAATTCAGTCATTTATACCCTCAGAGTTTTGAATTCTACATTAGTTTCTTACGCAATAAAATTAACATATTTGTGAGTTTCAGTTAACTCTATTAAATAATTCACGCATTTGTGCTAAGAGTTAAACTAGTTGTAATAACAGCAGATGAATAAGGATGAAGATATATTTGAACTAAGGATAAGTAGTTCCTTATGAAGGATTTTTTTTAAAAGAAAGCATATCCTCTCCAACCATCTGCCTTATAGGCGGCAGTTTTAATCTTTAAAGTAGTGAATAGATTTCCTTACAGTTTTATTATCGAATGCCTGTGCTAAAATTGTACCCTTAATTCAGTTTCACGTCTTTTGAGTTCTATATATGGCTCTGTACTTGACCAAAATCTCAAATCGAAATAAGTAACTAATTAAATAAATACCTAATTAACTAACTAACTAACTAGCACCAAGGAGTACAGTCCATCCTGAGAAGCTAACAGTTCCTCAGCTAGTCAAGAAATTCCCCTCATTTTATGGAACCAGAAGGTGTATTACCAATTTACAAGAGCCCGCCACTTATCCCTGTCCTGACATAGAGCGATCCAGTCCATGCCTCCAAATCCCACTTCTTGAAAACCAATTTTAATATTATCTTCCCTTCTACGCCTAGGTCTTCCAAGTGGTCTCTTTCCCTCAGGTCTCCCCACCAAAACCCTTTATGCACCTCTCCCGTCTCCTATACGTGCCACATGCCCACCCAACTCATTCTTCTTGATTTGGTCACCCGAATAATGTGTGGAGAGGAATACCGCTTGACTGCTTCATAATTTTATACTATTTCACTGAATATCCACTCCGGGAATCAATGCAATCTGTTGTATCAACAACTACGTAGTATATTATCACGTACATTGGTCGGACTTTATACTGAGGATATTCTAACGCATTGAAATTAATTAATGTGTGGGTGTTTTTGTAATGTGCGTGTGCTTTCTTCTTGTATTGTGTATGGGTGTTTTTGTAAGGTGTGGATGTTTTTGTAAGGTGTGGATATTTTTGTAAGGTGTGGATGTTTTTGTAAGGTGTGGATGTTTTTGTAAAGTGTGGATGCTTTTGTAAGGTGTGGATGTTTTCGTAATGTGTGTACTTGTATTTACTGTATTATTTTGTTTTGTGTGTGTATGGGTGTTTTGTAAGATGTTGATGTTTTTGTAAGGTGTGGATGTTTTTGTAAGATGTGGATGTTTTTGTAAGGTGTGGATGCTTTTGTAAGGTGTGGATGCTTTTGTAAGGTGTGGATGTTTTCGTAATGTGTGTACTTGTATTTACTGTATGTATTTTGTTTTGTAATTGTGTATAGTTTGTTTTGTATTGTTATTTTTATGTATATTTATATGTCAATTTGTATTGTGTGTAATAGTGTAAGGACTACTGCCACCGGGTGAAAACCCAATTGCAGTAAATAATAATAATAATATAATACGAATAACCCAGGTACATCTCACAAACCAATCTTATTAAAAGTCTTGTTTATTTATCAAGACATATGAAATAATGTAATACTTGAGCTGAGACTAGGAATTTTCTTAAACAATTATTGTATTCAATCAACTTCAACAATGCTATTAAATGGGATAAAAGGATATGGAACTCGGATTATTATCTAAATAAAACAAGTGCCAACTGCATCGAAGGCTTCCAAATTTATATCATCACCATTTAAAACTTCAATGAAGCTATGACGTCACTCAGAAACCACGCTCTATCCTAACCATGTAAACCGGTGTGTAACTAACAAAGGAAGTTTTATCAATAAAAACGCCGGTCGTCAAAGGTACCAAAGACTCCCAAATTGTAATCGTCAGCAGTTGCTATTTCACTGAAGCCTAATAATTCAAACAGTATTGTGAAAAAAGAACTCGGAAAACCTCAAATGAAATGTTTTGTTAATTAGAAATGGACGATTTATTTCGAAGCCTTTTATCGATACCCCTAGTCTTAACGTGGCTATGACGTCACTCAGAATTCCTGTCCTCTTATTTATGCAAATGGGTGGGCGACGGACATAGCAAAGGCATGGTACGTCCTTGTTCATATTCGAATTTAAATTGATGAAGATTTGTTAAATAATCAGTAACAACATTGAATTATGTAAGCTAAATTATATTAGCAAACAATATGGCAAAGAAATTTGTAAGCAGCGAAAATGTGAGCGAGACGACAAACGATGAGGGAGTAGGAATATTTTCTCGCCAATGCGTCAGGACTGAATATACAGTTCATAAAGTCAACTATCTAATGGATACTGAGGTCTCTTTCATCGGGAGGGAAACGGCCGCAGCATGAAGCTGACCATTCACTTGCAATCTGTGTCGAGATTGATTATGCATGGACCTTTACGTTGCTTAACCCTACACTAATTTATGATTGGTTAATGGCTGGTTTATCTTATAACAAAATTTCAACCGCCCAAATTTCGTATTGTTGAGTGATAGAGTTGTTTAAATCGTTTATGAATGATAAATAAGAGGGGATGAGAGTGAAGAGTTTATGATGTGTATGAGGTAATATAGAAACACTTGCCTGGAAGCACTGACGATTCAACAAATCATATAATGAAAACTCAGAAACGAATACCAGACACTTGACTTTTCAAAATACAGCAGCACTGCTTACGGTCAAAATAAATGCTCTTCGTTATGCACCTTCATTGATTGGTTATCAAACAGGTTTGTCTCCGGTGTTATCGGACAAATCCAGGTTCGAACCCCGATGAGGTCTCGGGACTTAATTAACTCCTTGTAGAGGAATAATTCGATGCTTCGGGAAGCTAGTTACTAAAACAGCGAACAAACTTTGATGGGGGAATGACTGTGGCGAACCCCAGTCAAAAGACAGATTTAGGTTTACCATTTGTCAACTGTCAAAAAACTAGCGAATTTCTAGAATATGCACCTCTTTAATTCAATACTTGAGAGCTTTGCGGTAGCAAATTACTCGGTAGGATGTGACGAAAGACCAAGCCTGGATTTGACCAGTAATCTCGGATTTGGGGATTCTGGAATTATTTCAGATAAAACAGCGCGAATTTTAGGACAGCCAATTAGGGTTTAGAACACAAAAACTTAAATTTGGCCTGTGGGAGACATGAAATTCGTATTTAAGCTAAGGAAATGTTAGGAAGTCAGGAGGAATGAGTTAGATTGAGTGTGAAAGGTGGTTTACATGATTTAGAAAACTCCATTTTGGGATGCGAGAGTTTAAGGACGCAAAAATTGATGCGCTCTGTAAATTTCGGACTCGTACAACAAAATTATAACAAGAATTTATATACGTGGCGTGTTAATAAGATTAAAATTATCAGTAATTTACAATTTTATCGTGAATTTAATTATCAAGAATATATCACCGCTGAACTTCAAACTTAAATTACGAGAAATAGTGAAAAGTGAAATATTTAGTGTGTTTACTTCATAGTGATACACAGAACTGCATCCAGTACAACAAGCCTTGTAAAAGACATTCAATGAAGTGTTGAAGAAATAAAATTAAATTAACTGTGAAATTATAAGTGCTGTTCAAAGTAGTCGAGAGATGTTGCAAGCCGACTCACAGCGCAACACACGTAAATATTCCCTGGAGATTGACCTCAGATTTACCGCATTTAGTAGTCGGCACTACATCATCTCTTTGTGCAGATATCTGTGAAATGAACAGAAGATAAGGAAGTGGAGGAAGGACAGTAAAACCGGTTTTGCATTTGGGTATATCTTCTGGAGCCAGCCTTCGAGTCTGCTTCCTCTTCTTAAAGCCCATAATTTCGATTCCTCATTTGGAATCCGTCTTTAATTGCCTTCAATAGTAAAATATTAGAGCCTACATTAGTATATGTCTATTGTGACCAACTTACGAGAAGTTTAGAATCCAAGATAGGGAATATTTCCATTCTTTTTTTTTTATTTCTGTGAAGGCAATACTGCTGTTCCTTCATAAATAAGTAATGGTGATCTGCTTGCAACTTTATGAACAACTTCTGTCAGCTGTCAGATGTAAAATAGAATCGTAAATATATTTCTGTAACCCCCTTGAAAGCATTGGATGTACGAACACACGATGTTAAGTACTGTATAATATGAAAATGTACATAGGTCGTCATGATAGGTGTTTGTTTTTTTTTACATTTTAACAAAAACCAGTAAGTGTAAACAAATATACAGTGAAATTCATTTGTTGTGAGTCGTGGTATACCATGCGAACCGACCGACGGACGGACGCAAATGAGGCTTAGTCGCTTTTCACAGCTGATTTACGAAGGCGCTTCAAAGGTCTTTGGGTTACTTAAAAGGCAGAGAATGTCTTGACTTGCTGAAAGACTGTTCCTTCTTAAGGGCTGCCTTCAAACAAATTAATACAGGATGAGCGACAAGTTGCTATTCACATCTGCTAGAAGAGTGATGCACTGTTTTGGAAGTGGGGCAGTCCCACACATAAAATATTTTAGGTGGCATACTTGATATCCATTACTTGTCTTGGAGGGGGGACATTTCCAACACTTATTGTAACCATGCTTACCCTATGTTCACCATAACCAATATCCTACCTCAGACAGGTGCACAGCAAAATTTCGCTCACTCTGTACCACAAACAAACCACGTTAACTCTAACCTAAGGAAATCCCTCCTTTATTTGATAGTCCCCACCACATAGACTCAGACAGACCCAGTTGGAAAGTTTTCGATTCTCTTGTAGGACTGTTCTTTCCAAGTTCCCGGGCAGTCAGGTGCTGTATTGTGACGTCAGTGCGCCTATTCTAGTAGTTCTTAAGCAGCTACTAGGAAGGATGAAAGTTTAGACGAAAATATGAACACGAGTGCTGGCCCTCCACAATCCTATTTGTCCTAGCCAACTTTGAGCCAGCTGTTACACTTACCCTGCTTCAGAACTGCAGCATTCCGAGACATATTTTAAAAGGAACGGAAACTGAAGACAAAATAGCAACAAACTCGACTCCAGAAGACAAACGACAGGGAGAGACAATATTTGGGCCAGCACCCAAATGTTTGTTTTTTTTCCATTTTTACATTCTGAAGTCATGATACACTGCAGATGTTACAAAGCCCGTAGGAAACCAAACAAAGTGCAGGGGAAACGGAAACTACCAGATACAGACGGAATCCACTCTGCAGGAATTTTTACGTGAGTTCACATATGTCGCAAAATTTTCCCGTTATCTACTAGCGGGGTTCGAATCCTGGTGGGGGCGAGATTTTTCGCAACCGTCCAGCCCGACACTGGGGCCCACCCAACCTCCTATAAAATGGCTGCCGGGTCTCTTTCCCGGGGGTAAAGCGGCCGGGGCGTGGAGTCCACCACCCACCCTCATCTACTGCCAGGGTTAAAAAAGAGTACAGCTATATCTCTACTCCCCCTCTGGGCCTTCTTGGCCCGTTGTAGGGAGAACTTTACCTTTACCTTTACCTTTATCTACGTCATATCCGTCCCTCCTTCCGCATGTATCAACTAGGCTTCAACTGGACGGGTTCTTGTGAATTTTATATTGGAGACTTTTATAAATATCTGTTGAGAAAATCCAAATTTGTTAAACATTGGACAACAATATAGTGCACTTTACATTCTTACGTACGTTTTATAATGTTGGCAGCGATATATGCATCTCAGCAATACAAAAGATGATTCATTGCTGCTTTTGCATGGAAACAATATCATTATTTTACATTGCAGACAGTGACATGTAACTGAACAACACCAAAAGTGTTTGGTGTTACCTTTACAAGGTGACGACTGCTAGATGGCTCTGGCAGTCATATCAGGATGAGTAGAACTTGTGCAGTCAGTGGACTGGTCACCCACTACAGAATGCACACTTCCAGACCAAGAAAACCTCTGAAAGGAGGCCCTATGCTCCGCAAGGAGCGACAGGAAGTAACTAACTAACTACTAACTAACTTACATTGTAACAATATTTACCCGACCATGACATATTATTAGGTTATACTTACGTTGCCTAAGTTTATTTCTATGTGATGATTTATTTACTCGTAAACATGTTATTTAGAGAATTATGGGGTTAGCGAACTCATTGTTGCGTTTACATGGCAACAATGGATATACTAAAGTGTCACAATGTCACATTATGCCTACATTACTTATCTTGTTAGATAATTTAATGATGTTTCACTGTTACAGGGTTTTCGTAGCGAAAGGGAGAAGAATGTGATCGTAGAACAATTGGAAAGACTTGGGAGCGAGGTGTAAGATTGTAGCCAATTTTAAGTCCGACTACTGTTAACGCATTTACTTCGAACGAATGAGTTATACAGCGAAATTTCTTTCAGTACGCTACATCTTCTGGCCGCGAATTGAACCTGAGATCTCCGCAAAACGAAGCAGGATATCCAAATGATATTAGTTACCAAGACAGACAACGTACGTAGAAGCAATATTGAGGCGCGTTCGCGTAAAAATTGTTGCCGTAGAAAAGCAATAAGTATTACAAATTCTGAGTGTGTGTCTGTAGCCTTAGCTATCCAGCATGCAAAGCGCATGCGCCGTATTATATTGTCATCTGTGACCTCTCTGGCGCCACCAAATGTTTCCACATTATCTCAGCGAGATATGATCATAAATATGTAAAGGTCTTCATGTAATATACCCATTATTCTTGTCAGACTTTAATGAAATACTCAATACCAAATTTCACGAAAATAAGTCCAGTGGGAGCTGAAATGTTCCATGCGGACAGACGGACGGACGGACGGACAGGCAGATATGATGAAGCTAATAGTCGTTTCTAGCAATTTTGCAAACGCGACTAAAAAGATGTAATATTTTATACAAGTAATCGAACAAGATAAGCAATATAGGCATAACGTAATATTTGGCGCTTCTGCGTAATGTTCATACCTCCTGAGCTATCCTAACAGCCTGATGTAATTTCACTGGAAGACGACGCTTTTATAGCGATTTAATGTAGACGGAAACGACAATAAAGCACACTGAAGTGTTCATGTAAACTGCCTGATTTTAACCAAATTTGGATTGTCGACAGATTTTTATAAAGTTCTCCAATATCAAATTTCAAGGACATTTTCCAGTGGGAGCCGAGCTGATACATACGGACAGACAGACAAACGGTGGCGGAAACGACTCACTGTGAACGGCAAACCCTGAATATGCAGTCTCATAGAGTACCGTTACTTTCATGTGTTGCAGCTGGCTTTCTGTAGCTGTACTTCTGTTGCAAAGAGCAAGTAGCAAACAACAGACACGCTAGCTGCTCGTTGCGAATTGATCAGTGATTTACAATGGAACTGTATTTGCACCTTTACTGGGAATCCCCGAACGGTGCCAGAAAGAGAGAGCGAGATTGCGTGTATGTTTATGTGTGTGAGAGAGAGAGACAGTGAGGGAGGAGCGAAACAGGGAAGTACCCATGATTAAGATCAGCTGATCCTGTGACCTGTGTTTCACAGTGCGTCGTGTGTTTTACCCTGAGTCCACCTCAGCAGTGTTGCCAACAGAGCTGCCAATAATGCTGATAGAATTTCAAGAAACTGGCAAAATAAAAGCGTTGAGGAATCGTGTTGGAAACTTAGTTGCTGTTTGCCATCGACTGTCGGTGAACATCACACAAGTGTTTGCTGCCAACTTTGGTGTGTACTGTAAGGGCGTTTTTAAACATTATTTGGTAGCACTGGAAGAGACGGACAGGATAGCGCATCGGTATCGACTGAAATGTAGGAGAACAAATAATTACGTGTTGCAAATTGCTGCATTGCATCACTCTCATAGTACAGCAAGCTGAAGTAGCCTGAGAATTTTGTTTTTTGCTTGAGGTGGGAAATCGGGTTCGGTCGTGCGCCGGAAGTGAATCCCACGCACTTGAATTTTCTCCCCAAAATAGTATGAGATGGCACCTTAAGACTTTTGGTTTCCGACATCTTCGTGCCTTTCCTCAAACACCAAATCAAACATTTAGACCAGTGGTTCCCAAAGTGGGCTGTACCGCCCCCTGGGGGGCAGTGGGATTACCGAGGTGGACGCTAATAGGTACGAGAGGTAAAAGGGAGCGCTGTTATTATCATAGTGGGGCGCTAGTAGACAAGTAGTGGATTTATTTTTATAATAAAATTAAAATAAAGTGATTTTTGTGTTACAAACAAAAAATGAACTAAATTTCTTAGTATTTTAATTTATGAATCTTATTCAAGCACATATTTTTTTTTAATAAACTATTGCTAGATGCATTATTGTTAATCATAAAAAATACAATAAATTCTAATTTATTAATTAACACATAAAACATTAAGTTTAACTCTAATAATTTTATTTAAACGATTTTTAAATATGAAATAAAAGTGGAAACAAAAGCACATTTATATTTTTTTAAAAAGGTAGAAGGTAGCTGTGGGTGTGTATATGGAGCCAAGGGGGCGGTGGACCGAAAAAAGTTTGGAAACCACTGATTTAGCCCCTAACGATTTCTTTATGTGCCACCAGTTTAAGCATTGAAAAATCCTACATCCTGCCCACACGGTTCCCAGAACAGCAGCGATTATTTCCTTACGCGGCATTAACTTATTGGACTTTATAACCTAAGTTGAGAGTGTTTACTGCGCGGTACGAAATGAACCTTTAAATATAATTCAGGCTAATCACTGTCTTTATAGATTTAATGCCACATTTTATGAGATCGTCTTTGAACAGTTTATTTAAGATTTACTGGAATTTATGCATTACGATAAAAATATATTTATGACTTCAGAATTGGGGCAGGTTTTATACAGATTGGGCTTTATGTGAGGTAGAATAAAACGTAGTCTGGCGACGGACGGGTAAGTGTAAATTATTTGAAAGTAAATTTCGGTTTTGGGCTGGTTCGGGCCAAATAGTCCTCGGCTCGGGCATGGTCTTGTAAAACATTCTAAAATTTCGAGACTTGCAGACATCTAGGACTTGCTGAGTGCAGCATACTATTCCCAGTTATTTCACTCGACAAGCTCTACATGGCGTAAGATCATACAAATTCATACTTTATGAACTATGAAAGTACACTTCCTGAATTAGCAGTAGTTACCTTCCCGCAGGGAAAGCATAGTGGCTGCGGATTGGGTGGGGGGGGGGGGGGGTTCCGGGGTTCCAACGTCGATGGCGGCCCCGAGACCTACCCAGCCTCGTGTACAATGGGCACTGGATCTCTCTTTCCCAGGAGTATAGCGGCAGTGAGTGCTGACCAACCATCCCTTCTAGCGCCGAGGTCCAGCAAGGTAGAGCTATACCTCTACCGTTCCCCTGTGCCTGCTGGGCACGTAACGGGTCGGCTTTACCTATTTGTACCTTTTACCTTCTGGAAGGATGGTCCGGGATAGCTCAGTCGGTTTAGCGACTCGCTACGACCTGGACGGTCCGGGGATCGAATACCGGTGGGGCCGAGATTTTCAGCACACGTCCATATCGTCCCTGGGGCCTACCCAGCCTCCTGTACAATGAATACTGGGTCATTCCCGGGGGTTAAGCGGCCGGAGCGTGGCGTTGACCACCCACCCCTATCTAGCGCCGAGGTTAAAGAAAGAGTAGAGCTATACCCCTACTCCCCCTCTGGACCTTCATGGCCTCTTCTAGGGTGAGCTTTACCTTTACCTTCCCGAAGGTCTTCTGCAAGTCGAATTTTGGGCAAGTCGGGATTGACTGTACATATTGCCAACTATACACATATGTATATGTAAGGTTGGTAGCGTGTAGAAGGGAGTCCAACTGAAATACAGAATTCAAGATACTGTAAAGTCATCAGCTGCAGCATGACCGACCCGCCACCTTCGTCTCATTGCGCTTTCATTCTGCGCAACGGAAAAATTTGGCGCGCATTTCAAAAACGCCTTTTCAATCTTTACAATCCTTTAATATCCAGTTATTACGAAACCGCGTAACTTTGAAACTGCCCAAGTCGCGAGTGTCTCTAAATCATTTGCTTTTGCTGTGGACCGGAAGCTACCAAAGCTTTTTGCTGCACTTCTGTAAAAACTCTCTGAAGGCGCCTTTAGCTTCGCCAAAATTCGCTGTTCAAAGGGACATTATAAAGTTCACTCAAGCCGCTGATTGACCGATAACATGCAATCGCGTCTCATGCCTAACATAACGGCTGGATCCATTATCCTGTGTATCATCGAGTAATGAGGTCTCAAATTAACTAGCAGGTTCCCCAATAATTGACTCGCATACGGTGTTCCCCCCTTCCCCATCGGTCAAATATAGAGAGTTCTCTGTTATTGATCAATTTAACGACGTTCTATCAACGTCAGATATTATAGAGTGGCAAATTAGATATTAAACGACTATTGTCATTAGTAAGTTGAAATCGATTTGAGAGGAAGCGGTCTTGGTTACACAGCCTTCACGCAAATGTTACTGATATATTTTATATACACTCAAGATATACTAAATTCAAATCTCGACCTCGGAACTGTTAGCCCTCTGAAGTTCCCAGTACTTACCTTAGGGAAAATAATGGTATATTTGTCCCTATGCACGTTCATAAATACGTCTAAAGGAGTGGAGGTGTAGCTCCAAACTTTCTTAATCTCGGCACTGAATGGATGTGAGATGCCATTCTCACGCCCCGGCCGTTTTATCCTCGAGGAAAGAGACATCGGTACAAATTTAATAACAGACTGGCTGGCCTCAAATTCTGTTTGGGTGTCTTGACGAAGAGAACAATTCAGCCATTATCCTTCTCACTAAACTGACTATGCTATCCTGGCTAATGGGTTTTATTAGTCCCTCCAGAAATTCCACATGTATCTGAAAGACGGGGCCCATCTTTTCGAATTAATTCCTACCATTAGATGCTCTACTTTGAGGACAAATAAAAAAAGTAACTTTACACAAAATGTCCATTAACTTGCAGCAATATGGAGAGTAATCTAGAAAATCTCTTTCAGGATAGTTATAACCCATTTGACAATGCCTTTCGTAGTCTTACATTATTGCCTTAACTTGTTACAAATCATTAAAAAATCAAAACTTAACCGCCTTCTTCAAGTTTCACGATTTCATAGCAAAGTGTGTGGCGTGTTAAGAGCCATCAGCCTTATCGACGGGATTTCGCAGGTTCAGTACTGCTGTGTTGTTTGTACGAATTACATGTACCAACGACACCACTGACGCATATCAGCTCACAGATTTGACCACGACACTGTTGGTCGCACTTGTAATAAATCTTATTCTGGTTATCTACTTCTAACGTCGTAAAGTGAATTTAGCTTCGGTCGCATAACATGCTTAAATTTTTCGAGAAGCAAAGGTCGATTTGGGCTCATGTCATACCGTCAAAGAATGAATGAATGCATGCATAAATGAGTTAGTGAGTTAGTGAGTGAGTGAGTGAGAATGAACCTATCGATCGGTCAATCAATCTATCGATTAATGAAGGAAAGAATAAACCAATAAATCAATCAGTAAATCAACATGTCTTATTTTACACCAGTTACGTAATAAACTTATTCCAACTAAAGCTCAAATTTCATAATCGAAGCAGCGCAAACAACTATGTAGCCTACATAACACAAAGTGTAGATTAACACACGAGTGTGTCTAAACACACAATTGGCTGTGGCGAATATTTGACGAAACACAAAATTCAATTGCTCTTTGCGTTAAAGCTGCTCCATTTCACGTCATGATAGCTTGTAAGGTAGCTGAGGTGGAGCCCCAAACATTCCTAATCATGGCACTAAATGGAGACGGGTGGTCAGTTTCAGTTTCAGCAGTTTATCCCGGAGGAGCAGCAGAGAATGCTTTGTAGTCCCAGATCCTGTCTGAAAATTCGCAGAAGTGACAAAATTTGCTGCCCCTACCGGGAATCGAACTGTAATTCTTAATTTATCCAGCCCATAGCCTAGTTACTGTACCGACTAAGGTATCCTAGCTTGAGATTCTGAAGGTTAAGTAATGTTGATATTTCACTAACAAATTTACATCTACAATATTTTTTGGACTAAATCTGGACATTAAATTTCCTTTCTTTTCTTCATTTTTGGCGTCCCCTTGTGCTGTATAATGAAATTCCAATTGAAAGTGCTTGGGTCTTTTCTTGCCAGCACAATATTTTTATTAGGCTTGTTTCAGTAATTACATACAATGTAATAATAATAATAATAATAATAATAACTCCCATAACACACGAACATTCACAACAAAAATAAAAAAGAAGTCTACCGAAAAGTCAAAACGATCAAGTACCACACCACAATATTAAAACAGCATGGGAACAGCAAAATGTAAGAAGTAATTCCACATGAAAACACCAACACGAAAAAAAAAGAAAGGAAAACATAAAAAAACAATAACAAGAAGGAACACCACCACAAGAACGAGATCAAAACGCAAAGAAATACAAACCACAACACTTAACAACCAGCAGTCACAGCCAGCGCCTTCATACATTGAGCACAAAATTACTACGCCTGACGATGACCTATATTTCTTGTAATGTACAGTCAATATAAATATAGTACAAACCATTATTACATTATATACCACTATTGAAGTATAGTGTTTTTTTTCCTGCTTGACCGATAAGCGCAGGCCCAACGCTCCGTCCCAAGTTCTGCCAGCGTTGCGTCGTACGCCGCGTGTCGGGGAGGTTTAACAGTCGATGACGGCAGCTAGAAACACGAGGGCAGTGATGATAACCTTTAGAAAGTGTAATAAAAACTCAGTAGATCGTCGGACCGGCGCTTGTCGGTCAAGTAGGAAAAAAACACCCTACGCAAAAAATACGATTCTGCTCACAAATTAATCTCCAAAAATTTTCAATTGGAACTGACTTTCTTTTATTTAAAAAATAGTCATCATACCCTATTTTAATAGTGATTAATGTTGATAATTAACTTTTGTTCAGAGTTGAAGTGAATTATCACAAGTGGGGAAAACTCATTAAGATTAACCATGATTGGTGATAACAAACTCTATCCAAACTGTAAAGAGGCTTAAATGATGTTCTTAATGCGAAGGAGTAACTAGGAATGTCAGTGAGATTAGCTATACATTGTTATAAATTTGTTGTGAAAATTGGGCAGAATTATATTTTGCTCATAAACTCTGTATCCAAAGTAAATGATTTTAAATCCCTCATCATCGATACTTGCATTCTATAAATTAAGGCTACAATAATCACAACTTCTTTCTTGCACATTTGTCGTATATGATTATCATTTTATCTGACCAATATCATTTGTGACTTTCCGTCGCTCTTTCACCGCGAGCGTGAGCTGGCCACTTAGCCGCTATGATTTACACTCTATGCCAGCAGACAGGAAGTGACAAACAACACTGGCCATATGAAATAATGTCCCTGTATATCAATTGTAGTGTACCGACAGCTGAATATAACGCTTCTGCCAACTTCCCCTGTTTTTATAAGTAATCTGTCAGTACACTGAATTTTTTATCAATTGTTTAACAAAGCAAATAATTCGGTGATTGCATTCATATACGCAATTATGATCAGAATTCAGTAAGCAAATGCTTAAATTAATGTATACAGGTGTATTCATATATGGAAAATTTCTTACAAAAGAAGTTAAAATGAAATAACGACAAAAAGAGTAAAAGAGATATAAAACGTGAGACAAATGGATGACGTCATAAATAGGTTTATACTGTTACTGGTTAACTTCAACGGCAGTTGAAGTCAGAATGTCGAAACGGCTTCAGGAGGGGCTGAGGAGGGGGGGTCAACAGATTGTGGCTTGCTCCAGTCATCTGTCACAATAGAGAGAGAGAGAGAGAGAACACAAACAAGGGATGCTGCAGTGGTGCCATAAAACAACTCTCGGAGAAAGATAACGTGTTGTAAAAAAGCAAGGCGGGGAGGAAAGTTAAAATGAAACACAAGCTGCAATGTACACCAGCGTGACATTCATTTGCGGTATATAAATATTTTTTTTTCTTCTGAATGCTAAAATCTCCCGCACTTCAAAATTATGTGAAGTTTCACAACTCCACAGCTATGATGGGTTAGCCTGAGATATTTCGCATCTGGGAGGGAGGGGAATTTTGCCCTGGGGGTTGTCAGCTTCATTTAACAGTGCAGTTGAAGAAGAGTGTAACAGTCAATGTAAGAGTTTTGCTTGCGTGAGGCACAGGAGCCAGCATAAGCTGATGTTAAAATACTTGGTCTGTGTGGAAATGTCATTAGTGCCGATACAGAAGCGTAAGTCATGCTTTTTGTACGATAGAAATGCCGAGAAAGTCCGAAAGAGCGACAATTCACAGACCATATCAAAGGTTCGTACAAATGAAAAAATCTGCTGTTATTTTCTCTTTTTTAATTTTTTTTGGAAATTCTCACGATAAATGACGACCCTAAGATAATTCGTTAATGACAGGCCCCCTTTACATATGCCAATCAAAATAGCCACCCCGAAATCTTGACATACCTTTAGAGACGCAGTTTGATATGTGCATTAGATTCAGATATTCAGCCAATTTCTTGCAGCTAGTTGGGGGGGAAAAAAATAACAAATTTTACGCCAAATTTTCTACTTTATCGAACATGCCTGATTATTTTGTGTTTCAACCCATAAGTGTGCTGAAATGAAGTTCCTTGGAGAAATTTCTGAAATTTTTTCTTTAATCAGTTAATTTACCAAAATCTTAGAAGCCATGTTATTTCTATTCAGTGTGGCGAATTTCCTGGCTCTTTCGCCACAAATGTGTTGTGTCTCAAAACCCTGTTTCCCATCTCCGACGCAGGTAATGGATATCTATTTTGTTCCACGCATGCGCTGTTACTATTTGCAGTGGAGTCTTAATAGTAATGACAGTGGCAAAAGTGATTTCGCACTTACAAGTAGCCGTTTTGAACTTTAAGTTTTAAAGTCCCATAAAGAATGAAGTTTTTGTATGAGAACAAGAGATTTAAACACGATATCGCTCAATGTTTCATCAGAGAAACCACTTACATCAGCCCAGACACACGATATCATTTTGACATTACATTTAAGTTCACTGACTTATTTCACATTTTGTGGCTCAGAAATGGGTTACGCCCAGCAATAAAGTTGCCAGCCTGACTGAGACAGAAAACCCTGCAAAGTGATCAAAGCTCTACTGCATCAAGCAATAGCAGAGGGGGCAGGAGGATGTTATTCTTGTTCCGTGATTTCCTCCATTTCATTTTGCACACGTTTGGAGCTGAAAGAATAGAAAGGGCAGGAGAAAAATAGAGAAGGATAATAGCTATAAAATAAGTCTGAGATGTAATGAATGTCATTAAACGATTTTTACTGCTCTGAGGTTGAAATATGTTTATTTTAACCGGCAATCCGCTATTGTGTGCTTACAGCGGGTGTGTCTTTTGGCTTGTTGAAGGATTAAGGATTCATATCCGGACAGAAACTAAGTGACATTGAAAGAGGAATAGAGGTTCTAACTTGTCATTAATGCAACTAATGTACGTCTTCTCGAAAACAATTTCTAAAACACTTATAGGGCTAAGTGACAGTACTTTCTATCCTATGCTCCTTGTTTCCGTAATGTTTTCCAAGCTTCGCTCCTTTCCTTTTTGGTAAGAGCAACATGTAGAAGAAGATGAGTATGGAAGTGGAATGATACTGACAGTGGAAAACAGATGCACTCGGAACTACGAACTGATCTGTAGTGTAACTTGCGATAGTGTGCTTGTATCTATAATAACTGAAGAGAAAGGTTAGTACAGTGAGCCAGGTGACAGGGATGCCATTCAGTTATTTTTTAAATGTCATAACACAGATTCTGCTCAGTGAAATGATGACAGTGTAAGAAATTTTATTTGTGATCTATTTAGGATATGTTTCTCGCCTTAAGATGCAGAAACTGGGGTAATTTTCATCAACTGGAATAAATGGCCTCTAAAATATACAAACATGATCTGTAACCGCGTTCAGTTTATGAAATTGCAAAACTGAGCATCTGTAAAGCAGACGTTTAAGTATGGCGATGAATGTTTAACAAGTATTAGACTGTGGAGCGATATATATTTTAGGATTTCAGTACTTGTTTCATGTACACAAAATTGAAAAGAAAAATCCAAATAACGAGGTAAAGTTTAAGAGTATGTGGAGCTAGGCTGCCCATTTACAATTGTCGTGATGCTTATCTAAGAATACGGGCACGTACAATTTTCTTGTCTTCTACATACGGCAATAACAGAGTTTACTATTAACCTTTTATGGACAAAGCGTGCAATGTTTCACTTAAAGACCCAGTAGGTACCGCGCAGTAAACACTTTTCGAATCTGTTGTAAAAACCAATCAGTTTCTGTTATGTAGGGTAAATGTCGCCGTTTGTTGTGACATAAAAACAAAACACATAATAGAGTGTGGACAGAATATACGATTTTTGGATATTAAACTTGTTGTTGCATCAAGTAACCAGTAAGCTTTAAAAGGTTAATAAAAAGACAGATCGACTGACTGGCTAAGTAAATAAATAAGAAAGTAGCTAACTAACCAACTAACAAAGCAACTTCAGGGTGACCAAAAAATGCACAATATTTTTCTTAGATATTTTTATTATAATATAATATGTGATATTGTAATATAAATATGTAAGAAAAAATATTGTGCATTTTGTTGGTCTGCGTGTTGCGAATTAGTTGTCGACAGTGCACGAAATGAACGATATAAATTTAACTTCAGGGAGCCGAGTCCTTCTTGAAAAGCTAAATATTTCATCAGCTAATCGAGACATTCCTCTCAATTTTTAGAAACCGAAGGTTAATTACCGCTTTTACAAGATCTGTCATTTGTCCCTACATGGTGCCAGATAAACCGGGTCCACAACCTCCAATTTTATTAGGATTCCTTTTAATATTATCCTCATATCTATGTCTAGATCTTCAGAGTGTTCTCCTTCCTTCAGGTTTCACCATCGGGTTTCGCATGCATTTCTGTTCTGTGCCATGGACGCCACATTCTCCACCAATTACGTCCTGCTTCATAATATCTGACAAGGGATACGAAACATGAATATCCTCATTATGGCCAAAAACCTGCTTAAGTTAATAACAAAATCTTTCCCCACAAGCGACAGCATTTCTTGTCTTACGCTCTGTGACTTTAATCTTACCACGAACCTTCTGCTTGAAAAAGTGAGCTACCAGTAAAATTTATGTTGACAATGCAGCGAATGTCACGGTATAGTGACTACCCGGCCCTAGGGACCTGCAGGCAGCCCTGATTAATTCTTTTCGTGGCGCTCCTCATTCCACTGTGGAAAGCGCTGTTGTACTGCTTTAACATTTAACACATATAACCCTAAGACGTGTCTTAGGGATTTGAATTTATTCTTAGTGGGAGGATATGTAAAGAAAGAAAAAGTAAATATCTCTGAAACTTAGATGTTTCAATGTGTGTTCAAAAAGTTGCTTCCTTGGCCTTTCACAGTAAAAAATCTGATAATTTTCCACGTGGCTGCAAATTTGTCAGACGTGCCAAGACTTCTTCAAACCACAAAATTTCATAACGAATACCAGCACATACCAGAGGGGCCTCAAAGAAAAGCAGTCGGCGGTACAAATATACAATTTTGAACTCTAAAACAGGACGCACGTCATGTTAAGCAAGAAATGAGTAACATGTTACGCAGTGCTGATTGGTAGTTAGTTACCGACGTTTCGGAAAACTTTCCCATCTTCAAGGGTTAAGGAGACCAAGACTACTTGAACTGCTTTACCCTTGAAGATGGGACCGATAGGTTGTCCTGAAACTTCGGGAAATAAATATCAACCATCGCTGCGTAACATTCCAGAAGAGCGGAAGTCTTGTTTACACCTCGATGGAAGCCTGAAATCACGCAAGAAATTAGTGTTTTGCAAGAAAGATGTGACATGATTGCTCTGATTCTGATAACTTAAGTGTCTTGCGATGTGACACTGTGTCATTGAGTATGTCTTGCGATGTGACACTCTGTCATTAAGTGAGTAGGTCTTGCGATGTGACACTGTGTCATTAAGTGAGTATGTCTTGCGATGTGACACTGTGTCATTAAGTGAGTATGTCTTGCGATGTGACACTGTGTCATTAAGTGAGTATGTCTTGCGATGTGACACTGTGTCATTAACTGAGTATGTCTTGCGATGTGACACTGTGTCATTAAGTGAGTATGTCTTGCGATGTGACACTGTGTCATTAAGTGAGTATGTCTTGCCATGTGACACTGTGTCACTAAGTGAGTATGTTTTGCGATGTGACACTGTGTCATTAAGTGAGTATGTCTTGCGATGTGACACTGTGTCATTAAGTGAGTATGTCTTGCGATGTGACACTGTGTCATTAAGTGAGTATGTCTTGCGATGTGACACTGTGTCATTAAGTGAGTATGTCTTGCGATGTGACACTGTGTCACTAAGTGAGTATGTCTTGCGATGTGACACTGTGTCATTAAGTGAGTATGTCTTGCGATGTGACACTGTGTCACTAAGTGAGTATGTCTTGCGATGTGACACTGTGTCATTAAGTGAGTATGTCCCTCTGCTGTGAAGGATTAGTACTGCATTAATTATGAGAATCACGCGGTCTGAGAAGAGCAGCTGTGCGGGAAAATAGGATGGGTTGTGTTGTCATGCGACATACCGTCGTATCTAAAAAAAGAACTTTAATCTTAGGTAAGTACTTCAATTAAAATTAAATATAATATTACGATGGCATCGCGCTTTCAATAACAAAATCAAAACGTAATTTAATTCAAAACGTCATAACATTTGTGTTTCTTTGTTGATCTGCAGTGTACAAAATCCACGGACAGCAACAATTGTCAGGCGTTTTGGTAAAATTGAGATTAGCTTCGTCATATTTGTCTGTCTGTCTGTCTCTTCGTCCGTTCATCCGCACAGGAAAACTCAGCTGCCCCTGGACAGATTTTCATGAAATTTGATATGCGAAGGTTTGTCGAAAATCTCTCAAAAAATTCAAGTCTCATTAAAATCTGACAAGAATGACGGACACTTCACATGACGACCTATGTACATTCATGAAAATATCTGGCTGAATTCTTCTTAGAATGAGAAATGTTTCGGACAAAAGTTGTAGAAAATATCAAAAGACACATTTTACGTTCAATAACGTTTTTCCGAAAATCGTGCCGTTTATGAGATAATGTGAAATAATTAAGTAGAGCCAGAGAGTCCACAGACGACCATATAATACGGCGCATGCGCACTACGTGATTAATAAGCAAGGCTACAAACACACACTCAGAACACGTAATACTTATTGTTTTTGAATGGTAACAATGGTCAAGCGAAGGAACTTCAATATTAGGTTATACGTACATTGCCTGCCTTGTTGAGTCTTAAGTCCAGTGACGAAATTGCTTTAAACCAAAAAAGGACTCGTCACTGGCCACCTCACGTTTAGTAATAGGAGACATACCAGTGAGAGTGCCGTACAGAATGAACTGGCGAGCCATGTGTTGGATATCCCTGGTCTAAATTATACATGATCTATACAGATATGGAAGTGTGGTTAAACAAAACAAGAAAGAGGAATACAAATACTTGACTGTGTATTGCTTTCATTTCGAACTACTAAACTTTGCGCTGTTTGTTTTAACCTGACATTTAGCCCACAATGACTCACGTAGTTACTGACATTTCAGAAACAGGCTGATTAGAAGCTGCTTTCTCTACCATTACATTTTGAGGGTCTTCCTATATGTTACAGTGTGTGGGTCCCCTTGTTATTACAGACCAAATGCCGACAATTCAAGCACTCTAGGTGCCATGTACTAGGCTTACACTTTCGAAATATGAAAAGAAAAGGAGGCATAAGGAGGATGAATAAAGAAGGGGAAATTATGTTGAAAAGCTGCCTCAAGTACGAAGTAAAGTCTGAAGACTTAGAAGCCGGTTTTAACCATACATATGGCTGACAATTAGGACCAAGTTTTATAAACATGCTAACATTCTTACATAATAATAAATAATAACCATGGCTCAACAGCCCTATATGGGCTCGGGCCTCCTCTTTCCGAGGTTACTAAGTCGTGTGCATTCGTGGAAGTTGGTGACTGGCCAACTGGCCGCGCTACTATTCTATCGATCGTGATGTGTCCATTGGCAAGCAGTCAGGAGACTTGGGTGAGAAATGGAGGCTTTGAATTTAGCTTACGTAACATTTTTATTCATGCCCGTAAGGTTCTTTTACATGCCGTAAATCTACGACATGGGACCGACGGCTTTACTTCCCCTCCGAAGGAAGTGGTGCTCCGGAATTTTATCACCCTTAAAAATCCATCGACCTCGGTCGGGATCCAAACCCGCGAACCTTGAGTCCAGTGGCGAGCACGCTAACCACTAGTCCACCGAGGTCGACTCTTACAAAAATTAATGACAATGATACTAGCAGTTGGGGTAGCGACGTTGTACAGAGGGTTTCAACACAAGTATCAGCATAAAGAATGTTTCATCTGACGGACCGGTCGGTAAGTACTTCACCTTTACATGACCTTACACATGCAAATCTATGTGAAAATGAGAGGTTCCCAGGGAGTGTACATACTAAAGTACCTGAGCTGCTGGCTGCATGGGGCAAAGCAAAACCTTTGTGGATATGAACAGTTTATGAGGAAAGAATATTCCCTCGGTTTTCATGGCAACATTTCCTCGTATAAACTGTTGTTTACAGGCTCACAAACAATGTGGATCGTGGGATCCTGGGCGGAGATGTAGCACTCTTTAAGAGTTCTCAGTATCATTGTATCCAGAAATTATTATCAGAGATATTTTGAACAAGTTCTGCGAGACAGAATTTGCGATTATTTTAAGATTTTTTATTCCGTGCATTGTCTTGATCAATGTAGACAATTTATTGCACCAAATAAATGCATTCTAAGTTTATCTACGTGTTCAGACCGGTTCAAATATCTTCACCGCACATGCTTGGCAGGAAAACAAGTGTTGTATTTGGTCACATTTCAATACGTATGAGCTAATGTTAACATAGAAAAAAAATCAGTAATCACAGCTTATACGAAGAAGTAGATTTAATAAATGTATGGGACTTAAGGGACATATTTGAAGACCTAAAGACTGTAGATAAACATTATGTTCAAACACCAGGCAAGGAAACCCTCAATATATATGAATATAGAATATTCTAAAGTTCAACAATTACAATTACAATAAATCCAGTCATAACAAAAATTTGTTCTATTATATTCAACTATATGTTTCGGCCTAAAGGGCCATCATCAGGGTAAATACAAGAGTAAAAAATATATAAACAGTGTTTATATGAAAGTGAGATCTTAAAATCTTACAGTATATGTTTTTATGTGGTTACACATAATATGGGAAGAATATAGTCTTTGAAATATATTTAGTATAATTATGTATTACAACGATAAAAAGACTGGACCAAGACTATATCAATATTAAAAATGATGTTAAAAGGTTAAAGTGTTAAAGAGTAAAATCAATAGACGTGTAAGTAATTCTTCAGAGGACGAATAGTATAATTTTTTATAAAATGGGGACGAATTATCTTCAGATTCTAAAATTCAAGTTTGAAAATATCGAAAGTGCAGGTGTTCACCTTTACAGCTGTCTTCACCCTAAATCGGAAACAACGGAATAAATTTTCAATCTCTATTATTTTGTCCAAAATTGTGCCACTTACGTTATTCGTTCAGCGAAATCAGGACGTTTGGACTTTACGCTTGGAAGAAACCAAAACTCTAGTTTAACAGTTGTAATTAGTTCTGTATTCACAGTAGGTTGGACTAATAACCTTTTGGACCCGAAGCCATAGATCTGCAGAGTCTATCGTTGAGACCATATTGTTCTCAGAAATTTTTAAAATCTATTTTAACTGATGACGATTATATACTCTTCTTGAGGAAAGAGCGGTCAAACGTCGGTGAAAGGACCCCTCCCTTTTCCTGACCAATAACAGACGCTATAACACACATCTTTTCAGGAATGTTATTCTGGAATGTGACGTAACGCTAATGATAAACCACGTGAGTTCCCACAGTGCTGTTCGGCCGGTCATCATACGTCTAGTGTTGAGGGCGCTTTGTCGCTTTCAACACTGACGACAAACAAACAGACACTTAGAGACTCATAGCCGCGTAGAACGAGAAAGTGGGCTACTGTAACAGTGCTGTGAAGAACTAGCAATCCTTTACTACTGTAAAAGGTAAAGCAATCCCATTACAGGCCTCGACAGGCCCTTAGGGTTCCAGGAGGTTGAGGCTCCCAGATTTCTAGACAATCGGCACATGAAGATGGTAAGGTTGTCAGCCCTAAGCACAGGCCGCCTTTACCCTCCAGGAAATATTCCTGGTACTCATTTCTTTTAGAGGCTGAGTCGACCCCAGGGCCGTAGTGCAATCGAAAGGATTATATCAATGAAAAATTCCAATAACAATATCGGAAAAAGAACCCGCAACCTTCCGGCTTGTAGAGCAGTGCCTCAACCAACTGCGCCACCGCGTGCCCATCTTTACTACAGTGCCTTCAGTAATTTAATAATAATTCCTTGTGTATTCATTAAATGTCTTCCTTTCTACAGTGATTCCATTTTTCGCTGGATAGAGTCCTGTCAAGATCCTGGCCAGACAATCCATGTCTATATTTCTTTCAATTCAGCTGTTCACTTCGACCTGTAACCCACTCCGCCTACCTTAATCAACTGCTTGGCCTCCACCCCCGTGATAAAAATGTGTGAGGAGAGACAACGGGCAATATTTACATCAACAAGATAAGTCCTCGAATGTTGGCACACTGCAAACAGCAGCAAAACTTATGGATACAGATTAAAGTGTTTAGGATTCCAGATTTATTTACCGACGACCTTTTAACTGAACAGGTTCTTTTTAACGTTTACGAAGTTTAAGCCGCCTAGTAAAAGCAATACCATTTACAGGCCTGGACAGGCCCTTAGGATTCCAGAAGGTTAAGGCTCCCAGATATCTAGACAATCGTCACATGAAGGTGGTAAGGTTGTCAGCCGTACACACCGGCCGCCTTTAACCTCCACGAAATACTCTTGATACTCATTTCTGTTAGAGGCTGAGTCGACCCCAGGGCCATAGTGCGACCGAAAGGATTATGTCAATAAAAATTTCCAATGACACCATCAGGAATCGAACCTGTAACCTTCCGGGTAAGCCGCCTAGTGGCAACCGTAAACGTAACGCGTCACAGCGAAACTTTAACAAAACACATAGAAAAGGAACCAACAATTAGGTCCCGAAAACCAACACATGACCCAAATTGAGCAGTCTGTCGTAGGATTACAGCCTCCCTTCTGAAAACTTGATGCACAGAGCGTGGTATTCGCTTGTGTCAATGTTAAATGACAGTGGGAGTGTGAACACTGAAGCTGCTAGTGTTGCAGACCGCAGAACGCCTGTCAGAGCAGACGCTAACTTCACACACGCTAAAATATGCAAGTCCACAGGGAATTCCATTTGCCATGCGCCATTTTGGCATTAATTTAATACAACTGTGCACGTAAATTGGTTTATACTCGTACGGTTAAACCCGATTAACGGTATTAAATTTTTAACCGGAGATTAGGCTTGTAATTGATTGATCATCTCAGTTGATCATTGTGTTGCTATATAATGCCACTAAAATCAGCCCACACCTTGAATGGCTACTTTTAATTGAACTGCATACCAAATTAAATTTTGTACTCTCATGGAAAAGAAAACGGAAAAAAAATTCGGATTTGTCGTTCTCCGATTGAAATTTTGAGGACAAACAATTTACAAGTCTCTCCAAAATAAGTAAAAATTGTAAACTTTACACCTCAGTAGATCTAAACCAAAAGTTTGAAATTAATATTTTTGGTGTAGATAACCAGTCGGAGGCCCCCCGCTACTCAATAGTCGGGGCTTCTCTATAATTTTTAGCGAAGTTACTCCCAGATCTCATAACAGGGATCCAGAATACTTCCTTCTGTCAAAAGAGAGGAATACAGGCCGAAAGAACCCACAATAGATTTTAGAATTTTGTACGTTCTGGAGCTCTCATAACCCATAGGACCCCTGCTTCCCAGTTTTGGTTTTGGTCTTATCTAAGCCACTGTTAATATTGTTATTTCATCCTTAGTCTGACGACATCCATTTCTACTGGAAACCAGAACAACTGTGTGATATTCCTGTATATAGATATTCTACAGACCATGTGCGTTATAGGAAATGGTAAAAAATGTCGTGTTATTCTATATTCGAATCAAATAACGAATCCAGGATCTCTGGAATAAGCCGCAGAGAGCTGATCACACATCACTGCAGTAGGAATGACAAATTTCCCTCAACACGTAATGTAAATAATTATTCCGAGCGTTGTAGAAAATAAAATGCACATACTACTCATATCCCCTTTGTTGGTATCTTCACCTTGCCGTGGTAGAGGGGCTTGTGAGTTCCAGTGACCCTGAGAGCTAAGCCGGCGGTAGCATTGCTACCAGTAGGGTCTCCCAAGCCGGACAGATCAAAAGGGTAGGAACCAGACGAAGAGAGATGCCTAGGAGATGGGAAACCGAATAAAAACTCCCCTGATGCCGGAAGCAGCGACATCAGTAGCGACATGAAGCACAGAGCAAATGATGCTCGAGATGGTTCATGATCGTGTAACAACAGGCGTGACCAGAGTGGTCTGAACGGCAGCTGTACTGCGATGTGGAAAGCAAATGGAAAAACTACCACATTATTACTTTTCCTGGATAGTCTCTTCCAGAAACAGAGACAAATGCCAAATGCGATATGCTTCCTCTGGAGACAAAACATTCCGGAGGTAAACTACTCCCCCATTCGGATCTCCGGGGGGGAGTGTTTCTAGGGGAGACACCACGCGGTAATGACTACAGACAACAGCAGAAGACACAGAATGAACATAACAGCTTCAAGATAGGCACTTGGAACGTAAGGACCTTGAATCAAGGAGGAAAACTCGAAAATTTGAAGAAAGAGATGCAGAAGAACGCAGTGTCTGTGCTAGGTGTTAGTGAAGTGCGGTGGAAGGGTCAAGGTGAAATAAAAAGTGGTGATTATACAGTGTATTATTCCGGGGGTGACAGTGCTGAAAGAGGCGTAGCTATAGTAGTGCATAAAAGCGTAGTGAAAAGTGTTGTTAAGAAGAGTGTGTATAGTGACAGAATCATTGCTATTAAATTGCAGGCAGAACCGGTAAGTATTTTGATAGTGCAAGTGTACATGCCAACATCGGACTATGAAGATGACAAAGTGGAAGAGTTGTATGATATAATTGAAGAAATTCTTGAAGAGGATGGAAAGGGCGCGACAAACACGATTATAATGGGAGATTGGAACAGTGTGGTTGGAGATAAAGCACATCACAACACTGTTGGACCATATGGACTGGGAAGGAGGAATCAGAGAGGTCAAATGCTTATTGACTTCTGTGAAAGAAATGGACTTGTTATAACAAACACATGGTTCAAAAAACCTAAAAGAAGATTGTACACGTGGAAATCACCAGGAGATAGGAATCGATATCAGCTGGACTATGTACTAGTGAAACAGCGATTCAGGAACAGTGTGAAGGATGTGCAGACACTGCCTGGAGCAGATATTGACTCTGACCACAATTTACTGGTTGCAAAGATCTGCACCAGATTGAAGAAGATCATGAGGTTCCACAAGAGAAAACCAAGATGGGATTTGGAGAAGCTATATGCTCAACGACAGGTAGTACACGATAGACTAGAAGAACAGCTTGGTGCAATCAAATGTGAAAGTGGGAATGTGGAAGTGCAGTGGAACAATATCAAGAAATGTGTGTTAGATACTATGAGTGGTTTGGTTGGAAAAGTCGAGAGGAGAGCAAGAAAGCCATGGATTACACAGGAGATGATCAGTAAAATGGATGAACGAAGGAAATGGAAGAATGTCAACAATGAAGAAGGAAGGAAGAACTACAGAAGACTGAGAAACGAATTGAAAAGAGCCACGGACAACGCCAAGAAGGAATATCTGGAGAGCATATGCGACGAGATCATAGAATTTCAAAGAATAGGACGTTATGATTTAATGTACATGAAGACAAAGGAACTAGGTTGGAAAGAAAACCATGGGATTCAAAACATTGGCATCGAAGACTCTCAAGGCAATATAATAATAAATCAGAGACGAGTATTGCAAATTTGGGAGAATTATATCACAGAGCTCTACGATCGAGCTAATCGACCAGAACATCTAGACGTCGAACCTGAAGATGAAGTAGATGAAGACGAGAAAGGCCCTTATATTTTGCAAAGTGAAGTGGAAAAAGCTATCAAGGAGATGAGGGATAAGAAGGCTACAGGAGATGATGATGTACCTGGGGATGTACTCAAATTGTTGGGAGAAGGTGGTCTAAGGCTAATGACACAAATGATCAACAGCATGTATGTAACTGGAGAATGGCCCAGAGATTTTATTGAAGTTACAATGATTGCCTTAAAGAAGAAGCCCAAAGCTACAAAATGCAGCGACCATGGCACAATCAGCATCATCGCACATGCAGCAAAGATAGTAGCGAGGATACTTAGAAGAAGAATTGAGAGGAAAATTGAAGATGCACTTGGAGAAGATCAGTTTGGATTTAGAAGAGGAAAAGGAACTAGGGATGCAATTGGGATGCTGAGAATAATATCAGAACGAACCTTGGTCATATATGAGGAATTGTGTGCTTGCTTCATAGACTGGCAGAAGGCATTTGACCGTGTCAACTGGACCAAATTAATGCAAATCCTAAAAGGAATTGGGATAGACTGGCGCGAAAGAAGATTAGTCAGCAAATTGTACATGGAACAAAGTGTCAAAATACGACTGGACCAAGGGGAGACGAGAAGTGTGAAGATTGGAAGAGGAGTTAGACAAGGTTGCTGTTTGTCACCGATTCTGTTCAACTTATACAGCGAGTACCTTACCAAGGAAGCTCTTGAAGGGTTTGGAGACTTCAAAATAGGAGGACAAGTAATTCGCACTGTGAAATATGCAGATGACCTTGTGCTACTGGCTAGGAAAGAAAACGTGCTACAGGGCATGATTGATAGACTAATTAAAATTGGAAGACGCTATGGAATGGAAATGAATGTGGGAAAAACTAAAGTAATGAAAATCTCAAGGCAACCATCCCCAATGAAAATTATGATAGATCAAAAACAATTGGAGAATGTGGAATATTTCAATTATTTGGGTAGCATGATAACAAGTGATGCAAGGTGTACACGTGAAATTAAATCCAGAATTGCCATGGCAAAAACAGCATTCAACAAGAAGAAAAATCTTTTCACCAGCAAACTGGAATTAAATTTAAGGAAGAAACTAGTAAAGTGCTACATTTGGAGCATAGCTTTTTATGGTACTGAAACGTGGACACTTCGGAAAGTAGATCAGAAGTATCTGGAAAGTTTCGAAATGTGGTGCTGGAGAAGAATGGAGAAGATCAGTTGGACCGATCGTGTGAGAAATGAAGAAGTATTACACAGAGTCAAGGAGGAGAGGAATATACTACATACAATAAAAAGAAGAAAGGCTAACTGGATTGGTCACATCTTGCGTAGAAACTGCCTTCTGAAACACGTGCTTGAAGGAAAGTTAGAAGGAAGGATAGAAATGACGGGACGACGAGGGAGAAGACGTAAGCAGCTACTGGATGACCTTAAGGAAAAGAAAAGATACTGGAAATTGAAAGAGGAAGCACTAGATCGCACCCTGTGGAGAACTCGCTTTGGAAGAGGCTACGGACCTGTCGTAAGACAGACTACAGAATGAATGACTACTCATATGTAAAGCAACATTCAGTAAGGCTATAATCTCTTTTCTGTACATCAAGGTGAGATATTGATTCTCTGTAAGCAGAGGTAGAACCCAAGGGACTGGGTGGAGCTTAAAGGCATGGTCAGCTCAGTGAACGTTCATATTAACAGGAGATGTATGTGAATGTTTAATGTGTGTGTGAGAGGCGCTCTCTGCCGTGACGTATTGTTACGTAGCACAGTGCTGCCTCGCATCTCGCTGCCGGTGGCTGGGCACAAGCAAGGTACATGCTATCAGTGGCTGGGCACAAGCAAGGTACATGCTATCAATGGCTGGGCACAAGCAAGGTACGTGCTATCAGTGGCTGGGCACAAGCAAGGTACGTGCTATCAGTGGCTGGGCACAAGCAAGGTACATGCTATCAATGGCTGGGCACAAGCAAGGTACATGCTATCAATGGCTGGACACAAGCAAGGTACGTGCTATCAGTGGCTGGGCATACGCAAGGTACGTGCTATCAATGGCTGGACACAAGCAAGGTACGTGCTATCAGTGGCTGGACACAAGCAAGGTACATGCTATCAGTGGCTGGGCACACACAAGGTACGTGCTATCAGTGGCTGGGCATACGCAAGGTACGTGCTATCAATGGCTGGACACAAGCAAGGTACATGCTATCAGTGGCTGGGCACACACAAGGTACGTGCTATCAGTGGCTGGGCATACGCAAGGTACGTGCTATCAATGGCTGGACACAAGCAAGGTACATGCTATCAGTGGCTGGGCACACACAAGGTACGTGCTATCAGTGGCTGGGCATAGCAAGGTACGTGCTATCAGTGGCTGGGCATACGCAAGGTACGTGCTATCATTGGCAGGACACAAGCAAGGTACGTGCTATCAGTGGCTGGGCACAAGCAAGGTACATGCTATCAGTGGCTGAACACACTCAAGGTACATGCTATCAATGGCTGGGCACAAGCAAGGTACATGCTATCAGTGGCTGAACACACTCAAGGTACATGCTATCAGTGGCTGAACACACTCAAGGTACATGCTATCAATGGCTGGGCACAAGCAAGGTACATGCTATCAGTGGCTGAACACACTCAAGGTACATGCTATCAATGGCTGGGCACAAGCAAGGTACATGCTATCAGTGGCTGAACACACTCAAGGTACATGCTATCAATGGCTGGGCACAAGCAAGGTACATGCTATCAGTGGCTGAACACACTCAAGGTACGTGCTATCAGTGGCTGGGCACAAGCAAGGTACATGCTATCAGTGGCTGGGCATATGCAAGGTACGTGCTATCAGTGGCTGGGCATATGCAAGGTACGTGCTATCAGTGGCTGGGCATACGCAAGGTACGTGCTATCATTGGCAGGACACAAGCAAGGTACGTGCTATCAGTGGCTGGGCACAAGCAAGGTACATGCTATCAATGGCTGGACACAAGCAAGGTACATGCTATCAATGGCTGGACACAAGCAAGGTACATGCTATCAGTGGCTGGGCACACACAAGGTACGTGCTATCAGTGGCTGGGCATACGCAAGGTACGTGCTATCAATGGCTGGACACAAGCAAGGTACATGCTATCAGTGGCTGGGCACACACAAGGTACGTGCTATCAGTGGCTGGGCATATGCAAGGTACGTGCTATCAGTGGCTGGGCATACGCAAGGTACGTGCTATCATTGGCAGGACACAAGCAAGGTACGTGCTATCAGTGGCTGGGCATACGAAAGGTACGTGCTATCAGTGGCTTGGCACAAGCAAGGTACGTGCTATCAGTGGCTGGACACAAGCAAGGTACGTGCTATCAGTGGCTGGGCACACGCAAGGTACGTGCTATCAATGGCTGGACACAAGCAAGGTACATGCTATCAGTGGCTGGGCACACACAAGGTACATGCTATCAATGGCTGGACACAAGCAAGGTACATGCTATCAATGGCTGGACACAAGCAAGGCACATGCTATCAGTGGCTGGGCATATGCAAGGTACGTGCTATCAGTGGCTGGGCATACGCAAGGTACGTGCTATCAATGGCTGGACACAAGCAAGGTACATGCTATCAGTGGCTGGGCACACACAAGGTACGTGCTATCAGTGGCTGGGCATATGCAAGGTACGTGCTATCAGTGGCTGGGCATACGCAAGGTACGTGCTATCATTGGCAGGACACAAGCAAGGTACGTGCTATCAGTGGCTGGGCCCAAGCAAGGTACATGCTATCAGTGGCTGAACACACTCAAGGTACATGCTATCAGTGGCTGGGCATACGAAAGGTACGTGCTATCAGTGGCTTGGCACAAGCAAGTTACGTGCTATCAGTGGCTGGACACAAGCAAGGTACGTGCTATCAGTGGCTGGGCACACAAGGTACGTGCTATCAGTGGCTGGGCATAAGCAAGGTACATGCTATCAGTGGCTTGGCACAAGCAAGGTACGTGCTATCAGTGGCTTGGCACAAGCAAGGTACGTGCTATCAGTGGCCCCACTGGCTGAGCGTCACTGGGGCGCGAAGATGAGCTGCGCGTGTGGTAATGCCAGTTAATATAACCTGGGAAAATAACGGCAGAAGGAAAGAAAGCAAAATATGTTGAAGATAAAGTATGAGTAAATGACGAACCGAAATAAAAAGGAAATAATGACAAGGAATAGAAATAAGAAAAGGGAAATAAAGATAAAGGAAGAGGGAAACAGAGAAACAAACACAAGAAAGAGATACTCAGATTATAAAAATATGGAAATATATTAAATATTTAGGCCCACTATAAATTGGATACAGTTTCTCTTCTCTGCCCTTTCGAATGAAAAATCAATTGTTACACAATAATGTGGGCTGTAAAAAGCAAATATATTTTACGCTAATCTCTTCTGTCATCATTTTTATGCACCTTAAAGCGTATAAAACTCATCTCAATGCTTTTCCTTGGTATTGCTTTCAATCTGAGCACCCCAGCATTATATTTCATGCTATCTTCCACGACCTCACTCACATATTACAAATTTTAAATTTCTCATTCGTTTTATAATATTCTTTTTCTAATCTTATTCATATATGTATATATAGAGCAAATAGTTTTTTGAATTCTAGTTTCTTTAACTCTTTAAATTGTTCTATGTCTGTCACCCGATGCACAGTGTTGTCTTATTTTGTTCCTACACCATAACATATTTTAAAAATACGTAGGTACGATATTCCAATACGTTTAAACCTAAATGTATGTGAAGTATTTTTAATATAACCTACGTTTAATATTGCTATTTAGTTTTTCAAATATTTCTAGGTACCTGAGCTTAAAAGTTTGACTATTTTTTGTAGAATTTCTTTACTGACTTTTCACTATGTATTGAACGTAACCCTTTCCGTGTTATACACATAAATTTAGGTTAGAAAATTGACTTCTTTGCACTAAATTAATATCTGACTACAACAGTAAACGATCCATGCTGCATGCTGTCGCTTAATTACAGGAAATGTACAGTATTATGATGCCCGTTTTAGGAACGTAAAACGGAAATTTTTAAAAACTAGAATCTTCCTTTATTTAACATAATTTTCAATTGAGATTTCATTAATACAAGCAAAATTTGTTTCGTCTAATATCTTTATATTCCTTTTAAATAACTAACCCGGCTGTAGGGTAGCTTGTATGACAGTTGCTACGTCATACGTCAGGTGTTTGTGCTAATGACTATTTTCTTTTCAACTGGTCACGAAATCTCCACTGTTGGGGAATATACGTATCATTGTCGATATCCCAATCAGGCTGACATTGAACACTATTATGAACCAGTTAATTCCATCTAATACCCTGTTTCTGTAAGAAGCGGCTTAACAAAGACAGGCCCTTGACTTTCATCCGGACTGCCCTAGCTTCAAAGTGGTCCCGAGGCAAAGTAATAGGTCTCCTGTAGCTATGTATCTGATTCATTAGTACGCGTAGAACAAACGTAACATAATTTGTATTAAGCTAAAATAATGTTATAGAAAAGACAGACTTTGAATTGTGTTTTCGCTCAGGTTAAATTTTTTCGAACTCGTGGATTACGTGCCATTTATTTACTTACTTAATTCATAAAGGAAAGAAATTGAAAGATTAAAGTCTTTATGACCAATACAGCGTACTCGTGCCACTGACATAACCGGCTTGCCCAATCCTGCTATAAGAAAAGTATTTTAATATCAGCCTCTATTAAACTTAGGTCATCGTCTATCACGTCACCTATTTTCTTGAGGTTTTCCAAAAAGCATTGCGTCTTAGAGTCACTTGTCTTATCAAGCACATAAATTTGCATCTCAACCTAACTAACGAATGACAAATAAACAAAAAACAAACCAAACAAACAAATAAACAACACACAAACAAGTAAGTAAACAAACAAATTAGTTAACTCAATGAACAGATTTCTTATTGACAAGATCTGCGATCTTCTGGGATATTATGCGGCGTTGTGTGGTAACCTTTTACCGACGTTTCGAGACAACGTATCGGTTCCATCCTTAAGAACTCTGGCCCCTTGAAGATGGGACCGATACGTTGTCCCGAAACGTCGGTAAACAATTACCACACGACGCGAGTAATATCCCAGAAGAGCGCAGATATCATCAAAATCGCGGCGGAAGCTTAAAATCAAAGTTCTTATTAACAAGCTAACAGTTGTTCATTTAGTCAAGAAATTCCCTGAATTTTGTGGAACACGAGGGTTCATTACTGTGTTCACAAAGGCCAGCCACTTCTCTCTATCCTGATCCAGATGAATCCATTCCACGCCATCCCGTCATATTTCTTTAAGATCTACTTATTGCTCTCTTCCAATCCATGTCGGGTCCTTGCAAGCGTCTCTTTCCTTCAGATTTACAGGGCAAAACCGTGTATGAATTCCTATTATTATAATTACTTTGTATATTTTTGTTGTGATAAGTATTTGTGACATTTGCTTAATAACAGCGATAAACTTTCGGCGCTTAGTACGTGATGCAGCAAAGCTTGTCACCAAGCAATAGCAGGGCCAGAAATGCGTAGTGGCTCAGCAGAATTGACGTTCTTTATACACATCAGGGACAACTGCGGGCAGGATTTACTCGACTTACGACGACTGGAGCATGTGGCATACAGCAGTCTGTTGTATCTCAGTGCCGACACCCTGCTTCTGTATTTCAATATGAACATTGGTACAACACATGAGCAACCAGACTTTGGGTATATTACAACAAACAGCAAACTTTTTCCAACAAAGAGTTTATTATATTTTACCCTTGTGAATTTCGTTTATAAATCGATTACTACGATCTTGGAACCAATTATCCCGTGCAAATATTAGGGCAAACCCGAATTTTTTCTAAGAGATATTCAAAATTATATGACCTGGCAAATTCCATACATTATTCGTAAGGGTATTGAATTTAAGGGTTTTAAAAGTTTATTATAAAATGGCTGTATACAGGAGTGCACAAATTTTCCAGAAATATAGGAGCCACCTCAAAATTAGAGGCACCAGAAAAGTGAAACAGAACAAGCCTCATACTGGGGATCCACACAGATCGAGGGTCGCCATACAAAATATAGTCACCACGGCGAACATGCAAGCGGATTTTGTGCACCCCTGGCTGTCTGTATAAATTCTATGTCTGCAGAGTGACCTGTTTCATGTTGTTTCGAACTAAATATTCTATATATATCAGTGACTGTATACAGTATTTAAAAATATAATTACTTAAGTCGTTATTTGTTCCAGTTGTTTAGTAACGCAATTTAATGCGTGATGTAGACATTGGTGCCTTACAACTGATAGGCGCCAGTCACCAGTGCCTTTAGTGCCACTTTCTTTGTGTCTTTCGAGGTACTCGTAAAATTTTCTCTAGCTGAGACTGCTGTCACTATATTGAACTGCTATTTTTCCATAAATGTCGCTAGTAGGCACGCCCTGAATATAAAAATTGAATCACAGAGTGTTGTTTGTCCTTTGGTGAATTTTAAATGTATTATATTTGTTAAATATGTCACACTGTTGTCACTAGTCGCAAGGCATTTAAACCAACTATATCTTACGAAGTTCCCAGAAAATAAATAAGTCTATTTTCCAATTGTATAAAATTCTAATTGTACGTACATTTAGTGCTATTAGTATGATTTTGTTTAATCTTTGTAAAGACCTCATCATTTCTTTGCAGAATGTGTGTGCTACACTTGTCGGACATAATCTCAAAGATTTTGTCGTTGTCATAATTGTACGTCATAATGGTTGACTTAAAAAATGTCTTCATATATGAGAGTATTATGTTGGTAAGCTTATGATCTATCTAGGCACCAAATTTATGTGCATAGAATTCACTCTTTCTATTTAATCGCATATATTTACTGAGATATGTAACTTGCTTTCATAGGTACCTTTCTGTCAAATGGTTTCCCTAAGTCATATGTAGTTGGTTCCAATTCTTTTTTTTTGCAGTTTCTCTGAGTTCTGTAAAGTGGTTCAATTTTTCTCACATTTTCTCGCAGATTTGTAACTTAGATTTTTTCTCATGCCACATGCTTTCATTTCTCTCACTTTTTCTCTGGGGTCTGTATTTGACTCCATCTTCTTACAGTTTCTCCTACATCTATAAAGTGGTTTCCGTTTCCCGGAGTTTCTCTGAGATATGTAACTTTGTTCCATTGGTTTCCTAAACGTGTGGTAGTAAAACCATTAATCCACTGCCCACTTCTATCATCACTGACGTGAAATAGACAAGACAAATGATACGCAGGTGGCCTGATGTATAATGGCGTAGTGTGGGTTTGAAACCTGGCTGCTCTGGCTCGTGTTAGTAGTGGCTTGATTTACTTTGTTACTAACACTAAAGTTCAGATTTCCCGAGACGACTACTGACGACTACTGCCACCTACACTAACAAACATGTGCCCTTTTCACCGGCTTCCTGCAATAGTGGTTACAGAGATACATGGATGAAAATCTAAAGGACGAAAAAATGGAAAGAAAATATCATGCAGCTACATTTCAAGGAAACTGATGAAAGAATAGCTCATATATTTGTGACTGCTCCGATAGTTTATTCCATTTTACTTTGCTACAATTTGTATAGATATTTTCTCCGAATAACATTACACATTTTACGACACATTCCCCCTCATTAAAAAGGTCCTATGCCGTTTCGACACGTTAGACCACTTGGTTGACATGTCATGAGCTTGAAAATTTCAATAACGGCTTTGTACCTATTGTGCTTGTGTTGTATGGATGGCTGGGTGTGTATTTGTGTGGACTGGATTAATCTGGCTCAGGGGAGAATCCCATGATGGGATATTGCCGAAACGCTAAGTAACAAACTTTCTGGTTCCATAATCTCTAGAAGAGAGGAGGGACGATGGAATTATCTGTCAGAATTAAATATAAGACTGGATTACTGCTGTCTATCTAATTTTTAGTTCATTTCAATCCAATTTATAGTGGCTGATCGTGTATTTTCCTCACCGGACTGTACATCGCTCCTGGAGCTTTGAACTCCTACGAAGACCAAGATGAAAGATTTGAAATATGTACGGAAGAATACATTTAGCAATAAAATAGGCAATGATACATTATGACTCTGGGAAAAAAAATGTGTTGCTAATGGTCTTATAGAATGTTTTCAAATTTCTGATCACAGATGGAATGTTAAATCAAAATTGAGCATACCTTACTGCCAGTTGTTAGTAGTACCGCTTTATACAAAACTAGGATTCGTGTGATATTTTCAACACAATTACACAATGTGTATTCGGTTCAGTACCTTATTTTACCACCCTCAAATGTGGCGCTGTTGACGCCCCTCTTCTGAGAAACAGAGAATAGTCTAGTTGTAGAAAGCTATGCCTTTCAACAAACCTTCGTCTTTCTGTGAGGTAATTCCGACTAATAGGTAAAATGTTTGGAAGAGCTGAGGAATTTCTCTATTACTGGAAATTACAAAGACCCTCTATCACCTGATATACAGGCTGCGTTTTAAGCAATTATATAAAAATATACAGATGGATGAAAACTAGCAATATTACCAACATCATATGTTGAAACAAGAATAGAATACATTTACATAAAAACGAAGAGTGAATTACAATTACGTTGGTCAAGCTCCCTAAACTATCAGCACGTATACCAATGCTATGCCAGAATTAAAGTACACTTATAAATCGTATCCTTATTTAAATGTAGCAGATGTTTGCACTTTAAAATAGCTATTATGATCACATATTTGTAGCATATTATTATTTGTTCACTTATAAGTAGGCAGCTTTAATAATGGAATTTAATTTATATCTGAAATAAAATAAACATTTGTTACCTCATGAGCTCCTAAAAAAAATTGCCGGCCTATTACACATAATTTATTTGGGAGTTGCTTTCTAAGGTTTGTTATTATACTGTATTATGTTTTAAATTTCAATAATACATTTGTTTTCTTGTGTAAGATGCTAGTCTGTCGAACTTTAAATTAAATATGGAAATATTTATTATTGATTTTATGAAATGTCCACAACTCTAAGAAACAGATTATCATTCTGTGAGAAATTATAATATACTGTGTATCTAATGAATTAATATATTTATACTAGTATACACTATGCCAACACATGCACTTACTATTAAAACATTAATAGTTTTTAAAAAACCAAGCCCTACATATGTTTCGGCCAGCTAACTGGCCATCATCAGGGACAACTAGCGTTCCACAGCATAATCACGTTCAATAGCTTAATGAAAAGATGTGTGGGTGTTATATAAAAACGTTAAAACAATAAAGGTTTTCATATAACACCCACACATCTTATGATTAACATATTGAACGTGATTACGCTGTGGAACGCTAGTTGCCCCTGATGATGGCCAGTTAGCTGGCCGAAACATGTGTAGGGCTTGGTTTTTTAAAACTATTAATGTTTTAATAGTAAGTGCATGTGTTGGTATAGTGTATACTAGTTGTAATAAACATGCATGGTGAAAATAATATTAAATATAATATATTTATATTCCGGATTTAGGCAACCCGAGGGCTTATGGTACTGCTTATCGCCTTACCGTCATTTATCATTCGTTACTGCATCTAATAATTGGGGTTCTTGGCTCTCGACCCTATTTACGAAGCACCCTGTTATAAGTCGCCAGTTACTGCAGGATGATTACTTAGATACTTAGATATAAGGCTGTTACAGCCGTCATATCAACGTATAGAATAATAAACACTATTACTTTGTTAGTTGGACTCTGCAGGAGGAGAGAGAAAGTTCATCCTAAATGTCGCTAATATCTTAATGTCATACTGTATATCATAACACATTAGCCCTGGAGAAGTGTATTGTTTAAAATTACTTAATTATTTCTGGAAGTCACATCACTTTCCATAAGAGGTATATTTAATCATTTCGATGTCTCAGCCGCCAAGAATATTTCGTGAAAATGGTGTGATTAATTAACTAGCCAACTGATAATTACGTATATGGTTGTTGTTGGATAGAAAATATTAAAATTGGTCTTAAAGGAATAGGATGGGAAGGAATGGATTTGATATATGTATTTCGAAATGGGAACAAATGGCGGGCTTTTATGGACACGGTGATGAATCTTCGGGTTTCATAAAATGTGTCAAAATTCTTTATTAAATATAGATATTCAGGCTTGTTGAGAATAACTCTTGTAGATGGATCTTGAGTGAAAGGTGTTCATTATTGATCACTAAATACGTAAGTGTTAAGTCGTCACACGCTTTATCAGCTATAAATAGACCCCAATTGAACGAAAATCTCTTTATTCGAGTTCCCATTTTCGTACTCTATACAATAATCTTTAACGTATAGACAATGTTTTTCACCAACTAAATGCACTTGTCACAAACACTAAAATATTCTAAAAATGTTTTATAAAAAGCCCCGACATGTTTCGGCTCACTAATGAGCCATCCTCAGGGGTCACAACTGTCTGTTCTCAAAACACGTACATATGTTAATCCTCTGTAGAGGTATGTGGTAGAGGTAGGCGTGAGAACAGACAGTTGTGACCCCCTGAGGATGGCTCATTAGTGAGCCGAAACAAGTCGGGGCTTTTTATAAAACATTTTTAGAATATTTTAGTGTTTATGACAAGTGCATTTAGTTGGTGAAAAACATTGTCTATACTCGAAAAATAGACGGTGAAAATAGAATAAACTTCAACGTATTCAGTTTTTACAACATAAAATTTTCAAAGTCTTCGTCTCGTCTTCAGCCTACGTAGAATGCAAGAGAAATGAAATGCAGATGTGTTTCCTAAAGCAGACTTTTCCACTTTACTGCAGCATCTGTCTTCTTTCTGACGTATAGTCCGCGTTGTAGCCAGAATATTTCAGTCAGTGTAGTGACTAGATACGGAAGGAAAGACAGAGGGTCTGTGGTTAGATGCCCGGCACAGGCAAGAGATTTTTCTCTTGTACAAAGCTTCTAGACCGGTTTTGTTTTCAAGCCAGGCTCCTATTGAATATATAAGGGGTGATGTTTACCATGTGGTAAAGCGATGGGGAAGCGGTCGATAGGCACATTTAGTCACCCAACTCCATCTAGTGCGGAAGTTGAGACTATCTGGAGCTCTCCCTCTACGATGACCATCTTATTTCAAAACGTACACACGGACTTTACCTTTACCTACAAATCGCGTGGTAGGACGGCATAGCTTATGATGTCCAAAATGTGAAAGATCAGATTTCTGGTGAAGCAGAAACTCACTGAACAAAACAAGTAAATGAAGGAAGCAGGATGGACGTGTCATAGTGTTAGAGCTGTTTACATTGTTCGGCTAGTGAAACAGTGCGTCCCCTACTGATTAAATTTGAAGTCCAGTGTAACCTTTTACTTTGCTGTCTGTTTGCACCCCTCTCCTGCGTCATTCGGTATTTCGCCCTCACATAAACCCGTCAATGAATTTAACAATCAAGGCTTGGTCCGCCTTCACATTTCACGTGTTAAGAGAAAGAAGGGAACAAATCCCATTCATTGTTAGGAATGAAGAAAAGAACCCGACGTCCACGCATTTAAAGACTAGTTATACCCGTGCAAATAATTGGCACGTAAAAAGAGCAAGATATTTAATAAAAAACATTATAACAGCCTAATATTAATAAGCATTAAGATTTGTACTTACTAATGCTTAATCTTGTGTATTTTTCGGAGATCAACGGAGCAGAAACAATTTGTAAATACAAAACAGTAATTCCTTTTTTTTTTTTAATGGCTTGACAGCCCCTTGGGGGCCAAGGCCGCCTCAGTTTTCGAGGCTTCACTGTCACACTTTTAGACTCATCACACTCGGTAGGACTCCTCTGGAAAAGGGACCAGCCCGTCGCAGAGACCATCCATGTCACCGGCGGGATTCGAACTCACAATCCCAGTAAGCGAGCGACCGCAGATCCACGTCTTAGACCGCGCGGTCACTGGGATCGGCAGTAACTTCCTACCACGTTTAAATAAGAAAGAAAACTCCGAAATCGACAGTCCTGTCTAAAGCGGAGACGTAGGGCAGTAATGACATATGTTAGCTTCCCTTGGCCTCTTCTTGAGGCAGCACCATCAATTTTTAACTTCATCCTTTTTTGTCACAAACGGGGTTTGAAAAGTTAATGAAAACGGTAAAGTGACATCAATGCCGAAACGTAAACTTTCTAAACATGTCTATCCTGAAATATCCGCTCGTTATTTCATTAACTCATAATGCCGCAAAAGAACCTTGCCCTATTAATACATATGACATTTTTTGAATGACCCCCAAATTGCTGTACGGTATTGCATTAAGTAGGCCGTTAGCCTCACGCTCCTTTCCATACTGTGTGAACACAACAGGCGTCCTGGTTTGTGTAGCTGATGAGGAAATTTTCAATATGATCATGTCACTGCCCGGAGTTGAATAATTTTCTTACTGAGCTATGCTGTATGTTGCAGGGGTACGAATTTCGTGTCATATCATGTTAAATATTGTTCTGTTATTTTCATAAAGTATTATATATGACAGGAAAAATGAGATGTCACAATTATAAGTATGCCTGATATTTTGTATCCAAGATTACTTCATAGATTCCGACTAAATTTCGCGTGGAGAAAATTTACTGCACATTATCAGGTGTATTAAATTTCGGTTCATATTAATAAAATACCTCACTCCTCTTTACACAAATTTCCAATATATTATTTCAAATATTCTTCAGAGCACGAAATGTTTTCAAACAGAAAAGGACCTTGCTGTAGACAAGTACAGAAGTATCTATCCTTCTGGGATAAAAAGCAACGCCACTGTCGCCACTGACGTTCACAGTTGTACATCCCTATACATTCGTGCATTGATCAGTTCTCCGGCTTTCTTCCTGAACGTTTGTATCCTTGGATATAAGACCACTTCGGCGTCTCGAAACTTCGGGAAACAATTATTGCCAAGTTATGCGGAATAACAATCCTGAAGAACGGATATCTCAGCTACACCGCTGCGAAAACCTAAAAACTCCTCTATAATCATTATTTTGAAGTAATTTTCTACACATCGAAAAGTTCAGTGAAACAGAAAATAACAATTGTGTGTATGCAATGTGACAAATTCTGTAATATGCCAAGATTTACAACACATGCAATAACAGACACAAATATGAAGACCAGTGGCTATAGCCCTACTGTTTTCACGGCTATGGAAATTCAGATATTTGCCCCCTAAGTTACGACACAACGTAGTTTGGCAGGTTCGTATCAGTATTTTGGTATAACATAAAGCCTTTATGGTAGTAGCCACTACCCTCAATACGAAGCGTGTTCCTACAAAACGTAGTTATTCACCTACCAAACTAAACGGCATTATATATAAGAACTAAAGTATGGAGGTCAGTGACATAAGAAAGCTGTCAATGGCAGCTTCCCATAATTGGCTAGCCTTAATATATTCCAAATGTTTATATGCTAAACCAGGGGTGCACGAATTTTCCATAAATATAAGAACAACCTCAAAATTCTAGCACACAGATGGATGAAATGCCATACTGGGGACCCAAAAATATTAGGCGCCACCGTAAAAAATTTAGTCCTCCGGGCTACCTCACTTCCGTGATTTGTGCAACCCTGGGATAAACTGTTCCTCTCCTACGTACCTTTTTACGTGTCCAGTTCCCAAATAAACTGCTTTGTCTTCATTTCCCTATCCACAAGCAAAATCCGACACGCACGCACTATCTCAGCACACAACAACAGCCTGTTTTGTGGTCTCACCAAGCAGACTTATGTAAAGGTAACTGGAAGTACCCTGTTCGAAACTCAGTCTGGTTACCCGCTGTACTGTCTAAGTCCCTCTCTGGTTTCCTCTGCCCCGATGAATGCCAAAATAACAGCGCTTGCTCTGCGCGAAGGGATTACCGTTCAATCATAAACTCTTACGTAATCACTATTCGTGACTCATTTATTCTTCTATAAAAACGTTTTGGCCATTTCGAGGCTAAATTTTATCATTTAGCCTACTTTGTGAGCTTTCCAAGTATTTGTTAGCAGCATATTTTTAAAATTTATCCTGAAGTAAAAACTTGTACGAAGAAATTTTTGGAGAAATTGTTTTGATACTCATAAATTTCATAGACTCTGTTGAACTTTAATCTATCTTTCACATTTTTCCTCCAAATTTCAATCTAATATTTTCACTTCTGTCTCTCAATGTCATTTATTTATGTCTTGTTTAAAACTTTCTTATATCGAATCTAATACCCATTTCTCACTTCCAAACTCATTCTATACTAACAATACCTTCTTGAAAACAGCGTCATTAAATGACTTATTTTAATCAGTAAATAATGATGCGCAATAAATGCTGATCTACGTCAAATATTCGTATTTTCAGCTTCAAGCTTGTTACTTCTGTTTTCCACGTAACTCTAGATTTCCTGATGACAAAGAAATCCTGGGCAGTGAGCACATAATCGTTGTGACAACTGCAATGATATTCTTTGGTACGGGGTTCTTTGTCAGTGATTGTACTCGGAGTCGTCAACAAAAACGGCTCGCTGACTGGAGGGTAAACACTGAGATAGGCGCCCCTACCGTCATATAAGGTTGTGTACTTGCCTGACTTTTGCTATTTGGTCACTTGGTTTGATTGGGGATTTTTGATTGATCCGCAGCGAGGCGGGTACGATAACACTGCAAACAGAGTCGCTTCTTCACACATAAAACTGGGCTGTCTGTAATAGAGCTGGTGATCATCTCAATATAAAAACCGCCCATTTAAAGAAGGTATTTTCTATTTATGCAGACATTTATAGCAATAATGTGCCTACAATTATAAATCTTTTCGTCTATAATTACGTGCCCATTGCTCTCCCTCTATTTCTCCCTGTTTTCACACACACACGCGTGTCCCTGTGATCATATAAGCACATGACGTGAGTTGAATAAAGGTCGTCATTCAATATGCACTCAATCAGTACATTGTTGAATTTCTAAACTTCCCTGCAGCAAAATTTCACGGAAGCAGAATTCCTTTCATATTTTCGAGAGCCCTGAACTCACACTAGAATGCAACCACTTAAGCAAGGCAAGTTACAGAGGTAGAAACCGGCCTAGCTTAATACTGCTTGTGCTTACTGCAATTTCCCCAAAACAAACCCTTTTAAAAGTTTGTAGTCTGTTTGCACACACACGATTCAGCATACAGTATTATGTTATTGTGAAAATGTCATGAATGTTTTCCTGTAACTACGACAAAAATTCGGAACATTCATTCAGAGTGACGCACAACAGATACATCATAAACACATGAGGGATATTACAAGGTTTAACGCGCAAAAATGAATCACGCATCGTCTTTACACTGCACACACACGCACAGCATTTCATTAAATGTGCACTGAATATATTCACTGTCTGAGATAAAATTGACAAGTATTAAGAACACAAATACATTTATAGACAGTCAGTTACGCATTTTTCGTTGACATGAGCCGTCTAAAAATGTCGACGTCCCCTGTCACCTTCGTGTTACGATCCTGACTAGTTCAGTCGGTATGGGGCCTAAGCGAAGGGCTGGATGACCAAGGAATGGTTTTTCGATCCCTGACAGAGGCGAGATAGCGTCAAGATTGACTCTGATTTCCACCCAGCCTCCTACTTAATCAGCACGTCTTTGCGGGAGGGTGGTTGTTCCTTTGGGGCTGAGAGTCGGGGGCATGAAGCATACAATTCACCTTGATCTAGCGCCGAGGTTAAAATTCACTGGGGCCATACAAACCCTCTGTAATGTACAATAATGGTGTGTAGGTTAAATTTTGCGCCATAAATTAAGGGACAGTGATATTGTAAGACAGTAAGAAGATACACTTAATATTATTCTCACCGTGCATGTTTATTAACACTAGTAAAAACACCAACACATGCACTGTTTTATAAAACCTTTATAGTTTTAAAAATTGGCCCTACATATGTTTCGGCCAGTTAACTGGCCATCCTCAGGGCAACTAGCGTTTAAAACACAATCACGTTTATAGGTATTATATAAGGTGTGTGGTTGTTAAAATTTTAAAAAAACAATAAAGTTTTTTCGTCATAGTGAATCACATCCAAGGTGCACTGTATATCACTGACGTGAACACTATATTGTAGATTTTTTCTCATATAATTGTTTATTTAGAAAATCTTTTTTCTTGTATAGGTGCTTTAGTTCCAAGTTTATCTACAATATAGTGTTCACGTCAGTGATATACAGTGCACCTTGGATGTTTTCTAAAAATTTTAACAACCACACACCTTATATAATACCTATGAACGTGATTGTGCTTTAAACGCTAGTTGCCCCTGAGGATGGCCAGTTAACTGGCCAAAAACATATGTAGGGCCGCTTTTTAAAACTATAAAGGTTTTATAAAACAGTGCATGTGTTGGTGTTTTTACTAATGAGAGTAAGAAGATATTCACCTTACAAAAGAAAATAATCAGAATTATGGTCGGTGCACAACCAAGAACTCCATGCAGAAGTCTGTTTAAAAGATTAGAGATTTTACCTATCCCATGTCAATATATATTTTCATTAATGAACTTTATTTTAAACACTCAAAGAAAATTTTCAAACAGATTCATCTATACACAGTATAGACACTAGGAATAAGCACCATCTGCATAGACCAAATGCCAACCTATCTTGTTTTCAAAAAGTACATTCTATGCCGGTATCAGAATTTTCAACAGACTCCCACTGAGTCTCATAAGCCTTAAGAATGAAAAGACAAAATTTAAAGTAGCATTAGGAAAATACTTAAATACACACTGCTTTTACTCAGTAGATGAATATTTTATGTATAAAGATGGTTTATAGTGAGGTATGTAACACGTTTATAGTGTTTTAGTTTGTAGTGTTCAAACGTAAAATTCTATAGTCTGTATAGCTGTATATTTGTATATTATGAATTATTGCACATCCAGTTGTCACTTGGACAGACTTATGGATCCATGGAATGTATGTATGTATGTACGTATGTATGTATGCATGCGGGTCCAGTTGTATCCCGGTGGTACAGGGAGTGACAGGAATCGATGTCTGCTGGGAGTCAAATTACGTTTACCTGGCAGATTGATTGAGGGTTGTGATCCATTGTCATGTGTGAAGGATGGCCAGTTCGATGGATGCTGTCTCAGGTTTCCACAATTTTATCACAAATTATTAGTTCACCAAATGATCCTTCTCACCTTTAATAAGCGTAGGCCTGTGTGTGGGTAGAAAATAAAGAGAAATGTCTGAAGTTAAGGGTCGAATCAGCCTCTGAAACATCAAAATACTGAGCTACAGCCTGGAATAAATTATTTATTTACAGTTTGTTTAAAGACGCTGTCAGTAACACAGACAACACAGCTTCTAACATTTGGATATTAGTTAAATAAAGCAAAGGAGTGCGAAAAGAAGTAGTAGTGTCCAGGGGCGCACCCAAGGGGGTGGGGGGACTGCAGGGCTGCAGAACCCCCAAACCTCCCAAAACCGAAATTAAAAGAACACAGATTTTCTAGATTTTATGATATCAAAAGTTTTACGTGATTAACCCTTCAGCAAAAATCAGCTACTGAAATAGCCTGATGACTAGTACATTAGAATTTTCAAAAATAAATTAATAAAATTAAAACAAGAAGAAGATAAGACACTGTGATGGAGTCATGGAACATGTAGTTATATTTGTATGTATATAAATACAGTTGCAGACAGTGCTGTGTTACACTCACGACATGATTTTTATAACATGATATTTAAAATCAAACAAATTATATATAGCCTCAGGGAGAGCCCCCCCCCCCCAAAGAAAAATTCTGGGTGCCCACCTGGTGGTGTCCCAATCTAAGGTAATATCGCGACATTTGTCACGACAGAAAAAAATATCAGAAGAAACCTCGCAGTATGTATCTGCGATGGAATGCTCAATAGGACTTATGTTATTGTGGTCTTCTGGATTATGACTCCGTGCAGTCTGGTGGGAGGGCACAATTATTTCGGAGGAATGCTTTGCCTCTGTATTCGTTGCAAAGTCACTTCTACTGTAGAAGTGTAAAGCTGTGAATAACTGACAGCTTCTTCAGAACTATAGATTTAGATCTGGTTAGAGGTTAAGCGTATATGGGAGCATAAAAGTGAAATGTGTCTTAAGGAAATTGGTTGGAAGCGAGTGGACTGCGTTGATCTGGCTTAGGCTAGAGGCAAGTGGCAGGCTTTTGTGAACAGTGTAATGAAACTTCTGGTTTCATAAAATGCGGGGAATCTCTTGACTGGTTGAGAAAGTATTAACGTCTGCAGTAGTTTTGTAATTAGTTAGATATTTACAATCACTATAGAGCAAGGTTACACAAGTTTTTCAAAATTCTAGGAATCATTTCAAAATTCAAGGGGCCGAAATTGGGAAAATTAAGAAAGTTCCACACTAAGCATCCAAAAATATTAGACACCAAGTCAGAAAACTTAGTCATCCAGGCGACCTGGCACTCGGGATTTGTGTCTATTGTTGTTTTACATTGTATTGAAAAGTTGTATTGAAACTGAATAACGCAATAAATGTTTCCAATATCCTACTTTAGGTGACGCCAATGTCGTTTCCATTCCACAAATTCGCAAGTTCGCCGTGTTGGGTAAAGACAAGTTGTAAACAACACGAAAAATGTTGGAGTAGAATATTACGTGATAATATGCTTACAAATTTCACACAAATCCGTAAAATTCTGTTAAAAATTATAGACATAGACACACGGATATCGTGGTAAAGAAGAATGGGTTAAAGAGAGGCCAGTAGCGAGACTAAATACCATCAGTCTCAGCAATTATTTAGTTCTTGTTAAACGCTTTTGCAAAATTGCGAAAGCGACTATCGGCTTGTCATGTCTTTCTGTCCATCCCTCTGCCTGTCTGTCTATCTCTCTGCCTGCCTGTCCGCACATAACAACCCCGATCTCATTAGTCGGATTTTCATAAAATTTAATATTTGAAAATATCTCGAAAATCTGTCGAGAAAATTCGATTTTAATTTAAATCTGAAAAGAATTATGAATACTTTACAAAGACACATATAAAAATTTATAACAATATCTCGCTGAATTATTTTAAAACAAGAAATATTTCAAACAGAAATTTTAAAAACCATCAAATCACACATTTATATTCAATAAATTTTTTCCGATAATCCTTTCGTTTATGAGATAATGTGGAAAAATGTGATAGAGCCAGACAGACCACAGATGAAAATACAATGCTGAGCATACAAAATGCGATTTGCAAGCTAAATAACGAAGGCAAGGATACAGACACACACTTATAATGTTTAATATTTATCGCTTTTCACGGCAACATGATTAAGTAAAAGCGCCCCAATGTTACGTTATACCTACATTGCCTGTCTTGCTGTTGTAATACAAAGTGTCTTCATTCAGCCAGGGTGCGTCGGTAGTCCAGGCAGAACCTGGAGAAATACCGATTTCGTAAATCTTGCACTAGACGAAGATGTCAAGGACACGACCAAATATTGCCTACTCTATAATGTCCACAGCAGAAACAAAAGTCTGCAAATGACAGATCAGATATTTGCCTATTACGGTCTTATTAAGATGCCAAGTACAGATGAATTGGTTATATGTATGCAAACCCACAGGCAGCACTAAGACAGATTCAAATCCTCAGTGTAATAATCGCCAGTGTTTTCTCAAATATTGCTGTCTAATAAACAGAATTTAAATATGAATTTGTAATCCGTACTAAGAACAATAGTCTGGAAACTGTGTACGACTTATAATTCAAAAGATCCGTTATGTGTGCGATGTATATAAATAAATTCACTTGAAATATATAGCTATACAGCCTAATATTTTAACTGAAGTTAATTATTGTAATGGTTTAAGTCAGGGTTACACACCTGCATCTCTCGAGAGTTTTTAGTTGCTTTATCCCCTTCAGCATATCAACTAGCAAACACACTCATTTAGAAGCGTTTCTCATTTCTATCCGGAAGATGTCTGGTTATCATTTTGGCCGGGATTCAAGTTGTTCTGAATAAGATTTTTGTCGTGGTTTTCTTCAGCAATTTTAGAAAAATTCCAGAATTGTATCCCAATGTAGCCAAGACCTCTACCTTCCAAATTCTTTCCACTTTATCCTGCAGCACTCATACAATGCTATATATTCACAGTGTCGTAATATAAATCGTAAATAAATAAATACGTAACCCGAATAATGTCCAATAATTTCTTCTCGCAAATGTGCACAATTTAGTGCATTTGAATGCAGATACGTGCAGGTAAGAACATGATATGCAAAAGCGAGTGTAGCCGGAAAGAATGAAAAATGTAGAATATGCACTTGTCAGAATTATGTTAAGTACTTTGCATAATGACTTGACTAAGTTTGTTCACTGCTTATTCTGTCTTGTGACTGGTCTATAGGCACTTCTAAAGCGAGTTCTACAGAGGGCGATCTAGTGCTTTCTGCTTCAAACCAGTATCTTCTGCCTTCATTAAAGATCATCCAGTAGCTGCTTACGTCTTCTTCCTCGTTTTTATCATTCTTTATATTTATTCTTTTATCTTTTCTTCAATTACGTGTTTTAGAAGGCAGTTTCTATACAAGATCTGGCAAATCCAGTTAGCCTTTTTGTGCAACCAAAACCAAACACAGTGTAGAAATAAATATGGATGTGTTGCTTATCTTTATAAGATGACTTTGTTGCAGAAGTTAATTTCATGACAGGCATGCTAAGTGTTTATCTACCTTAATATTTAGGTCTTAAAATCTTAACACACAAAACAATTTTCATGTTTGAGACCCGCCCTCTTCTGCACCGACGTTTCAGGACAACCTATCGCTCTCATCTTCAAGGGTCAAGAACTCCAAAAAGAAGTTTTTTATTGGACTTCTTGACTGTTGAAGATGGGACCGATATGTTGTCCTGAAACGTCGCTACAGAATTACAACTCTACACTGCGTAATACCCCAGACGAGCGCAGATGTCATCTACATCGCGGCGGAAGCCTGAATCACGCATTTTCCTGCTTGTTATATACGGATATGACGTTAGGTATTTTACTAACAAGACCGAATAATGTACTTGACAAACATTTTAAAGCAGCGCTCAGAGAAATATCTGGACCTAAGAAGGATGGAGATGAAAAATTTAATTTAGTATGTAAAGAATAATTTAGATTGTAATCAAAGTTTCAACTGGAGTTGTTACGACAGTGATATATATGAGGCTACATGAAGGGAAATGGAAAATACATAGAGAATTTAGGTGGAAGACTCTCATGGGGAAAGCCCACTTTGAAGTTCTAGAACAAAACGTAAGGCTCTTAATTGTGTGAGTCTTAGTGACTTAGGTTGTGAGCAAGGGAGATGATTGTAAATGGTTTAGGGCCGTGTGCAACGCAGGATTTATAAGAGCAGCGTTCAACATACGGGTTCTGCTAAACCACAGCTAAGTTACGTAGGTAAATTTACTTGTAGACGAGTCTATTTTCTTACCTGTAACATAGTTTATACTTTATTTTATTGGTATGGCGCTACATGCCAATACAACAGACGGATTCTCGTTTCTGGTGTGTATTTTGTATATCAATCTCCTTCGTATACATTTGGTGAGAAATTTTCGACGCTGTTTCGAGTCAGTGGCAAGACGTCTTCTTACAAATGATAATGCGAATACAGAAAGGAAGCAGACTTTTACCTATGTCCGAATCGAGAATCGAACCCACGATTCAACTATTCGAGATGTAGAGTGACATATGCGTAGGCACTAAACCGCGCTGTTACTGTGATTATTGTCGCTGTGTTTTCATTCCAAGTAATATTTATACTGCTGTAATCAAGCAAATATTCCTTCCATATACATCCAGTTTACGCATTACATTTAAAAGGGTCGGGATAATGTATTCGTCCGTATAATATGCACACATTTTCATAACGTGCATATCGATAATTCCTTTAAATTAAGTCCCGACGTAGAGACATATTACTTAGGTCTATGTAATATCAATTTAGGTCTGACCACATGTAATTGATGATAGATTTTTCACCTCCCTGTCCAGGATCTTAGGTAATACCCCCAAGTTGACAATTTTCCATTTTCTTCCTTATGTAATGTACACTTCCTTTGTGCTACGTCTCACTTGCCCTCTCTCATTTTAGTCCGACGGCGCCAGCTGTAGACACGTCACCACGTCGCGTGGGCTATAAATTAACCCACCATTTTCAAGCACGCGTTGCCGTATCAGAAGACACAATAAAGAAAACCCAAAGAAAGTCACACAGAAACAAAAGAATGTTTCAGAAAAGGTTTTTCAGTATGTTTTTTATTTCCCTTTTTTTGTCTATCCTCTCTTCCACCCCAAACGCTTTATTTTTTCTACCATAAAACATAAGGGACGAAGTCAACTAGGGAGACATATGAAAGGAAACAATAACATTCCATTTATCCGTCTTCAAAAGTCTTATGTCCTCCATTTATGGCGTTATCAAGCTTCGTCTCTTCGCAGCTGTTTTTTAGCCTTCTCAGTTTCGACAGTTTTCCGCTTAAAGTTTCCATTCAAAATATCTTTTGATCAGAGACGTCAAGGAAAAAAGTCAGTCTATACAGATTTATTCTTCAAAAATGTGCATTTTTAAAAAAAGAAAAATTCAGAGATTTGTTCATTGTATTGAAGTCAGAGACAAAAATCCTTTTACGTAATAAATATATTTTTTTCAATTGTAACTTGAAAGAAGGAGAGATATTTAAAATATTGCAATGTGAGAGGTTAAAATGCAGAGGAAGTCATATGGGCTCTTCTATCCTCAAAATGTAAGAGAAAATAATTAGTGAATTAAAAAATTGTTATATGGAAATACATTTATCTAGAAATTTATAATATTCACTTCGAATCATGCAAATATAAATATATCACATTGTATAATTTTATATAATAGCTTCGCTTCATTAGTGTTAAAACACACACACACGCTATATATATGTATATATATGTCCCATATAATAATTCTGTCGGAACTGTCTCTTCTAATTCTGACAGATATACACCATTTCATTTCTAAATCCAGTGCAAATATAAGCCAAATTTTAAACCTATATTTTAATAAATCAAAACCTTTACAGGTGACTAAGTACGTAAATTAGGGAAAGACGCCAAATGTTTCGCAGATTATCTCTGAGAGTATGTCTGTCAGTACTTGTAAAGAGTAAGGGCTACAGAAACACGAACTTAAATAATAAGGGCTACACACGTCTTATATACTTAGACACTACAATTTAAGGCCCATTTATGCCCATTCGTAGAGTTATATTTACAAGTGGCATTATGCAAAGTAACTCAAAATCAAAGTGCTTTAAAGAAATTTAATATTTATCCATTCTATTGGACATAAATCGATTACGCAATTTGTACCTTGTTAATTGATTTATTTTTCCTTTCAAAACTGTTATAAAAAGACCTTGACCAAACACGCAGAAGTAGGAAACAGCAGCCAAAACTTCTCGTTGCTTACTGCGTAATGTGCTGGGCCTCGTAGACAGCTGACATGCGATGTGGCCAAAAGGCTCTTCTTGCAGCGAGAGCTGGGTACAGCCGACGACAGCAATCAGAGGCCTTCTAGTCTCACATCGTATCTGCACGGTCTCCTTCCATACATTTTTATTTCCCTATAGCCAGTCTATCTTAGGGGGTCTCTGTCTTCATTTTCCTCAATCTAAAAGAAAATTCAATGTGTTTTCTCATCACGGAAGACGAGGTTTCAGTCTCCGTTCTGCTCTTCAGAACACTGTGGTTGCCACACCGGCGAAACCGAACCGGGATATTGCTGTGTGGTGTACTCCCCAAGGAATATCATGTGTGGGTTTAAAGCCCAGTGGTAAATAAATATTACCACCTGCTGTTAAACGTGTCCTTTCCCACGCCACGAAATTATATGGGGGAAGTATAAGCATGGCTCCACACTTTCTTAACTTTGAAGGTAGGTGGAAATGAGTGGTTAACTCCAAACCTCAGCCATGCGTGTGAAGCAGATATCAAAATGATAAATTTTTCGCCTGAACTGTAATAATATTATTGAAGGCTCTCTTATCACGACATAAGATATGTTAATAATGTATAGATAATAATTTTCAGCATTATAACCACAAACGTTGCAAGAAAATAAGAGACAGATCTGCCATGTTTTGATTCGGCTTTCGGGTATGAGCTTGTTATAACCAAGAATAAGGACGAAACGTCAGTAACATACATCTGCAATATGCAACAGTCGATTCCGCCTTGAAATTTGTCTCCAGTGTCGTGGTGTGTTTAATTGCCTGTGGACACTTAACTTCAAAACCAATTGTGTGTGTTTATGTGACATAAGACGTCGTGATAACAATTCAGACCAGAGAGGCGATATACTGCATTCAACACAACTGGAATTAGCCGATCTAGGTGGCCACGTTGTCTAAATTATAGGTCTACGGCCGCTCGCTTGCTGAGATTTTGGGTTCGAATCCGGCTGAGGACATGAACATATCTTGTGAATGTTGTTTGTTGTCAGGTAGAGGTCTCTGCTACGGGCTTATCTCTCGTCCAGGGGAGTGCTAACGTATTTGTGTGTCTGAATGTGATCACGTACGACAATGATTCTCCACACTTATAATGATAAGTAGAAGAGGTCAAACTAAGAAAGAAAGAAAGAAAGAAACACTTGATTTAAAATATTATTTTAATGCTTACTCTGGAATGTAAAGTATTATATTTTAGCGGAGTTCACCTTTGCGGCTGAAGTTGCATTTAGATGTGGATTTGATGACTAATTAATTGTAAGGTTAGAAGAGGAAGTTGATGACTGACAGCACTATAGATAACCATGAGCAATTCAGTGGAGGTAGAATTCATACAATGGCGGTTTCGAATATAACCGTTTGCGTTACTCATCCTGTTGTGACAACATGTAAAAACGAACAAATATAATCGTCAAACAATATATAGCTGTCGGTTACAAAAATGTATGTTGTGCTCTACTGTTATATGTATTGCTTTTTTCGAAGATAATGTATTTTAGGAGTTAGGCTTATATCTTGTGAATAAATGGGACTAGTTACCAGTATGTATAAATTCTTAAACTCCAAACGGAATTTGAGAAGCATGTCCTTGTGAAATTACGTGTTAACAAGAAATTAGCAGAAAGTCGCTGTTATAAAAAAAGTAATTTCTAATTATCATCTAAATCTAATGACCAAGCTAGTAATTTTGCATGTCACTGATATCAGCAGCAGTCTTGGTGAAAAATGTGCTAAGAAATAAATATAGCATACATTTTTCAAATCATGACAATATCATCGCCAATTCGCCTAAACCCAGAAGCTTCATTGCTTTTGCCATAATATTTGTGTACAGTTTCAGGATGTGTGAGCAAAACACGCCATGAGCAGTTTAATAAATTTATATTGTTCACACAGTACATTGTCGATAATCAAATCACAACACTCAGACCAACAAAATTCACTACATTGTTTCCAGATATTTTATATAATAATAATAATAATAATAATATAATAACCATGGCTCAACAGCCCTATATGGGCCTGGGTCTCCTCTTTTCCGAGGTTACGTGGTCTGCGCATTTGTGGCAGTTCGTAGACCAGCCGATTGGCCGCGCTGTTCAACTCATCCTGATGTGACCGCCAGAGCCATCTGGCAGTCAGTCAGGAGACTTGGGTGAGAATTGGCTTGAATTTAGCTTACGGACACTACTGGTTCTTCTTCATGCCCAAAGGTTCTTTTACATGCCGTAAATCTACGACATGGGACCGAAGGAAGTGGTGCTCCGGATTTTTATCACCCTTAAAAATCCATTGACCTCGAACATCGACATCGAACCCGCGAACCTTGGGTCCAGTGGCGAGCACGCTAACCACTAGTCCACCGAGGTCGACATATATTTTATATTACAATATCTTATTGATCACTCCTACATGGTTCGATCCCTTATAAGACCATCATTAGGAATTCACATTTTTACATTTCTTTATTGTGTATATGGATTGCTAGTTCACATTTGTGAAGTGTTCTTTAATGTGGATTCCTTATAATGATTCCATAAGGGATCGAAGCATGTAGGATTGATCAACAAGATATTGTAATATAAAATAGCTGGAAAAAATGTAGTGCATTCTTTTGTCCTGAGTATTATGATTTGAGTAGATTAATAGCCATTTCTTCCTTTACCTATAAAGGTAAAGGTAAAGGTCACCGTTTACATATCAATGGAAACACAGAGGGGGAGTAGATGTGTGGTGCTACTCATGTTTAACTTTGGCTCTAGATAGGAATGGGTGGTCAAAGTCAAGCCAGGCCGCTTTACCTCCACCAAAGGACCTAGATACCCATCATAGAGGACACAGTGAAGAACTCGGGGCCCTTCTAGACGGATATGGAAAAGAGAAAGTCTCTTGCCCCCACCGAGAGTCGAACCCAGGAATATCCAGCAACTGGATAGTCGCTAGACCGGCTAGGCTATCCCGGTGCCCTCTTGTGATAAATACATAAATCTAATAATTAGTATACTGTGGGTGGGAGTCGGGTAGATGAATTTCAAAACTTTGTACGAGTTTTTAAATGTTAATAAATGTTAATAATGTTAATAAAAGTTTATGTAAAGATATTAACATATTTTCGGGAAAAAATGCTAATGACATTTTTGTCTTTACAAAATTTTAAGAAGAGAGGGCGCACTAGCGAACGTTTTTACAAAATGCGAGGAAGTAATTGACTAACTAACTAACAGCACTGAGGATATTCCTTACTGAGGAATTAACTAAATAATTAACTAACTAACTAAAGGAATTGAGGATATTCCTTACTGAGGCATTAACTAACTAACTAATTAACTAACTAACTAATTAACTAACTAACTAAAGGAACTGAGGATATTCCTTACTGAGATGACAAGACCGGTTCTGACACGCAAAAATGCACCTGGTACCCGATTCTATGAAATGTTGGGAAAATTTTTGCCTGGATGAGTAAGTAGTTCCTGAAGAAGGACTCTGTTCGTTGCTGTGGGTTCATATAACCTTTCTCTTATGTGCTACATTGTTTGTCCACTTTATCTTCCTTTAATACATTAGCCCAATCACCTTCAATAAAGACTGCAAATTACATTTACAAAATTTCCTACATCGGCCTGTCACACTCTATCTTCTACTTCTGAATGTTCCTTCAAGACCCTTACGCTTGTTTTTATGGAAAAGGCAAGAGGCAACAGAATCAGGCAAAATTAGTTTCATATACTTAACCACTGGTCTAGGGCCGCTGGAAATAAGAATACTTTTCAGCTACAATTGTGATATTTGATGGTGAAGTGCCGCTGTATGTTCTTTAAACTAGTTTAAGAAGCTTGTGATTGAAGAGGGTACAAATTCGCAGAGATTGGGGGCTGAAGCTGCAATTTTAATAAGTGTAAAGCTTATAAATATTTGCTGAGGCATCCTTGCTCATTCCCACCAGTTTCATCTAGACGTGATAAAAATGCCACAAATTAAAAATAAATTTTAGCTTCGTTAGTTGGTATGTTGCATTGCAATGATTAAAATTAATATTCATAAGAGCCCCCGTTTTGTGCTGAAAATTTTCAAATGAAACTAATTATACGTTGAAAAGGAATGTCGCTTTGTGCGATTGATCAACATAATAAAAGTACGTGCCCTAATCAGCTCTATGAATATGTTACATAAGTTAATAATAGTGAGGTAATTTTCAAAGGGAATATTGCTGAATTACAGAATAATGAGCCAACAAAATGACTACGATGTATCAAAACACATTTGCTCTTTCATGTCAATCTTTTTACTCCACAAAAATTTCACGGTTTAATTTCCTGATAAACTGACATAAGTTTACAACAATGTCTCGTCTTTAAATTCTTCAAATCAGCTGAGTTATATTCTCAGACATCACTCTGTCGCTGACACAAAACCTGAAGAAACAGACAATTATAAAATATATAGGTGCAGATCAAAGGAATACAAACAAAAAATCTCACTACTCGCCTCCCAAATGAGGACACACAAGCATAATTCTTGGTCTTTCCTAATCCCTACCTCCCTTTGGATGGTACTTTTTACCATCTTTCCTAACTTTCTTCATTTAATCTTTATAAACGTGCGCATCTTTACAATTTAACCTTTATTCTAATAAATGTTTATTTAATTTTGCTTTTAATTTTTTTTTTTGGTTTATGATTTATTGTTGTACAATTCCTTATCAGTATTAAAAATTTAATTGCAAGCGAGTCTACTTTTTTTCATTAGGCGACTACCGCTCCTTTCGAATCTTTTCCCATTTATCATCCTGCCTTAGGCACTCTCTACCATGAGAAATTAATAGCGTAGTAAAAACATCACAACATAGGCCTACGTTTCCCAGACGTAGCAGACCTCTTAATAGACAAATAGATGGACCGTCAATCGAAACTACGTTTTCAGACAATATCTTATGCTATTTTTCCTTTCACATCTTTATGCTTATGCCTAATGATAATTTTATGAAACATCCGAAATATATCCCATGATTTGGACAATAAAAATAATCTGAAAATACTTGTGATTGAAGGTCCATCTATTTATTTGTCCATTCATAAATCAAAATTTTACATAATCTGTGATAGTGTTGTATTCTTTTCAAAATCATTGCAAAACAATGGAGATTTCAAATTAGACTTAATACTTATTTTTAAATATTATTAAATTATATGTATAAAATGTTAATTATATTTATGAATAAACATATTACCTGAATTCCACTCCTCGTAATTACTTAAGTTGTATGTTTCTGCGTAAGTCGTTTCTAAAAACCTCAACACTACCATTCGAAAGGAATTACATTCAACAGCAGCAGACCACATAAAATTCCTTTTAAAATTCTTGTGTAAATTCCCCATGAGGAATTTAATTGTTATCGGCCATGTTATTTGGAAGTAAAACACACAGAAAACATAAAAACGTCACATTATAAGCCGTCTTTCTGTGGAGACTGCAAAAAATAGAACATAATACAAATTAGTCGCAATGCAATTTTCAGCTCATCATTTCTCATGTTGACTGCAGTCTGACGTGCAACTTTCGTGTGTCGCAGTTTGCGTCGCGATGGAACTTGTAACGAAGTTGGAACGTACACCTTGGTGATGCAGTGCAGTATCAGCTTCAAGCAGTGGGAAAACCGAGACGTTTTGGGTCCTTCAGGGATTTCGTTGATGCCAAATTGGATCTCTCACGTCTCCTCTCAGCAGTTACAATTCGTTTCCCTTCTGCTGGATAAGTGCTGCGCTTCTCGGAAAGGAGTGTTCTGGAGAAGCGACTCCACAGTGATCGCAATTTCAGGGGTTCCCAATCAGCATCTAAACTGATCTCATTTACAAGGTTTTAGAAACGGCATCTGATTAATCACAGACGCAGTATTCAGCATCCATTGTTCTCTGTTCCAGGCGTTCCCAGCAATTGTCCGACTGACCTCATACTCAGAATTTCCCAGTCAGCAGGTGACTTTATTTAATTTCACGGAGTATTAGTCAGTGTTACTTTATCTTTTCCAGTGCTATCAAATCAAAGCCTGACTATTCCTTATCTAGAGACTGAATGCTCTGAAATTTAGCGTTTTGCATCTCTGTTATGAAGAAATAATTTCAACCTATTTTCTAGTGCTGTCTTTACAAGATTGAAGACATGGTCTGAAGGTCTGACGACACTTCATGCTTGCCTCTTCGCACAAATAATTAATAATTTTAAAAAATCGGATCATCCTGTTGTCTTTTGTGATATGACAACATGTACAAATGTTTATGTTACATACTAGCTACATTGAAGTTGGAGACAGTATGTTCCTCGTAAACGATATCCGCGTACCGAATATCAAGTGTCATAAGCAACAAGATCATAATGTGGATGAATTTATAATTTATCACAAAAATGAGCAACTGTCATTGATTTGTAAATAAGAACAGTAGAATCTCAGAAATAAAATTAAAAACAAATGCAAGTTGTTACGAATCTGTCCGAAATAAGGTGAGGTAAATGAGAAAATATATGGAAAAAGCAAATCGGATTATCATTTTGGAGACGTGTCGTTTTAACGGTAGCATCTTGGTGTGGGATATGAGATGGGGGACACAAACAAGCGTCGTGCTATTGTGGAAATTAAGATGGAATTCACACTTGGTCTTTAAGAGTAAATATAGGCCTAATACTTGAAATAAGAAGACACATTAACTAACTCCATGATACAAGGTAATTCTGGATATTTCGGTATTTGCTTACTTGGTATTATTATGGCACCCGAAAATCCATGACCATACACAAAGGAGTGTGGCCTAATTAACTCGCCACCTCTCTGTCAAATGTGTCCCAAACCGTATGTTGCAATTTCAGATATGGGAAGATTTATGCATGGTTCTTACACAAACTGAAACTCCTTAAAAAATGTCTGTCTTGGTAAGCTAATTGTTACCCTTATTCTATACATTCTTCACCCTTAATTATCGTTTGACCTCACCAGTGACCTTATTATGAACGACATGTTTGTAGTTCACATTCTCATGCCTTAAGACCGAATATAGTATTATTCTCTTATCTATGCCTATGTTTAAAGTGACTCATGCCATCAAGTTTTAAGACTACAATTTTATTAATCCTTCTTATGTTTATTCTGCACTTCTTTGCAGCGTCGAATGGGATGGCATGATAGATGTGAATATTATGAATGAAATAACTTGGGACAAGAAGAAAGACATTAAGGCTAAGAAGAAGAAGCTAAGATGAAAGATTGTAAGCAGAGTAGGAAAGAGAATGAAGAACAAAGAAGGAGCAGTAAGAAGTTTAACAGTCTTATTTTGCGTTGATCTGTTCACATAATTTGCCAAAGCAACTGACGAGAAGTATGGAAACCTCTGCGTAGGAAATCCTTGCTCATTGCTGAGCGAGCTACTGCGAATTCACGGTCTGGGGTCACAAGAAGGGTGGCTATGTCACCCCCTGACCCAGCAAGTTTGCAGATAAGGTCTAGGTTGACAGTAATCCTGGCGTGGCGCAAGATACCGCCCTCTAATACAGGATAATTAGCGGCTCCGAGCGAGTATAAACCTCCATCCTGTAAGTAGGCAAACAGCGCGGTATCTGTTAACAATATGCAGAGCAGACTGTCTCTGAATTGCAGTAGTGTGTATATTTCGAAGTTCTTCGCAGATATTGTGTTATGAGGCGTTTCTTTGAGCCATAAACAATCCTTGTCAAAAGCTTTGTATTTTAAGTAAAGATTACATTCTATGTATCTATATGCGTGTGCCCCAACTTGAGAATTGCAAAGAACGCATAGAAAGCAGCAGCGACAAGTAGACGAAACGCTTTATTTAGAGGGGGGGGGGTATTTTCATGACACTGTATGAATCGCTATGTTACAACTGGTCCTGATGACAAGAAAGGCCCAATCTATTAGCTCACACGAGCAGATTCCTTGAAAAGCTGCTGTAACTAAGCTTCGTAACGTACTGATCCTTCTGCTTAGTGTGATAAATCTTGTCCATGCCTTCACTCCAATTTAATATTACACCCTGATATAGCTAGGTCTTTCAAGTATAAATTTTCTAGTTTTTTTTTGGCTATATTTTTGCATGTGTATTTCACCTCCCATTGTGTCCATGTTTACTCATTATGACTGATTTGTTTAACGTAAGAAACTCCTAATCAGCATCCTGTTGTGCTTCTTAAACTGTAACAAAACTTTTTTATTCGGTCAAGAAATCTTCATTAGTAAGCAAACTGTGTTCCTTACAATATTAGTTTAGCTACATGTTTCGGCTTTAAAGTAAAGTCATTCCCAGACGCTATAAGAATGTAAAAATATACATATTTTTAGTGGTTTATTAATAAGGCTTTTGACGGAATAAAAAAGATTTATGAAGCTCCTAATTCTGATTCCTTCGTGTAGTTTTTGCTTCCTTTTTTTAAGTCAAAATGTATTTTTGTGATCTACTTATTCTCATATGTTCTCAGCCTGCACACACGATCATTTTAGCGTGAGACGCCAAACATTGCAACGAAAAAAAAAATCTAGTAAACTAAAGGCAGTGGCAACATTCCTGACCTTAACTCGGGAAGCGACCAATTCGGATTACGGCCCGGATATGGATTATATTAATAAGAACTTTCAAGGCTTTACTCAGCTTCTCCGGCGAAAGTTGGGATAACATCTCAGACCTAATAAAGACCGCTTCCTTCCACTCCATGCAGAGTTTATTATTTACTAACCATTCTAAAAAATCGACGCTGGAGGTCCTTATTTACTAGGGCGTCGTCAGATAAAATGTAAGAATATTAAGAGATGTTGACTGTGATGATGATTATATTAATAATTATATTAATAATAATATTTTAATTCTAAATTGCATATCATCTATGGCTTCGGCTGCCGACAACAGGTTTTCTGTAGCCCTTATCCCTTATGTTACACATTGTGATATAATACATATATCACTTCCTATTATAATTACCCCTTCTTCTCTTCTTGTATACTCTGTGTTGTTTTATTCGTTTGTCTCCCCCCACTTGCAATTTATCTTAAGTAAATATTTAGTTATTTTTCCCAACTATATGTTCTGAATGCAATTAATTTCTTATAAGCTGTCTCCTTACTTAATCTGAACAACTACAAGTTTACGCTTTTTGTCTCCATCTCTGCTTTTCCCTGCATTTCAAGAGCACACAGATGTCATTTTCTCCCTCTCTGTGTCGCGGGCACCTTCAGTTCCCTCAATTTCCAAATTTCAAATCTAAATCGTGCCATTCCTGTCCTCTCACTTACGTTGTTCTCTCTCCACTTATGTTTCATTTGCCAGTATAAAATTATAAAATTCTTTTCACTCATTGTTGCTAAATTAATTTTCCTTGTGTGTTGTTGCACCTACTTTTAAAAATTTAGCTTATTTTCTTTATATACCACTCATGCTTATATGCCAGATATATCCAAACTGATTTTTGTCTAATTATTTTATTAGGCATACTACGAAACTTCCAAATTTTAATTTAAATACCTGAAGAAACATATAAAACAAACAATAAAATTACTGTTGTACATAAATTTGTCTGATTTAACTATTAAATAATTGTAAAATTCAGAGACTTGATTTTAATAATCAGTAACAATATAGAAGAAATCTTAAAGTATCTTAAGCCTACCAACACTGGGTGCTATGAAACGTAATTCCAACAAATGGGACTCGCCCGGATTTTTTTTTCCATGAGGTTTCAGAAAATGTTTTAAAACCCCGAATTTTTAAGTTTCTAAACACTTATATTCAGGAGCGGAGAATAAAAAACTTTGAAAGATTTTCTTTTTAGTGTTAAAAATCTGCGTATTACTTTTCTTTCTTTCAGTATTTTTAATTTTGATTTTTGCAAAAAATTGTGAGGCAGCCTTGCCGATTACCGCCAATAAAAATTGAGAGCGAAATTAGCACTAAATATCTTAACCATAAATGAAAAATGAAGTGTAATCAGTTGAGCAATTTGTTACGTTTATATTAGTTTTTAGTCATTTCCTAAAACTTGCTTCGTTCAGTGAAGTATCCGAGAGATGAATTATGTAATGTCTTACAGTGTTAAGTGTTGTGCTGACAGAGCACGAACGGACTGAACACAGAGCAGATAATTTGGGTCTAAGACACTAAGATTGGTAAGGATTGCATTTCCATACCTTTCATTATAAAAGCTACCCCTAGTGGAGTTACATGTAATGCTGCCTCCCCTAGGCACAAACAGTTAGCACTGCATTAGTAAATTACTGTCAACTAGCCCAACCAAGCGGAAGTGGGGATGCTCTGCTCACTGACAAGCCAGGGGCGTTATGTGGTCAAGACACAGAAGGCTTTGAGGAAACCGGGAGAGTGGCTTGGCCTTATTACTCGTTTCTGTTCTTTTGACGTATCACAGCGGTAAAGTTAATTTAAATAATGAATCGTAATCTTTCACAAAAACAAGTTATGTGTGGATAGTATCTGTTCTGTATCACAATTGCTAATGAAGTCATGTTCGTATAATTAATGTTAAGATAGTAGAAAGCGCAGAGGCATGGAAGACTTCAGCATTTTGAACTATGGGCCTATATACGTTTACGCTATCAATGTTATCATTTAAACCACGCTATTACTTTGAAAATTATCAGTATCCAAGATACTAGCCCAACGTAGGCACTATACCATTTTCAGAATCATTGAAACCTACATATGTATGTTTGGTCTCAATTTCAAAAGCGGGAGACGGATAAATACACATAAGCGTGGCATAATAAGATGCTTATTTGTACAGCAAGGAACTTAGGACAAGAAATAAATTTCTACTGACATAATTTTTTTAATGTGTTAGATCTTTAAGTAATTTTAAAGAGCAAAAAGTAGACACAAATGTAAAAATAATCCTACCATACGCATATAAATATGTATTTTTAATTTCAGGACTAGTGCAATCGCCCATTGTTAGATTGTGTTTTTCTAAATACTCGCATAATTTGTAGTACAGTAAATAATTTGCTTATAAAAGATGGAATTTTATGAATATTGCAGTCCTCCCTTCACCATTTGTTTTTATTATTTTCGCCACGACAGAACGTGTTCCTATTAAGGATTAATTATTTGCCAAACAACAGGACAGCGGTTGAGCAAAGACTGCTTTTGCACACTAAAACAATTTGTGATCGCCTAGCAACCAGATCAAAGACGCAGACAGGCAGAGGAAGAAACAGGTAACATTGCATCAAAGAATTTTACTTAGGCAATAAAGTAACGATTAATAGGTACTATATAATGTAATGATATTACTTCACACGCAGAAGGTGTTATTGAAAAAAAATTATTTTGTTTTCTTGTAGGTTTTTTCATTGAATCCTTTCCACAAAATTGAGGTAACCAGGAGAAAGCTACTGATGGGGCCACAACGGATAACTATGTTAGGTTTAGTATGCAGGGTATATCGAATGAGTAATCACAGAACGTAAAAGTTACATGAAGGGTTTATTGAAGGGCATTGTCAGTATATTATGCCATAGGTCTGGAACGCCTCACAGGAAGATGCTTAGATGGTAATACATTGGAAAGGACGCAGAATAAAGCGGGCGTATTCTGTGAAATACAGACATCAAAATATCGTAGTTGATATAGCCAATACCCAATACGAAATTGGAAATAGTTTTAAACAAAATGGAATGCAGAAATTATACCCTCTTGATCGTAAGGTAAACTTAGAGCTTTGTCAAAATGAATTATGTCACATGTATCCAAGAAGAACCCTGATAATCTAATTCAAAATCATCTGTGGTGCTTACATATTATTGTGACCACTTTTAAAGTTTATTTCTGATTTGTTGCATTGCGTTCTTTCAATATATGCTCTACATACAGGACTATTAGCTCCTGCGGTGACCAATAGACTGCATCGACCTTGAAAACGGCCTTCCAAGAGTGACATATTCGCTGTTTTGTATTGGTGTACCTATCTACCCACCAATGAAAGATGGCATAAATACACCACTTTTGGCGAAAAATATAAACCTTTCTTTCTTGACGGGTAATAATTACAGAAAAGAGTATATTCTTAATAAATAAATCAACTTTTATTTTCCAATGGCTCGACAGCCCCTTGGGGGCCTAGGCCGCCTCATTTTTCGAGGCTTCACGATCGCACTTATAGACACACCACAGTCGGTAGGACTCCTCTGGACGAGTGACCAGCTCGTCGCAGAGACCTCTACCTGACAACACACAACACTCACAAGAGACAGACATCCATGCCGTAGGCGGGATTCGAAACCAAAATCCCATTAAGCGAGCGGCCGTAGACCCAAAATGAATCAACTAAAGTAATGAATTAACTGACGAACATAAAATAGCGGACCAGTAATTTACGTTCGACCAACACCGTACAAAACCTTATGTTCTTACCACACATTTCTGCAATAAGGAATACAAGCGGACACGACTCTTTACTGCTCTTGGCGTGGTCCTATAAACGATCCCATTCCTTGCAATTCCTTAAGACATAAGTGTGGCAGGCAAAGGTGGTTCGATTACTTTTAGTAGCTTGTGTCTGGCAGACACCTCCCTCTCGCTAGCCGGTACTATGAATCTCGGGGGTCCGATAAACTTCGCAGTGTGGTCTTGAGTGGGAGGCAGGGTAGCATAACGATGCTGTTACACCCCCAACCCTTACGTTGTAAAAGCGCTTGCAGGGGTGGATTCGTTTTACCGTTGGACCCCGGCGTAATTGGTCCGAGTTTTGCCACCAATGAGCCTCCTAAATAAGCCAGGGACGGAGAGTAATACGTGCCCAAGGGACATGGAGATGCTGCTGCTGCTGGTGGTGGGTTTCAAGCATGAAAAGCACACAGAAGAACCGTGGAAGTTTGTGATTAACTGGTGTTAAAAAGCAGGATAGCAAGGGAAGTAAGGGCCAGGAGAATCCATAATGCATGGCCGGTCTATTAAAGGAATTTACTGAACTTAACAGTGCCTAATGCTGTAACCTGGTGTCTTTACGATTCTGGTTTAGTGTAGTCCAGTTTTACAGCTTTACTTTTATGAGTGCATTTTTCATTTCATGTAGTCTGTCTTATGACAGGTCCACAGCATCTTCCAAAGCGAGTTCTCTACGGATTGCAAGCTGGCGCTTCCTATTTAATTCCCAGTATCTTCTCTTTTCCTTAAGGTCATCAGTATCTGCTTAGTCTTCTTCCCCGTCTTCCAGGCACTTCTAAATTTTCTTCTGTCTTTTCTGCAATAACACATTTTAGAAGGCAGTTCTTACACAAAATGTGACTAATCCAATTAGGCTTCCTTCGTTTTATTGTATGTAGGATATTCCTCTCCTCCATTACTCTATGTAATACTTCATTTTTTACACGATCAGTTCAGTTTATCGTCTCCACCCTTCTCCAGCACCACATTTCAAAACTTTCCAGGTATTTCTGATATATTTTCTGAAGTGTCCAAGTTTCAGTACCATAGAAAGCTATGATCTAAATTTCATGAGGTTCTTGATTCTTTTAAGTTTAATTTGCTGGTGAAGAGAGACTTCTAGTTGAATGCTGCTTTTGCCATGCCAATACTAGATACAATTCACATGGCTTGTATCATTTGTTATCATACTACTCAAATATTTGATAAATTCTACATTCTCCTGTTGTTTTTGATCTATTATAATCTTGTATTGGGATGGTTGCCTTCAGATTCTCATTACCTCAGGTTTTTCCACATTCATTTCCATTTCATAGCGTCTTCCAATTTCAATTAGTCTATCAAACATGCCCTGTAACACCGTTTCTTCCTTAGCCAGTAGCACAAGGTCATCTGCATATTTCACAGTGCGAATTACTTGTCCTCCTATTTTGAAGTCTCCAAATACTTCAAGCCCTTTCTTGGTTAAGGAATTCGCTGCATATGTTGAATGTAATCGGTGACAAACAGCATCCTTCTCTAACTCCTCTTCCAATCTTCACACTTCCTGTCTCCGCTAGGTTCAATCATAAGCTAACACTCTGCTCCATGTACAATTTGCTGAACACTCTTTCTAGCCAATCGATACAAATATTTACACCACAATATAAGCACGAATGTTTTATATCTCCTTCCTCGTACCATCGTCCTGGTTTATGCTGTAATATTACAGTTCTTGGACATAAGATTCTGTATTTTCTGTCTTACATCTAATTAATGAATATAATTTAAAAGCTTATTGTAGATGACTTCCCAGTTCAATCTAATGTTCATGTGCAGATAACATGGCACCAAAAAAATCTATACGTATTCAGTCAGTATCAATAACACTATTATACATGGGTACCTTAGAGTATAAGCCAGTGTTTCCCATTATTATTTTCTATGGAGGAACATCTAAATTAGTTTTCCGTACCTCGCCGAACTCCTACCTACGTTTACAGGCCAGAGAATTTGATAACAGGGAGCGCAATTTGACTGCTGCAAAAGTACGGCCAAAAAATTATATGTAAAGAGAGAGACAGACTGAACACTCTGTCTCTCTCTCTACATATACGAGTATATATGTATATCAGCTTACATTGTGTCAAACAACTGAAGCATTTTTCCTGTTTTTTTACATAATCTTTTCTTTCAAATATCAATATATTAAACAACATAAAGTCACTTAAATATCAAAAGAAATTCCAGCGATTCTTCGAACAGTATTCGAAAATAGTCTCTGTATGTCAAAGTTTTCATTTATTTATTCAACAATTACTGGCGGAACCCCCTAACGACGTTATGCGGAACCCTGGCTGTGAAACACCGCTATAATCGGTCACAGTCAAAAGGAAACTTCGTTTCAGTCAGTGACAAAAAGAAGGCACATACAAAAGGGCATTAATTTATTGATAAGTGTGACATTACTTGCATTAAGAAACTTGTACTTCAGCAGATAAAGTTATTGTATTATTGGTAAGGATCATCTTTATATAAAGCTTTCCATAAAGTAGGCAAGCCTAACTCCTGTTTCCTTTGCTGTTTTAAACAATGACTGGATACGTATTTGTGATCTACACAAAACGCCTAGGGAGATGGAAAATTACGGATTTATGGTGCAAACGTTTCAGCGTGTATGGGTACCTTGAAGCAGGTGGTGCATATGACAATAAATGTGCTGTGATGGGTGAAGATAAACAGAATTATTCAATGTTTAAAAACGTAGTCTTAATGATACAACTAGCCACTCTGATTCCATAGATTTATTAACAGTACTTTATACTGTGGCCGCCTATTAACCCCTTAAACCGTAGTGGTTACTTTATGTAATATCTGGTTGAGTATTAAACAATTTTACGTTCTGTCCAACGAGTGCATTTGTGGTGTTTTGTGTTGTTCTCAGAAAAAGCAGCGAATTTTTCCTTACACTTCACTAACTTATGGTTTTTACACGCAAAGCGGAGTGTGTTTCCTGCGCGGTACGAAATTAGCCTTTCTACATAATTCAAGTTAATCAAATTTAAATCTGTTTATGAGCCCGAGGAGGAGCTCAATATCTGGAAGGACTGCCTAAATAACTGACTTTTGTAAAGTAAATCTAACTTTTGACCAGTGTTTTAAAGGCCAATTGCAGTTAGTAGTCCGCACGTAACAGCCAGCTTAAACAAAACACTTGTTTTTTTAGTTTGATGGCATTATTGTGTAGCAGGAAATGACGTAACAGTTCAGAGACTGCTAAAAATATTAATGGGGAGATGAGAATCGATATTCGATGTGTAATGTTTTTGTGTTTGAGTCAATTGCGCCGATTAGAACGGGTTTAAATGTGCAGTGATAGAGAACAAAACTAAACTCCAGAAGATCGAAATTTACGCGAATACGCAAATACTATAATATCAATAGGTTTACACAAATTGTTATTTATATTATACAGTAGCTAATTTACCTTGTATATTGTAACTGGGACGAGTCAATTTATGGTAACCCCGGAAAGGCTTTCTCATTTAACTGTACTATGTGTCATGGAAAAAAATTGAGAGGCTGTGAGTAATAACAATTTATCTTCTGACAATATTGAATTGTACACCACAACACTACATACAACAAAGGTAAGTCACATGTAGAAAAGTGAGATAGTATCCAAAAAATATAAATGAAAGCAGGTATCTATTTTAGGCATATTAGTTGGGCTTACGTTACTTAATGAGGCTGTCAATTCCCTAGATTTTAGGGCCAGTGTTATATAAATTAAATATGAGTATAGAGCACTAGTAAAATGTTATTGAGGGAAAAAACAAAAGTGCTCGGAGGAAAACCTGTCGCAATGAGGAATAACATTTCAAAATTGAAAGAAATATAAAGAAATCTTAAATCCTTTTATAACTCTTACAGAATAGTCTTCCATTGTGCAGGTCATATAAATTACAGACTCTTGAAGACACATTGGTGGAGCAGTTTCACTATATAGAAATGATGTGAATATAAAATTTCAAGAAATACAGGAAAGTACTGAACACAACAATGTTCTAGAATTACCTTTTCGTCGCCAAAGAAGTACTGCTGTCTTCTGCAAACAGTTTTTCATTCCAGTTCACAAACATTTTTTTCCATTGAACGCAAAAGAAACTTTAAAGACACTGAACACGACGTCACTGAAACGTCCTGTGCCCAAGGCTTGTATCTTATTTTAGCAGCTCTTTATGAGGGCTCTTGTAATAATCTTCGCCAAGCTGCTTCTTCTCTGCCGAGAACTGAGCTTTTCACAACGGTGCGTCTAGGGATTCAGGTCTTCTGGCATATTGCGCTGTGAATTTGGGTACGCTGTTTACGGCGTTTCGAAGGAACCTAGTGGCTCCACTTTCAAGGATGAAGACAGTAAGCATATCGAAACATCGGGAACCCCCCCCCCCCCGAAGACAAAGCATCGTCTTTAAAGACTTAAATTTTCAGCATCTCTTGTTACTGCCTGATTGCTTAAGATAATACTAAAAATACTAAAGAAGCAGAGACGAAACTAAAACAGGCCTAGCTGCAACAAAGTACTGAGAGTATGGTACTCACCATATGGGCGATTTAAGTTCCTTGTCTCCAGCTGCGTGCTTGCACAACGCCACAGTTTTCAAGTAAGCCTGGTAGATGGCCCCATCTGAAAAAAGTAGTGCCATAAAGGACTGTTTCTTTTTCAGGTTTTTTATTGATAATTTTATAATTAGCACGTATGGGTGAGGGGAGAGGTGCATACAGGGTTTTGGTGGGGAGACCTGAGGGAAGGAGACCACTTGGAAGACCCAGGCGTAGATGGGAGGATAATATTAAAATGGATGTTCAAGAAGTGGGATGGGGGACATGGACTGGATTGTAATGGCTTAGGATAGGCACAGGTGGCGGGCTCTTGTGAGTGCGGTAATGAACCTTCGGGTTCCATAAAACGCGGGGAATTTCTTGACTAGCTGACGACCTGTTAGCTTCTCAAGAAGGACTATGCTCCATGGAGTTAGTTAGTTAGTTAATTTTATAATTCTAAAACATTAACTGAAGCCAATTTTACTTAAGCAAATACAGGGTCTTTCTTTTCTCACCCCTCACGGTATTTTACAGTATAGAAAGCCTACGTAGGCGGGAACAACCCGTGACAAATGCAGTGCTCAGGACAGCAATATAAGGAACGCACTGTATGTAACATACTATCATGATGCTTTTCTGTATGCATCTACCTTCGAATACATATTTAAAATCTGAAGAATGTCTGAGACTTTGTGTGCATATCATTGTGTACTTTATAGCATCTTTGTACCAATTTATTTTATTTACTTAGAGACAGTAATAAAATCATAGCGGCCGTGCGTGCCACACTGAACAATAAAGCACAGACAGTGTTGTCCTGTCCAAAACATGAAGGCGTATGAGGGAGTAAACATATAGTTCCACTCGTTCTTCACAGGTGAAGCGTCATCTGGAGGTTAGGTCTAACGGACGAGTATACAGTGCCGCGTTGTGCATTCCCTATAGACCTAAATTCCGGATCAGGTTTTGCCACTGTCATTCTTAACCTCCGAAATAGATTGAGGTCAGTTGTGAGCTTCACGCCCCAGTCGCTTTACCCCTGGAGAAAGAGCCTTCAGTCGACAATTTCTAGGAGACCGTGTGAGCAGCAGAGCCGGTCTGGACCCGTTGGAGAAGAGGGAAAACTCATTCCCGTACCGGGAATCGAACCAAAATTCATTGGTTCATTGGACACTTCGACGCTTAAATATAAGGCCACTGTTTTTCCCCGAAACGTCGGGCACCCAGTGACGGGGTGCCACATCCCGGAATACCAAAGACCTTAAATCATGCTCATTACAAATAATTCTTCACTCAAAATGAAGAATGCTAATAAGTTTTGTGCTTATTTATGAGTAATTTTTTGTCTTGAATTCCGTAGATTCGAAGAGTTTTGTTTTGTTTTGACAGTATTGTGTGGAATAATGACCAGAATGTGAGGGGAGATTATGGCGAGATTAAAATTACCACCATATCATTCCTAACAAGGCTCTTACTATAGGCTTTCATTACATAACAAATACATTTGCTATGTTAAGTACGTTGAAATATAAAAGAAACTGACAAAAGAATCATGAGCAATTCTTCTTTCCCTCTCTCTTTTATATATTTTTTCTCCTTTCTATATTGTCCTTCTTGGTTTTCTCTAGCTCTAATTCCACTCAATCCAGACCCTTAGTTTCTCTGCCCTTTCCTTTAATAGGAGTGAGTGAACCAAGCGAGGGAGTGAGCAAGGCCAGACCTCATCAAGCCACTATCTCACTCACCCCCTCAAACCCCCAGTGAGCATAGCAGGGGGTGAGTGCATGTTGGAGCCAATGCTGACTCGATCAATGAAATTATCGGCTTGAGTTTCTCCCGTACGCTTAATAAAGACGGACTGCCGTGGGATGCTGCTCTCGTGTTGTTGGGGTCCGATGGGTAAGATGCGGCCGGAACCACACAGCAACACGTCTTGCGGTGTTCTTAATCCAGTTGCAATCTCAGGTTTAGTTTCAATAAATTAACCGACTGCAGTACAAAATCATGATATCAAGACAGCTAGTGTATCCTTTGAAAATGTGGCAAATTTAGAATATCACAATTGTAATCACGGAGACATGAATAGCAGATTAAACCCTGTGAGTGCCTGCTACCACTGACTTAAGAACACCTCTATCTCTTTTCCTATCTAAAATCTTAAAAGCCACACTATTATTTTGTAACTTAAACCTCAACCTTATTATTAACGTATGCTTCTTTCTTTGCAACACATTTTCTGCGATCATTCAGCCTTATTCAGGGCAAAGTTTTACAAAAGTAAATCTACTGAACATTACTATTCAGTTCACCAACAAATGCACAAACATAAACTAATTTTATAGTTTTATTAGTATCGTTGTATTCCCCTACATGTGTTTCGGTCCGTAGACCATCTTCAGGGGGGTAATTAGGCTACTACAATTCACATTGCATGTTAAAAGGGGCCCGAAGAGCACACTTGTCTCAGTAATAAATTATAAAACATTTGGATTTTTAAAATATGTAAAACTGTAAAACTTATAATATTATCATATAAGTTAAAGTCAAGATTTAAAATAGCAGCCTTGTTCAGTCGGTGCATAGAATTATGGTATTGTATTTGTTGTTGATTATTAGCTGTAATATGAATAAAATTATATGTAGTTAGAAAATATTCTATCTATATTGATTACTTTTCACATAAACTGGTTAATATTAATTTATAATTTTGCATGAATGACGTAACGTGTTGTTTTGCGTGCTGTTGTGTGGAGTGGTATAAGCTGACTGTTGTCTGGTGGACTTTGTTATAGGGGTGTATAGAAGTAGTTTATGTTTGTGCGTTTGTTGGTGAACTGAATAGTGAGTGAAAATATACGGTGAAAATAATATAAAAAAAACTACTGAACATTATTACTGTATAGGACGTTCTTGCAACAGGGTGTTAAAAGTACAGGGCTACGTTTTGCAGAGAAATTTAAATCGAAAAATAAAAAAAAACCAATGTCTGAAAATCCATAATTACCAAAAATACGAGCATTTTGAGGCTGCTAACGGAATTACTTAGGAACGGTGGAAACAAGCAGTGACGTCATTGCTTTCGTGCATCAGAATCCCCACTATTACGGCGTTCGGTATAACGATTCGCTACGAGCTAGACGGTCCGGGATCGAATACCGGTGAGGGCGAGATTTTCCGCACCGTCCAGACCGGCTCTGGGTCCCACCCCGACTTCTACACAACAGATACTGGATCATTCCTGGGGGTAAAGCGATAGGGGCATGGCGTTAACTACCAACCCCCTTGAATTAATAGAACAGTAATCTAATACAAGTTAAGAAGTAAACAATCTGCAGATATAATTATGTTTTTGTTTGTCATTGCTGTGGCAAACGATCAGCTATTCTGAGGGATGAACGTACATGAAGGGTTATTATTATTTTATTATTATTATTTACTGCAATTGGGTTTTCACCCGGTGGCAGTAGTCCTTACACTAGTACACACAATACAAATGTTTTCACCCGGTGCAGTAGTCTTACACTAGTACACACAATACAATGTTTCACCGTGCAGTAGTCCTTACACTAGTACACACAATACAAATGTTTCACCGTGACAGTAGTCCTTACACTAGTACACACAATACAAATGTTTTCACCGGTGGCAGTAGTCCTTACACTAGTACACACAATACAAATGTTTTCACCCGGTGGCAGTAGTCCTTACACTAGTACACACAATACAAATGTTTTCACCCGGTGGCAGTAGTCCTTACACCAGTACACACAATACAAATGTTTCACCGTGGCAGTAGTCCTTACACTATTACACACAATACAAATGGACATATAAATATACATAAAAATATCAATACAAACCAAACTATACACAATTACAAAACAAAAAACACACAGTAAATACAAGTACACACATTAGAACACCGTACACACATTACAAAAACATCCACACCTTACAAAAGCATCCACACCTTACAAAAACATCCACACCTTACAAAAACACCCATACACATACAAAATAAAATACATACAGTAAATACAAGTACACACATTAGAACACCGTACACACATTACAAAAACATCCATACCTTACAAAAGCATCCACTCCTTACAAAAGCATCCACATCTTACAAAAGCATCCACTCCTTACAAAAGCATCCACACCTTACAAAAACATCCACACCTTACAAAAACACCCATACACATACAAAACAAAATACATACAGTAAATACAAGTACACATATTAGAACACCGTACACACATATACAGGATATACGAAAAAAATTGCTCATGATATTTATAACTCTCAGATAGGAAATCACAAGAGCGTGTGTAGTGTTGAAACCCTTAATTAGCATTTTTGTTAAAAACTACTTGGTTGAAAATTAAGAGTGTAATACACGCGGTGCACAACATTGCAGTCAGAGAATTTGGAAGAGAACATTTAGGAGACCTAGAAGTAGAGGAAATGATAACTTAAAAATTAAAGGAATGAAGTGTCAGAATGCGGACTGGATATATCTAGCTAAGTCGCAATCTCCTGTAAACATGAAAGCGATCAGCCAGAGATAAAAATGACGGGAAATATCTTGACCAGTTGAGTGACTGTCAGCTTTTCTCAAGTGCTCTGCTCGAATAATTTCGACAATGACTAGTACGGAAACCCACAAAATGTTTAAGAGGAAACTGAATTTGTTTTCCAAGCAATGTTATGAGTACGTATTTGTGGTTTATTCACGACGCTGGCATTAAGGACTGTATAGTGTCGAGGGGTAGGACAATTGGTAAATGATAAATCGTAAAAGTTTTGGAATAAAGCAGTCGTGGCATATTTGGAGGTAGAGTACTGGAATTTTACAGGAAGGACTGAAGGGACCAGCAAGGATATTTGTCAGAGTATTTGGTGACAGCTCACGTTTGAAGAGGACACACTCGAATGGCCGTAAGTAACAAAGCATCATAAAAACAAACAATATTAATACATGACATATAAACACTTTAATAATATTAGTAGAAATATGTCGAATGGAGTAATTTAGAAAATTTGAATTGTAATTTTATTTTATATTTTTGACTCAACTACTAAATAACAAATAAGCTTATGAAACGTGTTGTGATTGATATTATGTGTAATAAGTATACACATTCATGGCCTCAATTTGACCTACTGCTGTTAATATGTGTAGCCTATTGATATAAATTATATAATGTATTTATATCTCAGTGGTATCTATATGTTATAACATTAAAAATCTCTAGTATTTTCCCACACATTGTATACTAGATTCGTGTCATTCTCAAAAATAAACAGCAATTTTCTTAAACAGCATTAACCGGTTGATATATAGAACTGAGAAAAATTGTGTTCTCTGTAACATACGTGCTGATTATTCATACATAGGCCTATTTTAGATAAACGCTATTCTTCAGAGTTAATTCTGTTTTAATTTTTCTCTCAGTGTTCAGCATAGGGGATTGTGTTTCGTTTAAAATGCCAAACGTTTTGTAGGACTCCTAGATTCTCAGTCTACCGTCAGACGGCCTACATGGGAAAACGTAGAATAATTTGGACTTATGTTCTTTAAGACACCAGGCTTTAAATACACAACTTTAAAGTGCATGTGAACCAAAACCATTAGCAAATTAAACTGCTTAAAAGTTTCTGTTACCTTGTCCGTATTACGTGCGATTCTTGCAGAGTTCTAGAGGACAAACATGCCGAACGCCTTAGGCATTAATTTACTATTTAAGTAAGATTATGGGAGAATGATAATTAGAACTAATGAGACCTCATGACGAGAGGGAGGGCTTAGTTTTGTGTACAATCGAGTTAACGTCTGTTAAAAGAAATTAACAGAATTATATGTCAGCACCAAGCCAATTCCCTGGACGCAGGAATTCAAGACCAGACTGTCAATTGTTATTTCTGCTGCAGTGACACCAGCCAGTGACTGCCAATTATTTTGTTACTGTGAATCCTTCTTTTATCTTACATCCACCCTCCTTTTTCCCTCAGTTTGAATTAACGAATACAACCAAGCCCAAAACTACTCTGCAGAAATTCAAGGCGAGTTTGGACTCGCGCCATTGCCTCATCAGTAAGAGGAAAAAAACCTGACTGATTTCACCAATGTTTCGGTCTCCAGACGAAGCAAAATACACTAGGGTATTTTCGGGGGTTAATGATTGCAGATGCAAGAACATCTCAGAAGTGGCACGGCTGCATGTTCTCCACATTCCCTTTAGGTACTATGCCTCATCATCATCATCATCATCAACAGCAGCAGCATTTTATCATCTTCTGGTCTTCTTATTACCCAACTCGTATAAAAGAGCAATGCTTAAATTTTAAAATTTATATTATAATATAAAGTTAATTAATTAAAAAATTAATCAATAATTGTTGATTCCGAGCATTATAATTAGTAATCTACAATAACACTGTGCAACACACAAAAAATTACGGAAATGAAAATACCTAATCTTAGCTAATTTTGGAGTGCTGAACACGAAAATGACCTGAAGAATTGAGAATTCGCTCTGGTTTCCAAGTTAGGGAAGGAATCACATAAGAACGAGTTATCGCTCAGCGGACGAGCAGAAAGCTCACCTCACTGACTGCTACTTCTTTATGGTGCCACCTATTTAGAAAGGGATTATCAAGAAGACACAGTGGACAGTGGAGTACCCAAATATACCATCGGTTATTCAGCCAGTATCTAACTGTGAAGGTGTGCCTATTTCACAACCCCCGACAGTTTTTCCCTAGACTGTGATGAGGAAGAGAAGAATAAACCCGAAGAAACACCACCGCCATCTACTTAAGGAAATCTGGAATTTTTCCTGAAAGCAACCTGTACTGAACCACACAAGATCACGCATAAAGGACATTCTGACATCAACAGGCATCTAGAAATCTTGAAGAACAAAGCAGAACTGTTATCTTATGGACGACACTGTGAAAGTGACAGCATTTTGCACCCACCAAAAAGATTTTGACCAGTTCTTCATAACAAAAGGTGAACTCAGTTCTTGTAAGAACGTCGAGGGTCTGATGGCAGCAATGAACATCAGGTATAATCCGGAAGAATGGTGACCAATCATAGACTCTTCCATGCATAGCCTAAAAGCAGTGTTGTTGCAAAAGGGCAAAGTAGGAGAGAGGGGGGATAGTTGGCACACTTTTCACGTTATAATTTTTCACATTTTCCCTGTACATGTCAAGTTGAATATAGCGGCACTTATGGCTAGCAACACTCTTGGGCTACAATCTGACCTACACAAATTTGACGCTATTCGTAAGGAATAGGAGGGAGAGGCTTTTGCCCTAACCTCTGCAAGTGTGCCAACCTGCCCCACGCAAGGGGTAAGTTGGCATATGGTAAAATACGTGGAAAATCAAGATGCCAACTTTTCAAGGCCAAGACATAACAGACAGTGATTAATATAATGTTTTATGGAACAAACGTGTCAGATAGGGGATCACCAAAGGGGGGGCTACCAGGCTGCAGCCCCCCAAACACCCCAAAACTGAAATTTAAAAACACAGATTTTGTGAATACGATGATATCAAGGGTTTTACGTGATTTACCCTGCAGCCAAATTCAGCCACTGAAATCAGCTGATGACTAGTACATTAGAATTTTGAATAATAAATTAATAAAATTAAAAAACAATAAGATATGACACTGTGATTGAGTCATGGAACATGTAGTTATATTTGTATGTATATAAATGCAGTTGCTGACAGTGTTATGTTATACTCATGACAAGATTTTCATAACACAATTTTTAAAATCAAACACAAATTATATTCAGCCTCAGGGTCAGCCCCCCCCCCCTAATGAAAAATTCTGGTTGCGCACCTGGTGTCAGATACATGTTGTGCGCAACAACGAGGTGTTATTATGGTAATAAAACTGTTAAGAAACAATAGAATGTCGGCCCAAAATTCAATATATTTACTTAAATTGAAAAAGGAAATCAAAAGGAAAGGTAACTCAGTATGGCACTAGCCTACCACCAGCAATTCTAAATAAAGTATCCCAATCCCATGAGACTGGTAATTTAAGCAAACACAGTTGGGAGAGCCATCAGTCCATTACTCAAGTGACCGCAACTTGCATTCTGTGCACTGAATCCACATTTCTCTGGATGCGCCAAGACAGTAGAGGTAGGAAGTATCCTCGGAGTCTTCTTCGTCTGTGTTGCCTGCATTTTTGAATTTTTTTTGTATTTTTGCGTTCTGCTCTTGTAAATCTCTCTTTATATACGTGACACGCTCCTCTTTCTTATATTTTAGGCCCAGTTCTTCTCTCATTTGCTCCGAGCCCTCTGTTGTACTGGTGTCAAAGCATTTTTGACAGAGGTATCAGCCAAAATGACAGTTATTTTCTTGTTCTTGTTTACATTCTTGCTCTTTTTGCGTACGGTTTAGGAAGGTTTCGAACGTCCTCTGGAGTAGCAGATGTGTGCAACTTTTGAAGCAGAAGATGATCATTTGGGAGAATCATCAAAATCGCAGGAAGTTCACTGTTGCTACTGGAATCTGCAGCCTCCACAGGAGGGGCAGCTATATCTGCAACGTAATCTTCCATAAATTCCTCATTTTGAAAGATATCGCCGCTGAACAGGTTGTTGCATACATCTGTTATATTACGGATGTTCCTTACATTATATATATATATATATATATATATATAATAGAAACTGAGGCAACGACATTGCATTGATGCAGTACCTTCTATACTTTGTCCGTATCATCGGACCTTATCACTTGCTTATTAGTACTTTCTCAGCATACGTCTCTTTGTATTCGCTTTGCCCAATGTTTGTAACTGCTTATCTGTAATTCTTCCTGGAATTATGGAGCCCACCGTGTGACTCCTTGCAGACGCACAGTCACATGTGGAGGAGTAACGACTACTCCTACGCACAGATCACATACAAGCCTGTCTGATAAAACCTCTGACGCCTGAAAGGGCGCATTCCCGATCCTGCCGTTGATCCAGACAGTCTGTATAAGTTGCTGCGAGGCCTTCCCGGCCTGTTTTTGTAAATACGGCCTATTGTAATTAAAGTGCCTGGAACCTGGTACAACGAGTTTGTTTCAAGCATCCCTCACAACCTATACGAACCCTATGCCGGTGGAGCAACATCCACGATACGCCCCACCGGCATTCTCCGAAATTTCGGGGATACAACAAGGTAAATTCCAGAAAACTGGAATCCTGCTTTGGTATTTGCAGTAAAAAGAAGTCAGGTGCGAAGGTGTGTTGACGACACAAGGATTGTTGTGCCTGTATAGTTAGTTATGCAGGCATCATAAGCTCGGTTCACATACGTGGTAAGCGATCCGTTGACAGACCTGTCAAGAGGCTGGAGTTACGGCTGCAGTGTGGAGGGAAGTTGAGGACAGTCACGCCATTCTGCTTGCAGTAGTCTATTGCCCGTATGGCCAAATGCGAATCATGGTTGTCTACTACGTAGCAACAGAACTACTGATCTCTCTTTAGAAGGCTTAGCATGTGCCACGAAACGTTTTACATAGCTTACAAATGCTCCTCCGTCATCTACCCAGAGGGATGGACGGTATGTTCAATGACAGTGTTGGTGAGGTGGTTTTACCTCACCCTGCCTTACCCTTTTGCAGTATCTTGCCCAAATACGAAAATAAATCTGAAATCCTTCGCCGCTTTCCTTGTTGACCGTCCACGTTTTCGAAGAGCTCTCACAGCTTGTAGCAATAATCCAGACGTGTGTTGCTCCTATATGACCTCTTCTTGCAAGTACGCAATATTTATCTTGTTAAACCGGACAGAAAAAATCACACTGCTAAACAATTAACGAATGAGATTCTGATCGACAGCGGGGCAAGTTGACACAGTGAGCCAACATGCCCCACGTGGAGTGTGCCGACCTGCCCCGTCGCCACCTTCTTATGTTTTAGAATGTATCATCCTCAAACAAAATGGAAGTCTACAATTCTCTCTAGCTCCAATGTTAGCCAAAAGGAGGTAACATTCATGGGTGGCACAATGTCACATGTAGCTGTAACCAAACTTCAAACACAAAACACTTTATAAAGCGTTAAAAAATTACTTCCTGCAGTGTACAAAATAAAACACTACACCACACTTCAGTCATAGCTCACAAAGCGCTGACGCTTGCTGACCGCTCTCAGGAGAATTCATTGAACAGTACACATTGACAGGTGTTGTTATCCTGCGCCATCTTTGGGAGTTATGGCCATTTTGCCAACTTACCCCTGTAGCCAACTAGCCCCCCTCTCCCCTACTGCCTTTATTTCCTGTTGCATATGTCGTTCAAAAACAGGAAAAACATGAAAACATGAAGGAAATTCTCAGCTGTGTGAACTACAAGACATATCAATGGCGCATTTGCGATGACTTGAAGGTAATTGCCATTTTGATGGACTGCGATACACAAAATTCTGTTGTATCCTATGCAACTGGGATATTCATGACAAAAGTGTTCACTACAGCAAGAAGAACTGGCTTCAACGTAAATCACATACACCTGGAACAAAGAACGTAGCTCATCAGCCTCCTGTAATCCGTGTAAAGTGTTGCTTCCCCGTCTACATATTGAATTGTGCCTCATGAAAAATTTCGTGAAGGCACTAGACATATATGGCCCAGCGTTCTCATTCTTGTGTGAGAAATTCCCAAGGCTTAGTACGGAGAAGATTAAGGTGGGTGTATTCTGTAGCTCCCAGATACGTCAGCTCTTCAGAGATCTTCAATTTCATCTCGTTATCAGTGATGACTAGAAGGCAGCCTGGAATGCCTTTCAAAATTTTGCGACTGGTTTTCTAGGAAAGTTAAAAGCCGCCAACTTTAGGAAAGTTGTGAATAATCTTATAACTACCTATGAGAAGTTCGGCTGCAACATGTCACACAAAATGCATTTCCTCCATTCACACTTGGATTCCTTTACGGTTAACTGTTTTGCCGTAAGTGACGAACACGGTGAGAGTTTTCACCAGGACATCTCAGCGGTGGAGAACAGATATAAGGGCGAATGGAGTTCTTCCATGTTAGCTGATTACTACTGGACGGTGACGAGGGATGCTCCGGAAATTCAGTACAAGCGACAAGCGAAAACACACCTTGTTTAATTCTTGTAAGTTCACTGTTGTGTCTTGCTTCCGTACAGATACACAATCAAAATTTTTGTAAACCAGAGCCAATCCCGTAATTTAAATTGTAGTTTCAAGTTCTGCATTGCAGATTCTACTAAGTAAATATATTTTTGTTTCCGTAACAGTATAAGACCCCAACTTTGTTGCACAGTGTAATCAACCAAAAAATTCACAAAATTACGCAGTTACACATCCATAATTATATTATAACATTGAAACTCATACATGTTTCGAACCTGATATATTCATAATCAGAGAGTACATCAAATAGTTTTGTATAAAACACATACAATTATTTTTATGTGCTTGAAGCTTGATCTATTGTGTAAGGGTCTGTCTAAGGAAGCGAACGGATTCAATGAGTTTAATGAAGAGACAGAATTATTGCAAGGGGAGTCACAAAAGCAAGGGACAATATTATGCTGAATATTGACCAGTTATATGACACTTCATAAGCGTGCTGATGAAAATTAAACATTTACAAATATGCTTACAATTAAAAGTAATTTAATGGGCCGACAAAAGTGGGCTAATGCCTTCGTTTATATCTAAGAAAAATCAGTCTTGAAACGTCTTGTCTTTAGAATGTTATATTTCAGTCACATAAAGGACAAAGCTTATGGTAGTGATATAAAAGCCCATACTACGTATAGCAAGATAGAACACTACCCCGCCCGTTTCTTAGAAATATACCCGAGTTTGAAAACAGAGCCTGTTCGATGAGTGGCGCCTACGTAGGCTTCAAAGGTTTGCACTTATTCACGTTAATGTACCGGATGCACTATGTCACGCTTTTCCTTGTCATTGTCTACCTGCCTACATGACAGAGGGCACAGTGTAAAGACTACAGTGTTTACTTCATAACTTGTTAATTCACATCCCACCGTGCTGTTCCACAAGATATTAATAAAACACGCGAAAAATAGCATCAACCAGTATTTGCTTTAACCATTTAGACAATGTGGCAAACTCTAAATAATACACAATACAAGATATATTTTTACTATGGTTGTAATTTTTATATTATAATAATTTGTTGTAATGTGTTGTTTATGTAATTATTATGTTTTGCTCTTGTGTCACTGCTTTCTCTTTTGTTTCTATTTGCTTTGTTTTATTCCTCTTTGTCATACTGTGTGCTTTTGTGCTTTCTGTTATTGGATTTACGGCTGCTAAATCAACAATTTAGTAAACAATAATACAATTGAATTGGATTATTGTTATTAACATCAGTGTAATAAACACCACAATCCTTACTAGGCCAGTTTAATTCTGACACTCAGCTTTAGTGTAACACCTGAGAGGGCAAGTTAACTCAAAGAGTAACCTGTGTAATTTCTATTCTAGGGATATCTGGTTCTTATGTCTGCAATGTCACAACTTTCCTGATCAAAATTTCTCTTGGTAATTCTCGGCCCCTTCACCAGAAGTTCTGAGAGAATACATGGAAATTATTATTGGCAGCTTGCTTCAAGATATAAGCTGTAAACAGCTGGTTCCTCCTAAACGTTACTATCACCTACTACATTGTGTCATAAGTCACTGATCATAATCTACACTTTTGCCACTTTGACAACAATTAAATATCATTTCGTTGACACTTATAAACTACATATTAACAATTCATTGCTAAAAACCTTTAATGCACAGGTGCACAAACCCGTGACGCCTGGTTGCCCGGGCAAATAAATTGCTTATTTTGGCTCTTAATATGTTCTTAATGGCTGTCTCAGGTCTGTTTTCCTTAAATATATACAGAGGCTATCTATTTTTACACACCGAGTAAATGAGCGAGCTAATTGGTAGGTTCACAGGTCATTCCAGATTTGTGTGCCTTCGGGAAGAATCTATTTTCATTTCACCTTTCTGGCGTTTTTAATTTGGATGTTTCTCCTAAATTTTTGGAAAATTTGTTGTCCCATGATCTAACAAAATTCACCGTAAGACAGGCCCAAATATTGTAACTTCTACACGATACCACAAACAATTTAAACCTTTCTCCTCGACTTCCATCCTTTACATATTATGTAGAGATACTTAAATTCAAGCACGAACTCTTTCCTCCAGGATTTATTTTGAGTTTCAGAAGCTCAGAGAAAAGAAAGCTTCCCGCCATATATAAACTGGTTATGTTATTTCGAAATTAAAAATTATATAGATGATCGAGTTATCGTAGTCTGGAATGAGAGTCGAAAATTACAATCATTATTCAGGGTAGCAGCTGTTCCTGAGAGGTTTTGAACTGGGAACCCCCGGAACACAAACCAGGTACCTCCGTGAGACGCAAACACGTGTTTCATATTGCGCCTTAATATGGAAATACACTAAAATTAGTTTTATTTAAATATGTAAAGCTTATGCATATGCACTAATGATGTGTGAGAATCGAACTAGGAACTCCTAATTATATAAATCATTAAGAACACAAAGCGTCTGGCCTCATGCCAGCTACGTCATTATAAAACAGTTCTCGTGTTTGCTAATAAGCTGCAGGTAATGCTGAATTATAGAGGAGACAGGCCGTTCTTCTCATTAGCCGCAAGGCGGTGGACCCGAAGGTGTGAAGTATCTCCCTTGGGGAAACAAGGCAAAATTAACACTCACAATATGAGAATTATTTAGTGGCGAAATTAATCTTAGCACGTTAGGGAAACAAATTCTGACTACAATGACGTCAAGGGAAATGAGAAGCGAGAAAAGTGTGCAATTAGTGTTAAAATTTAAGGTACCTGTTCACAGCATTACCGACGCTATAAACACACTGTCTTATAAATATCACCTTTAGGTTCGTGTTTATTAAACCATTTATTTAAAGAAAGGATGTAAAGGTGAGCATGCAGCTATAGTTTCGTACCTTATATTCGTATCCGATCTTTAATAAAAAAGAGTAATTCCCCGATATTTCGTATAGAAACAGTAATTCCACTAAGTCTCCAGCTTCAGGCGTAGGTAACGTTAGCGAGCCTAGGCTGACGTCACAAGTCGGGGGAGTGCGCGAAATCGTGCGCGCTTATGCCAGAGTGTTTCTGCAGTCGGAGCGGTGGAGGTGCCAGTATTGGTCTGCTTACGTAGCAGCTGCAATCACGTGACGAGGTAGGAGGGCCGTGAGGTTTGTGAGACTTACGCTGAAGGTTGCCATGCAAAATGACGGGAACTTTGTGGACGTAATCCTAATATTTCTAAGCAAGCTGGGTTTATTGTCAACAGAAATAAAATGTAGATCTGATTTTAAAAGAAAAATTTGATGTTTCTGCAACTATAGTGAATTCAATTTCTTACCAAGCCGAACCTTGGTGGGAAAATACAAAAACAAATCAAAATAAGTTTTTGACCTTCTTCCGAAGACTTTAGTCTTCTTTTGGCAGCCGTGCAAAAATATTCTGTTCCGAGCACTTAAAGCAGTGCGGTGTTGATATCATATTTTTCAGTTCGTCAAGAAAATGTTTCGAAAAAGACTAAACCCTTAGCAACACGTGATTTTGGCCCCGTAGCACGTGACTTTCGCAGGTAGCGAAACCTACCTTGTAGCGTAAAGTTATTCTGGATTTCTTTTGCCCAAAGTTAAAGGTCAGTAGGAAGAGGATGTATAAACACAAACAAACTACCTAACTAACAAAGGAAGCAGAGTCTTTCTCGAAAAGCTTACGAGTGCTTAACTCATAAGAAAATTTTCGCCTTGGAAGATTCGCAAGGAAAGAAGAAATAACGGTTTTAATATATTATAATGAATTCAATTTCAAATGAAAAATTTTCAATATTCTTTATTTGCTGACACATTCTTGAAGATGACATAAAGCTGCAGATGCATATTAATTATAGGAATATATTAATGAATAAATTTGAATTATTTTATATCTAGACAATTTTATTATATTTACCTTGTCAAAGAAAGAAGCACGTTTACTGATATCATTGTTATATTATTGTTGTTTGTCTCAAAATACTGTACCATGGTCTTCTTTACTTTTCAGACATAGAGGTGCATTAACAACCTATCAGCAAATATTTCCATAAAAATATATCATAGATTTGGAGACTGCAAAGCTTTAATTTTAAAAGAAATAAACTGACTGAGGAATCTGTCTTCGTGGGCTGTGGCGCTGTGTTGTTGGTGTATGGTTCCAGAGGTTTTAAAAGGATATTGGCATCTTCATTTCAATGGTAAATATTCCGCATGGATTCTTGAAGATTATGACACCACGGACCTTCTAAACGTCCGTAACCACACCCCAAAAGGCACAGCGTCGAATCCCGGATCCTTGGCAACCAGGCTCGTAGCCAGGGGGCGGGTTGCAAGTCGGTGCACTGCACCCGTTACAAATCTTGCTGCAACCACTAACAATTTGCAAAATATCAAAGACAAACATGCTGATCAGAAGGAAGCTGCGTGATAACAAGGTCACGAAGCCGATAAATGAAAATAAAAGCACAATTACGATTGGCATAGAGCACGAGTAGCGAATTACATATGTAATAGGATCACATGTAAATAATGCAGTATAATTCTGGTTACGGTTTAACGAAATTGTGTGTTGGTTAGAGTGCTATAGTGCAGTCCACTTAGGAGAACCCTTCTGTCTGCAATAGTCCGGAAGCTTCCAGTAACATCGTGACTCTTATACGTATTGTGCCATGTGGCTTGGCACTTTCGCCTGCAGTTTGGAAGGCTGGAGCCGCATGATATCATCCACGAAACATACTATTGTGATACGTAAGCTCAGTCGTTATCAAAAATGCTTGTGTATGCAAGATGATTTGTGCTACGTTATAGAACGCATTTACCTACCACAAAAACAAGGAAGGGTAACTGGATTGGTCACATCTTGTGCAGAAACTGCCTTCTAAAACACGTTATTGAAGGAAAGATAGAAGAAAGAATTAAGGGGAAGAAGAGGAAGAAGACATAAGCAGCTACTGTATGACGTTAATAACAAGAGACAATACTGAATGTTGAAAGAGAAAGCGCTAGACCGCAATTTGTGGGGAAATCGCTTTGGAAGAGTTTAGGCACCTGTCCTAAGACAGACTGCGGAATATATATATATAGTGCATTACGTAATTGAAGTCTTAATTTTGTGGTCCTGACAAAGGCCTTTTTTACGGTTATGGATACACAGTATACACATATATAAATTATATGTATAATAGAGCATTATATACGTATAAAACACAATTATACCTACATATATGGCCCAAAACTGGAAGCCGCTACACCCACTGTCTTAATGGTCTGGTTATGGGCCTGTCTGCAAAACCGCTGTGAGAACCTGAAACCTCGCTAAGAATTAGATATCTCGAATCGGTTATATTGAAGTCTGTCTACGATACCTATATTGGACAAAACTGCACTACCTTTAGACACATTTCTAAGACACAGCCATGACTGATATGGAAGTGTCAGAGGAAATAGTCCAGATTGTTTCATAATCCTGAATTCTTTCGATTCAAAGGTACTCATATTTTATCTCCAAGCGACAAGTACAAAGAGAAAGGAAAAGGGTGGGGGGGGGGGGACCGGGAATGACAAAGGGCACAAACATTTTTAATGTAGGCTACATGTAGTCGATCAAAGGAAGGAATCAATTAGTGAGCGACGAAAATTCTCGGTGACTGGAGACGTCTATTAATGCCATTACACCTCAACGTGATTTGCAATATTCATTCGGTCGCTCTAACAATCTCTTACAAAACCTCAACTTTCTTTCCATCTCTCGACTCCTTGTTAAGCAAATCGTCTGTTTTCTTGATTCTGATACTGTGCCACGGACCTTGCTAGCGCCGCCACTAGTCTTCCTTTTCTCTGTGAAGATTCTGAAGTCTCAAAGGCAATTGTGGTATTTTATTCCGTGCAATGTCAAATGATAAAGATAGTATTATAGTTCCACATGCCTTTCAATATACAACTTCGTCACAACATATGCGTTTCGACATTTTTATCTGAACTGTCTTTAGTTTTGTCGTTGGTTATAATTTGTTGTAGTTGTACAGTGTTTAATCATGTCTGCGCTTGTATCCTGCACAATCAACACACAGGTATGACCTCCTGCAACAAGTTATAACCGAAGTCACCAATGAAGATGGCAAATATTTTAACATCGAAGCGCACATATAGTAACAAATTGGTACATTGAAAGGCAGCTGGACCTCTAACAGTGCTTGCTGCAATTCTGATACCTTAAAAATATTAGTGTTGTAGTTACAGACAGAAAACTAAACATGGTATTTCAAAGTCCCAATAATAAGTTCAAGAAATAAATATCGATTTTTTAATCCTAGATATTTCTTTGTGATGCATAATGTATAAATACTTACCATTCGCCATGAACAGAACTTAATATATTATATTGTATTATATAAATATGTGCCTACATATTTTCACCAATTATATAGTCATCTTCAGGCCATTCGATTAACACAGAATTCAAATTACAATATTACAATAATAAACATTAATTAAGAATCAGATTGTGACCCTTAATATTTACCAGAAGACAAACAACGTTATTACGATCATCGGACAAGACTCTGAGGTTACCTAACTGCAAATAAAACTGCAATGTAAAGTACGAAGTTTTAAACCAGATGTTAAAATTGACGAAGAATAAAAAAAATTAAAATACATATACAAAATATACGTATACTTTTCACGTAACCACTTACTAGAGGGGTTACTGTAAGAATCCTTTGTGTTTCTCTTTTCTCAAAGCCTTATACCTTACTTTTTGAGGTGTAGTTTAATATCACCTTTCCATCTACAAACAGGTCTCCAAAATGATCTGTTTCATCCATTTATTCCTTTGTAAATAGGACCATAAAAAGCTGGAACCAATTACCTCCAAGCGTACTAGCGACTTTCCCCTGTAAATTAAGCTCTTTTAAAAAAGGGTCAAGAAAGTCATTACAAGCTAAGGATTTTTAAGTGGAGATTAAATAAAAATAAGGTATGTGAAGTGAAGGGGTGTGAAGTGATGTGAAGTGAAGTGCTCTGGTTTCGAAGTGAAGTGAAGTGAATTAAGTTCTTGGGGGATATAATTAGCATGTACTTTGGTCTGACTTTATACTGAGGATATTCTAACGTACTGAAATTAATTAATGTGTGGGTGTTTTTTGTATTGTGCTTGTTTAATTTTTTTTTTTATTCTGTGTATGGGTGTTTTTGTAAGGTGTGGATGCTTTTGTAAGGTGTGGAATTTGTAAGTTGTGGATGTTTTTGTAATGTGTGTACGGTGTTCTAATATGTGTACTTGTATTTACTGTATGTATTTGTTTACTGTATGTATTTTGTTTTGTATGTGTAAGGGTGTTTTAGTAAGGTGCGTACGGTTTTCTAATATGTGTATTTGTATTTACTGTATGTATTTGTTTTGTATGTGTATGGGTGTTTTTTGTAAGGTATGGATGTATTTGTAGGTGTGGATGTTTTTGTAAGGTGTGGATGCTTTTGTAAGGAGTGGATGCTTTTGTAAGTGCAGATGTTTTTGTAATGTGTGTACGGTGTTCTAATGTGTGTACTTGTATTTACTGTATGTATTTAATTTGTATGTGTATGGGTGTTTTTGTAAGGTGTGTACGGTGTTCTAATATGAGTACTTGTATTTACTGTATGTATTTTGTTTTGTATGTGCATGGGTGTTTATGTAAGGTGTGAACGGGTTTTTCTAATATGTACTTGTATGTTACTGTATGTATTTTGTTTTGTATGTGTATGGGTGTTTTTTGTAAGGTGTGGATGTATTTGTAAGGTATGGATGTTTTTGTAAGGTGTGGATGCTTTTGTAAGGAGTGGATGCTTTTGCAAGGTGTGGATGTTTTTATAATGTGTGTACGGTGTTATAATGTGTGTACTTGTATTTACTGTATGTATTTTGTTTTGTAATTGTGTATAGTTTGTTTTGTATTGTTAATTTTATGTATATTTATATGTCCATTTGTATTGTGTGTACTAGTGTAAGGACTACTGCCACCGGGTGAAAACCCAATTGCAGTAAATAATAATAATAATAATAATAATAATAACTTCGGCTCAAATATTTTACGTAACGTAGCTCCTATTCATGCTACATACACCACCCATATAATTTTCTATGATTTAATAACCTTTATGCTATTTGGTCATCATTGCCTAATCCTTCTTCATTTGAACACCTTATAATATTCACTTATTTTCACCTAATACTTGGTTAGATTACACTAATAGCTTTTGGTCGCGATCATCATTATTAGCTGCAAATTTGTAAGGCAAAAAAGTACCTAATTTGAAGCTATTAATTACTGCTTTTGCAAATCGTGCGGTCTAGTTTACTACACTCCTTTACTCATATTAAGCAGTGTTGTTCTTTACTCACAGTCTCTAATGAAAATCTCTTCATTTGGAATAAGCAGACAAGTTTCGCATTAAAATGTATTACAGCTTAAGGAAGACGCATTTTTATTCAGACGTTCAGTACCAGCCTAACAGATTTACATAGTACATCGTCTGTAGGAAACTGGATTATTTCTTTAAGAGTGAATTGGATTTCGCACAGAACCCCATTTGTGTCTAAGAAGGAGTTACCTTCCGCAAAATGTTAATAAGAAGAAACGAAACACGCTATATTCCCATTCCTACCGCCCTAATTTGATAATGGACTGAATTAAACCGCTCGGTGCCGACTGTAGCATATTCATGTATTGCCACAATGGCAGAACAGGGAGCTAAGTGTTTTAAAAAATAACACGCCCAGCGTCTCCGTAAAACGCAGAAAAGCGGGCAGACCATTGGCGTCGGCGCCTATCCTATTAAAGGTAAAGTGTTTCTTTTATCGCATACAGTTTTTGTTTAACTGTTTAAAAAACAAAGTTAACTGCGTATGCAACCTCCTTTACAATTACTAATTCTGCGTTTTACACAAAGTATGTATTTTAAGCTTTAAGATGTTTGGTCCTCAGAAATTTTTCACGAATGTCATTTAATTGTCGTACTCTAGTGACAGAAAAGAGATGTGTTCTCTTGGAGACAGAAAATAATTTATACGTTGTTAAATAACCTTCACAACCGATATATTAACATGACTTTTATGTTATAACTCGACCGATTAACATGAAATATTTAACACAAGCAGTATGCACTTCAGACATGCCTGTTTATTGATTTGTGTGATTTTTAATGACTCCTTTCAGTAGCTTCGGTTTGAGCTATATTGTCAAAAGGTAGACGATTGTCAATAATGATCCGAAAGCAGGAAGTGGTTTTCTAAAGTGTGACGAAATCCATGAAAATATCTGTCTGAATTTCCTTGCTTTTGGCCAAGGTTTGAAAACGGATTCTAATAGATAAAGACTTCCTGATTACGTATAAAATCCTATATTCTATTTAGCAAGCTAACATTTTTTGTTACTGTGTTTACGTGTTTATCATAATACATACAACAACTAGCAACACCTTTTCCAACTTTACAAGACAATAAAACAAGAGGCAATTCCTTTATTCTCTTGTTTATGGCACAGTGCAATAATTTTCTGTGCATTTCCACCATGAAACTGCCTGCTAGGCCACTTGTAAGAGTGAATTTCGTAAGCTAAAGAGACTGGACACGTAAGTTTTTGGAACCCATCAAGGCGTTATTTGCAATTTGTCACGTTGCAGAATTTACATAAAGTAACATAGACTTATATTTATCAAAGTATCACACGGAAATTTTCTTTACGGATTTTAAACAGTGCCATGTCTCAGCGTTTATTCACGGGCCCCTCACCACAGAGGACTGGGATATGTGGTGGACAAACTGGAATTTGTTAAGGTTTATCCTATCAGTGCTTCGGGTTTCCCCTGTTACCATTCAGCCGACGCTGCATACTTATTCCTCTATCACCGACACTATGTAAACTTAACAAATCACAGCGCTTTTAAACAAGAAAAGCGTTTATATTTGAAGAAATTTCTATATTATCAAACTTCCCACATTCCCCCTTGCCACCACTAAGTTGTTTTCTTTGCTTATTTGTATCTTTCTGTGCTGATTTGTTTGGTGCCTCCTTTCTTCTCTTTTTTCAGTCATTTTTGCTGTTCGTGGTCACTATCGGACACGATCTGTGTCACCTAAACTAGAGTCATATAAAATACAAAGCATATATCCTATTCCTCTCTCTACCCAAAATTTTGATTGGTTTTCCATTAAATATAACATATAGAATAAATTTGTAAAACTAGACCCTCTGTTTAAAACACGACTGCAATGGACTTATCTTTTGAACCTTTAGGACAACAACTTCAAAGAACACATGTGTTTAATTGCGAATTCGCAGCGAAGGTTCACAAAACACGCCTAAATCTACTCTTCATTTTTTTCGACCAATCTGGCTGCGTATAACACCCTGAGAAAAACTGAATGGATATTCATAGAATTTCACAATGGAGATTGGGATATGGGCTGAGGAGTTAGTAGGATTTGAAGAAAAGCTTCAAGTTTTGTTGAAATGCAAACCTTATAAGAACATTTATATAAAACCCTAGAAGAAGTTTTACGCGTTCTTCGAAAGCAGATGGTCAAGTACAATCATACCGGGAGAGATTCCACATCGGGGAAGACGCCACGATTTCTGTATTTCAAGCTTCTGACACTAGGAGAACTTTGCGCGCGCGTCCCATCGTTGGATTTGGTAGGTGGAGAAAACTGAAGTCACGTGTTAATCGCTCGTGATTGTTGAACTTTCACAAATTCTGAAAACGCCAGGTGGATATTTTTCTGTCTGTTGTACGACGTTCTTATTTCGCATGTTACTTAGTTCATTAAATGTGTTTGTGACCTCTGTGTGATTTTAGAGTATCAGTTAAGGGACTGAGCATTTGATTTATGTAATTTTCGCCCATATTAAATGTATTTACGACGTGGAGAAAAGTATAGTATCTCTCCCTCTCACTGTTGTATAGATGGAACAAATCTTCAAAGGAGGATGCCCGCAAAGTAGTAAAAGAAGAAGAAGAAACTGTCTGTACGGTTCTAAAGTGAGACATGATATTTATATGTTTCATTAAGTTTTGTAGTGTACTTTATACTAATGAGTATTCAGTTTTAGATATTTAACCCTGTGAAGACAGACCAAGGAAGTAAGCGTTTGCAGGAGATTTGCCACAGGTGACGAGACGCCACACAGTATGCATTTCATACTCCTGACGCTAAGAGTAGTTACTATTGAATCCTAATATTTGACGAGTTATTTGAAGAAAAGTGAGCGTATGTGTTGTTCTCTCGTGATTTTTTGCTTCTCACACTACTGATGCGGTAAATATTCCCAAACCCCTTGCGGACAGACGTTACAAAGAGGCCATTTTGAAAAATTAACCTTTTTATATCTAAATGCTAGATACACCGGTGTTAGTACTGACCAAAATACCATTCATTTGAACTCTAATACAAGTACACAGACAGTTACCGAAAAGTGTGGCATTTCGTCTGACATGACTGTGAGTATATTTATTGCAGCCAAAAATATTTAAAACGACAGCTGAAGAGAATGGTAGAGGCCTGTATATTTTATTTATATTGCCCGATTTTGACCTAAACTAAATTTCACTGCTTTTGTGATAAGACCTGTAAACATGTACAAACAAACCCTCAGTCAAAGACAAAATATATTCCATAATTGCTTACTGGTTTAATTTCTAAATGGCCAAATACGTTAACAATTTTTCTCTTTTCTTTGCTTTCTACGGTTTCTGACGAAGCAGATAATTTGTAATGAATCCAAGGTCTTTCGCAAAATGCTCTTTGGCCAGGATGAGCCAAGACCACTCTTGTTTGAAAGAGCTAATAATATCTAGCTGCACTAAGGTCCCATGGAATCAAATAAAAAGAAGTTGCTTGGCATTAAATGTAGCAAGTGGGCAAGTGAAATAAAATTATATTAAAATCATAGTGTCACTGACTATAGGCATGTAATTATTGATTATTTTGCCTTATATTTCTTTAGACTTTATGGAAATCTTATTTGATATGTCCGTCTGTACTTTTTTCATGTACCAGGTTAATTAATCATAGGTCGTCGGTTTTAGTGTGAGGAGGCTAATGAATGATGTATTGGAATGAAGTGGAATGAGGGGCACTTAGCCTCGTTTGAGTTAATAATCGGAAATTTCCTGGAGAGCCCCAAGAAAACCTTAAGAAACCACAGTGTGAATGAGCAGCCTTTGGAGAGAGATTTAAACCGAGAGATTTCCTGATATGACGTAAGTGTGCTGTCCAGTCTAACAGTGAGTTCAGATTCCTTGTTGGACATTGCTAAAATCTCTGATGTGTCCGAATTTTAACCTCTGGGAACCTTAATGAAAAAAAATGCATTTTGTCCATCAAATAGAGACGAAAGGATATTCGAGAATGACACAAAGCTCTATAAGTTTACGGAGTGGCACAAACGATACTTCTACTAATGCAATTTTTTGGACAGCTGCGCAGGAATCCCTGAGGCTGAGCTGCAGACGTAGGTATCTCTGCAACGGACTGCTTTCCATGAGGGCACACAACTTGCAGCGCTTTTCGCGACTGAGGGAGAAGACTGAAATGGTGATTACAATTTCAGTGCTATACTCGGGTCTGATGCTGCCGAATCTCCCCCCTTACCTCGTCCATTTGTGATTTAAATTGCAGGACGAAGTCTACGACAAGAGAAAAAGGAATAGAAGTTTTGTGTGTGGGAAGGATGGGGAGATAGAACAAGCAGCCACTCTTTCGTATGTTAATTTCTTTTTAGATACCGTTCGGCACTGAATTTCTTCAGCATGGTCTATAAACAAATCCGCATTCACTCATTCATTCCACCACCATGTCCATATTTTCTATCTCAATTCTTGGCTTACTATTTTTAAATTTTCTTCATTATCTTACAAGGCCGTGCCATGATCCAGGCAGTTACTGACGGCCTCTAACTATACATATCTAAGCTCAATCTCAGGCCAGTCCATGTGGAATTTGTGGTGGATAAATTGGCTTTTGTATCAGGTCTCTCTCTCTGAGAATTTCTGTTTCCCCCTAAGAGAATCATCCCTCTAATGCTCCGTACACACAATTCAATCATCTGTCACCGACGCTATTGTCCGATATTGTCCTTAAAAACACCCCTTTCTCTCGCTGTGATCATAGGATAGTTCCTTCGAACGACATACGTGTATCTGGCCACAGAGTAATGTACACAGTGCACAATGTAATCTAATCGCTACAGAAGACAAAGTGGACAAAGTATACAGTCTAAGGACAGTCAATAAGTAACAATATGATAGTGACATTCTAGGGCACTTAACTCCGATGAGTTGAGTATTTTTGGATTATCTATTGACAAGAAAATTTTCAGGCATATGTCATAACTATCTGCCTCGGTGGACTAGTGGTTAGCGTGCTCGCCACTGGACCCAAGGTTGCGGGTTCAATCCTGGCCGAGATAGATGGATTTTTAAGGGCGATAAAAATCCGTAGCACCACTTCCTTCGGAGAGGAAGTAAAGCCGTCTGTCCCATGTTGTAGATTTACGGCGTTTAAAAGAACCTTACGGGCATATAGATGTTCGTAAGCCAAATTTAGCGGCAATTTCTCGCCCAAGTCTCCTGATCGGCTGCTAGAGGGCTCTAGCAGTCATATCAGGATGAATAGAATCGTACACGGCGGAAGGCAACGGGAAACCACCGCTGGTAAATTCTCCCATGACAACCTATGGCTTCGTGCCAGTAGAGTCACGACACTCAGAAATGAGTATAAACGACTCGAACTCGACTCGGTATGTCATAACTGACTTGTAAAAACGCTAATGAAATTCTCGGTTCATTTAAATAAAATATGTGAAGACCATCTGTAAGACAATAAATTCATTAAAATGATTTCGCTCCTCTCTCCCACCTCAGACATCGGCAAGGACGTCACGTGATAAAATTCTTGAATTAGAAAGACGGATTGATCTGCGGAGGTAAAATATTAGGACAGACGGACTGATGGATGAAGGAAGGGACGAACGCAATGACGCAATCAGCACTTCCATTTACTGCTACAAACATATGATCCTATTCGTAACTACTTAAACTTCTGATAGTTACGGCACAGTGTGGACAGAATGGTACCTTGAGCCTTACCGTGTGTTTAGATGAACAGCTTTAAATCTTAAAGGTTATGAAACGTGCTTACTACCATGAATCGTGTTGATGCGTGGGTGGACCCCACATGTATCGTCAATACACCAAAATAACATCAATAATTTATTTATAACAATTGGAGTAACACACTCCTTACATACAGTATATGCAGTACACAACAGAAAGAATGCAATTTTAACCAACTTGTTGATTAAGACCCGAGAACCTTATCTTTTCGGACACTTGGTACCGCCGATCTGATACAACATTCTTCAGATGTAAGCACTACCAAGGACTCAAACAATCCTTTTGCCGAGATCAAATTTTGGTAGATGAAGGCCGAAACCGGAGTTCGCTGCTCGTAGTTCAGAGCTGGGTTGCAGAATGATCAAGTAGAAAAACGTAGCTTATTAGGTAAACTATGGTGGGATACAAAAGTGAAAGGTAGGGGTGAAAGGGAGCTGACAGAACAGTCCAACTCATATTTGTAAGGGGTGTAGGATATAGTCCGGTGGATCTCCGTGGAATGTCGAGATTTAGGCACGGCACAGTTAAAAGACGGGGCACGCGGTGGCGCAGTTGGTTGAGGCACTACGCTACAAACCGGAACGTCGCGGGTTCGATTCCCGATGGTGTCATTGGAAATTTTCATTGACATAATCGTTTCGGTCGCACTATGGCCCTGGGGTCGACTCAGCCTCTAACAGAAATGAGTACCAGGAATCCTTCCTGGGGGGTAAAGGCGGCCGGTGCGTAGGGCTGACAACCTTACCACCTTCATGTGCCGATTGTCTAAAAACCTGGGATCCTTGACCACCTGGAGCCCTAAGGGTCTGTCAAGGCCTGTAATGGGATTGCTTTACCTTTTACAGTTAAAAGTCAGTTCTTTTGCTGTAAAAATCTGATGCTCTTTCTGATGATAAAGATGATGGTTCTTTTTCATGAGAAAGTAGCAAATATTTTTACTTTTAAGCCTCAAGTGCTACTTTCCTTATTTATGCTTTTAATATCTCCGTGTTTCAGTATGAGTGAGTGTTAAAGTTACCGTTAAAAATACCAAAGGACTTTTACGAAAATTGGTACAAACATCATGTCACAGGAGACTATTCTACGTAATTTTTCATTTCATAATAACAGTAATACCGATGATGGATATTGAAATTCCTGAAACGTTTTGATGTGTGGAAGATTTAGTAAATACAGATACTCTGCTAATTTAGTGGCATTCAGCCAGTGTTTCACAGAACTCTAAGGTTTGGAATTCGAATTTTAAGGCTTCGGCAAGCATAGTTTCTTTATAATTAAATTTTTAAATATACTTTTCATAAGTTGTAATTTATTATTTTATTTTCCTCTCTGTATTTGTACATAATCAACAAGGGGTTTATTTCATAATAAATCACCACGGAAAACCTTCTTTTATAAATATCTGCAAATGTTGCACGCTTTAAAATTCAAGCTCATGTTTCAAAAAGTTTTATTTCTTTTAGCACACAAAAGAAAAATATTATTTTAAAGGATTTCGGCGAAAATTCAGATTTGGTAACAAAGTTCACAGATATTGATCTGTTGAAGACCACTGTGCTAAGCTGTCCTCAATTAAATATTCAAAAAAATAGACTTAGTAATTTTCTACAATAATTTCTTATTCAGTTAAAAATACGCAAGATCCTACTTAATTTACTTTAGAAATAATTAAAGTGTACTTTTTGCCCTGCATATAAACCCCCACCGTAACCCAACTTATAAGACGAAATAAATAAGCGACATGCCTATCCAGGGCAGGATTCATTGCGATGTTTGGCGCCTAATTACTCTGGCGTAAAGTAAACCTCGAAGAAAAGACACTAAAAACACCTTAAAAATTTCAAGCAACTGGGAGTGATTAAGGAAGTATATACAGTTTTATTTCCATTAAACTAATTAATCAATTTGCACAATGGCGATTAAACAGTATCGATGTTACAATCCTACATGTCGCAATGCACATCCAGTAACACGACTTCATATCCCATAGGAACCAAGTCGTCAGCCACGCCCTTTTGACAACGTCAAGACTCCCAAAATAATAAACATTAATTTAAAATCCAACGAGAAATTGTAACTCCGGACTTGTAAACTACGGTCTTCGTTTATGGAATGATTGATGAAATAACTACTCTAAGACCTGCTTCCACTAAGGTAGGGCCCCAGTTAATGCTTTTTGTGTCACACCTAAAACAATAAACTATACCAGACACATGTTGTTCCCCACTGTGCAGGAAATACGACCTTTATACAAGCATTAATTACGATTTGTATTACGTCATAAGCGTTGTTAATTTTTTGCTGATACCACGTGAAATGAGATCCAGAATTGCCATGACAAAATTAGCATTCAACAAGAAGAAGATTTTTTTATCAGCAAACTGGACTTAAATTTAAGGAAGAAACTAGTAAAGTGCTGTATTTGGAGCATAGCTTTGTGTGGTGCTGAAAGGTGGACACTTCGGAAAGTAGATCAGAAGTATCTGGAAAGTGTTTAAATGTCGTGCTGGAGAAGGATGAAGAAGAACAGTTGGACCGATCGTGTGAGAAATGGAGAAGTATTACACAGAGTCAAGGAAAAGAGCAATGCCCTACATACAATAAAAAGAAGAAGGGCTAACTGGACTGGTCACATCTTGTGTCTGAACTGCCTTACAAAACACGTTATTGAAGAAAAAATAGAAGAAAGAATATAAGGGAAGAGAAGAGGAGGAAGAAGACATAAGCGGCTACTGGGTGACATTAGGGGAAAGACATACTGGAAATTTAAAGAGAAAACATTAGATCGCCCTATGTGGAGGACTCGCTTTGTAAGAGGTTACGGACCTGTCGTAAGGCAGATTACAGGATGAATGAATGTCCACCTAACGTTACTAATACTGCATAAAACACTGTGCAATTGTAAGTAGTTAGGCTTTATTTTTCTTAAATATACACCAAAAAGAGAAGTACAAATATTATACAGAATAGAAATATTCTAGTTTACACTTGTATTGTACAAGAATATCAATGTTTAGGCACTTTGGCCTGCTCAAAAAGACTATTAAATACGTTATGCCTTTGTCAGCATTGAACAAATCGTCTCCCGCTGGAACGATTTTGATATAATTTTATGTTTGAAATTTCTACTAAAATCTGTGGAGAAAATACAAGTTTGTTTGTAATGAGGGAGAAATGACAGTTTATGTTAACGTCTAAGTACGTTTATGATCACTTGCTCTTTATCTTTATCGTTATCTTTAATTAAAACCGTCTGTGTAACCTGTGAATATGCACTGAAACCCAACAACCTTATATTACACAAAGAATGCATTCGATGCGAGATATGAGCTGAGGACGAAGAAATATTTGACTATAGGACATTCTGTATGATCTATTTTAAACCTCGGGTATTGAGGTTTGGGTGATAAGATGATCCAGTTTAAAATAAAACAGACGAAACGCGTATTGAGCTTTACGTAACAGAGTGAATCAGCACAGACAATAAACCAGCTCGTCTGAAAAATTTTATTGTAGAAACAAAATTTCAATTTCACTTAAAATTCGGTTTCAATTTAATATATAACCAATACAGAAATGATTGAATTCTGTGGCCTTCGTGTAAACCGCCATACTTCCACAGATAATTATGTAATTATAATTAGTTGTAGAGACAAGGATGCCGACAGACGAACGAAAGCGACCCGACATTGAAGGGCTAATTTTGTACACTACGTTAAAGGAAAAAATAAAATAAAAATATGAATTTATATAAATTGAGAGTCTGTAGAGAAACATTTCCCTTTCAAAATTTCACATCAAGAGACAGTACTTTGTAGCTTAAAAAAATACTGTGATCCAAAAAGTCTGGCAGAATTTTTCGCACATGACATATACGTAAAGTTACAAGATTTTCTAATGATCAATGCTGCAGAAGATAGTAACCCATTTGTCGTTTAATTAAAACTTTAGACACAAACTGTAGGATTTCTACGACATTTGGGCTTGTCTTTGAAGAATTCTAATTTTTTTGCTTTTATAAATTGTTAAGTGTCAAAATCCCAAGGCGTTGGAAGTGCACCACCTTGCACCTCGCTTCCATCGTCCCTGCTGTGAGCATTGTTCACAATAATTTCTATAATAAATATTGCTGTTAGATCAATAGTCTTTATATAATCTCCGCACGCTGTTGCTTATTGAATTTACGTGTTCACTGCCACAGAAGTGTATAAGATACGGAATGTAAAAAAAAGAACGTATACAGTACTTCAAAGTCAACTTTTTTACTTAAGATCCTCCTCTTTGAGTTTGGCACAAGATGGAATAAAAAAGACGCACCGAAAAAAAAAGAAGTAAGGAAAAGAAAAGGGGGCAACACAAGAGAAATAAAAATTGTAAGTATGACGAGAAGGTAAGAGGAAGGAGCGTGAAGGCAAACAGTAGCCCCTCTACCCACTTCACATCGCCAGCGATACGCAGATTTGCCACCTCCTCACGCATCATCCTTGTGTAATGGGGACAGACAGACGGACACAAAGATGAGCCACCGAGATAATGGAACAAGATGCAGAGCAAGGCATGGGAAGAACGTGTAGCAGCAGGCAGTGTGGGATGGATATTTATGAACCCAGCCTCTGCCATGTATATATATGGATATGCGAATGCAAGTAGCATACATAAAAATATTTAGATCGAAACTCACAGCGGTATATATATATATATATAGCAACGAGGAAGAAAATTTAGAATGAGGGACAGACTACAAAGTCCCTTTACTGCAGTCTGTTCACATGTTCATGATAACTTTCTTATTTAAATTCAGATGCTCTGACATTAAGGAAAGCTAATGCTATAAGCTCTAAAAGGGATAGAGAAAAAAATTCAATTTCTGTCCTTCGATTTTGGATTATCTCCACATTTATTGCACTTTTAACAAATAATAAAAGAGTAGTGTCTTCTAGTATGTGATGCCATAATGGCCGTGCCATGGCTCAGGCGATTAGTCGCCGGCCTCTCACCGCAGAGGCCCGGGTTCGATCCCGGGTCAGTCCATGTGAGATTTGTGGTGGACAAAGTGGCACTGGGACAGGGTTTTCTCCGACTTGTCGGTTTTCCCCTGTAAATTTCATTCCACTGGTGCTCCATTAATTGTAAAACTTGGTAAAAAAAACTGCTCATCTTCATCACAGGGGTTGCACAAGAAGCCTTAAGGCTGCGGAGCTTCCGTAGCATCTGCCGCGAGGCCCTTCACCACGCAAAAAAAGTATGTGATGCCATATAGCTTGGTATTTTAGTACACTTATCTCTGACTACACGTTGTCGCATTCCAAAACACATTATTTTTTACAGTCAGGACAGTAAGTACTGCAGGTACACTAATAAGCAGATATACACGCCACTGTCTGAAAATACTTTGGTGGTAAGAGGGACAAATATGTCTATAAGTCTTCTAAAGAATGGGCGAAAAATCTCGGAAAAGCTTTTTTTGCAAAACGTTCTATCCGTCGAAAAAGTGCATTAAAATCAACCAACAAAAAAAATGTTATATTAAGTGATGGTAACATCTGTCACATTCAGGAAAGCATGACCTCAAACTTTTAGTCCGTGTTTGATGAAAGTCGGCGAAGAATTTCTTCTGTGATGCTTAAAATTCACGGCCGAAATTTTTATTCCTTCTCATGTGTACGTATTGTTGTGTACACTTTCTCTTTACACTTAAAAATCCCAATGATGTAAATTCAGTGGTGTTAGGTCCGGAGATCGGGAGGGCCACTAATTCCGAGAAATAACACAACGGCCCGAGAACCCGCTCGTCATTAACATCTGAATTTGCTGCATGTGCCGTCTTCGATTTACTTTGCAACCAGCAGCCTTTTTTATTAGCTGCAAACACGATATGAAATTCATTATTAGTTCTTAATTAAGTTCAGCTATCACTGTGCCTCTGAAGAAAACGGAACTGATTATTTTATGTCAAGAGATATGACACAATACTCCGGCTTCTAAGGAATGTAACAGCCCTTCCATGGCACGTGTGGGAATTTTTATCCCTCTATATTCTGTTTGTTTATTAATGTATCTCCTAATGTGAAACCATATTTTGTAAGTAGAGGGAAAACTAGAAATATATCCCTGAACTGTTTCCTAAAAATTAAGTAGCGTAAAGCATATTTGCTCTTCGACTACGGAAAGACGGCTGGCGTGTCTTTTAGAAAATCACGTTACGTGCGTGGGTTCTGATCTAATATAAACTCATAAATACTTTTTTTTTGTGTATCTGGTTGAAATTATTTGACTACAGCTATCAATAAATATTTAAATATGGGTTGCGTGATAATTCTGTCTCGCTGCAGCTTCTTTCCCGTTCTTGTGTCTCAAAATCAGCCAACTAACCAATTATTTACGCTTTACAACTTTTTATTCAGAAGCATCTGCCAAATTAAAGGAAATGAAATTATGCTCATTCTATATCTGACAATTTATGACATGCTATTTAAATTATCTTTATTTTAATTAATATCTCTTTAATTCTCTGTTGCATTATAACGCTGCTAAGACTTGCTGCTATGAAACGTAATGTGCGTGACTGCAATATTACACTGCACGCTGCATGTAATCGCATTGTCAAGGGTGTCTGTGTGTTCCAGTTCTTTATTAACTCAAGGTGTCTCTCTAGAAGGACCAACGACCTGGCACTGTCCTTTGTAGAGAGAGACAGTAAGAATAAACCCGCAGTAATGGGCGTAAGAAATAGTTATCACATTCTCTTATCGTTAATATGACAAGTTGGCTTGTCTGGGCGTGGTTGTGTATCTGGAACACAAGTCCAGGATATGCCACCTGCAGGGTCATAGTTCCCAACAGACACGAGAGAAGTGTTTCTAAGTACAAGTATATCTTGAAAGGCGAAACACTGTGAAGATTTAAAGAGCAAGAAATTTCACTGTGTTTCTGGCAAAAATTCAGAGCGCATTCGAAGTACACTAAGATAAACTACAGCCATCCTACTGACAACACTGTTACTGCAATACTATTTAGTGCTATGTCACCGACTACTACTACTACTACTACTACTACTACTACTACTACTACTACTAGAACTATTGCTTCTACTACATGTTTGCTACTAGTAAACTGTTACTACCTCTACTACACAATTGTACTGCTACTGTTACTACTTCTACTGTTACACTACTACCAACGCTACACTCTTACCACCACTACTACTACTACTACTATACTACTACTACTACTACTACTACTAACTAGAACTATTGCTTCTACTACATGTTTGCTACTAGTAAACTGTTACTACCTCTACTACACAATTGTACTGCTACTGTTACTACTTCTACTGTTTCACTACTACCAACGCTATACTCTTACCACCACCACTACTACTACTACTACTAGTAATACTACTACTGCTACTACTATTACTTATATTTGTATTTTATCAACATATTTACTACTTCAGTAGGGTCACAAGGATAATTTTCAGGGCCCAAAACAATGACTTCTTCCACTTTACAGCTATTTGTTACTGCTCATAATGTCGTATAACCATTTTGAAACATTCAAATTTTTCGCTGTGGCGACTAGAAATATTACTGTCTTCTGGGTGTGATAGCGTATCATCTGACACAGATTCAAATTTATACCATAATTACAGGACCACCCGTCGCAAAAGACGGTAATTTTCTATTAGCCAGTTTTCCCTATTTAAGTGAAAGTAAATCATAATGACCTCATCGCATCTTCACCCCACTCACATCGACACTGGAGATGAAATAATAATAAGTAATTAAACATCTACAGCCTTTACTGCACGCTTAAGAGGCGTTTCTACTTGCAATATCACATTTACGTTTTAAGAACTTTTATATATTTTAAACGTCTAAGTCGCATAATGTAACAATATCTGTATATAATAATTTTACTGTGTTATATGAAGTATCAGCTTACATCACTGACTTAGACACATTGTATTATTTACTCTTAAAGTTCAGTTTTATGACTATAGGCATCTATTCATTTTAATATTGTGAGCGACATGTGTACTCCCATTACAATGCCAAATGTATGTGTATCTGGATGCCATAGATATTTGTGATTCTTTGATGAGCCCCCTGAGGATGGCAACTTGATTGCCGAAACGTATGTAGGGGTTACAAATATACTTTGTTAATAATTCTTGTGCATTGTTTGTTTTGACTTAAACTTAAAATCATCTTTAGTGTCTACACTCTTGTCTTACATTGAACCCAAATAAGAAATTCCCGAATATGGCTATATCTTAGGTCTACGAATCATTGGTATCCGCCTAACAGATACAGGAAGCCACAACATGTACATTTGCCTGCCATCTTTCCAATTTGGCCAATTTACTCCACAATTCAGCTGGACATTTGAAATATCCCGCTGTAAGCGATGGACTTCTCTCTTGCTAGTCGGAGAATCTTTGATATCGGAGCCCACAAGCAAGACTGTGCCATAAATGTTTCAGTATGTGTTATTTACCGTTCTAATCCAACGAGGTGAGCGTGCCGGACACCAGTGTCGAGCGACTTACACTTCTGGCGGGACGTAGTGAACCCTTCCCACTCTTCGTGTTCGGCTGACGGCCAGTACGTGACTTAAGACTTCACTTCGGGTCTTAGTTCAACTAATTCCCTCTTAACATGCCTCGCTTCTAAACAGCACAGTATTCTTCACTTAACTGTCAACTAATAGTGTGGATATTAGACATCGCTTACTTGGTTTCTCTTTTCACAAACTTAAGCATGAATCAAGTTTCACAAAGATCAATTCAACACACGAATGTTACTCCATATATTCATGACAGCCTGAAACTTGCATAATGTCATGCGTTATACTTAACGTCTTGGATACGTCCTGACCTTTTAAGGAACATCCAAATAAACATATATGCTTTCAGACAGTATTGGTCTGCGACATATGTCTGTATTTTGTGACACCCTTTGAAGGCTGAGAAAGGGAGACTTAAAAAGTAGTAGAAGAATAGATGAAAAGTCAGGGGTGAAGGAAGAGACACATATTTTTTTCTGAGTCATCCCTTTTTTATAATCTGAGGATCAAGAAAGGGGTACTTCAGTCAACAAAACAAGTTTTTTTAACCAAAAAAAGCGAAAATGTAGAAGCTAAATATATTCCATAACCGAGCTTCCACAGTACAGTGTTGTCGCATTTAACGGAATTTGAAATATGTGAATTGCAAATATTGCGACGTAAAAATATTAATAAAATCTCACCTTATGAGCAAAATTTGAAATTGTGCGAATTAAAAAAATAATGTAATTGATTATTATATTGTCCTCTCAGAAGCATGTTTAACCCTTCAATGTTAGCATCGGTGCAACGTACGGACCATTAATTCTTTAATGCGCTGGCTCTGTGCACCGTACCGGAGTGAATGCTTTTAAGAATACAGTAAATTAAAAATTTCTCCGTCCTGAACAGCAGTTAGAATGTAAACCCCACTACCATCGAAGTTTTAAAAGTAAAGATATGCTACAATTGGTGTAGACTTATGAGCGCCGAAAAGCACCTCCGCTTGTTAAGGGACGGAATTTACCTTTCAATGGATAATTAGTAAGTTTCAGAAAGAGACCCCAAATTGGGGTTAATAAAGTCTGTGGAGAAGTTGGAGATGTTTGTGAAGAATCTGCATCAGACTGTCTTGCCAGACTTCAAGTACCTGTATGAAACGGAACCTGCCTACAAAGGAAAAGAATTCCGGTCCCTTACAAGTCTGTTACGCGCAGGTTCCACCATGTTAAATCCAATGTTATATTATTTCTATATCGTTTAACACATATTATAGCCTATGGTTCATAGTCTTTTTCATTATACTCGTATATTCTCTCTCTTTATTAGTTCCTACTATTCTTTATATGGTTTTCTAGTCATTATCCTCTATTATTCTTACTTCTGTTTCTTATTTTGTATTTTATCTCCTTCTGTATACGGCTTCTTTGTAATACAGACATACTTAATACTGCATATTTTTTCTTTAGCACCTGCATTTGTCGCTTCTTCTTAATGTTCGTAATGTTCTATTGTTAATTCTTATATATATATATATATATATATATATATTTATTTATTTATTTATTCAGTTGAATTTTCTCCCTTAATATTTATTTGTGTTGTTGCTGTAAGTGGCCCTTGGGCTGTTGATTAGCACGTAAATAAACTTGAATAGAATTATTATTATTATTATTATTATTATTGTTTGTTTATTTATTTTGGTTGTGTTTGTTTTATTTTTGTTCTGTTTATTGTCCGTTGTTGTTTGTGTTTGTATGTTGTGCTGTTTCTGTAATTGGCCTTCTGGCTGTTGATTTGGCACATTAATAAACTAGAATTGAATTGAATTGAATTATTATACGTATTAATTTCTTTTCTGTTGGCGAATTATGGCGTTGAATATCGATGAGAGATGTTTCACTTTTTGATGGACTGAAGAAACTCAGTTTAACGCTCGATAAAGTTGGCTTACTTGGTGATTTAAACTCGATTATGAGGCAGTGCGGAACTCGAGCGAATCCTGTTTAATTCACTCTAAGCCCTGCACATCGCTTACCTATTTTCTGTCTAGCAACGTAGCGTGCAGGTGACTAGGAACACAGAATGGATGTGGGTCATTCGCAGCGTTCTACGTGATTAAATGTTTTAATTAAGAGCTCACCTTTCCACGAAATGAAATATAATCCCAAGTCAAAGCACCATTCTTTGTACCTCAGGCATTCATCGGCTGGAGACGAATGTTATTTGTGATTCACAGTTTTCAGTGGTCCTGACAGTTATATCAGTACTGTAGTCTGTGGGCTAAATACAAATAACATTCATACGTCTATGTAAATCAAAATCATATCGATATTGCGAGGTTTTATAAGCAGTATTTAACGTAACGTCATATTATGTCGTTCTTAATCACAATCTCGCCTTAATTTACTCTGTTACGAAACAATATTTTTTGAAATTGCCTTTTTTTTCGAAATTCTTGGTTGCCCTTCATTTATAAAACCAACTAATGCACTTATGTTATAAAAATATTACAGTCTTTCATTACTCCTACATGTTTCGGCATATAAATGTGGTAAATGTTAAACAGGCAAGAATTATTTACAACTAAAGAAAGCCAAGGAGAAAATATTTACAACTAACACAACCATATAGTTTAACAAAATTTGCAGGATTAAAAATTTAACACCTAAATACATAGGTGTCAAAGTTAATGACAATAACCAAAAAAGTACAAACACAGAATATGCAGCATTAAGACAGGGACCTGATTAGGAACTAAAATTAATGTACAAAGAAAAACAAAAGTTAATGAACAATTACATCGAAAGCACTGGGAATGTGCAACCCAATGGCAAAACACATCTAGGAGTAAGGAAAGACTGTAATATTGTGTATATCGTAAGGGCGGTTAGTTGATTTTATAAATGGGCAATTTAATTAAAATGCGTACTATGAATAATTTCATTTTGGGAGCTGATTTCTGGTCCAATTTGCAGCATAAGGGACAGCAGTATGCACGCAGAGGGCCAAGGATCGTTAGCGTAAAGAAACAAACGAACAAAATAAAATGTAATGTAGTGATGCTGGATAACTTGGATACTACATTTTAGACACACAGCAACACTTTAAAGCCATTAGTACAAACCGAATACCACAGTTGTGGATTAGGAATGTTGATTCCTTTTCAGGAAATTTCAGTCTCCAATTCTGGGCTACGAGACCGACAATCCTGAAAGATTTATAGTTGGTTTACTTAGTCACCCAAGAAAATAGAAGCAGGGTAACTTATATAGAGCTCTGTGCTTCCGCTGATATCACTACTCGTATTTTATTTACGTATCATGCTACTGCCGATCCCAGTGGCCGTGCTGTCTAAGGCGTGGGTCTGCGGCCGCTCGCTTACTGAGGGTTGTGGGTTCGAATCCCACAGGGGGCATGGATGACTGTCTCTTGTGAGTGTTATGTGTTGTCAGGTAGAGGTCTCTGCGACGAGCTGGTCACTCGGCCAGAGGAGTCCTACCGAATGTGGTGTGTCTAAAAAGTGTGTGACCGTGAAGCCTCGAAAAATGAGGCGACCTAGGCCCCCAAGGGGCTGTTGGGCCATTGGAAAAAATAAATCATGCTACTACTAGACGCTACATAACATGCACCTTTGATAATATTGACAATCACTAGATATGCAGAATAAGAACAGAAGAATGGCCACTACGTTTTCCGGACTTCAAGCCACTAGACTTCTTCTTCTTGTGTGGCTGTGTCAAGATACGAGCGCAGAGAAAATTCCTGGGCCAGAGAATCTTTGTGAACCTATCACCGAAGCATATGCCGGCATTGATCCATACTAGCTTCCAGCGGTCCTGGTAACAAGAGTTATAGCAGGCTTTGAACACGCTCTACAGCACATTGTAGGGATGTAGTAAAGTCTTATGATGCGCTATGATGCACGCCTTTTGACTTCAGCATCCTTTGATATGGTGCAAATAGATTAAAATAGATAAATATTTTACGCGTCGCCGATCCCGGTAGTTGTGGGTTCTAAGGCGCTGGTCTATCACCGTTTGATTGCTGTAATCGCGGGTTCGAATCCCGCTAAAGGCATGTACTACGTATGTTCGTCTCTTGTGTTTGTTATGTAGGAAGCGGCCTCTGCGACGAGCTGATCATTCGTTCAGAGGAGGTCTACCGGGTTTGTAGCTGTGTGTGATCAGGAAACATCAAAACGAGGCAGCATAGGTCCGAACTGGGCTGCTGCGTCACAGAAAAAATCTCCACGTCAAATGCATGTGTTGCGATCTTAGTTAACATTTCGGCTTTTCAAGAGCGAAATTATACATAATCCAGAAAAAAAAGCAAAATAAAATAAACTGTGTTGAATCTCTGTATATGTTTTTCTTCAAATTACAGGAACATTATTTTCATAAACTAAAATTCCAAAAGCCTTTTTACGATATATTTAATGACATAAAAGCCAAACGCACCGCTGTCATCAGTCGCAACTAGTTTCTAGTATTCACTTTTTTCTTCGTTACAGATTTAGCCCTCGTTTCTGTTACAAGGCTTCTTTACAAAATGGACAAGCAAGATATAAGAAATAATTAATTTATGGCTTACATAAATAAATATTCAAAACTAAAAAGCTATAAATTAACAAGAAACGTTTTAAGAAAACGATTACTGCAGTCAGACAGCCTACATGTTTTTCCCCCTTTTCAGCCCTTTTTTTTTAATGTGATAGGCTTGCAGAAAACTTAAGTATTTTGAAATTTAGTATGTAAAATTCCCTGTAGTTTACCTTAAAGTTGTTTTTAATTTTTTGACACATTAGCAACTCCTGTCAGAGACACTTACATAAGTGTTCCTCAATTTTCGAAGCTGTCAGTTTGTATTCGTCTTGCATTATAAAAGTGGGCCCATTTATTTCAGCTCTTTCAAATTTAATACTTTCAGACTTCTATATTACTCCTTTCCTGTCCTTTACAAACTACAGTTCGAAAGGCCAAATACCAAATCCTTAACCCTTAAATCCGTGGTAACTCTATGTACCGCTTGCTGTAAGTTAATAAATTCTGCATTCTGCCCACATAATTCATTATGTCTATTGTATAATTCTCACAACACAGCACATATTTCCCTAAACAGCCTTAAAAGGTAGGTCTTTATAGTCAAAACGGAACATGGGAAGCAATTAATTATGTTCTTTAGCGAAATGCCATGGTGATTGAAAATATCGTTATTCCTACAGACGGCATGCATTAGCCGCAATAACATCTGGCGGAAGAGCTGACCTCAGCGCGATGCAGATTATCACATACCGAGTGGTTTGTGGTTAATGTAGTGGGTACATGTAGACTGTAATGACAATAGAAGAACAAGATGTTTTATTAGTAAAAAGGTTTATAAGACACAGGGCTCCGAGGTGCTGCCACCTTGACTGAAGTGTTGAAAAATCAAGCCGGCTAAAGTATCACTTTACGTATTAATCCAAGTGTTAATAAGATATCTTTTTTTCCAATGGCTCGACAGCCCCTTGGGGCCTAGGCCGTCTCATTTTTTCGAGGCTTCTTTTTAGACACACCACGTTCGGTAGGACTTCTCTGGACGAGGGACCAGCCCGTCGCAGAGACTTCTACCTGACAACACACAACACTCACAATCCATGCCCCCGGTGGGATTCGAACCCACGATCCTAGTAAGCGAGCGGCCGCAGACAGCACGGCCACTGGGATCGGCGTTAATAAGATATCTATCATAACATAATTCTGCAAATTTATTTAATTTTTGCAATTTTAAAAGAATCAGTCAATGTATCAAAATTCTAGGCTACAGAGGCGAATCCACGTTTAGACCGCTCAAGGACATAACACAAATGGTGGCAAATACGGACGTAATACAATGAACGAGCCCTATCATTTTTAAGACTTGCGCATCAGTATGTTCTACATGATTATGAAAATGGAGCTTAGGGTCCACGAGTACCCCGAGAAACTTCAGATACTGGGAAGGAGCAAAATGAGTACAAACTAATTTGTATGTGACGCAGACACGCCTTGTTTTGGAGGAAAATAGGCCTATGTAAACCAGAAAGGGCAAGGACCCAGGCATCCATCTATACAATGGGGACTAGGGATTTTTCCTGGGGATAAAGCGGCCGGGCGTGACGTTAACCACGCACCCCGTCTAAAGCCAAAGTTAAAGAAAGTGTAGAGCCATATCTCTACTCCCTCTGTGGATCATCATGGCATGTTCTAGAATGAAATTTACATGGCGAAATATCCCGTAACCTAATAATTACCACAACTATGTCACTTAAGAACTTGAAATTTTATTCATCCTATTTTGATCGATCAGGATACTGTAGATAGAACTAGTCATAAATATGTCGTCGAAATAGTGGACTTTGCTTAAGGAATCTGCAAGATTTAATGGCTTTACAGGATTGGACACAAAACATCAAACGAAACCGTAAAACATATTTATAACAGGTAGATGCTCCATATATACGTAAACGGATTATATTAATACATATGATAATGTGGAGAGAGTATTATGTAAACAAATTGACTTACAATGTGAAATATTAAATGAAATTAAGCCACACTAACCATATCAACCATATGTTATGAAGGCAACCAATAAGCATAAACTCCACTGGGTTAAAGCATAAACTCCAGGATACATAATACCCACAACTATCGGACCGGTTATATTAGGGTATTATAGGAAATCAAAGACAGTATGGCCTCAGTGACACTGCGATCCAATAAACCATACAGGAAATTACTCGCCAGTAAATACTGTATCTGATCTAGCTGTCAGTGCTGGGTACTTACAGGAACCGGATGCTGCGGAAATCTTGAACGTAGGGGGGCGAATGTGTATGCCAGGCAGATTTGACTGATATCAGAACCGCTTTGGGAAAGAACGGACTCGGAGACAATTAGCGGAAACGTCAGAAAATATGTGGATGGCACAGATGGAGTTTAAATACATCTTTTAATGTGGACGTTCATATACGGCCCCATAGGAAATGGAGATACTTTCTGTGGTTCTGCAAGCGTTGCCTGTGCCTTCCGGCCATGGTCCTTCACCTTCCATATAGACTGTTTCTTACAAAGAAATTAAGTTCTTCCACTCTCGGTATTTTGACGTATATATCTCCAAAAGGAATCAGCCCTTCCTCAAGAAAGTCAGAGTTCTTTATGGTAATTAAAAAAACGAAAGAATATCAACATAGAAAATAATGAAGTTCTGGCATACGGCAGTATGAATATTAATTAATAAAAGACAAATAGCGTTGGCGCCGCTGAGACGACTACTTCAAATACACAGTTGGTTTCCCTTGAATAAAATATTAAAAAATAACAAATGTCAATTTGGACTCGTTAACTTGCAGAATTTCACGCAGAACGCCTTCGCATTTTAGGCTAACTGAAAAAAAAAAGGAATTCCATGTAGTTTCTTTTCCATGGCTCGACAGCCCTAGTGGACCTACATCTCCTCATTGTTGAGATTCTGAGATAAAACTCAGAAAAACCACAAGCGGTAGAATTCCTCTTAACGAGTGATCAGCTCGTCGCAGCCGCCGCTGCCTACAAAACACACAGCAAACACAAGAGAGGAACATTCATGCTCTCAGCGGGATTCGAAACCGCAATACCTGCAGGCGAAAAGCTACAGGCTTACGCCTTAGAAAGCGTGGCCACCGGCAATTTTATATAGTGCGATGTAAAATACAGCATGTATGTAACTGGAGAGTGGCCCAGAGATTTCATTGAAGTTACAATGATTGCTTTAAAGAAGAAACCCAAAGCTACAAAATGCAGCGACCATCGCACAATCAGCATCATCGCGCACGCACCAAAGATAGTAGCGAGGATACTTAGAAGAAGGATTGAAAGGACGACTGAGGATGCGTTTGGAGAAGATCAGTTTGGATTTAGGAGAGGAAAAGGAACTAGAGATGCAATTGAGATGCTGAGAATAATATCAGAACGAATCTTGGTCATAGATGAGGAATTGTGTGCTTGCTTGATAGACTGGAAGAAGGCATTTGACTGTGTCAAATGGACCAAATTATTGCAGATCCTAAAGGGAATTGGGATAGACTGGCGCGAAAGAAGATTGATCAGCAAATTGTACATGGAATAGAGTGTCAAAATACGACTGGACCAAGGGGAGACGAGAAGTGTGAAGATTGGAAGAGGAGTTAGACAAGGTTGCGGCTTGTCACCGATTCTGTTCAACTTATACAGCGAGTACCTTACCAAGGAAGCTCTTGAAGGGTTTGGAGACTTCAAAATAGGAGGACAAGTAATTCGCACTGTGAAATATGCAGATGACCTTGAGCTACTGGCTAGGGAAGAAAACGTGCTACAAGGTTGATAGACTAATTGAAATTGGAAGATGCTATGGAATGGAAATGAATGTGGAAAAAACTGAGGTAATGAGAATCTAAAGGCAACTATCCCCAATGAAAATTATGATAGATAAAAAAACAATTGGAGAATGTGGAATATTTCAATTATTTAGGCAGCATGATAACAAATGATGCAAGGTGTACACGTGAAATTAAATACAGAATTGCCATGGCAAAAGTAGCACTCAACAAGAAGAAGACTCTTTTCACCAGCAAACTGGAATTAAATTTAAGGAAGAAACTAGTAAAGTGCTACATTTGGAGCATAGCTTTGTATGGTGCTGAAATGTGGACTCTTCGGAAAATGGATCAGAAGTATCTGGAAAGTTTCGAAATGTGGTGCTGGAGAAGAATGGAGAAGATCAGTTGGACCGATCGCGTGAGAAATGAAGAACACAGGGTCAAAGAGGAGAGGAATATCGTACATACAATAAAAAGAAGAAAGGCTAACTGGATTGGTCACATCTTGCGTAGAAACTGCCTTCTGAAACACGTGATTGAAGGAAAGTTAGAAGGAAGGATAGAAATGACGGGAAGACGAGGGAGAAGACGTAAGCAGCTGCTGGATGACCTTAAGGAAAAGAGAAGGTACTGTAAATTGAAAGAGGAAGCACTAGATCGCACTCAATGGAGAACTCGCTTTGGAAGCGGCTACGGACCTGTCGTAAGACAGACTACAGAATGAATAAATTATGTAAAAATTTATAAATTCTCACTTTATGTGCAAGATTTTAAATAATGATAACACGAAAACTTTCAATGGGTTCAGACCACCCTTTAACATCAAATGGGGAGAGAGCGGGTCTTAATTAGGCGCCTGTTGCATCTCCTCTTCTTTCAGGGTCGTTGCAGTATGACAACTTTTCCATTCTTTCAGTGTATAATATAGTGTAATATAATATATATAATATAATATAGTGTAATATATATAATATAATATAATATAATATAATATAATATAATATAATATATATAGTGTAATATATATAATATAATAATATAATATAGTGTAATATAATATATATAATATAATATAATATAGTGTAATATAATATATATAATATAATATAATATAGTGTAATATAATATATAATATAATATAATATAATATAATATAGTGTATAGTATAATATTGGTAGCAAATCAATTTTTTGTTTACTTATATTCTACAAAGAAACCATTTTTAAAAGCAAAAATACTCAGAATTATAATTCTGAGAAACCATACCCCCTAATTTACATTTATTGTTTTGTGAAAATGAGCCTTCCATTATGCGAATTTAGAATTATGCGCAGTATTCAGGAATGCAACCCTCGCATAACCTGCGCGCACACTGTATTTTGGAACAACAGCATACTGAATGAATAATAAACATTCCCTCATACGCTTTCGGAGGTTTCTCCTATGTTACTTTTATGTACGTATACATAGGAGTATTTTGTTTCGAAGAACATTGAATACTAGAGTAAGGTCCTTTGAAATATGAATCAGTGCACTTAAGTTATATGTAACAAAATGAAAGGTGTTACGTCATACTATGTAGACGTTTCTGAGAAGACAGAACAAGTTATAAAATAAACACAAATTCGCTAAACATAAAATATTTTGGAAATACAGAAACTATGCAATAATCTGCGATACCGAGAGTCGTAAAATAAAAGGGAAATTGAAACGTTAAAAGGCCCTGACAAATTCATGGTTCTTTGTAAGAAATGATCAAGCATCCACAGTATTTCAGTGCTATGCCTGATCTCAGACTTCCGCCGCGATATAAATGAAATTTTTCCTCTTCTGGGATGTTACACAGCGTATATTGATAGTTACCGATATTTCGGGGTAATTTACCTCTCCAATCTTCAAGGGCCAGTCTTCTTGAACTGCTTGACCCTTGAAGGTTGGACCGATAGTTTTTCCCGAAACGTCGGTAACTATCAATCTACGTTGCGTAACGTCATAAAAGAGAGAAGATTCCAGGTCAGTGCTAATTTAGAACATATTTTTGGGCGATGACTCCGTGTATGTTTAGGTCTATTACCTGTGGTTTGGAAATCTTTGCTGTGTTCCTCGTCATTGTCAAAGGGTACGCCCTAATCATTTAGCTCCTAAATATTGACAAACACTCTTAATATGTCAGCAGTGGGTCTAAATCTACATCCAGAAGGAGGTTCTATATTTCAGAACATTTTCAATGAGTGAGGAAAAGAAGTCCGTATGTCTCATCCTGCAAGCAACACATCATTAGGATTCTGTCCACGAAGAAGCAGCAAGACGGCGACCCGCGTCATCGAGCGGGCAGACTCCGTCCGGCCTGTGCATTATTCCTGACAACAGACCGTCTTACGGCAGGACATTGCAGTGTATGGCGATCGACAAAAGTGACGCAGTGGCGGTACACAGGCAGGTCTGCACCCACGATCTAGAGTAACGATAACGCTGCATACTTGTGTGCAGGAGGTAACCCGTTCAAATCCCAGTGGGATTACCTTCTATCGTTCTTTTTTCAGAAAATGTAACTTAGGAAACGTCACAATCACACCCTAACTGAAGTTCTCACTGTGTGTTAAACACTCTGATTAAAACAATGTATTGACAAAATAATAACAATATCAAATGTGCAACAAAAGTTTATGAGGAATAGGTCAAGACCAAACAAAATTTGGGTATTACTACCATTCCCTAAACTATTTTATCTTTCTCTGTCACGCCTTGAAAGTTAAAACACTGTCACTATTTTGATATATGTCTTCCATGCGAACTTCCGAGTTGGGTGTAAAAACGTTGCCAATTAACGTAGAATTTTGAAACTTTCGCGTTGAAGAGACGTCTGAACGTAGGCCAATTGTGTCGTAAACCGCGAAACTGACAGCCGAAGTTAAGTCCATAACTAGTTATGCACTTTAGGGTAATAAACAACAGAAAATTCACGATAGGCTTTTGAATTTTGTATGAAAAAATGTAAACGATGAAATTGTCCCTCTACGTATGAAAAGAAAAAGTATGGGGGAGTGGAAGTAGAGGTCCACTTTTTTAAATTTGGTATTAGACGGAAGACTGGACAGCCTCACGTCCAGTAGTTTTACTCCCACAGAAGAGCCTCTGTACCCATTGAATATAAGGCTGAAGAGACAAAAAACCAGTCTGAATTTTTCAGAAGAAAGAAAAAATTATTTTTCAGATGGAAATCGGACCAAGATCCCTCGGTTGGGAGCCCCTAACCTAAATATCGTATCGACTGCATTTTCCCGAATTCTTTTACACTGGAACATATAATAAACACGTTACACGTGTTTGGTGTATGTTTGCAGTTTTAAACGTGGCGAAAACTTTAGGTTACTTTATGTGATATTGACACCGCCGTAAGAATGAGCCTACGAACTAAAATAAACAAATAAATTTGAAGGTTATGAATTTGTTAATATTTATGATACAACTGCATAGTACTGGTCATAAAATAGGTGATGAAATTTGCACTAAGAAATCCTTGCTTTCCCCTTGGTACAGCCAAACACGTCACCCTTCCAGACTACCAGCTAATAGTTTATTTCACGCTTCTCCACGCATGAGTCTCTGTCCAGCCCTTCCCATTACCTCACTTGACACTGGGGAAGGCATCTCAGACAGCAGTGACAGTACCGTCGCAAAAAAAAATGTTGGTCGTAGTGGGCATTTCGTGTTACGACAAGAACAGGATAGCTAGACAGCGAGAGAAATATGATCTGAAACTATTACAGGGCATTTCGCTCTTGGAAATTTCGATGTATCTACAAAGCTATTTTCTTTGTCACGTAGAAAATTCAACTTCGTAGCAGCTCTCGGTTGATTAGAATTTAGATACTTCTTTGTGTAAAAGTTTTAAGATATTGAAATGTGTGTGCATCACTTTTTCAAGACATGGAATTTTATTTTTGTATAGTATGATTGACCCATTGCTTTGTATACCTAATTATTTGTATCTCCGATTCACCTGCGTTAGGTTTTATTTGTTTTGTTAGGCTTAGCTACTCTTTATTTTTGTAGTATGTGTATTTTATTGTTTTTGTAAGTTTGTGTTTTGTGTGTTGTTTTGAGTGTTGTGTGTTATTTTTTGTGATGTATGTTATTCTGTGTTATGTGTCTTTGTAGTACCACTGCCACCGGGTATAAACCCACTGGCAGTAATGAATAATATATATGTTTAAACAATGTTCTGTCTTCTTATGTGTATGTATGTGTGTGTGTGTGTGTGTGACAAATTGAGACATCACAGTAAAATATGTTGTCGGTATTTTTAAGGAATAAATATGAAGAAAGAAATGTAATGTGCACATTCCATTTTACAGTATTTGAATTTGTATGTAATTGGAAAGAAATGCCATAGACTGTTTTTATTGTACACATGTATTTGCAAATAACTTAGACAGTACGTGAAGTATGATTTATAGTTTCAAAGTCTTTATATAAAAGGAAATTAATTTATTTAAATGCTTTTAAAAAACGTTTCCGAACGTGGGGTAAAAACAGCATGTCTCACCCAAAATAGCAACATTCGATAGCAGATTTCACCACGTTACGTGCACTGTGGATTGTACGTCATCAGTCACGAGCGGTCAGCGTTTTACCGCAAAATCAATTTTAAACCTGGCAGGCCAGCTGGAAGTGGCCAAATATCGAGGGATTTTATTGTTGCTTGTGAAGAGTGTCGCACCGGTAGAGAGAAAATCATCGCCAGTTATTTGAGGTGTATGAAGAAGACGTAATGTCACGTAAACAACTGGATATGGTGCAAACTGTCCTATAACGGCAGGACAAATGTTGACAACAAGCAGCAAACCGAATGTCCAAGGGCGTCACTACGGATGACAACAAAGGTGTCGTGCAGTTGCACGTCTAGAGAGGGCATAAGCAATAAGCTGACTGACATCTTTCGACGGCTTAGACGCTTTACTGGGTAGTCTGTACTGCATTTTCCGCGACCAGCTGGATTATGAAAAATGTTTGCACTCTCCTCACATTCCATGTTCCAAATCTCATGTTCCTTGTCCATTCCTTAATTTGTACCAAAGAATCAGTCCAGGTCCGAGAGTGAGAGGAGAGGTGCAGGATTTTAGTGGGGAGACCTGAGGGAAGGAGACCACTTGGAAGACCCAGGCGTAGATGGGAGGATAATATTAAAATGGATCTTCAAGAAGTGGGATGGGGGGGCAGGGACTTGATTGATATGGCTCAGGATAGGGACAGGTGGCGGGCTCTTGTGAGTGCGGTAATGAACCTTCGGGTTCCATAAAACGCGGGGAATTTCTTGACTAGCTGACGACCTGTTAGCTTCTCAAGAAGGACTGTGCTACATGGAGTTAGTTAGTTAGTTAGTTAGTTAGTTTGCACTGTATGTGTCAAAAACCTCATATAACATTACAATGATATTCATATGGTATTCTGTCCTGCATTTAATACTTTAGCCGATCAAGGAGATCAGTTTTTCGAGTGCATTACTGGAGGGGGATGAAACATAGGTTCAGTACGCCACACCCGAAATCAAAAAAGTACTAATAACGCTGACGCATCCATCATTGTCTCCAGCAGAAATATTCAAAGCAACTCTATCAGTATGGAAGAAAATGGTAACTACCTTTAACGCCGTAAGGTGTCTTTGTTGTGGATTTCCTTCGCCGTTGTGGCGCTGAAAGTGCAGCACGTTTTTATAAGATGTTACGGTAGTGCTAAATGGAGTTCCAGGCAGAACAAATACTTGGTTGAACACATATCTCTGGATATTAAGGCAACACATGTCTTTGATAAAATTTGTTCTATAATTAACAATCAGACCGAGAGATTGTACTCAAAGAAATTTAAAGAACAAGTATACAGCATTAAAACAACAATAAAACCGACTAAAACCACGTTCAGCATGTACTTGAGACAAACCACACAGATGGAACCATTGATAACATAACGAATCTAATACATAACAACAACCAAACTCAATACAATACAATCTCAATAAACAGAACTAAAATATAAATATATCCACACGATTACCAAAAATCCAATTTAGGACACACTAATATTACAAGACAGATAAAACCACAATAAAAATAACTGAGGATCACTGAACACGCAACACCATCAAGTACCACAACACAACACCAAACTAACACAAGGACAGGAGAAAGTAAGTAGAAATTTTATATGAAAACACCAAAACCGTGAACCACAAAAGTCAAACACCAAGAAAACAATATCGAAAACGAAAACTACAACAAGTACAAGAACAAATAGCAAATAAAGAACAAAGTACAACACATAACAACCAGCAGTAGCAACTGACACCTTTATACGTATAGCACAACAATACTAAGCCTGAAGACGAAGTACGGAGCTTGAAACATTTCTTGTAAAGTACTGTCATTTTAAATATATTACATTTTTAATATTTATTATTTTTATTATTTACTGCATTGTTTTCACCGTGCAGTATCTTACATAGTAACACAATAAATGTTTTCACCGGTGGCAGTAGTCCTTACACTAGTAACATCAAGTTTCACCCGGTGGCAGTAGTCCTTACACTAGTACACACAATACAAATGGACTAAATATACATAAAAATAACAATACAAAACAAACTATACACAATTACAAAACAAAATACATACAGTATATCATAATTACATTGTATACTATTATTGAAGTAAATAAAAATATTATTATGCCGACAAGGTAACACCTAAGCATTTTGAATTTGAGTTTCATCATATCGCGCAATGAGACAACAATAAAGAAGATATTTTCACTTGTATGAACTATGGCACACATTATCTAATAGTCAATTGCAGGCATTTCTTTAAACCTCCATAAAGTTTATTAGGAGCTGCTAGCCAGAAATTTTGTGTAAACTAATTGATAGAAAGAATTAAACATTAGTGGCATCATAAAGTCCGTGTGTAAGTTTGCCTACTTTTTTCAAACCTCACAAAATTGAAATCAATAACAATCGTTCATGAGACTTACTGAGGAAGGCAATGTGACTAATGTCCTTCTCATCTTCACTCCTTCTCTAAATCTGGATTAAGTGATTAAATGAATTTCACAATCAATAAATTTGTATGAATTTCTCTTTTTATCATGCCATCTCTACGTCCTGGCAGGGTAATAATTCTTTTTCACCGAATGACCGTGGAAACAGTAGAGGAAGAAAAAACGTATAAAGGTACTTAATACATAATTTTCCCAAAACCTTCTTAATTTTTTCACTGAATTGCCGTGTTAGTGTTAGTTGCAGGATACAAACAGCAAAGTTCCACATTATGTAAAGTTCTATTTTTTTTGTTCTTTGTTAATGCTATAATATTAGGTAGCGAATACGAATTACGGAGTTTCGCATTATGTAATTTTTACCAGTCTTTCGCTACTTGACCTCGGAAGTACAAGTGTCCTTTTCTACGTTGTATTCCTTTATACCCTGAGGTTTAACTAACAGGTTCTTAATGCTGACGTAACAAGTATAGGTGATGAATCTTTACAATAAGAAACTTCTGCTGTTCTGCTCTAATGGTCTGTTACGTACCGAGAGATGCATTTCCACCGTAACAACATTTTATTCACACTATATACCAAGCTAGGAAGGATCTTCCTTGAAAAGGAAATCTACTGAAGCTTATCTCGAGCTGCTGGGTTTTATATTCGCATATAAATATACACGAGATTGAAATTGAGTATCATATAGCTTCTCGTTAGTAAGACTGCAGCAATGCGCAAAATATATCGCTAATGCATGGGGCTTGGAGAAAGGCATCTTCAAAAGTCTTTACTGCCTTTCTTTATGCGTTGGCGCCTTTTTTTTCTGTCAGCCGTTGAAATAAAAGCGGAGCATAAACACTGATATATAATATAATTATATTAATTTTCGCATTTTTTTGATCACACTTTGTCGTATATAGCCGTATTGAAATTAGGCAGTGAGGTGATCCTAAACCAGTCTCGTATATGCACTATCTTAACAACACACTTCTTGGGGCCGTGCATGGGTCAGACGGTTAGGCGCTGGCCTGTCACCGCAAAGGCCAGGGGTCAATTCCGGTCCAGTTCGTGTGGGAGTTGCGGTGGACAGAGTGGCACTGGGATAGGTTTTGCACCAAGTACTAGGTTTTACCCTGTTAATTCATTCGTGTATCACAGACGCTAGATAATCTCAGCAATTGACAGTATCCTTAAAAATACATTTAACACACGTTTCTGTTAAACCGGTTTTAATATTATTTTCCTCTTCTCCTTTTCAAGTAACAGTTTCCTGGAAAGATTTCTGTAAGAATATTATAGGTTGTTACTTGCTTGAGTCCCCATTCGTGTTACATGTTCAGCCCATCATTAGCGTAACATTACTAGATGATGTGTATAAATCAGGAAGTTCGTGTTTATACAGTGTCGTATCTTAATTAACATTTATTTTACACGCGTACTTTAGAACATTTTCCTAAACACTTTGTTTAAATCAACTGTAATTTATACTTTTTCTAAAAGTGGGAGGCTATATTTTAAACATATAAAATAACTGGCAATATTGTTTCACATTGAAGAAGGAAACCGTATTTTCCATTGAAACAGTGGTACGCAAGAACCAGAGAACACCGCCTTTTAAAACTAGAAGAACACAATATGGCTGTTCAACTCAATGAATACTCCAAATCTTAAAATGCTGAAAGGAAAGAAAGTTGTTCCCGTTCGTGTCATGAAGGCGTGTGGAGGGATAGAAGTATAACTCCACTCGTTCTTATGCTTGGCACTAGATCGGCTGAGTGGTTAATTCCACGGCTCTGACCTTTTACCCCCGGGGAAAGAATTCCATACTTTTTGAAAGGAAAGATTGGGGGGCTCCGGAGCCTTTGTGGACGGTTTGAAAAAAGGAGAAATTTCTGTTTCTTTCCAGGAATCGAAACTCAAGTCTTCCAACCCGTAGCCTAGTCACTATACCAACTTCACTATGCCGGATCCATTCAAATTCCTTATATTAATAATAAATAGTTATTTAATTATTAATCAATTCCTTTAAAGTTTGCGGAATTTTTGTGTTCAAATCTGCGCTGTTCTGAGATTTGACGAAGCGTAGAATGTTAGTTTTTTTTACCGACGTTTCGGGACAACCTGAAGGCCCCATCTTCAACGGTCAAGCAGCCCAAGAAGAATATTATTCTTGGGCTGCTTGTACTTCACCATTTATTCGAAGTGCCTTTCCATTAAACTCTGCGATCCTGTTACACTAGCCTCAGTAAACAAATATTTTTAATTGTAATATCCTTTTTTACACAATTTTCTCTGTTTATCTTCAAACTTTTGATGTTATTTTCCTTCACCTCTGCATTTTTATATATTGGTTCTTCCTTCGATACCACATTGCTACTTTTCCATTCTCTTCTTCTCTATTTTACTTCGTTTATCATCATCGTTGTCGTCTACTACTCCTGTCTTTCTTCCACGTCAACCCTTCCTCGCACATCTTCGCTCCAGGGCTCGTCTTCATCTGTAAAAGGCTCACGACTTCAATAATGGCGTATTACCCAATTGCTCCCCTCTGCTGCTGATGCTGTCTCGTCTCCTAGTTCCAAGCCTCTCTCCGCCCTCGATCGCCCTAACGGTCAACCCTCCGCCCTCTGCTGTTTCTAGAGACGCTACGTCCTCGTCAGCGACGCCTTTCATGACCAAGTTTAGGTCCTCTTGCCATTTATAGCAAATGTTTTCCATTACTGACGCTTTACGTAAGTTTCTGTACTTGTTTAAATGGCATCTACTTTGCTGCATCATGCTAAAGATTTTACGTTCAGCACACATGTTTAGTTACGTTTGGATGACGTCATCTCACTATACGTATGACATATTATTTAAATCTCTAATGAATACTCTCATAATACTCATAATGAAGCTCAGTTTTTTTCAATACAACTAGTTAAATTCTCAAACCGATTAGGCCTTTCAACTAAAATTTCAATTCCTTATTTTATTAAACAGCAAGGAAAAAAATGAAATCTGAAAATCATTTTGGTAACTTTGCAGACAGAGATATGCTGTCAGAGATCCGTTTACGATACGTATAATTAACAACATTTTTGCTTCAAATTTTTAAAGTATTCAACTATCAAAAATTCCCAAATAGAACTGACACATCTTAGTTACCTCTACCAATTTCATTTCGATCAAATGTGTTTTACAATAACCTGTATATGTGAAAATCGTTTGATCAGATTATGGTTATTATCCTGTGTGATAGAGAAGGACAAAAATTAAATTCACTCTACAAATTTCAGTACAAATCCATCCCAGTACTAAACGCTATTGCAATCCTATTAGCAGAGAGTAGTTACTGTAATAAGGACGAACGGACGGACTTCCAGACGAACAGGTAAGTCTTCTCGCTTGTGCATTCATGTCAAACACTTTCTGTTATCAAAGTAGAAAAATCTGTTTGAATCTGTAACAAAGTCAACTGCAAACGTTTATATCGGCCGCTGAAATAAAGCTTCAAACATTATATGACGTAAACCTAAGTTTATTTTATGTTTCGAATCACCTTTCTTGAAATTACAGCGAGCAAGTTTTAGTTCATAATTTATAAAAAAAACTTCAGTTAACCTACAAAGAACAAAAAGCAGACTATAGTAGTCTGAACCATTTACACCTCAACTCAAAAAATGAAAGGTAAATTAAGTTTCGAAGGCTGTGAGATGTGACAGTAGCATACAATTATGTTTCACAGACCGTGACACAAACTGTTAACGTATAAATTATATTTATGAAAATCTGAGATAAGATGAAGTCATGTAAATTTCCCAAGGGGCTGTGATACCAGCATACAAATTGTATATCGGGGAATGTAAGGTAATATAGCACAAAAATCACGTTTCATAATAAGTGAAGTAAGATACTAGAATACAAATTATGCTTTAGAGGCCGTGATATATAATAATGGCATAAAAAGCTTGAGGAAGAGTATAGTAATTTTCAGTCCTCGGTCGATATTACCATATTTTAAACCAAGAATTTCACTTTAAACGATAAAATCTTTATCATTCTACACACTTATTAGACTACTTTGACCCTGCAGATGAAGTCAGCCCTTCCGGAATGTCGGAGAATAAAATTACAAGCGACATTCACAATATACAAGAAAATTCAGTTGTCTTTTATAAAATGATATTCTTGCAAAATTGTTTTTGAAAGTTTGGGAAGAAGAAGAGTCTCTAGAGCAATGTGATGTTTGAAAAAGTGGATTCTTTCAGACTACTGTTTTTCACGATTTCGTGGAAAAATTTCAATTACAACAAAATTTTCTGTGCTGGCGTTTACAAATAACTTGGTCATTTACTCTTACGGTTCTTGACATAAATATTCCTGCTGTACCACCCACTTACAGACTTATTCCGAAGGTCTTTAAAAATGATGTTAGTAGGGACTGGTGGGAAGGAATGCTGTTGACTAATCAAATTGATACTACACAAAGAAAGAGGTATTGAAGTAAGAAACTTATTTAACACCAACAAATACACTATTCTGTGTACTTTCCTAATGTATTTTACATAGCTGCTACATGTTTCGGCGTTATTATCTTGCCATCTTCAGGGAGCTGACACCAAAAGCTCTGTAAAACTTACAGGAATAAAATAGGTCACAATAAACATACATACTTTGTGGTATCAACATTTAGAATATTACGGGTTTTGGTTAAAATTGTATATATATATATATATATATATATAAGAATAATATAATGTTGGTGAAATCAGAACAAATTATAATAACACAATATATGTAGGTTTTTTTTGAACTATTTTATTGCTATAAGTTTTATAGAAGTTTTAGTGTAAGGTCCCTGAAGATGGTGAGATATGACGCCAAAACATATAGGGGAAATGGAAAAGATAGTACGAATAAAATATAGAATAGTGCAATTTTTTGTGTTACATAGGTTACTTCTTTTGTCACAATGCACGGAATAAACAATGTAAAGAAAAGTAATAAATCAGAAAATTTACCCTGTGATTAAGCAACACGTGTGTCAGTTTGTCGGTGTTGTAAGTACATTTTGTTTTATTTTATTTTGCTGTATAATGTTCGGTTTTCTTTATATTTCCTTCAGTATATTGCAAGTTCACAATTTACGGGTGGCCAAATGTGTTTGTTAAAGCTCAGACGATTTTTACCTACGGTTACTTACATTTACACACATAAATCTAGTTCTACAACGCCACTTTGTTCGTTGGCTCCATCTGGTCATGCAAAATTTGTTGTTTGTACATGAGCAATACTGAAGTATATGAAGCCATAGACACAACGTGAAATTTAGAGCATTTTCTTGAGCTGATAATGTTACTGACTTGTGTGTCCTAGTATATGGCAAAGACCTGTTTCTGCACCAAAAGGCTCGTCGGTAAAACACCTGTCCTAATTAGACTATTTTAGCAACTCATTAAAAAACGTTAGATACTTCTTACTGATTGGAAGTGGAAAGGAGTGTGTAGTAATATAGTAAAATACACTCTTTAATGAAACGATTCATTAATTAAATGTACTTAGGCAAATGTAGTGGAAATGTGTGATAAATTGCACTCATTTCGGTACTTGATCCATAAAACGATTTATGCAGTTTGGCCCAAAATCACGTAACACCAGCAGCAACATACTAAATATCGAGTGTCAAGTAACTTTTGCATCTTCCTGTATAATTAAAGTTTAAACTTAGAAGTCTATGTAGCAAAGTAATGAGTCTTATATAACTGGTAGTGGGTAGGCTACGGACTGAAAGACTAAACATTCGGTATTTGAATTCTTGCAAGGATAGAGACTTCTTTCTTCTCCACGCCGTAAAATCTGCCTTTGAGGCTCACAAAGTCACGTATCCAATTGATGTCAGTATTCTTTCCTGGAGAGTAAAGCAGCCGGGTCATGAAGCTGTCCACTCATCTCTATCTAATTCTGAGGCTAAAAATGTGTGGAGCTGTATTTATACCCGTCCCTATGCGTTCAGTACGTAGGCTACAATCGTAATATAGGGACATATAGACATATAATTGCCTGCTTAAATAAAAAAAAAACTGATATTTCATATGGCGTTACATTGTGTCCTGTGGATAAAAAAGCAGCGTGAAAGTGAGAAGTTTTCTTGGCAAAGATCCGATTTATTTAGCGTAGATTCAAAAATAATGCCGGCATTCAGTTGTCAATCAGAACCTGATGGCTTTTAATCAGTAAAATTGCAGAGCAACTGTAGTTATAGTAACAAATTCACATAGAGTTTTGGAAGTAGAACCCCCCACCCCCGCGCTCGAGTGACATGCGAATTGGAGACACTGCTGAAGGTCAGCTATGTGTAATGTGGAAATACGTAAAAATATGAGTGCTGAGATTGTGGGAAATGATCTGTTGTGACGACCTAACAACAACACACACTTCATTGTTAGTGTCTTCTGCCATATGATCTGTTTTGACGACCTAACAACAACGCACACTTCATTGTTAGTGTCTTCTGCCATATGATCTGTTGTACGACCTAACAACACCCACATCATTGTTAGTGTCTTCTGCCATATGATCTGTTGTGACGACACTAACAACAACCCCATTCATTGTTAGTGTCTTCTGCATATGATCTGTTGTGACGACCTAACAACAACACCCACTTCATTGTTAGTGTCTTCTGCCATATGATCTGTTGTGACGACCTAACAACAACACACACTTCATTGTTAGTGTCTTCTGTCATATGATCTGTTGTGACGACCTAACAACACACACACTTCATTGTTAGTGTCTTCTGCCATATGATCTGTTGTGACGACCTAATAACAACACACACTTCATTGTTAGTGTCTTCTGCCATATGATCTGTTGTGACGACCTACAACAACACACACTTCATTGTTAGTGTCTTCTGACATATGACGCCTGCAGTTTTGTGGGCAGTTGCCAAATTTTTGGAAGAAAATTTCTTCAATGCAGTAGACTCCCTTGGCTCTTACACCCTGAAATGAATGCGACAAGTTACTACGAAACATTGGTAGAAAAAGGCAAAGCAATACTTCTGCAGGCCTGGACAGGCCCTGAGGTTTAAGGAGGTTAAGGTTCCCAAATTTCAAGACAATCGGCAATAAGGTGGTAAGGTTGTCAACCCTACGCACCGGTCGCCTTTACCCCCCCCCCCCCAAGAAATATTCCTGGTTCTCATTTCTGTTAGAGGCTGAGTCGTCCTCAGTGTCACAGTGCTGCCAAAGAATTATATCAATGAAAAATTCCAATGATAACATCGGGAATCGAACCCGCGACTTTCCTGCTTGTAGCGCAGTGTCTCAACCAAATGCACCATCGCGTGCCCCCCGAAACATTGGGTACCTCTCTGCTAATCAACATATGGCCACATTTCATAATGAATTAAATCATATTCAGTACCTTGACGATATCTTATTAACTGTAAGCTGGATGAATTTTGTCCTGCGGCAGCCACAGTCCGAATGTCACGGCTTTTCCCCTAGCTCTGTAATATGCGACGTCTTGAGACTTATTCTTGGAACGAAGAGGGAGACAGCGACAGTTTCTTTATACCTTCGTATTCCGTTCTGTCAATGCTAAAGACCAATAATTCATAAGGGCAACTTGTCAGAATTTCCTCTCAGATCCATACGTACTTATAGAACTTCGTAACGAAATTTCATTTCAAAAAGTACGCTCTTGATATTGGTAATAACGCGTTTTTTTACAAACGGCATTCACAAATAGAAGTGAACCATGCCAATTCCTGTAAAGAGTGCTATTGATCATACAGAAGTCTGTTTGACACACGATCCGATTAACCTACCCTCCATATTCAAACTCCGGAGTAGAAGATGCAAATTACTTGATTATTTACAGACAGAGCTACCGTTACTGCACATTAACAGAAAATATGCACAATGTTCATTGATCTGGTTTATATCACGACTCTGATCCAAGTTAAACCGAGGCACATACAAATTCGTTACACGTCTTATGCAATCAAAAATTGTGATTAATAATCTCATTATAAATGGGAAAATAAGTTTTAGAATTTCAAAATACAGTGCAAATTGTTCACTGTATAAGCAGCTTAGTTACTGAGAGAATGTAAGGGAAAGTAATGTTGGAGAAGGAACAATTATTGTTAAATTTATATAACACAATGGAAGAGACAAAGTGGGATGTATATCTTGAAGGGATTATGGCTTGTATTTCCTAAACAATAGCTATAGGGAGAACAACAGAATAAGTTACAAGGAAATACGCTGTCTGAACACCCAATAAACAAATAGCAACGTGATTGTGGTAAGTCTGATTGCTTGTACTTACACTGGCTCGGCACCAATATTGTGGCTAATGCAGTAAATATTGTAATGTTTTATGACTTATAACTTATGTAACAGATGATCAGTAATTTTATTCTCAATTCTGTCAGCTACGTGCGCCATTTATTGTAGGAAGTCTTCAATGAAGACTCCACTAATTAACCTCTTACAAGCTATATGGAATTAACGAACTGCCAGAAACACTGAGTAACGATTCCTTACAACTAATTCACGTTCTAAGAAGAAGCGAATATGCTTGTTAGAGGTAAACAAATGGTTAGTAGTCAGGAGATATCTGTTTCGAATTTCGGTTGGCTCAGTAGCTTTCATGACTAAAGGTATTCGTACTTTTCTTCATACACCACAAATTAAATTTTACGACTGTGTCTTACTTAGGTAAAGATTACGTCACTCTAAATACTTCATTAGCCTTCCTCACATTTTATACTAAGTAGCGTAAGTTACTTGCAGCGTCGTTAAAAACACTACGGAAGAAAGGTGAAGGAAAGAGGTGGCGTGGCGCATTACCACTTTGATGCGCATCTGTCGTACCTAATAGGTTTGTAAACACAAAACAGTTAGATAAGTACATTGTAGAAGCGCCAGTCAAAAAATGTCGATATAAATCGATAGTACAGAATTTCCTAGAGAATGTTTTCCTAACAGGAAAGAGCAAACACAAAAGCACATAATTATTCCGTCCGTCCATCCGCATGGGACAAAAACTCCCTTTAGAAACATTTTCGTGAAATGCTTAAAATCGAATAAAGTTACACACTGCATAAAGACTTGTGTACATTTAATACCCCTGTCTCGCCCCTATTGGTTTTTATAATTGTGGAAATAATTCATAATTAACTCTCATACCCTACGTAAGCAGCTATTGGATGACCTTAAGGAAAAGATAAGATACTGGAAATTGAAAGAGGAAGCACTAGATCGCACTCAATGGAGAACTCGCTTTGGAAGAGGCTACGGACCTGTCGTAAGACAGACTACAGAATGAAATGAATACTTCGGAAGCTGTCAATTGGTGTTACGTAAATGAAATGTAAGTTTGGAACATTAGTGGAATGATGCTGACTGGGGAATACTGATTTACTCTATAAAAACCTGTCCTAGTACCAATATGTGCCGATCCCAGTGGCCGCGCGGTCTAAGGCGTGGGTCTGCGGCCGCTCGCTTACTAGGAACGTGGGTTCGAATCCCACAGTGGGCATGGATGTCTCTCTCTTGTGAGTGTTGTGTGTTGTCAGGTAGAGGTCTCTGCGACGGGCTGATCACTCGTCCAGAGGAGTCCTACTGAGTGTGGTGTGTCCAAAAAATGTGATCGTGAAGCCTCGAACAATGAGGCGGCCTAGGCCCCCAAGGGGCTGTCGAGCCATAGGAAAAAGAAAGTACCAATATGTCCACCATGAATCCAACATGGGCTCCTTGGGATGGAACCTGGGCCTGCGCGGTTACAGGCAAGCGAACAGCCGACAAAACGCACGGCGTCACAGTTCATGTTCCGTGTCGTGGTCTGTGGCGGAAGAAAGTTTGACTGATTAATCAAGCATAATCCAAATTAAATATTCTAGATAACGATATCTCGACTTTTGTGAGACATCGATTATAATCGATGGTGAATACCTTGCTGACATACGGAGAAATATTGTGTAAAACGTGGAAAGCAACATTTGAAGTGCTTGGATTTTCAGCGTTTTTCTTCCTGTTGTCCACGAATCTCAAATTTTGGGGTTATGTCTTGATTTCTTTCATTTAAGCTCGGTGGCCATATTCGGATTAATAAAAGCCCAGCAGTACACAACAGTTGAAAGCATTTCACTTTTAGACATTCTATTTTTCCAGTATTTTTTGAAAAATGTTTCGCTTATAACTTCAGTCACCAAATAACAAATCTCCTTGTGATTTTCTGGTTAGTGTGCTGTGTACAGGAGCCGGGATAGCGTAAATAGTATATTGAGTAGGCCACGAGCTGGGAACCGAGAAAATGGATTACGATTACAGGCAGGATAAGATTATTTTATTTTTTAAAAGTGACAGGATCAGACTTCGTGCCCATCCAGGCTCCACTTCAATACGTACTAGGGTCATTTCCCAGTAAGGTCAAGTGATAAACTGACAAACGACCTCAATCAAATTCCGAAGTTAAGAATGAGTGGATCTCAACCTCTTCTCCAACATTTGCCTTCATGTTTTGCAAAAGGACACATTTACTTTTATCTAATTTTTACGTTGTACGTATTTCACATCTTTCCCATGCATACGTCATCTACTATCCTTCTGTTTACTAATATATTTTTGTCAGTTTGTGCGATTTTCCTATATTTTTTAAGCAGAGATGCAGAATAAATCCAGTCAAAACATAACAATATATTTAGTTCAGAGATCAGGAATGCCTTCGGAACAATATGACCTCAAATTGTGCCAAAATTAAAATAACTAAAAGCGTCCCCTGCATCAAAACACACACAAAACACGTGATATGTGAAGTAAACATGTTGTTGTCTTTTGAATGGATCTATTCTACATCTCTGATTATCTAGGAATACAAAGGGGAGGAATAGTCTAAAAACAAAAAAAAAAAATATGCTTTTAGCGTCACACTGAGGCACATCTATTATGTCCTGCGCACACAGACACTACTCAGCTCGGAAGTGTTTGCTGCATGCTAGCTGGTGTCAGAGTCGCCCTTTTCTGTTTCAGTAAATTTAGTTGTTAGGCAAGCAGTAATCCTGCACTGCGCCAGCCAGGAGGGATCGGGAACGAGTTATTAAAATTTATCGTTTTAATTTGTCCTAGCTTCTACTTATCTCTCTTTCTGGTCACGTGACCAAAAACCGACTGAAGTTAGGAATATAAAGAGCAAAAGAGGTGTATTACACCAAGAAGAAAATATAATAAGTAGAAAGACGACAACGAAGAAGACGCTAAGAGGGAGATACAAAGGGCGACAGACTGATGAGAATTTCCCAGCCTTTTCAATTCATTTCCGTTTTCATTTAAATTTCTGAGCTGAATATATGTGATGTGGTCTTATTTGATACACCATCTCCATAATGAGGACGTAAGCTGCTGAGACTGTTAGAGAGCTAAAGTACAGTTGGAGTTAACTTGATGTTGTTTCTCCTTAGGAGCAACTTCTGAGTCGAGGATTAGCGCAGAACCACACATAAGAGCATTTACCTCCCTCCAGCCCACCACCCGACAATTAGAGTGGAAACCGTGAAATCAAAACACTTCAGTAATTCAAGACTGTAAACACTCGTACAGTAATCCCAAACCGTGTTTTTAATTCCGCTGCTATGTCGGTTTGCGAAACTGACAAGGAAATAACGGCTATATGCTACAAAAATTTGGAATAAAATTCACATACTTTTGCAAACCGAATATATCTATATTCGGCTCGAGCTAGTGTATTTTTAATGTGTAAACCAACAGGTTTATTTGTTTTATATTTTACAAATTGCAAAATCTCTATATTTTATTTCGCATTACCATTCTAAATTTTGGAAGAATTTTGGTTGGTATGAAAAACTGTTAGTGAATTTCTTACTTTGCTACAGTCTGTGAGTGCCCAGAAAATAAGACAGCTGTTAATATTTATGTAGAAACTAAGGACCAAAACTCTTCAGTAGAATTTGTTAAATTTTGCAAAATTCTAATCTCGTTATTTAAATATTTAAGCAATAAAATATAATGGATGGATATATATGTGCAGATTTTACAGGGTTGATATTCTTGAGTTTTATGTTTCAGAGTTGGGGTGAAGACTACATTGTGGGTATACATTAAAAGGGCGATGGTCAAATACAAAAATATGGTGGAGATTTTTGGCGTTTCAGAGGAGGAGTGTGTGCAACCCTGACACAGAAAAGAACATTAAAGTGTTGAAGTGTTGATAAAATTTCAGGCAAAAAAAACCCGGAGAGTTTGCAAATTAAGGTATGTGATGTGTTGAGGAATATTTCTGTGCGCGTTGTCTTCTCATTCCACATTTAATTAATTGTACAACTTATATTATATTACACCTCTAATTAATTCACCGTACATGGCCAAGTTAACGACAACAAGCGTCATGTTCCTATCAAACAACCACCGGCAGTAGGTTACATCCCATGGACTGGTCAGTCTGATTATATGTCAGAAATCACTGAATTCTATAGCAGACTAAAATCGGACGCCAGTTCAATCATTTAAGAATTAATTCCCGAAGGTTATTAACTCGCTTTACAAGAGAGACAATCTACGATTTGAGACGATGAAAATATAAGCTAAAGAAAAATTCCTCTCTGTATTTAAGCACAATGACATGTAGAAAATTGGAAAGTCTCTATTATTTTTCACGAAATCACAAGATAGAGCTAACACTTAGGTGGCCTAACGTAAAAGGAACAGAATGATTACTGCGCCTATTAAAATACGACCCCTATTTTCCAAATTGTAAAATGTGAAAATTTGAAGTGCTTGTCCCTGTGCAGTTCACTAAGGCACGATGGAGTATTACGAATACAGCTCCACCCATTCTTCAACTTGGCACTTGATGGGGTGACTTCACTTTCAAACCCTGGCCTCCCTTTTTCCCTGGAAATAGCACACTGTTTCTATTGTGTGGGTTCCAGGGCCGGTCGAGACGCTTTGATAAAGAGAGACATTTCTTGTTTGTGACGGGAATCGAACCAATATTCCTCGGTCGTCCAACTCGTAGTCTACTCACCGAGTTACCTTCGTCCTCGAGGCTCGTCCTTCGACTTGTAACCAATGAAAACTGTTGCTTCAGATACTGAAAGAATCGGCCAATGACATTCCCAATACCAACGAAATTTCTTTCTACGGTGGGTTTTGTCTTGAGGTTAGAACCTGCTTTAAAAGGTCTGGCTTCTCTCCTAAAAGCGGTACGACGTTTAACGGGATTAATTTGGTTCAGAGTGAGCACACGTATTTGTATTCGGCTTTAAAAAATTTAAGTTATTCTCCCCCTGTCTTACTTTCTTTATACGCCTGCATTACTAGACACATACACTTATATTTATACACACAATTTGAAGTAAATAGCCTGGTTAGAAGTCCTAATCATACCGATGTGTTCAACAGAAAAATTCTAATTATGGTTGTCTCTCGATAATCCGGAATCCGGTAATCCGGAACGCTGGATAATCCGGACAACTCTGGACCAACTATAGCCCTTTTTTCCCTCCAGCATCTGGTCATTATCCGGATTACTGGATAGAAATTCGAGACAATCCGTACTCCGAGACTGCTGGCGTTGGTGAGGTGGGAAGCACCAGAAAGTCTTTAATTCTCGAGTGCCGTAGTTCTCTTTCTCTCTTATTTCGCTATTATAGTGAAGTGGCAGCGATAAAATGTCCCACAATTATTATTATTATTATTATTTTATACTGTTAAATGCAGTATTTAGGCTTTAAGGATTTATACTTTAGCTCTGAGTGATAATCTTTGTATGTTACGTACATCACTGAATTTTTCTGCGGTGAACCGAATTCCCGGATAATCTAAACCACCCCTCCCTTCATAGCCAATATCCCGGACGACCAAGGGGCTACTGTATATGAATTTCCCTACTTGCAGATGCGACCCTCTTTTTGTAACACCAATGGAACTACGAGGTATCAAAACACACCGCATACACAACCCTACATATATTCGGTAAAAATTTACATATTTGTTTTATATATATATAAATTTGAATATTCATCAGGTCAAATTTCTTATATAAATGTGACGTGCAGTAAATTAATTCACACTTTCACGTTATACACTAGCTGATTACAGCATAAACAGCTTTGAGGATGCTACTGGCTACAGTAAAAACTAAAATTGTTCCTTCCCTCATATCGACTGAGCAGACTTATAGCACCACTCTTATTAAATTCGGTACGAGATAGAGGACAGTGGTCAGCTTTATGCCCTGTCCGCTTTTCCTCCAAGGAAATAGTCCCCGGTGTTCATAAGCTACGATTCTAACAATACTAACGAATTTAACAATACTGTTTCATAACGATTCAAATAATCCCTACTTTACTTTAATTTCAAATAATAGGTCATTATTCAAAGTACAATACATCAGGGTCAAGAGTCTAAAAATGCTAATTCATAACTATTCATAAAATCCCTACGTTAACCTAATTTCAAATAATACGACATTATTCAAAGTAAATCTATCTTTTGGCAACGAGGTGTAACACTTAGACGTCTATTTCATTCAAAGTAGCCTCATTGTAAGAAAGGTTTCTTTACGGTGTAAGCCTACACTTATTGGAGACCAACGTAATAACAGTTCGGTTGTTAAGGAAAGTGATATATTTAATTTGTTAAAGTTGAGTTAATTTGCACAAGAATTATTTGCTATTTGCCATGTAGAAGATTTACGGCTTGTTATTAACAAATAGCCATTAGAGCCTATTTCGCACTAACAAAACTACTTTCCTCAAGGTTTTTATCTCGTATCACCAAGCTAACTATTTATAAAACGCTTATAAGACCGTGTTCACATACGCTTCAGAGACGTGGCCATTAACAGTAAGAGATATTGGAATGTTGGATACCTTCGAGAGGAAGGTACTTCGTAGAATAATAGACCCAATCTGTGAAGGAGGAAGATGGAGAAGGCGGTACAATAACGAGCTGTACTCCATTTACAAAAATCCACCCATCAGAAGAATAGTAAAATCATTAAGACTGAGATGGGCAGGGCATGTGGCACGGATGGACGATACAGAGATACCTAAAAAGATATTAAGCGGAAACCCTGGAGGACAAAGAGGGCGTGGTCGACAGAGAACCAAGTGGTTGGATGGAGTTGAGGAAGACTTATGGAAAATGGGAAAGTACTGGCACAGAATCGAGACAACTGGCGGAAAATCGTTGAAGAGGCCAAGGTTCACAACGGACTGTAGAGCCACGAAAGAAGTATTAACAAATATATTGGCGATAAATTATCAATAAGCCGGATGATAAAAAGACAAAAGATGCAACTGTGAGCTCTGCACTTCTGTCTGAAGTTCATTTGCCTTTTGATTGATATTTCGGCCACGACTTTCTATGAAGAGTTATTTCTTACAGAAAAGAAAATTTACTTCTTTATTTGAGACTGAAAGATGACAGAGACTGTGTCGCCGTTGCTTCAATTTCTGAGAGCACTGGGGGATCAAACAACAACTTTTATACATGAAGACTTGCACTTGGAAACTTTTCCTTAGGATTCGACTTTTATAACTCTTATAACGTGTAACGTGCAGGGAATGTGGATGGTACTATCTACCGTTCTGAAATTTCTTTTTTGTAAAACCGTAAGGGTTTGATGAAACAAGAATAAAGTACAGATGAGCTCTGTATGTCAGGGGTGGTCATGTGTGAATCGTTGGAACCAACCGTGCTACTCTTCCAAATATTCCAAAAGTTTTAAATGATCCATAACCATGCATTTAACAGTTAGATATGGTGACTAAAACCAACAAATGCACACACGTTAATGAAAATACAGGGCATACACAAAAGAATGGTGCGGTTTCAAAAGTGAATAAAACATTTATGTCTCATATTAAACGGAAACAACATACACCGTCAGCGGCGACAACTGTCCAAGTTTCTCATGCGCTACCAGTAGTTCGCTTCTTATGCTTGAAATTCATGAAATTCGTAATCGGATAACGCATGCACTGCAGGCCATTACAGCGGACATGCAACACCGGGTCTGGGATGAGTTTGATTATCGTGTGGATGTGTGTCGTGTGACCCAGGGTGCACACATTGAAGGATTGTAATTACCAAATGAGAAACTTGGATATTTGCCGCCGCTGACGGTGTATGTTGTGCCCGTGTAAGGTGAGAAATACATTTTTTATTCACTTCTGATACCGCACCATTCTTTTGTGTATGCCCTGTATATTATAAACGTAGTAATACCTCTTACATGAGTGGCCGAAACATGTAGGAGGTATTACTACATTTATAATATATTTTAATAAATTTGTGTGCTTTTATTATTTTAGTTACCATATATAATTCTAAATGTTATCATTTATTTTGCAGTGATGTCAGTATTCAGTTTTCTGATTACACATAATAGCAGCAGTAAAGCTATATGTTTGTATAAGGAAGATGTTTATTTGGAATCTTTACTGCAACACTGGCTACACTAATTGATATTTTCTTAATTTTTCTCATTCACACAGTAGATATTATTTTGAGTATAACACACAAGTTGCCATCCAAATCATTGCCAGTTCAACCTTCTTCTTATAGTTGAACGCCATTTGTACATCCAATAGTGACAGCTTCATTAAGTAACTCACAATAAGTCTCAACATTGATTTAAATGTGGATGTGTTTACCATACACAGTGACTGATAAAATATTCTGCCAATTATCAGGCCACCCTGCTTGTATAAATTTATGTCATATACATAGTATATCCACGAATATGCAAAGGGTGCTGAGTCCGTCATATGAACTAAATCCATGGAGCAGAGTCCTTCCTAATAAGCTAACATATCCTCAGCTAGTCATGAATTTCCCCACTTGTATGTACCTCTCTTCTACCCCATAAGTTCTACAAGCCCGGCCCATCTAATTTTCCTTGATTTTATCATTCGAATAATATGTGATGAATACAGATCATAAAGCTCCTGTTTATGTAGTCTTCTCCACTCCCCTGTTACCTCGTCCCTCTTAGGCCACAAATATCTTTCTCAGCACTCTATTCTCGAACACCCTCAGTGTATGTTTCTCCCTCAGTGTGAGAGACCAAGTTTAACACCCATACAATACTACAGAAGAAATTGTAATTCTGTGTATCTTAATCTTTGTATTTTTGGTTAGCAAACTGGAAGACAGACAATTCTGAAGCAAATGCTAGCCAGCATTCTCTGATCTCAATCTGATCTTAAGTTCTCCATGGATGGAATTTGATTTGTTGGGCTATAAATATTTAACTGCAGTGATATTGTGGCCCCTTTGTTGGTATCTTCACCTTGCCGTGGTAGAGGGGCTTGTGAGTTCCAGTGACCCTGAGAGCTAAGCCGGCGGTAGCATTGCTACCAGTAGGGTCTCCCAAGCCGGACAGATCAAAAGGGTAGGAACCAGACGAAGAGAGATGCCTAGGAGATGGGAAACCGAATAAAAACTCCCCTGATGCCGGAAGCAGCGACATCAGTAGCGACAGGAAGCACAGAGCAAATGATGCTCGAGATGGTTCATGATCGTGTAGCAACAGGCGTGACCAGAGTGGTGTGAACGGCTGCTGTACTGCGATGTGGAAAGCAAATGGAAAATCTACCACATTATTACTTTTCCTGGATAGTCTCTTCCAGAAACAGAGACAAATGCCAAATGCGAGATGCTTCCTCTGGAGACAAAACATTCCGGAGGTAAACTACTCCCCCATTCGGATCTCCGGGGGGAGTGTTTCTAGGGGAGACACCACGCGGTAATGACTACAGACAAAAGCAGAAGACACAGAATGAACATAACAGCTTCAAGATAGGCACTTGGAACGTAAGGACCTTGAATCAAGGAGGAAAACTCAAAAATTTGAAGAAAGAGATGCAGAAGAACGCAGTGTCTGTGCTAGGTGTTAGTGAAGTGCGGTGGAAGGGTCAAGGTGAAATAAAAAGTGGTGATTATACAGTGTATTATTCCGGGGGTGACAGTGCTGAAAGAGGCGTAGCAATAGTAGTGCATAAAAGCGTAGTGAAAAGTGTTGTTAAGAAGAGTGTGTATAGTGACAGAATCGTTGCTATTAAATTGCAGGCAGAACCGGTAAGTATTTTGATAGTGCAAGTGTACATGCCAACATCGGACTATGAAGATGACAAAGTGGAAGAGTTGTATGATATAATTGAAGAAATTCTTGAAGAGGATGGAAAGGGTGCGACAAACACGATTATAATGGGAGATTGGAACAGTGTGGTTGGAGATAAAGCACATCACAACACTGTTGGACCATATGGACTGGGAAGAAGGAATCAGAGAGGTCAAATGCTTATTGACTTCTGTGAAAGAAATGGACTTGTTATAACAAACACATGGTTAAAAAAACCTAAAAGAAGATTGTACACGTGGAAATCACCAGGAGATAGGAATCGATATCAGCTGGACTATGTACTAGTGAAACAGCGATTCAGGAACAGTGTGAAGGATGTGCAGACACTGCCTGGAGCAGATATTGACTCTGACCACAATTTACTGGTTGCAAAGATCTGCACCAGATTGAAGAAGATTATGAGGTTCCACAAGAAAAAACCAAGATGGGATTTGGAGAAGCTATATGCTCAACGACAGGTAGTGCACGATAGACTAGAAGAACAGCTTGGTGCAATCAAATGTGAAAGTGGGAATGTGGAAGTGCAGTGGAACAATATCAAGAAATGTGTGTTAGATACTATGAGTGGTTTGGTTGGAAAAGTCGAGAGGAGAGCAAGAAAGCCGTGGATTACAAAGGAGATGATAAGTAAAATGGATGAACGAAGGAAATGGAAGAATGTCAACAATGAAGAAGGAAGGAAGAACTACAGAAGACTGAGGAACGAATTGAAAAGAGCCACGGACAACGCCAAGAAAGAATATCTGGAGAGCATATGCGACGAGATCATAGAATTTCAAAGAATAGGACGTTATGATTTAATGTACATGAAGACAAAGGAACTAGGTTGGAAAGAAAACCATGGGATTCAAAACATTGGCATCGAAGACTCTCAAGGCAATATAATAATAAATCAGAGACGAGTATTGCAAATTTGGGAGAATTATATCACAGAGCTCTACGATCGAGCATCGACCAGAACATCTAGACGTCGAACCTGAAGATGAAGTAGATGAAGACGAGAAAGGCCCTTATATTTTGCAAAGTGAAGTGGAAAAAGCTATCAAGGAGATGAGGGATAAGAAGGCTACAGGAGATGATGATGTACCTGGGGATGTACTCAAATTGTTGGGAGAAGGTGGTCTAAGGCTAATGACACAGATGATCAACAGCATGTATGTAACTGGAGAATGGCCCAGAGATTTTATTGAAGTTACAATGATTGCCTTAAAGAAGAAGCCCAAAGCTACAAAATGCAGCGACCATCGCACAATCAGCATCATCGCTCATGCAGCAAAGATAGTAGCGAGGATACTTAGAAGAAGGATTGAGAGGAAAATTGAAGATGCACTTGGAGAAGATCAGTTTGGATTTAGAAGAGGAAAAGGAACTAGGGATGCAATTGGGATGCTGAGAATAATATCAGAACGAACCTTGGTCATAGATGAGGAATTGTGTGCTTGCTTCATAGACTGGCAGAAGGCATTTGACCGTGTCAACTGGACCAAATTAATGCAAATCCTAAAAGGAATTGGGATAGACTGGCGCGAAAGAAGATTGATCAGCAAATTGTACATGGAACAGAGTGTCAAAATACGACTGGACCAAGGGGAGACGAGAAGTGTGAAGATTGGAAGAGGAGTTAGACAAGGTTGCTGCTTGTCACCGATTCTGTTCAACTTATACAGCGAGTACCTTACCAAGGAAGCTCTTGAAGGGTTTGGAGACTTCAAAATAGGAGGACAAGTAATTTGCACTGTGAAATATGCAGATGACCTTGTGCTACTGGCTAGGGAAGAAAACGTGCTACAGGGCATGATTGATAGACTAATTGAAATTGGAAGACGCTATGGAATGGAAATGAATGTGGGAAAAACTAAAGTAATGAAAATCTCAAGGCAACCATCCCCAATGAAAATTATGATAGATAAAAAACAATTGGAGAATGTGGAATATTTCAATTATTTGGGTAGCATGATAACAAGTGATGCAAGGTGTACACGTGAAATTAAATCCAGAATTGCCATGGCAAAAACAGCATTCAACAAGATGAAAAATCTTTTCACCAGCAAACTGGAATTAAATTTAAGGAAGAAACTAGTAAAGTGCTACATTTGGAGCATAGCTTTGTATGGTGCTGAAACGTGGACACTTCGGAAAGTAGATCAGAAGTATCTGGAAAGTTTTGAAATGTGGTGCTGGAGAAGAATGGAGAAGATCAGTTGGACCGATCGTGTGAGAAATGAAGAAGTATTACACAGAGTCAAGGAGGAGAGGAATATCCTACATACAATAAAAAGAAGAAAGGCTAACTGGATTGGTCACATCTTGCGTAGAAACTGCCTTCTGAAACACGTGATTGAAGGAAAGTTAGAAGGAAGGATAGAAATGACGGGACGACGAGGGAGAAGACGTAAGCAGCTACTGGATGACCTTAAGGAAAAGAAAAGATACTGTAAATTGAAAGAGGAAGCACTAGAGCGCACCCTGTGGAGAACTCGCTTTGGAAGAGGCTACGGACCTGTCGTAAGACAGACTACAGAATGAATGAATGATATTGTGGCTCAGTTGTAGGAAAGTATGGTGAAGATAAGGAAACTAAAGATTTAATAGCACCAGTAATTGCACGTCATATTGTCATGCTTCTAATTTAACTAACTATTTGTTTATTTAGTTGCGTGGGAAGATAGTTAGTGAATCGGTCAGTTCTCTGTCAGTCATTTACTCCCTATTTATGTCTGTGACGCCACAGTAAAATGCAGTCAAATAACTCTTTTTCACTTTTACATTGCTTATTCCATGAATTGTGACAAATTAAGAAACTTATGTAACAACAAAAAATTCAGTATTCTATATTTTGTTCGTATTATCAACCACCGCAAGTCATACAGCACAACATACAGGGATGGTATCCAATTTGGATCAAGGAAGGATAAATTTTTGTATACAAAAAATTAATTACAAAGTACATACGTATAATTTTTAACTATTTTAACAAAGAAAGGTTTCCCCAACATTATATTATATTTATGTATACTGTTTTAACCAAAAACCTGTAATATTCTGCACCATTGATACCACAACGTATATATATATATATATATATATATGCTTATTGTGACGTACTTTACTGTTATAAGTTTTATAGAATATTTGGCTTCAGGTCCCTGAAGATGGAGAGATAATAACACAGAAACATATAGGAGCTATGTAAAAGATGGTAAAAAAATGAAATATAAAACATTGCGTTTGTTGGTTTTGTATAAGTTTCTTGTTCACGTGTTTCTGAATCGTATTTGTAGATGTTTGGTGCCATTTCTTGGGTGAGAAATCGGAGGAAAGCAAGGCTTCTATCTACTCAGGCAGAAAGCAGTCACACTTCTATACGCAACAGGAATCCGAGAACAGGAAGAAGCAATGAGATCTGCACTCTTCTGGGATATTACACGGCGTCGTGTGGTAATTACGACACGACGCCGTGTAATATCCCAGAAGATCGCAGATCCCATCAACATCGCGGCGGAAGCCTTAAATCAGGGAGAAGAAAATTGCCAAGGTTATATACCATCATGTGAAGTAAATAAAATATGAACATGAAGAATTATTTGGTTTATACTGATGGGGGAAGAACAAAAACTTTGGAAGAAGTTCTGCCCCCTTGCCACATTTTCGAAAACAAATCACAAATAAATGGCTTGGTATGAAACATGGATCTCCGTCGTAGAGACCGGCGACTAACAGCCTTAGCTATGAGACGGCCACCAGAGTTAGGGCAGTAAAAGTCAGTACACATATTCACGTTTTTCGAAAAACGTACCTTGTGTTAGGTCCCGGACTTGTGTGAAAGGTTCCTGTTTAGCTGGACATCGACAATGAACTTTCTGTAAATATGGAAAGGGTTTTGTAAATCTCTACATTTAAGAAAATTCGAAAGCTTAATGACACAAACAAATTTCAGGCATTACTATAATTCACGTTTACATATCGTGCATTAAAATTTATCGTTATTTGACTAGAGTATTGCACTTACGCTTATCATCTCCGAAGTTTAATAATATTTTGACATTTGTTGTGATTCTGCTTAGCCGAAAGCAGAGTGCTTGTTCATTTTATTTAAATTATGTTCTTGTTTTGTGTGGTCACTATTTCTCCATACACAGAAAAAACCGTTAGGGACAAGCACGGCTGTGAGAATCAAAGCGATTTTCTGAAGGCGACAAAATGACAACGCAGGCGTATGCGATATTTGAGGGTGTCCCAGAGAGGTTTCTGGAGATTCAGGTCTTTTGGGACGTGACGCTGTGACTTTGGCTGAGTGCTTGCCGACTTTTAGAAGGAAAGTAGCACCTTCATCTTCAAGGGTAATGCAGTCGTAGCAGAAAGACTGGGCTGCAGATTCTTGAAAATGAAGGCGACACGTTTCTTTCAAACATCGCGAAGCACCAACCTATCAACCGACCTTCACATCTCAGAACACCTAAATCCTCATCCCCCTCCAATGACACAACAGCCCCTAGTGGGTAAAGGGTCTCATCAGTAGGCCTATTGAGGCTTCGCGATCATAGTGAATTTGACACACCACAATCGGCAGGACTCCTCGGGACGACTGGCACAGACCTCTACCTGACAACAAACAGCAATCACAAGAGAATCCATGCCCTCAGAGGGATTCGAACCCACAGTCCCAGCAAGTGAAAGGCAGCAGGCCTACGCCTTAGACCGAGCGACCACTGGAATCAACCCTCAATTCTCATAGTAGGCATAATTATAAAGCCGGATAAGTAATGTCAAATTCTCAGTTCAGTTAAGACCTTCAAGAATTTTTTGATGCTCAATTAGTCTTGTAAATTTATAAAAAGATGGTGGCTACATATTTAAAAATTCACGTTCCTACAAAGACATTTTTTTCCTTACCATTTTCACCTATTACAATTATATTATCTTATTAAAATCCACGTAACTTTGCCTGAATTAAATGTAACGTAAAATATTTTACAGATTTATATTTTATAAGCTTACGTATATTGTAGTATTTGAAAGCACATGTAATTCTTTAAATAATTTTATTGCAAAATTATTTTAAAAGAAATAAATTTCTTTCCACATTAATTTATATCACTGAGAAACAATTAGCCTTCTTTGGCTTATAACATTTTTGATTATAATTTTTCTATTCATTCTTTTCTTTATAACGGTAACGGACTTCTTGACCTTGCATGTGCATCTATAATTCTGCTACTCCTAATAACAATGAATGTATTGATACTAGAAGATTTTTAATTAAATTTTATGTGAGTATAATCTTCTTCAAGTTGTTTCTTATTTGGTCTTCCTTTCCGATATGTTAGTTTGGTCTTGTTTCTATTTGGTAACAGAAGAATTCTTACTGACAAAAAGTTTTGATAAAAATTGCTGCATTGATAAGAGTAAAACATAATATAACTGCAATAGTATTACAATTTTACTTACAATTTTCTGTTGCAAACCTGACATGCGTGTTGCGCGTGCAAGTGTGAATGTAATACTAAACAGGTGAAATTGGGTGTGGTTACATAATATTTAGTCAAAGCCGTCACCTGTAACTTTTTTTCGTCTTGCACTGTCGTATCAGAAGGTAGATAAGTACCAACTGTGGATTCATACATATAATAAATATAACATTATGCATTTGATTTACAATCATTATGCTCATAGAATGTCGACCTCGGTGGACTAGTGGTTAGCGTGCTCGCCACTGGACCAAAGGTTCGCGGGTTCGATCCCGACCGAGGTCGATGGATTTTTAAGGGTGATAAGGGGAAGTAAAGCCGTCGGTCCCATGTCGTAGATTTACGGCATGTAAAAGAACCTTACGGGCATGAATAAAAATGTTGCGTAAGCCAAATTGCCTCCATTTCTCACCCAAGTCCACTCAGGATCGATAGAATAGTAGCGCGGCCAGTTGACCAGTCACCAACTGCCACGAATGCGCACGACTTAGTAACCTCGAAAAGAGGAGGCAAGAGGAGACCCGGGCCTATATAGGGCTGTTGAGCCATGATTATTATATTATTATGCTCATAGAATAAAATACATAAAAAATATAATAAAAAAAACAATTGTCTCTCATAATTAAGCTTGAAAAACCGTGTCAGTCTACAAAGTACTGATTGAACGAAGTTATTAAACCGACAGTTCCTCGATCCTTGCGCCTGCACAATAAAAGTGCTATACTGTTAACATATAAGTTTACGCCAAACTTTTCGGATAACCTCGCAATTGAAAGGGGGCCGTATTAATTATTTTTTAGGCTTGGTGGCCATGTTGGAGAATTCTGACAGCAAATTTTTTACGTCTTTCTTCGTATGTTGTCCTGGTTAAAAAAAAGTACGCCTTTTCCGCCGCTGGAGTACTTTTGAAAGAGGTCAAGAACTTGTTTTTAATATTTTAATTCCCCTGGAGACACCGCCAGCTTCTCCCAAGATAAGACCAGACGAAGACGTAGATATGGACGACAAAGTTTGCTTCTGACGAAAAGAAAAGTAATATCCAAGCTAAGGAAACACTCTTTTTAAGACTACTGAATTAGCCTTTGCGCTGTAACAGGATGATAAATTAGTTTCTGAAGTATGTTTTTAATAAACCCTGTACAAGGGATGCGGTATATGTATGTCTTAGTAAGGTACAGTACCGTGGCATTCTATGCGAAGGATGAGGTTTCAAAAACCTCGCATAATTGAAGAACAACTTTTTTCTATAATAATAAATGTCAAGCAGGGGGGACGCTTTCTCAGGGCCTATAAATCTACAACCATTGTACTGTATTTTAGCTTTCATATGTACTTTTTAAGCAAAGCATAAGTAACTAAATAATAAAATTAAATTTTGGTTGAGCATTATTTTAAATTTTGAACATAAAATGGGATTTTATTAATATTTTAATACCTGACTATTTCAGACTCACATAATATTCCACCCCTGGAGTCGACTCAGCCTCTAACAGAAATAAGTACCAGGAATCTTTCCTGGGGGGGTAAAGGCGGCCGGTGCGTAGGACTGACAACCTTACCATCTTCATGTGCCGATTGTCTGAAAACCTGGGAGCCTCGACCTCCTGGAGCCCTAAGGTCCTTCCTAGGCCTGTATGGGACTGCTTTACCCCTATAATATGCCACCTTACTCTGTATCCTCCTGTAATTTGAATGAATTCAAATCATTCACAATTTCTTTGTATTTTGAAAGCATTTTTTAGCCTTACGATTTCTGGCGTTGCACAGAGGCGATGTTGGAGATCCCAGTCTTTATGGATTTACGTAAATACCGACATTTTGACATGTGCTGCCTCAATGTCGAGGATACAGCAATGCAAACGGACAAGGTATCACTGCCTTCCGAAACGTCAGTAAATAAGCACTATTCTTCACGATAGAACGTTCCCAAATACTTGGATCTCTGTCATATGTCATTATTTGAAATAGAATCAATACAATTCGATTTGAGATTCATGTATAGTAGTAAAGGTACAGCAATCCCATTACAGGCCTGGACAGGCCCTGAGGGGTCCAGGAGGTTGAGGCTCCCAGATTTGTAGACAATCGGCACATGAAGGTGGTAAGGTTGTCAGCCCTACGCACCGGCCGCCTTTACATCCCAGGAAATATTCCTGGTACTCATTTCTGTTAGAGGCTGAGTCGACCCCAGGGCCATAGTACGACCGAAACGATTATGTCAAGGAATTAATTCCAATGACACCATCGGGAATCGAACCCGCGACGTTCCGGTTTGTAGCGTAGTGCCTCATGTAAAGTAGTAGTTGTGTCTAACATTACAAACCAAAATTAAGTTTTCAAAATATTTTGGTGCAAAAATCAATATCAATTTCCCAATTCCATCTAAATGCGTGGTGTATTTTTCTTGATAGAACCTTCGAACAGACACAGCTGCTCATTATGCTTTCTTTTATATAATTTGCTCATATAACACACAGAAACTGTTACATAGTGACACGAAGTTTAAGAGTCACAAATACCTGTTACAGTTTGCATGTTCGCTTTAGCCGGCTTAGGCTGCTATGTCCCTCTCTTTTAATCGGGATTACTCGTTATTTCAAAATACATGATGTCATAGCTGAGCGCGCCCGCATATGTGTGCGTGTGTGTTTATGTGTGTATGAAGTCGCACATTTACACCTAATGGCTCTGATGAATTCCCCTGTACCACTCACTTGATGGGTACCCACACATGTTTGCGAAAACGGATGAAAAAGGCTACTCATCTCCACAGAGGGTCAGCTAATTATAGCTGATCACTCAACACCTGCGCTGTTGCTACAGTTAGGGGTGATAAAATTTCCCTTTAATTTTCCACAGAGGGTTAAAACGGCAGTCCGTTGCGTATCACGATGAGATGGGGTGGCAGTGGGATGTGATTTATTTAACCTTTCAAAGCCAAGTATTGCTATACTACGCTGCAGCATAAAAAACATTTTTTCTATACAGTGCATGTATGTATCTCGTGTGAATTCTCACAATAAATAGGAACTATTAACTTGCAAAATATTAATTTCAAGATAATAATCTTGATATAGACAGGGACTGTAATTTCTCTGAGGTAGGATATAAAATTTTATACAGAAATTGAATGAAAATCAGTATTTGAAGGCCGTGCCATGGCCCATATGTTTAGTCTCCTATCTCTTGCCACACACACAAGAAAAAGGGTTAAATCCCAGCGAATCCTTGTTGGTTTAGTGGTGGTCAAATTGTTAATCCTACAGGTTTTCCTCCGAGTATTACAGTTTCCACTGTCAGCATCTATCTACCAATGCCCAGTATAATTCTTCTATTTCTCTAACAACACAGTCCAAATTGCCTGAGCTCGTCAGGACGAAATGGCGTTGGTCGTACTCAGGCACTACGTCACCGCAACTACAGTGGTGGCACCCATTACGTAAGTAAATAATAACTTATGGGAAGAACAACTAACTTATGCTCCTTCAGATGGAAATACATCCTCTCCACCATTCTTGGTCGTCACGAATGACGTAAAGTTCTACCGTATTTTGTTTAAAGGAAAGGCGACAAGTACGAGTATGGAAAGAAAAGAGAAAGAAGCAGTGGAAGGAGAAAGGGGAAAGAGGCGATTAAATATTATTAAACTTTGAAGAGTAATATCAAATTTAAATGGATTTAACCCTTCAGTTCGTACCGCGCAGTAAACACAATCTACATCGATTTAAAAACCGAGCAGTAAATGCTGCATAGGGAAAGAAATGGCTGATTTTTTAGATCTTAAGAGATATACATTCACTCTTGTGGCACAATGCAGATTTTTTGATTTATAAGAGCAGTGGTACATAAACTTTTGTCATAGTACATTTACCGCCGAGGTTAAAGAAAGAGTAGAGCTATACCTCTACTCCACCTCTGGGTCTTCGTGGCCTGTTCTAGGGAGAACTTTACCTTTACGATAGTCCATTTACTCTCTTATTATTGAGGAAATATCTGGTATAATTTGCCATTTTATTATCCCTCATCTGCGCTGGAAGTACTATGGTAACGTTATTTAAATCAGTGTGTGTGATTTGTTGTAGTGTTTGCACCACAAACATGGACATTTCTACATCCTCGACCCTTATTTTCACCACCCCTGGTATATACGCTACATGAATTTTCAGTTTCATCCCCGTAAATTTGTTGCGCGAGTATTGTGATATACACCGTGCATTTGGCAGTAGTGAGCACACGTGTTACGTCATATCCAGGACAATCCCGCAGATTTCAGCTACAAATGAAAAGCAAATAGGAGGGAATCATAACAAGCTTTGTATTATTCCGAAATATGATGTACAGGCGAACAACGACGCCTCGTAGAAAGTATAGATTTATGATGCTTCCGTTTTCAAGCGATTTGTTTTAAATAATGTATATCTACACCCACAAGAAAATTCAACAACAAAAACTCTTAGCCATGCTCGTACAGAAGAAGGGTTTTACTGAGAAAAGGAAAATACATTTTGCAGTACTTTATACAATACTTAATAACCAACTAAATGCACTTTCACTTGAAACTATTTTATAGTTTATCAAATTCTCCTAAATTTCCCTACTTATGTTTCGACCTACTTATAGACCATCTTCAGGGGGTCACAAACTACACTTATTTCGCATCCAGACGTTCAGTAAATTGCTATATGCAGTCTTTGTTTCTACTCTACCCACAGAAGTGTGGTGTATTTCGATTGATTAGCCTTGGAAAAAAAAAGCTTACTGAGTCGCTGGAAAGGAGATTGATTTCGAAGTAAAAGGTGATAAAACTAAGTACAATGCTTCTGTCTCGAGACCAGCACGCAGGACAAAATCATAACATAAATGTAGGTACTTTATTCTGTAATCACCGTGCATCTTTTCACAGTCACTATTTACATACACCAACTGGATGCAACTTTATTTAAAAAACTGTATAGTTTTTTAAAACATATTTAAAAACTTTTAAAACCCGACATATGTTTCGGCTCTTATAGAGCCATCCTCAGGGGTTTATTGTCGTTAAAACTGCATATATTAAAACGTATTTTTATTGGTTCACTTTTAGGCAAGGGTTTTCACCTTGCCTAAAAGTGAACCAATAAAAAGACGTGATAGTGATAAATGTAGGTACTAATCCATTTGAAAAGGTGAACACTTCAATTATTTGTGATCAACCTTAAAAAATAAAAATTCCATTCATGAAGTAAGCAAGAGCAGATTGAAGTCAGAGAATGCTAGCTATCAGGCGGAACAGAATTTTTTTCTTCTAGTTTTTCTAACCAAAAATTTAAACCTTAAAATATACAGACCTACAATTTTGTCTGTTGTTTTGTACGGGTGTGCTTCGTGGATTTAGATAACCTTGATCCAGTAAGATATATTTGTATCTGCAATACAGTAACCTACTTGCACCTCTTATTCTAGTATTTGTACAAGGCCATTAAATAAAACAGAATAAATATCTTTCAATGCTTTAGTAATAAACGAGAGTAGAGCGTAGAAACATCTGTATGTTGCGGGTTACCGAAAGAAACTACAGTAAAGTCTGCTTCAGTCTTGTAAAGAAATTTACGGCACACAGTACAAGAGGTGTAGTATATACAGAGTGAATCATGCAGCGATCGTCTTTGAATTTCTAACAAGGATGAGATTTTTCTCCTATTCAAAGCTTTCAAACTGGTTCTGGGGCTCACCCTTCCTGATATCAACTGGATTTCGCAAGCCCTTTCCCCTTGGGTAATACGACCATGTTGTGATGCTAACCACTCTTCTCTTTCAAGTGCCGAGATTAAGAATGAGCGGAGCTGTACCTCCACGGCCCCTATGCCTTCATGGCGTGTACAGGGATAGATCTGCGTTACATTTACATGCAAATGTTTTATCTTACAATTAAATTTACCATTCAGGAGAGTAACTTCTTTTAGAATTGCATTAAAAAATGTTACTCACGAGCAAATTGGCACAAACTGTTTTCTGAACTTAGGCAATGTGGAAGAAAACACAAGACCACTGGCTGTACCTCAGCTGAGGGAACACGGGTGTTTATCGGTGAGTCTGAAATACTAAGACGGGGCTAAACCTACTTTGAGCAGAAGTAAATCCTCTGCTTTAAGCTACATCATTCCGTTGCCACATCATCCACTCAAAATCTTCTCAACTGTACCAACCTCAACCACCCTAAAGCCCAACTCCCCCCCCCCCCCAATTTTACCCCCGTTTCAGGGACCACCGGAGCGTACTGGTTGGCGGACAATGATGCTCATTTGTTTTCCCAGCGCAGTATATCTATATACAAACAGCACTGACTGACTCAGTCAGACAACTCTCTCAGTCACTATACACCAGCAAACCCATAGCCACTCTCTAGCTTTCTGCCCCTCATCTGTCTTCCTTGCTCGTGCCCCCCTTCCTCTCACACAAACTTCCAGTTCCTCATCTCAACATTGTCATAACAGAATTTGTGTTGTTGCATCACACTGAAATCCACAAACACTGCATTGCAGGTTAACCTGAACCTCGTTTACATGTAACACGATTTTAACTGAGTGATTCATTCTAGATTTATTGAAAGAATATAGAGTCGAATGCGATTTTGACATTGAATGAGCAATTAAGAATTATGTAGAAGGAAGATGTGGTTGTCGATTTAAGTTGTCAAGCCTTTACTTGGAGAAACTGAGGAAAAACTAGGTATCTCGGTCAGGACAGCTTGACTCCGCGTAGAGAATCGAGACCGGTTATCCCGAACACCAGACAGCTGTTTTATGTATTCTACTACAAAATTACAGGAAAGGAATAATCCTATTTCATTGGACGATTAAGTGGAAATATGCTCGTATTACAACGTGGCAGCTAGTAAATAATACCATCGGCACACGTCAATTCTTATGCCGCAGTTCCTGGATTAAACATTATTTGTAGAATCTTATTGCTTGGACGGCGATTGAATGTTATGGCATTTTATACCGAACGATCCAAAGTCAATAAAATTTTAGTAACGGTAAGCCTGACGTTAAAAATATTTCAGGATAAACCTTGACTTTATGGAATAGATCTCGGATGTTTCAGAGATATTCCACTCCTCTCTCATCGGTCTGTGAATCTGCAATCAGATATGACCACAGAAAAGTCATTGGTTCATTCTTTGTCGGTGTGGATGTTTGTTGCAGAAGAATTAAAAAGGCCCCGTGTTCAACCCGGAGGCCGTCTGTACTTACTGAAGCTTACTGTGACTTTCTCACTTCCCTCAGATAAATTGCGGGTTAGTACATCAGATCAGAGCACCATCAATCTATTCCACATATTTTTAAATTCATTTTTACCAATTTTCAAAACACTCGACCAGCATTTTTTAAAATTAACTAAGAATAACTAAATCAACAAATAATTTTAACTCACAGGCATTCATAGTGGAGTGACTCATTTTTTACGATGAGGTATGTTTTTTGAACCGCCGCTAGATGGAGAGGGGGTGGACGGTTTGTGCCACCACCCCTGGTGGCGGAGTTGAAGAGGCAGCAAAATTGGCACCAAAATAAATAATTGAACTAAATATTTTGGTTTTCTGCTTTCAAAATTTTTAACTTATCGAGCCAAATAAAATGAGATTCAATAACTAATTCTGATGTTTATAAAACTTTTAATCTGTTAGGATCAACCATTGTGATTACTCGCCCCGGCGCCAAAATATTTAGCTACGCCACTGTCCCCATCTATTTATTCCCTTCAGTAAGTATGGCTTCCGCCATAATAAATTTCACGAAAATAGTAGTCACTAAGTGATATTACATGAATATCTTGTGTACTAAATTTTACCCCCATTGAAAAATAATTATGAGAAATATTGATAGAAATTCATTTACGCTTATAAAAAAAATACGTTTTTCATTGAGTCTATTTTTGCGAAACTCACGCTTGAATGACAAATTTTTTAAAGTAACTCCTATAGAGAATCAAATAATAAAACCGACTAATGCACTATATTAACAGGTAACAGGCCAGAATAAATTGGTCAATATAGTGCATTAGTCGGTTTTATTATTTGATTAGAAAATGCACGGTGTTAATACTGTGAAATCCTATAGAGAATATTATAAAAACCCGACAAACGTTTTAATTAGTGATAGTAGGTCACAAAGAAACGGATGCGCGAACGTTCTCTCTACGTAAGATGTTTACTTTTTTTCGTAAAGAACGCCTGAAACCTTAGCCCAGTTCCGGTTTGAGGTTTCAATACGGGAAGTCCAAAGTAAAACACGTCAATGCTAATCATTTAACCAAGAATTTCGATATTATTTTTCCTCCCCCTCCCACCGGCAAGACAGCCACTAGTGGACCAGAGAGTCCTCATTGTCAAGCCTTCAACTTCACACACATTTTGACACAACACTCGGTAGGATTCCTCTGGACGAGTAATCAGCCCGACGCAGAGACCTCTGCCTTACAAAACACAACACTCATAAGAAACAAACATCCATATGCCCGGCAAGATTCGAACCCGCAATCCCAGCAAGCGAGCAGCCGCATACCCACGCCTTAGACTGAGTGGCCACTGGGATCGGATTTCGACAGTAATACCAACAGTTATTACGAGTGCGTTGAGGCAAATCATGTTTTGTGTATAAGCTGCCGGTATTCAGTTTCAAGTGAAAGCTGCTGAGGTAATCTGGGGTACGTGTTCTTAAATTATGGAGCAGTAAAGAGATCCATAGAAGCCCTGCTTAATATATAGGATTCTAACAACACCGCCCCCCACATTTAATAAACGTCTATATCGCTTATTATTAAAATGAAGCTGCTTCCATAACTCAAAATGCAGCGGTGTGTGGGAGAAGTAGCAAAAAGTTATATCTGTATAGCCACCATCCTGTAATAACTCCGACTGCAATAAATTAGAAGTCCTCTCTAACTAACTTTAGTTTCTTTTAGAAATACTATAAACAACAATGACAAGGAAAGTGAATGATCAATTAATCATGAAAATGCTGAACTGCGAGACATCATTATGGACACATCGCTATTTATTAATTGCCGGAATTAACTGCGGAGTCTGGTAAAGGCGATACACGTTGTCGGTCATGGGACATCGCTATTGTGCTGGCATTATCACGAACGTGAGTGACAGAGCACTGAAACTGTCTATTTATCATGTGATACAGCCGAAACGGAATACAATGTCTTCTATTCTGTTTTATATTCGTCAACTTTATTACCATTGATGTAAAACGCGTACGCCGTGTCTAATTAATTTGAAGTCTTGTACCAAAATCATTTTTAAAAAGTTAATACGTCACTTTATTTATGGCGATGATATAATGAAAAGAGTAATACAGAGTATGATATGTTTTCTAAATAACTGAAGTTCATATTCTAATATTGGATGTAAAATGCTGTTGTTACAAATGTATCAATATAGACCATATAATTTGCTCTATAAAGTACACGCTTTGTCACTAAAGTTTACCTTTGCGACAAATATTACGAATATAATTTGTACGGCCGTCAGACTGTGTAACGGGCCCTTCTGAGAGTAAACAGCTACTTTTATAAAGAATGTATGCAGTTTAACTTGAGAACCACTTAAATTATACGTTAGGCTCTACTGAATCCGTAAGAACCAAAATTGAAACAGTACAACATATTTTAGTGAAGATCTCAAACATAATTGAAAGTCGTCTGATACATTCGGAGATTAAATATGCCGACAAAGACACTGGAAGTGAGGTGGATGTGACATGCACCCCAAGTATGTGTCTACAAGACACTGGAAGTGAGGTGGATGTGACATGCACCCCAAGTATGTGTCTACAAGACACTGGAAGTGAGGTGGATGTGACATGCACCCAAGTATGTGTCTACAAGACACTGGAAGTGAGGTGATGTGACATGCACCCCAAGTATGTGTCTTACAAGACACTGGAAAGTGAGGGGATTGACATACACCAAGTAGTGTCTACAAGACACTGGAAGTGAGGGATGTGACATGCACCCCAAGTATGTGTCTACAAGGACACTGGTAATGAGTAATGTCCCCCATCAGAGTTACAAGACATGGAAGTGAGGTGGATGTGACATGCACCCCAAGTATGTGTCCATTTATGCCGTCCGAAAACAAGGCATAATAAAGAATCTAACGACCTTCAAATTCGTACTGTTTTAAATGACACAAGAGATGCCGAAGAGAAAAAATTACATTTTTTTTTAAATTTTTAATCAATTGTTAGAACTCCTTTAACAGGTAATTGTAATTAGTAATGTACCATCAGAGTACAAAAAATCAGTATTTATCCTGCATTAATTTACAAGAACGTTATTACCATATTTCATTTCTAGAAACATAATGATGGAAATCCTACTCTAACTCATTTAACGGAACATTACCGAAGGTTTTATCGTACAAAATAATAGTATAGCTATAATGGAGTGCATAAACGTTTAATAATATGCAGATAAAATAAGATATTATAAATGTATATATAACCAAATTTTGTACAAACATATAATGTTACAAATAAAATGGATTGACATTTAATTTATGTGGTCCATGTACCGTGCAGTAATCACATGACCATAATATTAATACCAACAAATACACAAGTGCATTTTGATATAATTTAATTACAGGGTATAAATCCAACAGGTTTTGGCCACTTACGTGTCCATCTTCAGGGAGGTATAAGCAAGAATACAATTATAATTACAGAAGTATCAGAACCACTCAACCACTTCTGACACTTATGTAATTATAATTGTATTTTGCTTATATCTCCCTCAAGATGGCCACATAAGTGGCCAAAACACGTTGGAGGATGCTCTGTAATTAAATTATATCAAAATATTTTTGTGTATTTGTTGGTATTAGTATTGTATTCATCGGGTTGAAAATTATTTAAGTCTTATAAAATGTGGTTCTTCGTTGTTAGGTCTCGATGTGTTTGGAACATGACTGTACATTTGTAATGCGCTTTGCTGTATGAAGATCAGAAGAGGCACGGCCAGTAAGTTATCCTATTAACAAACTTCGTGGGAACCTCCCTTCTCTTTCCCCACATTCTCTTGTTTAGGATTTCCAATATTTCCCACTGGGGGCCTGTACAGTGTTGCTATGCCTTATGTCTAGTTTACTGCCTCCTGTATCCATACACACACCTTGCATTGTGATATGTGCGGTATCTCTGCAGCCCATACATAGCAAGCCACACAATCCCAACTTCAAATCAACTTATTTCCATTAATTCTACCGACTGCTATACCACCTAAACTATTTTCCTGCCTCGTTTGCTGAAATAAATTTCCTAGATCCTCCAATTACAATATAATTTTAATTTGATAAACGGATATATAAAACCAGTGCTTTCCTTTGCAAGAACAATTCTTTGATAGAGTTTATTTATTTAACGTCTCCTTTTTTAAATGAAAAACTAATATATTGTAGCGTTAAATAGAAGGAAACATTTAAAAGGCGAAATACTGGTAATGAAAATGAAGAAAAGTATATCTCAAAGGTATCGCTCAAGAAACAGCAATTTTTCCTAACCCACGCAATTCATAAAATTGAGATTCCCGCATGGCTAGACAGTTCGGTTACTAACGCACCTTCTGTCAAAAGATTGTGTCCACAAAAATTGCTTCTCCTTATATTTTCGTAAAAACATAACATGCTGAAGTGTTGGTCTGTTAAGGACGTGTCCATTTTTGCTCTATCCTGTAAAATTGTGTATGGGTGAGTTACGACAAATTGTTGTTTCGTGAGCGATATGCGACCATATTTTTCATTCCGAATAATTTATAATGGTACAGAAAGATATTATTTAAATAATCAGGAACCATTTTTACAACAGAATTATTAGTACGACTACTACTACTACTAATAATAATAATAAATGTCCACAAATTAAATCTCTTCAGAGAAACATTGGTACGAAGATACATAAAATATTAGAGTACATATGTATGTGTATAAACTTTCATTTTCTGATATTTTCTTTAAACTAACATCCTAAACATTTAAACCTAAGTGTCCACAGAAATAAAACTAAATATACACATACATAATGTTGTGTTACATATAAGCTAATGTAACAGACGTAAGTTACGTGGGCCTACATGTAAAGTACGTCATGTCGAAACAAATCAACAACTCGCCCACAGACTGGGTAAGTTTAAATTTTCGAAGTATATCTTACATTGCACTAGAAGTCATGCATATATTATGTTTATCGTGATAAATGAATTGGATAAGTTTAAATCTAAACATTGAAGTTATAACTTACTTTATATTAGGAGTCGTACATAAATTGTATTGTTTTTGATAAAAAGGAATATAATCGAAATTAGTCTTTAGAAGATGATGCACTTACGCCCCACAAACAATCAGCGTAGCCTCATATGGGGAAAGTATATCTAATAGGTTAAGTTTTAGACCAACTGATGCACAACTAAAACCACTTTTATTGTCGCTTTATTATAATTGTTAAAATTATACCCCTACACGTGTTTCGATCCTAGGATCATCGTCAGGGTCACCATAGTACTTTTCACCGCACGACAGATAGTACACTTTGTTTCCCCACAAGACACACATATCATATGTCCACAATACCACGATTCTACACGCCAGCACTTCCACAATCAACTGTCTACAATACTTTTACAACTATTATACAACTTTTAACAAAGACTTTTAACAAGATTTTAACTTATAATACATAAGTTTTAATGTGCCGTTGGACTATTTAAAATCATGTGATTGAAGTGACAGTAGCTTTCAACAAAAAAAAACCCCTGACGATGATCCTAGGATCGAAACACTTGTAGGGGTATAATTTTAACAATTATAATAAAACAACAATAAAAGTGGTTTTAGTTGTGCATCAGTTGGTCTGAAACTTAATTTAATATGACGAAGATGCACGGTGTCAACAGTGTGAAATTTATATCTAATAGACTTATTATAAGAGATAACAAGATAAATACAGTGAATTTAACAGCTATTGCTTAAGGCGTAAGGCTACTGATGAGAGTTCAGAGTTTAAAGAAAGTTCAAGATATTTGACAACATGGTCTGAGAAAGAAAAATAATGTGAAATAGCGTGAAGAATAAACAGATCATTTTTACAAAATGTTTATAGAAGAGAACACTGGTGCAATATCCTTTATGGTATATATATCAGTATTATGAACAGACAGCTAAACCAAAACAAAATTACCGCTAGTAAACAGAAAATGTTTAACACAGAAACATGAAAAAAGGAATTTGGAAGAATTTAATCTACTTGAATGTTTATTATTTTCTTTTCTCACCTCTTTTTTCTTAAGTTTGCTTCCAGGAAATTCTCTGAGAAAGAATATTCTATTTCATAAGAGGACGGATTTAAATCTTTTGATTACATGTTATTTGAAGAATAATTCAACCTTTAATTTTAATGAAATACAGACATTCCGTTCCTATTTCAAAGCAGACACTCATCACCACCTTTACAAATATGAGTCTTTCAAAGATATCAGGGAAAGTTTATTTATTCATATAACTAACGGCCACCATGACAATAATACGTGAGCGACATGCCGAGTTATTGAGTGCTAAACAGGTGGCGTGTACAGTTAGTTGCCACTGCCATAGAAGACGGAAATAACTGCAATAAAGTTTTAAAAATAGGTGGCATGAAGGGGTAGAACGTTACAAAGGAAGAGCAAAAGGAAAAACAGTAACAACGGATAAAATTTGAGTGAATAATGAATCGGCTTCGGCAAAGTTTGTTATACATAAGAGATATTAAAATTATGTTGAGAACTAATAGGTTTCTGGGCTTTTTCCATCGTCCGGAAATCTAAAATCACGACGTTTCGGAAGCTGGATCTGCTTCCGTCCTCAGGTGAAAGGGGAGACACCTACTCTGTTGGGTCCCTTAGATATAGCTAACCTCAATCACAAGTCCAGTGATTGAGGTTAGCTATATCTAAGGGACCCAACAGAGTAGGTGTCCCCTTCCCCTTCACCTGAGGACGGAAGCAGATCCAGCTTCCGAAACGTCGTGATTTTAGATTTCCGGACGATTGACAAAGTCCAGAAACCAATTAGTTCTCAATGTTACATACCATAGTCAGAACCTTTTAGAATTTAATTACAATTATAGTTTGTAATCTGAGAACATAAAGCATGCATCTTAGCATATTAAAGAAAATCACGTCGAGTTCTTTGGAATTCCAATACCATCAGATTTAGTGGACAAAAACATTTTCCGTGGCATCAAAGAAAACGCCGATACGTTTCAAATGGACCATAAAATAAAGGTTACAAACTTTGTATTAAGTTTCAATGCCATATGTGTATTTACATGCGAAAACAGAACGTGCTAAATTACAACTGGTGAGACTTCAACAAATAAATTAGTAGACAGGTTTCCTTCAGTTGAGAACGAAGTTAACAAGTTAACATGCAAATCATTAAAGGGCAAATGTAAAGTGAATACTGGAATTCCATAAGAGAGTCTTTGATCAAAGGATACACCAGACTTCCTCTAGTAGGTAGATAAACAATAATGACGGTACACATCCTGAGTTAAAACCTCAGGTATTTCATCGAATTAGCAAGAATTAAATTTGCCGCAAGAACTCAAAACCAGAATTGCAGAGTATTAGACATATCCTTACTCATTACTTTTGTAGTTTATTACAAGACTGCCAGTAATTAAGAAGAGGGACAATGTACGTTCGACGCAATATTGAGGCGCGTTAGCGTAACAATTGTTGCAGTGTAAAAGCAACTAGTATTACATATTCTGAGTGTGTGTCTGTAGCCTTATTTATCCAGCATGCAACACGCATGCGTCGTATTATACTGTCGTCTGTGGCTTGTCCTGCTGTACCATATTTTTCCACATTATCTCATAAATGACACGATTTTCGGAAAAAAGGTTTTGAACATGAAATGTGTGTTTTGATTTTTTCTATAACATTTGTCTGAAATATTTCTCATTCTAAAAAGGATTAAGCGAGATATCAATCATGTACATAGGTGTTCATGTAAATTATCCGTCACAATTGTCAAATTTTAAAGAACATTGAATTTTCTTGACACATTTTCGAGAAATTCTCGATCGTCAAATTTCATGAAAATCCGTCCAATGGGAACCGAATTTTTCCATGCGGACGGGCATACACACAGACAGACAGACGCAACGAAGCTAATAGTTGCTTTTCGCAATTTTGGGCCACGCCTGAAAATATGATGTCAATAACAATATAACTGTTTATTTAAATTTGGAATCTGTGTGGATGGGAGCGATCTTGACGAAATATGGGATATTGTGCGGGCAGTTGTCTGAACGAATGAAGTGAAATAAAATACAGGCCGTGCTATTGCTCGGGTGGTTAGTAGCCGGCCTCTCACCGCCTGTCATATTAGTTGTACTATAAAATAATTATAAATAAACTAAATTTGTTCTTATACTACACTTCCATTTAAACTACAGTTTGTTTTCCCCACTCATCTCCGCATTAACAGGCACTGTTCGGTAACCAGACCATGTGTCGGTCCAGTTGAGGTCGGATAATCAGAATTCTACTGCAGTTTTCGCCACCCGATATAGGCTTCATACCTGACAAAGTTGTAATTAAATGTTTCAAACATTTAATATACTCAGAACCAATTGTCTTTTGGACTTTGTCCATCGTCCTGGATAAAATATACAAGGTGTTTCATAAATCCCTCCGGGATTTCGGAGGTCTGTAGCTCAGGAGCCAAATCACACACGGGGGATGAGAACATGTCAGTGAAAAGAATACATATCCAAGTTGTGAACCTACTTTACAAATTTTCAATATGTCCCGCTTTGGTGACTCGACAGACGTCAATCCTGTAATCTAGCTCTTGCCACACACGTTCTAACATATGAACGTCGATGGTAGCAACTGCATCCATAATTCTCAGCCGAAGCTCCGGTAAATCTCTTGGTAAAGGAGGCACGTAAACACGATCTTAAACGTAACCCCACAGGAAAAAGTCACATGGAGTAAGGTCGGGAGTAAGGGCAGGACACAAAAAGCTTTCTGTTCACCTGAAAACGCCATGTTTGCACACCACTGCCTCCTAGCGGAGAAACGGGTAACTACGCCATCGCATCTGTCACGAAAAACTTTTACATTTCCTCTATCCGTTGGCATGCTTTTATCTCTTATATGTGGGTTTGCTACAGCACGGCCAAGCCTCTAAATCCCGGATGGACTTATGAAACACGCTGTACAATATAAAATCACTGGTTTTATATTTTTGTGTTTTATCCAGGACGATGGACAAAGTCCAAAAGACAATTGGTTCTCAATGTTATATACCATCGTCAGAACCCTTTATAATTAATTTAAGAGACTATATTTTGCCTCCTTATTTTCTCATATTACTTTATTTTAATGTTAAATTTCATGCTTATTTTTGAAAACGTAGGCAAGGCCTATAATCCCTGACTCTTCACATATGAATACGAAAAAGTCGATTGTGCCCTCTAGTGAGTAACTTCAATTTGTGAAAGCAGCGATCATTGGTGAACATATTACTTTCGAATTAAATAGAATTTTAATAATTTTATGTTTCGATATATTAGGAATTCGCAGCGGTGCAGTTTCGGTTTCGCTGTTGAGTGAGATATGACTCCTGCTCACCCAGAGTACAGGTGTCATATCTAAGAAGGATGTCCAATAAATTGGTTCATTAAACACTCGACCGTATAAATTAGTACAAGTACGCTGTCTCGAAAGCCGGACACCGAACCACAGTGACCCAGTACTATATTCCAAGCGAAAGATATGCCAATATTAATTTATAAGTTTATTACAAATATTACATATTTCATTATTTTTATTTTATGAAAAATCAGAACAAATAGTTGGTACATATTGAAAAAAGTACGAAGAACAACATTTTCATAGAGTGCCTGTCATGTCCGCCACCCCCCGCTCCCACTCGAGTAAAAGGAAACCATCTACTCTTCTTTTAGCCATTCTTCTTCTTATTTAAGGAGTGATTTCATTCTTGGTCACGTGACAATATATACTTAGAAGGAGGCCCTTCGTGGTTTTTGTAAGTCGCTCTAAGAACATACAGACCTTGTACCTTAGATAGGCCAAGATCTTACACTTTCAAATGTTTCTCATTTCTCATACATCAGCAACCTCCTCGCCAACAATTCTAAAATATAAACCATGCATGTTCTTTATTTGTGTATCCATCTATTCAGCCTTGTTTTATTGTACATCCACAAAGAAATGCGTCGCACGAGTTTCTTAGCTCCAGCTTCGACTGAAAGAAGAAGCATAGGACTTCATCTCGAATGGTAGGGAGAAGAGAGTTCAGGTCTATTTGTATGCAGATGTTAGTGTCGCAAATGTCCGTCTGCCGGCTGTCCGGGAGATTCAGGCTAGGACAGAGAGGAAGGAAGAAAGAGAGAAGAATGATGGAATTTGCGCGCTCCACTAGTCTCCCTGCTGCTGGAAGCTGCCCTGTGTATGGAGCTCCCCAACTCCCCACCCATCAACTTACTTCTTTCAAGTCATGTCCTTAACTTCACGCAAGGCTTGTATCTGAGGATGTGGTAGAATAGGCTGGAAGCATACATCGTGTTATGTCTTGGACTTCGGGCAGGCATAGAGGGGTGATCACCTCTTGTCGTCACTTCGCTAACAAAGGAAGTAGCTTAAAAATTCAATACTGATTCTCTAAAAGGTAGTAACCCAAGTCCGACTCTGTTTACTTTCATTTCGGAACTTTCCATCACACTGCTACAGTCGCCGTTGATTTTAACAAGCTACAAATACAGCCTTTTGTCTAAATAAATTCATTGTGACAAGTGTCCTATTTTTTTTTGTGAGTAAAGAATATTTTCCAGTGGCCGCGCGATCTAAGGTATGGTCTGCGGCCATTCGCTTGCTGGGTTTGCGGGTTCGAATTCCCCGTGGGCATGGATGTCTGTCGCTTGAGATTGTTATGTGTTGTCAGGTAGAGATCTCTGCATCGGGCTGATCGCTCGTCTAGAGGAGTCCTACCGAGTGCGGTGTGTGTGAGTGTGATCGTGAAGCCTCGATAATGAGGAGGCTCTGGCCCACTAAGGGCTGTTGCGCCATGAAAAAAAAAGGAATATTTTCCTGTGAGTTTAGAGGTAAAAAACGCAAGTCCTGCGCATTTCCAGTTTCTATGTAATAACAATGAACCCTTCTGAAGTATGAATATCAAGGTCAGTGGGATAAGGAAATAAAAGAAAACATGAAAATGTTGGAAAATATCTTAAGGTGTTTTATTCCCTTTTTAGGGATATCTCTAATTAGTGGCTGTTACAAACCGGGTTTTGTATACTGAAGACGCTTGTATGATCCAAATATTTCAAAATTTATTATCTACAAACTTACTTCTTACGATTAATACGCTTTAGACATGCAATATATACAGCGACACTTCAAATGCTGCTATAATATAATATATATATATATATATATGTGTTTAGAACTGTAAACTTTGATAACAAATCAAAAGTTTAAAAACCAACATATGCACTGTATTCTTACAAGTAAGTCAATTACCCCTACATATGTTTCGGCTTCAACAAGCCATCCTCAGGGGGTCAAAGTTCTACATATGCTCGACATCCATTAGTTCAATTTCATACACCTCTTACATCAACATAAAACAAAATCTTAATTCCCAATGTATTATGGTATCACCACTTTCAGCTGTCGAATTATTCCCTGGATTTTACATAATTCGACAGCTGAAAGTGGTGATACCCTAATCCATTGGGAATTAAAATTTTGTTTTATGTTGATGTACGAGGTGTTTAAAATTGAACTAATGGATGTCAAGCTTATGTAGAACTTTGACCCCCTGAGGATGGCTTGTTGAAGCCGAAACATGTGTAGAGGTAATGGACTTACTTGTAAGAATACAGTGCATATGTTGTTTTTTAAACTTTTAATTTGTTATCAAGATGCGCGGTGAATATAACGTGAAATTTTCATATACGTGTATATATGTTTTACACTTACCCGTAGAACTAAAATATTACAAAAATTTAGATCACAACCTAACAAAACAGCTGCTGTAAAATTTTACTTTTTATCTTCTTATGTGTACAGCCTTATGATGGCTGATTAGCCGAAACATGTAGCTGTTTGTACCCTGTACCCATAAGAATATATGTTGTGTTTGAAGGATTGTAATTTGGTTTTCATATTAGTATTTTGGAAATTGCTTATGCCCTTGTATTCTTAAGGGTCAAAACTTTTCATACCGAGAAGCAAATACAATATTATTAACGCTCTCTCTTCTCTGCAGCCTGTGTGGCTCTGACGTAGTTATGTTATTTCTTGTTGTATGCACCACATCTGGACAATGGTCAGATTTTTCCCACTCCTGCGCTGACTACTTTGCCACAAACTTTTTTAGACCTAATACAAGCCAGGCAGCTGCTAAGAGATTTGGGATATAAACTGCATAAATGTAGCTTGTATTTTGAATAAAACTGTTAGCTATATGATTGAGGCGATGAAAAACTGATCTGGACATAAGATAGCATGCTTGGGAAGGAATTTTAGTCGAAAAAACGTGAGCTTAGGGATTACTTGGGAGATCTAGAAGCAGATGGAGGACAGAACAATATTAGACCTGACGATAAATCGTGAGTTTATCTGAGCCAGGATAGGGATTAGTGGTGGGGACCAGTGACTATGACAATTAATGCGGACCAGTGGTGGACACCAGTGGCGGTGACTGTTAGTGCGGAACAGTGGTGGGCACCAGTGGCGGTGACTCTTAGTTCGGACCAGTGGTGGGCACCAGTGGCGGTGACTCTTATTTCGGACCAGTGTTGGGCACCAGTGGTAGTGACTCTTAGTGTGGACCAGTGGTGGGCACTAGTGGCGGTGACTCTTAATGCGGACCAGTGGTGTGCACCAGTGGCGGTGACTTAGTGCGGACCAGTGGTGTGCACTAGTGGCGGTGACTTAGTGCGGACCAGTGGTGGGCACCAGTGGTAGTGACTCTTAGTGTGGACCAGTGGTGTGCACCAGTGGAGGTGACTTAGTGCGGACCAGTGTTGGGCACCAGTGGTAGTGACTCTTAGTGTGGACGAGTGGTGTGCACCAGTGGCGGTGACTTAGTGCGGACCAGTGTTGGGCACCAGTGGTAGTGACTCTTAGTGTGGACCAGTGGTGGGCACTAGTGGCGGTGACTTAGTGCGGACCAGTGTTGGGCACCAGTGGTAGTGACTCTTAGTGTGGACCAGTGGTGGGCACTAGTGGCGGTGACTTAGTGCGGACCAGTGTTGGGCACCAGTGGTAGTGACTCTTAGTGTGGACCAGTGGTGGGCACTAGTGGCGGTGACTCTTAGTGCGGACCAGTGGTGGGCACCAGTGGCGGTGACTCTTATTTCGGACCAGTGTTGGGCACCAGTGGTAGTGACTCTTAGTGTGGACCAGTGGTGGGCACTAGTGGCGGTGACTCTTAATGCGGACCAGTGGTGTGCACCAGTGGCGGTGACTTAGTGCGGACCAGTGTTGGGCACCAGTGGTAGTGACTCTTAGTGTGGACCAGTGGTGGGCACTAGTGGCGGTGACTCTTAGTGCGGACCAGTGGTGTGCACCAGTGGAGGTGACTTAGTGCGGACCAGTGGTGGGCACCAGTGGAGGTGACTCTTAGTGCGGACCAGTGTTTGGCACCAGTGGTAGTGACTCTTAGTGCGGACCAGTGTTTGGCACCAGTGGTAGTGACTCTTAGTGCGGACCAGTGTTTGGCACCAGTGGTAGTGACTCTTAATGCGGACCAGTGGTGTGCACCAGTGGAGGTGACTTAGTGCGGACCAGTGGTGGGCACCAATGGTAGTGACTCTTAGTGCGGACCATTGGTGGGCACCAGTGGTAGTGAATCTTAGTGCGGACCATTGGTGGGCACCAGTGGTAGTGACTCTTAGTGCGGACCATTGGTGGGCACCAGTAGTAGTGACTCTTAGTGTGGACCAGTGGTGGGCACTAGTGGCGGTGACTCTTAGTGCGGACCAGTGGTGTGCACCAGTGGCGATGACTATTAATGAGGACCAGTGGTGGGCACCAGTGGTAGTGACTCTTAATGCGGACCAGTGGTGTGCACCAGTGGAGGTGACTTAGTGCGGACCAGTGGGGGGCACCAGTGGCGATGACTATTAATGCGGACCAGTGGTGGGCACCAGTGCTTAGAAAGCGTTGACCAGATGTGGATATGTCTCGTGAGAAGAAGTTGTTGTCAGTTGTGAAAACATAAGGCAACTTCGGACTAAATAAGTGTGTGGAGCATGTGTTATGTCACAAATAATTCTGTTCGGTGGAGTTACTAGCAACCAGCTAGCTGGTTGTCTTACGTTTCTGCTTAGTGTTAAACACAGAATTTTTTTTTTATATTGATATACAGCGTAAGTAACGATTTAATTGCAGTTTCAGCAAAACATGTAAAATAATTTAAATTCTGGGCAACGGTTGCTACTCAATAAGTAGAAATGTGCATATATTTAATTACAGTTCACTGCATTAACAAAACATGAATTCCTTAGAAAACAAAGTTGTTTAATTCTTTTATACCCTAAATATTTAGGTAGCTCGAACCTAGTGTCAATAAACTCTGCAAAAACAGGGCTTGTCTAAAACATCTAGAAGAGTTTAAGGATAAGTCCTTCATATCAAAACAAAGAAAGGAATTCATACCAACATATGTCCGGAAATGACTGCTTTTTGAGTTTAATTGAAAGGATACCTTCGACACTAAATACTTTAACTACGCAATATTTTATTTACAACTGACATAATTTATTTACAATACACGTTCCTATTTTAATAACGGTTTATTTCTTATTGTTTATCAAGTCACAATTGTCAACAGAGGCTAAACATATCCTCCACCTCAATCACTACACGCATGTGTACGTCTGATCATGGACTGTCGCACCCTTTCAAAGGTACCAGGCCGTTGCGAATGGTTTGACATGCATAAAAATGAGTTTTTGAAGTGTCTCTTAGTTTTTAATTGGAGTTGAATACTCCAGGGTTTTTAAGTGTAGTCAAAGGTAAAAATCCAAAGGACTGAGGTCGGGTAAACGTGGGGAAAGTAACTCGAAAATTAAATGCTTGCTTACATATATTGACATAAAAGTTTTTCCTTGTTTTGGTTTTGGGATCTCACTCTAGAAATTTGTCGATACATTTTAGATATACTCTTTTTAGTCTGCTTTTCCCCTATTTAAGGATAGAAAGTACCTTAAACGTATATTTGTAAACACAATTTTCAATAAGAAGGCATATACCTACAGCAAATCACATTTTACTTCTTGCAGTAATTAAGAATATATGGTCGAAGTGTGAAATTTGGAGCATTTGTGATATAAGTTGCAAATATATTAGGACAGTTTATAAAAATTATAATTTTTGTTAAGTTAATAATTTACAGTGTGCAAAATAACAGTATGACTTCTGCGTAACGTTCTCTGTTAACTACCGAATTCACGACCAAACTTAGTGAAATCGTGGGGTGTGGTAGGTGAAATTTTATAAAAGACCATAATTTTTTTTCCCAGTGGCGCAACAGCTCGTAGAGGGCCAGGCTTTCCTCATTATCGAGGCTTCACGATCACACAAACACACACCACACTCGGTAGGACTCCTCTGGACGATACAGCTACCTCTACATGACAACACAAAACAATCACAAGAGACACACGTCCATGACCTCGGCGGGATTCGAACCCACAATCCCAGAAATCGATCGGCCGACGACCCACGCCGTAGACGGCGCGGCCACTGGGATCGGCACAGACTATAAATACCCAGTCATGTTATGAATAAATAAATCTCTCTAAGTAAAAATGGCCAATACGGCGGATATGAGAGACTTTGATCTTAAATACGACAAGTGTAATGCAAAGAGAGTCACATTTTAATTTGTTACGGAAACAAAATAAAATGGCAAAAACCAAAATTCTACAATTCGATATATATATATATATATATAATAAATAACCATGGCTCAACAGCCGTATATGGGCTCAGGCCTCCTCTTTATATTCATGCCCGTAAGGTTCTTTTACATGCCGTAAATCTAAGACATGGGACCGACGGCTTTACTTCCCCTCCGAAGGAAGTGGTGCTCCGATTTTGATCACCCTTAAAAATCCATCGACCTCGGTCGGGATCGAACCCGCGAACCTTGGGTCCAGTGGCAAGCACGCTAACCACTAGTCCACCGAGGTCGACATATATTTTATATAAAGAAAGTAGGTTGTGAATTCTTCTCACATCTCCTTCTTTTTAGCGCACTGTTCAAATCGGAAGCAATACAGTGTTCCGTGTTAATTTTTTACAACCCGATGTAACGTCGGTTTAGGTGTCATTTTCCATTCTCCTGGTTTCTTCATTGCTTATGGGTAAAACAATTCAGCTAAATGAACAGCGTAAAATTTCCAAAGCAAGAAAGGAAGTAAGTTAGATGTTGGTAGACCTGCAGGCGCCTGTAACCGGGGATCCCCGAACCTGAAGCATAATACACACTGAGACCAAATACATCGCACACAGCGCCCGTTAGGCTCACCCATAAAACTGCTGCAACAGTCTTTACTCGTGGGTACGGCATCCTGGGACTACGATCCGGCGTTGAATAATTTACCATGGTTTCTAGCTCCTCTAAGTTCTGCGCCTTCTTGTATTTTCCATCTTGCTCTCACCCTAACCTAACCTTTAGACTCCTACCTGAGTTTACCATGTACAGACGTAATAACACCGGCTTGTGCAACACTAAAAACAGAAGACGTTAAGATACCAGCGGAAGAAGTGGAAACGCGTTCGCTTTTATTACCTTCCCTGCAAGATGCAAGAGCCAGCCTTTACGTGCTACGCTCGAAAAAATGCCAGGGGAGAATATTGCATGAAATAATTTAATTGCTAAAATTAATTTACAAATTGGCACTACGCGTAGAATTGAAAAGAGCTTCTGAAAGTTTGATAGTAATTCGGGTGTTATTTACGTCTTCTTAGTTTATTTAAAGACAATTTCGTGACTGCGGAAGTAAGGTGGTGCTTAATGGGTGGGTGATAATTATTAAGCTAAGAAACCTTTGGAAATACGAGTATTTGTGTTACTGCGAAGTTTATTTAACAGGTGTTACTCAGGCCTGCAGGGTAAGCGTCAAAGAATCGTAATGTTGTTATAAGTAATAAACAATTTTAAGTTCCTAATTATTAGGAAGAGCCGATCCCGGTAGCCGCGCGGTATAAGCCTTAATTCTGAGGCAGTTTTCTTTTGGATTGGGGTTCGATTCCCGCCGGAAGTATAAATGTCTGTCTCTTTTTAGTGTTGTTTGTTGTCAGGTAGAGGTCACTGCGACTGGCTGATCACTCGTCAAGGGGAGCCCTACCGAGTGTGTGTGTGTATCTAATTTTGTGTGATCTAGAAGCCTCAATGTCCTACCGAGTGTGGTGTGTCTAAATGATTGTAGTCGTGAAGACTAGAAAAAGGGGAGGTCTAGCCCATTTAGGGACGTAGTACCATTGGAAGAAGAAGAAGATTATGATGAAGATGAAGACGAAGATAAAGAAGATGAAGAAGATGAAGAAGAAGCCCCAACAGTGAGCCGGCCTAGGCCCGAGTTGGGCTGTGGCGTCGTATATTTTTAGCGGTATTTGACGCATCACGTTTTAAGGTATTTTTGACACAAATTTACCAGGAGGAGCTTAGGAAAAGCAATAGCCATCAGTCGTGGTAAACATTACCTGGGCCGAGAACTACATCTGTGTGTTATGGAAAAACAACCATTGCTAAGGTTCAACAATAAATTTTGATTGAAATTGTATATCCAAAGACGTACAATAATGTATTTCTCCAGTTACGGAGACATACGGATTTACTTAATACCCCTTACGTACATGTTCTATGATTACACTTACAAATTACCTGATACTTATAGAATATTCTCAAACAATAGACAAGGCTTGTGATAGGCATGAAAAGCCTAGTGCAATGCCATTTATACAAAGTAATGACCGGCTGTTTTGCTGCCAGTTTTGACTGGATGAATATGAAGAAACTAAGGCACAGTAAGTCGGGCTGGCCTAAATTATTTAATCGCGAAGAGCAAAAATGGGCTAAAAGATGTATGCTAATTCTAACAATTACGGTGCTGTGTTCATACAATATGTTTGTAACTTGGACACTTTTCGTGCTATCACAAAATCTGTCAGTTCCTGCCTGGCTCTCTGAATAATTGGAAAAGACTGTTGCAAGCAATATAAATAAGATTTTTGGATCAAGTGGAAGGAGTAGCATGAGAAATGGAGAAAGGTTTGCAAATATAAAAAAAGTTTTGACTCTTAATAAAATGATATGTGGCATGAGGGAGTAAGAGAAATTGCGAAATTACATTTTACCAATTCCAGAAAGAGCATCGAATACAACTTACAGTCCCTAGATAGGGCTCATAGAAGGTGACAGATAGAAATATAAAGGCCTCTATGACAAAGAAAACAGTAGTTTCAGAGTGGGTAAAGATGGCAAAAAGCAGTGATAATAACAACAAAGACAGAAACAACCAAAGAACCTTAAATCAACGCAGTCAATTTATTACACCCACCAAATGCACTCTAATATTCACATATAAGTATTATACATAAAGCTGCCACATGTTTAGGTCTAAGTGCACCATCCTAAGGGAGCACAGGTTGCCAAATCTAAAACCAACCGTCACTGAGGAGCCACTATTTGTATGGTTCCACAATCTGTTATAGGCTACATTGTTAATATCTATATCCCATGAAAGGTACATCCTCTATTTTAAAATACATACAGTTAAAACAGGATTAAAAGATTCTATACAAGATAAATATGCTTTTTAAGAAACTATAATTATATTCTTGTTAGTGTAAACCCTAGTGTTGTGCCATTATATGTTGGTCTTAACATTTAACTCAGTCGAAAGCGGATCGTCTCTCTGTGTTGTGCAGTGTCTTGTACCGGTGTCAGCAGCCTGCTGTAGGCTTAATTACATTTTTAATGATTTAACAAAGAATATCACGGCTCCGACATCTCAAGCTATGTAAATCTGCATCACACATACAGCCACATTTGAAGTACAAAAGTATTGAAGCCGACCAACATTGACTGATGTAGTTATTAGTCGTCAGAGCCTTTACTACGGGGAATAGGGAGCTGCTACTAAATTATGAGCCCCTTGTGGTAACTTTATTGATACCCGGCATATGACGATGCGACCAACGACTGGTTTAATGTTAGAGAAGACAATTCTACGTCAGCAATCTCAGTCACTAGGCTTCATTCATTCCATAGTCTGTCTTAACGACAGGTCTATAACCTCTTTCAAAGTGAGTTCTCCATATAGTGCCATCTAGTGCTTCCTCTTTCAATTTACAGTATCTTCTCCTTTTCTTAAGGTCATCCAGTAGCTGCTTAAGTCTTCTTCCTCGTCTTCAAGTCACTTCTGTCATTCCTACTATATTTCCTTCAATAGACGTGTTTTAGAAGGCACTTCGTACACAAGATAACCAATCAATTAGCCTCACTAGACCTAGCCCTAATTTTTATAAACATTGAATATTACTTTACTTGCCTCCAAGAAGGGGAGGGAGGAAATTTTCTAAATTGTCCGGCAAATAATCTCCACATTTTCGCAACGTGCCTTGAGTACGATACCTGACTCCTTACTAAACCAGGGCTGGCCAACTTAGGGCCCTCAAGAAAAGTATTGCGACCCTCGGTACCAACTGACTAAACTAATAACTAACTAACTCCATGGAGCAGAGTTCTTCTTGAGAAGCTGACAGGTCCTCACCTAGTCAAGAAATTCCCCGCATTTTATGGAACCCGAGGTACATTACCGCATTCACAAGAGCCCGCCACCTGTCCCTATCCTGAGCCATATCAATCCAGTCCATGCCTCTGTCACCTGAAGAGTTTGAAAAATATAGTTTAAAAACATAATACAATAGGTCTGTAGAATATAATAGGGCAACTTTATTGGCACAGAAAATACATTGTTCACATTTAATATCAAACAATAAAACCAAATGACATTGTTTGTAAATAACGGCTTTCTAGTGAATTCAATCTCTCCCCAATATCGATATATATATATATATATATGTATATATATACACAAAAGTGCCACGCTCAGGCGGGTTTTTACGAATTGTATATCTTCCTGTGGGTTGAACGTAGCCAGCCCTGTGCTAAACAATTTTTATCTTTCACTTTAAAGGATCTCCCAATTAATTATACCAATAAAACAGCTCAATACAACAATAAACTGCACTTATATCACAACATCTGCTGACTGTACTTGACCTATAACGCTGTGTGTCTCAATTCAGCTCTCTCATCCATTTTCCAAACCGCTGGGGATCAATCCACCTGCGAAAACGACATTTCACCCAGGTTATAACAATTGTCTGACCCTTGCTTTGTGGAAGCCAAGTTGGAATCCAATCAATTTAACTGACCCGCTGAGGACAGTAGAAACTTCAACTGCCTAAGATGAATTTCAAGTCACAAATATCAAAATAAACTTGTTCACTGAAGAAGAGGAACAGATCTTCTAACTTAATAAAATTCACTCTAATAGACCTGTCTACGTATTGTCATATTCTAGGCACTCTAGTATTTCATAGTAAAAAATCAAATTTAAAATATAGTGCCAAATTTATCTATATTATGTCATCGACAAATGTACACTTTTCCGATAAACGATTAAACCGGCACTAAGAAATGTAAAAAAAAAAGTTACGTTATATAGCTGGGTTTGACAATCAGCCTGCACTGCTTTTACGCAATTACAAAACTATTACTTTTTTGTCTTTTTACGCAATTACAAAACTATTACATTTTTTGTCTTTTTTACGCAATTAAAAAACTATTACATTTTTTGTCTTTTTTACGCAATTACAAAACTATTACATTTTTTGTCTTTTTAATTAAACTATTACGCAAATTACAAAACTATTACATTTTTTGTCTTTTTTACGCAATTACAAAACTATTATATTTTTTGTCTTTCAGTCAGAGACAATAATAATTTTACGCATCTCACTTCTCATCAAAGATTTAATCGGATAAACAGTCCGCCAATAAAATTATTAAAATTGTCGCTGGAAGTTTGAGTGTTACCGTGCAAAGATATTAGGTATTGCTGTGCCAATGAAGACCCTTTTACAGTTTTCAATACTGGTACTATTTGTGGATATTTATGAATACATAATAAAGGAGCAACCTCAAATCTGTCGTACTGACACCAACTGTCAACCCCTTTGAGACACACAATCCCTTGTTGTTTTTTATCTGTACAGCAAATTTCAAAGTAATTTGTTCATAAGTTATTTTTATCACAATAACATCACAAAAACATGCAGCAATTTTAGGAATTTTTTAAACATAAACAGGTAAGTAAATATCTAAAAACTTATGTCATGTAGGTATTTGTAATTTGATGTGTCAAAAGAAAGTTCTTTCTAAAAGAGACAGGTGGTCAAAATATTTTTTCACATGTTTTTCAAACAAAAGTCAAAATCGCCCGGATAGCAAAGTATTCACACAAAACCTTGAACTGTTAAAATAACTGTGCAATATTCGCCCTCGATAATGATCCCATGATCGAGACGCATGGTCTAAAGAAAATTCATGAGTGCTGCATTTTGTATTCAAATTATATTCTCAAATAACATGTAATATAACGTAATGGGCTCATATTTCAATCCATTTTAAGCAACTTATCAGATAAGCTATATTGTGCCTTAAGTATGAGCCGTTATTAGGAACTAAAAACAAGTAGCTTTGTGATTATGGTGCGCTGTAACAAAGCTGCACAGTAGGAAATGAAGAGGAAAATAGAAGTACGATTGTTCTGAGGATAATCATGATGTTAAGAGAGAAGTGAAGTAATAGGAAGACTGAGAAAATTACAAGAAACGCGGTGTACTGGATGGAGGCGTGTAGAGCTTGTTTCGAAATAATTATTGAGATGTAGGATGTGTTAGACTGAGCCTTGGTTCTTGGTTCAAGATGGACTTTATTAAGAAATTACATCTTTGTCATTTTATAAAATAAAAAGGAAATGAATTAAGAATTATTAATATATGACAATTTATGATATTAGCGACAGCCTTATGTTTTAGTGTGTAAATTGTGACAACCTTATATTTTAGTTTATAAATTGTACCTATTTTGTGAACAAGTCACAGAAATTCAGTCCAAAATTTCGAGACATGGATAATGTTCTGTAGAATGTACTATGAACATTTACATTGACATAAATGCGTCATGAAACGTCAAATTGCCAAATCAAGCGGGTGAGGTTGGGAGGAATACCGATAATTAGATGAAATGAATTTGTGACGTAATGACAGAGAAAATTTAAAAAAGAACAAGAGATGGAAAGAACAAAACGTCGATTGGAATTTCGAAGACACTGCGGTTATTAATAAACCGATCACACAAACACACTATTAGAAACAGACAAACATTTACAATATTAACTTGCAAATATCCCTAACTGAAATTGTCAATTTTTATCCTAAACCTATGTTTCAATACTACGTTGAACATTTTTCGGAGAATATTCGGAATTGTGGGAGATGGTATAACAGTAAAATTACGAAAAGTTTATAAAGAGGAGCTTCATAATTTGTTCTTCAAATAAAACCTTCACGGTAATCTCCTCACGGAAGACACGACGCAAATTAATGAATGCATACAAAATTTTAGACGGAAGTAACGAAGGAAAAAAAATTCAAGGCGTAGAAGATGTGATGGTATTACATGGGACATAAAATATCTTCTTTGCACGTGTTTAATATTTTTAGTGTGAATGAATGATTGAGTGATTGAGTCAAACAAGGTTAGCGAGGATTACCAGTGGCATTACATCTAAACTTGCAAGGTTAGGATGTACCTTGTTTTGTGAGTGATATCGCACCCGGTTGCCATGATTACGCATTTGAAAAACAAAATAATATAAATTTGGATTTTCAGTGATATCACAATCGGTTTTTTATGATGATGAGACATGTGTTGGATTTGCCAGTAAATATTGTTACCCCGTCATTATATGGGGCCAGTTTTAGGTCGGTATATAGAGACAAATTCAGTTATAACGTCACGAAAGAGACGGAATAAATTTTGTCGTTGTAAACGGGTGTCTTTCTAACCGAGGAGTTTGGTAAAAGTGAAGGAAAATCATCTGAAGACAAAATACAGGCCTGTAGACATATTATTTTAACCTTGGTTTCAGGCTTCCGCCGCGATGTTGATGAAATTGTGGTCTTCTGGGTTATTACACGGCGTCGTGTGGTAATTGTTTACCGACGTTTAGGGACAACGTATCGGTCCCATCTTCACGGGTCAAGAGTACGAGTAGTATTTTAAATTTACACTGTGATTTATTTTATATTTAAATTGCAATTAATATTTCTGAAATACAAAATTTATTGCATTGAAGGTAAACTTCTCCCTATAACGGGCCATGAAGCCGAGAGGTGAAGTAGAGGTATAGCTCTACTCTTTCTTTAACGCTGGCACTATTGAAGGTGGTTGGTCAACTCCACGACCCGGCCGCTTTACCCCCGGGAAAGAGACACGGTACCCATTTTATAGGACGCTGGGTGGGCCCCAGGACCGGTCTGAACAGGTACAGAAAACCTCGCCCCCACCGGGATTCGATCCCAGGACCGTCCAGCCCGTAGCGAGTCGCTATACCGACTACGCTATCCCGGCCCACAAATTTACTATATTATTACTGCAAATTTGTATGATAGTTTAAGGTAAAAATTAATTTAATTAATTAATTAATTCGTGTCAAAAAATATTTAAGGATATAAATGAGATGTCGCATAAAAAGATGTCGTTATAACCGGGGTCGAATGTACATAAGTGTAAGGGGTGAGTCAGTGGCGAATTCTTTTAACCACAGTGGGGGTTTCTTTATCATCTGAGCAACTGCCAGACTCTGCAGAACTTTGTTCCATGTGGTTATTTAATTACCGTAACAAAATTAATAACGATAATTAACAAAAGTACGTCACAGAAGAATTTTTTTGATTCTAAATATTGGTGCCCAAATAAGATACTTTAACATGAGTATATTTCGACAGAACGTAGTGTAATAATTATGAATACGCATATAAAATCTTTTAAAAAAAATGCAGATTCATTCGAAATCCCTTGTAAGTAAGTACCAGAGACAGTTCTAGTGTGACCCATCTGCCACACAACCACACCGCTAGCCAATTAAGGAAAAGCCTCAGGTTGAGGTAGAGAAAGTCCCTTTTCTTCCTTCCATTTATTCTATACCCTGCAGCGTGAGCCACAAAATCCCAATTTTCTTGTCACTGGTGTCGTCACCAGCAGATGGAGTCGAACGAAGTCGTTGATGACGTCACATGATTACCGATAAGACGGTTCCTCCCTTTCCATCAAGGACTCTTGAAAGGAGATGGAACAAGCAGGTTTCAAACACCCTGTGTCTCTCTTCTGAAACCACCAAGATTTTGAATTGACGAACATTTTGAACTTACGAGTCTTCTGACTCCACTGGAGTCTTACGTTCTTACGTCTGAGTATTCCAATGCTGTTGCAGAAAGAGAAGCGCTTGACAGCCTCTCTCTGTCATTCTCTTGAGAGAACGGCCAATTGCAGTGATGGGCCGCCTCAGGAGCCTCAATTTAATGAATCAAATTACACGCAGCCTTAAGTAAACATACCATTTGGGAATGAAGATTAACTGCAGGGAGAGAAGAAGTTATCTAATTCTGGTCTTCCGCAGGATTCTATGTAAACTAGTTGTGCAACATTCTATGAAATCCATTGAAATGAGGCGTATAGATTTGTCATATAATAAAATGTGAATATTTACACATATGTGCCTCCAATATAATTAATATTTCGTAAAGATCATTATAGCGTGTTTAATGCCTGTGGTCTTGTACACTACGGTGATTAATTTTGGAAACACTTTTTGTAAGATATGAAATAGATTTGAGTAAGATACAGAGTGGTGCAAGAAAAAGTAACCCCCCTCAAGGTTAAAGAGTCCCGCGTCCTTTTGAGTCGCTGCCGGAGAAGACCGTTTTAAGCACAAATTTTAAAGTAATATACAAGTTTATTTGTCATCAACTATTGCCAATAATTACACATGCTCCTGCATATTTCGGCTGATCAGCCATCATCAAGAAGTCACCCTCTATAGACATAAGCAGCGTGCAGCGTGTCATAGAATGGTAAAATATACATATATTATAGTCGTAATCGTTGATTTTGTTACGTGATTACGGCTGTATTATATGTATATTTTACCATTCCATAACACGATGCAAGCTGCCTAGGTCTATAGAGGATGACTCCCTGATGATAGCTAAGTAGTTCAGCCGAAACATGTAGGATCATACGTAAATATTGTGCAGTAGTTGGTAACAAATTAACTTGTATATACAAAACAACTGCACGAAAAACGTAAAATATTAAATATTTAAAAGAGTAATTTTCTTTAACAACAAAAAACAAATTTTTAAATATAATATGATATTTATTATTTCTATTATTAATAAGACCGTTATAGACATTGACACTAAGCCTGTGCTACTTTTTCGTGCTCCATTCTCTACTTTTTTACTTCCATCGAAATTCCATTTACCGCATTACAGCAATTTTTGTTTGTTACGGTCTTGAGTTAGAATATCCATGAAGTTGATTATTGATATTCTTCCAAAAAATAAATAAATAAATACATCTGGTGCTGTGCATGCAAAATAAGCATATTACAGATCCAACAAATCTTAGTCTAACACTAGATGGCATAAACGTCTTTCTTCAAGACTCAGACCTTTATACCAGGAAAAATAGCCCCAGTATCCAGTGTAGAGCAAGCTCGATGGGCCCCAAAGCTGGTCTGGAAACTTCGGAAAAACAAAAATTTATCAAAGGAAAATACATAGTTCAAACTTTATAAGGTCCTCTTACTTTATGCACCATCAGGTTTAACATTCAAAAATTCTACATTCTACCCACAGAATGTATTTCTGTAAATTTTATGGCCGTCGAACCAAAACAACAATTTTTCCTTACAGAATTAAATGACCATTGTTGTAACGGAGAAACTTTATGTGATCCATGATCCGTGCATTAATCGATGATAAATAATAGTATTACCAACAAAATGCAGACAAGTATATTACATATTGTTAGTTATATACGCAATGATCTCCTACAAGTTTCGGTCAACCAAGTGGCCATCTTCAGGGAGGTAAGTACAAACGATGATCCTTTGTATTTACCTTTCCTGAAGATGGCCACATATTTGGCCGAAACATGTAGGACATCATTGCGTATATAGTTTTAGACGTGTAATATACTTGTGTGCATTTTGTTGGTTTTGTTATTATGTACAACTATGAGACAGTGTGTTTACTGCGCTGTACGAACTGAATCTTTAAATATAATTTAGTTTCATTTCGTGTTAAAGGGTTAAACGAACACTAAGAATCTGGAGAAAACCAAATAATGTAATGTACACGCAGAATGTTAAATTTTGAAACATAGTCTCACAAAGGAAAAATTGTAGAAAAGTATCAATCAACAAATAATTGTCTTTTGAAACACATTTATTTTTTATGTTGAAATTTCTTTATCGTAAATTAATGAGCACTAAACAGTCAGTTAAATTCCTATTTTTACAACGTTATAAATTTTCAAAGTAAGAAATATTGTATATGAAAGTGTTTTATCTATTTGCACAAAATATTTTAGATTTTTTATTGAGCCATTAAGAAACGAACACAAATGCTTCAATAGACGACTGACTGGATGATATAGATGTATTAAGTAGTAAAAATATCAAAAAAACCTGATTTATAAGAGACTACGCTTTCCGAAGTTGCCAACGGAACTTTATAAGGACATATTCTTGTACGACATTTAATGTAGAGTGTGGAATTGAAAGTGGGTCACAACAGACATATCAAAAGCGGGAGACAGCTCAGTCGGTAAAGTGATTCGATTCCTGGCACGGCACTAGATTCTTCTCCCTTAAAAAGCGTCCAAACCATTTCCGGGTTTCCCACAGCCCCTGCTGAATATATTCTGGGAATTTTTCTTCTGGCGTGAGTAACAGGGCGTAAGGTTGACCACTTAGTTCCACCTAGTGTCAGATTTAAATATCAGTGGAAGTAGACCTCCATCCCAGCATATAACTTCATGGCGTGCACAAGGAAAACTTTGCCTTTTACTTAACGAAAAATATTCGAAATATGAATTTTAATCACTTTCTCTCACAAATTATTTCCATTCTCCCTCTTTGACCTAATAATTTATATGTGTTTCCTGCGATTGGTACTCTGTACTTTGGACACCAGTTTCTATATGTGATTATTCCTCCAAAAATAAATGACATATCATAATTGTGTAGCGAAAAATGAAGAGTCCAATTCCAGAGAGTAGATGCAAAGAAACCACAATGGCTGTAAGGACAGCAGAATGGCAGATACAGTTATATCTAACTTAGATATCCTGCAGTTATTCCAAAGTTTTGTACACAAATAAGCCTAGTAAAAAGCATACATTTCTTATCTAGTTTTTAATTTCAAGTCTTTTAAAACTAACTAATTAAATTTTCCTTTCGGGTTGCCCCTAATTTTTCCTACTTTATGACTGACAACTATGCTTGCAATATTTCTTCTTTTAAATACTGTGTAGCTAAATTTTGTCTCAATATCAAGAAAGGATAAAACAGAATTCAGTATGCGTTTTCTCCCCCTATTAGCTTCGTGACCTCTACTTTATTCACATAACATTATAATGATGAAGTCAATGAGGATGTGATGGTCGGAGCATAAGGCTTGCATGGGAGAAAAGAGAACTTTATATAGAGTTTGGGTGTGAAAACCTAAGGAAATCAGACCAACTGGAAGACCCAAGAATAGATGGGAGGATAATATTAAACGAGCTAAGGAAATAGGATGAAATATTCTGCGATGGAATTTTATGGTCAGGTGACAGACAATTAGAGATGCTTTTGACAGGGTAACGAACTTTTGGTTTTGCTATAATGCAGGGGAATATTTTGATTGATTTATAGATTATTAACTCCTCAAGATGGACTAAGGCCAAGGAGTAAAGTTATTGATATATTTTATCTCCTTCATCCCAGGCAAGTTCTTAAAAATTGCCTATAATTGCTTGAGTACAGCAAATAGAAATTGGTTTTCGGAAATCCCCTCCCTTTATTGCAAATAATTAAATAAATCGAAACATAATAAACTGCCTCTGTTGTAATATAGGTCACTGTGAAATATTTGTCGGAATCGTAGTTACAGGTTAAGTGATCCTATTTTGTTTTAAAATTCTTACTTCAAACCTGAGAAGAAAACAATTAGACTAAATGACTGAGGCTTTAGAGATTCTGCTTCGTTCTCCAGTAAAATGCTAGTAGTATGTTAAAATGTACCAAGATGTCATCCGTCAACATATATATATATACTACAATGCATAATTAAAATCACCCAAAAGCTCAAGTGACATTAACCTACGCAGTTCAAAAGGCCAGGCGAATTAAACAAGAAAATAAACATTCGACAGAATTTTCATAGTCGAGGGACACAAGGGAAACAGTTTGCTCGTACGTCATCACATCTCTCCCCAAATTAATTTTGAGCTTTACTAAGTTAGTGGGTGTTCCTTAAATAAGTTTACTTTATCCTACTCTAAACCTGCACTTAATATACGCTGTACAAGAGAGTTTATTGCGCCATATGGCATTTTATTTATGGGCTGGGCCATAACGCATGCAACTGTTGTGCCACACCTACCTCATTTCTTCTCCACCTCCAGTTTTAAGTTTCTTTTCCCTTCCTAACTTACGTACTGCTGCTAAACCAAGCGTGCTTCAAATGCTGGGTAATTATTCTCCCGCTTCCAGAGTGCGTTTCGTCACTTCGAGAGATGTGTCGGAACTCCTAACTTGTATATTTCCATTTTGATTATTAAGTGGTTTAATGACGTTGTTTAAAGTGCCTGGATCTATAGCGAGACCACAAGGAAAAGAAGTATAAAATTCACAACACGTCATCTGAAATGATGTCGTTAGTAAAGTTATAGTAAATCTAATATTTCGGGAAAACCTACATATCTAGAAACCTACACGGCGTCACATTCCAGAACACTATAATCTGACTACCCAATAGTGTGAGAATCTTAAATTCCATATAATATCGGACTGCAGAACCTGTTTGCAGTTGTGTTAGTTTCCACTGCATGTCGTCCAGGTTGAATTTAAAAGCCATATCATCAGTGAGTGAGGAGTTAGTGCGTTCCTTCGACACGAGGAGCGCTGCTATTCCCATCGGAGGGCTTCAGGTCCCCGCCAATAGACAGGATTAGGAGAACAACGTCAATGCAGCCTGATTATGATTACTCTGGTCTCTCTGTTATTAGGGGTCCCTGGAGCTCAAAGCGAGCTCTGATTAACGTGCAATACATGCGTTCCCACTGGGTTTACAACATAACAACATGCTAACACACATGTGTCGACAGTTATTTCTTCTGTGTAAGCGAACGTATGTTTCTCATTGAATCGTGCTGAACCACTTAAACTATGGCGATAATTTTAACTTTATATAATAGGGTAATTTAACGACCATAGATCATTATACCATACACCATTCTGTAGCTTACAATATTCTTCCTAGGACTGATGAGGACATCTATTGTACACAAGCATTTTCCTTTATTATTCTGGAGGGAATTTTCAAGTCACCCAAATTTTCCTGCTGTTCTTAAGCTGTCATTTACACACAAGAAGTGCTAATCAATCATCGAAATTCTTAGTAAGGTTCCAATAGAATTATATAGTGACAACGCTCTAAATTCTTTTCGGAAAAGAATATGGCTTGAAACTCAAAATTTTTTTCCGACTCTTCTGACTAAAAATTTTTGTCCTTTCCTTCAGGTAAGTATTGGCCACTTCGTTTGGGTTACTTAGACCTACTTACTCAGTAGACGCTACATATTGCCTGCATATTTGACTTGACATATTTATTGAGTTGTTTTTCCTTCTTCAATTCAGTCCATGCCCGTGTAACACTAGATTTAAGCAGAGTACAGATTCCTTACAAATACATACATATTCAATTTAGTCTGCTCTCTCATTTTACTACTCATAGTCGTCATTAATAAAATTATTCTACCATTACGATGTTTTCCTTCCCTCGAATAATTTTAAGTAATTTTCTTAACTTCTCACTATATTATTCGGCATCCAGTAACAATCATTGCATATGAATTTAGTAATCAAACACTAAATAAGAAGAAATTAATGGGATTGGAAAGGGGATGAGAAATGTACAAGTATATTTAACTTCCATTCGCGGAATTCGCAAAAAACAGATAATAATTATAAAAATTTATAACAATATTAATAATAGTCACTTATGCTGTAAAATGATTATATATCCATTTATGCTGTGTATGATCTCCAAGTCCTATCGGCTCCACACAAACTCTACTCACTTCAAACCTTTAAAGAAAAGAGGTTGCTGTATGCATCACTTGCAATGATATTAAATTATCTGCATAATTCCCATGCAGCTTTTCATATGTCATACTATTCTCAAAATAAATAGTCGAATATTTCCTTAAACGTTGTTAAAGGCGGTACTTGTAATGAAAAAGCAGTGTGAAATATTGGCTCTTCTGAGATGTTACCAGCGTAGATTTATAGTTGCTTACCGACGTTTCTGGAAACTCTGCCATGTCTTCAAGGTCACTTGATCCCTGAAGATGGACCCAAAACGTTGTCCTGAAACGTCGGTAACTAATTACCAAACTACGCTGCGTAACATCAAAGAAGAGCAAATGCCTCATTTACATGCGACGGAAGCCCGAAAACACGCGAAAAAGAAGTACGTTTTCTGCAAGATGAATTGGCTTTTCAAATATTATTTGTATGATTTCCAAACTGAAAGAATTAAGAGAAATACTGTGTACACCATGTAGCTAATGGAGACGGGAGTGACAATCTTACTACATTTAAAACTGCCCATTGCAGCTGTACAGAATGTTATGTGAAGAATGGAAAGCAATATAACCACATTTTATGAAATAAATTTTGAAGCCTTGTCGGTGTCCTCATATCCCGAATATGAATGACTTTGATTTAATGAGAGTTTTAGAAAAGAAAATTGCCGATAATATTACAGAAACCGTGTTTAATGTAGCTCAAATGAAAGAAATTATATTAACGTAAGTGTTGAATTACAAAAGATTAAAGCAAATAAAGCAGCTAATATAGCAGCAGCAGCACAACAAAACAACAAAAACAACAACACACAACAACAACAACAACAACACAACAAAGAATGGAAACTTCACGGATAAATATATTTGATTGAATATGGAAGAAAATATGAAATTGGGAAAAGAGACTAGACAGGAATTGAACATTTCACTAACAGGAAGAGGGAAAAAGAAGTAACTGGAAAAGCCATTGTAGAGAGAATGGAACCTTCTCTTATTGGCCTGCGTAAACAAAGAATTGCTTATATACGTGTAGATAGAGGACTCATTGTATTCCACAAATAACATTTCTTGATACTTAACGCAGCTGATATCTCAAGTTTATCATGTGATTTCGAATATATATTTATATAAGTAACAAACAAACAGCAGGTTCAGTAAGACGTGTAAAATCGCACAATGTATTTGGCATGCAGTCTGGTGTGTGCTGCAATTTGCATTTGATGTTTCATGTTATTTGCCACAAAGTTCTTTCGAGGACATAGGGCTAGGTTTGTTCGACAGCCGATGATAAAATTATGGGATAATTTTTAAAATATTTCCGGTTTCCCTTCCTATAGACATTATTCCAAAGCGCTGCCAACTACCAACACCTCTAGTGACAACATGTGACTTGAATCTACGTAACTGAGTTCCGTTTTCCGTCACTGGCATTCCAAGAGCAAGTGAACACCGTGTCGTCACGCCAAGCTTCTCTTTCCTGCTCCCTAAACGAACACACCCTCTCGATTTGCTGTGTCGTACTTCATAATTACTCCTACTGAGCCAAGCTATAAATTTACCTCCATCCCTTTTCCTCCCTAACCTCAGTTTGTCACCGGTAAATTTATGCGTCCGGGAAAGGTGTGACGTCACAACAAACTCTCCGCCAAACCTTCCCATTTCGCGCAACGTAACCGCAAATTTGTCCAATTTCACTACACAGAAGGGAACATAGTGTACGTAGCAAATTGTTTGGACAGAGATCTGGGTGTGATAGAAGCTACAGAGAAACGAAGAACTTGTTACTTTTCAAGCATTGACTAGAAAATTCTTTTTGTTTGATGACGATTTAACAGAAAATGTTGTTAAATAAGTAGCCTAAGATATTCATGATTATACCTACACATGCTAACATATATCAATTTTTAAGCAAAAAGGACTCGAAAAGAAACACAGGAATATTATGCAAAAATAATTATCCAGGCAGCCTCTATGGCTGTGAAATTTTAATAATGAATAAAGCAGGAAGTAATTTAATTTTACGTAATATGTATACGTATTGGAAATTTTAAGAAACTTACCAAATATTTTATATCGTACTTAAACATTTCCTGTCAGTATTTGTATTGTGACGTAAGCTTTGATTTGAAGCAAATCAGTCGTGAACTTCCCACTGGAAATTTCAGTACATTTCCCACAGTTGCATTTAGCAGCAATGAGAATGGAAAAGCTGCAAGCTGACCTGCTTAGTAGCTGGGTTTCTACCAACAAAATTCTCTTTGTCTCTCATTAATTTATTTAGTTTTCTGCACATCAAAATCAATGTGATGTCGACAGTTCACCCGGATTAATCATATGATAAAGTGTAAACCCGTAAAAACCAAGTTTATTCGCCCATCCAGTTATAATTTTAATTCCTAGTGTTAAGATTCTGTGTGACACAGCGTATCATAAGCGACATTTCTCGGCTAATAAGACATATCGTTTTCCCTTGTACTTGTTCTACAAGTCACGGTGAAGCTGGTGTAGACTCAATGAGCGTGGACAACCTATTGTAGGTGCAACTCAGTTCATTGTGTGTGCTGTTATAAACATGTTACGTACAGTTACCTTCAGAATACTCAGTGTTACTTCTTTATAGTCGTAACTTTAGCATAAGTGGTACCCACACCACCAAAACGCATTATACTACATTTTGGATTTATCTTTTTGCTTTGTCTTGACTTACTGAAGATACAAGTCAGTCGATGAAAAACATGAAGCCGCTTAAGGCAGCCTATCTATAAATATCACATCTGCCACGTAACAAAGCAATTAAGGACACTCAATCTTCTCGGATGTTACGTCATGTCTGCTAGTAAATACCTACTCACTTTTCGGAAAAAAAATATTGTTTCTACTTCTTCTTCAGAGTCCAGTAGTCAAAGAACACAAATGCTATTTGACCCTTGCTATTTTTGGAATTACAATCTTATGAAATTGCTAGGATTTGAATGTTCTTTAGCAAGCTGATATGCTTACTGTCTTGCCACTAGGAAAAGAGTTGCTGTACATATTTGCATAAAATGTCTCTGTTCGTATATGCACATGTCTATGTATATGCAATTACGTGGTCTGTGTAGGTATGGTCTCCATACACACACATGTAGTGTATTTGTACTCTGTATATGTATACATGTATGATATGTGTACCTGAATATCTGTGTATATATGCATATGTAACGAGCTGTAGTAACACAGTTTATAATTTCAAATTAATTAGATTATTACCAATTAACACAACTGCAGAGAACATACAAGGATATAATGTCAATGTATGCTTTTTCCTGAAATTTAGAAATTTAATATCTATTGTTCTTTTCGCGCATTTTGAATGAAAAGATACCTATCGACACATCGACATTTTGGTTGAATCTCCGAAAAACAAAATATACGCTTCACATGAAGAACTAGACTTTTTTCCTTAATTCGTTTTGAGGCTAAATAAAAAAGTATCTAAATATTCGTCGGATCGAAAAGATGTTTCAAAAAAATTGTGAGACAAAAAATTTGTACGTATAACACACATTTTCTACGAGTGTTGTTATTCCTGAGAGACTTAAGACAAACACGCCAGAAATGTTTAATCTGTGCGTAAATTTCCTAACTGCCTCTTTGATTCTGTGACAACAGGATTTCGTATAGGCTGCTGTCCACATAAAGAGCCATAGAGCTTATATAAATTGTGTATCAGCCGAGAAAATATTCGTGGGTGATATGAGTCATATGCAATAATTCTTTCAAGCAGGCAAGATGGAGGAATCGTTGTTACAGGCAGACTGAAAACTTTATCAAAATGTGAATTAGTCCCACATAAATACTGACGTAAGTGAACGGAAATCATGTGCTAAGCCTCTGACATGATCGACAGTCTTGGATCTCTTCTTAGAAAAATTCTGAAACAGACGGTCTTGACACACACAGACAGAGCGCAGTATGGGACCGAAACATTACGGGAAACGACAAAATGGTTGTATTAAGGTAACGATGTCTTAGCTTGGAGACTGAAGCTAGGCCATCAGCCATGCAGATCCCAGGCCTTAAGCAAACTTTCTTAGTAGAAGAAGCTAATTACATTTAGTGATTAGAACAGACAGAAAGATAGCGGAATACAGAGTGTTAGTACCCACTCTGTCGTAGTAGGCTTGCTATTAAATCCTTGTTCACTCATCACGTGAACTTCTACAGCCTAACCTGTCGTCAGGGAAATAATGACAACTTTAGAAGCTTATGTTAATATTTCAAGGCACTTTGTAGTTGTTACTTAAGGGCTTAGCGCACAGTGGTAAATATAGGTATATGGCCCTCGAGCGGTACTTACTACTACGCGTTTTGCGTGTGTCTCTCACTAAAAAGGTAAAGCAAACCCGGTACAGGCCTGGACAGGCCCTTAGGACTCCATGAGCTTGAGGCTACCAGAATTTCTAGACAATCGGCACGTGAACGTGGTAAGGTTGTCAAACTTAAGCACCGGCCGCCTTAACCCCCAGGAAATATTCCTGGTACTCATTTCTATTAGAGATTGTGTCGACCCCAGGGTCATAGTGTGGCCGAAATGATTATGTCAATGAAAATTTCCAATGACACCATCGGGAAACAAACCCGCGATCTTCCGGCTTAAAGCGCAGTTCTCAAACAACTGTATAGTCTGTTTCAGGAGGAATCTGCCCTACTTAGAATAACGTTCCTTAGACTAAATTACATCTATAAAACCAAATCACCTGCGTCCGAAGTAACGTTTGCGTAGATAATGTCGAGGTAAGTTTTAAAGAATGACAAATGTTATACATTTATTGATTACCAAATATATATTAAAACTAGGAGGAGTTTGTGGTTCCTGTTATGTTAACACTTGTACTTTACATATAATTAATATTTGAGTGATATAAATACATTATTAAGATAGAAGAAATCCTATTTATTTCATAAAAATTATCCTTATGTTTCCTAGTACTTTACCTAGCACACTCGCCTCCGCATGGCTTGGTTATATCAGCTCAAGGACGGACCTGCGCAGTGTAAGGATAAAGCATCATGTTACACAGGTGTTGACCGAGTAGTTTGAGATAGAGTTCTGATATTTTTATCCGAGTAAGGCTCCATTGTCTTGTGTAATACTCTGTTTCTGTCTAGAGTAACATTCTTAATGCTTCCAGATACAACCAGCTACGAAATAACAAGTACACTACCGCAATACAGGCACTTAAAAATATTCGTATTTATTCAGAATGCAGTTATGTATCTCTCACTGTCATGCGACTAGTGACACCTTGACAGGTCACTAACACAGCAAGTTTGCCACTCCTTTCAGTTCCAGCAACGTCATTATTCTTTAAAACAAGATTTGGATCGCGGAAATGCAGACTTGCTCAGATTGGTTTGTAAGCCTTGCTACCTTCAGGATGTGCAGCGACAGACGGCTGCATTCATTTATGCGTCGCATTGACGATACTTGGAAAGAGGGGCGAGAAAGAAGCATCTTCCCCGTCACGAATTCAGCTGCAACTTATCCATCAGGGGTGTCACAAATCTTAGCAGACACCCGCCTAAATTAAAGTATATATTTCCTGAACACTTTTTCAGTTCTCTTCATGACTATAGACCAAATATTGTTATGACACATTATTTCGCAATACGCACTGGTATTGCAACTTCGCAAAACCTTTTCAACTTCGAACTTTTATGAGTGAATCTACGCATTTTTCGGCTGGCCATAGACCTTACAAACACAGAGGATTTATCACAACTGTTATATTTGTTACAATATTTGCTAAAAATTTGCTAGGCACCGTCAGATTCATAAGTTCGCCTTTCGTCAAAGCTAGTTTATGAAAAATGTTTTCAATTATACTTTATCTCTGACAGAAAACTACATAGCAAACACTGATGATCATTTCCTTGTTTCCTGGTTTTGTGCAATTTTATGTGAAGGTAAAAAAAAGTAACAAGTCACAACGAGGGAACGGTAAATATTAAGTTTATGCTGAGAATATTTGGAACTGTAAGTGAAAATCTCAGAGAGGGCATAGAAATATATATAACAAAGAAATTAAGAATATGCAGATTTCTTGTAATTTTCTTGATGTCATTCAATCAAGAGCGTTGTGATGGACGCGTGCTTAGTCACGCATTGCAGAATAATTACAGAATACAAGATCTTTAGTGGAAACGACAAGAAGTAATAGGTGTAACTGGGTGTTTGAAAGAGATCTGGGTTAAGATGGAGAAGTTACAGGTTGCCGGAGAATATTAGGCACGTAAGAGCTTCATAATGTTTATTCTTTGCTAGATATTATTAGGGTGAGCAAATTAAGATGGACGAGATAGGCGAAATTTTAGAACGGATAGAGGTTTTAGAAGAATTGTTTACTATTTATTCGTAGAAGACTGAAGGGGAAAATGCTGTTTAGATAAACCAAATTTCGGTAGGAGAATTATGTTAAGCTGAATCATAGAAGAGTTGTAAAGGGTGATTGGAATAGGATATGGAAAGAACTATTTTTGAAAGTGTTAAGATAAAATTATACTATACTGATTTTGGTCTATAAACACTGAGGAAAACTAAAACAAACATGTCTACTGGCCGAGATTAGAAATCAGACATGTCAAATATGCAGAAATGCTGTCCGTTCAACAGCGATGTTTGATACGTTATGTGTCTATGTATAACTAACTAACTCCATGGAGCAGAGTCCTTATTGGGAAGCTAACAGGTCGTCAGCTAGTCAAGAAATTCCCCGCGTGTCTATGTATAAACGTATGTTTATATTATTCCTTACAGCACAATATGCTTTTCGCTTACACATTTCCTTTACGAGACGCATTCATATTCGCAGAAATATGTAAGAGTTAGAAACTATGCAAGCCTAAGTCATAAATGACGAGCGTTAAAACCACATTACTCTTGATTTTCAAAAATTAATCTTTAGAGAACCAGAAAATAGTTCTCTAACGGGCCTTGCCGTGATTTTGACGGTTAGTAGCCAGACTTTTACTGCAGAGGCCCGAGTTAAAATATTCCACTAACGCTCGTTACTCGTTTATTTAAGCAATTAAATTAGCGGAAATGCAAGTTTCTTTAACTGCTGATTCTTGATCATTTGATTTTTTAGTTTCATAAGATAATTTGTTGTTTTGAAAATGATTTGAATTCAAACGATTTAACAGATCTCTATTCCTCCTTAAAGATGTCATACTTTTCTGTGTGATGTTTTTCGTAATGACATTTAAATTTGCACTATTTTCAAAAGCCAAACGTCTGTGGCAAATCAGACACACGATACTGACTTTAAATTGTGAACATAAACATTTTTCCAAATGTGCGATCCTCGTGTACTGTCTTACGTTGTAAGATAGCAGATGTTTTCGGTTCTAACATTGTTGGATTTATTATTTATGTTATATTTATTACAAATTTCATTGAATATTACTTACAGATGTAAAGTTTTAATTTGTTATCTAATATACACAACTTAATAATGGTTTATTAAAATTCGAAACGGAAAAATCAGCTGGATTTTATACCACTAACAAGCAAGTTGTGTTACAAGGATAAAGTATTTGGTTATTTGTTTTATTATTTATAACAATATGTGATTAAACACTTTCAGATAAAATTACAATATCTTAACTACATGTACACTGCAGCGAAAAGGATACAGGGGTAATTATCAGCATATGCAAATAAATATTAAATACACTTTGTTGCTGAGAGCACAGACACATCGACCACTTATATTTCTAACCTTCGATTAAACGCAAATTGCATCAGGCCTGCGCAATCCTCTCTTCTCTCGCAGCATATGTTTCAACCGCTGTAGCAAAGGAGCAGTCACGCAACCAGCGCGTTTTAGGCAATTATTTAATCACACACGGTCGATGCGAAAATACGCATAAAATTAATACGTTTTCTAAAAACTTTCATAACCTAATTTTTGATCCTCTCCCGTCGATCTTCATATTTACAAATTGTAATTTTCTGGCTGTTCTTAAAGTTTTTTTCTTTTTAATTTTCAAGCGCCATCAAATTATTAAAATGGGCCACGTGAGCCCAGCGAGGCTCTAGGTTGTAATGTCTGGCGTATTGCGAAGTTGTTCTTATGGTTTTCTTAAGCCTCTCCAGGCAATGTCTGCATTGTAGCTCGAAAGAAGGCAAGAGAATTTCCTCCCAAATCCTTTCTGAACCTACCGTTCACTAATCATTCGTCAAGACGTACATGCAATCTGGGTTACTGAAACATCACTAAATAGACCAAAGATAACAACTGTAACCTCACAATAGAAAGTTTATAAGGTTACTTCCTTTCCAGAAACAAGGCACTTTAATCGTCTTGGTTCTCACAAAGGCCGCTCTTCTTGTTTCTTGAAGGCTGAGGTAGAATTTAATTTAAAAATAATCCTTGTACACCCCTGCCTTCGTGTGTTCGGTGACCTGTTCGAAACGGGTCAGTAAGCTCCAGTAAAAAGAAAAGGATGGCCTCTATCTATCCCAGTGTTTGTTTGGTCCTGTCTGATGCTGTCCTCTGTCCTGTTGAAGGACATCAGGATGTCATCGACCCAGCAATACATGAACTGACAATACATACACGTAGATTGATGCAGGCAGTGGACACATTTGTAAATTCTACTACAGTTCTCTCATATGAATATCATGTGTAAACTGTAGAAAAAAAATGTTTTATTGTGTTTTGATGCAAATAGCACAGTACAATTTGGAGATAGGTCTTGAAAGTGACAGTAGGGGTTGAGAGAGAGTAGTTCGCAAACCGGCAGGTACAGACATTTGGCTCTTTATCACCACACCCAACCAAGCTGTAGTGCCTAACTTTCTCGTGCTCAATATTCAATATCAGCTCTTTTCCCGGAGGGAAAGCCTTCGGATTTTGAAAGTGAACACTCATCTCCTTATATTATGCACTTAAAAACACATTTTGTACGCCTTTTGGCGTGGCGCCTGCGCAGATAAAGAGCTTAATCTTTCGTAACTAACTGCATAAAAGGAAACTCTTTATAATATCTGACTGCCAGTCAAAGTCTTCGCCTATTTTGGAGCCGACCGTTCAGTGACCTACAGAGTTAACAGACGCTGCCACTAGTGCCCTATCCTGAACAATATAATTCATCACACACCATCACAAACCTGTTATTTATTATCCTGTTTAATAATACCTTCCGGTTACTCCTAAGCCTGTTAGGTTTTCTCTTACATTCATATTTTCCGATTAAGCAATTTTAACCCTTCCTAATTTCACGTTGCGTGCTACGTCTCCTACTCATCTCATGTCTTTGATATGATTACAGTAATAGCAACTTATTTGGCAAAACGGAGTTACAATCCTACCCTTGCTACAGACACAGTTGTAGGATATTTTGTGAAGAGTATAATTCATTAGTTTACTCATTATGCAAGTTTCTCTAATCTCCTGTGAATTCGCTCTTCCTAAGTCGAAGTATTTCCCCTAATGTGCTGCTCTTATGTTTCCTAAATCTTCATTCTATCCTTGGAGACAGAGACACAGTACAGAAAAACACTTTAGGCCCATAAAAACAATACCCTTAGGTTTTAAAACGGACACAAGAAACCTTCATAAACATTACTTAAAATTATGTTCACTTTTAAAATTTATTAATATGCATATTTGGCCTTAATTTATAATTCTGAGACTATAAAAGTTTACGATTTATTTCAAGGAATCGTGCAATATATTTTATAAGAAATATATTGCCTTACGAATGAAATTTCCGCTGGTAATATCGTGGCTACTTATATTTAAATCATAATATTGACTGAATACGGTGGAAAGGTTCCTTCCCTTTAAAAATTGGTACACTGATAATGCTTTATATGATTTATGGTACGTTTAATTTGTCTAGCCGTTTCTGTTACTAAACCGACAACATGATGCTGTAGGCACTGATCATTTCAATTTGTAACAGGAAATAACTTTCTATTTGATTTTACACTCCAAATATTCATCTCTTTTCACGCTCCTGATTTTGTCTTATTTCATTCCCTTCGCACATTTTCCTCCTTTCCTCTTTTCTTCACTTCTTATAAGACAATTTCTTGAAAATGATGATAAATGGCAGTACCAAAAATGCAATGTAATTTGCTGTCTAAACTCTAAACTCACTCAATACTTCTGAATCTTCCAACTTCTAAACTTAAATTTGATTGCAAAAAAAGGGCTGAGGTTTCCTTTTTCTCCTCTTTCTTAAGTCTGAGAAAATATAAGGTGGGTCGAAAGAAGGAGACGGAGTAAAGTTAAGATGAGTGTGGACGTCTGTTTGCTAGCATTGCGAGGCTACACTTCTTTTGCTCTCCTAACATTGTAACTGGCAATTTTCTGGGGAAGCACTTAATTTTATCCCAAGTCATCGGCAAAGTTTCATAATTATATCTTCCATTGCTGTTTACGTCAGCATTACGCAGACCTTATAGCGCACGAAAATTTTAATTTAATAATTTAGAATTTCTCTTGTTTGCTTAAATTTCAGCAATTTTTTTGGTTTGTTTTGCAGGCTTAACTACGTAAGAAGGACATTTGCAAATAAAATTGCAGACACTGTTCACTGTTTAACGTACGTTGATCAAAACAATTACGTGCTAGCCTGTTGGCATCGCCATATCTGACTATTTGCTTTCTTTGTATGTAAGGCAGGAGAACTGCTAAAGTTTATTTCACGAGATCTGTTATTGAGGTGTTTCTCTAAAATCTGTCAACGTACTTTACTAAGCTCAGAATTGGACAAAAATTTCTGTTACCTTACAGAATTCCCATCCTTTCTGAATGCATTTATTGCGTAAATCGTTGAATTACATTTTATCAAATTTGATCTTCGCTCTTTGGTATTTAACGCGTCTCCCAATGGTAGTTTCTTACCGACGTTTCGGGGCAACGCATCGGTCTTATTATCAAAGTTCAAACAGTCCACGAAGATCATTGAAGATGGGACCGATAGGTTTTTTCCGAAACGTCGGCAAGAAACTAACATTCTAAGCTGCGTAAAACCCCAAGAGAGGGCAGATCTCATTTATACGGCGGCACAAACCTGAAATCACACAAATTATAAAATTACTTTAGCAAGTGAATCCTTTGACGATTAAAAAATTTCTGCGGAAACCTTAATAACATTCTTATATATGAACTAAATCTAAAAGAGATAAGACGGACAAAAAATAAAGCTTATTAAACAAAGTTATGACATCAAAATATTATTTAAGTGTACGTATTGAGAAGTAAAAATCACTTTTTGTGTAAGAAAAATGAAAGCTTTAAAAAAACCAACACATATTTCGACAAAAACATTCATTTTTAAAATATGGTTTTGGAAATTACTTCCATTTCGAAAAATTCAAGTATATTTGATGCTATAAATCGTTCTCAAATAAAATGACACTTATTTTAAGTGAAGTTTATAATAAATTATCAAAATATTATTTTTATACTCTATAGGAATATTCTTGCGGATGTCTTACTTTCACTTCGCGGCTTTCTGCTGAACATGGTTATAGAATCATTGAGCTAAGTACTTATTTTCAACGAAAGTTACGTAGAAAGATCAGAGACAAATTTTGTGTCCAATACATTTTTTCGATAAGTGTTAGGGATTGAACGTAGTTTAACAAAAAGAAGCAAATCACCACAAACATTTTACCACTTGTACATTTCTTAACTTGTTTAAATTTCTTTAAGCCAGTGGGAAACAAAGTACGTCTACATGCACATAATAAACAATTAAAGTACGTCTACATGCACGTAATAAACAATTAAAGTAAGTCTACATGCACGTAATAAACAATTAAAGTAAGTCTACATGCACGTAATAAACAATTAAAGTACGTCTACATATACGTAATAAACAATTAAAGTACGTATACATGCACGTAATAAACAATTAAAGTACGTCTACATACACGTAATAAACAATTAAAGTACGTCTACATGCACGTAATAAATGTTTCCGTTAAAGAATTTGTTGAATAAAACATGAATTACTTAAAGTAGATTCATCTAATTTAAGTTACATCAATGCATAATATATGGGGAGTTTCAACAATTTAGGAAATGTAGCATCGAATAACATTTCTGGTGTATTACCTCTTCTTTGATTAATTACCATAAACATATATCGAGCATAACGTGTGTCACACCACTCTGCAACTTCTTTCTTTCAAATATATTTTCTTTGGATAAACATGTAAGGCCTAGCGATTGCACGTATTCACGTACAGTGTCCTTTATGATTGTCCTACTTTAAATAACATCGAGATGCATAAAGACATTTAGCAAACAATCCACTTCCTCTTTCATAAAAATCCATTATCGAGTCACCACTTGCGGATTAACAAATAAATATGTAGGTACAGCGAATGTAATATGAACAATTTTAAAAATTTTTGTCACCAACGCACAGTAAACCAAGTGGCATATGGCTTTTTCTACGTAAGCACCACAATTTGTAAGTACCAATATTGAGGTACGTGCACTCGATATTTCACAGTTATTTCCAGCACCAGAAAACAGCAAAAGTTTTACACCAAGCAGGAAATAGCGGATTACACAAGCCAGCAGACCCCTCCATCGCATAAGAAGATTAGCCTAATATCTTAATCCACAGCTGGTCAGCACCTGCTAGTGCATACGTGCTATCCACATCAACCGGTTAAGGGTATGAGTGCGAACAGGAAGACACGTGTAAAGCTATGAAGCAACTACAGCTCCAGATGGCACAGCCCACACCGGCTCTGCTCCTTATAAAAACTGATGTATTTGAATACACAGTGGGCATTTCAGGACATTTCGAAAATTTCGTTATTTCAACAATTTGGCTATTCTGTCATTCTGGACATTCTCACACATCATCACTCTGTGTATCGCCAGTTATACTTAGCTATATACCAGTTACAATATTTTCAATATATAGTAGAGCGTATTCGCCGATCCCAGTGGCCGTGCGGTCTAAGGCGTGGGTCTTCGGCCGCTCGCTGGGATTGTGGGTTCGAATCCCACCGGGGGCATGGATGTTTGTGTTGTGTTTGTTGTATAAGGACGGTAGCATGGAACGTAAAGTGACATGAAGGACGAAAAGGATTTAAACAGTACAAAAATGTATCAAAGGGGAAAAATCCCGGACAGACACAAAAAAAAAACCACCGGGGGCATGGATGTCTGTCTCTTGTGAGTGTTGTGTGTTGTCAGGTAGAGGTCTCTGCGACGATCTGGTCACTCGTCCAGAGGAGTCCTACCGAGTGTGGTGTGTCTACGTGTGATCGTGAAGCCTCGATAACGAGGAGGCCTAGGCACCCGAAAAGGGGCTGTTGAGCCATAAAAAAAGTAGAGCGTATTCCTGTTTCAAAACATATAAAATGAATTTGAAAGTTATTTCTTAAATTTCCTAACAGATTCATCAAACAGACTCCGCTCGGTCTGCAGCACTAGCCCATCACGGTCCTTCGGCATACAACACAATGCTCAAGTACTTCACTGTTTTGTTTCACGACGCTGCCAATTGTTATGGTTGTATAGCGTCGGTGATATTTAAATGAGGGATTACGTGGCAGAGCGGGAATGCTACTGACAGGATACGAACTAAGTACTCGGAGAAAGCCCTGTCTTAGGGTCACTCTATCAATCACAAATTCCACATTTACTGGATTGGGATCGAACTAGGCCTTCCACTCTGAGAAGTCAGCGACGAAATGCCTGAACCATGGCAAGGCTCGCCAAAGCCTGTAGAGAATTCTGCATCATATATACTACTATACAATGTGTATTACATAATACTTGAAAATGTAAGTATAATTTACAGTCTTTAATACACCAATGATATTTGTGCCAATTGTTTTGGTCTAACATGCACAACAAAGCGAAAACATTCAGAATCACAAATAATTTTGTAAAACCTGCAGTAATTTTTGTAAATGCACAAATTATTACGGGTAATAAGTATAAATAGATCAAGTGTTTTAATCCTTGTAAAGGAAAAAGGAAGAACAAGCATAAAAAGAAAGCAACAATAGAGAAAAAATGTATCCCTAACAGAAGATATAAAATGAAAATGGTACCAAAACTTGCATGTTTCCAGTCGTTGTTACGTTCACTGGAGTCAACCCACAGGCCAAGACAGGCAATGTACGTATAACGTAAAACTGAGGCGCGTTCGTGTAACCATTGTTGCCGTGGAAAAGTAATAAGTATTACATATTGTGAGTGTGTGTCTGTAGCCTTAGTTATCCAGCATGCAAAGCGCATGCGCCGTATTATATTGTCATCTGTGGTCTGTCTGGTTCTACCATATTTTTCCATATTATCTCATAAAAGGCACTATTTCGGAAAAAGTTACTGAACATAAAATGTGTGTTTTGATTTTCTCTACAACTTTTGTCTGAAACATTTCTCATTCTAAGATGAATTCAGGGATATACTATCATAAACGTACATAAGTCTTCACATCAAGTACCCATTATTCTTATCAGATTTAATGAAACTTGAATTCTCTCGACAGATTATCGAAAAATAGTCGAATATGAAATTTCATGAAAATCCATCCAGTGGGAGCCGAGTTGTACCATGCGAACGGACAGAGAGAAATAACGAAGCTAATAGTAGTTTTTCACAGTGTTACGAAGGAGCCTAACAAATAGTATAAGAAAGGTTTTCTACATTCCATATAAAGTCTTAAAGGATTATACTCCGTAATTTAGTGAACATAATTACGGCAGTCCTGCTTTGAACTTTATTAAGCTTATTTAAGCATGGGAATAATTAAATACAAATTAATGAAAGTCTTCAAAGCCAAATTTAAACAAAGTTTGTTTAAGGGTTATAGGCAAAGAAGAGTCTTTTGATAGCTTTAAGGAAACTGAGTTGTATTGTGAATTAATATGCCTGAAAAGAAAATCTATTAAATGCTTTGTGGAAGACTTATGGAATTGCACTTGTGACATAATGAAAAGTAAATTCTTTTGTGAATGAACCTGGCAGGAAGTCGGAATTAACCGGCAAATTTTATAAAATGTCCCCATACCTATATTTAAGCAAATGTGTGTTTTTGAGATGAATGGATACCAGTTTGTAGCCTTGTGTGACTTAAAGGATTAACATGACTGAAAATTAAACTGTATTTAAATCTTAGCAAAAGTCTGAAATGTCGAATTTTGCAAACTTCTTTTAACCTTTTAGGTGTTATCCTAGGTCACAGACGGACAGACAGACATAAACTCTACACAAGCCTCTGTTCTTAGTAAATAACATCTAAAAGAGAAAGAAAATAGTAGATTTTACGGAGCTATATTTTATTTAAAAAAAAGTGGTCAGTTACAAAGCAAGATTACAAAGAAAAACAAAGATAGAAAACTAATACAAAGGAAATAATAATACAAGAAAAATAAAGTAATGAAATCGAATTCGATCAAAAATAAAAGTTAGATAAAGAAAGAGAAACCAAGACAAGAGATAGATATACATAAATATAATGAGTGCTTCCAAAGCCATGAGGAGAAGACTTATTAAGCAATGCAAGTGTAACAGTCATCAAAAAATACAATTAATAGAACAAATTTGCTCTCTTAACATAGAGACTCTCCACCAAAGTGACTACTATCTGACGAGCCTCCAGCAGAAGGGTAAATTCTGCATGAGAATTCGACATTAGTAATAGAAACATCCCTGAGAGTCTGAGTAAGAAAATTAAGAGAAGGAGTACCCAGCAGAGAACGGCAGAACTTGAAACCCAAAGCATAACGACGACGAACAAAAACAGCAACAAAAATAACAATAACAAATGCAACCGCATTTTCACATAGACGTCTGCATTTGTAAGCAAATTTTATTTGTATGTACCGTGCATTTTATCATGAGCATAACTTAAAACCAACCAATGCACAAGATTATTAACAGAATATGATGTATTTGTAACCCACACATACGTTTCTGCAATCAAGTTGCCATCCTCAGGGGGCGTTCTTCAAAGAATCACAAGCATCTATGGTACCCAGATATATACTAACTAACTCCATGGAGAAGCTAACAGGTCGTCAGCTAGTCAAGAAATTCTCCGCGTTTTATGGAACCCGAAGGTTCATTATCGCACTCACAAGAGCCCGCCACCTGTCCCTATCCTGAGCCAGATATATACACATTTTGCTTTAGAGTGGAAGCACTCTAATCATTTTAATATTGTGAGCAGCATGAGTGTTTCAAATACTCAATGTGCTACTACCTTTCCCGTCAGGCACGTAATTTTTAACGTTCCTGTATATAAATCGATAATTATTAAGATAACGAACGTCGTGACAGGGCTATGACAAATAACTCACTCTTGTGTGGGACTGAACACTCCTTCCCCACTTCGGCCCTTTTACAGACCCAATCTGCACAGATTAAGTCACGCTACCACTACACTGGCACTGACAGTGATTAAATTTCCTCGGATACAAATTACTTTGTGTGTATTTCACAATACCTACTGCACTTCCTACGGATCCTAATCAAATATCCATCTTGTCACGTCCAGAAATTTTTCCTTTCACAAACACATATCAGTTTACTAGTATGAGAAGTAATAACATACAAGTTTATAGTTCTGCTCACTTGTAAAACTCTCTACGTTATTAAGAACAGGGAAAGCAATAAATCGGTTTGTTGGGGCTGAGATCACGTCCGAAATTTCTTACATCGATCTATGCTTCTGAATTTAATTCGCGAGATATTGAGTAGCTATGTATGCAGCGAAAGTTGTACGGCCATCCTTCAAGATAACTTTGCTTTCAGACACAAATGGTTCTCAGTTAGTGGTAAAATGTGTTCTTGACGAGAACAAAGTAAATGGACCGAGTCACGTAAGCAAATATTAGTTGAGTCACGGAATATTCCTGAAAGAAAAAAACAGAGCTGAAACTTAGCTGCGAATTTCAAAGTACAATGCAAAATAGTACTAGCATTTTTTGCTAATCTAATTTATTCATAAAATGTACATAAGAATTTTGCAGTTATATTTGGACACAAGATATCAGAGGGAGTTATTTTTCCTAGCAGGAACCCAGAAAGCCGATCTCTCCTCCCGACAAGTCGGTCCGAATCATAATGTATATACCCCTTTCATGACTTCACTGAGTAGAAACCACATTGTTGAAAGGTAAAAAAAAGCACTTTTTTATATATGTATAAATATCCCCGAAAAGTGTAATTTTTGTGTCTGTGTTTAGATGCTTTCGCAAAATTGCGAATAGCGACTACTAGTTTCCTCATATCTGTCGGTCCGTCTGCTTATCTGCTTTGAACAACTCGGCTCCCATTGGAAGAATTTTTGTCAAATATATAATTTGAGGATTTCTCGAAACTCCTTTGAAGAAATTCAGGTTTCATTAAAATCTGACAAGAATAATGGTACTTTACATGAAGACCTATGTACATTTATGATAATATCTCACTCATTTCTTCTTAGAATAAGAAATGTTTCAGGCAAAATTTGTAGAGGAAATGAAAACACACATTTTATGTGCAAAAACGTTTCTCCTAAAATCGTGCCGTTTATGAGATAATGTGGAGAAACATAGTAGAACCAGAGAGGCCACAGATGACAATATGACACGATTCAGAAGAGATGCAATTTTAATGCCGGATAACTAAGGCCAGAACACAGACACACTCATAATTTTGAAAACATATTGCTTTTTCACGGCAAAAATGGATACGCGAAAGCGCCCCAAATTTACGTTATACGTACATTGCCTGACTGATTTCTCATACATGTATTAAAATCAATCTCTGTTGTCGTGGTGAATTGTGTGATTCCGAAGGATGTATTTCTAAACACCATAGATTTGAGCATTAGAAATGTTAAAAGGGCAGAAACATATAAATTCGAGCAACGAAAGAAGATAACTTCTTACTCATCGCCAACACATTAAGATAATTCGCGCAATTGCCGTGTTCCTACTTACAGAGATTAAAGACTGCCGATATATGAGGCGATGTAGACTGGTATAAGAGTAGAATTGAATATTTATTAACACAGCTGTGATAAAATCGAAATCTTGAGTTCCTATATCCAATAAAAAAAAAATAATTTAATAAACATAAAATTCTTCAGAGGTTTTCTTATTATACAAATATCTTGGCCCTTTATAGTATTTCTCCATTGTGTAAGAAACTCCGGATTTCTTAAGGCTTCCGTATTGGTAAAAATGATTACAACGTGTAACAAAATAACAGGACTCTGAGAATTCGAATGGCATTACATTCATATTGACTTCGCGAGAATCGACAAATCACTTTCTGCTAGGTAAGCGACCCTTACAATTTGATAGGAAATGGAAGAAATGTAATTTCAAGCAATTATAATCTTTACAGGTTTCATCTCATAAGTATTAGAATACACAGTTCTTCTCAATACACTTCAAGAATCCTGAGGCCGATATTAGGAAAGCAACAGCTCTCTTATTTTCTGTACGAAATGTGTCTAAGATTACATATTTTACATGAATACTTCATAAAGATATAGTTTCGGCGTTAGGAAAGCATACTGTCACTTCAGCTTACGTCTTTATAGCTTGTTACTTAATCAGAAGGAAAAGTTGCTTTTTTTTACCAAATTTCTGCAAAAGTCTGAATAGGCATTTTACCATATTTCAATTCCAAAATCTCGTAATTGGTAGCTTATGTGTAGAAGTTATCAGTTTGTAACTCCTTCTCCTCAGTAAACCGATGTGAATGTCTAGGCACTTAGACATTCACGTGGGATAAAATGGGTTTCTCATCGGCATTTATCCAATAAAGGAAGATTTCAGAGGGTTCGGATTCGCTGTGTGGTAGATGTCCAACAAGTAGACTTACAGACAATGTTATTCACCAACTAAATGCACCTGTTTATAAAACACTAAAATATTCTAAAAATGTTTGATAAAAAGCCCCCGACATGTTTCGGCTCACCAATGAGCCATCCTCAGGGGGTCACAACTGACTGTTCTCAAAACACGTACATATGTTAATCCTCTGTAGAGGTATATGGTCAACGTCTTATCTCACCAATCTTGTCTTATTTTATCATTCTGTCAATCGATATATTTTAAAAACACTTCCTATAGGCTATGCACTATATTATTTTATCAAACATTTTTAGAATATTTTAGTGTTTTATAAACAGGTGAATTTAGTTGGTGAATAACATTGTCCATACTCGAAAAAATGCAAGGTGAAAATAGAATAAAGTAGACTTACATTCTTCTTGGACTATTAACCCTTAAATATGAGACCGACAGGCTGTCCCAAAACGTTGATAACTAACTACGAGAACTGGGTAATATTCCAGAAGAGCGAATGTCTCAAAGACATATAAATTTTCAGAAAGTGATATTTTTTTTCCTGGGAACACACGTTCGAAGGTTTCTAATTGACTAATTAATTAACTAAATAACTAACTCCATGGAGTAAAGACCTTCTTTAGAAGCTAATATTTCTTCAGCTGTTGAAGAAATCCTCATATTTTTTTGAAAAACATAATTTGTTATAGTGTTAAGGCCTCATCACTTCTCCTTATTCTGAGCCTGATGAATGAAGTTCGCGGCATTTTATGCTATGTCTCTAAGGTAAATTTTAATACTATTCTACCATATAGGCTTAGGTCTTCCAAAATATCTCGTTCCTTCAGGTTATCCCAAGAAGATTCTGTGTGCATTTCCCTTGTATATTTTGCTTGCCATACTTTTTTTTTCTATGGCTCGACAACACTATATGGGCCTGGGCTTCATGGGTTTCATGGTCACACACATTTGAGGCACAACACAGTCGGTAGGACTCCTCTGGACGAGGGACCAGCTCGTCGCAGAGACCTCTACCTGACAACACACAACACTCACAAGAGACAGACATCCATGCCCCCGGTGGGATTCGAACCCACGATCCTAGTAAGCGAGAGGCCGAAGACCCTTGCCATACTTTACATTCATTAATTAAAATTAATAGAATAATTAACTTCATACAAGAAAACGAGGTCGAAAGTCCTTAACAGTTTGTCAAAGCTCATCGCTAGTTAGTATGTTGTCACTTGTATCTAACGTACAGCTTCCCAAGCTGTCTGCTTAAGATCCGTCTAAATGTTATTTTTCATTTATTTTAATTTAACGTTATATGGGTTTTGCCTGTTTTTTCAGTTCTTTCTTGGTAATCCCCCACTATATACTAGCCACGTGCGCGTGTTTTGACGGTCTGTCATAGTATGCACGCGCTATCCTGGACCACTCTATGGGGCAGTTCAGCCCGGCAGCTCTCCGGTGCGCCAAACTATAAGAGGTGCTAAGATGTCACTGGAAAAATCGAAAATATGGCGCTAGTAAACTCTCTTTTCCCATATGCAAAATACTTTTCGGACAATTATCCAAAATTTGGGCACGCGTCCTGAAAATACAGCGTGTTTCATAAATCCATCCGGGATTTAGAGGCTTGGCCGTGCAGTAGCCAACCCACATATAAGAGATAAAAGCATGCCAACGGATAGAGGAAATGTAAAAGGTTTTTTGTAACCGATGCGATGGCGTAGTTACCCGTTTCTCTGCTAGGAGGCAGTGGTGTGCAAACATGGCGTTTTCAGGTGAACAGAAAGCTCAACACTTATTCCCTGGCCGGCCAGTTTACCCGACCTTACTCCATGTGACTTTTTCCCGTGGGATTACGTTAAAGATCGTGTTTACGTGCCTCCTTTACCAAGAGACTTACAGGAGCTTCGGCTAAGAATTATGGATGCATTTGCTACCATCGACGTTCATATGTTGGAAAGTGTGTGGCAGGAGCTAGATTATAGGATTGACGTCTGTCGAGTCACCAAATGGAGACATATTGAACATTTGTAAAGTAGGTTCAAAACTTGGATATGTATTCGTTTCACTGACATGCTCTTATCCCCCGTGTGTGATTCGGCTCCTGAGCTACTGACCTCCGAAATCCCGGAGGGATTTATGAAACACGCTGTATTTTCCAGCCCTGTTCTAACCCAAATATTTTAAGGAATATCTGCATGAAGGGGCGCCAAATTTTTAGCCTGCAATTGGCGCCCACATGTCTGGGGCCGGCCCTGGCGCTAGCCTACAGCAACATTCACAGGTAATTTATATATTTGCAGAGCAAAGTAAGCCTTAATTTCGTGGTTGTGCTATGTTGTGTTATATGATGATGCTCAACTGTTTCTTCTACCTCAGCATGTAACTCCCATTCCACACGTGGTAACGATGACAAGTACTGTGTGAGTCACATGTCCAGCACATGATATTCTTCTATATGCATCACGAAAGTGCAAGGTGAAATGTACAGTCAGGTTAAGTGCCTGTGCGTGGCATGCCTTCTGCAAGCGTCACACAACGCGTCTACTGAACGATGAAACATCCTTATGTCGAAGTAATTTACAATGACAATGATGAAGTACAAGAAACCAGACAGAATTCTCATTTCTTCTTCTTGACAGACACTGATGTTTACAACGTGTTTCAAACTGTTAGCACAGACCACAAATTTTTCTTCTCGGTGTTTGTTTATCTATCATTTTACTGCCTCGTTTCCTTCTCCTCCTTCGTCGCAAGGTGACAGTCGAATTATATCTTCCGCGTTCCTCAGAGTCTGCTGCAGAGTGACATCTTGCTTGCATTAGTTGGTTCCCCTACAGAAGTGTCAATTACATACAGTTGGGTCGCCGAAATGCCGTGACTTAACACGGCTTATTAGGTTTAAATAGAGCGAAGGCAGAGCTGACTCATGCAAGTCACCTATACGTAACTGACTTGGTATTAATACCAATTTCATACATAATATACTTTCATCATTCTGCAGGTAAGTTACTTGCTACAGATAACTACAGGCTCTCTTATCTCTCCTCTTGTGTCTAGAGTCCTAATTTTGACACCTATGGACGACATATTTTGAGAAGTTAATATTGACACAGGAGCCGGGAAAGGGCAGTCAGTACAACTACTAGGCTGCGGACTTGAAGCCGATGTATTATCTTTCGATTTCAGCAGTGAAAAGAGGGTTTTCGCTCATTCAAGAGGTCCAGACCGGCTCTGGGGAACACCCAGCCTCTCATTCAAGAAGAACTGAGGGTTCTTGCCTCGGGAGTAAATAAGCCGCATCATAAAGTTAAAAACTGACCACCATATAATTCCGAGGTGAAGATAATGTGGAGCTATAGCTCAATTTCCACATACCTTTTCATGAAGTGATGCTTAAATTAAACACAAACAAGAAACTTACCTTCATTATTAATACATGCTGTCCTTTTGGAGTATATTCTTTATTTGTTTTTTTTAATAGAACATAATCCTTAACTTCAGACACACGTGGGCCGAAATTGTCTTTGCGTGCGACTAAGTCTGTGAATATGGAGGTGTTGCAAAGCAATTGATATAGTAGTACATTAACAGAAAAAAAGGTGCGTTCATTATCATACTCACACAGATTCTGAGTATGGCTATCGATATGACGAAATTCACATTGCACCTTTCAAGTACATGTTGCGCTACATGAGAGCATAATGGCTACATCAAGTTGTGCATAGAAGAAAAACAAATCTATTATCCAAAAGATGATATAACATAGCCTCTTGTCTAGTTTCTGCTTTTCAGCTTCTAGTCACGCGAGTATTAGCAGGCACAATATTCCTTTTTCTGTCACTGCTATAGTAGAACTAACTTAGGTAAGTAGATTTAGGTAAGACGGTTCTCCAATTTTAACGTTGTACATATTCCGTAAAATTGATTAACTATAAATATTTTTTTTCTAATTAATTGCAAATATATGATTATAAATAAGTATATCTTATTTTGTAATACTCCTCCTACATAGTTTGCCCATGAAAGCCATAATCAGGAAAAATTCATTTAAAAAGAATTTTATTTGGTAAATAACTTCTCCTTGAAAATCATCTTTATCGGCCGAAATATGTACAAGAAATATTACAAAATAACAAATAGTTATTTAGGATTAAATATGTTCAACTAGTTAGAAAAAATACTGAATATTTAATTAATTGCATAAAATATGTACAATATGTAAAATCTGTAAATGTCGAACAGGCAAACGTCATATAAAAGTGTAACAAAAACAATGATAAGTTATACAAGACCAATGCATATTTCTTTGTAAAAATCTTCTCCTGAGGATTGCCTTTATTGGTCGAAATATGTAGGAGGAATATTACGAAATCACAATCTGTTATTTGTAATTATATGCGCAATTAGTTGGAACAAATATTATATATTTTTCCAAATATAGGTCATCATTATATTTTCTTTATTTCATAAAATTTTATTTTGGCATGCAGAGGGGGGGGGGGTGGTTTTATAGTGGACAGAGAACTGCGAAGTTTGCCATAAAGTCCTTACTGTTCACCATTTGTATCAAAACTCTTTGAACTTAAGTTACTTTATTTTGGAGATTAAATAAGAAATAATAACATAGTGCACTGACCTAACCCGTATATCACTATTTCATATATTCCATTCATTGAAAAACAGGTATAAATACCTGTTTTAGTCCACTAAATTAATGTGATTATAATCGTTAATATATATTATATATATCTCTCTCAGGGTCCTTTTGACCCAAAGCACCCTGTGAGCCGTCCACGTTCCGCTTGCAAATGGTTCCAAACCATTCCCTAAGCAATAAAGCTGAAAAACTTTTTCACGCTCATTCATTTAGAAAGTGTATATTGTAGTGACTATATATTTTTGCAGTTCCTGACTTTGCGACTGCCATGACGAGTTAAACCAAATTGCTGGGGGGTTTTTCCTCCTGTGACAGACATCCGTTTGGTCGGAAGCCTAAAGCGCTACAACACAGGGGTTTTGTTGGATTAAAAAGCAGCAAAACAATTCCAATAACACAAAACACTGTTGAAAAGGCTTAAAGGAATGAAGAATTTAAAGGTAAACTAATATTAAAATACATAAGCATGAAACGTTTTATGCATAATAGAATTTGCCTTTGAAGTTTCACTGCTGAAATTTTACACAATTTACATTGAAGTAAATTTCATTCTGCGAAAGTGTTTATCTGAAGTTTTGTATAGATAAATGAGGAATAAGATTTTATAAGGTCGCGGCTGTGTGGTTTCGTACTTTAATTTTCTGGGTTATGACAACGTAATTCTGCCAAGAGAACACAAATTCTCTGAAGTATATAAAGCTTTCATTTTTAGGGCCTGCCCTGAAGGTAGAAGAAAAACTTTCTCTGAAGCAGTAGTAAATACCTCCCTGACGAAGGGTTAAGTGAATAATATTTTGAAATACAAAAATATTTCAATCACGCTATTCTACTTTTAGGGGGTACGCGGTGGCGCAATGGTTGAGGAACTGCGCTAAAAACCGGAAGGTCGCGGGTTCGATTCCCGATGGTGTCATTGGAATTTTTCATTGAAATAATCCTTTCGGTCGCACTATGACCCTGGGGTCGACTCAGCCGCTAAAAGAAATGACTACCAGGAGTATTTCCTGGGGGGTAAAGGCGGCCGGTGCGTAGGGCTGACAACCTTACCACCTTCATGTGCCGATTGTCTAGAAATCTGGGAGCCTCAACCTCCTGGAACCCTAAGGGCCTGTCCAGGCCTGTAATGGGATTGCTTTGCTTTCGGCTTTAAGTTGTTCTAATGCGATATAGATATGTAATAATTAGAAGTTCTTTAAATACGATATTTGTCTACTTATATTTTATCAGCCTACACATGTTTACGAAGGTCGCGGTTTCGATTCCTGATGGTGTAATTGGAATTTTTCATTGACATAATCCTTTCGGTCGTACTATGGCCCTGGGGTCGACTCAGCCTCTAACAGAAATGAGTACCAGGAATATTTCCTGGGGGGTTAAGGCGGCCGGTGCGTAGGGATGACAACCTTAGCATCCTTCATGTGCCGATTGTTTAGAAATCTGGGAGCTTCAACCTCCTGGAACCTAAGGCCTGTCCAGGCCTGTAATGGATTGCTTTACCTCTTACACATGCTTATGTGGCTGCTTAATAAATGGGTTTTTTATGTTTTATTAGAAGAATGATATATTGTATCCAATAGCTACACTTCAGGTCTGTATTACCCCTACCACCCCCCTCCCAATCTCTTTCGCAGTTCCTGGTTAGCAGCTACAAAATCACTCTGCACTCTCTTCCTTAAGAACATAATACAAGAACTTCTATAAAGATTTCATATTAGTATCACCTTTATCTTTACAGAATTAATACATTTTATAACCAACTGATACACAATTGAACTACTAATTGAACAATAAGGACGCTACAATAAAAGTAGTTCAATTGTGTATCAGTTGGTTATAAAATTTATTAATTCTGTAAAGATATTTGATGATGTATGAGAATCTGAGGGAAAACTGTAATGACGTATTGAATTTTTGTTCATGTTGGAAAATTTTAAAGATGGTGCTATTATTGTACATATTTCCTTACATATTCCTACTAAAATTCGGTAGTTATAGCGAACCCTGCAGCCAACAGAAGCTAAATGAACAAAGCTTGTTCACCAGAAGGACACTTCCAGATTCTTCACCGTGCGAATACTGTCCTCTGTTCGTGTTACTCTTTATAATTTCGCAAGAAACAAAACAGCATCTTCTGTACACTGTCATATTTTACTTCAATACGTTAATTCAGGTTTCGTTGGTTAATGGATTTTTACTCTTTTGAGAAGTGCGGGAGCTAAATTCATGGCGGGGTTGGGGGTGTTGTTTATAATTTATTGTACAACCGCTCTTTGTGAAATGTGGAATACGGTCGGAGTCGTAAAAGAATAAATCCTGCTGTGACTGCAATATTGCATTCAGGTATTTCGCCATAAGTTGCAACCCACAAACGTTCACAAACACCAACCCTTTTCACATATTCAAGTTACATTCTCTCCATACTCTCAGCATTTCATACGGATAATTCAGCCTGAAGATCTGATAAATATACCTTTAAGACCGAGACAGCGAAAATATGCTGAACAATTGTCAAACCAGATAGTAGTGTCCATATTTTTCGTTTCTTCAGTTATGTTTTTTTTTTTTTTTTTTTTGGTGAGGGGGCCCCGCAGCTGATGCTACGGACGCACCGCAGCCTTAAGGCTTATTGTGCAACCCCTGTGATGAAGATGAGCAGTTTTTTACCAAGTTGTACAAGTAATGGAGCACCAGTGGAATGAAATTGGCAGGGGAAAACCGACAACTCGGAAATAAACCTGTCCCAGTGCCACTTTGTCCACCACAAATCTCACATGGATTTGACCTGGGATCGAACCCGGGCCTCCGTGGTGAGAGGCCGACGACTAACCGCCTGAGCCATGGCACGGCCTTTTCAGTTATGTTAATATGTTCTATACGAGAAGTGACATTAAAGGTACTAGTCATTGATAATGTACATTTTAGATTTCCGAAGTGTTAGGTCTTGCAGAATTTAATAACATATAACCTCGGAGTAAGACACCTCTCTGTGATGAATGAATAGCCAGATAAACAGAGAGACTGTCAGTCACAACAATATTTAATGCAATAGCTTTTGTTTTCCGAAAAGTGGTATGGGTTTCGGCTTTTTCTTAAAGCCATCTTCAGGCAGAGGCTTAAAAATTTAGGAAATATAATCTGTGTATATACGAAAGTATTGCTTGATAAACAGGACTGAAATCTGGATCTTACAATAATTCAAAGAAAATTTCCTTTTATACTGCCCGAGTATAACTTCAAATTTATAATAATTAATTGTGTATTAAAATAATGTAATATAATTATAATGACATAATGGAAAAGCCGAAACATTTTGGAAAGTGAAGGCCATTGTCTGAAAAGTATGTGTGATTTCCTGTCTACATCATTATGTCTTAAATAACACTCATCCTACTAGGTGTTTTTATTTCACCATCACATAAATCCAGTTGCATATGGGGGTAAAGTGAGTGGTGAAACATATTTATAAATTATACAAAATAATGCACACTAAGTTGAGGATGATTATTCATTTATTATTCATTTAACCAATTTTGTGCTTATGATTTCTTGCATCTACAAATTACATTTAATGCAAAGTGTATGAATGTGACAGACCCCGTGTGTTTTAAATGCTCAGCCTTAATAAATGTGACTGTGTTCAATATACCTGCCTCTTTCTCGTGAGTTTCGTAAGAACGTTCAATTTTACTGAATATTTTCTTAATCTCAAAATTTTCTTTAACAAACAAGGGCAGGCCTAGTAAAGAAAAGTGAGTAGATGATGAATAGCTGTGAAGAGTTACACAAACAAGAAAAATTTAATGATAATTCAGCGAGTGAATTTAGTGGTTAAGAGTGAGAGTTTTGTAAAGTCTTTGTCACGAAAAATCCCAGTGAGTAACCTACTATGGTTTTTAAATGGAAGGACGACCACACGCAATTGGTGCTAGATTTCATATAACATATCTTCAGTTATTGCGCAGAGCAATCTAAATATATAGAAACAAAATATGTCGTGAAAATTTATAAGACGAAATTGGGCTGGAGCTGAATTTTTCGGAAATCTCCGTACAGGACACAAAACTGAAAAACAAAGCAATTCGTATTGGTAAGCTTCTGAGCTAGCTAAGGTTGTAAAATCAGAGAAAAGTAGTGTAGGCCTACACGACATTTATGTGCCTAAATTGCTTTGGTTCCAACAAGCACATTCTTTAGTGCATGGGTTTGCATTCCACGAACATCTATGTCAGAAAAGGCCCCTTTTTAAAAATATTTTACCTCTATTAAATGAACAATCAGAACTAACACTGTACTTAAAGGCATGAGTTTAGTTGCCACCATTTCGAAATGAATTACCCTATTCAAATTTGATAGAAAATATGAACGGAGTTTGGTTCATTCCTTGCATACATTTGGAAGATTCATCCTCGATTATGATCCCTGGTGACCAATGTCAACTGTCCTTTAGATAGGCTGCAGCATTGTACTGTGAACTTCGAACAAATGCAGTAAAGAAGCAGAGTGTATCTTGAAACTGATTGCTCTAATATCCAGTAAACTGACAGCGTCGATATCTCGCCAGTTTAAATGTCTCCCTTAACAGTGATTGTTTGCGTATGAATTTAATATTTCTTTAATACAAGGAAAGAGTTCATCGAGCCCAGTTTTACTTTACGTGATTTCTTATGTGATGTGTTTGTTGTGTATGTAATATTAAATAAATATTTAAAATAAGCCTGCTCTAATTTATAAGAGTTTTGCTTAAAATAAAATTTTGCGATACTCAACAACACAAAGAAACATGGATATTTAGCACTTATGAATAAAAAATTGAGGGTTAAAACAAAATGATTCCGCCAAAGTGATAGGTTCTAAGGACGTATCTCATCTTTTTGAAGTTATGTTTCATTTTTAAAAGTGTCCTTATGTATTCTTGTGTTTTAGCGAAGAAATATGTAACTCAGCTTTGATGAATGTTACCAACTGCCGCCAATTCCTCTAAATTACAATTTAAAATAAGGCGTGGTCTTGCCAAGGTTTGCAATACGTTTTTGAGAAATATAACACATGTTTCGGTAAGGTATTTTTCTGTATTTTTAACTGACTGACAGGAAGTTTGGAAGCATAATTGATGTGAATAAACTCAGCTGGCTCAAGATAAATTCATTTGTAAATTACGTCTCATTTTACTTAATACGATGTAAGTTACAAACTCCGCATTAAACTTAGGACTACTGCAAGTTCCTTGATGTCGAGACATAATAACACAAACAATTATTTTGTTCCTTTCTTTATACTAGTTACATATATTGATTGAGGAGAAACCCAAAAAGAGACAGCTTATACTTGATATGATTATAGAGCAAGTATTTTCCTTATTTCAAGAAAAGGATCCTTGGCATTTTCAAAGACTAAATCTGAATAAATCTGTGGTAGCAGAAGATTATTTTGAAACTTTCTTATCGAATTCACTGCTCTTCGAATACGAGATTTTATCGTTGTCATGGAAGGGAAAACAATTCTTTTGTACTTAATCCTGCTGCTGAGCCAGAGGAAAACAAACGAATAAAAACATACTTCCAGCAGAGATACTGAGAACGAGGCATTGATTTGCCCAGGAACGGTTTGCTTTTCTTTTTATTACTTTCCCTTCCTTTCCAGTAAATAGGCCTCTGGTCTAGACTGGATTTCTTCATAAGCCCTACGTACAACAAAGAATAAAATGTAATAGAAACCGAGTAGAAATTCTGAATCATTGGGCTACACAACACTAAATAACTAATTTACTCCATGCAGCACAGTCCTTCTAGAGAAGCTAACAGGTCTTCAGCTAGTCAAGAAATTCCCTGATTTTATGGAACCCGAAGGTTCATTACCGCATTCACAAGACCCCGCCACCTGTCCCTATCCTGAGCCATATCAATCCAGTACATGCCCCCATCCCACTTCTTGAAGATCCGTTTTAATATTATCCTCCCATCTACGCCTGGGTCTTCCAAGTGGTCTCCTTCCTCAGGTCTCCCCACCAAAATCCTGTATGCACCTCTCCCCTCCCCCATACTGCTACATGCCCCGCCCACCTCATTTTTCTTGATTTGATCACCCGAATAATTTTTGGGTTTTTTTTTTAGTCGTCCTCTTCTACCTACTCCGGTTCCCGTTTCAGTGTCGAGGTTATAATTTTCCTTTTGATCACACATTTGAGACACACCACATCGGTAGGACTCCTCTGGACGAGGGATCGGCTCGTCGCAGAGACCTCTACCTGACAACACACAACACTCACAAGAGACAGACATCGATGCCCCCGGTGGGATTCGAACCCACAATCCTAGCAAGCGAGTAGGCCGAAGACCCACGCCTTAGACCGCACGGCCACTGGATCGGCATATAATATTTGGTGATGAGTAAAAATCATTAAGTTCCTCGTTATGTAGTCTTCTTCACTCCACTGTTACCTCGTCCCTCTTAGGCCCAAATATCCTCCTTAGCACCCAATGGGTTGTACAACACTAGAGTTTTAAATATGTCACCAAATTTCCATCATTTTGAAATTAGCAATATCTCATGTTCAGCTGGTCCGAATACGCTGAGAGTTTTGCTACAATTTTCTAAAATCCTTGGAAGAAATGGAACCTTTGGAACAAAATATTCAGTGAAGTAACTAAGGCGTCTAATTTCATCAGTTTACGAGTAATTATAAGGAAACTGAACTCTGACATATATACATCAGATCACATTCATAAAAATAATAATTTATTAAAATTACACGTCGAATTTCGGTGTAGTGATCAGCGAAATACTGGCAGTGCAAGCAGATGTTCAACAGAAAGCTATGTTGTGTTATTTTAAAATATTACTTCTGTCCCTGAATATGTAATAGACCCCTATGGTCCTCACTGGCATTGAAAAAGGCGTCGGATAAATTCTTGGGAATGATGAGAATTTACCGCAGAAAGCATGCGGGGGAAATATTTGCTAAAAGCTGTATAAAATGATGGTTTACGTTCGAACCCGCTCTCCCTATCCTTAGTCCCCTCACGTCCCCCTATTTGGCAATTACTTGTCTCGCGTCCTGAGAAGTGGCTCTTTAGGGGCCGACGAGGAATTGGGAAGGGTGTGAAGCGGGGGGGGGGGGGGGGGGGGGTTCGAGGCTGCTGGAGGGAAGGAGATGCCAAGCAGCGAGATATGTTCGTGCACAGCCATATTCTCTCTGTTCTCCGTAACTTGTAAGCCTCGTGTATAGCATCGGTCCTTTAAAATCGATTTCCAATAAATCGAAATGCATCTCCTTTCCCGAATAATAAAACGAAAACGACGCATTTCCCAGAAGAAAACAGAAGTATTGTGAGAAGAAAGAAAATAAGTGACCAGCGTCCACGATAAGTTGGACTCTGTTCTTTCGTTCCGAAATTTATGCTCGAACAGCTTTCGACTCTATAAAGATTAGGGTCTTTTTTTAGAGAAATCTATTCGTAATCTCTTTAATATGAAGACAACTGTGCCATAAACATGGTCCAAAAGTATTCTTCAATGAAAGTACCATATCATACAAAAAAAGAGAGAAATTTTGTGTTTAATATTTACTTAAGTATTTAGATATTAGATAGAAGACGAGAAGTCGAAAGATTATGAAATGACAGGACCAATTATTCCGGGATTTTTTATGATATTACGTTTCCCTTAGAGGCATTATTCTCTGACACTGTCGCTCATAAATATAGTTTTATGTTAAAATTATTATCTGAATGTCAGTAAAGTGATACATTTCTCTTAGATTCCTATGCTTTTACCTATGCCTGCTTAACAGACACTAAGATAATTGCTGTCTTTTTGTGTACAAGGATATATTTACCTTTTCACATTAAGTGTTTACCTGTCACCACTGAATTGCCTATCCTCAAATTACGATTGCAGTGTAACTGTCAACATATTTAATAACAATTTGCAGATAGTAGGCAAGGGTGCTCCTTAAGTTTGGTGCTTGGGCGAGGGGCTAATAACTACCAAAATAAAGAAATTACTTGTCTTACCAAATGTTAGACAGAACCTCAGGCAAGTGCGGTGTCTTTGGAACACGCTAAGTATGGACCATACATATGAGGTTAGGAAGTTTGAATGCGGGTGTTCTGTATTATTATTACAGTGATAAAAACACGGATGATGGGTTGGGCATGTGGCAAGAAAGAGGAAGGAAGAAATTAGTACAGAATTCTAGTTGAAGATCTGAAGCAAGATCTCTCTGAGAAAAGCTATGATTAGATGGGAGAATAATATTAAAATGAATCTCAAAGAAAGACGATGGGAGTGCGGAACTGGATTAGTCTGGTTCAGGATAGGTACAAGTGGCGGTTAAAGAACTTCCGCTTTTCAACATATGTATGGAATTTATTGCCTTGTTTTGGTCTTATTATTTACACAAGCATGATCTGTGTTCGGAGGAGTTGCTTAGTGTGTTATTTAATCCAAAGATGGCTGTCGTACCATTCACATAGAAGTTGTGGCCTTCGGAGAAGTGGAAGGATTATCGGCTACATTCGCTTTAAAATTTTCTAAGGATTTGTTACAGAGAGAGACTTTTTACTTCAGTGCTACATGTGCGAAGTGTATTTCCACACGAGCCCTGTTAGAAAATTCTCGGACCATTTGGAGTAATTTTTATTTACAGATATTCATAAATCGACATCTTTTTCTCTTCTAGCCATTGCCCCTCGCAACTGCAGAAATAGATCATCTCTAGCTACCAGCCTTTCTATCTGCATGAAGGGGTTTTCACCTATTTTAAGACTTACACTTAATTATAATTAATGCAACGACTATTAAATTATCAATTGAAATCCAGGCCTATAAAATAATTATAGAAGTTATCTATTTAATTTAAAAAAATGTTTTCTGCACTTAAGTAAAACCATGTAAATAAACAATTTGCACATTTTGACTTAAATGTTTTTAAGGAAAACCATGTAAATAAAACATTTGCACATTTTGACTTCAAATTTTTTAAGGAAAACCATGTAAATAAACATTTGCACATTTTGACTTAAAATTTTGTAAGGAAAACCATGTAAATAAAAAAGTTGCACACTTTTGACTTAACATTTTTTAAGGAAAACCATGTAAATAAAAATTTGCACATTTTGACTTAAAATTTTTTAATCTCAACTTTGCCACTTATTTACGTCCCATAAGCGGTACATAGGCCAACTGTAGAGCAACAATGGGTTAGCTGATTGCGAGGGATGACTTTCAAGTTATGTACTAAGACAGGTCCAGCTGCGATAAGCTTTACAGAAATAATCCTGAAGTCATTACATCAATTCATGCTCCATGTTAAAAGTATAGGCCTACTTACTAATTAGGAAACCTGTTTGTGTCAGAGATGATGAATAACCCATGATCCATTTACACCCTCTCACGATGACCTTTACATAAGCCTTAAAAAAGAAACATCCACGAAGAGAAACGCATGAAATATGGGAAACATGAAGGTGTTCGAAGAATTATGCCAATCTGTTCAATCCTTTGGGCTAATATTTTCTAAAAGCAATTCAGATTCATTGGGCGCTAGTCAGAAGGCTGGTCTAAAAGCAAACGCGAGAGAAAACTCGGTGGAATGAAGGGCAGTATTATTGTTACTTGCTGGTTTAACTAATAAATAAAAAAAGCAAAGCTACCCCATTAAAGGCCTTGAAAGGCCCTTAGGGCTCCAGGAGGTCGAGGCTCCCAGATTTCTAGACAATCGGCACATGAAGGTGGTAATGTTGTCAGCCCTACGCACCGGCAGCCTTTACTCCCCAGGAAAGATTCCTGGTACTCATTTCTGTTAGAGGCTGAGTCGACCCCAGTGCCATAGTGCGACCGAAATGATTGTCACTGAAAAATTCCAATGACACCATCGGGAATCGAACCCGCGACGTTCCGGTTTGTAGCGCAGTGCCTCAACCAACTGCGCCACCGCTTTTAACTAATAAATATTTGATAAAAATCAAATACGGTTAACGACTTCAGTAACCATTTCAATAATTGGACTCGTTATTGTCACGAAGGTCTGCACGAGAGAAATATATTTCGCATTTCCCGCCTCATATGATTCTTTTTTCACTTAAAAATTTTCCAAAAACTACCCTACCTCGTAACACTGGGAGGCGTTGGTTATTAATTCCAAGAAATTATCTTGCTAGTTATGGGACAAGTCTTGTTACTTGTGATGAAGGAAACAGGAATGGAAACATTGCAGATAAATGAAGAGAGAAAGACAGATGAAACGAGGACTGTCAGAATAGCAGAAATAAAGACAGAGACAGATACTCATTTCACTCACATTTAAATCCTTTTTCTTTTGGTCATCTTAAACGCCCAAATTCCCGCTGCATATAATGCTTAACTGAAAACGGGGTTTGGCCGCTTTTTTCAGGTGTGGATATTTGAGTTAACTGGATCACAGTGGTCACTGTTTCGAAAAACGTTCTGTTTGTTTAAGAGGTACGCGGTGACGCAGTTGGTTGAAGCTACAAGCTGGAAGGTCGCGGGTTCAATTACCGATGGACTCACTGGGATATTTCATAGACTTAATTCTTCCGGCCGCACTACGGCCCTGGCGTCGACTCAACCTCTATCAGAAATGAGTACCAGGGTATCTCCTGGGTGGTAGAGGCTGCCGGTGTGTAAGGCTGACAACCTTACCACCTTCGTGTGCCGATTGTCTAGAAATTCTGGGAGCCTCAAACCTCCAACCTGTAATGGAATAGCTTTACTTTCTGTTTGCTTAATGCAACATTTCCCCATTTGGATTCTCTTCAAACCGCAATTTACTTCACCATCTGTGTCTCAACAAATCCTGATCTAAGTGTAAATTGCTTAAACCCAGAAGCTGGCACAAGCTATAAAACGCTCGCGGTACTCACTGACGTCATGATTCTCAAGTGTTGCTAATTACAAGTATCCAAGATAAAGTGCAAACAACGATCTGCTGCTTCTTCTTCACAACACACCGCTTGCTTTCCGGTTGAGAAGAAAAACAGAATGAGAAGAGAGACGGAGATAAACTCGGAGTTGTAACCAAAGAAACAGCCAGCAAAGCAATGCTGTTTCATTTATCTAGATTACTGTAAAACAGCTGACGAGACAAATTTAACACCAAATGCACCTATTATCATATTTATGTGAATAGCACAGCAAGCATTCTTTAATAACCTGAGGACTGCCGCTGCTTTGGAGAGACGAAAGGATTAAGTAATGGCAAACTTAGGTAAGTTAGGCTAAGTACATTACTTAGTACATAAACTGAGTAGTTCCAGTTGTTAACTGGGTCCTGATTCTAGCTACATTCAAACCTTCGTCATATCTCTTCCTCTGCATTTTCTAGCGCCAGAAAGCAAGTACTGCCTTAGTTTCATAATATTTTTATTCGGGTATAGGAAGTGAATGAAGAAGTATTACACAGAGTTAAGGAGGAGAGGAATGTCCTACATACAATAAAAAGAAGAAAGGCTAACTGGATTGGTCACGTCTTGCGTAGGAACTGCCTTCTAAAACACGTGATTGAAGAAAAGTTAGAAGGAAGGATAGAAATGACGGGAAGACGAGGAAGAAGGCGTAAACAGCTACTGGATGACCTTAAGGAAAAGATAAGATACTGGAAATTGAAAGAGGGACCACTAGATCGCACCCTGTGGATAACTCGCTTTCGAAGTGGCTACGGACCTGTCGTAAGACAGACTACAGAATGAATGAATATATGAAATGTTAAAACACTAAATACTGCATGTATCGTTATAATTATTAAACAGTAAATGAATGCCCTTTGAATTACTGTTTATAAGTGCAACAAAGTAAGCAGTTATGCACCACACAGAGCGGCGTGCTGCAGTGGAAATACGACAATGCCTTCTCTGTGTGTGTTGTTGAGCTGCAGTCATTGTCTTCTATATAAAAATATTAAGTGTTGTACAACAATGCTTCTATGGCGAATACATGTCGCCGGCAACAATAGAACGTACTTAGGTCTTCATGTAAAATGTCCGATATTTTTGTCAGATTTTAACCAAATTTGGTTTTTCTCGACAGATCTTCATAAAAGCCCCCAATATCAAATTTCACGGAAATTCGTCCACTGAGAGCCACACTGATACATGCGGAAGGACGGACGGACATTAGAACGCTAATAGGCGTTTTTGCGACTATGCGAAAGCGTGTAAAAGTCAAGGACTTTCCATTAAAAGCGAAGGGACATAAAATGATGCAAGAGAAAATTTCCACTTATACATGTCATGAAGGCGTATGTGAGGAGAGGAGGTATAATTCCGCTCATCTTAACATCGGCACTAGATGGAAATGAGCGGACAGCATCACTCTCCGACCACTTTATCCCTCGAAGTACCTGTCGGTACTCACTGAATATGAGACAACGTGGGATCGTAATTCGCTCCGAAGGCTTTGGAGAAGAAAGAAATCTCTTGCAACACGGGGACTCGAACCACGATTTCTCTGTTGTGCAGCCCATTTCCGAGACAATATATCGACTAAGCTATCCCAGATTCTACAGAGGGTGAGGTGTTTTCTGTAAACCAGCAAAATACATTAGAACTTTGAAGGTCATATTTTACATAAGGGTTTTTTCCGTGTGCTATATCTGAGGTTTCTATAGCCGGCAAATATAACATTCGAGTCTTTGGGGATGTAATGCCGTGACATTGGACGAACAGTGTCCACGTTTCGAAAGACCGCAGTGTCTTCACTTCAAGATCAAGCAGCTCACGGAACACTCACCCAGCGACACGGCGTCACTTCCAGACTACTTTAGACATTGTGTCATAAAAACACGTCTAATTTTCAGAATTTACTATTTAATCCCTGAGAAATTCGCTCGTTACCCTATAAATTTAAAAAAAAAAAAACTTTATTTGTTGCAATGACCGTACCAGCATTTCTTTAAATATCCTTGCAAGTTAAAATTTAATTTCCGGAATTCCATGGTGACAAGGAAGGTCGTAGTTAAAGCTTTCAGCTTCTAGAGCAAGGTAAAGAGCTGCACACAGTCCCCCCCTCTTTGACAAAAGTGATAAAATCCTTAAATCTCAAACAAAAATCGTGCCTCACACAGGCCCATAGCTTGTGCTGTAATACTTGTGTAGCATGCTAAATTATGAATATATTAATACCTTCCAAATTTTTATATTATATATTTGTTATGTATAATAGGCTTGTATATTTGATATATATCAAATATTACATAATAATATGTACTATACGTTCAAACTTCACATTTTACGCCCCTAAATATACTACGACTACGGCGAATGTCCGTCTTGCCCCACACTTATTAAGACTCTGGTGACAAGAACGTGTTAACACCTGTGGAAAAAATTGAGCAACTGTCCAGTATAATCTATAATTGATAGACGTCACTAGAAAAGTGAATCAACGCTAGCTTCACTCTGCAGCAGCTAACCTCATCTATATGAAACATCTAAATCCATAAATATGTAAGAAACTTCCTTCCAGATCTGCAGAGTCTGGAAAAATTCCTCGTGTCATAGCTTACTTTACTGTCTCAAAAAAGAAAAAAAAGACTCACTTTAAGAAACTGAATGTTTCATCCAGAGGAAGGTTTCGTGTTGTAACTCTTTCACCACTGTGGCAGTCTGTGAAGAAATACAAACAACCAGAAAGATACCAAAGGCAATAACTGGTTTTGAGACTAAGGTAATGGTTAACACTGTAAATAACATAAAGGATGCACTAAGAATTAAATAAAGTAAGTTACCAGATAAGCGGTAAGGATTGAAAGACAAATCTGACGTAACTTAAGCATTAGAAGCAGTAAAATGCATTTGGTGTTAGTTAATATTAATTTATTTTATGCCTTTCTTGTTATACATCCCGTTGTGTTATCTGTATTACAATATGGTACTATTTACACTATAAACACAGCTCTTTATTTTTAAATAAGTCTTACGTTATCTCTAACAATATACTTCGACTTTTAAAAAGTCATCATCAGGCTAAATTTGTCAAAATATAATATTGTAAATTTCAAAGATTTTATAAATTACATTATATCATGTCAATAATGGATTGCTGGAGATAAGGGTTGTGTTTGACGGTGTAATAGTCCCTTTATGCACTCATCTCTCTTCCTATTTTCGTAAATGTAAACTCGCCAGGTTCCACTTTGCATATTCCTTTCGCAACGTCACTGTAAAATGTCACGCACACGGTGTGTCTGACATTATTAATATATAGTACATACTGCACTTCACAGATTTGTAACTGTGTGGTAACTGATCACTTTTTGGATGCTGTGCATTGCGTTGTGTTTATACATTTCAATGAATTGAAAGTATAGCCAAACCCGGTTAAAACGACGTCGGTTTAAGCGACACATCGTATATAACGTCACATGTTCTGTGGTACCAATTAATTTCTCACTATTAGCCATAACGTTATTCTCCTCGGTTATAACGACACTCGTTTATAACGACACAAAATATTCAGTCGCTTTCATGACGTTATAACAGAGTTCGACTGTTGTTAATACTATCGGCCACGCAAGTTAAATAATTTGTGTGGTCGATAATATTGAGTACTTACATTCATTGAACGGATTATTTCTTGAAACCAATAATGAAACAAAGAAAGCCATCAAACTCAAAGGACGTACGAACAAAATTTCCGCAGACAACTCCTTCGCAAAACGTTTGTTACTTTCGCCATGACTTTCAATAAGTGCTGACGTAACACGTCACACGTAGGCCTATTTGACCAATTGGTCAAAGAGTCTACAGGCCGGATACACGCTAATTTTGCTTAAACATTTAATTTGGTTTTAAGTTGGAATGTTTTAAAAGTTATGGGCCGGGATAGCGTAGTCGGTATAGCGACTCGCTACGGGTTGGACGGTCCGGGAATCGAAACCTGGTGTGGGACGAAATATTCCGCACATGTCCAGACTGTTTCTGGGGCCCACGCAGCCTCCTGTATAATGGGTACTGGATGAGTTGCTAGCGGTAAAGAGGCAGCGGCGTGACATTAACCACACACCCCGTCTAGTGCGGAGGTTAAAAAAACTGTACCTCTATTACTCCTGCGTATCTTCATGGCAGGGTATAAGATGAAATTCACATTTATGCTTTAAAAGTCATTTTATTAAAAGTCCTATCAAGTACAACATTTACTACTGGATATCTTGGCAGGATCTGGTAAAACTTGATTATTGTATATGCATTATAGAAACATTAAAACCTTTTAGTTATATTCACATACAAAGTTGCCACGCAACCCAATTTAATTATGATGGTTAGACCATAATATGCATTGTGAACCATTTGACAGATATTGAACGAAACTTATGTAAACATTTACGTGAATATCAGCATGTGGAAATTTCACTAAAAATTCATAACTTTCCCTGGCCCTTCTCTTAAATGAGCATGGATATACCTAATTTCATTTCCGTACTGTATGTAATCCAGTCGAACATTTATTAACATGTCTAATTCGAGTCTACGATTTGATATAAATATAAACAACTGAAAAAACACGTGTCTTGCCAATGCAGTTTCAAGACATTACTCCTCTCGTTACATAAGCAGGCGAATTGAGTATTCTAATCCCTCATACTGCAGGCAAATACAAAAGTATAGGTCTTTTTATTATCTATCTTACTTCATTGTCTCAGTCTTCATACATATTTTGTCTATGTGTCACTGATCATTAACATGATTTTCTTTTAGTCGTCCTCTTCTACCTACTCCGGTTTCCCGTTTCAGTGTCGAGGTTTGTAATTCCTTTTGATCACACTGAGAGACACATCACAGTCGGTAGGACTCCTCTGGACGAGGGATCGGCTCGTCGCAGAGGCCTCTACCTGACAACAACACACAACACTCACAAGAGACAAACATCCATGCCCCCGGTGGGATTCGAATCCACGATCCCAGTAAGCGAGTGGCCGAAGACCCACGCCTTAGACCGCACTGTCACTGGGATCGGCTCATTAACATGATACCTCTTACAAAATCTACAGAGAATCATAGTATATATATATATATGTACGTGTTATGTCTGAAAATATTATCATACAATTAATGAATTCAAACAACTTATTAATATAATTATTATTATTTACTGAAGGGCCCCGCAGCAGATGCTACGGACACACCGCAGCCTTGAAGGCTTATTGTGCAGCACTGTGATGAAGATAATGAAGTATTTTCTGCTTTTTCCATTGTAATGGATCACCGGTGGAATGAAATTGACAGGGGAAAACCGAAATACTCGGATAAAAGCCTGTCGCAGTGCCACTTTGTCCACCACAAATCCCACATAGACCGACCCGGGATCGAACCCGGGCCTCCGCGGTGGGAGGTCGGCGACTAACCGCCTGAGCCATGGCACGGCCTCAACTTATTACTATCAAGTGTACATATGTTCTGTTTGCTACTTACAGTGTTTCCCATATTCTGTCACGCATTTGACACTTAGGTCGAAACACACGCATTTTGTGATCTAAACTCACGTTTGTAGCACGAAAGAAGACTGCGGTGGCTCAGCACCGGTCATCTTTTTACTATGAACGTCGGTTGTGCCAGTGACTTAGTTACTGGCACTGTGTTCATGAGGATAGATGGATTTATCAAGAGTGCATGATGGGTAGAAGGGGAGGTCTTCGGATTTGCCGACGGGAGAGACCCTTGAAAGGGGCAGAATTTGGGCTTTCAGGAGCTTTCGCAGTGTTGCGCAACGAGCCTATTAGCTTCGTTATGTTCTTCCGTCCGTCTGTACGTCCGCATATATCAACTCGGCTCCCACTGGACGGATTTCTGTGAAATTTGATACGGTAATATTTTTAAAAATCTTTTTATAAAAAATATTGGGCAATTTGTATGGAGACATAAGTGGGGGTTGTTTTTGTCGGCGACACTAAATCACCATAAAACACTATCTTGTAGTGAAATGTTACAAGCATCTTAGGATAACCGAGAAGTTATAAACATTATGAAATATTTTTATCTCCACAATACCAAATATAATACATTGTTAATTCTATGGCAACACATTATACTTATTGATATATGTAGGTCTAAAATATAAAGGAAACATATTGTTGAGTTTCCATGATAAATGAGTTACTGTCACCACGATAAGTCGGTCCCTGTCACAACAGCATGGCGCTTCCTCGGGTTGCGGATGGAGGAACGGCCTCAAGATATGGAGGGTAGCTGCGAATACAGTGAATAAGCAGTCGCGGACAGCCGACAAGGGGTGGCCCTTCAGCTTGGGGGTTGGTCGAGGTGCTAACAACTCCTCACCCTAAAGAAATTAACAAGTTACGAATCATTCAAAAAGCCTCTGACCTGAACGGATTCTTTGGCTCAGGATAGGGACAGGTGGCGGGCTCTTGTGAATGCGGTAATGAACCTCCGGGTTTCACAAAATGCTGGGAATTTATTGACTAGCTGAGAACCTGGTAGCTTCTCACGTAGGGCTCTGCTCCATGGAGCTAGTTAGTTAGTTAGTCAGTTATTGTTGAGTTTCCTTTGCAAAAGTATTTATTTCAACAATTCTGATAAATTAGAGTTAAATGTTAATATTTTGCTAAAATAGCCGAGAAGACACACAAAATACACGGAGTGATGTAATGTTACGTTACACGTGCTTTGCCTTTCTTTTTTAATGTACGGTTAGGGAAGTTCGATACGTCATTTCTCTACACGGGCAATTGTTTTTTTTTAGGTTATGTATGAGTGTGACTTTACCACTTTTATTAAAACAGCGAGACAAATCATATTTTTGCTTGAATGTACTGTGTTCACAAAGCACATCGTCATGTACAAACCTATCAGTTAATCCTGAATGTTATTGTAAATTCAGTAATAAAAATGTTACGTTGAATGTGTAGATCTAATTTCAAATAGGACTGATATTGACTTATACAAACGAGTACTGAAAATAACACAATATAAAAAGCAGTTCTGTTAGCTTTATTAAAAAGTACATGGACTTCGCAAAACCTCAACTATTTCATATCTCAGTACGATTCCAATCTTCAATCTTTATGGAGCACGCTGAGCGTCAGTATTTGTTTTAATGCTGGAATATTTCCAAATTTTGCCTTTGTTATGCGATGCACGAGCTTTATGTTATACGTGACCCACAGACACAATTAATGGGTTGAAACAGTGGAAAGTTTTATTAGCAGACACTTAATATTTGTATGATGCAATGCGCAACACAACAATAATAATTTCATCAAGTAATATAACTTTTGGAGTAGAAATTACGTGTCGTGCTAAATTTTAAAATTTTACAGGAGGTGGATTACACGATGAGGCTCTGTCGAATGACTACCAAGAAATCCCGAACTCTATTTAATTTTTACTCTAGAATCATTCAAGAAAAGAAAGGAAATGTTATTGTAGTGCATCGAAATGAAGAGAGGAAAATTAAGTTGTTTCGGGCGCATGTAAAAATAGAATTTTCTGCTCTATTTTAAAGCTAGTAACTTTGAAAGTACATTATGTTATAATGTAATTTATTTACTTCTGCTTTGCGAGATGTGGTCTAATCTTTATACCGTTGCAATCATAATACTGCACCAAATATAATTCATACCTTCATACTGAAGATGGAAGTAAATGTGTTACAGCTTTTGACTCATATTCGGGAGATGCCTGGTTCGAATCCCGCTGCAACACCAACTACAGTCCGGAATTGTAAAAAAAATTAGGCTACAACCTCTTCATTTCATATCCCTTTATATTCATAATTCATAGTCATATAAACATTCGGTGTTACAACGGTCGAATGTACTGAGAGCGTTGTTAAATAAACACTGGATAAAATGAAATCTGAGACCACGAAAAGAGTAAACAGATTGCATTACATTTCAGAGACTCAGCTAGCGATCTCAAAATGCCTCTCCGTTGAGCCGTATACTTGGCTAATGAATGAAACACTGAAACCTAGCAAAGTAATAGCATGTCCGATATCATGTCTCACTACTCTGGGTTTTCTTATTTTCTCTTAAACAACTTTTCTGTTCCTCTTTTCTTCCTGCTCTCTTTTCATCCGGTTTCTCTTTCTTTAAGGAAGAAATTTTTACTGAGGCGATGTTCGACGTAACTTCATCTTTGTGGACTCCGATGCCGTCTGTTCTGTACCATCTGGTTCCAGTGACTCTGGTCTAAAACTAGTAACGAAATATACATTTTTTATAACATTTGAAGTCCGTAATAAATAGAAACACGAGTAAAATTCTAAGAAGCATTAAAGACTTAATAGCTGGTCCAGCAGCCCCCCTACTCTCGTAGCCTATCACGGCGTCATATTAGCAAATGAATTTTCTCTTCACAGCGTTCAGACCGTCTCTGAGGCCACCCAGCCCCTTATTCAATGGATATCAGGAGTACTTTCCAGGGGTAAAATCAGCAGAAGCCTGAGGCTGACTAATCACCTTCATCTTATTCCGAGTGTAAGAATGAGTGGAACGTAACCTCCGCTCCGCATACGCCTTCATGGAGTTCGAATTGGAACATTTATCTTTCTTCTACGACCATGATATTTATTCTTTTTAGAAAGATTGTCTTCATTTTATCGTGTTAAAAATCGTTTATCAGGAAGTAAAGCTACAATTAACTACTAATAATAACATAACGTTCCCCTGCTTATGTATGTCGTCATGTGTGGAGATGGATAATACAAATAAAGTCAAATTATATACGGAAAATTTTAAATTTTAAAAGTTACAATTTAGGGTGAATTTAATGCAAGATGAATTTGTGTAAGTAAAAATTATGGACAGAAATAGATCAATAAATTAATTAAACATTTTAGCTCTGTAAGTATTGTTAAACTCAGTATATAAAAAGGTACAGCAATCCCATTACAGGCCTTGACAGGCCTTTAGGGTCCAGGAGGTAGAGGCTTCCAGATTTCTAGACAATCGGCACATGAAAGTGGTAATGTTGTCAGCCCTACGCACCGGCCGCCTTTACCTCCCCAGGAAAGATTCCTGGTACTCATTTCTGTTAGAGTCTGCGTCGACCCCAGGGCCATAGTGCGACCGAAAGGATTATGTCAATGAAAAATTCCAGTGACACCATCGGGAATCGAACCCGCGACGTTCCGGCTTGTAGCGCAGTGCCTCAACCAACTGCGCCACCGCGTGCCCCAAACTCAGTATATAGGTTGTAAAATTTTAAGGAAATTAGGGTCGTAATTTCTACTCATAACGTGTTACTAAGCACATTATAAAATGTGTTGGTGTTTATAGAGCTAAATATGCAACTAAATTTGTGCCTGTTTATCTCATAGTGTTTCTATGAGTTTGTGTGTGATAACCACAATACGCTGGCGCTATCTGCTACTCAGAGGTGTTTATATATGAAATGAAATATTACCAACTTCAGTAAGTATGTTCTTTGGGACTTAACTGTGTTTTCAGCAACAATAGGTAACTGTAATTACAGTAATATACGTACTTTCGTATTTGTTGTGTGTGTGTGTTTGTTTACCTTGGCTCCAGTGAAACAAGAGAACACCACGACATAGTAATCAAGCGAGTGCGGGACTTTGCAACGTACAGTATTCGACCTGACACAAGAGAAGGATTTGCTTGTTTCTGTATATTCTACACATATGCATCAGTGACAACTTACATCAGAACATGTTTCCTAGACACACTTCCACGCAGTCCTAACATGTCACTTTGCAGTGCTGATCTCGTGTCATTTCATATCTTCTATCGCGTTGAGTAAATTCAAATTTCAGGTTATTTAGCACAATAGAGCTCACATTTTTATCCACATATTATACAATAATTTACTTTACACATAACACAAAACACAGTACCTTTCCTGTAGAAAACCCAAGTTTTAGTAATGCTTCATATTCTGAGAATGATACGAAACATAATTTTGAGCAAAGTGGAGAGTTCTAAGTTTTGTTAAGAAATGACTTCAGAGGGACAATTATCTTAGTGTTTTGTATGTTTCTATGTGTTATGGACGCCGTACAGTTTGTGTAACGAATGAGAGAGTCTAATGATTTTTGAACGTGAATGTCTTCAGAATATTTTTGCAGGCAAAGTCTTTGATTAATAAAAAGGAAAGACAGTAAGAAGGGCACAGTGAATACTGCACAGACTCTTTTTTCCAATGGCTCGACAGCCCCTTGGGGGCCTAGGCCTCCTCATTTTTAGAGGCTTCACGATCACACACTTCTTAGACACGCCACATTTGGTAGGACTCCTCTGGACGAGTGACCAGCCCGTCGCAGAGACCTCTACCTGACAACACACAACACTCACAACAGACAGACATCCATGACTCCGGCGGGATTAGAAACCACAATCCCAGTAAGCGAACGGCCGCAGACCCTCGCCTTAGGCCGCGCGGCCATTGGGATCGTCCTGCCAAGCTTACTGCATTTATTTGGATGTTATTAAAAGTTCAGGGTCTTTTCTCTTTACTGGAAATAAGGAACTGGTAGCACCGAAAACGATAAAGTTTATAGAGTAAAAGCACAAACTTCCCTGAACTCAACCAGTTTTCTTTGTCTTCTTGAATAGTGGCAATACTGCGCAATTTTAACATATTTTCCTTTGATAGTGTCTACCAAACACCAAGTTCTGGTATTATTCGCTAGCAGTGAACGCGAAACCTGGTATTAATTTCGTGAAATGAGCGGTCAGCACAGAAGTAACCTTGATTTCAGGCTTCCACCGCAATGTTGATGTAATCTGTGGTCTTTTGGGTAATTACACGGCGTCGTGTGGTACTTATTTACCGACGTTTCGGGACAACGTGTCGGTCCCATCTTCATGGGTCAAGATTCCAAGATGGACCATCTTGGAATCTTGATCCATGAAGATGGGACCGACACGTTGTCCCGAAACGTCGGTAAATAATTACCACACGACGCCGTATAATTACCCAAAAGACCACAGATAGCACAGAAGTAATTGCAGGAGCCAAAAAAAAAGTTTATTACCGTTTGAAGACTTCAAAAGAGGACACATGAATATTGATAATCTGTGCTCAGGATGATCGTCGACTTTTAACATTTATTGGGTTCAAATAGCAGATCGAGCAGAGTAACCGGAAACTAGAAATATAATTTAATAAATGGCAAGTTATGAGATATATTCCGTAATTAATTTTTCCTACCTTGTAACTTTTGGCCAACACCGGTGGCCACGCGGTCTAAGGCGTGGGTCTGCGGCCGTTCGCTTGCTGGGATTGCGGGTTCGAATCCCGCCAGTGCATGGATGTCTGTCTCCTGTGAGTGTTTGTGTGTTGTCAGGTAGATGTCTCTGCGACGGGCCGATACCTCGTCCAGAGGAGTCCTGCACAGTGTGTGGTCACTGAGTGTGATCAAGTGCAACAATATTCCTTTAAACATACACTGAGTAGGTAGAAGAGGTCAGAATAAAGAAGAAAGAAAGAAAGAAAGAAAGAAAGAAGTGTAACTTTTTTTAATGAAGCATTTTATTCTTTGGTTGAAAGTACCAGTTGTAGGAGGGATAAAATGCAACAGATGGAGCGAGATTATCAGTTAGACACTATTCAGGAGGTAATTTTATTTGCAATGACAAAGATACAGGGAAATTAGTCCTGCAAAAGGATAATGATTCGGTTTTATTTTCATAATATATATCACCCAAACCAACTTCGCAGCCTTTTGGTAGATGGTATAGTGATGGCTTAATGACGTTTTAGTACATGACAGAATGGCGCAGGAAATTAAAAAATGGTCAAAAGGACATCCATGTTAATGATGATAGCGCCATTCTTATTAGCACATCAAGGACGGATGTGAAAGCAGCACAATTGAAGAAACTGGAAAACTGACAGCTCACAATTCGGGATTAATCCGCTGTAAAGCAGCTGCCCATCTTAATTGTACACAAAAGTGTCCATGAAGTACTGGAATATGGCAAAGTGTTCGCATCCTGGGTCCTAAGATATCTGAAGGAAGAACAAAACAAGACAGGAAATGTAGGCCTACGTATAAATGTAATATTGAGGTGCGTTCGCGTAACCATTGTTGCCGTTGATAAGCAATGAGTATTACATATTCTGAGTGTGTGTCTGTAGCCTTACTTATCCAGCATGCAAAACTCATTATCTCATAAAAGAAACTTTTTTTGGAAAACTTTATTTTATGTAAAATATTTGTTTTGGTCTTCTTTACAAATTTTATCTGACACATTTCCATTCTAAGAAGAATAAAACGAGATATTATTATAAATATACATAGGTCTTCATGTAAAGCACCCATTATTCTTATCAGATTTTAATGAAATTTGCATTTTCTTAACAGATTTTTGAAAACTTTTTCAAACACAAAATTCCATGAAAATCCCTCAAGTGGGAGCCGAGTTGTTGCATACGGATAGAAGGACCGACATGAAGAAGCTAATAGTCGCTTTTCGCAATTTTGCGAACGCGCCTAAAAATTGAGGTTTTGTGATCGATCTTTCGTATCTTCAACGAGTTCCTGAAATCCATAATCCCGAAAGAGACCAAGCAGGTTTTCAGTGGAGACATGCAATGTCTTCGACAGCCAAAGAAAATCAAAGTGTGTCAGATTTCAAGAAATACGAGTATTATAGTATGTATAGTCTGGGATGCAGAAGGAGACATGAACCTTATACTCATGCCTTAGGGCATAAAATTCACCTCGAATGCCTACTGCAAAAGCCTGTGAAGTCCGCTTGAATCTACTCAGAGGAAGAAACCTGGATATCTGTCAAGAACTGTGGCCGTCAGCACGACATTTAAACCCCACACATTACACGTCAGACACAGGTGTTTTGCAGTCGTTTCAGAAAGAACTTTCAGCACATCCTCTCTACAGCCCTTACCTTTCCCCATTGGTCTATCACTTATTTTGGTCGCTGAAGCAACAAATGAGATTTTGAAAGCAAGCACCCAATTTCTCACCCGACGGAACTTTTAAACTCGTGCAAAGATGGGGCAAATGAACCATCAGCCTTGGGAATTTCGTTGAAGAGTAATTATATGTCAGTGAAATAGTAAGACATACTTAGCGCTTAATTAATTCTCATAAGGTAAGCTTGTTTATTGAAGTAAATATGCATTTGTCATAGAAAGGACCGTTCACCAACTGCTACCTAGCTAAACAGAGCTCTTTTTTTCACAAGAAATTAGAAAACTTCTGTACGCTTGATGAAAAAGTATTTAAACTTAGTACCAACACGTAAGAACATAATATGTATATATTAACTGTATAAAGTACAGGGTTATTCATAATCTCCTGGCACATTTCATAAAATCAGTACGCTTGAATGGCTTAAAAGGATGGCTGTATGGCTTCACCCGCAGAGGCTTGCGAAGAATTCGCCGCAGGGTGGGTTGCGGGACACCCAGCTCTCCACTTGCTCTATTAGTGGTCTTACGGGACTGCGTTGACAAGCCTCCCTCGCAAGCTCCAGTCTCTCCTCCTCCTTCCTGGGCGCTTTGCAATGCACAGGAACCCGTCACGCTTCACGCTGGAATTTTTCATACCAATGCTTGATGGCTCCTCTCGGAACTTGATCCGAAAACTTCGCCGCACAGCCACAATCGACTGTGTTCTTGCATATTCAAGCAAGTAGAAAGCCTTCTCTGCTTCCGTCGCCGCCATTTTCACTGAACCTGACATCTGGCGGCCACCAATGAAATTAAAGGCCCGCGGCACATACAAATAAACTTGGCGAGTTTCTCATCCTATATGTGGGTCGCATGTTGAAGACCTTCCCTCTATTCAAGTGTACCGATATTGTGAAATGTTGCAGGCAATTATGGATAACCCTATTACATTATCGTATTTCATCTGTTACTAGCTTTGGTAGTACAGTCAGTTCTGATATTACTCGTGTTTCGTTAATGGGAATTGGCCATCAGTCTAGTGACAAATTCGTGAAAGCGGTGTATATAACGCGAAATTTCCCATATATTTCTTGGCTATTAATGGATTTCAGCGACCAGTGTGAAAAAATAAGTTTGGATGCCGGCCCACGATTGTGTGATATGGAACTATTTTTATTACGCTGCTTTCTATAACGCGAGATCTCACAAGAACACAAATATCGCGTTTTAAAAGAACTGACTCTATAAAGCTATCTGTGTACACGCCATAAATGTGTATGTGGAACTGGCGGTATAGCTCCTCACATACTTAACCTCTGCACTAGATGGAGATGAGTTGTCAGTCTTAAAACCCAGCCGCCATACAATGGGGACAGAGCCTTCCTTCCCCTCGTAATCTATGAATAGGAGGCTTTCTTCGCTTTGCAAATACTCCGGAAATTTCAGAAAAGAGAAAAATATATCGTCTATGTCAGGAATCGAACCAATATTTCTTTATTTAATAGCCTGTAGCCTAGTCACTGCACCGTCTACGCTATTCCGACTGTGTATACTGATATATTGAGGGTTAAAGAAAAGGATTTTGACAAATTCTTTTGTAGGTACTCTTTCCAGATATCGATTAAGCCACGCTTTCACAATACAGATTCCGAGAGGCACTTCATTGAAAAAGTTTCATTAAATGTGATTACTGTGAACTTTAAATTTCGGAAAAGACAGCTTGTTAGAACGAGCATATTACTAACAGTCTAGCTGTATCCTTTCAGCAGTGAAACACTCCTGTTTTCCTCATTATAATTAATCTGTGTTTATTTGCATTTTGGTATCATGAGAGAATAATTCATTCCTCTATACTTTTTCCCCTGAGAAGTCTCACACTTCAGTAGCAACAGAAGCCTGTATTCAACTGCCGTTTATTGCTGCCATAGAAATGAAAAACCGGCATCCCGATAGACAGGAAACAGTTTCCATTTCAATGTATGATATACTGATGACAAGATCTGAGTAAATACAAAACTGACCGGCCAATAATTGCCTGAGCTGTGGATACCGTCGGAAATACGCAATCGGTAAAAAAAAAAAATGAGTTGGTCCCAAATCCGGTCTGGGCGTGGCAATGAAGAAAGACATACCCACTCCGGAAATTGAAACTGCTCAGTTAGTAGGGTAAGGAAATATGTTCCTCCGTATGACACGAAAGTAGAGACAGAATTTTTCTTATACTTTACGTTACGCTGCAGGCATATTAGACCACCTAATTTAGAACCTCAAACATGCTTAAGCTAATGCCCATAACATTTGCTACAACGGACCTTTACATTACCCTGAAGTACACACTCAGCCTTCTGCAATATGAAGCTCATTATAGCCTGTAGAAGGGGCTGGATTTGTCTCATCTCCTGTCTGTATGCAGGTCCTTTCCCACAAGTGCAGGGACCTGCATACACAAACAGTCCTTCTTCTGTCAATTATGTGCACTATACAACTAATCTTAGTTGGCTGATAAGACTTTGTTGCTTTAGTCTGCGGCTGCTGAATACACCGTTCTGCAGGAGGTAGATTTTGAATGAATTTGAATAACTTACCCTTATTACAAGTGTGTTCTAGCGTGAGTAATGCAGCATTGCGATGTTTTGATAATATTTGTTGCTTACCGAAACCTTCAGATAATGTAACGCAGTTAATTTACATGTCTTCTACATTCTGACTTCTCTTTCTTTCATTTATTCTAACCCTTTTTTTATAATTTTCTGTCCGTTTATTTGATCTCCCTTTATGCCGTTTGTGGGGAAAATAAGAAGTCTTGTGTGAAAGTACCTGAACTCCAGGTTGGGTATTGAACCCACATGAAGCCGGTATATCAACATTTCCATTTGCTACATTCGTTGCAACAAAATCCCGTGTGAATAAAACTTGCTGAAAGCTGACCTTTCCTCATCTACAAGATAAAATCTGACATTCTCAGGGAAAGGACACGGCCCCAGCTCATTATTACGACGCTCCAGTAAGGTAATGAGAATTTCAAACAACCATCCACTTTACAGAAAAAACATCAAAAACAGTTGGATAATATAGAATATTTCAAATTTCATGATAGCACGATACGAAATGATGCCAAATATACACAAATTAAATTAAATACAGTATTGTCATGGCAATAGCAGTATGCAACAAAAAGATGACTACTTTCACCAGGAGACTGGATTTAAATTTAAGGAAGAAACTTGTGAAAATTTTGAAATTTTGTGCTGGAGAAGGATGGAGAAGATCAGTTAGACCGATCATGTGAAAAATGAAGACGTATTACATAGTGTTAAGGAGGAGAGGAATATTATTACTATATACTTACTCTGGAATTTAACTCTAGAAACACACAAATTTAGATAGGGTCTGCTAATAACATAAGACACAAAATACTGTGTGGCACATAACAGAAACCGAATAGAAATAATTTTTATTTGTTTATAACATAATAAAATTGTGTGGGCGTGTGTATAACCATACATACGTAAGAAATGCTTCTTGAATGTATAGAGATAGCCTATAAGATTAATTTGTATCTGTAGTTTTAATAAAAATACTCCTAAAAGTGTAACGTCCGTCTTTATAGTCCTATTGCGATATAAAGGGGTTGTGATTAAGATGTAATGGTAAAAGTTATTAATACAGATATGTAAGAGGTTATACAGGGCGTACACAAAAGAATGGTGCAACTGTGACTGGCGACTCATTTTTGGACATGTTGGAAAGCTGGTTGTTACCCCAACTGTATACCAATTATGACGATTACATTCTACAACTGGACGGAGCTCCCCCCCCCCCCCATTTTCACAGGAATGTACGAGTGCTTCTCAATCGTGTTCTTCCACAGCGCTGGATCGGACGTGCTGCTGCAAATGGAGACAAGAACCTTCTCCCTTGGCCACCCCGTTCGCCAGATCTTACACCGTGCGATTTCTTTCTTTGGGGTTCGTTAAAGACAGCGTTTATGTACCACCATTGCCCACGTCCATCCATGAAATTCGTTATCGGATAACGCATGCACTGCAGGCCATTACAGCGGACATGCTACACCGGGTCTGGGATGAGTTTAATTACCGTGTGGATGTGTGTCGTGTGACCCAGGGTGCACACACTGAATAATTGTAATTACCAAATGAGAAACTTGGGCAGTTGCCGCCGCTGACGGTGTATGTTGTGCCCGTGTAAGCTGAGAAATAAATTTTTTATTCACTTTTGATACCGCACCATTCTTTTGTGTATGCCCTGTATAAGAACACAGTGTTCTGCGGGTCTTTTTTGTTATGTGTACTCTCCTGCAGTTTAAAACAGAGATATAGCATCACACACATTAATTTAAATCTAAGCACTTTTTCCTTATTTGGGCTTCCCAGTTCTTTAGTCTAAACAAATTTCAAATCTACATTTATATGATTTACAATAAAGCCCTTATAAATGAAATGAGTGATGGTGACCTAAATTAGGCAAGTGTTTACAGCAACGGGGTCATAAATATCGCAGCTATTGTCCATCACGGCCCAAAGTTTTACCAGTTTATCATGATATGTGCGGTCGCTTTCCTGAAGTTACCATATATGACGTTTTTCTAAAACATAACAGACAAAGTCCGGATTTTTTTGATATGATTAAGTGTGAATATGTTCCTGCAAATTTTGAAGGAGAAATGTCGACACAAAATTATACACTTTGAAAAAATTTATAATGTAAATGGTTCATTTATTTTTAATTTTAATTCTATAATTTGGGCATAAAGAATACAGACTATAATTGATATGGAAATATCTCTTCCTATATGTGTTTAGGAAGAGATCACTTTATAGACCCGGGCATTATTCGAGTGAAATATTAAAATTAATCTTAAGGAAACAAATTATGAACTGGATTGACTTCGGAGATTTGAGCTTTCATAGCGGCGTTTGACAAAGATTCATTTTACCGGAATATTAAAACATACCAAATGTTAAATATTTCCCGACGTATATAAGGGTTATAATATCTTCATTTTAATGGTCAGTCGGTCCAAGAACGTGTTTCGTGGTCTGGTTGACCATAAAGTTGAAAGCACTACGATTTTTCGAAACGTCGGTAACTATCAATTAGCCCCCCCCCCCCCCCGGCTTAATATTCCGTAAAAAATTATTCCGGATTCATTTACCTCAGGATAAGGTTTAATGGCGCAGTTTTATGAGAAAAATCCTCCGGGTTCAATAAAAGGTAGGAAAATGTGTTGGCTAGATGAATAATGATAACTTCACTGTAAACCCCAATGGATAAATTCCACTTATTCCCACATAAATTCACTGTAGTACATAAATGATCACTAAATAAGCCAAATTAATTGAGTGTAGGGATGCAAATTTAATTTAAACTTCACACATTACATAACTCAGTGTGCCAAGCAAATTTAAAATGCAAGCATTAGAACGAAAACTGCTTGCACGTAATAATTTACATTGAACACAAAATATGAGGCTGTCGCAGGGAATCAAACTGACGCCAAATGAAAGGCATTTTGTCGTCATAGCTACTTTGGTAGCTGAAAAAAACTGACGCTAAATGAAAGTTATCTTGTCGTCATAGCTACTTTGGTAGCTGAAAAAAACTGACGCTAAATGAAAGTTATCTTGTCGTCATAGCTACTTTGGTAGCTGAAACAAACTGATGCTAAATGAAAGGCATCTTGTCGTCATAGCTACTTTGGTAGCTGAAAAAAACTGACGCCAAATGAAAGGCATCTTGTCGTCATAGCTACTTTGGTAGCTGACACAAACTGACGCCAAATGAAAGGCATCTTGTCGTAATAGCTACTTTGGTAGCTGAACACAAACTGATGCTAAATGAAAGGCATCTTGTCGTCATAGCTACTTTGGTAGCTGAAATAAACTGACGCTAAATGAAAGGCATCTTGTCGTCATAGCTACTTTGGTAGCTGAAACAAACTGACACTGAATGAAAGGCATCTTGTCGTCATAGCTACTTTGGTAGCTGATACAAACTGACGCTAAATGGAAGGCATCTTGTCGTCATAGTACTTTGGTAGCTGATAAAACTGTCTCGTTTTTCTACAGCCTAAAATAAAGAAACCCCATTATTTCTATCCCCTATTGTAAGAGTTAGGTCTGAATGTGTTTTGACATTAGAGTGTTGAGAATTGGGAGTATGGAACGGCAAAAGAAAGGTGGGAAGGCGCATTATATTCTTTATGAAAAGCCCAACCCAACACTGCTGCAGGTCGCCCAATGCGCAGTGGCTGCCGGACGGTACAAAAATACGCAACCTGTAGATATATTTCCTGTCTTATTTAATAATCTAAAAAAATCAGTCACTTAACTGTAAACTTGTAAGAATTATTACAGTAGGAAACAGTGTTATTTCATGTACTGCGGTAAGTGTCTGATTATTTACGAAGAAACCAAAGTTCCCTGTTGTCAGGTTTATGAGCAGCATCACTGCGTAACTCAACTATACTTTCTTAACACACTGGGAGTCTAGCGACGCAGACTCAGAAACTGCTGGTTCCATCGGCGTGAATATAACCTCATTACCGGAGCGGGAACAGATTCGCAATTAGTGACGTTATGGCACGAGGATATGCCCCGACTGTACGTAACTGGCATCAAGATGCAGCTGTGAACTTGCCTGGTAGCTTCAAATACATTTCCTTCAGCCTCATCGTCTTCATCCTATCAAGCCTAAGGGCACATTATTACAGGTAGCTGCCTCTTCACATCCAAACTCCGACATATGTGCTTTTCGGGCGAATATGCCGAAGTTTCTTGCAATTTGGACAGACTAGCGTGTAGTGTCATAAGTACAGTTTGACTTGAAGGAGAGGGGAATCAGTCTAATTAGCTGGATTCTGCAGAGGTTACAATAGTACTTGTGGTCGCTTGTGGGAGGTTTTGTTACGATATTTGATATAATTAGAAACTGACACGAAATGATAACAACCCTATAAATTTGTAGATATTAAATTAGCGATAAACGAGGAATTCCGTCTTTTGGGCTCAGTGTTTCTCAACCATTTGAGCCGAGACCCAGAGGAAGTCAAGAGCTTTGTCTTTTGACCTCAGGAGTAGAAATAAAGCTGGATGTAAAATAACAGAAATGAATTGTTGAAACGAATGTGAACACTTTAATTATTTAATGAAATGAAAATAAATATATATGCTTTTACATGGTTCTGAATGAACATGATTTTAGTATTGTGACTCCTCTTATGGCTCTTATATACATGGGTTGATAAAAACTGGTTAACTGAAAAGAAGTTAAAAGTAATTTTCAAATAATTCAGTAAGAAATAAAGGACAGCTGCACCAGGAATGCATGGCTACTTGCTGGCATCATCTTCGTAATAAGAGACCGCCACGAGCTAAATTATGGAAGCAACGATTTTGAGAGTTATTGTCTTATTGCATGCATATATCTTTTATTACCGTATTATACCTCTTATGTATTAGCATATTGATATATCTTATTGAATTACTGCTCTATAACTGTTATTTATTAGCGTATTGATACATCTTATTGTATTATTGTGCCATACGTATTACTTATTAGCTATTGATAGAGCTTATCGAATTAGTTGCTGTATCTGTATTGATTAGCGTATTGATAGATTTTATTGTATTATTGTACCATACGTATTACTTATTAGCATACTGATACATCTTTTTGCATTATTGTAACATATGTCTCAATTATTAGCATACTGATACATCTTATCGAATTACTGTGCTGTACCTGTTATTGATTAGCATATTGATAGATATTATTTTATTATTGTACCATACGTCTTAATTATTAGCATACTGATACATCTTACTGAATTACTGTGCTGTACCTGTTATTTATTAGCATACTGATACGTCTTATTGTATTACTGTGCCATACCTGTTACTTATTAGCATACTGATAAGTCTTATTTTATTACTGTGCCATACCTGTTACTTATTAGCATACTGATAAGTCTTATTTTATTACTGTGCCATACCTGTTACTTATTACATACTGATAAGTCTTATTTTATTACTGTGCCATACCTGTTACTTATTAGCATACTGATATGTCTTATTTTATTACGTGCCATACCTGTTACTTATTAGCATACTGATAAGTCTTATTTTATTACTGTACCATACCTGTTACTTATTAGCATACTGATATGACTTATTTTATAACTGTGCCATACATGTTACTTATTAGCATACTGATATGTCTTATTTTATTACTGTGCCATACATGTTACTTATTAGCATACTGATATGTCTTATTTTATTACTGTGCCATACCTGTTACTTATTAGCTTATTGATGTACTTCATCGTATTAGTGCATTGAAACAAGGAAGAGAAGTTTGGTTCCTGTGATTTGGAGTACAGAACTTTTTAATGTGTGTTAAATATAAAGTACTTTGGAGAATAATAAGGAAATAATATTTGATTATTTTTAACCCCAAAGCAGGTTTTATTTAAACACAAAATCTCTTATGTATCCTCTACCATGGAGTTTGGCGCCATTTATTTATATAAAATATTATGTAGACCTAAAATATACAAAGTGGAAATTTGCAGGTCCTATAAAATTAGTATTGGTGATCCACCGACCCTACCAAAATGATCGACTTTCTAATGTACTACCCGCAAAGGAAACAAAATTTCTTTACTAATTCTGCCACCCGAAAATACATAAAAGGGTAACTGTTAGCAACATTTAGGCCTTTATGACTTGGTGATAGAGAAGTACAAAATGATAGATCCTACACAATCTTCATTCTCCAAGGACTATATTTGTAGAAATCAATCCCCTGCCGTTGTAACTGGTGGTTAAAGAAAACAGGAGACAAGGTAAAGTTGTTAAGTGTGATCTTTTGCAGCCATAAAATCGAAAGAGTGGTTTAGGCTTTGTTGTGGACAGAGCGAAGGGTGCATTGAAATATCAGAGTGTGGGGTTGTAAATGCGCAAAAGGTGGGGGAAGAATTACTACTGTTTCGACGCGGATGACTCTTTGTTTTATGGCGTTCTTCTGCAGTAATAAAAAATCCTTATTATCTGTTTTATGACGCTGTCCCTTCACCATATTTGTTCCCTTCGGACATGGATAGCACGAGATTATATATAAAATATATAATATATATATATATATATACTCCAACACACGACTTCTTTTAGATCCAATAAAACCCAATTTAGAGTGTATGGAACTCGAAATTAATGTCCCACAGAGATGCTTGGTTGTTGCGGAGAGTGTCTTTGGACGACAAGGTGGCTAGATACCTTGCTATCTTGTATCGTAAGGTGAGATTCGGGTTTATACGTTTCATTCCGTGAAAAGGCTGTCTGCTCTTTCGCCGCTGGAAAGTACGCACAAATTAGTTTTGGTGTAATCTCAGTGACATATCATGAAGTTGCTCTCTCACCTAGCTTGCACTGTGTGGATACTCTTATACAGGTCTTGTGTGGACAGTGACACCAAGGACCTTTACATTCAGCTACAAAATGAAGTGAAATTTGAAGACTGTGTTCCGTCATAACGTTTAATTATAAATCCAGGTTTTGAACACGCAACAACTGTCAGACCACTCAAAGTTATGATAATATAATAGAAAAATATTCTTTGTAATTTGGACTATAAGTTTTGGATTATGTCTGACTTTTGTAGATAAATGTAATTACCATATTTCACACACACACACGTTGTAAAATGTCAGTTAGCGACTGTTGGCAGCACCGGTGGTAAAGACTATCATAACAATCGCCAGCATGCTAAGCATTAGTCATATAACTTGTGTACTTGTGGGTTCGGTGGTTTTTTATCATGCCTCTCTTTAAAAATGAGATAAGTATTGCTCAGAAGTTATTGGCAGACCTTAAGGGTAGAGTAAATCGCTTCTGGGGCCACCAATTTGGTACCGGGCGCTGTTTTCCAAAGAGTACAAAAACCAGGAAGTGAAGCTGACCACCCACCACCATCTCGTACCTGAGTTAAAAACAAGTGGATTTAAACCTCCTTTCCCAATAAGTCTTCGTCCACACATACATGGAAAGCGTCACATTTGGTGGAGGATAGAGACTGTGTATCGTAACTGAAAGTATGTTAGACATTGGCTATAGATTAAACACATATATACACTGTTGTGTGTTACAAAATCTTTGTTTTTTCTGAAAAAGGTGGTTTCTATAAAAGTGACAGGGAGAAATGGTAAAATCGAGGCTGTGTGAATTGTTATTTTTATTGACTTATTGTTAAATTATAGTATTAGGTGTTATTACGCCGTGCAGAATAAATTTATTCCTACGATTCGAAGGAAGGGGCTGACTCCATCATTAGGTTGAAATTCGTCCAAAGCTTTGGAAACACTTATTATCTTACAAGTTGTACACTCCAGAAGCCTATTACGTAACATCTATTGTAAAAGTATGAAAAACTGTATTCTCGATTTTATCAAAATAGAATGTGTAAATGAAAAAGAAATATGAAAGGCCGTTATATCACCGACGTAGGTGGTTGAAAATTCTATTAAATTTTCATAGAATGCATCTTGTACTGCATATTAGTGACAGGCCAGAAAATGAAGTGTCTGGCTGCGGACTGGATGACCAGGGTTTGGTTCGTGCAAGGACAGACATCCGTCTCCTGGCTGTCACATGCAGACGGCCTACGAGGCCTATTAGAATTATTTTGTATTTTATATTTTAATATTACAGCAACAGAAAACCTCCTTTCCTTTTGTTCTCAACCACTGCTTCTCACTATTTCTTACTTCTAAAGCCACTTGACTTCTGGGATCACGGTTTAGTAACCCGCCGAGGGTATGGATGTTGGCCTCCTGAGTGTCTTGGGTGCTGTGCAGATAGCGGCCTCTGCGATGGGCTGATCTCTCTTTCAGAGGAACCCTGCCGCTATGTGTGTGCCTAATTTTGTGTGATCTAGAAATCTCAAAAGAGGCGGCCTAGGCCCGATTTGGGTTGTTGTTGTATAGAGAGACCAGTTATGTGTAAAATAATTTACACATAATAATCTTGTGCATGCCTTAATAAATTATTCCGCTAAGCGTTATTCCCCCAATAAGCGGCTTACAAGAGACTATTACACTATCATCTACCAATGGGAAGTTCTCCATCACGAAGTTATTAGTACGATATCTCTATTGCGGCTTTCAGAAGAGACTATTACACTACCATCTGCCAATGGGAAGTTCTCCATCACGAAGTTATTAGTACGATATCTCTATTTGCACAAATTACTGGTTACCAACAACAGTCTTGAACATTTAAAGTAAGTGTAATTGTTACATGTATCACTGTAACGGTACGTATAATCGTGAATTCTTGGATATGTAGAAGTAGTTCAAGTTTTTTTCCCAATGGCGCAACAGCCCCGAGTGGGCCAGGGCCTCCTCATTATCGAGGCTTCACGATCACACTCAGACACACCACAATCGGTAGGACTCCTCTGGACGAGTGATCAGCCCGACGCAGATCTCTCTACCTGACAACACACAACACTCACAAGAGACAGACATCCATAACTCGGCAGGATTCGAGCCCGTAATCCCAGCAAGCTAGCGGTCGCAGACCCACGCATTGGATGGCGCGGCCACTGGGATCGGCAGTAATTCAAGTAAGAAAATATAATTTCAAGTTACAAACCGGAAATATTCCAGGCTGAGGAATGTAGTTCCAACACTTTAAAAGTCCCTGGTGAATTGGCCGACTAGTTTGTAGTTCAGGCACGATAATTTATTTGCTGTTTAACAGGTCTAAGATTTAAGTTAACTTCTCTGTGTTAAGATAATGGTACATGGTTCGTTGGAAAATTTAATAGCAGTTTGTCGATATCCGAGATTTTGAATGGAACACCAGGTATTACATAAATATATACTATACACTCATCTGTAGTCTGTCTTACGACAGGTCCGTAGCATCTTCCAAACCAAGTTCTCCACAGGATGTGATCTAGTGCGCCCTCTTTCAATTTCAGTATCTTCTCTTTTCCTTAAGGTCATCCAGTAGCTGCTTACGTCTTCTTCCTCGTCTTCTATTAATTTCTATCCTTCCTTCTAACTTTCCTTCAATCACCATACTTACATACAATAGAGTCAGAGGTCTAAAGAGGTCATTATGTAAAGTATCAGTAAGACAACACCCCATCCATCCACATCTGCTATTCAATGTCCCCCGAAGGGACAGTTTAGCCTAGGAATTGTGAAGGCTAGTCTGCATGTGTATCTATAAAGAGTCAGCATTTTAACGAAGATAAATTAGAGTTGTGGCACCCTACATAGACACGTCTTCTCCTGGGGCCAGGGTACCTACGCTGCCGAAGTTGCTACCACCGATTCAGGTTTAGAGGCGTCAATTTCATCCCGGGCTCGGGTAGGATTTCTGCATGGGAATCAATGGCCTTAATCATTGGGAAGTAGTAATACTGTGGCTCAATACCTCTTGAGCTCGGCCAAGCTACCATAAAGCCACTGTCGGGTTCTTCAGGCAGACAGAACCTGTTAGACTCTAGGCAGTAAAACCACTAACCCTATGCACTTTGCCCACGTCATGTATGTATTTGTTTTGTATGAATATCAGACCAAAGGGATATTACTTCCCAAAACACCATCCTCCTGTTAGTCTCTATAATTGAATAAATATTATGCTCTCTGAGGTAGGAACGTGATTTTTATACACAGTTTTTTTGAATGCCAGTCATAAAAGGCATACGTACAAATGCATTTATTTCATTTTTGAGAAACCCCTTCTACACCATTGCAGAAATAGCATGACTTTATATTGAGGTCAGGGAAAATGCAGTTGTTTATCACTGGTGTCTTGAACGTGTAAGACTTAATCAATAACACTACAAACAATCACAAAATTTACAGATTCTGCACAGCTTGTTTTCTTGACTGGAGATTAAAGCACGTAGTTCAGCTAATTTGTTGACACAGCAGTAATCGAAAATTAACATTTAGCTATCAAATGTTTGCTTTTATCTGGGAAGCATTGTTAGGGCTCCTCACGTACTGCATCTTCTACCTCTTCTTGTTAATTAGATGAATCACGAATTCTGTTGCGGTCTCTCTCCGGTATTATTAGGGGAGGTAAGGCTCCAGCGTTAAAAGTCCACACCACACGCTACGAGTTGTTCATGCAGGTCATGTTCTTCTGGAGCTTTGTCGGGTCCTGAAGGCGATCTGTGCACCAGAAGCACGGCGATCAGGCGATGATGTGATAAGGAAACGCTAAAATATTAACCGACAGTCTGCGTGCTACTTGAGGAGTTAAAACGTCAGTCGGTTACGGAGTCTCTGCTTTTATGCAACCTGAAATTCCTTCACCAATAACAAGATACTACACTCAGTCTGTTGAATGCATTCATAATGCACAAAGAGGGCCGCATAGAGAAATTTTGAAGCCCGGGGCAGTTAAACATCTGAGGCCCTTAACCACCGATAGGCACACAGAATATGTACGTACATAACGGGAGTCCCGGGTTTTGTCTTCTGTCATTTAAGTGACACTTTCGCACATATTTAGAGTAATATATTCGTTTTTTTTTTTTTAGATTCTGCTGACATAAGCCATCCCATAGTAATCCATAATCGACTCGACGTATGTAGTATACACATCGCATAAGGCGATTCTCACATGGAGGCAACTGATTCAGAACTAGCCATAGAAACCGTGATATCGATGTAAATATACATTTTGTATCGGCAGGCATTCTCAATGCCGATCCCAGTTGCCGCGCGGTCTAAGGCGTGGGTCTGCGGCCGCTCGCTTACTGGGATTGTGGGTTCGAATCCCTCCGGGGGAATGGATGTCTGTCTCTTGTGAGTGTTGTGTGTTGTCAGGTAGAGGTCTCTGCGACGGGCTGGTCCCTCGTCCAGAGCAGTCCTACCGACTGTGGTGTGTCTAAAGTGTGATCGTGAAGCCACGACAAATGAGGTGACCTAGGCCCCCAAGGGTCTGTCGAGCCATTGAAAAAAAAGAAGGCATTCTCTTTTTGTGGATGGAGAGAGGGCAACCATAAATGGCGAAGAGCTACTGTGTTTGTTTTTCAGCCAAACAACTCTTACAATAAAATAATCTGTGTTACGAAGCTTTATAATTTACAGAGAATTTATGGAACAAAGTTTTAATAATATGCAGTTGCTTGTTACCTCTGCCACGAAATACAATTATTAACTTGCAGACTTTGTCAACACCTGTTGCACCTACATTCCGCATATTCTTTCACGTGATTCTTGGATACATTACTACATGCAAATTTTCCCTCTTTATTTAAAATTTATTCCCTTCTTCTTTTTTACTGTTGAAACCTCTAAATCATAGGGCTATGGTTTAGATGACTGAGAAAGTGTCTTTCGATTCCCGGCAGAGACAAATGTTTAGACCATCTCCTGGGACCATCCAGCCTCTATTCAATGGGTATCGATAGTTTTTACTCTGGAATAACCTGACCTGAAAGTGACCATTCGCCTTCATCTGTTGCCGGGAATAAAATGCGTGGAGCTATTTTTCCACTCCGCACATGTTTTCATGGTGTGCACAAGGACAACTTGGCCTTTACCGTCTTACGTTTCGTGTAATGCAACGCATGTTTTAAAATATTTTCATATTTTATTTCCGTGCTACTTCTACTGATAATTTTAAATGTGACTACCACTAAAATACTGAGATTATATCTTAATTAAATCTTATATTTAATACATATGTCAGTGTTACACATACAAAGAAAGAAACTGTACTCACACTCACTCCACAGAGCAGAGTCCTTCCTTAGAAACTAACAGGTCCTCAGCTACTCAAGAAATTTCCCATATTTTGTAGAACCCGAAGATTCATTACCGCATTCACAGGCGCCTGCCATTTGTCCCTATCCTGAGCGACATCAATTCACTTCATGCTTCTCCAAACTCACTTCTAGTAGATCCATTTTAATATTATCCTCCTATCTTCGCTTATGTCTTCCAAGTGGTCTCTTTCTATCAGGTCTACAAACCAAAACCCTGTAAGCACCTATCCTGTTCACCATACATGCCACATGCTCCGCCAATCTCATTGTTCTTGATTTGATCACTCGAATAATATTTGGGGAAAAGTACAGTTTATAAAGCTTCTCTTTATGTAGTCTTCTCCACTTCCCTGTTAACTCGTCCCTCTTACGCCCAAACATCTTCTTCAGCACCCTATACTCGAACACCCTCGGCGAAAGAAAGTGTACTAATAAAGAAAATACTCTGCTTTTAAATCAATTGGCTTTGCTCTGCTGAAATTGTAGAAGAAGAGTTTCAGAATGTTTTAACACTATCCACATGGTACTCATTTTTAGTTCACACACACATTTCCGAAGAGACGTCTGGGCGATTCTTCTGCTGCCCTCTTTCCGTCTCGGCGTGAAATGTCTTTCTTTTGTTCACATAATCTACCTGATGGCAGTTTTGTGAAGAGATATGTGGAGGATGTGCGTTGGAAGCAGATCTACACGACGGACACAGGACAATGAGAGCAGTAAGAAGGAATACAAGTCATCTTCAGAGATCCTCAAAGAAGTAAAAACCCCAAAAAAATAATGAAAAAGGAAAGAATAAGAGACAATAACGAGGAAGAAATTGACGTTAGGAATTATAAAGAGTTGGTAGCGTGTATTGTGGGTGGAGAGTACGGCAGCTACAGACAACTCAGACGTGAGAGCTTTGGTTAATGAAAGCATCACGCAGTCAGAGGAAAAGCAAGCTGGGGGGGGGTGGAATTAATTTTAAGAAAGGAACTTAAAAATGGAAAGAGAAAAGCAAATTAATGAAAAAGGAACGTCTTTCCTCCACCCAATTCCACCACATAAAAGACTAAGATAACTTTGGGAACATTAATTAAAAAGTCCCTTCAGATATTTTCAATTTTTTTTAAACCGAAAGATTTTATTCTCCACGCGATGAGATGGTAATTAGTGTAATTTGTAGTTTACAATTAATGATAAAGAAATTGCACAAGTTTTACAGAAGTTCGGCAAAATTACGACTTGTGACCACGATTACAAGCAGTGGCAAAAAACTTGAAACAAAGGAGCAACTATAAAGGCGCGATGTAGTCAGGTAGCGTGTTCTATTTATCAGCACATTCTTAACTAACTTTCATAAAGAAATTGTTTTAAAATTGGAATTATGTTTCGATAAATTTCTCATAATAAACCTAGTGTAACTGAATATGACGGTATAAGTTTTAGAAATAATATTTAGAGTTCGGAATATACCAATTCGAATTTCATTTTGGAGACCAGCTTCTCAGTTTTCAACGTTCTTCTTCATATCCTCCACAAAGCATCTGGAGACTTCCCTAAAATACATTACGGTAACATTTTAAATTAAATATATTTTACGTTATAAATAAGGTTATTGTTTTAAGATATTAAATAAATTTTGCCTTGGTTACTCCATTCCAATTATTTTGGATTGAATTTCTTTAAAAATTTGACTTGTAATATATCATGAACAATCGCTCAGAAACTCTTCCTTTTATACAAGAATTCAGAATAATGTAACAGAAAACAAATGCCAGAAACACAATAATTTATCAGACATTTTTTGTTCCAAATTCTGAGCTGCCTCTCACTTGTTGGCAAACGCAGCGAGCGACCACAAAACTCCTTTTCATGTACTCTTTATATCGCTGGTCGGATATTTAAAAGCCGCAAAATTGCGGGCGGTACAAGTAATAATATCTGCAGAAAATAAATGAAACAATTGTTCATCAGCTGTTACAAATGTGGTAAAAATTCAATTAAGATATTAAGTACAATATTTGAAAAATAATATCAGACTACACGAGACAGGACAGTAGTAAAATATCTGGCTTTTTCTTTAAAATCATTTATTTTATAAAACGCACTTAATCTAGTGAAAGTTCTTTCTACAATTATATACAAAATTACACACGTTAAAAATAAGAGAATGCTATTCGTGTCCATTAAACTGTAACGGTACGAATGTTACGCAGATTATCGCTTGAAGCCTGCTTTCCATCTCCTTCAGCCTTTATTAATATTATCAGAATGTGCGTGCCTTAATTATATTATACATCATTACTGTATTTTGAGAGTGTAAATATTACCTTTTCCCTCAGAATTCTGTTTGGAGACTTTTAGCTCTTCAATTTTGTAAATTATCTTTATTAAAGTTTTAGTACGAAGAGGTTTTCTAATAATTAAATTTTATTAGCATAAGTATTTTGTTTATTTTCAGTACGCTTGGAGCTGAGATATTTCAGTCGATATGTCGACTAGGTTAAGGAATGGACAAAGAAAATTTGGGTTGGATTTCAAGAAGGGCAGAGATATATTTTCCCTGCGCTACACCATTTAGTTCCGCTCTGGTGGCCACCCATCTTCCTATCTAATGGGTACTAGGGGAATTTTTTTCGTGGGTGTAAATCGGCAGAGGCATGAATCTTAAAATTCGCTTCCATTTAGCACCCAAATTAAAAATATGTAGAACTATACCATCAGTCATTTTCCCGTCGTCACGACGTGGTTCTCATTAAGCAGAGCAGCTATGTTACAGTATATTTATTTGCATATCTGAACATTTCCTTATTTGAATATAAAAAATATGCCATTAGTAAATACTCTCAATTTGCATTAATTTTTTTAGTGTTTAATAAGCATTCTCAACATGATAATCACAGAAAGGGAAGTTGAATATAATGGCATATTTAAAGAGAGAGAGAGAGGTTTTTGTTCTTCGGAGAAACATAATTTGGAACGGAGACACTAAAATCAGATACGAAAGCAAACACAATATTTAGAAGATAGGATAAGAAAAAGCAGAAGAAAAAAGAAAAAAGAGGAAGAGTGGTGTAGTTAAAGAATGTCACACTTAATACGGAGGAGTAGAAAGAGACAACTAATTTCTCTCAATATTCCAATGATGTGATGACATGTCCTCAGTATAAAGGTAGCCTGGTGACAGAGTAGAGCCTCAGGAAGTGACGAAAGCAATGTGATGCGAAGTGAAAGTTTGAGTACGCAGCAGAGGAAAGAAGATTAGCACTTGGGCACAAAATAGTGAAAGTATTTTCCTATCCAGTGCTCCCCGATTTCCGAAAGAAAGTTGCTCTTTGGAAGCTTCTGAGACTTCACGCGTTTGTCCTTCTGGTAAGAGCAACATGTAGATAAAGATGTGTATGGGGCAATGAAGGAATGATATAACAGGGGAAACCGAAATACTCAAAAAGAACTGTCCTTTTACCACTTTGTCCGCCACAAACCTCCCGGGACCGGCCTGGGATTGAACTGGGGCTTCCGCGGTGAGAGGATCGCGACTCTGTCTGAGTCATCTGGGCTACAATTTATGTAAATTTTATATAGATCCTGAGCTCCTACCTCACAGAGAACAAAGAGCACATCCAATAAAAGGAAAAGCGGTCAAAGAGGTTTGGAGGAAATAAACGGTGCTTATTGTGAGAGCCAAAAAAGCACCTAAAAACTTTGGGCAAAATTCAGGTTTTCTCAATGTTACAGCAAGTGGTGGGCCGCGATAGCTCAGTCGGTTTGGCGACTCGCTACGGGCTGGGCGGTTCGGGGATCTAGTCCCGGTGGGGGCGAAATTTTCAGCAACCGTCCAGACCGGCCATGGGGCCTACCCAGCCTCCTGTACAATGGGTACCGGGTCATTCCCGGGGGTAAAGTGCCGGGGCGTGGCGTTGACCACCCACTCCCATCTACTAGTGCCGAGGTTAAAGAAAGAGTGGTGCTAAACCTCTACTCCCCCTCTGGGCCTTTGTGGCCTGTTCTAGGGTGACCTTTACCTTTACCTTTACAGCAAGTGATACATAAAGTTACCACTCGGCTTTGAAATGTTAATTTTGAGAACGAGGTTAGGAGAATCGATCTTACAATTCCCTGCAGTTGCATTTGATTAGGCGTCTACACACACGGGCCGGTTTACAACGTTTGGAGGCAGTTCTGATAAAAGAAAGATACATTCTATTAGCCCATAATACAGGACTGTACCTCTCTGCCTATATAGTGGTACTTAATAACTCGCCTGTACCTTTTCCGTTATGCACGTAACAGGAAATGGAATACTCAGCTCTAACGTACGTGCTTGCAGATCGTTCTGTGAATTACACAGCTGTGAAGTCACGTAACTACTTTACTTTTAATTTGCAACAAAATCAGTGAAAACAAGACGCTAAGGGAGACAAGCTCCTTACTCAATTATACTGTGCAATGTGAAGGTAAATTATTTCCTGTGCTCTCCATGAAGGCATATGGAAGTGGAGTTAGAGTTCCCACTTTCTTACCCTAGGCACTAGATGGAGGTGAATGGTCATCTTCACGCTCCGACCACTTGGTACCCGGTACTCACTGAACAGAAGGTTGCGTGGGCCCCAGAGTCTATGAGAAAGCTTCAGAGAAGAGACAAATATTCTGCCCATCCCTGGATGGTCGCCTATTATGTGATCTAGTCTCATTACTGACTATGATATCCAGGGATAGTCGCCTATTATGTGATCTAGTCTCATTACTGACTATGATATCCAGGGATAGTCGCCTATTATGTCATCTAGTCTCATTACTGACTATGATATCCAGGCTCCTAATCTTTTTATGACAATGAGCTGTAACCAGATAATACAAATTACTTCTAATTACCAAAGATTATTTTTCTTAGCGCAGTACAGAAGCCATAAGAAATATATATTTGTTATTTCGAAGTATTATAATAAAAATTTAGCCTCTATTATGAGAGGTCGATATCTCCTTCCAAAGCGAGTTCTCCACGGAGTGCGATCTGTTGCTTCCTTTTTCAAGTTCCAGTATCTTTTCTTTTCGTTAAGATAATCTAGTAGCTGCTTCCGTCTTCTTCTTCGTCTCCCCGTCAGTTCTATCTTGCCTTCGATAACGTGTATGTTTTAGAAGGCAGTTCTTACGCAAGATGTGACCAATTTAGTTAGCCTTCCTTCTTTTTATTGTATGTAGGATATTCCTCTCCTCCATGACTCTATGTAATACTTCGTTTTACACACGATCGGTCCAAATGGTCTTCTCCATCCTTCTCCAGCACCACATTCCAAAACTTCCAAGGTATTTCTTTTCTATTTCCCTAAGTGTCCAAGTTTCAGCACCATAGAAACCTATGCCACAAATGTAGAATTTCATCAGTTTCTTCATCAAATTTAAGTCCATTTTGCTGCAAAAAGAACGTTCTTTTTGTTGAATGTTCCTTGTGTCATAGAAATGTTGAATTTCAATCCACGTGTACAACTTACATAGTTTGTTATTAAGCTAGACAGGTAGTTGAGATATTCCAAAGGGAATGTAAGTTCAGAAATCCAATACATTTTGTGTCTTTAGTGTTTTATTGTGTTACGCTGTGTAAAGCCCTGCCTTTGTCTGATTCTCGATCATGGCGCATGTCTTGTCTGATTTTATGCGACGTAAACTGCTATAACACGGAATGAAAAGAAACAACTCATTTGAGAACTAATTAAATTGAACATAGCAGATGTACGAAATCGGAATGTCAAGCAATTACGTCTTTAAAATTAGTTGTCATGGCTTAATTGAATGCATTAACTGCTCAGAAGGCTTGTCGGCGTATCTTAAAGTAACAGCTAAACTGGCCGAGGTTCGAAACGTGTATTGAGACTGGAAAGGTACCATCCTCTCAGATGGATACTTCAAGTAGCCTATCTCTTACTGCTCCTGCTTTGTACAGAGCTGTTTAACTATTTCATGTTGGACTGCTTTGCCCTTGAAGATGGACTGATATTTGTCCCGCAACTTCGGTAACTAACTACCAATCTACGCTGCGTAACATCCCAGAAGGGTGAAGATTCTGTTTTAAACATTTTCAACACATGTTCGGTGATGTGACTTTTGGAGACAATATTTTTATCCTTCCTTTGGTGATTGGAATGAAAACTAATTAATATAGATTCGTGCTGAATATTGTAAGGTACTTGTGAAGTTGTGTTGAGAGAAGGAACCACATCTGGAGACGTCTAAGAATTCTTTTCATAAAGACTATAAACCGAATGCATCATGGGCAGGCCGTGTATAATGTGTCTGCCCTTCGACATTCCTTATAACCAAAAACTTAGGAACGAAATTGAGTGAACTTTCGTATTTTAAGTCCACAACGATTTTATTGGTTCTTCTATTGTTTGCGTAACTCTATTTATTATTAGGCTGAACTCAATAGATTTTCGACAAAATCTTTCTGTCTTGTAATAGTAGATAATACAAGGTACGTAATTCGTAATGGTATTTATGTCTTGTAGTAGTAGATAATAAAAGACACGTAATTCGTAATGCTATTTATGTCTTGTAGTAGTAGATAATACAAGGCACGTAATTCGTAATGTTATTTATGTCTTGTAGTAGTAGATAATACAAGACAGGTAATTCGTAATGCTATTTATGTCTTGTAGTAGTAGATAATACAAGACACGTAATTCGTAATGCTATTTATGTCTTGTAGTAGTAGATAATACAAGGCACGTAATTCGTAATGCTTTTTATGTCTTGTAGTAGTAGATAATACAAGGTACGTAATTCGTAATGCTATTTATGTCTTGTAGTAGTAGATAATAAAAGGTACATAATTCGTAATGCTATTTATATTTTGTAGTAGTAGATAATACAAGATACGTAATTCGTAATGCTATTTATGTCTTGTAGTAGTAGCTAATACAATGTACGTAATTCGTAATGCTATTTATGACTTGTAGTAGTAGAAATACAAGACACGTAATTCGTAATGCTATTTATGTCTTGTAGCAGTAGATAATACAAGGTACGTAATTCGTAATGCTATTTATGTCTTGAAGTAGTAGATAATACAAAATACATAATTCGTAATGCTATTTATGTCTTGTAGTAGTAGATAATACAAGACACGTAATTCGTAATGCTATTTATGTCTTGTAGCTGTAGATAATACAAGGTACGTAATTCGTAATGCTATTTATGTCTTGAAGTAGTAGATAATACAAAATACATAATTCGTAATGCTATTTATGTCTTGTAGTAGTAGATAATACAAGGTACGTAATTCGTTATGCTATTTATGTCCCCAGCCTTCTAGTCTTACAGTTTTTGCAGGGTTATAATTTAATGCGTGAAAAGATCTGTTTGGCAGTAACAAGTCTTATCACTAGGAAGCGCCACATAATATGTGTAATGTTACATCCGTGCCATGGCTGAGGCTGTTAGGTCCCGGCATCTCACGTAGGAAGCCCTCGTTCGATTCAGGCCAGTCCATGTAGGGTTGTGGTGGAAGAATGGCAATTTGGCCGGCTTTTCTACAAGTACGTCAGTGTTCCGCTTTCAGCTTATCTCTCCGCCAGCCTCCCATTCTTTACTTCATGCGTCTACCTTTGACGTCATAAATCTTCACAAGTGAAAGCGTCGTTAAACAAATCATTTCATCTCTGCTTTAGTTAAGAAACTGAATTGGATCCTAATGTAGGTTGTGACATTAATGTGTTCTGCGATTCTTTATTTTGTTTAAGGTACTACTAAGTTCTCACAACACAAAATATTAATCTAATATAAGTAATTAAAACATATTTTTAGTAGAAATTCATAACAAATTTATATCTTGTACAGAGTAATTTTCACATTTGAAAAGATCTGGCAAGGAATGTGAATTTTATATATTAAAAAATAAGTAAATATCTAGCCTAATATTTTTCAAATTGCAAATAAACGCAGTTGGAAAATACGAATCTTCGCTCGAGTAAGCCTTTTCAAGTTTTTGAAATTATTCAGTGTGTGGACTTCATCTTTCATCAGTGTTTAAAATAAAATTAAAAGTACGGGAGATGGATAAAGTCCACACAGTGGATGATTAGAAAACAATACACAATTATCAGAATGTACAGACATTTTACGCTTTTTCAAAGTCGTTTCCTGCCGTGTGCTTTTAAGATTAAAAAACAAATACTTTCCTTAGCGTTTCATAATATTGCAATGCGCGCCCAAGCAGGGTACTTTTGTGCCATAATCCCTTTTTGGCATGAAGAGATTCTTGTAATTAATAAAGATTTAGGACGCGAACTCAAAGAAATAAAGACAAGGGAGCGTCTCTCTACAGCCATGGGCGACGTTAGTGAATGCAGTAACTCAGAACACGGAGATGAGAGCAGACGTCTTCTTCTGTGGTCGTCGTTTAAAGGTTTTAAGATCTGTTGGAAGGTTTCTAAAGTGTAATTAAAGCGACAGAATATTGGGTTGCGTAGTCAATGGACAATAATACTTTAAAACTTTCTGACAATGACTGATTCATTGTACCACTATTTCATTCGACATTATGTATTTTCTAAGGTGTAGTTAATACTTATGGTGTTTCTAGGTTTGGCTCTACTGCTGCCTTCATGCTCTCATGTTATGTCGCTTGTCTTTACACTTCTCTGTTGTGGAACATTAGAACCTGAAGAAGGGGCTACAGCCAACATTCGAAACGTTGTGTATATTAAATATACCTCAGATAATGGAAAATGTCCCAAGAAATAAAACTGGTGGCGGCTCTTTTGAGTGCGGCTAATGAACCTTCGGTTTCCATAAAACGCGGGGAATTTCTTGACTAGCTGTCGACCTGTTAGTTTCTCAAGAAGGACTCTGCTCCACGGAGTTAGTCAGTTCAGTTAGTAGTTAGTTAGTCCCAAGAAATAGTGATGAAATATACATTTCTTCTCAACCACAAGGTTTTTAAAAACATATCTCGCCGTAAATCATTTTGTCATCAGGATAAATATATTTTCATAAGTAGAATATACTGTAGTTTCAGTTACACGGTATATAAAGTCTACATAAGGGAGAAGCACACTTGTTTGCTCCATCGCTTCTCTACAGGGCGGTGCTTCTTACTCGGGCTGTCGTATTGAAGGCAGAATTTTTCACTGGATTTAATAAAAGGCTGATTACTAGCAACCAATTATATTAAGAATATCCACAAGATTTGCATTTTAAGCATTAAATTGGGGTTTTTGTATTAAAAGAATAGGAGCCTTTGGAGTACAGACATTCGGCAGTATGAGTAGAACCGCCCTTTTTGCAGTTAAAATATATACATTTTTAAAATGGAATACATGACTGGTTAGGCAGGAATCTGCTGCAAATATCCGATGAAATTTATCAGTAATACAGAAATAAAAACACCGTGTATTGTAACTGATTATATTTAGTATATAGATGAAAACTTTTCTTAAAATATGTTTTGGCCAAAATGAGCCATCATAATATACTTCTAAATAATATACAAATATAATAAGGAGAATTACTGCACTACAACGTCTTCTGAATGTAAAGAGATCAGATCTAATTTTACAAGTAAACAGTTAATTGTAAAATATGATGTCACAATATTCAAAAAACGTACAGTGAGTATTTTACTAGATGTATTTGATATTATGTAGGATATTACCTGACTATGGCCTATTTGGTTCGAGACATGTGCCCGTCTTTCACAAAAGCCTAAAGATATCTTGTTCATACTTTATATGTGAAACAAAATTACATACTCACTTACCAGTATGTAATAAAATAGTTTTCTATACATTCTGCTAAATTATTTTACCCTTTAAGAATGAAAAGTTATCCAATTTATTTAAACACCCACCTCGTACCGCGCAGTAAACACTTGCCATCTTGGTTATAAATGCCAATCACAGAATGCTGTATAGAGCAAAATTCAGTTTTATTTTAGATACATGCAAAGCATAGATACACTGAGGGCAGAATTTAAAAATTTAGAATGTTAAAACTGGCGCTAAATACAGTAAACTATAGGCTTTATAAAGTTAATTAAAGAGCATCTAAGGATTTTTTCTGTCAAAGTCCTAGAAGAGCAATAATAAAGGAAGAATAGGTAAACAGCATCTGTAGGAAATTAAATGAAGGAAAGCTGTTCCGCTTGCATTGACACCATAACACAAAAGACATTATAGAAATCTATCACTCAAAAATACCTTTATAAAAAACCATCAAACCTACCGGTATTCCTTTCATAGTATTTTTATTTTCTGCGACTATTGACTAAGAATAAGTCTTTCGATTTATTTAATTGGTTCTTTTTAAGAAAAATGTTAGCTATTGGTAGTTAATGATCCAGCTCAGCTCCTAAATCCTACGTAATATCTAAAGCATTCTGAAAGTTTGTGAAACAAATGTAGAGTCAAAAAGCAGTTTGCTTACAAATACGTATAAAATTGAACAAAACAGACCAATAATATCAAATACGCTGTACAGAAATGTATCCAAGTTTTCAGAAAAGTTTTGTGCTTAATTCTTTCCCCATATTTCAAGCTACCCTTTCTCATCCCGAATTATAAGACTAAATCATTAAAACTATCAAACTCTGTGACGTAAGCTCTATGTGGCCTCCTCTTTCGCCAGATCTAAATCCTTGCCGTTTTTACTTGTGAGAGCCTCGTTAAAGGATAACCTGCATATTAATATTTTGAATGCAGCACATCCAATGGTGTTTTAACGATTAATTAATAATTATAGTACAACGTGCACAATGCTCCTATTTTGGAAAGAGGGGACAACCCACAAAATATCAATTTTATTGGCTACGCAAGAAGGTGGCTCCGTTTTACATATGATAAATCCTTTGGAAGGTAGGATATCCCCCACATATCTTGGTCATTCTTGAAGACGGATTTGTCTTTTTTTCATATCATAGAGGAACCATTAGTTGAATGATTCACTATACATAACTCAATTTAGTTCAAATTTCAGTTAGCCTCTTCTTAAAATCAGGCGCATAATTAATATTTTTAAATATAGGACATCCCTTTGTGTTTCTAAGCATTAATTAATACAAATAAAAAAAGGATACAAGCAATCCCATACAGGCCTTGACAGGCCCTTAGGGCTCCAGGAGGTCGAGGCTCCAGATTTCTAGAAATCGGCACATAGAAGGTGGTAAGGTTGTCAGCCCTACGCACCGGCCGCCTTTACCCCCCACGAAAGATTCCTGGTACTCATTTCTGTTAGAGGCTGAGTCGACCCCAGGGCCATAGTGCGACCGAAAATTAATACAAATACAGTCAACCAAAACCACGCCATATATTTCGGCCCACGACAGTTATTATCAGGTTTTATATAATTATAAATAATGTTATACAAAGGCTGATGATGGTCATATTTGGCCGAAACATGTAGATTATTTTTAATTGGATATTGTTATACAACGAATGTAGTTGTGTCAGACGGTAGTTTTATGAATTAATTATGTAGTAAGACCTTCGTACTGGAAACATCCGAAATAAATGAATTCATGATATAACATTTTTAGCTTCACTAGCAGAGAAAACGACGTGAAATGAACAATGTCCTTGTTAGATGTGACGCCGTTTGCAAACCGAAGGAGACCATTTCCAGCTCATTTGAACTGGTGAGCGAAGATCTAACATTAAATGCAGTCCATCTAACTAAATAATCCGGCACCTTATTTAAACAAAATAAACCATATTAACTGCAACACACGAAAGTAAAAGGCGTGGACTTCGAATCCGGAAAATTGGAATTTCAGCGGGAACTGACTTATAAATTGGGTCATGTAAAAATGAGGCTATCGAATTTAGTGCATATTTCTTTCTATACTGATGGAAATTTATTTATAATTACATTTTGAATTCGAACACAATACAGCCTATTTGTTTTTACACGTGTGCATGCTGTGAAGAAGTAATGGTGCAAATGTACAGAAGCTCCCAGACGGCAGGCAATAAAGTATAAGTCTATACACAGAGACCTAACTTATAAGTTATTGGACGGGAAAATGCCTGCACTTCAATAAGCAATGGGTTTCCCTTTGGATGGCTCCAGTTCTGCAAGCAATACATCTGTCTTCCTGCTTGCCCTGATGGCAGCTGTGTGAAATACGACTCACAGGGGTCTTCAAGAATTTTGATGATTTTATCTTTTTCCCTGCTCTGGTATCTCTATTTCACCTCACACCACACACACACACACTCACACACACAAACCATCCACAATATGTTTCAACTGCATAGCATGGAATTGCCACTTTCATCCCCCAAACTAGTACATGAAATCCTATTTTCTTCACCCTACTGGTACAGCTTCTTGCTGTATTTAGGAATTGGACTACATAACCCTTTAAAGTCAGTCATTCGGCTACTAACCACAAGGCTGTATTGGTTAGCATATTTACCTCCCGGTTTAAGGAAAGAAACAAATCATTTGACCCATAAAATGTAGGGCTATTCATGGGTTTAGAAAGATTCTGAAATAAATATCAGTTTTTACTCTCTACAGCATTTACCGATTTGTTTGCTAAAGGAAGCAAAGTGCGTTGTTCTGTGAGTTGCAAACTAGATCTTTACATAAGGAGTGTTCAAAAAGTTATTAAACCGAGATCATCATTCTTACGTAAGGCAACTTCGTTGCAATGGTATAACAGCACTCATATTTGCGCACTGAACAATTAACAACTTCTTTCGAAAGAATTTTGTAAATTTGGTGGGTAATAAAGAAATTGCAAGTGTATTTTTGGTATCTGACTTTAGGGCTATCATGTATAAGGCAGATTAATTTTAGTCTTCTAAGATATAATTTTTTCGACGTTATGTCTTTAAACATAAACATAAAATAATTTTCACAGTACACATTCCCGTTAATATCCGTTATTGCTACTGTGTAGGAGCACAAAATACTCCCATTCTACTTCCGTACGATGACAAGAGCGATTTCCTTTTCCTGATGATATAAAATAACAAATATATTCAGTGTTTCAAATCGAGAGCTTTATTAGCTCATTAGGCCTACTTATCAGCCTCAGAATTTCCTTTCTGGCGTCTTAATATTTACGCCACATTTATGAACTTTAAAAAATTCTCCTGGTTTCATCTATGTTTCGGCCTTCCCTGTGGTTTTATACATCCTTATTGAATTAACTAATAGAGTAGGATCTCACAAGAGCCTCGATCTCAACTGATACAGCAATTTGATGTGCAACCAGACGTTCGCAAGATCTCTAGAATTACTTAAGCCAGAAGGAAAGCCTGTTTCTACGGTGTAATCCATATCTACTTGCATTAGGCCAGCGTTTTTTAAACTTTATGGTACCGCTTAATCCTTACTAAGTTTCTCTACCACTGCGGACCCTTCCCCCAAAATTATCTAAACTCGCACCCTACATAGACACAAAACGAAGTAATATTTAAATTTAAAATATTTAGAAATAACACGCATTATTCTTCTTCATCCTACACATAAATATAACCCCCATCTTTTCCTAGGTCTTCCCAGCTGACGACAACCTGCAAGTTTCTAGATCAACATTTTCTTCGGCAACCTGTAATCCTTCATTCTCTCGACATTATCTCTCCACCCCATTGGTATTGCTTCCAAAATAATTGTTGTCTCTTATTAGAAACACATTTAAATTATAGAGCATTTATGAAGCAAATATACAAAACACAAAAGAATAATCTGCCTAGCAATAATGACAGTAACAATAACTAAGATTAGAAAAAGATTAAAAGAAAGAAAATTCTGCGTCGCTCTTAATTTACTGGATTATTGCTTACTTTTATGTGCCTAGAGATGTTTTGTATTTTTGGCAAATAAATGGCACACGAAATCTTGTTTTCGGGTTGGGAGAAAAATCACTCTTTCTGCTTCAAGAGCTTGATTTTGAATCCAATATTTATATTTGCAGTATGCGATATACTCTAGATTTCTCTACTATAGCACCACATCTTTATTCTAAAGAATTATATCAATTTCATTCACAAAGAGAGAGTAAAATTATATTGATAACTACTCAAATGACAAATTCCCGGTTGAGAAAACCTATGTTAGATAGCGTGGCCATAAGCATTACACAACATACTCGTATGATCCAAAACAAAGGTTTATACTCCGGAGGTACACGGTTCGAATCTCGGCTCAGATACCAAATTTCCAGAATGAGAATTTTCATTGTTCTCAGAGCCTGTGCAGGAAGCTGAAGTGACAGAGTGCCTTCCGGTGATTAATGCTCTGCTTTCACACTCACACCCAATAACCATTCGCTAGCCGCCATATTTGCTAGTGACACACTTCGGACTGGAAGGCCTGGATTTTATATGCAAGAAAGGCAAGATATTTTTCTACGCTGCCGTTTTATATCAGCTCTGAAGTCTACAGATGGTACAGTCTAAGTCTACTATAGCGGAAAGGGTTGTACGTACCTGCGGTGTTAGTGGCTACAGCATCAAAATGACCACTATTTCCATCTAATGCCCAAAATCCTCCAAAATCTCTGTTAGGCTCCACGTCTTGTTATTAGGCCCAGAATCAAGTTTACACTGTACTAAAATTTCAGTACTACCAACCTCTCACACATGATATCCTATTACTTCAGTATAAGCTGACAGTTCATCAGCTAGTCAAGAAATAGCCTGAAACCACGGTAAGCAATACCCACATTTTCTGCAAACAGGAAGTTGATTACTGTGTTCAAAACAGCCGGCCATTTGTCCGAGTTCCCACCATCCAATCTTACTTCTTTAAGAACGATTTTAATACGACCCTCACATCTACTACCAGTTCTTCCAAGTGGTCTCTTTCCTTATGATTTCTCCGACAAATCCCCGTATACCTTTCCCTTTCCTCAAACATATGCCAATGCCAAGAACGTCTTTATATAACATCAAATCAAGTGCAGCTAATATACCGATATTCCCTGCCCTGCCCTGAATCACGTCAAAGCCTTGTCTTGATTGCTGTAATCCCTGAAATAAAAATATACTTTTTGTGAACCAAATACCTCCGCCTCTGCTCCTCTTCAGTTCACTATAGTTCACTTTATGTCAGAAGGCGTGATGCTGACCGAGTCAATTCTATATATGAAGTCTGCATCTCCTCCATATTAATCTGCATATGCACGTAAGTTGATGCACGGCAGCAGACAGTATACTTATTATGCACGTAATTGATGCAGGCAGCAGACATTAACTTATTATGCACGTAAGTTGTATGCACTGCAGCAGACAATATACTTATATGCACGAAGTTGATGCACGCAGCAGACATAACTTATTATGCACGTAAGTTGATGCACGGCAGCAGACAGTATACTTATATGCACGTAAGTTGATGCACGGCAGCAGACAGTATACTTATTATGCACGTAAGTTGATGCACTGCAGCAACAGTATACTTATTATGCACGTAAGTTGATGCACGGCAGCAGACATTATACTTATTATGCACGTAAGTTGATGCACGCAGCAGACAGTATACTATTATGCGTAAGTTGATGCACGCAGCAGACATAATTATTAATGCACGTAAGTTGATGCACGCAGCAGACAGTATACTTATTATGCACGTAAGTTGATGCACGGCAGCAGACATTATACTTATTATGCACGTAAGTTGATGCACGGCAGCAGACAGTATACTTATTATGCACGTAAGTTGATGCACGGCAGCAGACATTATACTTATTATGCACGTAAGTTGATGCACGGCAGCAGACAGTATACTTATTATGCACGTAAGTTGATGCACGCAGCAGACAGTAACTTATATGCACGTAATTGATGCAGGCAGCAGACATTATACTTATTATGCACGTAAGTTGATGCACTGCAGCAGACAGTATACTTATTATGCACGTAAGTTGATGCAGGCAGCAGACAGTATACTTATTATGCACGTAAGTTGATGCACTGCAGCAGACAGTATACTTATTATGCACGTAAGTTGATGCACGGCAGCAGACAGTATACTTATTATGCACGTAAGTTGATGCAGGCAGCAGACAGTATACTATATGCACGTAAGTTGATGCACGGCAGCAGACAGTATACTTATTATGCACGTAAGTTGATGCAGGCAGCAGACAGTATACTTATATCACGTAAGTTGATGCACGCAGCAGACAGTATACTTATTATGCACGTAAGTTGATGCACGCAACAGACAGTATACTTATTGTTAGTTCTCCTACACTAACTGACTCCATGGAGCACAGTCCTTCCTGAGAAGCTAACAGCTCCTGAGCTAAATGAGAATTTTCCTGCATTCTATTCAACCCGGAAGTTCATTACGGCATTCACAACAGCCCGCCAACTGTCCCTAACCTAAGCCAGTTTACACGCCCGTTCCACTTCTTGAAGATACATGTTAATATTATCCTCCCATCTACGCCTAGGTCTGCTATGTGGCCCCCTTCCCTCAAACCTTCCCACCAAACGCTGTATGCAACTCTCCCCCCCCCCCCCCCCGTCCGTCCTCCATGCCTTGTCCGTCTCATTCTTCTTGGTCTGATCACCCGAATAATATTTCATGAGGAGTGCAGATCTGTTAGCCTATATCTACTTAAGAAAAAGGACGAGTAGAGGTTTTAGCACGGCGTCGCCAACAGACTAAAATTGCCGATCTTTTTATGACGCCTGTATTGTGTATGCTGCAAGATGAAACTGAGTATTGCTATACAAGAAGGCCAGCAGCCTATTAGTGTAAGAGTAAACTAAGTCCTTCGTGTTATGCAACGTGCGCATCAATCTATCTCGTGGCAATTAATGGCTAAACTTTCTCGACGATGAAACTCCCTGTAATACTTTATTTCTTAATCTGACCTCTTCTACCTACTTATTTTAGATGTAGCGGGTTATTGTTGCACTTGATCATACTCAGACACACACACACACACACACTCGGTAAAACTCCTCTGGACGCGGGCTCTGCCCGACACAGAGACCTCACCTGACAAAACACAACACTCACAAGAGACAGACATCCATGCCCCCGGCGGGATTCGAACCCACAATTCCATCAAGCGAACGGCCACAGACCCACGCCTTAGACCGCACGGCCACTGGGATAGGCCCCTGTAATACCTGCACTGCTATTTCTTAGGTAAAATATGAATCATTTAAACGATTACGCATTATTTTTCTTATGTTAATTAACCCACTGAAAACAAAAATTAATCTAAAATATATTTCAAGATTCAGTCCGTACCGCGCAGTAAACACACTCCGTCTCGGTTATAAAAACCATCAGGTAATGCTGTATAGGGAAATAATCATTTGTTTTTAGATGCATCAATGTGTGGGCAGAATGTAGAATTTTTTTGATGTTGAACCTGATGGTGCATATAGCAACCGCTGGAGACTAAAAGGTTAAATAACCGGTAATTTTTATGTTGTGTCGTAGGACATAGGACTAAAACTGTGTAGTGAATGGAAATAAATGGCTAGGCAACATTAGTAATAGTTTATACTGTTATCCTCTATCCGGAACGAAAGACACAGGCAAGCAGATAGATTTAAAAGAGGCTAGCTGGTGCTTCAGCGGAGATTCCGAACTGCTGAACAGAGACGAAATGTTTTATCGCACCGCATACATTATTTTGTGACATCACACACGGATATCCAACGCGCTATAGCTTCAACGCAACCAGTAACTGTGACAGGGACCGTATTTAGGTTTAGTCTGCCCCTGACCATAGGGAAATACGCCCTCGATATCAGAGTACCGCGGCGTGGAACACAGTCTGTTGAAAAGAAACATGGGACAGATTTTTCAAATACGGTTCAACACACAGTTGAAGAATGCCCAAGTAAATTCTTCAAATACGATTCAACACACAGTTGAAGAACGTACAAGTAAATTTTTCTTGTCACAATTTTTTTTTTCGGGGAAGAATAATGGTCTAATAATTCTATCACATTTCGAGTCACACCCCACGTTAATCTTTGAACTGTCACTTTTAAATTGCTGCACAAAGTGCCGATTATTTTAAACCACCCCCTTACTAAACATGGTCTGACACTGACCGAAAATATGTGGCGTGTCATTACATAAAAATAAAGATTTGCTTGGTAACCATTTTCCTGATATTTATGATGGAAAATTACCATTAAAAATCCTTCAAAATTTGATCTTCCTCTTCTGTTCAAAACCTGCAATAATTGCTCTTCTTAATTAAACAAATGAATATAACTCTAAGAAATTATTTTTCATGTGCTTTCGGTTTAGAAAAGAAGAAATTTAAAAAACATTTAAATACAACCTCTTTCATTTGTGTTCTATTGGCTTTGCTCTCTTTTATTTCTATACACAGTTTGAACACTTATCTAGCGAATCATCCCTTCCGGTTCGTGAAATTGTAGTGACTTTATAAACACAAACTTTACTAATGCCACGTATTATTCTGTATATTACACCCATTCTTTTCCAGATGTCACCTAATTTCTTTAAGCAAACTTACACTTGTAATGTTATCCTTTTGCGATGCTCCTCTAGGTTTCGTGTCCGTCATAAAAGCGAAATAATTGAAGAATAAAAATTCAATTATCCTGATATGCTGCACTGTATCGACTGGTAAATTGTGGTCATTATTTTGAAGGAAAGTACTTGTTCTTTCTTCAGGGTCTAGCAATCAAATAAGAGAGAGGATTTTCGCGAAATTTAGTATGAACCTCATGCCATTAATGACTGTTCACACTACTCTAATTTTTAGTCCGACACATCCAAGTGTACCAATATAGTACCTGTAGGAATATCTGAGGTACAGCGCACACCTGTACCACTCATAGATATAAGAAATACTAGGGTATAAGACTATCTAAAGACGGTATTGAAGACTTTTTTACAGCCATACAGGATACCAAAGTATGAAATGTCATTAGATTAACTCATCTTTTGCACAATTGGGGGTAAAACATGTTAGACACGAGAAAAATGCATTCGGCTCTACAGGACGAAAGAATCTTGAATTGTAGGTAGAATAAACAAGAGAGGCAAATTGAGGCGAGTTCGCGTGACCATTATTGCTGTAAAAAGGAATAATTGTTACATATTATGAGTGTGTGTCTGTAGCCTTAGTTATCAAGCATGCAAAGCGCATGCGCCGTGTTATATTGTCATCTGTGGTCTGTCTGGCTGTACCATATTTTTGCACATTATCACATAAACGGCACGATTTTCGGGGGGGGGGGATTTGTTGAATATGGAATGTGTGTTTTGATTTTCTCTACAACGTTGATCTGAGATATTTATAACTTAAGAAGAATTCCGTGAGATGTTACCATAAATGTACATAGGTTTTAATGTAAAGTACTCGTTATTTTCTCAGATTCTCAACAGTTTTTCGAAAAATCATAAAATGTCAAACTTCATGAAAATTAGTGCAGTGGTAGCGACGTTTTATGCGGACGGACGGACGGACGGACGGACGAACGGACAGACAGACATATAGACATGACGAAGCTAACAGTTGCGTTTCGCAATTTGTGAACGCACTTAAAAGTTTGTGCGTTGTATTGCAGTTCATATGATTCATTCTTATTCTATGCTGGTTACTGATATTATGTGTGCTTACACGTAGGCCTAGTAACAAGTGCTAAAAACAATAACTATTAAAAAAGGCAATATCATGAAGACATGATCAAATTTATCATTTTTACCACGAGAAGCGATCCTTTACTTTCAAAGAAATATAAATAACGAAATTACTACTACAGTAGTGTAAATGTACTGACACAGAATTATGTACAGGATCTGCATTGCGTAGTGTGGAAACTTTAATTTTTGGTGTTGTTCGTTGGTGAAAAAACACTTTTACTGAATATTATAGAGGTTTCAAATTTCTAAAGAATGTAATAATTTTAACTTTTAACACGGGTTTTACACAAGAATAATAAATAACACGCCAGGTTAATTCACAAACTACGATATCACAGTCACTATTTACATACACCAACTGGATGCAACTTTATTTAAAAAACTGTATAGTTTCTTAAAACATATTTAAAAACTTTTTAAAACCCGACATATGTTTTTATTACGAATAACAAATAGTGTCTGTGCATACCAAGCAGTGGAAAAGTGAAAAACCTTGCCTAAAAGTGAACCAATGAAAACGACGTTTTAATATATGCAGTTTTAACGACAATAAACCCCTGATGATGGCTCTATAGGAGCCGAAACATATGTCGGGTTTTAAAAAGTTTTTAAATATGTTTTAAAAAACTATACAGTTTTTTAAATAAAGTTGCATCCAGTTGGTGTATGTAAATAGTGACTGTGAAAAGATGCACGGTGATTACAGAATATATATTATATATATATATATATATGATATCATACTTATTGATGGTAGAACAATACCGAAACTCACAGCATTACTTACACTGCATAGTATATGTATTTATAGGAAAACGTAAAATGTCGAAACCTATAGTAAAAATTGAAGTTAGACGGTAAAGTTCTCAATGTGCGTAATTAAACACCACTCACTTAAACGTTTAGAAGGGTAGAAATACGTGTAGCTTCAAGCACCCTTAACTTTGACCACAACATGGAAGTGAGTGGCTAGCTTCATACAGGCATCTCTTCACCTTTAACGAAGTGCTCCATGTGCCATTGATCAGGAGGCACCACGCTGCTGATAAGGTAAACATATAGTGCCCCTGAGCCTCCTTAAACAACATAACACACAATAATCTCCTAAGAGCTCCTGCCAACTTCCTGGTAGCTGTAGTGAAAAGTAAATTCTCCCAATTCCTGCATGCAAGGATCGTACTTAATAACAGATTTCTCGTTCTAGAAATCACACAACGTAACTTCTTATTCTTATTAAGTGGAAGATCTGTTTTGATTGAAGATTTTTAAAATTAATCACGTTAATTATATGTACAAACATTAGTTGAGCCAGTATTGGTTTCTTTCATTATGTCCTAACTTCTTATTTTTATTAAGTGGAAGATCTGTTTTGATTGAAGATTTTTAAAATTAATCACGTTAATTATATGTACAAACATTAGTTGAGCCAGTATTGGTTTCCTTCATTGTGTCCTAACTTCTTATTCTTATTAAGTGGAAGATCTGTTTTGATTGAAGATTTTTAAAATTAATCACGCTAATTATATGTACAAACATTAGTTGAGCCAGTATTGGTTTCTTTCATTATGTCCTAACTTCTTATTTTTATTAAGTGGAAGATCTGTTTTGATTGAAGATTTTTAAAATTAATCACGTTAATTATATGTACAAACATTAGTTGAGCCAGTATTGGTTTCCTTCATTGTGTCCTAACTTCTTATTCTTATTAAGTGGAAGATCTGTTTTGATTGAAGATTTTTAAAATTAATCACGCTAATTATATGTACAAACATTAGTTGAGCCAGTATTGGTTTTCTTCATTATATCCTATTATTTTTCATACTTTTATATTCACGAACATATTGACACCAATTTGTCATATCACGGCACGTCATAAGGTCCTCAAATTTCTCACAAATCATTGAGATTTTGTAGAGCGTAGCGTTAATTCCAGATTAGTGTGTATAATTCAGCAGCACAAACTGTGCGAATAGAAGATATGGAAGGAGGTAAATTTTGTTTCACGGCAACATCTTATCGACTGTAAGGAGAATATAGCTTCTGTAATTACAGAGTCACTTCGGCAAGAATCTAGTTATGACATTATTAGAGACATAAATTAAGATCACAAATTGAGCCGTAAATCAACGAAAATAGCACGCTAAGTGGCCCGGTCTCATGTAGAAGTTTCACATCAACATTTATATTGCTAATATGAGTAACATTTAAACCATTTATATAGAAAGCAACTACTGTTTGAAACTCAACAGAAGTTTAGAACTGAACTGGAAATATACACAAAATACGAAAAACTTTTTAAGACTGAGAAAATATAATTCTGTATTCTTCTGTTAGTGTTCGTTTGAAAATGTTCTAAAATAACATTAATGGTGGTCATCAATTTGATTCAGTGGTAATAGATCAGCTGTTAAATTTGTACAAACATTACCGAAAAATGAGAATAGAATTGGACATTTACCTGTGATATTTATGGACTTGAATAAAGCTTTTGACTGGGGAAGAAATTGTTTAAATTATTCGTAATATTATTAAATTCGAAAGAAAGAAGAAGCATGTTATTTAATTAAAATCATAATTTAAGGCTTGTAAAGTGTATTTAATGCTTTCCACAACATACAGAACTTAAAAAACAGACGTTGTTTAACCTTCCAATTTACTATATTATTTTAGAACACCCCACAAAAACACCCAACTAACTAGCCGGTAATATAACTGACTGACTGTTTGACTGAGACCCAGGTAGACAGACTGGCTAACTCCACAGAACATAGTGTTTCTTGAACTGCTAATGCTCCCTATCTAATCAAAACTTCCGCGTATTTATAGAACTCAATTTTTACCGCTCTAAAAAGCCTACAAATATTTCCTATTCTGACACAAAAAAAATCCAGTCCGCGCCATCCCATTCTGTTCCTCCAAAGTCAATTTTAATATTACCACCCATTTAGGCCTAGATCTTCAAAATTACCTCCTTCATATTTCGCATCAAAATTCTGTATACATTTCCCTTCGTCCCACATAAGCCACTTACCCAGCCCATATAACAGAGTAAAATTTATGAAAAGTCAAAATATATTTTGGTACTGCCCAGTTAAATTGTTTCCTACCATAATTTAAATAGGCCATCGCTCTTGACACTTGAAAACATAAATGTCTGCGGAGGACAAGCGGGTGGAGCGCCCTGTCTTAAAGCAGATGTTACCGTCTGCTTATAATCTGAAACCCACAAAACACAATTCTTAGTTAAGTATTGCATTACATTCTGAGTACTGATGTAGTTTGTTAAATAAAATCTACACATTCAGGACTGTGCTTGCACATCAGGTGTGTCATTGTGTGTGTTTATATTAAGATATAACATAACGCTTTTCTCATATGTCTACGAATATAGATGTATGAGAAACCCTAAGCAGATAAATGTTTCAGAAATCGACTCTATATCCGCAGCAACCTGTCTTAAACGTAACCTGGACGTAAAGGAAACCTGTCTTTAGCAAAAAAAATTTACAGTCCCTGTGATCCGTACTTCAAGTACCAATATTAAAGAGATCCTTTTGCAACGGAAAAATTTCGGTCCCCGTGGTTTCGTTATAGGCAGTTTTCCCTGTATTGCATTTTATGAATCTTGAATTGTGTGAATTTTGAGATTCACCCAGCGGTCCTGCTGAAATTTCAAGCCTTTTCGGATGTGACGTCCTGTCAACATGTGAATAGCTACTGATGTTTCCAGGGATCCTATTGATAGCTACTGATGTTTCCAGGGATCCTGTTAATAGCTACTGATGTTCCCAGGGATCCTATTGATAGCTACTGATGTTTCCAGGGATCCTATTGATAGCTACTGATGTTTCCAGGGATCCTATTGATAGCTACTGATGTTTCCAGGGATCCTATTTTCTTCAGGTCAAGTAGTCCTAAAGATTGCAAGCTTATTTATTTCAGGTCACTAATGATGAGTTTCACTCAAATCTGCCAATGAGCAGGACGGCCGGATTTCAGGTCTTAAGAGAGAATCTTTGCTACATTCTTCCAGAGAGTGTTGGAACCCACTGGAACATCTATTTTTTTTACTAGATAAGAAATTGGAAAATAAAAATTATTACTGCCTAGGTGAAAGCCTGTAACCTTTAAAGCGGAGGTCCGAAACCAAGTCAATCTATGTAGGATTTGTGGTAAACAAATGGAGCACTGACAGGTTTCCTTCTAGTATTTCGGCTTCCCCTGGCAGTATCATTCTACCACTGCTCTATACTCATATCCGTTCATATACTACTGATATTAATGCCTAATTTCAGCAGTTGATAACGTTTTGAAGTAACTCGCTTATTTTTTCTCTCCGTCTTGGGCAGAGATCTGATATTCGTGGAGTTTTACATCCAGTCTCTCTAAAGCGATCCATAGCATAATGGTTATGTAAAGAGTTAGTTCTATGTATTAAAGAGTGGACTAATCATGGCGAAGGTAAGAGAGCTAGAGTAGTCTTAAAGTGATGATAACAATGAAAATATTAAAACAGATGGTAATATTTACGGAATGGTTTATCCTTCGCACTCTGTAAATCACAAACAAGAATGGGCATGACCTAAGACCAAGGCTTCTGTATCCAACGTGATATTACCCAAAGTCGTTACGATGTGCGAACTTGTTACGAACAAAGAATTCTGCAGTATACGTTGGTCTTGTCAGTGTAATCTAGTTTTAATCATGGAGATAACATTTTCTGGTACGATAAATAATGACAGTATGGGGAATAAAATGATGAATGGATACGCAAGAGATTTATTTATGTATGAATGTTCGAGGGCGCTTTTTAAGTATGCAACATGGGTTAGAGAACATGCATATGAGATGAAAGCAGCCTTTGATACTGGAACAAATCTAGGAAAAATTGGGATATAACCGAAAATAAAATGTAGGTTAAAATGTTGAATGAAGTATTATTAGATCCACATTCGTTTTTCTAGATAACTTATATTTCATTACAATATTTCGGGAGCATTGTGTGTATTTCTGACGTAATATTTCCTCCTGTATTTTGTACTTACATTTTGATCTGAATCCCATAAAATTTTACCAAATAATATCTAGAGCATCACCAAGATATGACGCATTTATATGTACAATTTTATTGCGTGTAAACATAAGAAAACAGGATATCGTGTAAAGCACAGTAATCAAATAGATATGTGCAAAGTGTCTTTGTTATATTAACTGCCTTCATCATTTTAGTTCTTACTTGGTGACTTGACAAATATCCACATGTTCAATAAATTCCCTGCTTTTGTATAATCCGGGTATCACTGAATCTTGCAGATGAAAGTATTGCGTTCAGGAATAATTAATCCAGCGACAGAGAGTCACACCCCAGAAGAACTGAATCTTTATTAAACAATTCATAAAACGCTGCGATTAATTCACATTCTTAATTATTTAGTACTCTTTCAAACCTCTAAGCACTGTTATGACAAAGCCCTTTGAAATGTTATGTTCATATGCTCCAAGTCTCTTAAGTAGAATATTTCTTAATGTTTCCCGAAGAAAATATGTCGTACAGGTCTCATTTTCTGAAATGCGTTTTTACATAACAGTCATATATTGGGTCTTCCTTTAATCATCTTAACATTTATAATGTTCCAAGTTATGTAATTCTTTCTGTTCCCCTTACTTCTTCTTTGTCTATTATACAAACATTACTTAGCACTTTTAGACGCGTTCGCAAAATTGCGAAAAGCGACTATTAACTTCTTCAGTCGTCTGTCTGTCTGTCTGTCTGTCTGTCTGTCTGTCTGTCCGTCCGTCCTTCCGCATGGAACAACTCGGCTCCCACTGGACGGATTTTCATGACATTTGATATTTGAATATTTTTCAATCATCTGTCGAGAAAATTCACGTTTCATTAAAATCTGACAAGTGTAACGGGTACTGTACATGAAGACGTGTGTAGATATGTGATAATATATCTCTAAATTCTTTTTAGTATGAGAAATATTTCAGACACAATTTATAGAAAAAATCAAAACACGTATTTTATATTCGATTGCTTTTGTTCCAAAAATCGTTCTGTTTATGAGATAATGTGGAAAAATATTGTAGAGCCAGACAGGTCACAGATGACAATATAATGCGGCGTTTGTTCTTTGCATCCCGGATGAATAAGAAAGTTTCTTAATGAAGTAACTTAGTATATACAGCACATGTAACTTAGTATATACAGCACATGTAACTTAGTATATACAGCACATGCAACTTAGTACATACAGCACATGTAACTTAGTATATATCAGCACATGTAACTTAGTATATACAGCACATGCAACTTAGTACATACAGCACATGTAACTTAGTATATACAGCACATGTAACTTAGTATATACAGCACATGCAACTTAGTACATACAGCACATGTAACTAGTATATACAGCACATGTAGCTTAGTATATACAGCACATGTAACTTAGTACATACAGCACATGTAACTTAGTATATACAGCACATGTAACTTAGTACATACAGCACATGTAACTATTTATAATACAGCACAGTAACTTAGTATAAACACACATGCAACTTAGTACATATCAGCACATGTAACTAGAGAACAGCACTAGCAATTAGTACTACAGTCAACATGTAAGTTAGTACTATACAAGCACATGCAACTTAGTACATACAGCACATGCAACTTAGTACATACAGCACATGTAACTTAGTATATACAGCACATGCAACTTAGTACATACAGCACATGTAACTTAGTATATACAGCACATGTAACTTAGTACATACAGCACATGTAACTTAGTATATACAGCACATGCAACTTAGTACATACAGCACATGTAACTTAGTATATACAGCACATGTAACTTAGTATATACAGCACATGTAACTTAGTATATACAGCACATGTAAGCACTCTTTCAATCGGCGCCAGACGTTGTTATAAAAATCTAAGAACTTGATACAGATTTCAAGCAGAAGATGACCGAGAACAACTTTAACAAGTTGTTATAGTTTAATAAAAACAAGGTTTGACTACTGAAACGCTTTAAATTTATGGTGTATAGGCCTTTTTTCACCCCTGAACTGCTTTACGCCTGACCTATGCAAAAGTTTAAAATTATATAATGTGAAGCAAAATTATCGCATATCTGGTTCTCTCAAATATAAAACGGATATTTTTTTAGCAATGTTCCCCTAATACTTGAATTCTGATTTCCATTATATATTTGGATAAGAATATCACTCAACTTTTACATTTACTTCCTTTCTTTTTCATTCCATATATTTCCAGGCCCTCAGAAAACGATTTTCCTTTCTAGAGTCAAACTCTTCCGAAGATTTTGAACTTTCACCTTCAAAGTATTAGGATAGTGATCGCCCATATATTTGAGCCTCCCCCAGACGTGGTCCTCTTCCAATAAGCAAGCAAAAGTCGCCTTTTCCTTGTGTTGGCGACGTCTCTAAGGAATTAAAAAATACACGTGAACATAGCTGCGGCTGAATGCGTCTTCGTGGCGTGTTACATGGCGGTAAAGCCACCGGGTTAGTGCCTTCAGACGAAGAGGGAAGCATGGGAAGTACTACTGTGTCTCTGGGGAAGTGACCGAGCCGATGTTTCGGTTAAGCTGATTGGTACCCAGTGCGGCAGGGAGTTGTTTTTTATGGTCGTGCAGCCAACAGGATGATGCTTCATTACTTACTGTCTTCCTTCCTTCTGTCTATCTGTTCGGACAGGTGAGAGACGAACATTATAAAACGCCTTCTCCCTTATTTATGTTCGTATCTTCTTTTAAATTATTTTTCTTTTCTCTTTTATTTACGATAGCGTACTTCGTTGACAGTTCCTATTTTATATCCCAAGTTTATTTCATTCGCTAAGCCTTCGTCCACCCACGGTACAATTCCCAATTTAAACACTGGCAACACATCTACATTATTAAACTTGCTTCTACCTCAAGTATATCTCACTTTTAAATCTCTGTCAATAACATGTACCACATCTAGAGTGTTTTGTGGATTTCTTGTTGAAACCGCGCCTACAACATTCTACTTTACTGAATTAATTACGCTAATTCCAAGTACTTCCATGGAAAAAGTCCTTCCTGAGAATTTCTGTCAGTCAACAAATTATCTTATTTTATGGAACCCGAATTCTCGTTACAGTGTTTAAAACAACTGACTATCTTTTCCTCTTCTCAGCTAAAATGAATCCAGTCATCGCCCTTCCATATTGTTTCATTACATCCGTTTTAATATTATCCTTTCATCTACTTTTAAGTCTTTCAAGTAATTCCTTCTCCTGAGGTTTCTTACAAAAGCCCTTTATCTCTTTCTCTCCAATATGCCCACGTCCCTGCTCACCTCCTTCACCTCGATTTGATCACCGGATAATAATTAGGCTAATTCAGCAACTTTCCTCCCCAACACGTTTTGTGCAGGTTAATGCGTGAAATGACATGACGCAGCTCATGCAGGCCTAATATAACGCTCACATTATTTCCTTATTTGTCAGTCTGTTAAATTTTCAATGGAAATTGTCCTGAATTGAAAATCGCGACCAGAGAAGCCGATGAACATGTTGCGATGCTTCAGCCTCCACGGGCCGCCACCCTCCCGGGCAACTCTAATGAACAATTTAGAAAGACACTTTGATGCAGTATTTAGTAAATGCTTATTCATAAACCAAACTTATAGAACTATGGCGATAGCTGTGTCAATAAGCTTGACAAATATCTCGAGCATTCTCAGCATCATGACTCCCTTTAAAGCCACAACGCTAATAAATTGGGTTCATTTTCCGCTTCAAGTAGAAAAGAGGGGAGTAGCATTATGTTGTGCTGGACTCACTTGAATGATATATGGTGATACAGACTAGGGTTTTTAAACTGACCCACCAGATTAGGACCTTTTTCTCTTCACCCACCTTTCCACCTGAAGAAGAAGAACGACCCAGTTTTCGTAACTTTGTGATAACAGAAGAATCGAAGACGATGGTTTGCCTCCGAAACACTGGTCAAGTTTACACATTTCTTTTTTGCGTGGTGAATGGCCCCGCAGCAGATGCTGCGGACGCACCGCAACCTTAAGGCTTATTGTGCAACCCCTGTGATGAAGATGAGCAAATTTTTCACCAAGTTTTACAATTAATGGAGCACCAGTGGAATGAAATTGACAGGGGAAAACCGACAACTCGGAGAAAAATCTGTCCCAGTGCCACTTTGTCCACCACAAATCTTAGATGGACTGACCCGGGATCAAACCCAGGAAGCTTACACATATTATGCATTTGTTATTCACCACGATCCTGTAGTTGAAGGACTTTAGATTATAGGAATACCTTGTACAGAAAGAACAAGCTGTTTCCAATGGAGCAACAGCCCCTAGTGGACCTGGGCCTCCTCATTATCGAGGTTTCACGATCACACTCAGACACACCACACTCGGTAGGACTCCTCTGTACGAGTGATCAGCCCGAAGCAGGGACCTCTACCTTACAACACACAGCACTCAGAAGAGGCAGCCATGCCCCTGGTGGGATTCGAACCAACATTATCAGCAAGTGAACGGCCGCAGAACCACGCATTAGGCCGCGCGGCCACTGGGATCAAACAAGTTGTTACTTCAGACAAATTAAATAGAGAGAATGCTATCAATAATTGGAACCTTACAGACAACGAAACCAACAGCTAAGATTTCTGCCTCCGCTTATTCTTCGTAAAATATTTTGGTTTATGTTTATAGTTCGCGGTTACATAATAGAATTTGCTATTCAAAGAGGAGGTATTTAAGCGTTGTTTTCTGCACGAATGTCCTTATGTTGAGCTTAGTTGTCTGTATAAGTGTTTTATTAATTTACGTTTTAAGTAACGAAGTTGGAAACAGTTCTGATTCTCTAACGTCAAACTCTCTATCCTTCAGCTCATCTTGTTATGGTGTTTAATTAAGAAAGAGAAGTTTCGTGAGGCATGACGAATGGATGGGGAAAATATTGGTGTACCAACTTCATGAGAAGAGTTGATTTGAGAGAAGGACAAAGATGGTAGACGGAATATGAAAAGGCATATTTAAGAAGATTTTAAATAGATTGATAGAAACCAGAATAGGGACTTGTTTGGAGTGTTTCTTGAAGGTAGTGAAACTCTAGTTTCCATCCAGGTACTTGTTTCACCAACAAATAAATATAAACTCTTCAAGGAAGACCCTAAATTGTGCCTTTAGATTTAGTGTGATTGTTACTATCGTTCCGAACAACTTAAATAGTTTTTCCCATTATACGTTTATATTTGTATTTTCATGTATATTACTCTTCAAAAATCACAGTGAAAACAGAGCAGACGTGAACCTCACTAACAAGTCACATCAGGGTGCGATAACTGGTTTCCTGCACTTAAGAGGAACAGTGTATGGAGCCGTTGGGTCAAATTATGTATGTGTATTTCTATATACATTGGTTCACTTGTTAAAATTCTTTCTGGAAGCTTTTCGGTAAATCGTCAATAAAAATTATTGTTGTTGGGGGATTGGGGGGGGGGGGGGGAGGAGATACTGCAAAGACTACAACGTAGGAGGTTCAGACCTGAAGACACGATTCTATGCAAAAGTGTCTTAAAGCAGCCTTATCTTAATTGAACAATTTCTACCAAAAAATGCCCCACATTTACAATGTTAAACAGTGTTTAACATCGTAACATTATTATACATAACTATGGATGTTACGATGTATTTTATAAATATTGGTCTATGTTAAAAGCTTCAACGACCCCCTGAAGATGGGATGTAAACACGCCGAAATACGTATTGGGGAAAGCTATTAATAAAATAAAATAAACATCGACATTACATATCTGTGTGAATTTGTTGGTAAAAATTTTCAATTAAGCAAAAATGCACGGTGAATGCAACATAAAATTCAGCCTTATCTTTTTCATTTACAAAAATTAAGTATTTATTTTCTATTTATATATTTTTAGTTTTTTTATAACTTCCTTTCGGTAAATTTTTTTCGGTAGTTTCGTAACTTTTAAAACATTGACTTTAAATAAACAGAACGAATATGTAAGTAAAAAAATGTATATATATTTATTACAATAAAACCATCACAGTACGAAATACAACGTAGAATACAACAAATTTAATATTGCCTACATAATTCGACCACTCTTAGCCATCCCCAAGAAAAAATCTATACATCCTGGAAGGTACAAAATCTTTATATGTATTACATATAATAAAATAGCCTGACTTCTTCATATTTTACTTAAAGGCACTGTCAGTTAACTCAAACCAGTTACGTAGGGTCGAATAATTAGTTAATAGTTAATACTTTATAGGAGAGTATGTGGAGTTAACCGGTTGTCATCTAATTTAATGTATCTGCTCGACGAAGCTGAGAAAAGCCACGTAAGATGAGAACAGTCAGTGTCTTGGCCGAAAATCTAAACAAGCACTTTTCGGATAAATATCAGAAGGGCTACCGATTTATATAATTTGCTTAGTACGAAAATATATAAATTATATAAAAGAGTAGGAGCATATACGCCTTCAAAAACCCTACATACAAACTTACGCAGGCATGCAGAAGAAAATATTTAGTTATCCAACCCTTCAAGAATTTATTCTCTCTTACGGAATACAAATGGCATCAAAATGTGCACAATAATCCACCATTGAACTCTATCCTATACCAGTCACAACTAGGCACTTTTTTACAACCACATTTTTCTAAACATTTTAACACATACTATCTTTACATATCACCTATGTTGCAACTGTTTCTGCCTCCATGGTTTTGTGACGAACATTTTACATGAGCTTCTTGTTTTGTCTTGCTTATACATTACGGGTTTGTTAACTTCTTTGTTTTGTTGAAGCTCATAATACGTATTAGACGTTCCACTTTTTTCCTCTGAACATTGTTACTCTATTCGTCTAAGTGCCAAAATCTCCCGCGCCAGTTTGATCTTAAATCCTTTCCGCCTGATTCCAATATACAAGTTACTGTCTTCAAAATAACGTGCGGATACTATGAAACACCAGAGAATTTTCTGGACGACAAACCTACACTTTAAAGAAAGAGAACACTTGTAACTTCATGTAACGTTTGTGATAATAGTCCATTTGCTTTGTGCATTGCTTGGGGACGCAACCTACTCCCAAATTTATTTCTTATCGCAAAGAAATAACTTTTATATGTGGATGTGCCTGAATATTACAAGTTTGTTAAGTGCTGCATCCTTTTGTTTCTTCGTGAAGAAAGGGTTTAGCATTGACGTAATTGATGACAATAAATCAAAATTGAAACTGTAATCATGCAGTTTAATTTTACTTTGCATCGTTATTTGACATTCATTACCTTTGTTTATGAGAATAAAAGGTACCAACCAGCATTTTTATCTAATTTCGGAGCTTTTTATTCCTGTAAAAAGCGTCGGTAAATTTCATACGCGCACATAACACACAAGATTTTGGATAGTCAGAGAGTGGAACGTGTTTATTAAAAAACTGAACCACACATAAAGAAATCCTTGCTTCTTATTTTGTGGGAAGAAATGTGCGAAAGACGACAAATGTAGCTGAAACATATAAAGTGTCTATAAAGCCCAAAGAATACATAGATAAAATATTGCCTATAAGAGTGGTATTCAAACTTTTTTTTTCGCGTAACCCCCACATATAATTTCTCTTCAACTTTGTACCCCCAAAGTTGTTGGTGTATAATTCAAGTTATACATAGTCTATAATCTACATCTAAAATAAGTTAAATAAATTATATCCAAAATAATGGATTAAATAATAAGTTTTAAATGAGAAAAAGGAGAACCAAGCTATTAAATGACGGCAGCGGCAATTGTCAAAGAACAAGGTAATATGAAGGAGTGCGTCTGTTGTTTATTGCCCCAACAATATTTTGAAGTGGTTCATTGCGTGGTTAAAAGAAGTGAAAAATAGTATTAGGGAAAACGTTAATCCCGTCCAATAGTTTTCGGTCACGTCCCAAAGCACTATGTGGAATAAATTAAACTAGCCGCCCAGATAAGAATCGTATAAAGGACAGAGAGAGAGAGAAAAAAACGGCGCTCCCAAATCGCATGTCCTTACGTCCAGGTCTCTTGTGGCTAACCCTAAATCTGGCCCTGATTATTCAGTATTTATCGTGAAATAATAGAAGCTTTAAATTTACGTATTTCCTAAGATGTCTTCGCGTACTCCCGGGGGTAAGCGTACCCCAGGTTGAATACCACTGGTCTATAAAGTACACTGTAAATCATGGCACGTAATTTGGATTTTTGCGCTCTAAGTTAGTTGTTTAATGTTAACGATGTACCGCTGTTTCTAATCGTACTTCACATTCACTTATGGTTTTATTTGTCACCCTGTTTGTTATGTTTACAGGTAAGAATTACCTACAGTCTATCAAAATAATCACAGAGTTTATGCCGTAGAAAAGAAGACGAACGTAAGGATGGGAAAAATAATTACGTTGAGGTTTAAAATTCCTCAGCGAATAAATTTTCATAAAGTAACTCACATTGTAAATTTAAATAAACACCAACAAAATGCACAACTTTCAGGGCGCAAACTGCTCCCTATATCATGTTACTATCCAACGCGTTTCGGCTCTTTGCGAGCCATCATCGGGGATCCTTTACTAATATAAAAGTGCTTCACAAATGCAGCATCTGTTTGATGATTGTAAAATATGCACTATCTGGAGCTTGAGTTTAAAAACACATAAGTCATAAACAAGGTTAAAATAATTTGTTAAATAACTTATTAAAACACTGTTCACTATGTTTATTGTGTAAAAGATGTTCGCACTTTCTCGGGGTTTTCCATAAGATCGCGCACTACACTGTACTGTTTTCGATGGATCCCTGTAGCATGACGACAGACACTCGCGTAGTACGTAGTGTTGTCGTTGTTTATTTCTCGTTGCGGTGTGGTTTTTATGAAGGTGTAGTATATGTAATTATAAAATTTTTTTGATGTGAAGAAGGCGTGGTTCAGGTGCAAGTATATTGTGGGGGTTGCATCTAGAAGTGTCTAGATGCAACCCCCACAATATACTTGCACCTGAACCACGCCTTCTTCACATCAAAAAAATTTTATAATTACATATACTACACCTTCATAAAAACCACACCGCAACGAGAAATAAACAACGACAACACTACGTACTACGCGAGTTCTGTCGTCATGCTACAGGGATCCATCGAAAACAGTACAGTGTAGTGCGCGATCTTATGGAAAACCCGAGAAAGTGCGAACATCTTTTACACAATAAACATAGTGAACAGTATTTTAATAAGTTATTTAACAAATCATTTTAACCTTGTTTATGACTTATGTGTTTTTAAACTCAAGCTCCAGATAGTGCATATTTTACAATCATCAAACAGATGCTGCATTTGTGAAGCACTTTTATATTAGTAAAGGATCCCCGATGATGGCTCGCAAAGAGCCGAAACGCGTTGGATAGTAACATGATATAGGGAGCAGTTTGCGCCCTGAAAGTTGTGCATTTTGTTGGTGTTTATTTAAATAATAAAAATGCACGGTGAATTGAGATTAAAGATCACATTGTAAAGTTTGTACGTGAAAGTATAAGCAGCTGTAATTAATTAAATACAAATACAAATTAAATAATGTAGTAAAGAATTGTACTGGAAGACAATAAGGAAGTTAGTGAAAAACAAACACAAATTTTAAAAGTGGAATATTCGGTAAGTTGTTACCCTAATACAAGTCAAATTACAACACAAAGACAGATAATAAAAAGAAAACTTAAAATCACGGAAAATGTCAAGAGCTATGGAAGAGAGTAAGTAGTTTATCAAAATTACACATATGATAAAATTAAGAGCGAAAAACTTATAAATTTCTTACTACCACACAGTCAATGATCATTCTATTCTCAAACCCAAATACAAAACAAATACTTCTAAGCCTACGTGTTATTTTATAAAAGCATCAAAGTGTAACCGACTTGTGAAATATGTTGACTTAAGACAATTATGAACAACTCTGAAAATAACATATTAAATTTTGCTATTGGAGTCTGGACTTTGTCCATCGTCAAGTCTTCCGAAAAAGATGGAATTCTAAAATTGGACGTGTATACACACGATTCCGTCCTCAGGCAAGAAAAAGGGACGGAGTTCTAATTTAGGTGATCTACTGATTATGATTAACCCTTTCCGACAGAACGACATAAGCTGGTGCATCCTCTCGTTTTTATATGAATATTGGACCGATCCATTTTCTGAACATCGTGTTTTGTTGGAATATTAAATGTTGGACAAGTCTAGAAGTCTAATAACACAACGAGGTAGATTAACGAAGTTTAGAAAAAGTGAAGAATTTAATATTAACAACAGGTAAAAAACGACTGGAAAAAATTATATAGCAGGACTTGACAATTTGTGATGTTCACCTAACAAAATCAAGAACGTTTTCATGGACCAGTCATGCAGATTGTGTGTGATAAATTAGGAAAATTACAGAATAATTTTTACGAATATTTTAATGGGAGTTTACATAAGAAATATGTGTTTTTTGGACGAGATTTCTAACGTAATTGCTACAAATTTTTTTCAAATTAACAATTTTAATTTTTTTTGTCCTTTTAGCTGTTTTGTCCTGCCTTGGCCGTTTCTTGATTTTACGTACTTTTATTCTCGAAATTGAGCTCTCTTCTTTGTTGACAATAGGTTGTTGTGTCACTAATCAAATAATAATGATAATAATAATTAAAAGAAGAAAAAGAAATCCGTGTTTAACGTAATTGAAGAAATTATATTATATGGGTTTCTTAAGGAGGACACTTCGCTGTGTTGTATACAATAATAAAACAGAAAACAGTGCCGCCAACACTATTATTGTTTCATTGTAAATTAGTTATTTGTTTACATAATCACAACTAGTTTCGACCTAAGACAACCTTTAGGTTAAATCATGAGTTAAAAACATCAAAATGGGTGTGAAATTGAGGAAGTCATTTCCAGTTACATTGGCTTATATAATATGATTATTTCCAATTAGTAAATTTTTATAATACAAATGTATTTATACAATATCAATGTACAAAATCATTAAGTAAACCTTATAAAAACAATAAAATCTAAGGTTTTATCAAGCAATTCTTGGCTAGTTTCCAGTATGTGAAGTAAATGTTCTGCTTATACACATTTCGTTGAATGTTGCCGTATTTAAATTTATTTGACAGTTTCCATTATATTCCATGTTCTTCTTTGTTTAGTGTTTTCATTATTAAAACATGTAGTCGTTATAAGCTGACGAGAACATGTTGTTGTGTGGTTGTACTTCACTATGCCAGTACATTTTGTTGTGTGGTTGTACTTCACTATGCCAGTACATGTTGTTGTGTGGTTGTACTTCACTATGCCAGTACATGTTGTTGTATGATTGTACTTCACTATGCCAGTACATGTTGTTGTATGGTTGTACTTCACTATGCCAGTACATGTTGTTGTGTGGTCGTACTTCACTATGCCAGTACATGTTATTGTGTGGTCGTACTTCACTATGCCAGTACATGTTGTTGTGTGGTCGTACTTCACTATGGCAGTACATGTTGTTGTGTGGTCGTACTTCACTATGCCAGTACATGTTGTTGTGTGGTTGTACTTCACTATGCCAGTACATTTTGTTGTGTGGTTGTACTTCACTATGCCAGTACATTTTGTTGTGTGGTTGTACTTCACTATGCCAGTACATTTTGTTGTGTTTGTACTTCACTATGCCAGTACTCCTCCTAGAGATCCAGCTAAGTCTCTCAACGACCTAAGTTTGATCTACTGGTACTTCCAAGAAAGTACATGTCTACATAAGTCACGAGTTTAGAAAAGCTCTGTCTAAAACACGGCATTGACACATTATCCTTCAAACTTATAAGATTCCCTTATATTACGAAAATTTTGTATAATCTGTGACAAATATTTTTTTGCCTTTCAGTAGTCTATATCAGTAACGTATACGGACACGACATATAGGAATCTTAATAACTTTATTCGGATGTAATTTAGGCCAGAAACTTCGCCATGTAGTCACATACTATCAAAGAAATCATGTCTAATTTTTCCACAGTAAATAAAAATAACATTACAACATTAGGTTTCACGAAAACAAATTTCAAACCCATCATCGCTTTGCTGTGTAATCCTAGTATATATTATTTCTTCCGGAAGCAAGAGATCGCGCTTAAGGTTTGCCATGAACTCCCAAGGGAGAGGAAAGAGAAAAGTGGCAGCGTAAAGCGAAAAGTCACTTTCCTTTTTCTCTGATCTTTCTAGCTATCTTATGCAACCAAAAATTCCCTCTTTTCAAGATATTCACATGCAAATGACATGCCAAAATAGAAGACGAAGAAAGCAATGAGAGAGTACTCCATTGTAGCCGTCCAAAATCCCACCATCAATCGCTTCTGATGTCAATGTCCAAGATGAGACGATAAAAAGGAATGAGTGGAAGAGGAAGGGGTGAAGCAAAGAATAGAGCCCAGCAGCGTGTGCAATTTATTTTCCATGCACCTGCATTGCAATTCCTTTACAGTGTCACATTGGACGTTAACAGAAACTCACCCGCAGCATCATCACCTGACAATGTTCTATCACATTGTCTAATCACAGTGTTTAGAAGAAAATTCCACTTCACTGTTCAAACTTTTATGCTTTCGGGCAAATTCGGCGAAATTGGGTATGCAGGCTGGAGACATGAAATTCGACACACAGAGTCAAAAATGAATCACTACACCTACACTTTTGTATATAACATTACCTGTGTAATTGCTATGCATCTTGTGCAATAAAAATATACACATAAATATATGACAATTGTGTTCACAAATGTAATTCACAATATAGGCTTTGGTGTGGCTAATTTTAGCGTATAATAAAATAATAAAATAATTTTACGCAATAAATATGCTTTCATTTATGTAAAAGATTTCATGCACACGCTTAAAATTTTCAGCTATCTCGTGTGTGACTCTACTCGAGGTAAAAACTGCTGTTCTAATGTAGACGCTATGCATGTAAATCAGGAGTATCTGAAATCAAAACTATTTTGGTTTTGATGCATGAATTTAATATATCCGCAGTTAAATAGCTTACACGAAGTCAAATGAAGAACACTAACAACACTACGTATTAGTGCTGTAATTAAATCTCCAGGACTGCAGTAAGATGAAATTTGTGGTTCACACTAAATAAATGCATAAAATTTGATAAATGAGAAGTTTCTGTTTTACCATATGAACAGCTCACTGTGTGAAAACATGTATTATTTTCATGAAAAAATAAAAAACGATAAAAATACTTTTTATTTATGAATTCCTCGTTCTCCATTCATCAGAGTCTATCTGAGACTTCAGAATTTTCGTTCTCTTTAGTTTATTTGTAATTTAATTTTAGCGCATATTTAATACACTAAAAACGTTAATTAAATTTACTAACAAGCGATTGAAGGAAAGTTAGAAGGAAAGATAGAAGTGACGGGAAGACGAGGAAGCAGGCGTAAGCAGCTACTGGATGACCTTAAGGAAAAGAAAGGATACTGGAAATTGAAAGAGGAAGCACTAGATTGCAACCTATGGAGAACTGGCTTTGAAAGAGGCTACAGACTTGTCGTAAGACAGACTAGAGAATAAAAAGAACTTTCCAACAACTTTCTCGTCCTATTACATGCGATCAAAAATCAAGCAATACTAAAAATAACAAATATTAACTCTGACATATTTGTCGGTCTATATTAAAGTATATTGCTAGATCTTCACGGCACTAGCATGGACTTCTTCCTAGATGTAACATTTTCAAACATAAGAATATAATGAAACTTTTTATGGCATACAATATTTTCCACCTAGCCTGTAAGTAGCTTTAAATTTATATGTGATATTACTCACAATGTACAATACAATTCGAGGGCAAAATTTCTGCTCTACAACATAAACCTGTAGATGATGTTATATTTATGCTGTGATTATAAAATCGGCTTTTCATATAGCAAATAGTATAATAGCGTTTAATGTAAAATATGCAGTAGATTGTGATGAATACTTTAGTAAACTGAAGACAGGGAGTATCAAATATCCTTCAGACACTACACATGTAAGTATACTAATTCTACAGCATTCACTTAACGTATAATTACAGTGATTAGCACCTTGATTCATAACAGGCAAGTAACTCATCCTGTACTTCGGTGTTTCCGTAAATTCTTAAGAGCAACTTATGAAATGTTTTAAAATATTTTGCTAGGATTCCATTAGAACACACACACACACACACACATATATATATATATTGCATAAATATAAAAATCAAACGCAACGTCCACAAAAGAGTCTTTGTTAACCTTTTAAAGCCTAATGGTTACTTGATGCATCAACAGTTTTAACATTCAAAAATTCTACATTCTGCCCACACTGTATTTATGTGTATTGTATTTGTATTACAACAAACACCGACTTTTGCCTTATATAACATAAACTGATTTGATTTCTTAACCTAGATGAAAAGTGTTTACTGCGCGGTACGAACTGGGTCTTTAAATGAAACAGTTACGCTTCGTCTTTAAAGGGTTATTACGATATGAACAATGCACTTAAGCAACTGTGATGAAAATTTAATTGAAATAATAAAACACAAATTACACAAACACAATAAAAACATGTATTGATTACAATAAGCATACGTAGTGTGTATAAACCAGTAGAAAGACTTTATTTAAAAGAAATATAAGTGTCTTTTTACTGTGTTTATACAGTTTTGTTTTGTTATTTGAATTACAATTTTTATCGCAGATACTTGAGCGTATTATCCCTAATTTCTATACATAAAAATTCATTAGTACCTCACAGAAAACACAGTCGATCTCCGCTAGAAAGGCCAGCCGGTTAATGTTGCATCGTGAAGTATTTGACATTTAGTAAGAGAATAATAAACAATTAATCATTGGCGTCATCGTCAGTGTGTACGCACAGAGAGTGATCGTAATACCATCGAAACACTTTGTGGAAACAAAAGTGGTGTTAGGTGCAAGCCAGTGGAAACGAATATTACTGTACGTCTTAACGGCCCCAGGGTGGTTATGGAATAACGTTAATAATAAGCAATATACAAATTCGTTGAAGAGACACATTGACCAGCAATAAAAACCTTCGTACGCATTCAATACATCTGTTGTGCAGTAATAAAAACTACTGTACGCATTCAATACATCCATTGTCCAGCAATACAAAACTACCGCAGCCATTCAATACATCCATTGTCCAGCAATATAAACTACCGCACGCATTCAATACATCCATTGTCCAGCAATACAAAACTACCGCAGCCATTCAATATATCCATTGTCCAGCAATACAAAACTACCGCAGCCATTCAATATATCCATTGTCCAGCAATACAAAACTACCGCAGCCATTCAATACATCCATTGTCCAGCAATACAAAACTACCGCAGCCATTCAATATATCCATTGTCCAGCAATATAAACTACCGCACGCATTCAATACATCCATTGTCCAGCAATACAAAACTACAGCAGCCATTCAATATATCCATTGTCCAGCAATACAAAACTACCGCAGCTATTCAATATATCCATTGTCAAGCAATACAAAACTACCGCAGCCATTCAATATATCGATTGTCCAGCAATACAAAACTACCGCAGCCATTCAATATATCCATTGTCCAGCAATACAAAACTACCCCAGCCATTCAATACATCCATTGTCCAGCAATACAAAACTACCGCAGCCATTCAATATATCCATTGTCCAGCAATACAAAACTACCGCAGTCATTCAATACATCCATTGTCCAGCAATACAAAACTACCGCAGCCATTCAATATATCCATTGTCCAGCAATACAAAACTACCGCAGCCATTCAATATATCCATTGTCCAGCAATACAAAACTACCGCAGCCATTCAATATATCCATTGTCCAGCAATACAAAACTACCGCAGCTATTCAATATATCCATTGTCAAGCAATACAAAACTACCGCAGCCATTCAATATATCCATTGTCCAGCAATACAAAACTACCGCAGCCATTCAATATATCCATTATCCAGCAATACAAAACTACCGCAGCCATTCAATACATCCATTGTCCAGCAATACAAAACTACCGCAACCATTCAATATATCCATTGTCCAGCAATACAAAACTACCGCAGTCATTCAATACATCCATTGTCCAGCAATACAAAAATACCACAGCATTCAATATATCCATTGTCCAGCAATACAAAACTACCGCACGCATTCAATACATCCATTGTCCAGAAATACAAAACTACCGCAGCCATTCAATATATCCATTATCCAGCAATACAAAACTACAGCAGCCATTCAATATATCCATTGTCCAGCAATACAAAATTAACTAAGCCATTCAATATATCCATTGTCCAGCAATACAAAACTACCGCAGCCATTCAATATATCCATTGTCCAGCAATACAAAACTACCGCAGCCATTCAATATATCCATTGTCCAGCAATACAAAACTACCGCAGCCATTCAATACATCCATTGTCCAGCAATACAAAACTACCGCAGCCATTCAATATATCCATTGTCCAGCAATACAAAACTACCGCACGCATTCAATACATCCATTGTCCAGAAATACAAAACTACCGCAGCCATTCAATACATCCATTATCCAGCAATACAAAACTACCGCAACCATTCAATATATCCATTGTCCAGCAATACAAAACTACCGCAGTCATTCAATACATCCATTGTCCAGCAATACAAAAATACCGCAGCCATTCAATATATCCATTGTCCAGCAATACAAAACTACCGCAGCCATTCAATATATCCATTGTCCAGCAATTCAAAACTACCGCAAGGATTCAATATATCCATTTTCCAGCAATACAAAACTACCGCAGCCATTCAATATATCCATTGTCCAGCAATTCAAAACTACCGCAAGGATTCAATATATCCATTTTCCAGCAATACAAAACTACCGCAGCCATTCAATATATCCATTGTCCAGCAATACAAAACTACCGCAGCCATTCAAGACATCCTTTGTCCAGCAATACAAAACCACCGCAGCCATTCAATACATCCTTTGTCCAGCAATACAAAACTACTGTAAGCATTTAATAAATTGACAAGTAATGTACAACTACTTCTACTTTAATCCAGTTAAGCTGGTCACTTGTCAAAATTCATCGAATTGGGCGCACAAATATAAATGGTAATAATATGTCATTGGTGTAACCCTTCTAAGCTCTATGGTTATTATACGTGCCACCAGGTTAAGACTGAAAAAATTCGGAATTTATTTCAATCACTGAAAGACTATTTATATGTTCTGTACTATTCTTCCAATAAACAGCGATTATTCTCTTACAAAAGTATCAAAAATTATTCATTGTGAAGGAAACATAGTTTTCTCTGTGAGGTACGAACTTAAGATATACATGCATATAAAGTAGTTAGGAGTTTAATCGCCGACCTGTTACCACGGGGGCTCGGGTTCCATTCTAGGCCAGTCTATGTAAGAATTTTGGTGGACCAATTGGCACTGGGAGAGGTTTCTCTCCTAGTACTTAGGTGTTACCCAGTCAGTATCATTCCACCAACGCTACAGACTCACCTTCATCTACACGTTAATCTTACCAGAAGGATAAAGAGGCAAAGCTTGGGAACCTTACAAAACACAATGCTCTTAAGGGAATCGGAAAGCATTGAATATAAAAGTTAATTTCTTATAAAATGTAAATTAATTTTTGTGCAATTCTGAAACACGTGATTGAAGGAAAGTTAGAAGGAAGGATAGAAATGACGGGAAGACGAGGGAGACGTAAACAGCTATTAGATGACCTTAAGGAAAAGAGAGGATACTGGAAATTGAAAGAGGAAACACTAGATCGCACTTTATGGGGAACTCGAGTTGGAAGACGTTATGAACCTCTCGTAAGACAGACTACAGAATGAATGAATTCATGAAAACGTTTTGTGGCCGCAATTCAGAATCTTTACCTGGACTGTAATATTTGTATTGGAACTTTTACGTAGTAATGTCTCCAGGAAACAAGCTGGTGTTGCAAGTCTTGCTGAGCTTCGCATAAACCCAATTTCTCGGATTACAGCACACTTCCAGGTATTTCAGGCTAAATTAATGCCTGTTATCTACAAGGTATTCTTGAAAGGTGGGAACAGTATCAAGTAGCAAATTAGAACACGAAGCTTGTAATATTTCGTAACGTATATCCTGAAGCGAAGGATTGAAGAATATCAAGTTAGATTAATCTCATTTACTAGAATATTTCATATCAGATGTGCTGCGAAGAGCATTTTGACACAATCGTGAAGCTACGTCACGAACAAACGTCTGAATATTTTGTATATATATAACACGTTCTACGGCAATATTCAGCGTATGGGATGATGGAGTGAATAATATGTAGAAACAAGAAGTCCTCGTCTATATGGATTTTTTATTGTATGTAATAAAATCTAAGAGACTACGTTTCGGGGGCAGGATTAGTCCCCATCTTCAGGATTTCTTTTTTCAAAAAAAAAAAAAGAAGAAATATTAGTATATAATAAGAGTATCTATTTACATTGTGATTGAAGACAATAAAAACAAAGTACACGTAGTTAATACAACATAATATATCAAAACCATTTTAAAAATTATGGCAAGGCAGATCTCACTAAACATCATATAAAGGAAATAAATTACTATTTAAAGAAAATAAGCCTGAAGAAGGGGATCGATTTTGTCCCCGAAAGGTAGGGTGTTAACTGTCATTACATACGATTGAAAAAATCCATAAAATTAATGCTTTCAGGTGTTACACACCATTGCCAGAATCGTCAAGAACAGAATCCATAGAAATGTTACAAACCAGGCGCTGTAATACAAAGAATGATTCCCGAAAGCCTCTCTGTGGCATTCATACAAAATACACGTCAATACCTAATGTACAATGTAGTTTACAATGTAATGTACAATGTAATTTACAATGTAAATGCAGGGGAATTTTATATAATCAATTTCAATATAGCAAAGGAAACGAGTCTGTGTTTCTGGAAAGCAAAGTTGGAAAACAGCGGTTAGCATAAACATGTTTCCATTTGCACCTTATCACTCAAACGAGAATGCTGGGCAGAAATGAGTACCAACTTTACAACAATAAATAACATTCATCAACCAACAACTGGACTAATTAAAATTTATTTAACACATTAAGATTGCCCCACATATGTATCGGTCACGGGGTGACCATCATCAGGGGCGTCATACGCACGTGTGTGCACTTCACTTCACGCTGTCCACTGTTTACAATATTATGCGTTGGAGGTTTTCTTGTATTATCTGCATATTTTATTAAACCAAATGGAAGCGTTCGTTTTGTGAAGTTTCTCTTTGATATTTTGATAGTGATAAAAGAGTTTAGCCTGTTTGGCGTCAATCAACTTAACTTTTTGTTCACCGTGCAATTAGTGCAGTTGTTGGTTGATGAATGTTATTTATTACCAAAATGCACGGTGAACAAAAAGTTAAGTTGCTTTACAACAATAAATATCCGGCCATTTAACCGTCCTACTTTATGGCTCAAGCGAGATCGATTAAAGAAAAATTATAATCTATAGCTATAAAAGCCCATGAAGAATAAGACAGCGGGATGTCTTGTACTCTGTTGCTGCTGTAGATGATGAGAGAACCGAATCAGAATATCCTGGCGTTTATTCTACCTTCTGCCCAGGCAACTATCACATGCAGGTCTAATCGTCGTACAGTAATTAGTACTATTTTAAGTCAGGCGATGAAGGTAGCTAGATGTAAGCATGGTAAAGCACAATTCAGTAACTTATGTTCGACGGATAAGTGCGATGCTAGTACCAGACATCATCAAAGTAGCAGTTCTAGTGATCAGTTTCATGGAGATTGCTGACACTCTATGCCGTCTGTAAGCGGCATGTAGTAAACACGTTTGGTGATTCAACAGGTTGAGGATGAGATCGGCGGGGCATGTGGCACGCATCGTAGGAAGAGAAATGCATAGAGGTTTTGGTGGAATTATCTGAAGGAAAGACAAAACTTGGAAAACGTTGACGTAGATGGGATGGTCATATTAAATTGGATATTAAAAATAGAATGAGATGGCTTGTGCTAGGTTTATCTGCCTCAAGTCTGAGCCAAGTGGAAGGCTGTTTGGTACATTGTATTGAATCTTCGAGTTTCATAACATGCGGAGATTAGCTTCTCAAGAAGGATTCTGCTCCGTAGAGTGACTGAATTAGTCAGCTGACTTGATTAAATGGCAAACACGTTTTAAACCGAAGGGTTATAATTGGTTGGACATGTACGTGAAAGAAATTTGTAGTAATTTCAGGTACTTAAGTTAATGGTGCCAACACTCCTTGGAGATAAGTCACTTGAAATAAAGTTAATAGGATTGGAGAACACTACTAATGAGAAAGGATGTGAGTTAGATTACACTGCCTCAAGCTGTCTTTTGTGTCTCGATGTAGAATTTCAGGGATCTAAAGCTACAGCTTCTTAATTACGAGCAAGTTTCGCAGAATTGTTGCTAAGAAAGTGTCTTACTTCAGCTTGTGTTTTGCTTACGTGGATTTTAATTCGAAAATCGTAGTTGCAATTAAAACGTTCCATGAGGGTAAGATGGTATTTTATTATACACTTTTTCTGCAAATTGACGTTATTTTAATTACACATTTATAAATTCTGCATTCTTGGCCCTTAAATGCTCATGCTTCTGGGTTGCAGTAATGAAAAACAGTGTAGTGATAAGGAATAAATTTTCTTTTCTTCAGGTAGCACCGCAGCCCAAACACCGTTACTGCATTAAGAACCAAAAAATTAGTTTAAAAATTACAAGCAGTATTTAGGAGCAAATAAATTTTGCAGTATATTTTGCATGTTGCTTATTGTGGCTAGAAATGGCCATTTTGCAGTCGTACTCTCCAAAGCACGTAACTTCAACGGAACTAGAGCTCTGTTTAACATAATGGCCACAGATACTTAGGTAGTACGAAAATGTAACAACATTACTGTCTGCAGATTATGTGGGCGTCTGCTTTGGAATGGAAGCCATAAAGCAAAGTACAGTCTTAAGTCCCATAACAGCTATGCTGTGCAGCAAGTTACGTAAGTTTATAAGAATGCTTCTTACCATGCATTCCCCTTAAGGCATGTTTCACTGTGGTGTTTGTTATTATTGAAGTGTTCTTGTAGTAATTCAAGGCAAAATATTCCTGTTATGATGAAAATACAGTGGAACCTCGAACTTCGAAAACAATCCGTTCCAGGAGACGGTTAGACTTTCAAGTTGTTCGACTTTCGAGTTAAATTTCCCCATAAGAAATAATGTAAATTGAATTAATCCGTTCCAGACCCCCAAAATTTACTCAATATAAAACATTTTAAGTGCCTATTTCAAAAGATCATAATGATAAAACAAGTATATTTAATTTCAATAATTGAAAATTTTTATTTATAATAGTACATACATAAAAAATATTGTATAATAATCAATCAATAATAATAGTAGGAGGGATATTACTGTTCACTGGAAGGTGAATTACTCTTCTTTCATCCGGACCAAGCAGAGAGAGAAGGCGACCACGTGACGACCACGTGATTCTTTGTTCGACTTTCGAGTTTTTGTTCGAGTTTCAAAACCGGATTTTCCTCGAATTTTTTGTTCGAGTTTCAATTTGTTCGAACATCAAACCTTTCGAAGTTCGAGGGTCCACTGTATATGGCATTTTGACACAATTTTTCACTTTCTAAAATTTCACTTCCATTCACCGCGTTATATCATCCATTAATCAGTCAATCTCTACGCCTTCACTACTTCGAAAAAGAGACAGTTTTACCCTTCATTAATTAAGTGATTCCTTTTCATGATAATTTTTAAGAACAATGTTTCTGTAGCCTAATAACTGTAGTAGTTACTGCAGACAATCTCAGAAAGAAATCACCAAATATTTTTATTGAAATCTTTCATTATTCATCTTGCACTTTACATGCAATCCTATGACAAAGACCAGCACAGTGGCACAGTATGTTATGCAGAGCAAACGTGTTTAATATTTATCCTATGTATTTCGACCAGACGGGGCCATCATCACAGAAAACATGTACAATATAAAGTAAAAATTATATAAATGTCACCTTAAACCAATCCGTTAAGTCTCCTAAGCTTTAACAGATCACAATTGTAAATTAATTGCCAAAATGTATTGTGAAAACTCCCAAACATCCCAGGCCATATGTGTTTATTCTTTGCCGAAAAAAACTTTGTTTAATTGTGCGTATGTCATTGTTCGTGAGTACAAAATTAGAGCTTATTTAAAATAATAATATACATAATATTAAAATAGAAAATTTAACGTTGTTTATCTATAGTAAATTACGTGTCATAAGGCTCGTACTTAGTATTGTTTCTCGAAATGACACAGGTCTCTTGTTCAGTCTTCTGTAGTTAATTTAGTTATCCAACACACAGTATATCGTTGTCCTTTCGAACAATATGGTGCAAGCGAAATAAGGTCTTCAATCAAACGCCTTATATAGTAAAGACCTCTGCTCAGAACTTCCTACAATATTTAGTTACCGTGATCATGAACATAATAATACAGATTACGTAATATACTCTAAATGTAACATTCTGTATGTATGAACAAAAACATCAGAAAATTGTGCAGGGGACATAAATGAATATAAGAAAGTTTACCAGCCTCTAAATAATTTAGTGAATCAAGCGAAGAGTGATTTGCTGGCAGACTCCTGCACGATTTTGCCTAGGTGGAGCAACTGTTTTTCTAAGCGGTTAATAAGTGTACTTCGGGATAATTACGTAAGGCAAGCTGACATACATATAACTATTGGTGCCTCAGCCCAGTGCCTTATCAGTTGAAATGGCTGCTGAAATTTTGAAAAAATATAAATTACCTGGTATTGATCAAATTCCAGCAGAATTAATTCAAGCAAGAGGTATGAAAATGCTTTGGAGATCCATAAACTTTTTGATTTTTTTTTGTAATAAGGAAGAATTGCTTCAACAGTGGAAGGATTCAAACATTGCACCTAGTTACAAGAAGAGTGATAAAACAGATCGTAGTAATTTTCGAGGAGTATGACTCTTATCAACTACATACGTCATTTATTTAACATTCTTATGTCAAGGTTAACTCTATATGCAGAAGGAATCGTTGGGGGTCATTGGTCTGGATTTCGACGTAAGAGGTCAAATATTGATTTTATATTTTGCTTTCAACAAATGATTGAAAACATTTTGCAATAAAATAGGGCAGTATATCAGCTATTTATAGAATTCAAGAATAATCACCAAACACTATACAGGTGATCAAATCAAGAAGAGTGGATTAGGCGGGGCATGTATCATGTATGGGGGAGAGGCAAGTTGCATACAGGGTCTTGGTAGGAAACCTTGAGGTAAAAAGGCCACTTGGAAGTCCTAGATGTAGATGGGAGGATAATATTAGAAAGAGTCTTTAAGAAATTGGGTGGTGGTATGAACTTGATCGATGTGATTCAGGACAGGGACAAGTGGCGAGCTGTTTTGAATGTGGCAGTGAACCTCCCGCTTCTATAACATGCGGGGGAATTTCTTGACGAGCTGAGAAACTGTTAGCTTCTCAAGAAGGACTCTGCTTTGTGCAGTTAGTTAATTAGTTATTCAGTAAGTTTGTTAGTTTTTGTGTGTTGGGGCTAAGGAAACGTAAAGACGCTACATATGTCGACTAATAAGAATTTTGCAGCACGGCGGTAAACAGCCAAAAAATTTCACGCCGAATGCCAAGGGCCAGTGGTCTGTTGGCAAGTGGATTCCAGAGTAAAGTGTTTTAAATACATTTTATTTTTGGGCACGTTCGCGAGATTGCAAAAAGCGGCTATTAGCTTCATCTGTCTGTCCCTCTTCTGTCCGTGCAAATGGAATAATTCTTCTCCCACTGGAAGGATTTTCATGAAATTTGATGAGAGATTAAATCGGTCAAGAAAATTCAAGTTTGATTAAATTTTAACAAGAATAACGGGTACTTTAGCTGAAGACTTATGTACATTTGTGATAATATCTCGCTGAATTCTTCTTAGAAAAAGAAATATTTCAGAAAAAGTTGTAGAGAAAAGCAGAACATACATATCATATTCAATAAATTTTTGTAGAAAGTTGTGCCATTTATAAGGTAATGTGGAAAAATATTGTATAGTCAGACAGGCCACAGATGACAATATAATTCGGCGCATGCGCTTTGCATGCTGGATAACTAAGTCTACAGAACACACACGCATAATTTGTAATACTTATTGATAATCTACGGCAACAATGGTTATGCGAACGCGCCTCAAAGTTACGTTATACGTACATTGACAATCTTGTTATGAATAACAAGGACAGTATCAATATAATCCGAACACTACTGAAGTTATTTTAAGAAAATAGTGAATGGGGAACCACATGTGACTCAAAATGCTTATGAAATCTGTATATTTCTTGACCACGTAAGATGCAGAAATGTTTCTTTAAAAAGCACCCACTAAGGTGGAAGTATCAGACATTATTCCCATCAACCAATCATAAGATTTGTCATAACATCGTAATAAACTGCAAATTAAATACAAAAAATTTTAATAGTAACAATTTCAAATTATTACAGTTAATGAAATATATTATCATTTAAAATTCTAATTATTTCATTATTAATTAATAACGAATACGGAAAACCTGTTGTGATGCGTAGTTTGTATAATGAGTATGCATTATAGTAGTCTCGCAATGACACAATAGGTTTGACATTTCTGTATGTAATTTCGTACGAGAAATATAAGTCACGTTATGCGTGTGTAAGGGTAAAAACTTTTAAGTAAAAAGATGAATTTTTGTGCATAGGAGACACGAATAATTTTATTTCAGTTTCAGCCGTTTAAGCACATAACTCTTCACTTTTTTACCATAAATACTCAGAAAATGGATTTCAATCCATTTAATATTAAATTACACTAATGTAAGTGTTTAAAGTGTAGTAAATTCTCTTAATATTTTGGTCTTCAGTTTTACGCCAAAAGCATAAAATTGTGGAATATGCCTGAGCGCCAGAGCATGTAAACGTATGGGGAAGTGAATAATAAGCTCTATTAGTTAATAACTGCCGATCCCAGTGGCCGTACGGTCTAAGGCGTGGGTCTGCTGCCGCTCGCTTACTGGAATCGTGAGTTCGAATCCCGCCTAGAGCATTAATGTCTGTCTGTTGTGAGTGTTGTGCGTTGTCAGGTAGAGGTCTCTGCGACGGGCTGGTCCCTCGTCCAGAGGAGTCCTACCGAGTGTGGTGTGTCTCAAAATGTGTGACCATGAAACCTCGACGAAACGAGGAGGCCCAGGCCCATATAGGGCTGTCGAGCCATAGAAAAAAAATAGTTAATAATTACATACAAACGAATGCACTAAGTAGTTTTATGATTTCAGTACCTACATATGTTTCGGCACTTTTGTGCCATCCTCAGGGTTTGCCGTCGAAAGTTCACAGTCCTAATGCGTCAGGTTCACTTTCACAACACGTAACTCTTGCAAGTTACCATCACTGCACTTCACTGACGTAGTAATTGGTCCTTCTTCCATTATGTTATTAAAACTGAATCACTTCAGACTTTGGTTGACGCAGCGTAGAACACTAAAAGTCGTTAAAATTTATTAAAATTGTTTTTTGACACCTGGTTACGTATACTAGTTATGCGATCAATATTGATCATGTCCTTATGCTATGTTGAACGTACTATTGTGTCGCGTGTACTCAAGCTCTAATAAGCTCTATGCTTTCTGAGCCTTTGCTTTGTAAGGAGGCGAAAGATCAGTTTCAGTTGAGGACCCTTTACTTGGCCCAGCCAGACACTGAATTAGGAATGAGCTAGAATAGAGGATCAATCTGGACTGTCATTAAACATATTTCAAACCAGAGTATCAAATGACTATCGCTGTAAATCGTCTAAATAAGCAGCGTTTAACTGACTGACTGGCTGACTGAGTGACTAAATAACTATCTATCTTTATTAAATAGAATGCCCTTAAAAGTTAGTATTTCCTCTGTTAGTCTAGAGGTTCCCTATAGAATAGCAGTCTATGTGGGCCGAGAGACATTCTGAACATTTAGGAGACGAAAAAATCTCTTGCGTCTGCCTGTGTCATTAACCGATATTCATAGTTAATTTTTGTATTTATGGACTTGAACCATCTCAATGATACGACATGTGTAAACCATACTTACAAATGCATTTGAAAGTAAATTTGGCAGTTGAGTGTATAAAACTCCTGATTTGTATTTCGGAGGTACCAGTTTCAAATCTAAGTTTAGAAACTCAACATTCTGAATAAGGATTACATGTGTTTCCGTTCCTTGAAGAATGTGCCTAATTAGCTCTCAAAAATATGTCACAAACACTTCCAGATATTGTCCTTTTGATTATTCACTAATCACCCTATCATTCGATGTTATATATAGTCTTAGATATTAGAGGCGTCAGTAAATGTTCCAAGAATAAGCTACAGTTGAAATTAAAGCTGTTATGATCATGTGACTTGACTGTAGATGCAAGCAACTTTGCTTCAAATTACTCAGAAAATCCTTCCACTTAACTTCGCTTATTTATGAGAGCCACAAAATAAATTTGCTGTGTATGCTGGTCTTTTCGCTGCCGGCTGGAACGATATACCTCTTCTAAACCAACGACGTGCTTGTTACTACACAAAATTTTTTTTTTCCATCACAAATTTCTGGAAATATTTTATATTTTACCATTTTAAGTGTTGGTTAACAGCATACATAGGCAGATGGTGCACCTAATCACAAATATTCTCCTAATGCCAGCATTAATAATGCCTAAGGGAGTTTTGTCTCCACTTCACGTATACTCCTTTCGTCACATAATGCTTAAGCAAAGTGGCAACATTACAATTCCTTATACGCATTCGCTTTGCAAAATGCCTATTATTTTCTGCTTTTCCGTTGTAATGGAGCACGGAATGAAATTGACAGGATAAAACTGAAGCAATCGGAGAAAAACCTGTCCCAGTGCCACTTTGTCCATCAAAAATCCTACATGGACCTAACCAGGATCGAACCCGGGCCTCCGCGGTGAGAGCCCGGCGACTAACCGCCTGAGCCATGTCACGGATTTTGACATAACTAAATGTATGTGGAATGTAATAACGTAGCTTTCTAAGTGTTGCTGTCAAATATCGGTCATATCGGTCAGTTACTTGATGTTAGCTTCAGTTAGTGTCGCAATATATCACACAACTTGCATTCCAGAGGCTTGCATAGTGCCTGTAATTCTGTGCATAACACGGAGTGAGAACTCGTACCTTCTGCAGTGCTAGATTTACAGCGCCCAATTTCTTGCCGTTAATTGAAGGGCAGAAGTGTTTGGGCGAGGAAATGCCTGTACAGTTTCAGCCATAAACTTTGTGCCACTTTACAAGCGCTTCATATAGAAAAGGAAATTGTTTCAGTATAACGGATTTGCCAACGAAGCCATTAAGAAATGAGAGAAAATTGTAATAGCTTGAAAGTTGGATGAAACAGCATTGCGTTTATAGGAATATACCCTAATCCTAATATAATTATTCGACCTAACCTCTAAGGTGACCGGCCTTATCCCTAAACGGCCTGGGTAACCTCTGTACGCTCTTCCACCTTACCGGAGACCTCATCAGTTTGAGCATTTTCGGTTTGTTCTGCTATTTCTCATATCGTGATGTGTTGCATTCGCACGAAATTTGCATTACTTCCAACGCATCAAGTTTCTGTTATTAAAGGTAAACTACTCTTAAATTAATTCTACATGAAACCGCCGCTTCTAACACAAGTCCACTCTTATGCGTTCGTTGTCACATGGATGCCCTTGGCAATACAGAATCTGTTTGCAAATACGTGACGTAATTACCTTGGTAGCACAAATACAACCAGAATATAATCTGACTCTAAATAAATAAAAGTCTTTTGCGTATGAAAATTTTCGAAACTGATTATTCCTTTTTTTTTTTTTTCATGGCGCAACAGCACCTAGTGGGCCAGGGCCTCCTCATTTTTGAGGCTTCACGAACACACTCAGACACATCACACTCGGTACGACCCCTCTGTACGAGTGATCAGCCCGACGCAGAGCCCTCTTCTTGACAACACACAACACACAGCACTCTCAAGAGAAAGACAACCATGTTCCCGGTGGGATTCGAACCCGCAATCTCAGCGAGCGAAAGGCCTCAGACCCACGCCTTAGAACGCGCTGCCACTGGGATCGGCAATTTTTCCGATTAGTCTATGTAAATACTTAACAGAAAAGCCGTCTGGTATAAATATGTGCAAGAGGGGCTGAATGAATAAAATTCGTATTCACAGTTATCACTATTATAAGTTTTGCGACATCGATGCACGATCCATCCCAAGGTCTGGGACAATATGAAATTTTGTCCAAACTATACGTACACAAAAAACGTCTGTTGAAAAATGGTTATAATATATGGTGATTTCAGGCTTCCGACGTGGTGTAAATGAGATCTTCGTTTTTCTGAGATCGGTAGTTAGTGAGCAACGTTTCGGGGCAAACTATCGGTCCCATCTTGAGGGATCAAGCAGTCCAAAAATAATTCTTCTTGGACTACTTGACCTTCAAGATATATTTTTGTGGTTGGTCATGTTGACCAAAGGTCAATCGTGGTCGATAGTCTTCTGTGGAATAATGATCAGAAGAATGTGTACAAAGAACAGATTTTCTGAGAATAATAGAATTATTCTTCATCGCAGTCCTTTCTATTTTTGTATCGAGTCCTTGTTATCTTCTTTCTCGAGTGATTTCCCATCATCATTGTATTGTAGTGAAGAGGGCGAGGCTACCCCAGATTGTAGCAGTCTGTTGTCATAATGGTGGTAAGTTTTGATTAGCCCTGTTAGTGTGACTATTTATCCAATAGCTCCTGCAAGTGGCCATGACATTCTGTTTGCTATGTGGAATGGGTGGTTGTCATGCATTGACATTTATTTACTTACTTCTCTAAAATATACTTTTCTTAGGATTGCAAACTCCGATCGCAGTGGCCGTGCGGTCTAAGGCGTGGGTCTGCGGCCCCTCGCTTGCTGGAATTGATGGTTCGAATCCCGCTGGGGCATGGATGTCTGTCTTGAGTGTTGTGTGTTGTCAGGTAGAGGTCTCTGCGACGGGCTGGTCACTCGTCCAGAGGAGTCCTACCGACTGTGTGTGTGTGTGTGCGTGCGTGTGTCATTGAGTGTGATCAGTGTAACAATAACCCACTGCACCTAAAATGATTAGGCAGAGAAATGTCAGAATAAGAGAGAAAGAAGAAAAGGATTACAAATATACGTGATTGGATGATGGCTATTGTATTACTAAGATTTGTAGTAGGATTTGTGCGGTGGTTAATGTGGTTGGTAATGTGAGGCTTAGTGTTGGTCCTTTCTTTCCTTGGAGGGTTGGCAGTAGGTGGCCAGCGCTTATGTTTGTTGTTAGTCGTACTGCTAGGGTTCCCGGTCGAATAAGTATACCAGAACAATCTTTCTCGGAATGCTTAAACCTTAAAGATGGGACCAATAGATTGTCCCGCAACGTCGGTAAATAATTACCAACCTAAGCTGCGTAACATCCCAAAAGAGCGAAGATCTCAAATGGATATAATATATGTACTTATAGAGTGTACTTACGCGTATGTCACTGGCAAAGTTAAAACTCAAAACATGTCAGAATTTCTACCGAGTAAAGTACTTAACTTTTCAGTACAAACTTGTGTTGCAATGCTAAGGGCGGGAAAGAGAGTGAGAGGAAAATATTTTATTTAACGACGCTCTGAATTAGCGTAGGTGGTAGACAAAATAAGAGAGTCGATGTTGATGGAAGGGTTGTGACATGAGAAAATCAAAGTACTCAAAAAAGTAGGCTCTATGTCACGGTGGTAGTTTTTCAACCAAAAATTCTAAAAGAACTTGCCCAAAACTGAATACTGCCCTCTGTGGTGACAGACTTGTACTGAAATTTTACTTATAAAAGAAAGGAAAGAAGAAGAGAGGGGAAAATTCAAGAATGGAAATAATAAATCAATCAAGCATTTCCATGAAGAAGGTATACCTTTTATTATCAGAACAGGGCTTAAGGTCCGCCCATTTTATATTGTGTGCGTGTCTACGAAAATTGAATTTTATTACATTGAATGTGAGCGATGTGGTCGGGTTGCTATGAAGTAAGGTTTAAATGACCAAATAAAGGAATAAAATACCACAAATTTCTTACGTTTTTATTAAAATGCTTCAATTTTTTTTTAATATTAAGGCAATAATATATTATTTGTATTCCTAATCATAGTACCAGGTAGGGGTGGATGCAAAGCTCCACGTATTACGGACAAGAAGTTAGTCACAAGCTTATTCACCTTCAATCTTCAGCTTCAGCCCAGTAATGAACAATAATCACAGTAGATTATTTCACGGTTTATTTACATAAAGATTCAACTTAGCGTGAGAAGTTTAAAAAATATTTACCACGTAATGGAAAGGTCTTTATTCTGCATCATATACCACGATGTTTATAATAATCAATTTCAAGTACATTTGGATAAACGAAGTAGATATATTGGGTCTAAATTCATCACACTGAAATTCGCTCCATGATGTTTAACACACAAGCAAACTCTATTATTTATTGGCGAGAAGTACATTAAGACACGTAGACGAAGTGTGTGGGCGGACCGACATAAAGGCATGTGATTTCGACTTAGGTTCACTGTAATTCACGTCGTACAGCGAAAGCACAAAAATCTTCGCACCTAAGTCCTTATTTCACTCGTCTTACACAAATATTTGCACGTAAGATTGAATTGTTCCAACACAGCCACTTTCACTGTAGGTAAGCTATGCGCTTTTGAGCTCTGCCTCCATCTACTGGCTCCACAAAATTATAGTGGTTTTAAGTGGATTCTACACGTGCAGTACTGCCGAATTGCCTTCCGCGCAATTGAGTTTCGTAAACAGATGACTTAGATTGCAAAGAGTTTTACAGCACGAATTTACAAGGACGATATGTAACACTGCATTATTCAGTCGTATACTTATTACGAGCAAGACAGGCAATGTACGTATAACGTAACAATGAGGCGCTTTCGCGTAATCATTGTTGCCGTGGAAAAGCAATTATTATTAAACACTATTATAAGTGTGTTTGTATTCTTGCTTATTTATCCGGCATGCAAATCGCATTTTTTATTGTCATCTGTGGCCTGTCTGGCTGTACCTTATTTTTCCACATTAACTCATAAACAGAATGAATTTCGGGAAAAAATTACTGTACACAAAATATTATCTGTATAAAACTTATGTATATAAATTATGTGTTTTGATTTTCTCTACAACTTTGTCATCTCTCATTCTAAGAAGAATTCAGCGACCTATTGCCATAAATATACATAGATTTTCAACTAAAGTACCACTTATTCTTGTCACATTTCAATTAAACTTGACTTTTCTCCACAGATTTTCGAAAAATCCCCAAATAGCAAAGGTCATAAAAATCTGTTCAGTGGAAGCCGAGTTGTTCCATGCGGACAGATGGAAAAGCAGACAGAAATTATGAAGCTAATAGTCGCTTTTCGCAATTTTGCGAAAGCTCCTGAAAACAGATTAATCGGTCTTCGTTTATTACATAAAATACTAATAGCAGATCGGTATCATAATAAAAGGACATTATTTTATCTGACAACTCTCGCCAGTCCCTTCCTGTAGGCTTGCTTATCTTACAAACCTTCGATGTGCAATGAACATCAGGTTAGTTAGTTGTGACGCTTGACTGCGAGTCAAAGGAAAGTTTTTGTAACGCCCACTTTAAAAGAGGCGAGTAAAAACTTAAAATCTACTGCAATAAAGTGAACGAAATCGTGTGGACCCCGTCTCACGGCAGAGTGGAAAAGTGATAAGAGTTTTGATTCCTGCTGTAAGGCAGAAAGGTCTGAGTGGATTTCCGATTTGTCAGACAAAATGATTTTCCTGTTTATGAGCGCACCTAGATATCAGTCCATTTAAAATGTTCACAATGAATGGTTCTAACACGCAGATGCACGTATGAATGTTAGAGGCCTATACACGACTAATTTATATTTTATATAGGCGTACTGGTTTGTTAAGTAGCGGGCTAACAGCTGCTCAAAGGAACAAAAAGTGATTCTTCTTTCAGCTTTATTATGATTTATGCTTTTGGCCTAACTTCCTATCTATTTGCCTATCTTACCCTGCCGGGAATCGAACCACGATTCCTCAGTCGTCCAACTTATTAGATTAAGCTATCCCAGCTCATGACCGTAGGTGAACCTCCACTGGGCACTAGATAGAGGTGAGTTGTCAGCCTCTAGTTCTATCTTCTTTACTCAAGGGAAACTAACCCTGTAGGCAGGAGACGGAAGGATTGCAGAACAGGTCTGGATGTGGTGAGTGAAGAAGGTATCGCTCCCTTCAGGGAATTAAACTTCGCCGTCCAGGTCACAGTGAATCACTTCAGTGACACCGCGCATGCGCACGGACATAGAGTATTGTAACACACTAAAGCTACTTGTGGCTAATGAAAAGCTGAAACACTCTTCTCCCCATGCATCGTTAAGTACCGCTCCGCCCCGCCCCGCACCGCACCGCAACTCATTTCCTACGCTTGGTTACTAGCGTTATGCTTTCAAAAACATTATCCAGGCCACGTTGTTAACAGCCCTTAACTGTGCAGCTTCCGGTTTCTTCCTACAGACAATATTAATTGGCGGTTTAACCATGTCTCGCACTAGCCAGCCCGAACTTTCTAACGCTCTCTTAGTAACACAAGAAGGTTGCCTCTGCTGCATCCGTTCAACGTATAGGGTCCTTTACACATACTTCTATATTTAATTTATATTAGCCGCACTTCCTTACTGTGTTTTCTTTCTCACGATGTGCCGAAATGCCAGTCTATATCTCTTTCATTTGTCGCACTTTCACCAGCAAATGCTAGACGAATTTTGAAACGGCGTGAAATTAACCCTTCAACGGTCAGTGGTTATTTTATTTCCCATCAGGTTTATTACAGTATATTGCTGTATTATTTATGGATCTAAGAACCAATACAGATTATTTACCTATGCAGGATTAACCCATTGCTTTTTATAACCCTGGCGAGCTTTATTTACTGCTCGGTACGTAATGAACCTTTGATTACATTTACGGTTAATACTCGTGTTTAAGGACTTAATAATTCTTACAGAACGTTACAGGGCCGTCTACACTTTTATAAAGCCCGAAAAAATAGCAATGCATTTACTTGTGAACGTAATATACAAAGACAGCATTTCAGAGTAGTCAAAAATGTGTGTATATTTAGCGACGCTAATATTTGCTAATATAGTATAAATTTGATGGTAGATAATAGCAGTTGAGTAGGGCCATACTAGCTCAGGCCGCTAAGTCATCGGCTTACCACCGCGGACACAACGGATGCTATCCCAACCCAGTCATTGTAAGCTCTTTGGTAGACAAAGTGGCACTGGGACATAAGTTTCTCCAAGTATGTCTGTTTTCCTCTGTGAATATATTTTCACCATGGCTACATACCCACTTATCCCTCTATCACCAACGTCATAGAAACTTAGGAATTGATTGCGTCGTTAAATAACATATACAAATAAATCTTAATTTTCAATAATAATATTATGAATTATTTTCATTATAATTATGTTGTATATTATAACACAAGAATGCTCGAGGAATGTGATCAGGAGACTAAAATAATATTTGAGGATATTATAAAGAAGATTTGAGTCACTCTTTATTTAAAAACACTAACAAAATAAATACATTGAAATAAATATTATAATTATATTCTCTTAATTTAGTTATGGTAGAAATTCATTACACAGAGACAGAACAAAGTACTGAAAGCCTCTTCAGCCAAATAATAACATATGGATTATCATAAATAAGACAATTTTATAAGCGCGTCTTTATTTAAAATTATTTCGTCACAAGAAAAACTCTTAATAACTGTGTACAAAAATATGATTGCAATAATTAATTATAAGAAATCAAAGCATTTATTAAATTTTGTTATTTTTATTTTTTATATTTTATTGACTTGTATCCGTTTCATTTTAATGATATAAAATTAAATCAGATATCAAAATAAATGCAACATTTTAGAAGGATTATTTAAAGCATTAATGACACTTTTGTTACTTTAAATTGGATAATTGGAAAATAATATTTTTTATAAGTAATACGTTGTAATCAACAAAGAAATGTCACTGTGGCGGTAACGGGGAAAATGTGATAGGCTTTATAGATAATTAGTAGAAAAAGAAAAGAAAATTAAGTAAAGGGAATTTATTATTAGTAAGACTTACTGCTACATTAGGTGTGACAGACAGTTTATGCCGGGTGTGTACCTGGTGGTTTGAAACTTTAGACCAAAGATGGCCTCACACATCAGTCAAGGTTCTGTCCTATCGGATCATGTCAGCGTGCCCCTCTCTCTAATAACTTTCAAAACCCTTGAAGTATTTTAATGAAACTCTATGTGAACAACTTGCAGCCACTGAAGTCGAGCCCACTTTCGTGCTTTCGACTATCCAACGTACATGATAATAATACGAACAAGAAATTTGCTCAAACACGAGAGGTCACTTAACCTGGGATCTTAAAATTTCGTATAATTAACCAATATAAAAACAATGCTGGAGAATACGCGACAATCTTTATGGTTTAGTATGCGAAAGGACAAAGTGGTGCCCCTTCATAGTTTATACCTACGTTGAATTCCGCTTTGGGGCGAACTAACTAGAATTGTGAAAATTTGTGTGGGGGTAGAAGCAAATGTAAGTTCACTGTATGTATGTATGTATGTATGTATTAGTATGTATGAAACACAGTTCAGAAGTCAGCAATTATAAATAGGCATCGGAGCAAAATTTTTATTTCATAACTAACAAACTTTACAACGTCGGATTAGGTAATATTTGAAATTATGCACTTGCATGGAAAGAAATACAATGTGAAATTATTAATGTGATGGTAACGGACTGGTAATATACCGGGGATGACACAAGGATCGCTTCCAGCGACGAGGGCTATCTGGCATTAACTGGTCATCAAATAATCACATACTAAAAACCAAGCTCTTTATTTAAGTTAGATATTAACTACTTTATATGCACATCGTAGGCACCTACATCCATCGTGTAACTTCTTTCTTCTTTCTGTCTTTAATAAACACAGGAATGAATTACCTTAAGACAAGTAACGCTAGTCAAGCTTATATCCGCCAATTAAAGAAACTAAAACGGCAAATACGGAACTGCAATACTTGAAGATGGAAATTTACTTTGGCGAAACGTGTAGCTGTTTTTAATCTTATTAAAAATATATGTTAGGTTCGACTGATCAGTTATTGGCTTTATTCTGAAAAAATATTTATGCAGAATAGCCGATCGCTTTACGGAGATTTGAGTCTGAGAACCCTTAGTATTAAACAGGCGTGCTAAGTAATCTATTCTTAGTACCCCATATTGATGCCATTGTAAGGCTAATCCTGCTCACAATAACGGCAAACACATGTTACCATAGAAACCAACCAAACATACAACTTCAGCCTTCAGACTCTGAAGCTTATTCAGTTTCAATTCTAAAATATACCTCCGTTGTTTGAAAGTTTCAAGGCTGTTATTTTTTCGCTTGACCAGCCATAGTACAGTCATTTAACTTTTTCTGCAGCAGATTCCTGCAAGGTGTGACCCTACACAGATCGTTTCAGCTTTCTCAGAAGGCTAACTGAATGCCGGGTTAGAGTAGGCTGTAGATTGTCTAGACTACTGTAAAATATATGAGGAAATTTGATTGTGTTCTCGACAGGGTCCTGCAATTTCTATGTTCTCCGAAGTATTCAGATGGATTTTGAGGCCCATGCAACTCCTATTCAGTGAGTATCCGAAGCCCTTTCGCCCAAAAATCAATTATCCGAAATGTAAAGTTAAAAACTCATGTCCGCCCTATTACTAAGTTTAAGAATACTTAAAACCATACTCACTTTCTCTATAAATTTATGGCCTGCCAACGGGCAAATTTACTTCTAAGCATTTTCCTCTCAATCTATGATACACAGTTCTAACAACACAATAAGAATAGAAGAATGGACGAAACGAAATGGATTTCCTTAAAGCAGTGGTCAAATATAAAGAAAAGAAGAGCTCCTATTGTACACTTTAATGGTTTGCCTTATTCTCTTATTTTCCACACAGACACAAGGAGAACTTAAGGACCAGTTGAACAGCATGCCGACCTGGCGGATACTTCGAAACATGACAATTTCTCCTCTGAAATAGTAATTATCTTTACACCAATTAAACTGCACACTGACACAAGGTCTCCTAGCTTGACAGTATAAGCAGTGTTTTATCTGAACTCGAGGAATTTCTTTTCCGGCAAAGTCGACGCAATAATACAAATTGGAACATGCAGTGCACCATCACTTGGATGTGTTATCGTAACTGGAGAAATTAATTTAATTCCTATGCAAATAAATGACACACAGAAAAAAGGTCATAAAACACCAGAATAAAAAAAAAAAATTCCCTTATGAATATTACAGTCTCCCGGGATATGAAGCCATGTTTGTTGGTACCTAGGTACCGATTTTTTTTTTTAATTTGCTTCCTTTCTTTGTCGAAATACTTCGAAGATGGAGGTGAAAATCTCCTGCGAAGGTTCGGTAACTAATTATCATTCAGCACTAAATAAAATCCCAGTGGAGTGTAATACTTATTAAAAACGCTGCGAAAAACTCAGACCACACAAAAGTACGCTTTTAAGCGGACTATATAATAATGCAGAGAGAATGTGGCACGTAGCCAAATCGTAAAATGCTTCTCCCCGATCTGCTGTCCGCCATACGCCACATAGTAAAGCCAATGCCCTGTAAATGATAGGAAACTAGTGAAGATAGGGAAGGGTTCACCTGCAATTGTGGCATTATCAGCATGCCCTGTCACTGGATATGATCAACCCCCCGATTGCATTGTGTTAGGGGGAACGAAATGAAAGTTTTGGTGATCTGTTATATGCTGGGGTAAATGTGAGGCTAGTCATGCATTGCGACATCATATGCTGGGAAAACTCGTTTTCAGGTCGAATGGGAAACTGATTAGAATTCCCATGGCACGACAGTCGCACATCTGGCAGGCAAATCTGTAAAGTCACACATGGGATATTCATGGAACTAATTTGGAGTACAGAGAATCGGACAGTAAAGTTAGTAGAATGGCATCAAAATACATGACTTTGTAATAATACTTTATAATTTCAACCAGCACGAATTGGAAATATGTGTGTAAACAATATTATTTATATCAAAATCACAATGGTTACTGTATTTGTCAGAGGCTGCAACTTTCAAAATTTCTGTTTTTGCCTGTAGATTATTGAAGTAAATTGTAATTATTGCAGTAAACAGCCAGTGTTGTTGTAAAATTCCATTGTTGTAGTAAACAAGCATTCTTACAGTAAACATCTATTATTGCAATAAAAATAATTATTGCAGCAAAATCCATTATTGAAATAAAGATACTTTATTGTAGTAAAAAGGCATTATTGCAGTCGGCGGTATTTATCCATATTCACGTAAAGAGCCATTATTAAAATGAAGAACCTTGATTGCAGTAAAGCGCTATTATTTCAGGAAACAGCAATTATTGAATAAGCAGACATTATTACTTTAAACAGCCACTATTGCAATAAAAACCCATTACTGCTGTAAAAATCCATTAGTGAAATAAAGAGCCATGATTGCAAGTATTCAGCCACTGTTACAGTAAACAGCCATTATTAAAGAAAACCGTCATTATTGAAATAAGAGCCATGATTGTAGTAAACCACTATTATTGCAGTGAACAATCATTACTTCAGTTAACAAACATTATTTAAATAAACATACGTTACAGAAGTAAACAGACATTACTGCAACAACCTGCCATTTTTGAGTAAAGGCCTGTTACTGTAGTAAACAGCCATTACATCCCTGCAACATTAAGTGATTAGTTTTTGGGCTGTACCAGGGACATATTTTATCTACTTTGTGGCAGGACTAAATGTTTAAATATAACACCTTTTATGTTTCTAAAAGGTTAACAGAACACAGCCTTTGCTTTAAATATGCTGTGATTGTTACAACACTTCCTTTTATATGCTGATATTGTGATGTGGATTTTCAAAGTGATATGGAAATTACATGATATTGGTGTCATTTTTATCTCTTGTGAAAATGTATAGCCGGACCAAATTATGTGGTGTTCTATTCTGTGCACTACGCGCTCAATTGCAAAACAAATTTGTCAAAACATTTCTTTTTCTGTTCTAATAAACACAATCAGTTCTGCTCTCTATTAACTTTATGGTTGTTACAGTAGCGATATAAATATGGAAAAAGAAAATTTATTAAGGAAATGTAAAATATTGTTACATAACTATTATTTGTCTAACAGTAATGACAATAAAATTAGGATTAGGATAAACTTGATGGAACCAATTTTAAAATTAAATATACTGAGCAGAACGTACTAAACTCGAAGAGCCCTTAGGCAAAATTTCTGGACCTTTGGTTGAGAAACGTTGTTGTACCCTTAGGTCAGAAAATCGGATTTTGTAAAATATAAAAATGTTCCTTTTTATACACTTTAATTCTAATATACTCTCCTAATAGGAAAAAAAATCTCATTGACACCACGCCTAAGCCTCGTGGACCCCCAGGGGTCCGCGGTCGACAATTTTTAAACCACCGCTTTACATGATTGATTTCTTCTCCTTAAATATAAATAAGTCGACTAATTTTTATTATTTGTAAAGTTATCAAATAAGGGTATTTGTAAAGTACTGGAGTACGAATTTCCTGCGTTCAAGTCACATGTCTGAAACGGTGCTGTCGAATATTCTAGTAGGTGGATTTGTAAATGATAAAAATTTGGAAAAAAGAATGGGTTCCTTGAATGAATGAAGAAAATATAAGTCATTACATAAAGGCGAGATTTGGTTTATTCTTCTTTCAGTTTTACAACCCGTCCTTATATTTCACTTCCGAAACTACTTGACCGATTTCAATGAAATTTGATTCTGGAGTTTTTAGTAAAGTTACAAAGTTCCTTTTAATCCGCATCAGTCCTCATATTATAGATGGAGGAGAAGCTTGGCAGTTACGTAGGGTACTTGCAAATGTTTCAAATAAGCAGTAGCTGATATTCAACAAAGGGTGTTCCTTCACCTTTGTGGTTTAGCAACATGCTAGCATCTCTTCACAGTACAGGCAGTCTGTTATGATATATTAAACGTGGCCTTCGAGAGGAACAGGTTTTTTTTTGTAACGAATGGAAGTAGCCGGAGGCTGGAAATAATTGCATAACGAGGCGCTTCATGATTGCTGGTACTTTGTCAAATATTATTTCAGTGATGAAATCAATAAGCCGACCACGTAATCAGTCAAAGCGACGGTGAGTCTGCTAGCAATAAAACAAGTCCTCTTCTCTACACATATCTGAACACAAGTCTGAGACTGACAGCTCCGTGTCGGAGAGGCGCGCTCACAAAGCAGTCTTCTCTAAAAATGAAAACAGATGAATATCTGCTGAAGAATTTTGGCTCTGAATGAGTCTAGCTTTTATGTCCCCTTTCTTGAATGAATAAAATACAGAAAAACTTTAATGTTTGTTTATTTCCTCAAAATTAAATATTTAAACAACTAATGGATGCTTTGAAGAGTGTCACCTTCAACTGAGCTAAAAATTAAATAAGTTTCGGCTCGTTGCTGGGCCACAAGATGAATAAACTTCCGCTTTTTATTCCTCTTCTCAAAGAGTTTGATGCTCAAAGCAGTTTCCTATAGACGAATGACGTCACAGCCTTGACTAAACTCCGTTTCTAAGTAAACTAAGAACAAAGATTATTCTTGCGCATGTCCCGTCAATGTCACAACATATTTAACTAAACTAGACAGTACTCACAAAATCACAAAGCATATACAGAAAAACAGAAACGTACCATATACATACCGTTCCGTAATTGATTATTTGTACCAACAAATGCATTAAGATTGTTTTTTCACTATTTTCTTTATTATAAGGATACCCCAATACGCATTTCGGCAATTATTTTGCAATCATCAAGGGGTATTTTAAGTGAGTTTTTTACATAGACCAATTCTTTGGTTACGTCATAACAGTGAGTCAGTATTTGTTACCACATCGTATAAAATTTTGTATAATTAGTGGTAATATTAGGCTGCTAAAAGTTATTACATTTTAAAATTACAATAAAATCAAGTAGTATATTATACTACCCTGTATAGTATAATTATTAATTAATGGCAGCGTGGTCCTATTTTCAGCGTGTATTCCAGTTATATGTGTGTTATGTTGTTGGTAGGACATCCTTCCCTCCTGTCTGCATGGTTAGTGGTTCCGTATTAACTCAGATAACAATTATCTGTGCTTAAAATCAGTGATGAGCAGTGACATAACTGTATTGGTAATATTTACGAGGCTCAGATTTGATCCCATTGGATTTCATGTTGGATTTGTTGCGAAGAAATTTATATTGGAGGAAGATTTGGCACAGACGTATTTGGCCTTCCCTTACAAAACGTCAGTGGCTCAAATTAAAGAAGCTTGAGAGGCCATACTGCTCACTTCGTTATTAAAACGCCTGCGCTAAAGAAATATACTTCTTTAAGTTAGAATTTGTCTTCTGTAATAATTCAGACATCGAATCACCGCAATTTGTTCTTAAGAAAATACAAAAATTGAATGTATAAATTTACATTAATTTATAAGAAAGATGTGCAAAGAAAAGCCCTATTTTCTTGTCAAGGTGCAACAGCCTCTAGAAGGCCAGAGCCTCCTCATTATCGAGATTTTACAATCACACTCAGACACACCACACTCGGTAGGACTCCTCTGGACGAGTGATTATCAACCCTTCGCAGAGACCTCTGCCTGACAATACTAAAATTCACAAGAAACATCCATGTCTCCGGCAGGATTCGAACCCATAATTCCAGCAAACGAACGGCCGCAGACCGACGCCTTAGACAGCGCTGCCACTGGGATCAGCAGAAAAGCCCTATAGAATAGAGAAACAATGCAACTGTTCTAATGTGATCTGTGTAAATGACGCTTATTGAAAATTTACAGATAAAGTGAGGATAAACGAACATCGTCTTTCTGTACGCTATGGGAGCATATGAATTAATGTTGGTATAGCTCCAGTGACTCTTAAACTCGACACTAAATGGCGGGAGTAGTCGTCTACAAGCCACGGCCGAATTACCTCCCGGGAAAGAAACTCCAGTAATCACTGGATAGGAGATCGATTCTGTCCCGTAGCCGGTCTTGAGGCTTTGGAGAAGCGATAAATCCCGTTCTGATGCCGGAATCAAACCTCGATACCTCAGACGTCCAGCATATAGCTAGATACTACACTGGCTACGCTATTCCGTATCAGTTTTATGGTGCGTTATGATGGTAAATATTTTGTGTTTTTGTTTATTACGAAGCTGGTGCTTTATTTCTAACTCTGATATAAAGACATTAACTGCGGATGTGAGCATTATAACTTGCATTAGTTTCCCAATATTCTCAATTTTCTTAAATTGAGAACATTAAGATAGATGGGGTATAAGTATAGCACGCATGTAAATATCACTTGAATTTATTTGGAAAATGTCAATTAAAAATACTTCGATATAATAGGCATGGATGTAGAAAGCTAGCTCAGTGTATCATCCAAAGGCTAGGTCTGACACTAATGGGTCTTCGAGTTTTGGTCACGGGCACTAAATTTTCTAAATTGCTAACCGTGACCTATTCAGAAAACTGTGTTTCAAGATATTGTTCGTAATATGGATTTCTCTTGTTAATTTGTTTGTTGCATTTTAACATACACGACCAAATTATACAACAAAATATTCTGTCATAATTAGTCCAATGATTTTTTCCATAATCAATTTAATTCTGAAAATCTTTCTTAGAGATATTTCTTTCTTCATCAATGTCAAATTCTGTGTCATTGTATTTACCAGATGTTTTCTTACACAGGCCTTTATATGTATAGACAGGTGCAAACAAAGGCACCCACATTACTTCCTTTTGTATTTCTTTATCATATACCAGTTTCTTGCAGTACAATCAAAATCTTTCTTAAATACTCATCTTTAAAAAAAAAGCGCCAATTTACTGTAAAGGTAAAATAAATTGTCAATAAAGTCATAAAGTTGTCCGTTACTTACCCTTCCACAACTTTCATTCCTTCAGCATATCACGTGCCAGGATTCATTCAAGCGTGTTTTATTACGTCTTGTTAAATGACGTAAACGAAATATAAGCATGGTTATATGGCATTCTATATCTCCTGTAACACCGTCGACTAGGAACAATCAGCTTATTAAATTATCCAATATAGGAACCAATTCGACATAAAAAAAAATCCTCTCATGTTCGGTCTCAGCGATGCACCTCACTGTTTTTTTTTAAATCTGATCCCTGGATGAAGTGTTTCCATATGTTTTTTGTGCTCTTCTATCGATCCCTACACTGCCCCACTCTCTCTTGTCTCCCCTGCTGCCCAATTTGTGACCCTTTCCCTTCCTAATGTGTTCACTCCCGCGGCACTCTCTTGTACGGCTGAGAAACTTTCAAGTGTCTAGCCTCATTCGCGCCGACTCTCCAAACGCAATGACTTTCCACAGGAGGTCGTTTGTCCGGTTACCACTTTGCAAGTCCTTGCCGAGCCTCTTCAACACCCAGCCTCCTCCTAACTTGAAGGTCTTTCTGTAGAAACACTCTGTTTGAAATTACATGTTTCCTCGTGTTATGGCAATTGTAAAATTTATTTCTGCTGTTTTGTTCCACTTTAATATTATTTACTAAGTCTAAATTTCAAATACAAGTTCTAAAATTAATTATCAACTTATTTAAAATTTTTAAAAACTTTACAGAATTTTTAATAAACTGTGAACTTAAAAGTGCACGCCAAACGTTTAAAATCGTAATTCCAAGTACTTGTGCACTGGCCACATTTGTTGCTGTGACGGCATGCATTTTCAGAGGTAGATGGATATCAATATTCCAGAGGAATCCTTTCCCTAAATTTTCTAAGCCTCTGCCCTAAAACTGGTGGTAGCAGTTTTCTGCAAAACAATGGTACTTATCCACCAAATTACACACTGTTACATTCCGTAAGATAAGAATCTCATAGTCACAGCTATGAGAAATTCAAAACATATTTGAAACTCTCTAACTGATTCCACTCTCCTGATGACTGTCAAACTTTCCTTTTCATGCCCTTTTGCACCTACTTATGAACACCCGGCTCTTTAGCCAAAAAGCGGCAAAATCCCAGGACGTCTATTGCTTCGCAGACCCTCTCCAGTTTTCTTAACTCAGCTTACACGATTACAAGAGTATATTCACACACACAACGCACTCCTAGGCTTGATAGGTAAAGCAATCCCATTACAGGCCTTGACAGGCCCTTAGAGCTCCAGGAGGTCGAGGCTCCCAGATTTTTAGACAATCGGCACATGAAGATGGTAAGGTTGTCAGCCCTACGCACTGGCCGCCTTTACCCCCCAGGAAATATTCCTGGTACTCATTTCTGTTAGAGGCTGAGTCGACCCCAGGGCCATAGTGCGACCGAAAGGATTATGTCAATGAAAAATTCCAATGACACCATCGGGAATCGAACCCGCGACTTTCCGGTTTGTAGCGCAGTGCCTCAACCAACTGCGCCACCGCGTGCCCCCGCTCCTAGGCTTGATAATGGTATGAATGCGTAATACACGTAAGGTGTAGGGGACGGTTTAGTTGCTTGAACTCATAGGTCTTTCTATGAGTTAATGCAGGTAAACCGGTACTCTTTGGATGAATTAAGAATTAAAAATGATAAATTCCTTAAAAATGAATAATATTATATAAATTTAGAAAGTCATACCAAAATAAAGTATTTTATTAAAATAAATACAATGCTTAATATTTTACAAACCTGATACTCACATTGAAATCTGAACTTGTTTCGAAACAAGAAACATGCATTACACTCCTCGATCTTCGATTCTAGTTATCACTGGACGAGTGAGTACTAGAAATTCCAAAAGGTGTTCTTTTTTTTCTGAGGGACATCGCATTAAAGCCAGACACTAGAAGAACTACTAGCATGTGCAGTAGGGATTGCAAATATTTGTAATGACATCAACAAGAAAATACATAAGAGAATTTATTATTTACTGACCTTCTGAAATTCTTGAATGTTGACTTGTCATACATTTCTATTTCGAGCTCAAAAAGAATGCTTATTCAAGAAGGCGTTTGTTTGGGTAATTTTAATGTACTGAAATTTCATATGCTACTTTGAAGCACCATAAATTCATTCTGTTGTCTGTCTTATGTGTGCGACAGGTAAAAAAGTCTGTGTCTTACAATTCATTTTGAGCCTGTTCTGTACAAGTTATCAGTACAAATTGCCTTGCGACGCAATATTTTAATGACTTACGTCATCGAACCTACGTCAAGTTTTATATCGTCTACAGTTATTGTCCCAAAAATATATTTCTACCGCACTGTCAATATATATCTTATTTTAAGTTTCACTTTGTGACAGTTATTGGATTTCTAACGTAATATGTAAAAATGCAATTTCTAGAAATAAATTATGAGTCTGTATCAAAGCATCTTGCGATTTACTTAAAAAACTTTATTTGGATGTTAAAAAGAGACCTTCAATCCTGTGTAATTTTCTCAATTTTTCCTAAATTTCTGCCTCATCGCTCCCCCTTCATGGTTTCTCCATCACAATAATTTGTTCACAAACTCAGCACATACAAACTGTATGTAACAAAGAGCAACCCATCATTATAAAGTACCCTAAATCATCAACAGAGCGGAACTAACATTTAGTCTATATATGCATATAAATAACATTTAATAACTTAACTATTTCAAGCCTCTCTCCTCTGTAAACTCAATGTCACTCTCTCTTTATTTACAACAGTTATCGCGGAGGTACGCCCACGGGAAGTTGGCAATCGGAAGGGCTAGTGGAAAATCTGCGATTCGTAAAGAAAAGTAAGATAAAAGAGTAAGCAAAAATGACAAAAGAAATAAAGGCACATAAATTTAAAATATAAAAAAAGACATAAAAGGAGCTGGGAAGAAATTATGAAGCCTCTGGTTCTTCCCCTAAATTTTTCAGTTTAAGTTATGAGTCTACAAGGGATCTGTACCTTAAACATTTTGAAATGTACTGGTATGTCGACCTCCAATTCCACACTTAATTTCTACTGGAAATGATTACGACTATATTAAATTAATCGCATGTCGTCTATATTTGCATTCTTTCATTACTTAAAACTATGAACCAGAAGGGAAAGTAGTCCATGAAATTTTGGGGCGCGTTTATTTTCTGTCTGCATATATATCACACGGCAATCTCAAATTTATTACTAGTCTTATCGATCAGTCCGAAACTTTTACGTAATTTTGAAAGGGATTTATGTTTCACATTCTAAGAAGAACTGTATATTTTTAAATGTTCATTCAATTTAAAAAGGTTTCATTTCGCTAATTTTGCTTCCAAAGCCCGAAGTTCACATACACAGTTTTGGTTTCAGGATAATATGAAGTCGGAGACACAAGAATGTGCAGTGACCTCTAGTGGCATGATACTAATAATGTGCAGTGACCTCTAGTGACATGACACTAATAATGTGCAGTGACCTCTAGTGGCATGACACTAATAATGTGCAGTGACCTCTAGTGACATGACACTAATAATGTGCAGTGACCTCTAGTGGCATGACACTAATAATGTGCAGTGACCTCTAGTGGCATGACACTAATAATGTGCAGTGACCTCTAGTGGCATGACACTAATAATGTGCAGTGACCTCTAGTGGCATGACACTAATAATGTGCAGTGACCGCTAGTGGCATGACACTAATAATGTGCAGTGACCTCTAGTGGCATGACACTAATAATATGTAGTGACCTCTAGTGGCATGACACTAATAATGTGCAGTGGCCTCTAGTGACATGACACTAATAATGTGCAGTGACCTCTAGTGGCATGACACTAATAATGAACCGCCTAAGGCAATATTAATTTATTAAAATCCACACCCAACTACGTATTTCGGCTATGTTGTACTAAGACCTCATCAGGCTGTTTACAACTATATAAAAAGAGAATGTGCATCTGTATAAATAATATTATTAAATCTGAGATCTCAATTTTGTCACATATGCAGGGATTATATACTAAATTACATTTTCCATACAAATGACATCAAAGTATCTTTTAGTTAGGAAGTCTTGTTATATATGGCGGTATTGAAATTTTGTTAGCCGTATTTCAGAGAGATAAAATACAGGCAGTGGGATATAACAAGGAGGCGACGGAGTTTATTCAAACAATTTCTGAAATAATAATTAGTCCTTAATCTGTCTGGCTACGACAAAATATGTAAGGCTTCGAGGCACATGACAAATTGTGTCTACTTCAATGTTACCAGCTTATATAACGGATTATTCCAATCCGAGGATATTTCAATGCAGTTATAAAGCCCAAACTTCCACAGTACTTTCCTTTACAGCGTACAGGATATTGTAATTCCGTTTCAAAAGTCTTGTTTCTCAATTTCAAGTGACACTGCATAAAAAGTTTTTACAATTTATCTATTTGAAATACAGCTACTACAATATAAGGCAAGCAGTCATAATTAAATAACTTTTCTAATGTTCTCTTTATAAATATTATAAAAAAGTTCATGAACGTAACATATTTGACAAAATTTAAATGTCAATTTTAAATAATATTACGCATGCAACTGTATGTTATCCTTTTACATAGTTGTAAACAACGTGAGGATGGTGTAAAATAGCCGAAACATGTAGCTTAGTGTGGATTTTGATAAAAAGCATGCTGTGTAGAAGGTAAGTTATTGGTATCCAATGGAATCTTTAATTATCATGCAACGTTGTACAATACCAACAGTAGACAAAGGGGCCAGACAGTGGGACAAGATAGCTTATAGAAATTGTAATGTGATATTTCAGATGTGAAATTTCCTTAATTCAAATTCTAGTCAGTGAAAAAATTATGGGATTACAAGCAGCTGTTCGTTTAAAATGTGTAGCGTAATTACTGCACTATAAATCAAAATATGTAATTTTGTATTGCATAATATGTGCAATACACGTTTATAGTGTTGTAAAATTTGAAATTACGAAATTATAAGAAAATAAATATTGTAATCTATTGTACCCTTGATATATTTAGAAAGGAAATGGCATTTTATAAAGTGTTGATGCGTATTCGGAAAGAAAGAAGGATTTTTGTGTGCGTAAAATTCAAATCATTTTTACTTCAGCGGATCACATTTTTACCAATAATTTCTCAAAGAACAAGGATAGTGCAATACAACGGAAATCAATGTAGGAGTTTATGAGAAACTTAGGAAGCTTTACAGTACAAATTGTAGTAGACACAGACTACCAGTCATTGTAAAAGAACCATGGTGCCTTCTCATTAAGGATATTTTGCTGCAGTCAACTTTGAAAACTATAAATTAATTTGCTTGTAAATGATGTGCGTTGGCAAATAAAGTATTTAATTTTCTTATTGCACATCAACTTCATTTGTCTTCAGAGTGCTGCAGTAGGAGCCGGTATTAGAGTCAGTAGCACCAACAAGACCCCTTCAGACGAACAGGAAGTTTACCAGCAAAATCTGGGAAGAAATTTTGACATCTACGTGTGCACTGCGTAATCCACCAAAGCTAACTTGCGTTGACCGAAGCTATACAAAATAAAACCTGGCGATAATCATGGCAGCAATACTGTGCCTTTACTTGTAGCTTACGGACTCTTTAACAATGTCAAACTTTTTGGTCCACGTAATATTGTGAACTGTGTTCTCAACTTCGACTTCACACATTCTTACGTTTTATTAGTAACACCCACCTCGAATGCTGAAATTTTCAAGCATGTCAACTAGTGGGTTGAACCTCTTCCATGGTGGCAAGTTCAAGACTAATAATTAACACTGGCAGTGCTGATTTTTTAAGATCAATATATATATATATATATATATATATATTGACAAAATGAGAAATAATTTGAAACAAATTAAACATTTCTTTATAGATATCATTTTTATCGGTTTTATCTTTACACGTTCAGTACTATTGCCAATATCTTAAAATGTATAATCCAGTTTATCCTTTAAAGAAACCTTTATAGGCACATCATTGTAGCTTGCTCTGTGTTGTACCTACAGATGCTTTCGTAAAGCCCTGTGTTGTACCTACAGATGCTTTCGTAATGCCCTGTGTTGTACCTACAGATGCTTTCGTAATGCCCTGTGTTGTACCTACAGATGCTTTCGTAATCCCCTGTGTTGTACCTACAGATGCTTTCGTAATGCCCTGTGTTGTACATACAGATGCTTTCGTAATGCCCTGTGTTGTACCTACAGATGCTTTCGTAATGCCCTGTGTTTCTGAACCCTTCAGTAACCAGTTATTTTCAAGAGCAATTATGGATCTGCAAAGAGACGCACGGAAGTTTCCTTCTGATTATTCATACAGTGTTCAGGGTTTAACGAGAAAAGTTTCTATGGGCTTTTTTTCAATAAAGTTCACAAAGCCGTAACAAAATGAGTCATTGTATGTATAAGTTCACAAACATTGTTAATTGCAGTCATGTTAAAATTAAGAGTAACAAGTACCAGCAGGTATCTCAGACGGTACAGCGACTTTGTTGTGGATGTGACGACGGACAAATGGTGGTTACATTCCCTGTATGAAAAGAAGCTTTGCTGTCCTCAAAGCGTCTAAATCAGTAATGGAATTCACTCAGTCTATTATTCATTGTTTAATAAGGATTTTTCCTTCGGAGGTGAAGCGACTGAGGCAAAAAGCAGCTTACTCAGATCCATCTAGTGCCAGAGAAACAATGCGTGGAAATGCATCTCTGCTGTAGCAAGTGCCTTCATGAGGATATTTAATGATACACATATTACATGCTGTTGTCTTCTACACAATAGTTTGTTTCAAATTATTACACAAAGCTGAGATTTTGTGCTCCTACATGTTTCGGCCACCTATTTTAGTCATTATCAGGGAACTATAATATTATAAAGACACAAGCAGCTTATTATATGTCAGTAAATGGTAAACATATGTACATCAGCATTATGTAAGTGTCAATTGAGAGTACCACGATCACTTATGGTGTAAACGTCGTATATCATAACCTTGGATCTCCACTACAGGTAGTTTGCATACAGCTATTTACATTCTGACACTTTCTGTTCTAGTACTTCACTTTTATTTTAATCTGAATCATTTTTAGTAATACTGTACATAGTTTGAGGCACACTGTGTAATAATTACGGACGGATCACCCTATTGAATGTAACGTATAAAGTTTATGCAATATTATTATAAAATAGATTACCAGAAATAGCCGAAAAGCAGTTAGGAGATTTCCAAATGGTATTTCGGCCAGGAAGATTGACAATTGGTAATATTCATATTGTACGACATATATTTGAAAAGTGTTATGAATATAACATTAATTTACACAGACTGTTTATTGACTTTTCACAAGCATTTGAAGCGGTAAATAGAGATAAATTATTTGAATATCTTGAATACTAGTTAATAAAATTAATAAAAATAACTTTGCAAGATAAAGCAGCAAAGTTTAAAATTAATAATGAAATGACTGAACTAATATAAATAAAGTCTGGAGTAAGACAGTTGATCCTCCTTTTTACCCTGCTATTTGGCATAGTCATAAATGATATAATTAAGAAACTCCATCCATGGAAAACATTTCCACCCGATTAATGCAAACATGTGCATATGCCGACGACGTGTTGGTTATATCCAGAACACAACAAGCAATTATCGATACCTTCACAAAATTAAAAGGAGAAACGTAAAAAGTGGGCCTGACGATAAATGAAAATAAAATGAAATATTTATACTGTACAAGACAGGTATCGAGAAATGTACCAATTTTTGAAGAACCAAAAACTGAACGTGTGAATCAATTTAAGTATCTAGGCTCTATAGTTAATAATAATAATTTAATAGAGGACGAAATAAAAGAAAGAATAGCTGCAGGAAACAAAGCTTATTACTGTATGTGAATAAATCCTTTTTCCAAAGTAAGTTCATTTCAAAGGCAGCAAATTTAAAATTTTATAAAGCCATGATAAGACCTGTCGTTACATATGTCTCTGAAACCTGGGTACTAAAGGAAAACATTACACAAAAATTACTAAGATTTGAAAGAAAGATTTAAGGTAAATTTATGGCTCAGTTATAAGACCGGATGCATCATGGTGATTATGAAATAATGAGGAATTGGATAGGATAATTAGGAAGCAAAATATTGTAGAACAAATAAAAGCGAAAGAGACTTGGAATGTTTCGGGCATATAAAAAGAATGGAAGAACATCGAATAACTAGGAAGATAACTAACTGGATGCCAACATTACTAAACAGGCTAAAAAGAAGACCTAAAGATAGATGGTGTGACGGTGTATGCGGAATCTGAAAATTGTGGGTACTGGATTGGAAAAAGAGTGTTTTAGACAGAAAATATTCGCAAGGAATACTTCAGCAAGCCAAAACCCATCCAGGGTTGTAGAGCTTAATAAGAAGAAGTACATCGTTGGAGACTTATATAATGCTGATGTATATATGTTTACTATTTACTGACATATGATAGGCTGCTTGTGTCTTTATAATATTACAGATCCCAGAAGATGGCTACAATACGTAGCCGAAACATGGTGGAGGGTAAAAACTAAGCTTTGTGCAGTAGTTTGAAATAAAACTAGTCTTTCTTCATGATGTTTGCTTCATTAGCATAGGGAACGAATATCTCTGGTTTCCTCACACGCGTCCAGATCTGCAGGTTGCACTCAAGTAAGCCACATTGTTGTCCTTCCAAATTTCTTCCCATCCCATTCGATATTAAAGAGCCTCTACAAATGAAATAGCTGCATGGAATGAAGACTGTGAATTGTTAATGAGGAATGAAGCGGCCATGGCTTATTATGAAATTATAACCTAGACACCTGCACTAACACAAACAACGAAACCTGAAAGAAAGTCTGTGTTAACGTAGCCGGTATCTGGTAAATATTTTAACATAAAGTGCTAAGAGCTTGACCATGAATTTTATTGCTGAGATATCTTAGGCTATAAAGATAGGCGGAAAACTGATGCCAGTTGCGCGAGAACATATATCTAGTGAGGAGAGTTAAACCAAATGGCAACAGTCGTCATTATTATTGCTATTGAATCCTTCAGGCGGCTTTAACGGCTGTAAAATGACGTGTTTCTGTTTGGTTTTAGCGACCCTTTAAAAATGAAAGCTGAAAGATCCAATATTCCTCATCTTAAAACAGAACACACAGAGTGTGATTCTTTATCTTTTCCTATGCCTTTACCACAAACCTTCCATCAACCTCCAGCACGTTTGATTTCCCTAATATATAAATGTGTCAAATTAAATGTAAGACCACTTATACATTTATAGACACATAAATAAAGAGGGGATCTTAGCAGAAAAGTGCGTGAGCCTTACCAGAGCATTTCCACGTGAAATTTCTTTCTCTCCGAATATATTTTACCACAGCACTGCATTGTGTTCAATGAGGCATTGACGAGGTGCTTTATCAAGCATTGTTCCATCCCACATCATTAAATCTGCCTCTTGGGGTTGCGTCTCTTGAGGGAGGGGATGTGTGTAGGCTTATCGCTAAGGGTCCTCATGAGCACAAGGGGATTCTGTCCTATGGACACAAAATTTCTACATGATTACATTAGTTTCGACAGTGTTATCCATTTATATCTCCCTATGACACGATTATTCAGACCTACTGCATAATTCTAAATTCATATTAGAGGCTAATTTAGAAACCAATAGGTTTATGTAAATTTTAATATATACGTTAAAGAGCTCAAATTCAATATTCAGAGCTCTTTACTGTACACGTATATATATTATTCAATATATCTGCCTGTTTCTGAAGCAAATTTTTTCATCTCTAACTTCGTTTTCCTAATTATTATTACGCACTCTTGTAGCCTCTTCCTTTCTTATTTTTTGTATACTTCGGGATATAAAGACTATTGTAACCGAAGGCTCGAATTTATAATGAATACATTACATTACGTTTGAAAATTTCTGAAGAATTCGTTTGAAGAACGTGTTGCATGCTTTCAGGCTTCCGCCGCGATGTAGAGCTGATCTGTGCTCTTCTGGGTATTAAGCAGCGTAGAATAGTAATTCTTTATCGACGTTGCGGGGCAACCTATCCGTCCAATCTTCAAGAGTCATGAAGTCCAAGAAGAAGCATAAGTTAACAAGGTATAAAGTATAGCCACAGAGTATCAAGTTATAAAATACAGGCACAAAGTATCAAGGTATAAATATAGGCATATAGTAACAAGGCATAAAAAATGGGCATAACGTAACAAGTTATAGAACGTAGGCTCAGACTAACGAAGTAAAAAAGACATAGAATAAAAGTATACAAATTAGGGAGATTAACGAGGTATAAGATACATTAACAGTAAAATATTATAAAATATAGGCGTACACTAATAATAATAACCATGGCTCAACAGCCCTATATGGGCTCGGGCCTCCTCTTTCCGAGGTTACTGGTCGTGTGCATTCGTGGCAGTTGGTGACTGGCCAACTGGCCGCGCTGCTGTTCTATCGATCCTGATGTGACCGCCAGAGCCATCTGGCAGGCAGTCAGGAGACTTGAGTGAGAAATTGGGGTTGAATTTTGCTTACGAAACATTTCTATTCATGCCCGTAAGGTTCTTTTACATGCCGTAAATCTACGACATGGGACCGACGGCTTTACTTCCCCTCCGAAGGAAGTGGTGGTCCGGATTTTTATCACCCTTAAAAATCCATCGACCTCGGTCGGGATCGAACCCGCGAACCTTGGGTCCAGTGGCGAGCACGCTAACCACTAGTCCACCGAGGTCGACATAGGCGTACAAGGTATAAAATATAGTCCTATACAACAAAATATAAAACACAGGCATAGAGTAGTAACGTATGAAATATAGGAATAGAGTAACAAGGTATAAACCAGGCGTACAGAAACAAGGTACAAAATGTGGGCATACAGTAACAAGGTATAAAACTTAGGTACACAGTAACAAGGTATGAAACATATGCAAGCAGTGACAGGTATAAAATATAAGCATAAATTAACAAGGTATAAAATAGGCATAGATTAAAAAATGTATAAAATATAGACGCAGAGTACGACGTTTAAAACTTATACACAGAGGAACAAAGTTCTTCGACATGCCAGTCGTCTGTCCAAGAAGTCCTACTTATTCTGCAGAAAGTGTTATAGTTGCGTTTCTTAAGGTATTTTGAACCTGCGTAAGAAAGACAGCCCAGTTCTTAAAGATGAACTTGCAGCGTCAGAACAAGGCAGCCATTGTATCAGTTGTAACTAACTAACTAACTAACTAACTAACTAACCCATGGAGCAGAGTCCTTCTTGAGAAGCTAGCAGGTCGTCAGCTAGTCAAGAAATTCCCCGCGTTTTATGGAACCCGAAGGTTCATTACCGCACTCACAAGAGCCCGCCACCTGTCCCTATACTGAGCCATATCAATCCAGTCCATGCCCCCCCATCCCACTTCTTGAAGATCCATTTTAATATTATACTCCCATCTACGCCTGGGTATTCCAAGTAGTCTCCTTCCCTCAGGTCTCCCCACCAAAACCCTGTACGCACCTCTCCTCTCACCCTTACGTGCTACATGCCCCGCCCAACTCATAATTATATCAGTTGCACATGCAGTAAAGTTTAGTGCGCAGAATGCTTCTTATTCCTTCTGCATGACGTTTGAAACGTTCTTTGGTCAAGGAAAAGTTATTCTTATCGTGTGTAGAGTACTTTAATGCAAACTGAAAGCTTCGTTTATCGCTATGGAAGGGAGGGGAGCTATATAAAAGGGCAGGAACATTAACTGCAAGAAAAATAAATAAAAAAATAAGATTAGCACTGCAGCGAACAAATCGTGACTTGCAGAACAATGGCAGGCTATGACATGCTGGTGATCCTGCTTTGCTGGATTTATTGCTCGAAAGGGCCAAGGCGATTTGGTCTTGTTGGAGCTGTGACCATGAATTTCTTTTGGCAACATTACAAAAAAAGAAAGAAGGGTTGATGAACTGAAGTGACCAAACGACGCTCGACTGAGAAATATCAAGGTGTTCGAAAAAACTACATTTTTTTTTTCCAGTGCGTGCAAGTGAAATACGAAGTTGTGAAACAGGTTTGTAAAAATCTGATAGGTGGTTGTTGCCCTCAAAAACGCCACGCAGGATATTCGAATAATACACAGAATTTAAATAATATCAAACGAAAAGCCTGCAAATTATAGAGAAATCAATGTTGCATTTCATCTGTCAACAATGTTTAAATTAATATCACATAAAAAATGAGTACAAATTTTGGTACAAATCTGATTATGTCTCTTATTTTTTAAATGTGTCTTGCTCATTTTCTGTAAATTTCTGGACTAGAACATTTAGGATGTTGATATAACTTTACATTTATTGTTAGAGATAGATGCTTATTTCTTCATAGATTTTCGTCAGACCGATATAAATATATCGTCTGCACATAGCATAAAAACAAAATTCTTATTATACGCTCCTTATATCCACATTTTGAGTTCATTCATTCGTTCTGTAGTCTGTCTTACGACAGGTCCGTAGCTCTTCCAAAGCGAGTTCTCCACAGGGTGCGATCTATTACTTCCTTTTCAATTTCCAGTATCTTCTCTTTTCCTTAAGGTCATCCAGTAGCTGCGTACGCCTTCTTCCTCATCTTTCCTTCATTTCTAGTCTTCCCTCTATCTTTCTTTCAATAACGTGTTTTAGAAGGCAGTTTCTACGGAATATGTGACCAATCCTTTCTTCTTATTACTGTATGTACGATATTCCTCTCCTCCTTGACTCTACGCAATACTTCATTTCTCACACGATCGGTTCAACTGATCTCCATTCTTCTTCAGCACCACATTTTGTGTTATGCACCCAATATTTCCTCCTACTCGAAGCATTATTTAGATCTTAAGGTTAGATTTCACAACTGCTAGATTTGAAAGAGGCAGACAACATTATTTTGCACACTACAAATACAACTTACAACACACGGATGTCCCAGTTATAAACACCACGCCATAATCTAGTGTGGGAAAAGTGTGGACAAAAAAAAACATCACATATTCTTTGCCTCGGTGTTGTATGGAATAAGTTTTCATACTCTCTTTCAATTTTCCTTACAACAGGTGTTATAGATAAACTCAAATTCTCCATCACAAGTCCAATTTACATGACGATTCCGTTCTTAAGTTGTATTATACTGCCTCAATGGAAGATCGGGCCGCGACCTTTCGCGGCATCCTTCTTTCCCCTTCATTAATGGTCAAAACTTCCAAGAATGTCTTCTTGGAAGTTTCGACCATCGAAGATTGATTAATACTTTGACGCTAAAGGTCTCAATCCGGTTTAAGCAAGGTCATAACCCGGAAGAAAGAAATCCTCACCACACCGCTACGAAAACTTCAAAATTTGCACCATTTTATGTTTTGCAAGAACGAGTGATAAATCAGATGTTTTATAAGACCAGGAAGACGGGATGATAAAAACATAAAATGTTAGAAAAAACAAACTCACTGTTATTTTTGATTTTATGTTTGTTATGATGACAGCGATGGCGGAGCTGGCAATAACAAAATGTGTACTGAGAGCAGTGTTGACTAAGAGCGAAGCCCATGCCATGAAACGCGACGGCACAAACTGCTTCTCAGGCGTCCGATGGCCTTGCCGTTCAAATGCGGTAACTTTAAAATCTACTTGTAAAAGTGGGTGATTTAAATAGGCAGCTTTCTTCTTTAAAGAGAATGTCGACAAAAGGCATTTCACAATTTTCTACATTTTGTGGTAAGGAAATGCCACAGCAACGCGCAATAACCAAGCCCGCGGACCTCCCTATACGGGCTGTCCACTAAGCGTATCAATGAAGGCGTAGAAGATAGAAGAGGCATAGCTCCATTAATTCCTTACCTAGGCCGCAGATATAACTAGGGGACAAGGGGAAGCAAATGCATCTCCAATAGTTTTTTCTACCTAAGAATATTTTATTTTTGGCCACTGAGTTGAAGTTCCTAATACCCATGGTCCACTTTGGCCCCCCCCCCCCAAATTATTAACCAAGTTACGTCTATGACCTCGGTAATAGGTAAACGTAAGTGGTCAGCTTTAGCCCTCCGGCCGCTTTATCCCCATGGAAACTTCCCCCGGTACAAAGCCAATAAGAGAATCTGGATGGATCTCAGTGCCAGTCTGGAAGATTTAAAAAAGAGAAAATTTGTTGCCATTGCCGGGAATGGAACCAAAATTCCTCTGTCGTTCAGCCCGTATCCTTGACACTGAAACGACTACACTGTCCCTCTTCCAGTGCTTTATGAATAACAAATGCATATTTCCGCTACTCTATATACGCGTCTACAATATTTTGGCACGGACTGTATTCCGTCAAACTTAACATACTTTCGAGAGGCGGCTAACATTGTTACAGATCGTAGCCATTAACAACCACAGATTTAGAGATCACGTTTACTGCAAAATTAAACTACAGATGAGTAAAACCAGCAGCTCTAATTTGTCTCACATTCATTTTGAACCAACGACACCAAGTGAGTGCCTCATCTTAACTAGTCCTCTTACGAAGGAAAAGGCGAACTTGTATTATGAGTCTGGAATACATAATTAAGCATAACAATTCCTGTGTGGTAAGGAGATCCTAGCGTAATGCAGAGAGAAATATGCAGTGGAAGCTCTTAAAATGACAACTCAGGCTCCTCGCAAAGTGACAAGACATTTGTTTACATAACAGAACTTAGTCTTCGAAGAGTGTGTAGGTGGGTAGCAAGCCTGGTCACATTCTTAGTGATACAAGAAAACGGTGCTATAAAACCTCTGAATTGTAGCTTTTCTTAAAGAGGTGACATTTACACTACTAGTCAAGAAATTTCGCTCTTTTGTGGAATATAAATGTTCAAAACCGAGCCAACAAGAACTCACAACTAATCCACACTCTGCGCAGACCCTGATCCGGAGGAGAGGTCATGTATAAATGTAGGAATGCCGCTTTTTTACTCCTCCCTCCCATTCCCCTTCCAAAAATTAAAGGTCAATAATAAAGCATTGTCTTAAGTATCAATAGCAACAAAAATATAATAATGATACGCAAAACTGTAAATGTAATCACAAAAACTCTCTTTCTTTACCCCCAAACAGATATATCTAAAATTCGTAACCAATAAATCTTTTTTGTTTATTATACAAAGTTTTCTGCTGTACTTCTTCAACAGAATGACACCATCATTAAGTCCCGAATCACACTTAATCAGCTTAACACACATATATTCTTCAGAGGAACGGTTATTAAAATATCTCATGATTTAAAATTAGTTTTCTGCATCGCACCAATCCAGTATTATAGAACCTTAGAACAGAAAACAAAATTCAGTTTTCTCGTACATCAGCGATCTCTTGTAACAGAAATAAAACCTCCACTACATTCGTGGCAAAAACCGTTGCGTCAAATTCAAACTTGGCAATGACGAAAATGTTTCAATACAATACACAACAACAGATAACACAGAAATGTAAATAGCAGTAGAGTGTATGAAGGTATTGTTCTCGAGTCCTTCGGCAGTTATACCACGATCCTGCTGTGAAAACAACCAAATTTTTAGAATTCTTATTATCAACACTAATACCGAAAAATATTCCAATTTTCCTTTACTTCTTCAAGGTGCTATTCTTACGTATTCATTGCGGTTACCGACCAAGTATTATGAAAATTTTCATCGTTTCACTTTTTCGTAGAAAATACATCATGCACCAACAAGATACCAAAAATGAGGAGCATAAAACAATGAAAAATACGTAAATATATTCTTAAAAATATGACAGTAGAGACTTGAGGTCTCCACCGTGCAACCTTGGAGGAAGCAGGTCTCTGGGTTCTTGCACTTTGTGGCTGGGTAATTTCTCCCCGGCTTTTCGAATAAACATGCGTTATGAGTGAATTCACAGACTCATAAACCTGAGGATGAGGGCAGTATATTTCTTCGAATCGTCGGGAAGCAACTACTCAGTCACATTGCGCAAAAATCCAGAAGTCCTGCTTCCTCAATGCGCAAACAGGTTTGCAACTAATAAAATCCTTCAGCAATATGTCATTTCCACTGGGTAATTTGCAAGCTTCCCGCATGACCTCATCTTTCGCTGTAATATTCTTTCTTTATCCCGCGTGTTTCAGAAGCGACCAAATCTTTGGCTGTCATTGTGACTGCATGCCTCGGAGAAGAGGGAGAGATTTTAAATGGACGCTGCTGACAAACAACATTGCTTTCTCTGGGTCTCTATCTCTCTCATACACGAGCGCGCGCCTGGTTCAAACCGCAAGGTATGGCAGGAAATACTGCAAAAGCCCAACCTTGTAGCACATGCGCTGTACACATCGCACAAAACACGAAGTAATAATATTCGGAAAAATTTTGCAAGTTTTCTCTCTTTTTTAATACAGAGAACTAGCAATTTCTTTCATTTCAGTGGTATAGCGGCGCAGTACCAGCCATACCAGAGAATTCCCTACTGACTCTTTAAACTGAAACTTAAACTCAGGACAAAGGTCACCTCACATTTCTTTAACCTTCTGAAGAATGAAATTAATCTAAACAACATTCAGCCCATACCTCACAGAGAACAAATACCGTGTCCACCACAAACTCCAATATGTAAATATTTTAGAAAAAAATTGTTGCTTTTAGACACAGTGCGGAAGGTATAAATACAATGTGTGGGAAAACTGCAAAGGGTTTAGTGTTAAACCTGACGGTAGGTGTATTAACCACTAAGCTTAAAAGGATATTATATATTTATATTTTTATGTTATATAATGTATTATATATAAAATAATATTGTATATTATATTATATATTTTGATGTTGAATCAAGTCTTCTGGCATATAACGACTTGTCGACTCGTAAATGTTTACCGAAGTTTCGAAAGATCTCAATGCTCCCATTTGCGGTGTCAAGCAATACAAGAAGTGTGGCTCTTCTTAGACTAGTTTAGCCTGAAGTTGAAGGCGGTAGAGTACTTCGAAACGTCTGTAACTATTTACCACTAGACAAGACGTAAAATCGACATTTATTGATCTCCAACAACACTGCTTTGAGAAACTCAGGTCTCACACTTTGTTGTTATTTTCCCTTCTACTCCAAGGTCTCCCAAGAGGTCTCTTCCTTACAGGTCTTCCCCCCTAAAAGTTTGTAACATCTCGCCTCCTCCACTAATTTGCTTACCCTAATAATATTTCGCAAATTAAAAGCAAATTTGTCCCAGTGTGTCACGGCAAGGAGGCATAAGGTAGAAAGAAGGTAGAGATCCAAGGAGTTTTAATTTAGACACTAGGTGAAAATGAGTGTTTAGCTTCACGTCCCGACCGCTTTACAACTGGGGAAGGACTCCACATTACACAGTGAACAGATGGTTTTCACAGCCCAAAACCGGTCTGGGTGCTTTAGAGAGACAAAAGCCTCTTACCCTGTCTGTTATGAAGCTCCTGTTTTTGCATTTTTCTCCAGACCTGCATACTTTCTCTTACATGCAAATATTTTTCTGAGCGCTTTGTTACCCAACGCACCCTATCTATGTTCTTCGTATGGGATTAAAAAACATAACTAATATAACTACGCAACTCTATATAGCACATTAATTTTTGATTAAGTAAATAACAGTCGCTCATCTAATCAAGAAATTGCTCTCCTTTTATTGAAATTAAAGGTTATGTCATTTAAAATCAGACACAGGATTATAAAGTCAGTTCTATTGCGAAAAAAATTGGTATCAATTTGTTACGTAATAGACTCAGTGGCGAACCTTTTTCAACCTTCGGCTCTGTCCTCAACCTCAAGGATCTGTTACTTATATATCAACTGAGTCGAATGAAAGGATTTGTGATGTGAAATATAAAACATTCTTTGATCAAAACGTGTTTAATATACATCACCTAGTGTCTGCAACCAAAGACTTTCTAGGTCTCACAACCTGCATAAGAAGTGCACTCTCCAAATATATTCAGAACCACTCGAGGAGAGATGACATACGTATGGAAAGTGTCTGTGTATTTTTTTACTAAAGTTTAAAAAAACGAGATTGTCGTCATGTACATCAGTATCATTCTTACAAGTTATATAACCACTGCACTCTCTAAAGCTATACAACCACTCCTCTCTCACAAGGTGCGTAGCCATTGCACTCTCACAAACCATATAACCACTGCACTCTCACAATCTAAGTAACCACAGTACTCTCACAATGTAAGTAACCACAGTACTCTCACATGTTATACGACCACTGTACTCTCTGAAGATAGGCTATATTACCACGGCGCCCTCGCAACCTACAGAACCGCTGTGTTTTCACAAACCACTCAGCTATTTCACTGTCACAAGTCATATAACCACCGGCGTTAAAAAAAACAGGCAAACTATGGGAAAAATTCTATAGGAGTAATTTGGTATTATTTACAGTTTCAGTGTAATTTAGACTGAAAAAATGGGCTTTCAAACACGGACTTCTCACATATAAATTTCTAAATATATAAAAATTTGCCCATACCGAATAATCCAGTAAGAAGAGCTGTAATATATTTTAAGAGATTTTATTTTTATAATTAATTTTGCTGCTAATGCCTCTCTAGGATAGAGAAATGTTTATACACATACACTTTTCTAAAATGCTAGCAGAAATAAATGAAGAATATTTTCGATGCATTTCATTTGACACGTTTTCATATTAAGGAAAGTGACAAATGGATCTGATGCGAACATATCAGATGTAACCTACAGTAAGCGTATGTTTAACCACAACAAATTTCAAAAGCCTGACAATTCAAAACAAGGTTGCCAAGCGGAGCAGCAACATCAAGCTGACGTAAACCTTAAGATGGAAAACGAGATGATCGATGCTACCCTCGTTATTGATACACTTCCTGACACACCCCTTCTCAGCACTTCTTCCTACGGGATTCCCTTAATGCTCTTCCTGCCCCTCGCACAGACGTCAGCAAGACAAATTATCCGTGATTCAAGAGGAAGTTGCTATAATAATTATAGGCCTATGTTAGTTTTTCTTACTGATCCAAATGACGGTATTTTGTACGGCGTTCTAAGTACGATGAATTGAAGGAATAACACTCAAGCACACAGCAAGAGTCAGAGCAGTAAGGTTGTGTACATGTTTTCGGGATATATCTGGTTCGAACCTTGGCTCTATTACCGTGCATCTTTACTCAAATATTCCTTATGTTTTCTCTGCCTTTTCAGGTGAACGCTGGAATAAAACTTGCAAAAAAACCACGACAGTTTACTTACAAATCCCTACTACTCTCAATTCGATAATCACTTAAAATATAATTTGCAGCAATATAATCTTCATAATCCACCAAAAGTTGTTAAATGACTTATGAAATAAAGAATGGTACTATTAAGGCTTCAAGTTTGAAAGTTGGATATTTGGGGGGGGGGGGGGACACGGTTTAACCCCACAATCTTATAAAATACAGAAATGAAATTTGTGAGGAAAGTGCAGAATATTTCAATGTTGAACCTGGTAGTACTTAGTGTACAGTAACCACTAAACTTTAAAGAGTTAGAATCTTAATGTTTTGAAACAGACAGCTACGGCTTCTTTCGGTGTTTTCGAAAAGCATCTTTCATAATCATGGTGTAATTTCTCATCTGTGCGGTAAAGAGACTTCATTACAAACCGCACAGCGACAGCTACAGGAATTAATATTCAAACATATTTTAATGGAAGGTACATATAAAAGATACATAGAAGAGTCTTTTAATTATATCGACTTTATCTGTCGTACTATAATTCAGATTTTGGCGGAAAAAAGTTTAGTTAATTTTGTCATTTACAGGAAATACTTATTGTCATATTTTTATTATTGTTTGCTGTCGTGACATTCGCTTCGAGAAACGGACTAAAGTCATGTCATATTGTCCCCAAAATTAGTAAGACTTGCACATTCTACCATTTTACCTATTACTGCTACAAGTTTTCCCGTTGACAAGTCATTTATTCACCTGACTGAAAGAGGGAAGCCTAGTATCAAAAGTAATCCGACTTTTGGGTACATATGTAAGGAAATTAGGAAAGGTATTTTACTTTTGTTAGAAAAAAATAGTATTCAGTACTATTTATTTTACCTGTCAAATGACAGATATTAACGCTACTTTATCTCAATAGACATTCTACTTTACCTTTGTGTGGCTTTCGGGCTTAATTTTGGAATTCCTGATAAGAGTCCTCAACTGTGGGGAATTTCGCACCCAAGTGGATAAATAAATAATAAGATAAATGAATGGTAAGATAAATAAAAGTTAATTTAGAAATTGGAAACAGGAGGCGAAAACGTCAACAGACAATAAAGTTTTAGTGTTTACCAATGTATTATGTTTTTATTTATAAATTCCCAACATTTTTCAGGACAGCCTCTCTCAATCGATGGCTGCAAACCGAGCCTCCGAATGCACACATCATGCGTGCTGCTGTTCTTTCCTAGCTCTCTGCTACTTCAGTACTTGCTAATGTTCATTACTATCTTCTATACGATGCACTTCTTTAGCCCTTCTCAAACCAACTGCGGAAAGCAGTTATTAGTTTCGTCAGGTCTGTCCATCAGAAAAGATGACAGAAAATTCGTCCGTACTTCCTTTCTTCCGCGTGAAACAACTCGAATTCTAGTGGAACGAATTTGGTGAAGTTCATACTAGAGATTTTTAATAAAACTGTAGTTAAAAAGAAAAAAAAACGATAGAAAACTCACAAGAAGTCTTACGTCTATTAAATATCTACTTTGGCTACTCATGTAACCATGGTTAGCTTTGTAGGATATTCCTGTTGACAGGAGACAATTCAGGCACTGTTCAGTTATCATCATTAAATGCTTGTCAACAAAAGCTCCTGTTGATTCAAATATCATTTACTGACGAAGCCACTGCGTTGACTAGAACAATATTGTAGAAACTAACTACTCGATATATGTATTTTCATTTGAACCTAGCCCCAGTAAACTTTTTTCTGACTCGTATATTAAAACAACAGATTAACCTGGGTCAGATTCTGCTACAGTGTCGGTGTTGGCCTAGTTTCACTGGCCAGCATAACCTGGCCAGGAGGTTATGTGAGCCTATGCAATGGCAAAGGCAGCAACAAATTTCACATCACGTTGAGCGAAGCCCCAAGCCTGTTAAGCGGGCAGCCGATTTCAACCCTGCTAGGCTCCCAGTTTTCTCATTACATGCTACACTAATTCTAAAGAGCTTTTACCACGTCCTGCAAGTTAAAATATTCCAGCGCAACAGTGTGTATATATATATATATATAGTGCACAATGTAATTCCCATGCAGCAGACATTGTGTGAGTCAGGGTCGTTCAAATTGTGCAGAGTGTAAGCCACATCTCTTCAATGGAAGATTCTAATTTCTACATACCAAAACTTCTTTCTTGCATATTTGCAAAAAGAGAATAAGATCAGACTGCAACATATGAAACTGGTAAATTGAGAGTGGGTGTCGCAGAATTTATTCTTTTGGCGGTTTTTCAACGTTTTGTGTTTAGAAGATATCCTTTTAAAATATAGGCCTGTGGAGAAGCTATCCTGGTTAATGAAAACGTTGGGACTGTGTATTAAATAAATCATTATACCTTTTTAACTCTTACCTAATCATTATTCATGTCATGTCTCATTCAACACATTGTAGCCAAAAACTAACAAAGGAAACATTTATCCAGCTAAGGATTGAGGTATCTGACGAGATCTGCGCTCTTCTGGGATATTACGCTGCGTCGTGTGGTAATTGTTTACCGACGTTTCGGGACAATGTATTGATCCCATATTCAGGGGTGGAACCGATACATTGTCCCGAAACGTCGGTAAACAATTACCACACGACGCCGCGTAATACCCCAGAAGAGTGCAGATCTCATCAACATCGCGGTGGAAGCCTAAAATCAAGGGTGTCTGGCGAGGTTTGTGTTATAGGCTTGTCTCTTCTCATTGGCCACACAGTACTCTGTCTTTAATAAAACCCATTATTTATTTCCGTATTCACCGCCACGTCGTCTGACGTACTCAGAGCATCGTTAAACACGTTATGAAGAAAGAAATATAGGTCTATATGCAGTTCCCTCCACAACGGATTCTTTCCTGAACCGATGAAATCCCCTCAATATTTTGACAGCCGATATTTCTGAGCTCTACTTTAACATCATCCTCCCACTTATACCTAGATCTTCCAAGAGAGCTCTCTCCTTGCCGTAATATGACGCAAAATACACATGCTCTTGTTTTGCTCACATACCTGATGCCTGTTCTTTCAATCTCGTCTGCTTTTATTAAGTTACAATATTAGTGGAGAGAAAAAGGTGTCCCTGTACGAGCCATGTAGGCACGCGGGGGAATATAATTACAGCTCCACGTCTTTCAACCTTAACACTAGATGGAGGTGAGTGGTCAGTTTCAGTCAACAATGGATTTCTCCTGGGGAAGGACGCCGAAACCTATTGACTGTTTGGGTCACAGTGCGTGCAATGACGCTTCGAATAAATGTAAAATGTGTTGCTCCCGCTGGAAACAGAATTATTGTACTAAGTAATCATTATAGTTGATAAAGTAAGGCTAAATAATACTTAGAGAAGCCTGTATTACAGGGTCTGAGAGAAACAATGTTACCAACCGTTTAACATTGAGGTTTTTTTGGTTGGATAACCTGACAGCCGGGCAGACATAACGACACTCTCACACACGAAATTATTTGTGACTTTTTTAATTCTGTACCGAAAAGGGTAAAGTATTGCACTTCTGTCACGTGAAGGGCCACATCACAGGCTTGAATTAAAGGAGAACGCTTGAAGTTAGTAAAACAGTCAGGAACTCAGTTGGCTTTTTCTCTTTCCTCCTGGGATTCACTTTAAGGAAGCCTCATATTTATTATTATTATTATTATTATTTATTTATTGCAATTGGGTTTTCACCCGGTGGCAGTAGTCCTTACACTAGTACACACAATACAAATGTTTTCACCGTGGCAGTAGTCCTTACACTAGTACACACAATACAAATGTTTTCACCCGGTGGCAGTAGTCCTTACACTAGTACACACAATACAAATGTTTCACCCGGTGCAGTAGTCCTTACACTAGTACACACAATACAAATGTTTTCACCGGTGGCAGTAGTCCTTACACTAGTACACACAATACAAATGGACATATAATATACATAAAATAACAATACAAAACAAAATATACACAATTACAAAACAAAATACATACAGTAAATACAAGTACACACACTAGAACACCGTACACACATTACAAAAACATCCACATCTTACAAAAACATCCACACCTTACAAAAATATCCACACCTTCCAAAAACATCCACATCTTACAAAAACACCCATACACAATACAAGGAAAAAAACACACGCACATTACAAAAACACCCATACATTAAATAATCTCAATGCGTCAGAATATCTGATTGGTTCTTCGTAGCCATTAGTTAACTTTTGTACAAATGGATTATTTTATTTGCACTCGTTCACTTTCATGTTCATTTTATGTGACTGCATTGGTAGGAGGTAATTGCAGACTTTGGTTACGCAATACAGAACGCTGCCAAATTAGCCAACATGACAAAATACGGATCAGGAACATGCCTGTGATTACTTTACCAGAATTAATAGTAGTATATAAAATTACATCTGGATTGATTCTTGGGTGAGTGAAATTCACTGAAGAAAGGCTAAATTACTGAGATTTTTTATACAGTCAAACGTGAAGCTAACGTACGCTTCACTGACTGGCCCGACTTGACAGAAGAAGCTTCCGGCTCTTGTGCCTAAGTTAGTGCAGGCAAATAAAAATCCATTAATTGTAGTTAGTCTGATAACTGCTAATGTCGAATATAATAGATCGAATCGCCATTATCCTAGTACCCAGTATCTGTTTTCCTGCATTGACTGGGTAAGAGTTTTGAGTAAATTTAGGTAGGACTTCCCCGTACTTAAGAGGTAAAACATCCATCAAACACGAATTTTTTCAAAATACAGGATAGGTAATATACGTACAACGTAACAATGTGGTGCTTTCGCTAATCATTGTTGCAGTGAAAACACAACAATGCATTCTGTGTGTGTTGTTGAGCTACATGTCACTGTCAAATATAAAATATTGAGTGTTGCACAACGATGCTTTATGGCAAATTTATGTCGCCAGCAACAATAAACTTACGTAGGTCTTCATGTAAAGTGCCCGATGCTGCATTGAAACAAAAGAATGTTCGTTTGCTCATGGCCGTCTTTAGACGTACAGTTTGGCTAAACAGATCGTAATGACATAAGTCGTTGCGCAGTTTCTCAGTTTTTGTAAGTCTTGCCGTAAAACATTGTACGAGATCAGATCGAATTAATCATTTATGAGGCAATAAGTATTAAAATTATGGGCGTGTCTGTATTCTTGTTCTACTTATCCCACATACAAATCGCATCTTCTCAGTTTCGCATTATATTGTCATCTGTGGCCTGTCTGGCTCTACCATATTTTTTTCACATTGTCTCATAAACGGCGCGAACTTCGGAAAAATTTATAGAACATAAAATATGAGTTTGGATTTTCCCTACAAATTTGACTGAAACATGTTTCATTCTAAGACGATTTGAGAGAGATGTTATCATAAAAGTACATTTTTCTTCATTTAAAGTGCCTTTATTCTCGGCAGATTTTAATTAAACTTTTACTTTCTCGACAAATTTTAGAAACATACTCAAATATTAAATTTCATAAAAATCCATTCATCGGGATCCGATTTGTTCCATGCGGAAGGACGGACAGACCTGACGAAGGTAATAAGCACTTTTCGCAGTTTTGAGAAAGCACCTAAAAACGGCTGCTCCTTTTCAAATCCCAGATTCATTTCTTAACACCAAATAAGGCACTACTTCAAGAGCAGCGTGTCTCACGTTATGGGTTATTTATTGCTTACAATGCGGTATATGTGCAAAGTGGCGCGTATATTTTCTGTGTGCTGTGATAGAGACATGTACGTTGCTGCCAGCATGTCAGTGATAACTGATGAATTCACAATAATTGTGGAAACATCAGCTAAAGAATTTGTCCTTCTAATGCCTTTATTCACAATTATCTGGGGGGGGGGGGGTTTAATGATTCCGCCGCACCTACCTTGTTCCAAAAAGTTATGATTTGGCACTACTGGTTTTTGCCTCTTCAGTTTGCCCCTTTATCTGTCTCCTAACATCCACCTCCATCCATCGAATCATATCACCACCTCTGCCTTTTGAGTTAAGACAATAAAATCACTAGTGTGTTAAAACATCATATCCTAGGAAAATGGTTGCTTAAAATTGATGTCTATTTGTAAAAAGTAATGTGCGTACAGAACAACATGGTCCAAGTTAACCGACAACTGCATTACTTCTTACAGGCGGTAAGTCCTCTCCTAAGTGGTTTTGTTTAGATGGTTTTTTTCTGGAAAGCATTGACCACGTTAAACGGCGACCCTCTGTATTACACAACGAGGGTGTATAAAATCAAATTATTGTAAGAGGCATGGAGTTGTTTGATATGTCGAACGCACGTCTGCCTTATAATTGCGGAGAAAGTTATGCAGCATCGAATGAAATGGAGTACTGACCATCAATTTTGACTAGAGTTGAATTTTAAAGAAGTGTTTGTGGCGTGTTTTAAGTTACGTTCATGTTAATCGTTCTCAGACACTTAAGATAACGAAGGCCTTTCTCAGTCAGAATGCCCTAGTCTGTTTTGGATTCGAACCTGGCCCCTTACTTACTTGAACCTAGCCTATTACCAATATACCAATATTAAGTAACATTGTATTAACTCACTTGTGTTAAGAATCCCTTATTGATATCATGTAAGTTTTTTCCTTCCTTTACAATTTTTTATGACTAAATTTTGAGGAGGAAAATAATTGATATTAGGATACTGCAGACATAGTAAAAACGAGGGTTGTGGGATTCATAAACACTGCCACGTACTTCACTCTCTGCTACGTTAGCCACTTAATAGTAAGATATTAAGTAATCCGATACACTAATTATGGAGGATTCCAGAAATATCCGAGCACTTAGTTTAGTCGTTAGGCGTACACAGACTGCTATACCCCTTTATTTTCATTAATGTGCTAAAATTTATTGACGTGGGTAGGGGTTCCATATTAGTTTAACTAACTAACTAACTAAGTAACTAGTAGAGTATAAAAATATTTACTGGGCTGATTTCATCCGTTGGTACCATCACGGTACCAACGGATTAGCCCCTGGTTGTCACAAGGTAGTAACCACACAACTAACTGAATAACAAAAAATAAAATAAACCAAATCAGTAACTCCATGGAGCAGAGTCTTTGAGAAGCTCAGTTAGGCAAGACATTTTCCAAATTTTATGGAACTCGAGGGTTTATTGCCGTATTCACAACAGCCAGGTTTTTAATCCTATCCTGAGTCTGATCAATCCAGTCCACACTTTCTCATCCTATTATTTTAAGATTTACTATAACAATATATGGCTATCTACGTCTAGGTCTTCCAAGTGGTCTCTTTCCTTGACGTTTCCTCGCCCAAACTCTGTATGCAATTCTCTTCTTCCCCATTCGTGCCACAAACACCGCCCAACTCATTTTCCTTACTTCAGTACGGTATTATATTTAGTTAGAGGTACACCTGTAGAAGCTATTCACTGTGAAATTTCGTCCAGTCTACTGTTGTTATATTTCTTATATCCCAGCATACGCATTCCATTAGGTTTATGGAGGCAGTGTGCGCAGGTTTAGAAGTGCTGTTGCAATGTAAGTACTGTTGGCAGCACAGATGTTTGAGTCTCGACAGCTGTTGGTCCGGCTGGACATCTTGGTCCCCACCCGTTAACTAATCATCGGTAGTGCGTGGGTAGATAAAGAGAGTAAAAGCTTTGGTTCTATTTACGCTTCCTGGGGCAGGATTTATAGGTACATTGTTGGTCTCCCTTAACAGAAAATTGGAAAGTCGCGTCTTTCATTCCACTCAATTCAATCCTTATTCAGTTAAGTTGAGAAAGCTGGGAAATTGTTCGTAGACTCTAATGCCCAGATTTTATCTGCATTAGCTACAATAACAGATTACATATAAAATTAAGGTCCTCACTTTTGTGTAATTTTGTAATAATACTTAGTCGCCATCTTGGAATTTGCTTTATCTCCTTGTTGTAATTTTGGATGTTATACGAATCGCTTAACAGTAATTCCTGGGAATAAATCATGACAGCTACTTATTTCAAAGTTCACTTTATATTCACCGTGCATCTTTTATAATTTATTTATTTGTACCAACAAATGCACTAATACAGTTTTTTCACTGTTTACTTTATTATTACGATGCCCCAATACGCATTTCGGCAGTTATTCTGCCATCATCAGGGGGTATTTTAAGTGAGTTTTTTACATAGACCAATTCTTTGGTTACGTCATAACAGTTAGTCAGTACGATGTGGTAAATACTGACTCACTGTTATGACGTAACCAAAGAATTGGTCTATGTAAAAACTCCTTAAAATACCCCTGATGATGGCAGAATAACTGCCGAAATGCGTATTGGGGCATCGTAATAATAAAGTAAACAGTGAAAAAACTGTCTTAGTGCATTTGTTGGTACAAATAAATCAATTATTTCAAATTGTATCAGTCCATGATTTGAAATCATCAGAAGCCATGAAGTACGAACTACACATTTTATTTATCAACCTCTCTGCTTTAACAAAATTTGTATATATCCCTTCCACATTTCCTTTGCCAGATATAACATCTGAGATGGCACAGTAGCTGCAGTATTTATAACTCTTAACATAATTAATTATTTCATGTAAAATTTATACTTATATTAAAAGTATCCATAACCCAGTAACATAGCATAGCTTTCGCGCGAACGCCATATTGTTTCAATTTTTACAAGCAAGAAACCTAAACCTAAAATATAGCAAAATTTTTTTAATATATTTTTTTCGTCGAAATGCATGACCGAATAGTAAACATGGCTTTTCTGTTAGATCTGTGTTAGAAGTTTGCACAGACTCGGTGTTGTTTAGCTATGGTTTATTTTAAGGCATGCTTACTGACAGGCGCTCAGGTTTATAGCCGATTGAGGTGATGATCAGTGAATAAAGAATTGGATAGGATGTGGAAAGGATCGATTGTGAGCAAATTTATGAAGCTACTTTACTATTCGGCTGAAAGAGTGAGAAAAGCTTTAAGAATCATCAGTCAAAACGGGCAGTGATCAGGAAGATAAGTGAAACAGGCCCCTGCTAAATTGAAGTCAGAAGTATTCTCTTCTGAGCTATGTTTCCTATTCGCCACAATGTTGATATTTCACACAACCGGAAAATAAAATACAAAGGTAGAATTTTTTCTAGTGGCATGATGTTCATAAAATCATTTTTTGAGGTTTCGTTTATTGGTTTAGAAATTATGACGTGGGGACAGACAAGCGGATGCACCAACCAAGAGACATGCAAGTGAAAATACATTTCTTCCAAAATGTCTGAAATGTGAGCTAATATTACAATTATTACCAACACATATTCCAACCAACTAGCCCCTTGTTTCAACCCACGGGCCTAACGAAAATTTCAGAAATACACTCTCCCACTACGGACCGCACAGCTACAAAACCATAAGCTTTTATTTCCTTCTACGCACAGAAATTACGCTACAAATGCAGTAATTTAAGACACTCTTCTAATCGAATAAACCTGTTTTACATTTCGCCACAAGGCGGTAAATTGGTGCCTTGGTTGAAATATAATCTGTGACAAGGAATTCCGTGTCCAGCAGCCATGTGTACCGAACACCGCTGTTGAGTACTTAGCGCTCTTGCCTCATATTCGTCAATTCCAGTTTTCACTTTTATTCTGAGGTATGTTGTTATCCACATTTTACCAAGCAAAAAACATTTCGGGATGCTAATTTAATGTACCGCTGTGCTTCGTTTCATAAAATTTTCTTACAACGTAATGAAGCACCAACCTGTGAATAGTATTTGGGTCAGAAAGTACAGCTCCTATAATTTATTTCGGCACTATACGGAGAAGAATAGCGGCTTAACTCTAGGGCTAAGAGGAAGAAATTAATTTATATACCGTTAGGTAAAGAGTGGAGTTTATGGTACTAATTGCGAGTAAAAATACATTTACGTCCTTGGCTAAAGCATGACTGTGACTGCTTTGATTTTCATGGAAGTTACGCTTCTTTGACAAATTTTGTAAAGAATTCCTATGTCGAATTTCATGAACATCTGTCATGGGTTCAGTCCCTGAAATTTAGTCACAGAGGGCCGTGCATACAGATAGACAGACAGACAGACAGACAGACAGACAATCGCGTATGATTTCCACACAAGGAGTTTTTTTTTCCGTCACAAAGTAGACCTAAAACTGATAGGAAATTTTGTGTAAAAAAAAAATCGCTGTCTGTTCTGAGATCCATACAAAAGGCGTGTTTTCTTTGCGCAAAATATAGAAATCTGAATGTTAAACCTGGTGGTACGTAAAGTAGCTTCTAGGTATTAAAAATTTAAATTAAAAAAATTAATTATAAGAAATTCGTCCAGCAAATTTGTCTTGCACATGACTCACAGATTGCAGCAAATCACATTTCCACAATTGGAATATACAGGAATCTAGGAACAACACAATCTACTTCCATGGCGTTAGAGCCCGGGGTAGACCAAAGCCTCCTTCTTTTGGGATTTCATCCCGAAAGTTTCCTGGTCGGTAAGTGTGCATTCTGTTGTGAATGACCGGCTCACTGACCTCCTGATGAGACTGCCAGAGCCATCTGGCAGGTAGTCAGGAGACTTGGGTGAGAATGAATTTTGCTTACGGACACTACTAGTTCTATTCATGCCGTAAATCTACGACATGGGTCCGACGGCTTTACTTCCCTCCGAAGGAAGTGGTGCTCAGGATTTTTATCACCCTTAAAAATCCATCGGTCGGGATCGAACCCGCGAACCTTGGGTCCAGTGGTGAGCACGCTAACCACTAGTCCACCGAGGGCGACCAACACAATCTACACTAGTGGGCAAATTAAATTGCTTAGCTGTAATAAAAAGGGTTTTAGTGCAGGCAACCACTTAATGACATCTTGCAGCAAATACACATTTTGCGAAATGGTATGGTCTGTATCATGTCAGCAGCGAGCTAACGGTATATAAACACATTGACAGCTGAATACGAATAACACATGCTTTAATCCTTCAATGACACTGGGGTTTAAAAGCTAATCAATGCCCAGAATAGAGGGGTTTTAAGTTTTAGTACACTTAAATGCATTCACGACGGTAAGGTGCAACGTGACCAGGAGCATCTGAGAAAATATAGGTCCATATAATACGCCGAGGCGAGCATTTGAAGGTTGCAACACTGCTTCTTGCCCACAGGGTGTATTTATGTCTTCCTTATAATTCTCGGGTTAGAAAAATATTATGTCTCTGCAGTACTTACCGGTTACTGGTACCGCAGAATACCTGACGCTATAGACGAGGTGTCGGATTAACCGATGTCGTTATAACGGGGTTCGACTGTATTTAAATAGACCTCAAAATGACAACCACACAATTCTGTGAATTCCTTTCGGTTTGTTGTCAGCAACTAATGAATTATTGAGCAAAGCAGGTGCAAATGGCTAAAGAAATATATCGCAACACCACTACTCAATATGCAAGAAATGGTGCTTTTAAGTCCATATGTAGAAATATTACAACAATGTGACCTGCAATGTTACATCCGACAAATCTGTGGTATACAATTTTAAATAATAAGTTACTTACAAACATGACATAAAATTGCTGTTACAATGGTAATAAATATGTAAATTAGAAATTCATGGCAGAAAAAAATTATACTTTCATCTCTGCCCGGAAATTCATATTTTCATGCAGGTTTAATTTCATTTTTTCCTTTCTTTCTTAATTATATAATTTCTCTCACTTGCATGAGAAATTTAAGAAACCGCAAACAGCCTGCAACGGAAGCCTAGGAGACACCAAATCGCTTACAGACGGGGTCCTTCATTTAAATTGTGTGGAGCAGGGGTTAGAGAGTGACGTCATCCTTATAAATTATTTCTATGACTGATAGAACGATGTAGCTTCTGTACCCATCTTATTCCCCTGTTTTCCTTTGATACGTTTTTATGGTGCTTCGTGTAGTGTTCTTTTTTTCTGTCGTGATACTGCCGTGGGGTAGGGAGAGACGAGAGAATGGATAGCTATGTGTCTTCCGAGTACCATTTGTTTTGCCCCCTTCATAATCTTCTTCCATCAGTTGACATGGGAAGAATGAACTTTGAGCAAAAAAGTCGCTTTGTGAGTACTTCTCTTCATACATAATATCTTGCTTGCGCTATCCAAACATAAAGAAAGCAAAGTAGTATTGTTACAACTAAGAGACTAAATTTAATCCTTTAAGAGTTTATTAGAATGTTGAATGAATTAGTTTAGAAAACTAGAGGATCTGGTCCTTCTTCTTAATTTAAAGACATTGTAAACATTATATACAGTCCAACGGGAAGATTTATGTGGGATAAATTGGTAAGAGAGTGAAATGAGCTCTTAGTTTAATCCGAATATTTGACCGGAGTGAGTGAGTAACACCACGCAAATCCTATCAATATTGGAAATTTTCAGACCTATTATCGCATTTGAAACGACCGGCATGAAAGCAGAAGTTATAACAATGATATAGCGATAATAATTCCAGTCTCTACACTGTTTTTAGTACAAACGTCGACACACGGCAAATGGACAGTAGTCACTTAGGATGAAGACATCAGTAATGGCATAGCTGTTTATCTGCAACTAAATTAAATTATCAAAAAATGTAAACTACATGTAATTAATGTACATTTGATACATTTTGAGAAACATTTAAATGATAACACTATAACTTCATGTGTGAAGAGCTTATTATAAATTTCTTCCTTTGTAACCTTGATTTCAGGCTTCCGCCGCGATGTTGATGTAATCTGTGGTCTTTTGGATAATTACACGGCGTCGTGTGGTAATTATTTACCGACGTTTCGGGACAACGTGTCGGTCCCATCTTCACGGGTAGAGATTCCAAGAAGGAAAGCAAGGAAAGGGAAAGGGAAGGGAATCTCGACCCGTGAAGATGGGACCGACACGTTGTCCCGAAACGTCGGTAAATAATTACCACACGACGCAGTGTAATTACCCAAAAGACCACAGATTATTTCTTCCTTTGTAAATTACCTCCCTGAAAATGGGCTAGGGCCCGAAACATTTAGGAGAAGCATCATAAAATAAAAATGGTTTATGGTTAAAAGTACAATTATTTTCATTAAACACTCTATAGTCAATCTATTTCACGGAATATGGACAAAGTTAAATCTAAAATATTTAATTCAATCTTCTCTGATACGGCTTATAATCAATCAAAATCGATATCACATAGTAAAGTAATGTGCGTTAATTTTCTTTGCTTTATAACTGGTTATTGCATCAAGCAACAAATATAGAGAGATGAGGCGGGAATTGCAATAAAAAGACAAAAACAATGGCGCTTTATAAGTCGCATTGAATGAGTAATTAAATAAGTAATTTTTTCATTTCAGTATAGCCTGTTTTGAGAGAAACCCCAGAGGAAAAACAGAAAGTTTTAATATCTTTTGCTTAATCAAAGAAAATATGTAGGCCACATAACAAATATCACTATAAGAAATTTTAAATATAATTATTTAAGAGGATTTCATTTTAAGGGAACCCTGAGAGAAACACGGGACCTGTCGCTAGTAATCCTTTCAAATACACTGACTATAGGCCGAAAGGGGCAAGTGAGAAACTCATTGCGAATGACGGTAGCTGAAATATTTGTGGCCCAGTTTAAGGCAATGCACAAATATCTAAACATAAGTATAACTTCTACAATTTGCTTTTACAACAATTGTGTTTCCTTTACCGAGTTCGTCCCTCTAGGCATGTATAAAAACGTGTTTTCTATTTATTTTCCAATCCTACGAAGAAAAGTAGAGGAGATGGAAAACTTTTATATACAGACGATTTAAGCAATGTAACGTAATTTATTTATTCGTATGGATTTGAAATTTGGCAGTAAGAAACCAGAAGGCTCCGCTCTGTATAGAATGTGTAAGTCGTGACTGAATTATACGGAAAATCGCTAAGCACAAAATTAGAAATTCGTTATTTTTAATATATAGTAACTGGGGTTACTATGTTAACAAGGGTTCCGAAAGTTAGTACAAGAAGAGATATGAAGCTCCTCAGATTAGTTACGAGAATATACCCAATAAAATAAGTGGCTGACAACTTGTTGTAGTTAGTAGAGTACAGCCTGCCGTCTGCGTTTCTCGGTACATTCTAATAGGTAGAAGATACTGAGAAATACAGAAGGTGATGAAATGCCCATGTGGATACGAAAGTCATCAGTAGACACCGCGGAAAGAAGACACTTTGAGACACCTGAACGCAGGTGGTGTATTCAACAGTGAGACAAGTAGCAGATGCTAGATGCTTAAGCCTTGATTGTAACAAAGAAACGGAAATTAAAGGAATCCTATGTGCAGTGTAATTTTGTACTTCATTTCCATCTTTCACCTGTTGATAATCTAAATTTTAAAAGTAATGAAAGAATGTTTTTGCAATTGGTCTGTCATATGCGTACTCTTATGACAATTGATATTTCAATTATGATTTCTAAGGAACTGAGTTGGAAAATTATTAGTCATTAAAATATATTCTTATCTGTATAAATTTTTATTGGTTATACTTTTCAAGAAACTTTTCTGAGGAAAATGTTCTACAAAACTTTAAGGACTAAAATCGACGTAAATTACGTGAAACATTCAGTTTCTACGTGAGAGGTAAAACATGTTTATCTATTATAAACACAGCGTCTCAATTACGAAAATTAGTTTTCCATTATAAAACATGGAGTCTCCATTGAAAATATTGTTTCTTCAGTACAAATTACGGTGTCCCATTATAAAAAATAATGTCTGTATTATAAAAATCATGTCTCCATTATAAACATGGTTTCTCCATATAAAATATGGTACCTCCTTAATAAACATGGATTGTCCGTTTTACAGCAGGGTTCTCCATTATAATAATGGTTTCTTCATTATAAAACATGACATCTCCACTATACAACATGGTGTCTCCATTGTTTAGATGGCTTCACCATTAAAAAACATGGTGCCTCCATTATAAAACACGGTGTCTTCATTATAAAACATGGTGTCTCCATTATAAAACATGATGTCTCCATTATAAAACATGGTGCCTCCATTATAAAACACGGTGTCTTCATTATAAAACATGGTGTCTCCATTATAAAACATGATGTCTCTATTATAAAACATGGTTTATCCATCATAAAACGTGGCGTCTTCATTATAAAACATGGTGTTTCCTTTACAAACATGGTTTCTCCATTACACAACATGGTGGCTCCATTATGATATATGATGCTTCCATCATAAACATAGTTTCTCCATCATAAAGTCCAATCAGTTATTTCTGATTGTGAAAAAGTCGTGACTGTTTCTGAGACTTGTACGTAGCACATAAAGACACTCTGGGGAATGATGCTGAAATCGTAACTGCTAGACCTGGTGACATATGGTGTAGTAACCACTGAGCTTTATGAGGTCACATCCTAAGATTGTACACAAAAAGGGCAGCATTCTTTGGCTCTCTTTCACACGTCTCCCGAGGTACTCCTGCTGCAGTTCTCTTGCTCGGGCAGAGTTTAGTCATTAAGTTGGCCTAAAGCGTGGAATTGAGTTCAGCAGATATTGGTTACATGACACAAGACGCTAAGAGTGAAGTGAAAACCAAGCTGACATGAGGCAAAGTTGCTACGTATGGACTTTATATTCTGGAAACTTAATATTATAACACAAAAAAGTTAAATTTTTTCCCTGTCCAAAACACGAAGTTATATAGGGGGAGTAGAGGTAGAGCAGCATTCATTCTTAATCTCGCCACGAGATGGAGGTGGGTAGTGAACTTCACGTCCAGACCGCCTTAACCTCTTGATAATCATTGAATAGGAGGCTGGGTGGAGTCCATAGACGGTCTGGACGCTTCGGAGAAGATAAAAGTCTGTTGCTTCTGCCAGGAAATACACCCACTCACATGCATGTCCTACAATTAAATACACCCACTCACATGCATGTCCTACAATTAAATACACCCACTCACATGCATGTCCTCAAATAAATAACTTCAAACTCACTAAATGCATGTCCTACAATTAAATTTTTAAACCTTGCTGTAACTTACAAGACGTAAGTCTGTTTCATTTCTAGCCAATTTTTCTTAATTTTAAAGACAAACGTCTTCGGGAGGAACACCAGTAAATCAAAACAGCGTTCACAATAAAAATTAAGACTAGGTTAAATCCAGCGAAGCCTTGCTGTGATTTGGTTCAGGATCTTTTTATTCCGGTTTTCTGTATAAGAAATTAAAACTAAAACAAAGAACTATAATATTGTTTCTGGTTTTATATGGGTGTGAAACATGGAAGTTCCTTTTAAGGAAAGAATATGGGCTGACGATATTCAAGAACAGGTTACTGAGGAAGATATTTGGGCCGAGAAGAGAGAAGGTAACAGGAGACTGAAGGCAGAAGATAACTACGTAATTAGGAACTTCATAATTTTCAATTTCCACTTGATATTACGCGGATGCTCTAATAATTGATTATATCATACAGTAGAAACGCATGAAATGATAATTACGCACTTAATTTTAGTAGCAGTTCCTATATCAATGATATTACTAATGGAATGCAGGAGCTTATTGGAAGATAATTTTGAAATAATGTGAATGTATGAATTTGATTAAGATGTTTCAGCATAGATTGAGACCTCAGTCTATGTGATACATTTTTAAAGTAATTGTGATGTTTTCACTTGTTATTATACTGCACGGTCTGAAGGTGACGATGATTGGTTGAAAAATGTTGCCTCATTGATATGATTAATTAACATTAATATCAATAGAGTTGTGTTGATGGTAAACAAGTGCTTCTTTTTAGTTTCAACACAAGTTCCTTTGGTCAAACTTGTAAACACGTTGATGAAGGCTTTTTATTCACGAACACAGAGAGCTTTTGGCTGGCTGAACGAGTTTTAGCTTATAAAGGCTTACTCGGCTCCATCGAGTTCGTGGGAGTAATAACACCAACATAATAATGTTAAAATATGAAACAAACTTAAAAAAAGTTTAGGAAAATATGGACTAATAATAATAAGTCGTACAACGCATACTGTGTTAAAGATTTTAATCAGTTTTGAACCGCTGCTTGAGATGTTTTATGAGTAACTCAGGCAAATTAGTGTCGATGGTAGAATGACTGTTGAGTAATGAATTGACAAATATGTGGAAGGAAACGACTGTTTTTATAATCTAGAAAATATCCCTAACTTTTATAGGAGAATATGAATAAAATCTTAAAAGTCCTTATTTAAGTTAGCCAGTGTACCGGCCAAAATTCGAACAGAGGCCTAAAGAAACTTAGCTCTAGCTAAACTTTCATGGTATTTGACACGATAATACTCTAAATAGATAAATGCTTCATGTGTAATGTTTTTCACAAGGACAGTACAAATGACGGAAGTTATGACTCCAATGACCCGCAAATAGATCTGTCGTTTGACTGCCCCTTGCGAGGGGACTGCAGGATTCGGGTGGCTGGTTGAGGGATGGCCAAATCTGCAGCGAGAAAGCTACTAAGTCGAAGCTGTCATGTATCATTCGAACCCTACTTGTGGCGCATACATGGACAGCCCACTCAATCAGGGGTGCCATGCATATCCCATTGCAACCAGTGCAATTAATTAACTTGGTGTATGTGCGTAAATTTCTTTTCCCCTAAGAAAGTCGTAATCTTGGGGACCTTTAGGAAAACTTGGACTGGCAAGTAATAACATTATTTTTTCAACTTAGAGTTTGCAAAATAAACCAAAGAACTACACAGTACATATACACTATATCAAAACTACCTATCCTTAAACTATACAAAATATGCACTAAGAAAATAAAAATTATTTTGTTTCTTGACTCCCGGCAATCCTTTTCCGAAGAAGTATCTCTTTCCCTTCTCAAGGCCCGACATCAAAGTACTTGCGTGTTGAAGCGCCGAAGCTTTCCATAGCTAAATGATTGAAAACCTTTTGTAAAATCCAGCCTATATGTGTTTAAACTTGTATTAATTACGTAAGGGGAAGCGTGTTCTCCAACTTTAAGTAGCCTGCACATATTTTAGAAGTGCATCATCTCTGAATTTGCTCGTCTTTTTGGTCTCGAGGTCCGTTTAATTCTGGAGCATGACTTTCAGCTGGACAATTGAGATGTAGTTCTTCTTTATACTTCTCACTTAAAATTAATAAGTTTTCTTATTTAGATCCTTGTATAAGATATTCTAATAAGTAATTTTAAATTATTTATTGTAGCACCCTTGGGATAGCGAAAATAACAAAGTACTGGATAAGAATTGTACCTTTACCAGTTTACACCTGTCATGCACATTTTTTAGTAAAATATAATTAATTTTCTACAGTAATCACGTAACTACAAGACGTGCAATCATTTTTAGAAAGTGGCTTTCACTTAGCTGCTCAACAAATTTCCAGCTTTTATGGATCCTGAAGATTTATGGCAAATTTTGTGCACTAGAACTGAAGAAACAAAATTAAGTCTAAACCCTGAAACAATTAAACAGCCGTATAATCTGTTCCAGAAACAAGTACTAATTCTTCTTCATTCTGGGAAAATATAAAACCATAATACCACACAAATTACATTTTGTGTTCCTGAAATTAATAAATTAATTTCCAAACTGAGATTTCTCTCTCACAAGGGAATGTGATGGGAAAAACGACAGAACATTCGCAGGGTCTACTGACAACATTCTTAAAACTTATCATTGTCTCGCGCAGACTAATGCTTCGGAATAGAAATACATTAATTACATTCCTTCGTTAAAGAGATTGAGAGGATTTTACCCGAAATTTTCTATTTTAACTAACATTTTGAAAGTAAAACCTGGAGACTCAACATCGTTGATACAAAAGGCCATATTTACTGCAAATTCTGAAATAATGAAGTTCACCATACATGCAAAGAAATTGCCTTCTTTTTTTTTTCTGAGAAAATTATGTAGAGAAAAACGAGAATATGATTGTGGGCAATGAAGATGAGAAAGGTAAGAGTCATGGTCCATTGTATGGGGTTTCTGCTTTATGTTAAACACAGAAGTTAACAACACGAAGCATGACTCAAGTAATACCGTACTGTATTTTATTTATTGTACTCTACTGTAATGGGGAGCGCAGTGGCGCAGTTGGTTGAAGCACTACGCTACAAACCGGAACGTCGCGGGTTCGATTCCCGATGGTGTCATTGGAATTTGTCCTTGACATAATCGTTTCGGTCGCACTATGGCCCTGGGGTCGACTCAGCCTCTAACAGAAATGTGTACCAGAATATTTCCTGGGGGGTAAAGGCGACCGGTGCGTATGGCTGACAACCTTACCACCTTCATGTGCCGATTGTCTAGAAATCTGGGGGCTTCAACCTCCTGGACCCTAAGGGTCTGTCCAGGCCTATAATGGGATTGCTTTACCTTTTACTCTACTGCACTGTGTCCGATTCCCATGAAATTTCCCACTAATACTTCTATAAATTTCTAATTTTACCCAATCTATCATGAACTTCTTCAAGACAGAAAGACAGAATTAAAACTTCAAACCAGAAACAGAGTGAAAGGAAAGGAGACAATAGAAAGAGGTACAAGTAAAGAAGAAGGCATGAAGAAAAGAAGAATGACAAATATTTCAGCGCCAGGATACATTAAATGGCGCAGCGAAGTATCAAGAGAATACTCGAGGCCTAACTAGGAGAGAGTCTACTTGCCCCAACCTCAGGTACCACTCGCTTTATAACAGTGTCTGTAAGAGCAAAGGCTGGTTCACACTGACAGACATGACAACGGCACGACGCCGACAACACCTCACAAGAACTGTCCTAAACCTACCTGTCGCCATTTGCCGTCAGTGTGAACTACAGATCCCACAACATATAGGAAAGTTATTATAAAGCTGTAACTATGTGCTGTCACTTTCTTTGCCGTGTCTCTAAATGTGAAACAAGCTCAAAGCGGTGGATAATGCACCATTTAGTTTACAAGAGTCTGCATATGTCAGCGCTGTCAAGGACGAAGAAGAGGATCCAAATTAGGTAATCTGAGGAAAAGTGGGCCCAAAATGCGTACCAAAAATAGGAGATTATGATCTGAAGTAGCTCGTGAATGCACGAACATCGAAGTCGTATTTTGGACAAACCTCCGATTTGAATCTCCATAAATATCGGTCGTATTTGGACCCTAGAAAATGTTCGTGGCTTCTCTTACTCTCTGCAGACAAATTCCATTACACTCTCTTAAAACTCACCAGATGTATCATTTTAAATCTCGATTCATTAATAACCGTCCAGATATTTCTCGTTCGGAGCCATATAACGCACGGACTGACACTAAGTCATTAATCAAGCAAGGAATGCATATCGTATATTTTTCCAAGCTCACCATTCATTACAAGCCTGTCATTGATCGTCAGGTGGAACATAGTTTATGCAATTGGTGCAGCGCTTATACACCCAATACATAATTTACAGTACGTCTGTCCGTCATGATCTATAATTCGGAAACTAATAACTGTGGAGCAGAAGTACGCTATGAAAAAATTTATTTTCGGAAAAGGAAATTAGGAAAATCCTTTCCTTTTTTATATGCGTGAGATCGATACAAATTATTTTTTTGGCACTTTATAATATACAGTTCTTCTCATAAATAAGGAAATTCCAACACTCGTGGCAAACCATTAACCCTATTTCGCAATTCGACTAAGCTCGCGGAAGCCCGAAGCTCCGTTGGAGTGCCGGAATAGGGTGAATGCACAAACTGTTTATTGCAAATATTTCCGTGAGGGCAAACTAGTAAATTTAATAAGAAACAATAAGTCAGAAAGTACAGCATTGGCTTACATTATTTTCGACCAATAGAAAGCCACATGCCTTCGGTGGGATGAGCAACAAATCGTCATGGATCTTCAGCAATGGAATAAGGGTTACTCGATTTGCAGCAGGTCAATTGTATGGATTTATTACAAGGTATTACAGGTAACAGATTTGCAAGAATTTCAAACCAAACTGCGCTAAATAATGTTTTGTCTTAAATGGTGACATGAAACAACAGTTGGTGTTTGAAACTTTTATATCTCAAAGAGTTTCGTATAATTTTGTGAATTGTCGACGGTGATGAGCTGAAAGTCATGGTAGCTTTACCCGTTGATTTTCTTGGGCTGAAAATGAATAGGCCCGGTAAATGTTAAGTTAGCAGAAATTTCCCTTTAAAATTGAAAAAGTTTAATTTTACAAATTATGTAACTTGAGGACAGATTTTCTCTTTGGTGGTTTTCTAACAAGCCCTATACGAAATCATCTTTGCTTTGTAATTAAGTATTTGTTTTTGTGATAATACAACACTCAATTCGTCCTCTCTACTTTATACCCCTCATTCTACAATTAAAGTATTATTGCCACTGGTGGAAGACCTGATAACTCCAGTAGCGAGATTTCAAAACATGGTCACATTACCAGCAGGAATAATTTTTCGAATTACGAGCAATATTACAGGACATTTTAAGTAGTTACAGCAACACCAGCTCTGAAGCCGAGAACCTTACTGTAAATGTCACGTTACTACCACCGTGCATCGTCACTAATTAAACAATATTTACACCAACCGATGCATTATTACAACCACCTTTATTGTAGCTTTTGTAAATATATACCCCTACATATATTTCGATCCTCAGATCATCGTCAGGGGGTTTCCTTTTTGAAAGCCACTAACACTTCAATTACATCATTTGAAGGATCGAAGAGCACTTGTGTCTTAATATTGCATAAATTGTCTTGGTTTAAAATTATAACACATTAAAACTTATGTTTTATAAGTTAAAATTGTGGTTAAAAGTTTGTAAAAAGGTTGTAAAAGTTTTGATTGCGGAAGTACTGGTGTTTTGAATCGTGGTAAAGCGTGAGCGTGTGCTATGTGTGCATTTTATGCAGAGCGGTGTGTACTATCATCGTGCAGTGGAATGTCATATGATGGCGTGTTTGGTCACACATAGCATAAGCTCACGCTTTACCACGATTCAAAACACCAGTACTTCCGCAATCAAAACTTTTACAACCTTTTTACAAACTTTTAACCACAATTTTAACTTATAAAACATAAGTTTTAATGTGTTATAATTTTAAACCAAGACAATTTATACAATATTAAGACACAAGTGCTCTTCGATCCTTCAAATTATGTAATTGAAGTGTTAGTGGCTTTCAAAAAGGAAACCCCCTGACGATGATCTGAGGATCGAAACATATGTAGGGGTATATATTTACAAAAGCTACAATAAAGGTGGTTTTAATAGTGCATCGGTTGGTGTAAATATTGTTTAACCTTACTGTAATTTCAATGTATTTATAATACATGGCACACATAAGATCTCCACATCATCTTCCATTTAGTAATTACTGACGTTTAACCAATTGTCGCACCGTAACACCAAGGCCAACATCGCGGCATGTAAGAAGTCGGTGTTAAGCCTTTGCAGGAAGGAGGCGACAGTTTGCTTCACGTCGGCGTCTATTTCAACGTGCCTACAAACCATGGTAATCACTAACAACCACTAAAGTAAAAGATGTGCAGAGTTAATATCTTACTTATTACTACACAATACCGCGATTTAGCAGACAAGCACATGGGACCATTGCACATTATATTCTCGTAAGCGGTGGATGTTCAGAACTGGCTGGGCGTCATACCATCATTATTTCAGGCAGGGAGTCTTCACTGAGAAGCTTCATTCCGTAAAGCAAAACGCTCTATTAAAACATGTAACTTGTGTAAGCATAGGCTGAAACAGGTCTCATAAACTGAGCAACTCACATCGCTCAGATTCACTGGTTCTAGTGTACAATCATCATGAAATTAGTCGTCCTGTTTGTTTTGTATCAAGAGCCCAGATTTTGAGGTTCCATTTTTTGTGGCAAAAATAGGTCCTTCCACATAAAAAGGCTTAGGCAGTACCATAATTCAGCCATAATTAATTTTTGTTGTAGTAATTTTGAAATCTAAATAAATCAAATATTGCAATGACAAGATGCAACTCTAAATTGCAGACCAAAAAAATTTTTTTCTGTAAGGCCTAATTACAAAACTATAGAGTCGAACTCGGTTATAACGTCATGAAAGGGACTGAATATTTTGTGTCATTATAAAGGAGTGTTGTTACAACCGAGGGGTATAATGTTATGATTAACAGTGACGAATTAATTGGTACCCAGATTATCTAACGCTATAGGCGAGGTGTCGTATAAACCGATGTCGTTATAACCGGGTTCGACTGTATATATTATCTGAATTCTATAAAACAGAACATCTGTACACCATAGAAACCTTTGAACTAAAGAAGTAAGGTAAGAATTGATAAGAGAACACTGCAAGCAAGCAAGCATGGCAAGCAAGTTTGAATTTTCCCTTTGCGCTTCTAGATTGGAAGATTTGCGGCGGTGGGTAAGACGAAGTAAAAATCAAGGGAGATGGATTAGAGTAAAACAGAAAAGAAAAAAGAATGAGGGTGCCTGAACTCAGCTTATGTGACTGATCACCTGTCTCATAGTGTGACCTTGGGTGCTAATGGTGATCATCTGTCCTAACCCAAGCTTCGATCTTAGGTGCTTGAATATAACCGTGTCTTTACTTCTCCCTTCTCTTCTAAAGCATCAAATCCGGAGTGAAATGTCGCTCTGTATCTTCAGCGTTCTTCTCTTGGCCTAATATTTCAATATCCTGAGGGATTGAAGCAACTTTCAGCAGAAGTAAAGGGATTTACTCGAATCTGAAGGCACCCTCTTCAATTTCCAGTTTGGGAGTAACGATTACGGCTCTATTTTCTTCCGTCACTTTAAAAAGGCAGATATGGATTTTCAAAACAGTCAAGCACCTCACATTCTCTGTTCGCTGTCACACCCCTTCATGTTTCTTAAATCATCAAACGTTTAATTTCCACTCCAACTACTGCCCAGGTTGAGGCGTTTTAAATTACAATGCACTCAAATGCATTCATGATTTATAGTGCACTGAGGCCGGCAGCATGTGAGGACGTGGAGGCCCGTGCATTGCACCGAAGGAGGGCATGGAAAGGCCAATCATAGTCTGCACATCGTAACACCGAGCAGGTTAGCTCAAGTGGCCGTGTTTCTGACATCTATTCAGGAAGTACATATTTCGAACCTCAGGCCGTACATCAATTAGCTTGACAGAGGTGTTTCGTGGTGGTTTTCCTTAGCCCATTCAGGCCAATATGTGGACAGTAACTTAAATTAGGGAACGGCCGCTATCTTACACGTCCTTTGTAATTTGGAATTTTATTTCACTGAATAATTCTGCGGTATATGATTTGGGTGAATGACAGCTTCATTAAATGAAGTACAAACATAGCGGCCTTCGTTCGTTCTTTAGCTAACGCCCAACACAGATCCTTGTAAAAAAACATGATCATATCTATATCGAATTTTATTAAGGCTTTACCTTTTTCTAAACATTTAAGCTTAATATTTCCACTAGACTATTAAGCTCCATTTAGTTTTATATTAACACCATTCTCACTCCTTACTGCAGGCTAAATCATTGATATTCCTTACTTCTGCAAGCACGTAAGTTATATGTCTCAAATCTCAAGAAAAATTTACTTTTTCAATGTTCATTACACGGATATTTCGACATGACGTGAGGTTACTTAGTGACATCTGAATGTCTGAGTGTTCCAAGTCCGAGGTCTTAATGACTGAGTGTTTCAAATTCGGTTCCTTCCAACACTACCCATCGTACCTAAGCAAATTATGTCATATAAATATAAATATCACCACCTCCAAACTTCACAGGCAAGCAACATAAATTTAAATTAATTTTCCATAATCATATAATTTTTTTTCAATGGCGCAACAGCCCCTAGTGGTCCAGGGCCTCCTCATTATCGAGGCTTCACGATAACACCCATTTACACACACCACAGTCGGTAGGACTTCTCTGGACGAGTGATAAGCTCGTCGCAGAGACCTCTACCTGACAACAAACAACACTCACAAGAGACAGACATCCATGCCCTCGGCGGGATTCGAACAAACGATCCCAGTAAGCGAGCGGCCGCAGACGCACGCCTTAGACCGCGCGGTGACTGGGATTACATGAATATTTAGCATCTCATATTCGAGAGGTAATCGGTTGAAATAAAACCCCATATAAACGTTTCTTTCTTAGAGCTTTGCGGACTTAAGTAACTTCTACCAGACAAACTTTGGGATGCTGTTTTCAATCAGGTCACATTAAAATTATTACCACATGAGTGTATATGATAATTTTATCAACTAATTCTGCAGAAAAATACCTTTGTAAACAACACAATTTAATTTAGTCATGTTAAACAGATAAATTCTATAGCCAGTTATTAAGCAGCTGATGCTTCGATGGATATGCATCATCCATCCTCACCTCTCAAGTTTGTATCTACGCTGGTATAAAGACCATAGTGCCATATTCAAGACCTGGTCCTTATTAACATTGATAAGGTAAGATATATTGCCTCGCGTAAAAGTGTTTAAAAGGGCGTTAAATTCCGAAAAAAGACAATTTCTCAGCAGGCATTGACTCGGAAGCAAATGGCAAGTGATAATATGACAACACCTTGTCGTGTCAAACGGCAGAATGCAGTGATATATGTACTTCATCTGTCAGAGACAAAATCTGCCTACGCTATTTGTCTGCAGTCAGAAAGATGGAGGTGAAATTTTCATTACAGATGCGTCACGGGGCATGAATCAACGATGACTGAATGCTGAGTGATTGTGAGAACATTGAAATAAATCGTCTAATAATATGAAAGAAAGACACATGTCATATTTTCCTACAGATTTCTCGCCATCTTTGGAAAAAGTAGTAACTTTACCACAGTCGAAATATTATAACAGAGTAACCAACAGCAGTCATAGCTGGATGTCGAGGAACTGTGGTTTGTTTCCCGGTACGGATAAAATAGTCTTTTCCCATCCCAAGCACCCACACCAGCTATGGACCCATCCACCCAACTTTCCACCCAATTACCAGCATCGGATCATCCCCTGGATTAAAACATCCCAGGTGTGAAGCTAACCACTCACCTCTGTCTAGTGCAGAGGTTAAGAATTAAAGGGAGCTATACCGCCACTAATCTTCATGCTTTCGTGTCATGGTGATTAATGAAAACACAAGGAAAATTTTGCACAAATAGAAATTATCAATGTTTTACATCAGCTTTTCTGCAGTACAGCAGAGCAAAGAAAGAAATAAATACAATATCACCAGAAATATACACATAAATTATACTCGAGTACAAGAAATAAAAGGAAACATATTTCTGAAGCATGTAAAAAGACAAAGCAATCCCTGTGTAAGATAGAACAGGCCATGAGAGTTCCAGGAGTTTGAGGCTCCCAGATTTCAACAGAATCGGCACATAAATGTTGTCAGCCCTAAGCACCGGCCGCTTTTACGTCCCAGGAAACATTCCTGGTACTCTACACTGGGGCCATAGTGCGGACGGAAGGATTATGTCAATGAAACACTCCAGGGATACCATCGGGAATAAAACCCACGACCTTCCGGCTTGTAGCCCAGTGCCTCAACCAACTGCGCCACCGCGTGTCTGAGGCAAGTATTAAATAGAAATAAGTATTCAGGTTCTCACAAAGGCTCTTGCTCAAATTCATCTTAATAACAATCACTTTATCAACCACTTAACCAAATTCAGTCAACCTCTAAACAGAGACAGCACATTCCTCCGAAAAGTCCTAAAAATGTTTTATCCTATATGTTGCAAGAAGTTGGAAAAACCAATGTTTGATATAATGAATCAGTATTACTTCCCTTTACTAAACTCGTGTACGGAAGTACGTGATGTGAATTTGTGTAGCTTGCTATAAATTTGAGAAATTTGCAGCAACGTGCTCTCATCATCTTTATTCTTTCACCCTGAGTATTAAGGCAGTGCTTTTCTAGGAAACATTTGCAAATTTCTATCAAACGAGACGTCTTCACTTCCCAGAAGAGACAATTATTAAATTTAAGTCTATTTTAAAGTTAAATTCGTCATTTAACCTTCTAAATAGCAATACAAAGTAGTTGTGACGTAAATTCAAGCTTAGAACTGCAGAATGTAAGTCAAGCACGTGTTAAATCCTTTTGTGCATCACAAAGCTGTGGTGTTCATACAGATAATCACTAGACTTTTGCTGTGTATGGTAGTTCGAGAGCTTGTTTGTGTTCCTCGTGTCCATCTGTTCCTTGTTTCGTGGTTTCTCCTTTCCTTGTCGCGCAAATGTCACATTCTTCAAGCAGAACAAGGACCAGAGACGAACAAGCAATAAATCTCCTTTTGACTATCTCGCCGCCCATCGTTGTTTACCCCACCTTCAGTTAGTCTCCCCCACTCCAAAGAGCCTTGTGCATGTATATATTTTATTCAGGATATACTGAATTCAAACCCACATCGTCTTCTCAGATTGTTCATTGGCAAGGAAAGTTTGGAGACTGCATTCCTTTAGACTTCGGAGCATGAACATAACTGCAAAATATATTTTGCCCCCACGTCTAACATTAACCACATTATCTTATATTATACATATATCCCAGAAATTTATATTTCGTAAGAAAGACTTGTTTATTTGTTTCCTTATTTATAACTCAATGCCCTTGTAAAGTTTTAATGAAATGTGTGGCTCAGAAATTTAAAAAATGTGGTCCGCACACCTCGATTCTACAAGGTTCACTGAAGTTGACTGCGGAAAAACTTAATTACGGAAAACTATAAAAAAACTCTAATAAGAGCAAATAAAAAGAAGTGTAGGAGTTCTAAGTTTCTCAAGAAATAAACAGAATATAGCAGGTCCTAATAACATATATATTCTCTGTTTTCATATTTGTTTCTCTAAGAAAAGTATTGTTTATAATGGACCCTGTATGTTATTGAAGTTTAAATTTTATTTTACTCCACCTCACTGGAAATTTATTTCCATTAATGTTTTTAATGCTTCAGCTACTAAATTTAGCATCTCTAGCAGAGTGCTACGGACCCTTAAAGAGGAGAAATTCAACCACGCTGTAAGACATCACTCGGTCACATAGGTTACCTGCTGTGGAGGTTAAGTTTCTTGTAGTTACAAATTATTGCTGTTCTTAAATATGGCTTTATCACGGGCGCGTATCCATGTTGATAGACATATATACATAAATTTTTAAAATGCGACCTACAACCTTAAACTGACCAAACATATTGTCTCAGAGATCACGAAAAAATAAAATAGGCTTCACTTCCAAAACCAACAAGATGTACGAAAGAACAGGTTTGAACATAGCGCTATATTGCCCTTTCATTCGTTCATTCTGTAGCCTGTCTTACGACAGGTCAGTAGCCCCCTCCAAAGGGGTTCTCCACAGGGTGCGATCTAGTGCTTCCTCTTTCAATCTCCATTATCTTCTCTTTTCCTTAAGGTCACCCAGTAGCTGGTTACGTCTTCTCCCTCGTCTTCCTTTATTTCTTCCCTCTAACTGTCCTTCAATCACGTGTTTCAGAAGGCAGTTTCTACGCAAGATGTGACCAATCCAGTTAGCCTTCCTTCTTTTTATTGTATGTACGATATTCCTCTCCTCCTTGACTCTGTGTAATACTTCTTCATTACTCACACGATCGGTCCAACTGATCTTTTCCATTTTTCTCCAGCACCACATTTCAAAACTTTCCAGGTGTTTCTGATCTAATTTCCGAAGTGTCCACATTTCGGCACCATACAAAGCTATATTCCTTTATATAAATTCGATTAGCAACATTTCGGGAACCTATAAGCATTTCGCGAGTTAGGCTTGATATGCAAACAGACATTTATGTATATTAAAGCAAATGCTTCTTTATTTTGCGGAGCTTTAATTAGAATATTCTGACATAATTTAATGAAAAAATTCCACAAAATCATGTTTTATTAAATCTCTTCAAAATTTATCTAATTGTGAGAAATAAACAGAAGGAGAGACTGGGAGAAATGTAGAAACAAAAGGGAGTATATTTTTTACTTTTCGTTGCCAAAGCTCAAAAGAAATGTCAACAGTACTGGAATGTCCATTCTTCCCCCACATAAAATAATTTGTGTAAGACTAAGGGAAATATGTAACAACGCTAATGTCAGGTTGCATTTATTAGTGTAAACGGGAATAGCATCCTATATGTCTATAAGTCGATAAAACGTATGTTTAGAGCGGAATCAGACATCATTACAGGTAAAGAAATTTAAAGAGGCTTGTGTTTGTCTTCTTTTGGTTAAGTGGGGGTTTGATAGTTTATGGGGTAAAACTGAAAAAGAAACCCGCCTGCTCTGTGATGACGAGTAAGAGCCAGTACAAACACGAGTATAATTAATATGTACATTTGCTTGATGCATTCCACTGTGCCGTTGGATACGAATAAATAAATACAAAATTAATTTCCACAGCTAATACAGGCGTGAAAATTAATTCTACATTTATTCTGTAATTATATGAAATATATTTTATGTTATAATCTTTCCGGCTTCACTATGGCTCAAATGAGTACCAAGGTTATCTCCTGGGGATAACGGCGGCCGGGGCTTAGGGTTGGCAACCCTACCACCTTCATGTGCCGATTATGTAGAACTTCTGTGAACTTCAACTTCCTGGAGCTTAAGGGTCTGCCCGGCCTATATTTGGATAGTTTTATCTTTACATTTTAGGTTAAGAATAAATGTGAGGGGTTCTTTGGTAAAGGAATTCTTATGATAAGGGACAAAATAACAGGAACAAAGAATCTATGAGAAATAGAATTATCTTAGTTAGAATATTAGAATAAAGGCAGAGAAGTTAAGTAAACTCTTAGAAGCAAGTCTTTGGTAAAATGGAATAGGCAGAGTTATACTTATGTATGTACTGCATTGCTTTTTTTTTTAGTTGGTAATACAAAGAAAGGCACGAATGTTATCACCAAGTAATGTATAATGTAACAATAAGAAATAAAAGTCACGTATTACATCACGATATATCCTTTATGGATTAACAGTTACAAATATATTGATGTGAAAAACTCGTTTGCAAATTATAAGACTTTTGAGTTAGTACCACCACATTTCATGTAAGAAATTGATAAATAAATAGAATAATTGATAAACCATACTTGTTTTGAAACTTACGATTTGCATACAAACATCTAAAGGAAACTGGGCGCAATTACTTCTTCCCATAACTTTCAGTATGTGTGTGAAATCCATAGATTGTTATAGATGCTTAATACTTGGTCCTGTCATCATCTGAAACTTTAAACCCCGATTTTTTATATTCACGTCTTTTCTTTCAAGCCACTTCTAACGTTGCTAAAACGATAAATATGGCTCTAGAATATCAGGAATACGAGTATTTTAATTTACAATATAGCATTCGAAGGGCCACACGTGTAGGAAAGCAACGTAGAGTTCCTACCCGTGAAGAATTTATTGTATATGTACGAAATGTTGTTGTAATTCTGCAACACATACACAAGTACAAACACACGCTGTCCAAAGTAACACCGCAATTTATAGCAGAAGAGATTGCATGCATGAGCAGAACCACAGGCAGCAGTATTATAGGTGCGGGCCTGAATAGCTGTGCATTTCGGGGAGGCATTCAGGCTCGAACGGTCACATTGTACATCGATTCATTGCGTTCTGTCCCACTGTCCAATCAGCAACAAGACACAAATTCAAGTTTACTATTATTTTCTCTTACGTTTGATCTAACTGCTCTAATTGACTCAGAGAAAAATCTTGACTTCAGCCGTTAATAAAATTTGGGTGCTGTAAGTCTTAAACCCTTTGGTTTAGCTAGGACGAGAAATAACACGAGCGCTATAAAATAATTAATTATCAACTCATAAATTACATACTAACTAAATGCACTATATTTTCACTTTTTATTCTTTAACCCCTACATATGTTTCAGCCTTTACACGGCCATTTTCAGGGGGCTCGTAATCTAAATTTACTTTACATCAATTGTTTATGTCTGCTATTATGTTATATATCACATGTAGTCAAGTTTCATTATCATTTATAGATTACCGTTATTTAAATTTCTGCATTTAAACATATAAAACACAGAATATAAAATCCTTAAATGAGGTTCGTCAATTATTCGTAATAAAATGATAAAATGTAGGGGTTAAAGAATAAAAACTGAAAATATACTGCATTTCGTTGGTGTGTAATTTGTGAGTTGTTAAAAAATGCACGGTGAAGATAATATGAAACTTAATTATCTCTTTTTTCTTCTTTCGTTTTTCCTGTTTCTTTGCTTTCTTTTTCTCATCTTCTTATTTGTTTCATCCTGTTGCCACTTTCTCCTTTAATTTCTATACTGCATATTTCTATCCATTTTCTTTTCCCCATTTCTTTGTTTGTTAATTTTCTTAAACTCTTAAATAGGCCGGAAACTTGGACACTTAGACATCACACACGCAGAACTTTGAGTAGTGTTCTCCGTTTCTCCATCACTTTTCTGCGTGATAGACAGCTGCTACGGCTTTCATGCAAAATCGATCTATATATACAAAATTCTCTGCGTAGAAACAGATTCATATATTTTCATTTTTTATTTTCATTGTACACCTGCAGTAAACAGAAGGGTAACAAGTTAGGAAAGATCGCAAGACGTGACAATTCTGGCGCGTTGTCTCTTTTTTATTATCCCTATATGTTACATTTGTGGATACTTTCCAGAAAATCCATATGTTAACGCAAAATGTCAGAATACTTCTTCGTTTCCCAACAGACTTACAAATGATTATTTACGCTTATAGTTGCTGATAACCTAATCACGGAAAGTATCAATTACATGTTCTTCAGTGCTGTGAGAAATTACCCAACATAAAATCCAACGTCAAGGCTACACACCATATTGTCACTCTAATACAACGTATTACCCAACATAAAACCAACGTCAAGGCTACACACCACATTGTTTACCTAAATATACAACATGTATTTACCCAACATAAAACCAACGTCAAGGCTACACACCACATTGTCACTCTAATACAACGTATTACCCAACGATAAAACCAACGTCAAGGCTACACACCACATTGTCACTCTAATACAACGTATTCCGTTTCCCTGGTGGTCACACAACTGAGAGATCACTGCATTATTGGATATGGCTTCCATCTCTTACTTACAGTGTGGTAAGGCGAGCTGCTAAATCCTCCGTTTAAAGCCACATTCCGCGCAAGTGTTGTAATAAACAGAAAATGAAACTGTACAGTCCATGAAGCCAAGCTTTATTTCATATTTCAGAAAAAAAACTGCACATTTTATCAGAATTTATAAAAAACTTTTCCGAAACCCTTTCTAAATTAGGTGTTTATCCTCTCGTCTGAAGAATTCTCATGACCCCTATATGACTGTTTGGTGTGGGGATTTGTCAGACGTGGTAATGGAATGATCTCAGATAGCTTGACCTTTCTTGGACAGTGTGGGTCACATGCATACACATAGATACATAGCAATGTGTTGGACACAAGCGTACCGGAAATCATATGCTGATTATGAAAATTGAGATTGGGTGTGTTTTGGAGCAAATTGTGGTAGGTTAAGTGAAGGCACCCACAAAACTTTCTCTAAGGCGTGTTCTAACCGCAACATACAGTACTCTCATGTATATACATACATATATGATTAACCCTATGACATTCGGTTCTCCAAAACGTGTTTGTATTCCTGTGGTAACTTGTGATTTAGACTACTGCAAAACCGCAAATATGAAAGGTGAATTTATCTCTGACCTTCCATGAAGGTATATAGGAAAGTGGAGCTCTAGCTCTACTCATTCTTAACCTCGGCCTCACTAACCGCCCGCTTTATCCCTCAGATAGAGCTGCCGGTACACACTGAATAAGAGACTAAGTGAATCCCAGGGCCTGTCTAGACGTTTTGGGCACGTCAGGGTCACGGTGAACCGACGTCATGTCACTTAACCGACGTCATGTCACGTAACCGACGCATCGACATTAATTTTATAATTATATGTATTTAAATAATTTAATAATTTCATCTTACATATAATATTTTCATTTTATCATTATATATCTTATCAAGACCTACAAACATTTTACAACCGTAAGCTACTATACGACCAAAGTTTACATTTTCACTTTGTAAAAAACATTGTAAATTTGGGATCCCACAGAATGAAACCTTACAGTAAATATATATGTACTGCATTTCAATTTATTTTAAAATATTTTTTGATAGACCGCTGATGATCGTAAAGGACAGAAACATATAAATCTTTCTGAATTAAAGGTAGTTGTTTCGACGGCACATTAAACTGTTTATTATTTTACGTTTTGGATAAGGTTAAACACTTCACTACAAAATTTCAAAACTACAGGAAAATGTTTGTGCTATTGGAGGCCATGAAAGTATTTCTAAACGAGTTATCTCGACTTTATCATTTAAGTGGTTATGATTAGGCAGCTAAACAGTCCTTCACTTACTGCACTAAGGGAGACGCATGAGAGGCCGAAACCACTGCCGGAGTTCTACCGGTGTGGCTAAAGAGGAGAGAGGCGGGACGGAGATTGCGGGTAGGGACACCAGGAAGGGTGACACCACCCCCCTCAGCTTTGTGCTAGCAGTAATTGCTCTGGCTTCCCCTACAGGGAACCTTACATTCCCAAGCAAACACGGTAACTCATATGTGGATGGATGCCTACACAATGCTTTACAACTCAATTTTCAGTCTTTATGTAGACCTTATAATACGTCAAATGGAAGCGTATTCCTGCTCTGGATTGCACTCAAATACGTAATTTAGTCAGACCTTCAGGTTGGAATGGAACATGGCAGTAATTATCTTCAAAATACAGGTTGACTCTCCTCTCTTTTTTTTCCTGCTGTAAGCGAGGTGCATGTAAAGTTGGAATCATGGGAAGGCTGTGTCTTTCCTCCGTTCGCCTGCTTGTTTCATATATTCGGAGTTACTGAAAGTACCTTGTGCGTTATGGCTTTGGGGTCTAACAGAATTACCGAAGTGTAGGTCAGATTTATAGGGAGCATATTAAAATGGAAGTTAAAGGAAATAGGACTGGATTAACTTGGTTCAGGGTAGGAAATATTGGCAGGCTGTTCTAAACAGGATGATGGCATTTGATACTCTCAGGATAGGAAATATTGGCAGGCTGTTCTAAACAGGATGATGGCATTTGATACTCTCAGGATAGGAAATATTGGCAGGCTGTTCTAAACAGGATGATGGCATTTGATACTCTCAGGATAGGAAATATTGGCAGGCTGTTCTAAACAGGATGATGGCATTTGATAATCTCAGGATAGGAAATATTGACAGGCTTCTAAACAGGATGATGGCATTTGATACTCTCAGGGTAGGACAATATTGACAGGCTGCTCTAAAAGGATGATGCATTTGATACTCTCAAGATAGAAAATATTGGCAGGCTGCTCTAAACAGGATGATAGCATTTGATAGTCTCAGGATAGGAAATATTCGCAGGCTGCTCTAAAGAGGATGATGGCATTTGATAATCTCAGTATAGGAAATATTGGCAGGCTGTTCTAACAGGATACTGTTATTTGATACTCTCAAGATAGGAAATATTGGCAGGCTGCTGTGAACACGGTAATGACATTTGACTCTCTCACAGCTGTGCTTCTGAGGACAAGATGCTGTGTGCCTGAGAGTGGTAACCAAAGTTTAATAGAAGGTGGTGCTTTTACCTTCAACGGTCACCCAGTTCAAGACAGTATTTCTTGAACTGTTTGGTGTGGAAACCATTCACCCAACGACACAGCGTCATATCCTAGAAAACCTGAATCCATGAAAATTAACCTTCGTTTTATATAAAATTTGGGGAATTTTTTGACTAACTAAGAAACTACTAGGATCTCAGGAAGGATTGTCCTATAAAGGGTTGACTAGGTGTTTAGGTATTAGGGTATAAATCAAACACGTAAAAAAAAGCAATTTAGATTGATATATGCCAAATAGAGTCCATATTTTCTATGAAGATTCAACGGATCTTTTTTCAACTTAGAAGAGGTCCCTGAGAATGTTGCACTTAACAACTGTTACAGACCTCATTATAGCAAACATTTTTCTTTACTAGCAACGTTCATACATTATATGCCCATATTCAACGAAATACAACCAAAAATTACGAACCCTTTATGATAAAACACTTCTTTCTCTGTTCGAACATTAATATATCTTTTTATGGTGTTAAGATATTGTTTTTTAATATAGAAGGATTTGATTTCATCTTTTATTCTTAAATTTTGGATTTTCTTATGTGTCTGTTCCAAAATACGAAAGAAAATAGGAATTCTGATTTAATATTAATTGCATTAATATATCTATTTTTGCGGAAGGAGTGTAGCACAGATTAAAAACTAAACTAAATAAATAATATTTTATGTAACTTTCTAATCAGAAAATCATGGCATATATGCACTTATTACTGATATGTTCTTTCCGATTTACTTAATTAAATATAGCCGGAAAATTTTTGCAAGCTTCTCTTCTTATTTAGCTTTAAATAGCGTAACGAGCACCTTCATAAACTGCAATCCTCAACAAATATCATTAGACTGGGATAGGAGGGGCATGTAACACGCATTGGAGATTACCTAAGGTACACAAATTTCATTAAGTTAATGTTATGTAAAATCAAAGTACCATGGCAGTCGAGAGAAGTTTACGTATATTTCTCTTTCCAATCCATGGCAGTAATTGCTGTGTCATTCAAGCCCAGCATAATAAGAAGCTTTTCAGTTTACAAATTATACATGAACCCTTTTGTGTCTGTAAAATTTGCGCACTAGATATGTCAATAGATAGCATTCGGGATCATATCGGTCTACTAGCTGTTAGATCTGTCGGAATACGTAATGTTGGATGTCACACCTAGAAATAGAAGTGTTCCTAGACTCATTAGACACGTTACATAGTCTCATAAAAGCTTACGTCACAAATTCTTCCCAGAATTTACTGTTAAGAGCGATAAGATCAGTTTCAAGGAATCACGACGAAACAACCAATGTGAGCTGACTGTAAACTTCCTTTTCTTTATTTGAAAGGGTAGAAATTCTGCTTGTCTGCAGAATCAAAGCGATTTACATCGTGTGGAGTCGCTTTCATCTAGGCGCCTTGCCGGCTGCTTGGGAGGGGGTGTCAGGGCGTAGCGAACCAAGATGCGGGTATTTGGGTGGTTGCCTAAACTCCAGGGCGTGCGGATGCTACACAGTGGCAGCATCTGTTCCAAGGTTATGAGCCCGTGTTTTCCGACTCATTGGCCCCTGAGAGGTGACGGAAGGAGACTGGAGGGAAATAGGGGTGGGATAAAAGCGGCTTGTGGGACATGAGAGGTTCACTCCGTGTAAACATGAAGACTCAGAACACTGCGTTTTAAGCGTCAAGTGGAAGCGGAAGTTGAGCAAATGGGAAATAAAATAAGGGAGGAAAATATATTAAATAATGAATAGTGATGTAGCAAGGTCTTTCTAAATGTGTTGCAAAAACATGGAAACTTAGGTGAGAAAATAAATGAAATTTCTTGCTCTATTTAAGTTTGCAACTTACACTCGTATAGCACAGTAGCTTTTGTTTGGTTACGAATTAGCAAGGAATGAGATTTTAGATGTTCACAACAAATGAGAACCATATTCCGGTCTTCTGAATTGTGAAGGCGTGTAGTTTTGTAGCTTGATACCGATGTTTCGGAGGAATATTTTGCTACCATCTTCAATAAATAGAATTTTCAAGGCGTTAAAAATATTTAATGTATCCTCGCTAGTAAAGATTTACCATACTACGCGGATCCTTTAGCTGAAAGACAACAGTACGGAAATATTGTAACATTTATTATTGCAGAAACACATAGAGAGCATGGCGATATCAAAAGACTATATTTTATGTAGAAATTTAGGTTAATACATGGAATGAGAATCTGAGTGGGATACGAGTAAAATATCTGTACGGCAAGCTTTGAAAGTCACTTGACGGCCTCGGTAACGTTGCATATCGGCAAGTATTCAAATCAATTTTCAGAATATTTTTAATATTCTGTAATAAGCACGTAGTAAGAAACGAAACAAGTATAAACACAACATTGGTTACATTTTGACATACTTTATGAGATTTTACTATTTACCGGGATGGGTTTGGTGCTCATAGATACAAATAAGATATTTGTCATCATCAGGCCTTTGTGACTGAATATTTCAACACGAAACACACCAGAATTAACTTCAAATTAGAGAATTTATATTTCCACACATAGATTTGAATTGATACTAACAGAACAGAATAACATCAATTCATGCACATCCTGTTGCGCAAAAAAATAATTGACGCATTTTTCACACATTTGTTATATGCTTTTAAAGAAAATCTAAATATTATCTGAATTTGTTAATGAATAAATTCTGTTCCTATAATTCGAGTGTATTGAATGTTCTGCGACGTAGTGGTAAACTACAGAATTGTCTTCTACAGACTACTTTTAGGAAAAAAAAACTCTCACATCCTATATTACGTTTCGAGAAGTTTGTCGAGTTACATTCTAGCATAGTGTGTAACACAATAAAAAGTTTTTAAACTCACTTCTTGTCACAAATTTAAAAGTACAGAACAATATGTACGCCTCAAGATTATTTCAGCAAATATTTGATATGCCTACATTTAGACTGCATACATGCTGCCAGTTGTTGTTCCATTATATATTGTCACTGCTTACATTAAATTTATTTTCTGGTAAGGGATGCACCTTCTTTTAATGCCACCAGTAACTTGTACCTTGCTTTTGGTTTGTCACCGTGATACACTCTCAACTTCACGAAACCCTATAGAATAAATTTTAATTGGTTGTGGTCGGGTGAACGAGTGGGCATTTCAAACGGCCCAAAACTTTCCTGTTCACCTTGCTTCATTAATTTTTTTCAAAAAATTCCTTAATTCTCTGCTGAGATTTGGAGGTGTTCCATTATATTCTAGAGACATATCTCCATTTTACAAGATAAATGTCCACTAAATACAAAGGTAATAACTTTTCAAGAAATTTCCTTTACTTCCAAGTTTCTAACGTCCCTTTATAAAATCTTGTCCGTACAACACATGGTCTAATACTCCACAACACACTTTAAACGAAAATCGGTGATGAATATGACTTTTGCTGCCTCGCATGTATTTTATTGTGCTCAAGAATGTAAGTTCTCTGTTTTGGTTTTATCATCCATGGTAAGTTGAGTCTCTTTGTAAACAAAAAGCAGTTAGGATTTTTAGTTGCTGCAACATCTATTCACAACATTTAACAGATTTGCTGGTAATAATTTTTATGGGTTTAAGGTGATACACATAGAAGCTCTTACGGTGGAAAGTTCTTAGTACCTGTGCTGAGGTTACAGCAGTCATCCTGGAAAATTTAGCGTGTAATTTTTCTTTAAATTCGAAGTACCGCTCTCAGAACATCACCCTCTTTACACCACACCGTTGTTGTTCGTGAACTGCCTTAACTCATGGAATGAAGTCAGTCTCCATCAAATATTTTGAGACGTAGAATTATGTAAATTGGAATCCTGTGAATTATATGACCTTGCTGTTATTCCACACTGGCAGCCCTACAATTTCCATTGCAGAAAATGTATATGGAAGGCATGTAACCACATTCTTTATTTTTTTAACGCGTTAGGTAACATGTTTCTCCGAAACCTTTTAAGATATCTACCAGACTACATTGTGTATTAAAACAGAATCTCACAATCTAAATCTCCATATCCGTGGAAATCAGATCTGATAATCCTTGAAAAGAATATACTGTAAGTTGAAGATTCAAGTCTTCTGGGATATAACGCCGTGTAGACTGGTAAATACTCGTAGTTAGCGACGTTTTGATAAACCTTAATCCCTTCATCTTCAGGGTCAATTAAACTCTCTTCTTTTAGAAATCCTTGACAATGAAGAAGATGGCAGAAACATCCTTCGATAAATTCTTTATTATTTAGCTGCCGACAAGGCCTAAATCCCAGAACAGTTATTTAATGGGAACTTCGAGCCGTGAAATGGGCTGTGCCCGTCCTTCACATCGAAAGTCTTTAGTGCACAATAAATAAATATAAAACAGACGTCTAATGCTTCAATGGCGAAAAAATACTCAGACGCAAAGGGATTAGTCTGGATAAAATCCTGCTGTGAATTGAATTGAAAATGTTTTTTTTCATCATCAGCCTCCTAAACCGTTCTCACTTAGATCAGCATAAACCTAACGCTGTATAACATTTGTCAATCCGAAGCTACATCACAACAGCAGGAGCGCTGAACGCCTGCAGAATTACGATTAGATTTCATGCCTGACAGTACTGCAGGAGAAGTTGCCGCATCCAGTCGGCGGCACGTGTAAACGTCATTCCTAACTTCAGATCAATCGCTCGAGTTTATAGTAGTAGAGACAACTGAGCACACGTTTGTCTATAACAGTCTTACGTTTCTTTACAGACTTTGAGCACAAGTATTATTTAAGTAGTTTTTATATTTTTTTACATAATTATATTCAACTGCTCACGTGACTAGACGGAGGGGTTCCTTCCACCCTCAGGGTGACTCAGAGATGAAAATATTTTTCTCCAATGAGCATTGGCTGTTATGCCCTCAGAAAGTGACTCTGTTTTCTTCCATCTAGTACTGAGCAAAAAATATTGTAATACAACTCTAGCTACAGTGTTTCCGCTGCAAGTGATTCTACTGCCTTTGAACGATGACCAGTTGTTATAAAAATGCACTAGCATAAAGAATTGTAAAATTTCAAAGGGAAACGTTTGCTCTTACAAAATGTATTATTGGGCAAAATGTGAAATTCGCTCAGTGTACGCCATTAATACATATATAAAATGCAGGTAAGTTCCACACATTTTAAACTCGGCACTAGATGGAGGTAATGGGTCAGCTTCACGCTTCAGTCGCTTTACTGACAGAGAAACGTCCCTGGTACCTACTTAATAGAAAGCTGGGTGGGCTCCAGAGAAGGTGTGGACCCGTCGGAAAAGAGAAAAATCTCTTGATCTCTGTGTGAAATCGAACCAGAATTCCTGTTGCTGTTGAGTCCGTAGTTAATCAATATACAGATTATAATACCTCAGCTACTTTTATTATTGAATAATGCACATGAAAACGGAAGATTTATTTTAGTAATTTCTCCAAGTAATTAAAGTTTGAAACATTCATACACAATATAATAGAGACTAATAGGTCTAACAGAACAGGTTTTGTGATATTAAATGTACTGATGAAAGAAGAAGGCCAACTTCAATGAGTTACGAGCGTTTAACAGAAAACAAGGCAATGAAAAGCGTGATAAACGTATCGCCTAAATTTTCCGAAATTTCTTGTTTTAAAGCATCAAATTTTTTTATTGCAACTCCCGATTTAAATAACGCTTTACAAATTTTTATTCAGACAATTCATATGCTTGAAATTTATCAAATAAGACACCATATTTCAGAAATATTTTTAGAATGTTTATTAACATATATATTAAATTCTAGTGAATATAAAAATAGACTATATCGCAATAATTTCACATTTTCTGAATTTATTACTTTCTTAATTATAACCTTAACACAAATATTACTTCAAATTCTCGTTTCCAGCTTTCTAAATTTAAAAATTTTAAATTTTCGTTTTTTTTATTTAGGCTAGGACTGTGAAACTTGAGCTAGAGTCCGTGATTTTTCTCATTTTTCCGTGTAATGGAGCACCGGTGGAATGAAACTGACATGGGAAAACCGAAGTAAGTAAGTTATTTACTTAGTCACTCTAGGGCCGCTTTAATGATTCTTTTTCTGTTACACCGTTCGCTACTTATTTGTTTATTTGTTCCTGAACTCTTGACCATAAAGCTGAAGACAGCAAGATATTGTGGAGAGAAAGCATATCCTAGCATACTTCAATCCTCAGGCTCATTTAAGTTTATATGTTGGCCAGTTCCTTCGATAACCTGTAAAATAATTTCAGTCTCGTGTAGGTCTTTAAGCCATACATGCGGCAGCAGAAGAGGCACCAGCCTCGACAGAGAAGTAACACAAACTGAAGCTCGTCATTATGGGATAGAAAGAGAATATAACTCATTTCAAGAGTAATAAAGCCAAGTAAGCAGAAAGACGATTCACAACAGACTAATTCTTCCCAAGATACGTTATTCAATTCGTCTGAAGGTTTGTAGGTAAGAAAAAATGTTATTATGGCGCAAGGCTGGATCTTGCGAACGGAGAAGAAATAGGAAGGAACGTCGGTCAAGTGTGGTCTATTCACTGGCAATCTCGATTTATGACATCACTATCGACCGAAGCCATGTTGCTAGACTACCAGTAGACGTGGTGTAGGGTGGATTGTGCGAGGATGAGTGAGGTTGGGTAGTGGGATTATAGGCCTAATGCCAGTTGTCTGACGGTCCAGCAGTGCAATAAGCAACAACAGCAGATGCAATAACATAAGGAGGCACATGGGCAAAGGCTTGTGGTAGGGGAGGGTGCTCATTCAACCTATCGTGCCTTCGCTAGAAACTAGAAGTAGCCGTTCTAGCATCTTCACCAACACATACAATTCTGGAAGATAACTGTCCATCTGAAACAGACACAACGAAGATGCAAGAACAGGGCAGAGAAGAGGAAAGAAATGACGGACTGACGGCAAATTAAATTCAGAAGAGGAAAACGAGGATAGAAAGAGGTGAACGGGAAACTAGGACTGCAAAGTTTAGTGAAGTCACTACTAAGAGAACTCTAGCAGAGAAAATTGCATTTGCTCTGTTTCTGAATTGGGAAGCGAAAAGGAACTTTCTATCACGCATTACATTATATGGAAAAAAAAAGTAAATATCCCACGCATATATTTCCGCTTGCTATATAAAATATTATTGTAACTCCAAGGATAGTTACCCATCATAACATGCTTAGAAACAGAAATTATGCTAAGGCATGTGTTTATAATTTCTATCTTAATACTTAAAATTTATAATTATTTCATTTCGTATTTAGTTTTCATATTTCATAGCCTATTCCGATGGCCGTGCGGTCTAAGGTGTAGCAGATCTGCAGGCTGAGGACATGGATGTTCGTTCTTGCTTTTGTTGTGTATAGATCTACCCGAAGAATATGTTTAAGTTGCACACAAAATGCAAAACTGAACCAGCTTTTATAGTTTAATGATTACAAAAAGTTAGGTAATTATTTGTGTCCTGTGGTAGTACTAGACACTGTATAACAGCACCACTCATTTCTTGCATAAGAGGGTTATATATAGGTTGAAATACCTCATTTTGAAAACCAATCATAATGACGGTATTTCTTACGTGTTTCACTTTCAAAATGTCCATTACCGTTTTTTCTACCTTCCTCAATCCACTAGTTCTCTTTACTCGTAGATTCCCCGTAACGTCTGTAGGTGTAGGGCGTCATGCACTAGCTTGCATCGTGTATACAGTCGATAATGGAAGAACAGACACGTGGCAGGAAGAATGATTCACTATTAAATAGAAACTTGTGAAAATCCCAGGAGGCTGTATTCTGTCTCTAGTCGAGATGCAGAGATTTCTGTGAGCAGCGAAATGCGTCTACATAGTTGATTCACAATAAACAGCTGAAAGACGAGTGGTAAATCGATTGCCAAGTTGTTCATGAGAAAATAAATCTTCCTGTAAGTCTAGAGAATTTATGAACAAGCTTTCTTTAAAAGTACACAGACAGGAAACCATACACATGTTAAAAAGCATGACATATATTGGTAAGGTAGATTGTAAATACATTTAGAAAAATAATGATCATCTTCCTAATGATGGAATTAGTCATTTGCTTAAACTATTTTTATAAAGTTAGCACGAAATTCATAAAAACCTTTCTTAGTAAGAACTTAATATTATGTCAATAACTTTACCATCGTGGTAGTGTTTTATACTTGTATTCGGAAGTGATTATTTTGAGTGTCGTTTGGAATACAGACTGGCCTTAATTTTCTTCAGTCCTCTACTTAAATGGCGGGGAACTTGCTCTATTAGACTGCGAAGGATTCATTCCAAATCCTTTGCAATTGCGAATCATCCGACAGTTCGATCTTAAACTATCTGATATAATAACAGCTTAATAAAATATTCCAAAAACATGCAAATCATGGCAATGTTTTCAAAATTAACCCTCATAACGCAATCAAGTAACTTACACTACATTCATGCCATCACTTGCGTTTCCGGCAACGCAACCAGAACACGACCCTACTAAACGTCTTCTCAAAATTTGTGCCTGTGCGTCTGTGTACATGTATGCGTGTCTAAAGCAACAAAACCTTCCCACTACAGACACTCCACAAACTACGACTATCCCAATTACGACCAACCAAACTTACAAAAAAAAAATCCTTAAGAAAATTTCAATTAAAACTAGTATAAGTTGTCATAAAACATTAATCTCCTAGTACATTTCAAACTGTCTGCGCAAAGTGTTAATTATCGCAACACCCGTTAATGGACAACATCTCACGGAAGCCTTACTCATGCGTCTATTATCTCAAAATCTGAGCTTATTTATCTTACTTTATTCAATTTCGATTTAGGACCAATCCAAGTTACGACCAGGTTTTCAGAATGTACTCGTATCTTGTTCATTTCCAGCCCGGACCTGGGGCCCATCTAGCGTCCTATAAAATGGATACCGGTCTCTTTCCCAGGGTAAAGCGGCAAATGTGTGATGTTGACCACCCACCCTCATCTAGAGCCGAGGTTAAAGAAGGAGTATAGCTATACCTATTCTCCCCCTCTGGGCCTTCACGGCCGGTTACAGGGTGAATTTTACCTTCTTTATTTTACTTTTTTTCTGTTCTTCATTCGGGGAGTGCCTGTATTAATTTCCGCCCCCTTTCCAAAATGTTAGCAGCTGAATATGCGAATGTAAGTGTGTGAACAGGTAAAGAGTGATGAGTGAGTGTGTTATGAATAAGCGAGTGACTATAAGTGTGCGTGTCTTTCTCTCAAACAGCAAAGCCATTTCTATTAAAAATTTAATTTTCGATCTGTCATACTCTCCCAAAAATTACGGCTGATTTGTGTCAATGTATATGTGTAAGTGAATGAGTGCGTGATTATGTGTGTGTCTCTCTATCTCTCTCTGTCCAACAACACCACAATTACAATCACAGCCTCATGGTTAATCAGTATGCTTTTCCATAATTTAGTGGTTAATCATGTGTGCGTGAGGTATTTTCAAAGTATGGGTGTGTTTCCTGTCCCAATATGCAGTATTTTTTCTGCCTCCCCCGCAAATATTGGTTCAGAGTAAATTGCAGTGACAGAGTGAACGACAACACGTGTCTTTACAGTGAAACATACGTAGACCATTTCCAAAGAAAAATATCATTTTATTCAGTTTCGGAGAGGCAACTCTTCTTCCAGTACTGCAAGAAGATAGTTACATAATTTTTACAACCATCTTTCATTTCAGCTGGGTTTCATCAGATCTTACGGCGCTTTTATTGTGGGGGCTCAGTCACGTGTCAACACACACGTGCGACTCACTACGCCCACCCGTTACCCTGACCCAGCTTCTTTGTAGTTTCTCCCAGTTCCTGTAAGGAAGTCCTTATTAGCACCTTGAAGTAAACCATGACTTCTTCCTTTAACACCCATGCAAGTTATCATTCAAAACTACACGTGACACAATTCTTTATAAATTATAAGCTGAAAATATTATTAAACCCACTTATTAATCGTTAGCATACATCTTTCTTTTTGTGATAAAAATAAATGCCCTTGATATTTTGGTTCACAAGCAACTTATTTTTCTCATGGATTCTTACGTCCATAACCTAGTAGTTATTCTATAGCTACAACCTAACCAAAATGTACTTTATGCCTAACCCTGTCTCATTACCGTCAGTACACAGAGGTACTTCCAAAAACGGAAATTTCCTCTTATATAAATATTTTTACGTTAATTGTACCGTACGTTTTTAATTATATATATCTTATGCAGACAAATGTACACAGTATTATGTTATTTAACACAATTTTATTAAATGCTACCCAATATGTTTCTAGCTTATATAAGGCTCATCTTCAGGGGCCCTTTCGTTGAATTTACAACAGCTATATTATTGGTATATAAAATTCTTAAAATGCCTCAAACAAATCTATAGTGAAGGCAGAATGACTGTTACAGGTATGTACGATCAACAGCCGTTCTACCAAACAGAATTTTAATTGTAATTTTATCTTAAATATTTTAACTTAGGGACGTTTTAGTTATTGTTTTCAGATATCAATAACCAGGTACATCTAAAGGCATTTTAAGAATTTTATATACTTTTAAATACCAATAATATAGTTGTTGTAATTTCAACGAAAGAGCCCGTGAAGATAAGCCTTACATAGGCTAGAAACATGTTGGGCAGCATTTAATAAAAATTGTGTTAAATACCATAAAAGTGTACATTTGTCTGCATAAGATATATAAATATTTTATTACATAATTATAAGTATAAAACTGCTTATGGTCTCAATTCTTGGGTGACGTAGCGCTAATTTCCTGTGTGATTGTTGCCCGAATTTTTAGAAAATTTATTTGTTCCATTTTCAAGAATCGAAATGTTTCTTCATAGACGTTGAAACCCTTGAAGATGAGGCCAAAACGTTCTCTCAAAACGTCGGATAACAATCACCCTCAGACTCGGTGTCACATCCCAGAAAAACGGGAACCCCAACTACATCACTGCGCGAGCCTGAAATCTCGGATCATTCATATACTTGATTTCATTACTTAATTCCATTACACAGTCATACTTGAGACCCTAATATTTCCTCAGCTACTAAAGAAGCTCCGCTTGTTCCGTGTGACAAATGTACACTGCCGTGTTCACAAGAGAACACAGCAGAGGTCATGTCCTCCAATCCTGTTTCTTTAAAATTAATTTTAAAATTATACTCTCATCTAAGTCTAGGACTTTCAAACGGTCTCTTCCTTCAGATTTCCCACTAAAATCTTGTAAGCATTCCTCTTATCCTGTACAGGTATCATGTGCCCTACAAATGTCATCCTACATGATTTGATAAACATGTTGGCATTTGGAGAGAAGAACAAATCATAAAGCTCCTGTTTATAGATATCTTTCTAGCTACCTCTTAGTTCCTATTTGATTCCAGTCCTAAATATTATTAGGGAAACTGTATTTTCTAAAGGAAGTTTGGTAATAACTATTAGATTTGGAGTGGCCGTGCGGTCTAAGGCGTTTGTCTGCGGCCGCTCGCCTGCTGGGATTGTGGGATTGTGGGTTCAAATCCCTTCGGGGACATAGATGTCTGTCTATTGTGATGTTGTGTGTGTGTTCAGGTAGAGGTCTCTGCGACGGGCTGATCACTCGTCCAGAGGAGTCCTATTAATTGTGGTGTGTCTAACTGAAGGTGATCGTGAAGCCTCGATGATGAGGAGTCCCAGGCCCACTAGGTCTTTTGTGCCATTGGAAAAAAAATGGTTTGGAGCCTCTACTTCTATCGGTGCCATTCGCAAGCATTAAATTCCCGTTTCTGTCTTGTCACACTGTGATGCTTTGCACGCTCATTTCTTTTATAAAATGTTACCTAAACACATTCATAATTTACTAGTTTGATTGTAAGTTTCTATTTGAAGTTTTAATTAATTTTAACTAGTAATTACTCTTTGTTAAAGTTAACAAGGAAAATAAAATGTGCTTCCCTTTTTCACAAGAAAGTAAGAAATATGGTAGAAGAATTAGATAAAGCAGGAATGAAACCACCAGTAAAGTGGTTATTGAGTTTCTTGGTCTCTGCCACCTGGCGCTAGACGTAAGGAGGTTGGGCGGTAAGACGTTCTTGCTCACGTCTCCGAGACTGCACGGTGCCTGCCTTATACCTCTCGTACACCTGACCCCACTCCCATCCGCTCTACTGACATCGATCTTTTTGTAGCGCATAGCGACTCCAGCAGCAGGACCTAAAACACCTCTCACTTCCCCGCCCGTATAATGCCACTGCTCTGCCAGCACCGACACAAAAGTTCTTAGATGATATGTGGCTTTAACTGCTTATCTCACACTACGCATTTGGCTGTATCTGCTTAAGGGAGGAAAACCACGAAGTGGTAATAATATTTCTGACTTCAGACTCTGAGTCTCAAAAAGACTATTTCGCTTTCTTACCTCATTGCACGCCTCAACCAAACATTTCTTAAAATCATCTGATTATTGGAAATCTCTATCGGGATTTCTTCTTTATTAGGAATCAATTAACAAAAAATTAACTAAGATCTAATACCAAAGCATCAAAGACACTTTACGATTTGTTTTCCTTTCACGAAAAATTACAGAGCTGTTAAATTCTATATAAAAATATTAGTAAAATAAAATATTATAAAAAGTCCCTTTATGCTAAAAATTTTGAAATATAATATGAACCCATAAAATTAAACATCGAGAGGCAGATAGCATCTCCTATCTGGGCGCCTATTACCTTTCCTTTTCCTTTAGTATCATCGGAATATAATAATATTTTCATGTTTTATCAGGTAGTGTAATATATTGTTTAATAAGTTCTTAATTGAACTAATTTTTTTTGTTTATTTATATTATGTAAAATTATGTTTAAAAGCCAAAATACGCTATAGTGGGTGTACATTTACGTGCTTCGAAAAGGCATTCCCTTTATATTTTTTTCATTCCTATGGGAAAATTAATCTTGTGTTATGCGAGGTAAATGCAAACACATTCTATTCTTTGCTTAAATAAAAGATAATCTCAGATATTATATGAGCGTGTTGTGAGCCCATAATAACTTCCTTTGAATACGAATATAATATGACTGACTATTGTAACAGGTCGTCTTGCTGTTCCATGAAGTTAAGTTACATATTCCCAAATAACAAGCCGCCTAACCTAAGGAAAATTTGTTGTTTTCCTTACAAACTTATTTCCATACACGTAACAAAATGCGAACATAATTTGAAATGGCATGTGCTTGCATGCACGCTTGCGAGCAACTGTGTGTGTGGAACCTGTGAATGTAAGTTCCTGTATATACTATAGACCTATACATTGCATATGAAATGCTTGGAAAAACTACAGAAGTGAGTTCCTGACACCCAAAAAAGGAAAAATATTTCATACCAATACTTCCGCAAAAACTTTTCGAGGTACAGTCCTCATATTCATTCGACTTCAATCGTTTATATTTTTGCCTGCTGGGACACTTAGAATCCCTAATGTATGCAGCTTCAATTGAAAATAAACGACACTTCACTAACGTACTTTTATGCCTGTCTAGCTATTTGCAACCTTCCCGGCATCTTTGAAAGACTGGTAAAATATATGATCAGACGTGTCCATGCGTGCACTGATTCAGGTAGAGGATATTTTGAGCATGTTTTGTAAATTGTGTCTTGATAAACAATAACAAATTAACAGTTACTAAATTGGGAACACTTCTTGTAAATTATTATGTAAGTTGTAAGTAGAATATTACATAGTTAGTGCACTTAACCTACTGTTGAACGTAGTGTTTCAAGTAAACTCAAAAACCACACATTTCTGAGCATTTGTTTATATGAATACTTTTCTATTTTTTTTATGCGAAGAAATCACACTTGAAGATTGTTTAAGCAATTTAGGTACATCCTGTATACACACACATGCATGCATATATTTATACATAACATCCTCTCTCTCTGTCTGTCTGCCTACCTGCCACCTATTTGCCTCCATACATACATACATACACACACATACACACGAAATAACATACATGCATATACGTATAAATACATATATAGACACACATATGAATACATATATACATACATACACACATTCATAGATACATACATACATACGTACATACATACATACATCCATACATACGTACATACATACATACATACATACACACACATACATACGTACATACATACATAAATGCATACATACGTACATACATACATACATATATACATAAATGCATACATACATACATACATATATCATAAATGCATACATACATACATTCATAAATACATATATACATAAATGCATACATACATACATACATACATATATACATAAATGCATACATACATACATACATTCATAAATACATATATACATAAATGCATACATACATACATTCATAAATACGTATATACATAAATGCATACATACATACATATATACATAAATGCATACATACATACATACATTCATAAATACATATATACATAAATGCATACACACATTCATACATACATACATACATACACAAATTAAAAGCTTCTGACTTGTATTACGGAGTTCCAGGTTCAATGCCCACCCGGAACACAACTGACATCTTTTGTGCACTTCCTCAGGCACTTCAGGTAAATTCAGAAACCTTGGCTGAATTAGAAGACGATGCCTTACGTCCAGATATTTTCAGTTCATTTTTCACTGATGTCTATGGTTCGACACTGAGCTAAAGTAGTCTGAGCTGCTGTCAATATTATACAAGGAAACGTGAATAAAAACATCAACATTTATTTTAGTGCTTACATTTTTTATCAAACCTGTGATTGTAGATTAAAATGTAGACTGAATTTCACTAGGCCTGAATAAGCAACTAGACTCGAAACACCTCTGCCTTTTTGCTATAACAATAAAAGAAGAATTGCTTTTGTCATCTCCTTTCCTAATGAGGAAACTTGTAAATAATGCTGTAAGCGGATATACATTGAATGAAGGAACGTGGAAAATCGAGCCCTTCTACTTGCAGAGCCATGGTTTATGGATGACTCTAGAGATTGTCCACAGACTTTATGTGTTTTCCATTATTGATCAAATTAAGAGCGCTTCGTCGTCGTGCAGCTTACACAAAGCACTTACACAACACGTGGTATTTTTTCTCACAGTTCTTAAACGGAAAACCTCGCGGGTAGCTGTAAATAACTTCTGATATATCGTGTACTCTTTTGTTGTCACTTTATGTTGTATTAAGCAGCGATAACGAAATGTTCCTACATTCTATTTAAACATTCTGTCCATAATGTTTTGCAAACCAACTAAATTATGGTATACCAGTATATTATACCAATACACAGACATATCACACTTCAGTCACGATCCCACAGCACAGGCTACAAGACGTTCAATAGACAGGAAAGTATAGCACGTCAACACGCAGATCAAAGCAGCTCAACCCAAATGTGACCTTCTAATACAAGAACCACAATCTACGCATCATCCAGTTAGTAAAGTGAGTAGTTAGTACAACAGTAATGTTATATAACAACGTATATATAATAATAATAAATAACCATGGCTCAACAGCCCTATGTGGGCCCGGGCCTCCTCTTGCCTCCTCTTTTCGAGGTTACTAAGTCGTGCGCATTCATGGCAGTTGGTGACTGGTCAACTGGCCGCGCTAGTGTTCTATCGATCCTGATGTGTCGGCCAGAGCCATCTGACAGGCAGTCAGGAGACTTGGGTGAGAAATGGAGGCAATTTGGCTTACGCAACATCTTTATTCATGCCCGTAAGGTTCTTTTACATGTCGTAAATCTACGACATGGGACCGACGGCTTTATTTCCCCTCCGAAGGAAGTGGTGCTCCGGATTTTTATCACCCTTAAAAATCCATCGACCTCGGTCGGGATCGAACCCGCGAACCTTGGGTCCAGTGGCGAGCACGCTAACCACTAGTCCACCGAGGTCGACATAACAACGTATATACAGTTACAAAAACTTTTTAACTTTTTAATGTTTTTAAAAAAATTTATACAGTGTTTCATATCCTACAGTTTTAAACATATCCAATTTTTAAACGGTTATTATAACATAACTAATAGTGAACTGACTACAGACGACAGTGCCTGAACTTATGGATGTACAATAAAGTGTAGTTTGTTAAAAATGCCCCCTGATGGTGGTCCGTGAAGGACTGAAACATATGTAGAGGTAGTTGTTAACTATAATAAATAGTGACATTGAATGTGCATTTAGTTGGTTTGCAAAATATTATATGAAAATGCACGGTGAAAATAATATAAAATTTTGTCCATATTTTCTATAAATTTAAAAAGCAGTCTGATGAGAAGGATTACATGAAAGGACTTACAGTGTCATATTTTTATTTTAACAAGAAAATCTTCTCGGAAATAAATGCAATTCAAAAATTCAAGCAAAATTATTTTGAACGTTTTAAAACTGGTATATTTATATTGCTTTACAGGAGGCAATAACGTACAACTATGGGCACAAATTAACATATTTACATATTACTATTCATATTATTATTATTAAACATTATTATTACATTAAACTAAATAAATTTACCAGTCATTAAATGTTAACAAAATTGCATTAGTCTCTCGACCACCTTCCCCAAGTAAGATAAGACGGATGGTTTGAATTAAAATTTCGGATAAGGTGTTTTGCAGAAAAAATCTGGCGCAAATGTGTTGCAAAAGGAAACTTAATTGAAATCTTACGTCGAATATACAATGCAGCCTGTGAGATTATTGAACACAAACTGTCCACATAATACCAATGAAAATTTATCGCCCTTTTGGACATAAATATGTGGCCAAGCTTTGGTCATTAAAGCTTCCTTACAAAATACAACACTATCACAAACACTAATATGGAATCTTATAATTATAGGCCTGTAGATATCCTGAAAGATGGATAAAAGTTTATTGATATATATTCCCAATCACGGATGGAAAATCATTACGATCCTTATTATTTAACATACCAGAAAAAAGTTTACAATTTTTCGTAGTGTGTAAACTTATGTCACGAAAAAGCAAACAGCATAGAGGAAATGTCTCGGATACAGAATGGTTCAAGAGAAGTATATATATATATATATATATATATATTATTATGTTTATGATAAACAAAAGAGTGGACCTAAAGCAACAGATATGTATCGACTCTTAGAAAAACTCTTGATGTTATTGTCTTTTACTTTATAATTCCTCAATGTGAGAACTCTCTATCACATGGCAAAAGTCAACCCGATACTCTAATTGTGCCCAGATTCTTTCAAAATTTCCCAGTATATGGATGCCATAACGGCAATAGAACTCTGTTTCAGTTCTTCTAGAAAATTTTAGCAAAAGTGTTACATAGATAACTGTCTTGATCTTCCCTTAATAGTGGATCAATTCAAAAACTTAAGCAGTACTGCTGATATTTTCTTGTTAAAGAATTAGTCACAGTAAACGGCATGAAAGAAAGCCTTCTCTTGTTCAATAGTCATTTTTACAACAATCACCCCTGGTGGCAAAATCTCGAAACAAATTCTCACACTTGTTATAAATTTGATACTTTCCTAACAATTTATATATATGGCGCAATTTAAGCTTCTTTTTACTTTATTATAAGCATTTTATTTTTTAATTACCCTGTATTACGACATGTATGGGACACACAGAGAAGTTGACGTAACAGTGAAGTCTGAGGTCATAACCAAATTAGATAAATGGGACAGAAGCAGTTAAGAATATAATTAATATCAGCATACACTACATTAGTTTACAAAGATATGGTGATTGAAACCTACATTAAAATAAGAAAGCATTAGGTCTTTATCCAATCTGATACTTCAACGTATTCAAAAATTGCATTACGGTTCAACAATGTATAGCTAAGGCAAGGTTATACTTTTATTATTATTATTATTATTATTATTATTATTATTATTGTCTTTATCATAATCATCACCATTATTCCGTTCTTGAAAACAAAGGAACTAACCAGCATACACGTAGGACATATTGAAACCTAACCATATAACAGATTATTACGCTTCGTCAGGTAGGCACTGTCCTGCAACTCAAGAAAAGACCCGTGAGTCCAATTTGGACAATGATATAATTAAGTAGCATCTTGCAATACCTGAGGGAATCTGAAAGCTTCGGCAGGTACAAAAACCCGAGTTCAAATTATACAAATTCTTATATTTACAGTAGGATTTTACTCGTAACCTACAGTGTGACAATGCTGCAGACTGAATAAATGCCACATTTCCTCATGAACGAAGTTGATTTAGATAAAATTTTCTCTTCGTGGCGAATCCTGATTAGGAAGTCAGGACTAGCGTAATGGTATACTATGTTGCATTCTGATCTTCCACTACACCTGACCTTCGGCTTAAGATTTGTCCTCTCTTCTCATTCATTCTGTAGTCTGTCTTACTACAGGTCCGTAGACTCTTCCAAAGCGAGTTCTCCACAGGGTGCGATCTAGTGCTTCCTCTTTCAATTTCCAGTATCTTTTCTTTTCCTTAAGGTCATCCAGTAGCTGTTTACGTCTTCTCCCTCGTCGTCCCGTCATTTCTATCCTTCCTTCTAAATTTCCTTTTCATTTTTTCATTATCATTACCTAGTCCGTCTTAAGCCACGTCTCTCCAGAGATTGTGATCTAGCTCATTCTCTTTCAAATTCCTGTACCTTCCCTTTTCCTTAAGGTCATTCTGTGGTTGCTTACGCTTTCTTCCTCCTCTTCCCGTCCCTCGTGTCTTACCTTCTATCTTTCCTTCAATTACGTGTTTTACAAGGCAGTTCCTACGCAAGATGTGACCAATCCAGTTAGCCTTTCTTCTTTTTATTGTATGTACGATATTCCTCTCCTCCTTGACTCTGTGTAATACTTCTTCATTTCTCACACGATCGGTCCAACTGATCTTATCCATTCTTCTCCAGCACCACATTTCATAACTTTCCAGATACTTCTGATCTACTTTCCGAAGTGTCCACGTTTCAGCACCATATAAAGCTATGCTCCAAATGTAGCACTTTACTAGTTTCTTCCTTAAATTTAATTCCAGTTTGCTGGTGAAAAGATTTTTCTTCTTGTTGAATGCTGTTTTTGCCATGGCAATTCTGGATTTAATTTCACGTGTACATCTTGCATCACTTGTTATCATGCTACCCAAATAATTGAAATATTCCACATTCCCTCTCTTCTACCCCATAAAAATATTACGTTAAGCTACTAGTCTATTTTGACTTTACATAAACCCATAATATCCATCGTCTCTATAATAATAACCACTGTATTACAGTATTAAGACAGATTATTCACAGAAATCTTTTTTCTGGTCTTTCCATAGAACGTTTTTACACTGGTCAACGGGCCTGTTACCAACGTTCGTTTTTACACGACTGCAGGTTTAACCAATAAATTAGCCAATAGGTGGGGTTGGAAGACATTTATGGGGCTAATGGATTGGATAGCCGGAAATGGGACGAGACTTGAAGCACTCGAATGTCGATAATGAACCCGGCAAATTCGAGAAAAAATATATAGGCCTATATTGCGTGATTGTTTCCTATTTTCTGTGGTCCAAAGATTATTGCATTAGGGGAAGTACTTGTTTTTAGAATTGATTTGAGAACTGTCAAAAAAACGTTGGCAGATTTTGGACAGAAGATGGGGAAAATAGACGAAGGTAATATTGATAAAGAATGGAAAGGAGAGGAAATACAGAGGATAATTACGTGTGGATGGCGGTTTGGCTTACTGCTTTTCAAAACGTTTTCGCCTGCAGTGACTACTGTACCTAGTGTACTGATTATTTTTTTGTGTTTTGTATTTTATGTAAGAATTTTGACAATAAACACACGAAAAAAATAAAAGGTGCTGTAAGTGACGCAGGAAGCTCTTTACTTAGAATATCAAAAAATCTGTTAGAGTTCATTATCATTCCAAATATTACCTTCTAAAATAAAAAAAGAGTGATATATTAAAGTGTTGTGTTAGCAAAGAGAATGATTCATTTTGATTGTTTGTAATAGACAGAATTCTTTATAGATAATACCTTTGTAAACAGGGTTAAAGTAAAATGTGCTCTTTCCAATGGTTGCTTATTCGGACTAGGAGCTCTAGCAGTTTCTTCAAAGTCAAATTTCATGTTTTATAATCTTATTTGACTCTATTACTTACTGTTGATTTTATTCCGGCGTAATAACCTGCCTTCGCGAATTATGTGGAATTGTAATGACGAATTATGAGTTCTTATATATGTGGTTATAGAAATTCAACACAAGTAAGCCAACATTCACTCAAAGAACACAGCGCGAATTAAAGACGAAAACACATTAATATCAAACAACATCATTGAAAATGAATCTGAGTCATATTTGCGCCTTCATGAATGAAATTCCATTATATTAATTTTAATGTAATTCCATAACTACTTTTACCTTTCGAGTAGCCACTTTAAAATGCGTTTCTTTACAAAGGTTTATTTAATTTCTTGCGGCTCGAGCGCAAGATATATTTTCAACCCATTATTTGGCAAATTTAAACAAGTCTGTTAATCGTTGTTTTACCACAGGATCAGTCCAAGTCCGAAGCTTTGCGAAATGTTTCTTAATACGTTACCTTTTTACAGTGAGGAGTTGTTAGCACCTCGCCCAACCCCCAAGCTGAAGGATCACCCCTTGTTGGCTGTTCGCGACTGTTTATTCAATACATTCGTAGCTACCCTCCATATCTGGAGGCCTTTCTTCCATCCGCAACCTGAGGACGCGCCATGCTGTTGTGAAATTAACCCACTTATCTTGGAGGAGCTTTATGCTCTGCGCTCCTCACCATGCACTATTCGGGTGATCAAATAAAGAACAATGAGATGGGTGGGGCATGTGGCACGTATGTGGGAAGGAAAGGTGTATACAGGGTTTTGGTGGGGAGACCTAAGGTAAAGAAAGCATTTGGAAGATGGGATGATAATAATAAAATAGATCTTCAAGAAATAGGACGGGGAGGCTTGCAGTGGATTGCTCTGGCTCAGGACAGGAACAGGTGGCGGACGCTTGCGAATACCGTAATGAACATTCGGGTTCCATAAAATGCGGGGAATTTTTTACTGTTTGAGGACCTCTTAGCTTCTCTGGAAGGAATCTGATCCATGGAGTTACGGAATTAAGTAATTTATTGTTTAACAACGAACTGCGTCAATATATTTGTCTTAATCTTCAAAGATATGCACAACTTGAGTGCTGACGTAATTTTAAGTATAATAGAACGACGGAAAATATGAAGAAGCCACCGGAACATCATTGGAGGTAAATTTAAATTTTGTGCGGGCTGGAGTAGGGCTACTTCCTCTGTAAGTGGACGTTTTCGATTAGTGGTCTGTGTCTACATTGGGGGCTTTGTGAGAGATCTTACCCGCTTTCATCAAGGCCATTATCTTAAAGGCTAATAAAAAGAGGAATGGTTAAGAAAGTGTGCTGGAAGAGTGGAAGGGTGAAGGGCAGGCAACTTGGAGCACGGATAATGAATCAGCTAATTGCTGTGGGAGGGATGGAGAGAGCGGGGATTGAATGCTGTTTGTTCTCGTTACGATCCGTCAGTATGGCAAGATGGATGGAACTTCGTGCACCGCGTACAATCGAACACTGGTAATTCTCTCGCTCACTGCATCCACGCCCTTCTTCCACCTCCACCTCATTCTTCCAACATGATGATGCGTTTTACTGTATAAAAACAACTCAACCCCTCTCCCTAGTCCTCCAACATCCTCCTCACAAAAGCCTTGGTCCAGTGAAGATTTATCCGAGGGAAGAAATAATGGCTAGCATATCTCGTAATTGGGATTTGCGTGACATGTAAAATGCATGTTAACTGGTAGGAAATTGCATCATCTAAATCGTTAGGGGATTTAACACTAATACTGGAGCGATAATTTCTAGACATAATAGGGTTTAAAAGATGAATTGTACATTATGACGAAGAATTATTGGTTAATTTCGAAGAATGTCACAGAATCTGATTTGAGGGAAAATATCGAAATTATTCAGTGTACGTGAAAAGACTAGTTTAGTCTGATACCCAAAAGGATGTCAGAAAATAAACGTTTCATTGAAATCAACCGCCCCATATAAATATCTTTACAGTGCTACGCTTTCAGTAAAACCTATCCTGCCACATCTGACACCTTATACCAATAGCATGTAAGCTTATGCCATCTCATTACGGACCTTGAGACGCCCTTAGGGCCCTAGGAGGTTGAGACTCCCAGAATTTCTAACAATCAGAACACGAAGGTAGTAAGATTGTCAGCTCTACGCACCGGTTGTCTTTAACCCCAAGACGTAATACTGGTGCTCATCTCCGTCATGGTCCAACAGCAGTGACATTCCAAAAACTGGATTTTGGTCATCATAGAAGTAAAGTAAAGTAAAGTTTTCCCTAGAACAGGCCATGAAGGCCCAGAGGGGGAGTAGAGGTATAGCTCTACTTTTCTTTAACCTCGGCGCTAGTTGGGGGTGAGTAGTCAGCACCACGTCCCGGCCGCTTTACCCCCGGGAATGACCCGGTACCCATTGTAAGTCATCATAGAATATATTATTTTTTTTATGTCGGAGCATTGGAACAGTTAAATTTGGAAATAAATGTTATTTACCACAGGCTAATAAATTGTAATAAACTGAGTTATGTGGAACTCTTGTCACAGAAGCCATAATGCTTTAAGTTCTTTTACAACTAAAAATATTTCCTTACACTTTGGTTCCCAGATTTTATGTAAATAGTTAAGATATACTCTATTGTACCCTGCCATGTAAACACTTGAATGCCTTCGAAACTGCTGCAACAATTTTGGCTTTGAATCCTTGAGGAAACAACTTAAAAGACATAGTTTGACTATAATTTGTATCAACTGCAAATATTTTCTTGTTTACTCATTCCCTGTGAAGAAATTTCGACCTATTATTTTCAAGTTCAAAACTGGGAATTTTCCGTAGGATAAAGAAATTTAGTTCGGATTCCGTCACACGACTGTGGGCTTCACTCTGACGCACGCGTGAGTCACACTCGAGCGGTACTCTATGAACGTTCCATCAGCGGACTTCCCCGTGACATGACCTGCACCTCTCCGAATATGGCTCAGCACGAAATATGAGGAAAAGTAACATGTTTCTCTTACTTTGGTTGTTCATCTGTCAGAATATCGTCATATATCCATCGTGCTCCAAGTTAATTATAGACAAAAGATCAGTTTCATCTAAATAACAGATTCCACATTCTTTGTAGAGTTTCTTAGTAACTCAGGTGATAAAAGTACTTTCTGCCTTTATGACACTCACAACTTATCGCAATTTTCGCAGATACCCGTTAAATACACCACACTTTGATACAGCTCAGTCAAGTATAGCCGATACAGCCTATCGATTGTCGATGTTAATTTCAGAGTAGCAAGTTCCATAAGGCTCTTAATTGTTCTCTTGCAGTGAAGTATTCAGAAAACGCTCAGAAGAGAGAAGGTATTGTAAATCTTAATACGCTTTTCTTATTTCTTTTATATCTTTTTCTGCTCGGGCCATATGTCTTAATCTGAAAATCTTCGTATTCTTAAGATTAAAAATTGTCCTTAAATGTTTTGTCACTTTATTCCTAGCTGCTCCAAATACCTCAAGAAAGTGTATGAGAGTATAAATTATTTTATAACATATTAACGTATTTTCTCAAGAATTTTTTTCCAATGGCTCCACAGCCTTGGGCCTAGGCCGCCTCATTTTTCGAGGCTTTAAAATCACATTTTTTAGACACACCACAGTCGGTAGGACTCCTCTGGACGAGGGACCAGCTCGTCGCAGAGACCTCTACCTGACAACACACAACACCCACAAGAGACAGACGTCCATGCTCCCGTGGGATTCGAACCCACAATCCTAGTAAGCGAGCGGCCGCAGACCCACGTCTTAGACCGCACGGCCACTGGGATCGGCATAATATAGCATGAGTTTCAATATCACTTCTCCAAGGCATTTCACCACTCTTCCGGTAAGAAATTTTCATCGGAAATTTATTCAGAAACGAAATCATTTAGAAATTTAAGTATAAAATTTGCTACAGTGATAATTTGATTACATTCTTTCCCATATGAGAGCATCACATATTTTTTTTAGTATTGTAAGGAGGAGGAACATATACTGCCAAGTTAAACAAGACAGTCAATGTACGTATAACATAATATTATGGCGTGTTTGCATAGCTATTATTGCACTGAAAACACAACAATCATTCTATTGTTGAGCTACATGGCACTGCTGACTATATAAAAATATCAAGTGTTGCACAACAATCCAGAAATTGCAGGTAAAATGCAACTCCTATTATTAATTTGAATTGCATTTTTTATGCAATTTAAGTCTGTTCAGCCTATGATGTATTAATTAATCCGAAACCTATAGCGTTTCTGAGAATATAAAGTTGTGTTAATTCTAGTTTCACTTTATTTTCGAATGGCAGTCGTTTTTGGAAATAGAAAACTTTACTGATCACCAGAAACTATACGAGCTATAGATGGGGTTGGGAGGGAAGGGGATATGCTTATGTATGGAAGGGAGGTAAAGACAAGTCGATATATATCGAAAACAACGCATTAAGCTACGTTTGGCTTTATGGGGATAATAAACGTCTCGTTCTTGGGCTCAGGACAGGGAAGATGATCCGTAAACCACTACTTCTTCTGCCGTTACGGTCAAAAATAAACTGCGCAGTAGCTATCATTTTCTTCAAAATTATATCCATTTTGACCTTGACTCTTGGTTTACCGTGTCTCTTTCCGACATCGCAGAATGTCGGTGTCCTATGACTGGTGTCATTGCAGATGGATAGGAAAGTCTTCGTTCAATTATGCCTGCCCTTGGCCATATACTTACACACACAAACACAAAAAATCAAACACATACTTTGGAACATTTTAACACAGTGTAATAACGCAATACTACTGAACATTTCGGTAACACTGGAAATAGGGATATGAAAAGTAAAGCAGTTACAGATATATGAAGCGACACAAAACTGTTGTATGTAGACGCAAGTCTAAAAGTTTATTGTTCTATTCTACTCCATTTCTTACAAATTGGAACTTGTAAATAACTTGGAAATAAAACAACCTAACACAGTAAGGTGTTATGCACAGCCTTTCCGAAGCATTCTGTTGTTTGGCAATTCTGCGGAAAGTGTCTGACCCTAGCATTCAGAGCAAAATAGCATATTTCTATTTTACAGGTTTTTGCAAGAGAAACGGGCAGTTGAAAAGAGGCTAAACACTTGCACTACCTGTGAGATCAGCTCTGTACCACGTAACTTGACTGAGTTTCTCAAAGAGCAAACTACTACAGCTGGCCAACCACATCCTCTTGCACAGCATAACTACTGTTTCTTGTGACCGAAAATTCACAGGAAAGATAGAGGACATAGGAATTTAGAAAGATAAGTTCTTAGAGCTGATGTAAGTTAAAATACTTAACCCTTGATATTAAAACACCTGAAGTAAGAAAGAAAGAAAAGACCTGTTGTTATAAGTAGATTATACTAAGTTAGTCAATTCCGAGAGCTTTTTTCTTTTTTATGTTACAGATATAAGCGAAAGTATAAGTATCAGACATCAGTTTCCCTCTGATAAGTTTCTTCGGCTAAAATGAGGGCAACTTGGGTAGTTACAATCATTGCTCCATGAGCACACACACACAAACACACACACAATATATATATATTATATATATATATATATATTGCAATAAAAAAACTTTATATGTATCCCATTTTGCAAGTTCCTTATTTAAATTCTTATTATACTGTACTTTTCTCTGCATCCATAAGGCATTGGGGTTCTTCCGTAGAATTTTATCCGCACTACTTACGGTAGGATTTCTTTCGCATATAATTTCTGGATGAAACAAAATATTTGTCAATGTACACAAAATTTTCCAAAAAAATCTTACTCTCCATGATGTAGGCCTAACATATTTTCAAGTAGGAATTTTAAACAAATTTAATAACAAGCCTTAAAAATAGAATATATTTCTTGTTTCATATTAATGAAGAAATATATATTTTTAACAAAATAGGGTTACTTACCAAATCTGCTCCATAGCTGAAGGTGAAGCCAGTCTGAGCTTCTGCTTCATAGAAGGCATTATCACTTCACACTTTATATTCTTCTTTTGGCACCTTTTTTCACCTCTCCTTTTGTCAACTGTTTCACAAACATTACTATGTTCCTTACTCCCTTCTTTCCCTCAAGCAAACGTTGCTATCAAAACGTGTATGTTAACAATTTCGATCCCACCCTTCGCTTTATGTATCACTTCACGCTTTTCCCTGATTAAAAGTTAAAATAATTTCAAATACTCTAAAGTGCAAGGTGTTGTTGTTCACGGACTCTGAACATTCTCCATGGCATTCTGGCGTAAACACTTGCAAAGCTTTCATTTGTATTCTGATTTTGATAATGTAGACGTCCACTATATGAGAGACCACTGATCATCGGTTTAATTTCTTCCGTCACAGCTGGCGGCAAACTACGTTTACAGTAAAATAGTCCTCCAGTTTCCTCTTTCCAGCTGTATATACAACCGTCTGTAATCTCAAATTCCACAAAAATATTACTAGCTGTTATTCACTTAGCAGATTTACGCAGCCAATACACTAAACTAGCAAGAACCAAACACAGCTGGTGGGTATAATATCTCTATCGCTGCTTAATTTCACCAAACCATAAAACTGCTCACCTGTTTAAGAGAACAATATATTTATAGTATTTACATTGTAACTCTATTGCAGCAGCAATAGCAACGTCCTGTTCAGTCCAAGTGACACGTGTTTGCAACTATATTTAGACTGTAAAACAACACTGCCCTGACGTACACCTGTCTGCAGTTCCGCTTACTTCGTTCCTATCACTGCCATCTATCTTGCTGTGTGTGTGTGTGTGTGTGTGTGTGTTCGTTGAAGGTAGACCATCTGTGTGATGGTTAGAAATCGGCCAACTATTATTTCGCTATTCACTCTCCCTTATTTTCGTTTCTTTTCAAAGAGTTTACAGTAACTTCTGGTCTTGATTATGACATATAAAGTTAGACACCCGCATTGAAACACCACAAAACACCACTGTACTTCACAGACACACTTTGAAGGCCACATATTTATCCAAAAATAAAAATGGACTCTTGAATGTGCAGGATTGCCACAACACTAATTTTCCCTTCACGCACAGTTAGTGTAAAATTTACCCTGAAGGGGAATATTCTCGTGTTTTTCTTCATAAAAGTGGCAAGTGGGGTAAAACAAGACGCACCTCACTCTTTACAGTGTACTTTAGTTAAGTTGATTTTTATGCTCCGAGAAAAGTTAAATTCAAGGTACAACAAATTTTGTGGAATTCATCCTGTTGTTGAATATCATATCAAAACTGACACACGTGCTGCCTTGGACCACAGCAAATTATATTAGTTTCGCCAATATATGCTGCATGTTTCGGTCTCGCAGACCATCTTCAAAGCATGTAATTACATGACTTTAACCCTCAAAATAAAATACGTATATATCAAATTTGTGAGATCTCACAAATTGTACAAGCCATAATAATCTTCATGTAGCATTAAAATATAAACTTTTATATTTCCCGTACGTGGTTTATTTACTGTATGTCTTCGTGTTTTATCTAAAAGTTGTTAAAATCCTTGTTTTAACTCGAGTACTTTGTTGTCTGCTGTACTCTCGGGCAATCGCAAGTTCTTTAACTTCAGCAGATGGTTGTTATGCGTTCTTGTTTATTAGTTTCGCTGTCTACTGTTTTAGATTTCCGTCGGCAGACGAAAAGTTTATCCGCGTTATTTATGTTTCAATTTTTCTGGTATATAATAATTTTTTTAGAAAAATCAGTTCACGATTGCTACTGTTTTCTTGTGATAGTGTTGTCCGAATGCCTGGCAACTACGTGCAATTACGTGCTAGTAGGTAGTTGCAGTATTATCTCTACGCGTATTGAGCCACCCATCGTTTCGCCTGCGTCGTGGGCGAGGCGGCCGTAGTTCAGACGTAAGGTAAAGGTAAAGGTAAAGTTTACCCTAGAACAGGCCATGAATGCCCAAATGGGGAGTACAGGTATAACTCTAATCTTTCTTTAATTTCAGCGCTAGATGGGGCTGGGTGGTCAATGCCACGCCCCGGCCGCTTTACCCCCGGGAATGACCCGGTACCCATTGTACAGGAGACTGGGTAAGACCCAGGAACGGTCTGAACAGGCCCGTCCCCACCGGGATTCGATCCCCTTACCGTTTAGCTCGTAGCGAGTCGCTATACCGACTACGCTATCCGGCCCACGTAGTTCAGACTTACAAGATAAAATTGCGGGTGAGGCGGACAAAGTGTAAATTAGCGTGGTTCAGGCGGACAGCTGAAGTGATACATTGTTGCCTGTTACAATATGACATTAACACATTTTATGTTAATTATTTATAATTTTTTGCTATGGCTCAACAGCCCCTAGTGAGCCAGGGCCTCCTCATTATTGAGGCTTCACGATCAAACTCAGACACACCACACTCGTTATGATTCCTCTGGACGAGTGATCAGCCCGATGCAGATACCTCTACCTGACAATACTCACAAGAGACAGACTTCCATGTCCCCGGCGGTGTTCGAACCCGTAATCCCAGCAAGCGAACGACCGCAGACCCACGCCTTAGACCGCGCGGTGACTGGGAAATTATCTATAATTATTCATATTTACTTATATAGCTTAACGTTGTTAGACAGATTCCTTTGATTTCAGTTGCCAAGACACAAACTCTACTTCTTCTTCTAACGTCTCTACCAGCAGAAAAACTTTAGGCTGTTCATCTTCTTTGTATTTCATCGTAAGACCAATATTTTGTATTTGTCTCCACAGGCACCGATTGAAATGAAAATCACAGCCAGTAATAACGGAGTCTAGAAAGACTTTATTTATTGCACTGATGACCGCTCCTTCAAAATCGATCTTTATAATTTTTGGTGACCAGAACACACACCAATTCTTCGACAGAGTTAACAAATCACGATATGTTGTGTCTTTATTTGTCAGTAAAAGTGCAAACATTACCGGATGTATGTAGTTTTCATACGATGTGCTTCCGAGATCTACGTGTAAGCTATAGAACTGAGCGACTTTTTTTGGACAACATTTAAATGTTCCGTCTAAAAAAAAGAAGTTCTGTTTCTAAGTATATATTCACTATCTTCCTCAGCGAAGACAATAAGAAATCTTTTTCCTGAGCCATCAGTGTGATCGATTCATAGAAAGCTGGAGTTATTTGCCCGACGTAAAACCCCTTCTGAAAATACAGTTTTCGAAATGTCTTCCGGATTTTGCTCAGTACCCAGAACATTTTGCTTTTCTTTACACAGTCGAGTCGTAACATTATCGTATTTTGGTATTTCCGTTACCATGTCATATCCTTTCGTAAGTGTCTGACAATTCTTCCTTATAAATTGCATGTACAGACACAGACACGTCTTCCCTAGCTCTCTACCTGCAGTAATCCAGTTTTACTTTAACCTCCATTCCAGCTAGGTTTGGAAAGCAACTATATACTTTTTACTAACGACTTCATACTGTAAAGGAGTTTCCAGCTTCCCTTTGCACTTACCGCATTTGTCTTCAACACACACCCAACTTATCAACTTAGAATTTCTCCGATGAACTCGATACTGATATCCACTAAAAATCAAAGACGGTTTTCCCATTCTCTTAGAAACTAGACTAGTCCCTCGGTAATCCGGAACCCCGGTAATCCGGATCCCTGGTAATCCAGACAATTTACGGCCAACTGTAGCCTCTCTCACCCCGATGATCCGGTAATTGAACGGATCACCGGGGGAAATCGAAGACAATCCGAACTGCGAGACTGGTGGCGTGGGTGCAGCTGTAGGGACCATCTGCTCTGTAACTGCTCAGCAGTCGTGTGTCGTAGCTCTCTTTCTCACTTATTTCGCTATTAGCTTGAAATTATAGCGACAAAATGCCACATTATTTTTATTTATTATAATATTATTATTAATATTGCACAATACTTAGACTGCAAGAATTTTACTTTTACTTTGAGTGATGATTTTTTGTATGTTACCTTTACCATGGATTTTCCCCTCGGTGGTCCGGATTCCCGGGTAATCCGGACAAACTCCCCCCACCCCTCTTTTTTAAAAAATATTTTGCCTGAACCACGAGGTGTCTTTTAGTGGCCGTCTGGACCACTGTACGCCTGGCCCACGACTGTCTTTTAGTGACCGCCTGGACCACTGTCCGCCTGAACCACGACGTGTCTTTTAGTGGCCGCCTGGACCACTGTCCGCCTCAACCACGACGTGTCTTTTAGTGGCCGCCTGGACCACTGTCCGCCTCCACCCTGGCACGAGTGTCTTTTAGTGGCCGCCTGGACCACTGTCCCCTCAACCACGACGTGTCTTTTAGTGGCCGCCTGGACCACTGTCCGCCTCAACCACGACGTGTCTTTCAGTGGCCGCCTGGACCACTGTCCGCCTAACCATGACGTGTCTTTTAGTGGCCGCCTGGACCACTGTCCGCCTGAACCACGACGTGTCTTTTAGTGGCCGCCTGGACCACTGTCCACCTGAACCACGACGTGTCTTTTAGTGGCCGCCTGGACCACTGTCCGCCTGAACCACGACGTGCCTTTTAGTGGCCGCCTGAACCACTGTCCGCCTGAACCACGACGTATCTTTTAGTGGCCGCCTGGACCACTGTCCGCCTGAAACACGACGTGCTTTTAGTGGCTGCCTGGACCACTGTCCGCCTGAACCACGACGTGTCTTTTAGTGGTCGCCTGGACCACTTCCGCCTCAACCACGACGTGTCTTTTGTGGCCGCCTGGACCACTGTCCGCCTGACAAAACCAGACAGGCCATTTCGTGGCTGTTGATTCAGGATTTATGTTTTGTAATATTCGTACGAAGGACTAAGTTTAGTGCGTGGACATACACTGTCCGCCTCAAACCACGACGTTCTTTAGTGGCCGCCTGGACCACTTCTGATTTTGAAGAACGTACATTAGATACAGGTCACCAATGTTGTAATTCAAGCATTTGAAGTTTTGTAATAATGCGTAGAAGGCAGAATTTACTTTAAAAATCATCATGATTGTAATATTAAAACTGTCGCTTGGTTAGGCAACTGCGCCACGAAGTCGCGGCAAAACTCGCCTGGACCACTGTCCGCCTGAACCACGACCTCTAGATCCAAGGCACCATTTAGGTCTGTAGATTCAGGATTTAATGTTTTGTAATAATGTCGTACGAAAGGTCAGATAAGTTTACCTTTAAGACATATATGTTGTGAGATATAAAACTGTCGCTTCTGGCAATACCGCCACGAAAGTTTCGGCAAAACTCGCCGGGCAACCTTTCTGAATTTTGAAGAAAGGTACATATTAAAATACAGTTCTTTGTACTACAACAATGTTAAAAAATGTTCTAAGCTTCTGAAGATTTGCAGAAAAGAAATAAAGCAGAATATATCTACCAAATATAACATCACGGAATGTAATATTTTACGCGGGACGGGGGGTACTCCGTGGCGCAGTTGGTTATGGCACTGCGCTACAAGCCGGAAGGTCGCGGTTCAAAATCCCGAAGTGGTCATTTTCAGTGACTTATTCCTTACGGTCGAATTATCCTCTAAGAGAAATGAGTATTGGAAAGATCTCCTGTGGGATAAAGGCGGCCGGTGCCAATTTTATAGAAATTCTGGAAGTCTCAAACTCCTGGAGTCCTAAGGGCATGACCAAACCTGTATAGGGATTACTTTACCTTCTATATTATTCACACCAGAATGGATGCCTACTGTCAACCGAAGAATTGCTGTCTCAGGTTCCAGGCCTACTGATATCTTTCCGCGCAATCCGAATGTCATCATAGAGGTAGCATGTGCTCCAACTAATGTTCCCTTTCAGTCAGTAGAACAGGGCCATCCACTCTAATCTAGAAGAACCCACAGCAATATATGGGCATCAATCTGGTATCACGCTTCAATTTATCTAAAAACATACCATCAACATCAGCTTCTTTCAATGACGAGAAAATCAGCAAAGAGTCGTCGATCTCTGAGCTCCATCTATCGTTCCACAGGAAAGAAAATGTGTCTTATCGTTTCGAAAAGAAGAAAAATCCCAAATCACAAGGTCAAAAAATTAGGGCCAAGAGGAAGGAAAGTGACAAGCATTACGGTGACTGCAGAGGGTAAGGCGGTGACAGAAACACCAAGAATGGCTGGACTTAGTGCGTTCGTTTAGGGTCTGTTATCAGCAGAAGTGCGACAAAGAAAGGCACATGGAAGTGCGTTCGTGTTTCTTGTCTGATGACAGCTGGCTTTACTAGATGACAGTGACGTGGGAGCTTTGTCTTTATAAATTACGCAATATTATTTTTATTTTCACAAACTTTAAGAGCAATTAACTGGTTAATTCAAACTTACTGAAGTAAATTTCGTTTTTAATTCGCGACACTCTTTTCATTTCGTTATTAACCCTTTAAAGAAGAAACGTGCTTGTTTTGTATAAGGATCAATACGTACCGCGCAGTAAACACTCTCCACCTCCGTTATACAAAATCAATCGGTTAATGCTGTATAATGCAAAAGTCGCCTTTTTTTCTGAATTCCGTACAAAACACATAAACGCAATGTGAGCACCATGTAGAATTTTTGAAAGTTAAACCTGGTCGTACGTAAAGTAACAGCTAGGCTTTAAAGGGTTAAAACTAAAAACCAGATACCTTGAATTTTCTTCAATTTTTACCGTATCCAAATGATTGTATTTTATGCCAGGCGATTGAAAATATTTATTACTTAAAAGAATATCCAAGTATATGTATGGCTTTGTTCGTTTCATTCTCTGGTACTACCACGTTTACACCTTCCGTAGAAACTGCTGAATTTTATAAATGTTGCATTGATACACTATATCTGAACTTTCGTTTTCCAAAAACGAGATAATAAAGATTGTAATTTTAGAAGTGTAGAAGATATTCACGAAACAATAAATTAGCGGCATTATTAACAGAGTTTATGCGTCTTTAGCTATAGATTTCTCATAAACTAAACTTTCGTCTTGCTAGAAACACTTGTTTCTTACTCCCACGTGCCAACACACGTGCACTTTTTTCCATTCTTTAAGGAGTACAGGAAACAAATTGTGATTATCCTTAATGCACAAAAGTTAAAAAACCTATGATTGCCAAAATTTACCTTCTTTTCGACCAGATATTAGAGGAACCTTGCTGTAATGACCCATTTATTTTCAGCTTTTCCAACTAAATATAAGAAATAAGCTAAGCCCATATCTTAAGTTTTTAACGATTTTAATTGAATCCGTTTTGGCAACCAAAACGTTGTGTCAATATGTTTTAACCTTTAAGAGCCGAAACGGACAAATTTGTCCATCGTTTTGTGTAGGTTAGAATGCCGAAACGGACATTTTTGTCCAAAAAGATATATGTAAACTTTTCGCATTAAATACGATATTGGCAGGGCAATAAGCGTGTGTAAATATTATGTATACATACAGCAGACTTGAAGGTAATTTTAGAGTTGTGCCTAATATCAAGGGGGCGTATTGGGGCGCGGAGGTAATATACCATAAAATGATGTATTTAACACTGTTTAGAGCGTATTCAGCTTCTTGCTCCAGCATCTGTACATTCATGTTCCCCAGATACCCATCGATTAAAAAGCCGGTAGAATCGAGTTAAGATTTATACGAGTCTATAGATATATTTATGTACTTTCCGGGAACCGAACCCTGATCTCCTTTCTGGTGATCGTATAACTTATTCACTGTTCTAGCCCGTGCTTGTACTCACAGAAAAATTTTCAATACATTTTCACAATATATTTGTCCAAATATACGAAGAAATTAAAAGCTTCCGGCTGTATTTACCCTTACGTACTTGATGGAAGAATGAAACATAGCTCACCCGAGAAAGGCAGTATATGATGCGTCGTCAGAAGGAAGTTACTTGTTACAGAAATTATTACATACCTTATTATTAGATGTTCTCATCCGAATCAATATCACAGATCAGCTGTGATTCAATATCTTCATCACGAATATGCCTTCTACAAGCCATGATGCTGATTATGTACTCACAAGAAATAATTTTCACAAGCGACAGGGTCACTGCACTGTGCGACAAACACTGAAAGAGTGTGGCCACTGGTAGGAATACCGAGAAACGTACTTTTCCTTTCGCAGGTCAGATTCCTCATGGTTGTAAAACTGTAAACCTCTTTGTAAGTACACCCTTACAGAAATCACACCAACGAAAAGCATTTCGCTGTTGTTAAAATAACCTCACAGAAATATTTTCCCTTGAAAGTGGGGACGAATTCAGGAGAAAGGAGACAGAATTTAAGGCTAAAGAGAACGAAACATAACATATTACTCAAATTCCATTAATGGTCCAGACACGATAAAGAAACAAAAGAAGACTAAAATTTCTGTCTCTTAGGGAAGTGGTTCATTCTTCTTTTGCATCAAAATATTTTATAATAAACTATGATGTACATTACCGTGTTCTCCATGCTTCATTTGAGTAATTACGATTTATTTCACAGATCCAGCGTTAATATTCTTCAAGATATTCAAAATTTTCCTAACCATTGCAACAAACGTTTAAATCCCCAGAGAAAACTCCGGTCCGCTGACAGTACAGGGCATTTAAATCGCCGGCTCTTAAAGGTTAAGGGAAACTCCTCTTTAAATTTACGTTCATGTTGAAAAATCAGGTCTTGTGTGATATGACAGTGTATTTTGTTGAGTGGTTTTCGACGTTTCGCAAAATGGTTGTCGTGCACTGCATGGCCATTGAAGATTGTCAATCTTCCTTTATGACGTCAGGAACCATATACACAACGACGCAGCCTCGCATCACAGAAGACGTGAATTCTTAATAACATCGCTGCTAAAATATCCAATCACGCATATTTATGTCGTTAACTATAGTTTCTCTGCACCTACAGTTTTGTGACGTGTTTTACTTAAGGATTTACGTATCGTCCATAATAGAAGAAGGGTGTATGCAGTGGCGCAGTTGGTTCAGGCACTGCGCTACAAGCCGGAAGGTCGTGGGTGCGATTCCCAATGATTTTCCTAATTTCATTTATTGTCCTTCATTCACAATAGATTTTGTATACGTAATTATTTTATAACATTTATGTAACTAGGTCACAGTATCTAAATTATACGTAATAAATTATTAATCAGTCGACCCCAGTGGCCGTGCGGTCTAAGGCGTGGGTCTACGGCAGCTCGCTTGCTGGGATTGCGGGTTCGAATCCCGCCGGGGGCATGGATGTCTGTCACTTGTGAGTGTTGTGTGTTTTCAGGTAGAGGTCCCTGCGTCGGGCTGATCACTCGTCCAGAGGAGTCCCACCGAGTGTGGTGTGTCCCAACTGAGGGTGATGGTGGAGCGTCGATATTGAGCAGGCGATGACATAATAGGGGCTGCTGGGCGATTGGAAGAAAACATACTTTTAATCTATTTAGATTTTATAAATTTTATCTGAACTTAGTCCAGTTTGGTTTGTTCTGAGTGATATAAATACCTTTTATTTGCCGTCAACCTAACTGTGATCCTTCGGCGTATTCAGAAATAGGCCTATTTTAACGCTTCTTCGTGACCGGACATTCTACGTATTATATTCTTTCATCACGTGAAACTTACTTCACTAAGGGGGTGATGGTCAAAATTTTTTCCACATAAAATTTCTAAACCTTAAATTTAATTTACAAACTGACTAAAAATTGAGTTATTTCTTTGAAATTATAGTTTTCTTTACTTTCCACACCTCATGAAATTCATTACTTGTACGCGAAAGATATAAATTACCACCATTACTCTTTGTTTATTGGCAGATATTAAAGCAAAGCAATTTCGTTAAAAATGCATCATGGAGCGTGTAAAGTGTCACATAAAAACTCCATCAAAAGCAAGATGAGTAAAAGTTTATGACATTATTTTATGCTGTCTTATATAAGATAGAGACTCTGATGAGTTTAACTCCAATTCTATACTTTTTACCAGGCTACACTTACCATAATCGGTCCGGGGATCGAATCCCGGTAGGGGCGAAATTTTTCGCATACGTCCAGACCGGCCCTGGGACCTACCCAGCCTCCTACACAATGGGTACCGGGTCTTTCCCGGGGGTAAAGCTGCCCGGGGCCTGGTGCTGACCACCCACCCCCAACTAGCGCCGGAGTCTTTGGGCCTTCATGGCGTATTATAGGGAAAACTTTACTTTTACACTTACCATAATATTCTCGATTACAAATTAACCATAGAGACGTCTTAAACATTTCTCTTCGCAGTAAGTTAGTCCCACAACATCTTATGCTGTATTCATCTAAAGAAACTTCAATCCTTCCGAGACTACGCACGAGGCACGTGGCGTGGAATAACTGACATTTCTGTCCTCGTTTTTGAAGAAGAAACAAATAAATTATCTGTCATTTAACAAGATAACCTTTTGTGGTTCAACGCTAGGTGCATATCAATGCAAAATGATTTCTTTAAACAAATACCAGCAAGAATAGCGTCACAAGGAGTCTAGTACATAATACGCAGAGAAAAGTTTCCTCTCTTGTTAACCAATAAACCAGAGATGCTGCTTTATGCGAATGCTCTATGCAAAGTAACACACACACTGAGCCTCGGGCCACTGCTAAGTACGTCTGTCACATTAGTGTAAACCAGGAATGTAATTTCATAATTGCATACTGAGAATGTTTATATACATACAAATGTACATATATATATATATATACGTGTCGGGTATATGTAGTATATAATGATCCCTTGTACCATGTCGTATTCTAACTCCCGAATCAAATTATAACACTGTTTGAAGATTACTCTCTAGGCTCAGATACGTGTATGTACTTCGGCAATAGTTCATGTCTTTTCTCTTGCTAATGAATTAATAAACAAAGGATAAGATATTCGTCTCATGTCTCTCTCTCTCTCTCTCTGTCTCTCTTCAGCACTACACGACTTTCAAACTTCTGCTGCCTTGTATTCTTCGTTTCACTACGAAGCAACTAGCATATTCATTTCCACACACAAGCAAGATGCTGTGCTTTAATTATGTCTCTCTACACAGGTTTAGTTCCAAAGCAGTCTGCTTAAATAGTACTCATAATAACAACAAATTATTGCTATCTTTAAAAAGTAATAATTACCTGATAACAAGGAAGGCGAATACAATTTTGAAGAATGTTTTTACAATGTAGTGACAATAACGAGACAAAGTAACAATAATTAGAATGTATTTTCTCTTGCCAGAAAACAGTCACAACCAACACTTCGCTTTTTAATGCGTATAGAGGCTGCCGGTTTCGGCTCAAACAGCCATCATCAGGGCACACAGAATCCATAAATTAAAAACTCCTTACGTTTTGGAAAGCGGAAAACCTTCCTCTTCTTACAATATTGAAAGTAGTTGCTTTTGAGCCGAAACCGTTAGCCTATATATGCATTAAAAAGCTAAATGTTGGTTAAGACTGTATGATTGACAACAGTAAATAATATTGAACATCCTAATGGAGATGTTCAATATTAAAATTAACAATAATTAATTTGAAATAAAGAATGTTTATTCTATAAACAGTAAAGATGTAGACGTATTTGTGAATAAATTACAATTTTCCACAATTAAGAAGTTAGTAATAATAATAATAATAACAATAATATGTTCAATTTCCTAGAGAAAAGAATAAAGAAATCACCCTGGCGAATATCGAAACCCGATTATTCATAATGCTACACAGCACTTTACCCATTTCACTAACCTATTTCATAATATTATTATTATTGTTATTATTATTAAAAACTTCTCAATACTACGGCTTTTATAAAGTGGAGTAATTGAAGCTTAGGAATTATCTAAAAAGGGATTGTGGATTAATTAAACATTTACAATACTTTCAGCCTGAAATTTTATACCATTCAGAAATAAACATTTAATGGCTGCTTGCTTGCAAGAATGTAACACAATTAGCACTTAAACATGAATTAAATTTCACGAATAATCTCCAGGTCACTTAACCCTAAGCAGCACAAATACATACACATTTACTGAAACAATTAAATTTACTCCCGTGAACTAAGTGCCTTAAACACAGTTGGGGCCTAGGCCGCCTCAGTTTTCGAGGCTTCACGATCACACCTTTTTAGACCACCACAGCTCGGTAGGACTCCTCTGGACGAGTGACCAGCCGTCGTCAGAGACCTCTATCTGAAACACACAAAACTCACAATAGACAGGACTTCCATGCCCCCGGGGGTTTCGAACCCACAATCAGCAATGCGAGCGGCCTAGACCACGCCTTAGACCACGCGGCTACTGGGATCGAAAAAATAGCCCTTTTTTATAAAATGTTATGAACCGATATCGTAAGCTCTGTTAAAAAATGCAACATGCAAAGCATCGAGAATGTCTTTAAGAGACGTAAGGTAAAATATATTTTTTCTAACTTTTATTCTTATATAGCAAAAATATAGATGGGAAACCGGATATAGCGTAGTCGGTATAGCGCTTGTTGTGTGCAAAGGAAATTTCGTTCCTCACTTGCACCTTATAAATTGCGCCTAATGCGCTATTAGTTTCTAATCTCTACATTGTTATGTAGGTAACTGCATTTATACTCGTAAACCTACGTAAGAGTAACACATTCATGTAACATGTATGGAGACTCGGCTGTAACAGTGTTCATTTTTCGAGGCACAAACCACAATAATTCTCTTCCATCTGTCTACTTCCTTTTTCCCTTGTTTTCTTTTCTCCTTACATGTTTATTCTGTCATGTCTTATTTTTTAAATGCCAAGAACGGAAGAGTTCTTCTGAGGGCAGAATTTTCTTTTATCAGCCAACGTCTTTCTTCACGCTTAACCTTTTGTTCTTCCTTTCTTACTTCATATATCTGGTTTCTCCACTCAACTTCACTATTGTTCTTTGTTTCTAGATTTGCTGGTACGCTAACGCCTGACTGGATATGCTACCTGTCTCTTATAAGATAGCTACGTGATTCAAGTTCAGAACAACCCCTGTCGGTAGGTGTAAGGGTGCAGGAGGAGGGTGAGAGAATTTTCTTTACCAACACACCCACAGACACACAAGGGCGGACACCAAGTTATCTCATCTACTGAAACAACAAGAAGACAGAAACGAAAACCCCAAACACGTCTCAGTCACAGAATTGGGTTCCTGCGTCATGTATGGAATCGGACGTGTCGCAGAGGATCACAAGATCACACATAGAATTTTTAAAGTTGGATGAAAGCAGGCTGATTTATGCACCTGGCGGGAACATAAAAATAACGACAAATAATTTGTGAAATTTACTTCCTTTGAAATAGTAACATCTACAAAGTGTTTTAAGGTTGTTCATTCTGTGCATTATAGTCAGTTTATTGTACCAACTACGAGTAAATGCACACTAATATTCACATATGAATGTGAAATATATCGCTCCAACATGTTTCGGTGCCAATAAGCCATCTTCAGGGAGCACGTGATGCCAAGATTAAAACGAAGTGTCAGTAACAAGCCACATTTTTATATGGTTCCACATTTCGGTAGGCTACGTTGGTGTTTTACTATCTTATAAAATGTACAACTTCTATTATTTTAAAATACGTAATTGAAATCCTAAAACATGATTAAAATGTTTGTTACAAGGTGAATATATTTTTAACAGCTTACAATTTTATTGTAGTTTTTTTTTTTTGCGAAGGGTCCTGCAACACAAGCTACGGACGCACCGCAACCTTGTGGCTTTTTGTGCAACCCTGTGATGATGATGATTAGTTTTTTCGTTTTTACTTGCAGTTATAGCACCGGTGGAATGAAATTGACAGGGGAAAACCGAAGTACTCGGGGAAAAAACCTGTCCGAATGCCACTTTGTCCACCACAAATCCCACACTGATTGACCCCGGCCTCCGCTGTGAGAAGCCGGCGACTGACCACCTGAGCCATGGCACGGCCCTTGTGTCGTAGTTAGCGGAACTCCCTAGTATTGAAGATGATGCATTGGCACCGAAACACATCGGAGTGATATATGTAATATTTATTTTCGAATAGTAGTGTGCATTTAGTTGGTACAAAAAACTGGCCACATTGATCTATAAAGTGGTTCATTTCTGTGATTTATTTGAATCAACAGACTTAAAGATCCCGCCTATGTAAGAGGAACCTGTAAAATGCAAAGTCAACGTTTCGCACCGCCGCCATATTTCTGATTATTGAAATGTAACAAATCGCGAAACAGCTGCAGGCATATTTATAATTTGTCTTACATAAAGTTTGATTTACAGAGCAACAGTCTATCACTAAACCTAAAGTTAAAGTTTATTTATCGAAACGCCCTTTAGTTTGATATTCTACCAAAACAAATACTTGACCAAAATTCATATATATTTCCAACACCTTAATTATTATAGTACAACTCAATCACAAATATTTTTATATAGATTATAAAAATCTCTATGTGCCTTCCTCCTTTCCTCTCTCAAACGAATCCTGTGGCGATAATCGTCTCTAGTTCCTGGTTTATCCATTCTTCAGGGGAAGCACAGACATCTCAAGTGCTTAATTTCCATTTTATGTCACTCCTTAATCCTGGTGTTCATTGATTAACGATACAACATTATTACTATTGTTATTATTATTAGGAGTTTCTTTTTTACAAAATTAATTGCTTGCAGATATTGCACTGTATCGAGCCAAATATTTTGTTTGCTACTTTTATTTCTTTAAAAACTTTCATTCATGACACGAAATGTACTTTAAGTAGTCTAAAATTTGTAACATTATTGCTGTACGTGCAAGTCTGGTGTCTATGGTGGGTCATGCAGCAAGCCTGTGGAAGATGAGAAATTTAAAAAAATTTATTTATAAAGGTACTTGTAGAACAGACCACTTTGTAGAAGTAGACTTATAGAGAAATTTAGTATTAAAATAGTCCTAAATCTGGAAGAAATGACTTGTGAGGTTATGCACTAGATTCAAGTGACCACCGATATAATGCATTATCGGGCTGTCTTTCATATTGTGTTAAGCGCTGGAAATTTACAAATGACTGGATAATATGAAAGACTATCAGTTTCTCACAAAAGGTTTACTCTATAAAATTCCCTAGTTTGGACAACCCCAAAACCAGAATGAGATTGATCGGGATGCTTTGATATGACAGTGCGTTACTGCGGTGTTTTGGCTGGGTTATGATTTGGGGCCAAAGGTTGGAAGCAACACACGCCATTTGGACGACCTGAAAGGCATCACAGAGGCATGGAAATAAAGCAGAAGCGGGAAACGTTTCAGGTAGCTAGACAGACCGATAAGAGAAAACTGTTCAGGTTTGGGGAGAGCGAGGAAGATTGAAAAAAGAAGGGGAGGGGAATAGAGCGATAGATGAGGAATATGGGAAATATTTGAAATAGAGAAGGGAGACAGATAGAGAATGTGGTAAAGATTGGAGGGAGATGGTGGATATGGAGATAGAGGGAGAATATGGTAGAATCTGTGACACGCGACATGTGCACCCAGAGCGCCCCATGCCAGCCCCAGTACGACTTCTGGCTGTTACACTGTCTCCATCACAACAGACACCCCCAGGCGCAAGGTAAATAAATCAATAGGAGTTTGGGTGTATGTGTTAGCAGGGGGTAGGGGACTTCAATAAAACGAACAAGCCTGGGGACAAGGTTAGGGTAAGTGAGAGAGGATATGTGTATATGAGAGGGAATATCGACTCCAATAGTACATGCCCCATTAGAGTAAAACAGCGCGCTTCAACACCCCCACCACCCTCTGAAGCCACCCTTTACAACTTCACTAACACTCACTACTAATGGGCGCGTCTAAACGTGACACGCACAATAATTGGCCCATCCACCCCACCCCCCCCCCCCCACGTTAACAATGGACCTGGCCTGCTTCATTTGATTACAGAATAGATGGAGGTAATCAGCAAGACGGTGGTATAAAACAGACGACAATAACAGATACAATGCTGGCTGTTTACCGCGACGAAGTCACGTGACGAAATTTACGCACAAACGTTTGCAGAGTGAGCACTTCGCTCCACTCACAGTTGCAGTGTAGTTATAAAACATTTCGGAGTTCCCCGAGTGCGCTGTAATCGCCAAATGAAGGCTGCTATGAAGTGGAAAGTTTCTATACAAGTACGCACAAATTTCACTACCAACTAGATGCAGTGTTTTTATATTTATTATACAAAGCTCCTACATGTTTCGGCCATATAGACTGGCCAACTTCAGGAAGCTACAAGTTTGGTCGACGTGCACAGCGTATATGGCAACTTGTCATAGATAACTGGCAGTTTATATGCATGTATAGTACGTATAATATAATGTCATGAGAATACAATGATAATTGTCACTGTAAAAGTCGTCAAAATATAAATAGGTTGTTATAATATTAAAATGTTATTTTACTTGATCTTAAAAAGTTATACCTTTAATACCTTCAAATGTTTAAGACCAATTCAAAAATAACTACCTACTTATATATTGACCACTTATATAGTGACAATAATCAATGTATTCTTATTATACTATGTTATGTTATATTATATTATGCTATGTTATGTTATATTATGTTATGTTGTATTATATTATATTGTATTATATTATACTTTATTATATATATAGTCTTCCAATTATGTATGACAATTCGCCATATAGGCTGTACAGGTCAACCAAATGTGTATCTCCCTGAAGATTGCCAGTATGTATGGCCGAAATATATATCTGCATTTTATAATAAATATAAAGAGATTGTGCAAATATTTCGTAGCGAAATTTGCGTGTATTAGACTGTTGCACGGAAGGTGTACGTCAGATCTCCAAACTAGTATTCAGAATGTATGTGGTTCGAATCGCTGCTGTCCCGAATAGTTTCATTGTAATTTTATTACACTAGTCTTTTGTAAGAAGGTCGGCTTAGTACTGCCTCATAGACCACAGCTGGCTACTCGCAAATCCTTACCGACTCAAAATTCGTGATAATCTGTCCATTTTAAACTCTCAATTTGTGTCAGATATGGGTGCTCTGAGGCTGTTTAACTCTGGCAATAAATTCTGTTACGTTCTTTAATCGAGTTAAAAGGAAACTGGGCGTAACGGAAACCTGCATTTAGCGGAAAGCTTTTACGGTCCGGAGCATCAGGAGTCCCGAGGAACCAGACTTCAAATACATGTGTGAAACGGAACCCGCCCGCAATGGGGAAACAAAATCAGTCCCTTGTTCTCCCGTTGTAGGCAGGTTTTTCTGTGTTTAAAGGTGACTGTGCAAAGCAAGTACTTTTAAGCAACGCGGTGTCTTCTGTACGAAAGTGACTGAGTAAATACTGTTCGTTTCGCAATGAGAAGACAGAAAAATCAGTCTTTCTGTCTGTGTCCTTTTTTTATTCTGCATGTAAATTTTCGACAATAGCTGAACAATTATTAGGGTAGCATTCTATTAATAATAATTTAAATAAATAACTTTTTTCAAACCTGAGATTTTGACTCTCAAGTGATAACTCCAATTATTCAAATTAATATTTTGTGTTACGTAATTCTTATTTATCCAATGCGTACTACAAGCTACACCCATCATAAATTTTAATGTTATCATTAAAATACTATTTGTTTGAAGGGCAAATTATTAAATTCCTTGCAATCGAAAGTATCTTGATGGATAATCAAACTCATTACTTTTCCAATTTAAGGTAGAAGTCTTACCACATATGCTAATCTGCTGTGCGCATGTGAACACATTTCTTCTTTATAAAATATCAGTTTTTTCTCACCTACATGTTAAAGACTTGTAAATAAGAACTACTAACATCATCACTAAACATAACCTTCCTTATTCTTATTTTTATCCCTGAATATTACAATATTTCCAGGAAGACTTGGTAAGAAGAAAGCTTAAGGAAAGAAAAACTTGGCAATGTTTGTCAGCAGCGTATGTTTTCAAAGCAACCAGCCAGTTGTTGCATTTTTATGACTAAGAAACAAGGTCGTATTTATTTTCAGTGGTATTTCCCCTGTGCGACTGTAACAACTCCCATTGCATTCCTGTATTATTTAGCAGCGACTTTGGAAGGGTTTGCAGCCCGAATGGTGTTAGTTTCTGTATACTCCAGTAGCATGTTCAGGGTTAAACAAAATTTTATCTGCAGGATAATTTTGTCTTCAAAAAATAATAAACGGTAATACAACCAGAAATGAGCTGAAATTTTTCAGTAAGTTTAGTGACTATATTTCGGTCTTCACGACCTAGGATTTGTGTTTCGATTCGGCGTAGAAGCGAGTTAAATCCCTTCTCAAAGCATCGAGATCACCTCTGAAACCTACGAAGCCTGTATTCAATGGCAAACGAGACGTTTTCTCCGGGATAAAGCAGAAGAGGTAGTGACGCTGGCCACTCACCATGTACGAGTATAATGCCGAGGTTAAAGGAAAGCTGTTCTATCACTCCTGTCCGCATGTCTTCTTCTCGTGTAGTTGGAAAAATGTGCCTTTACCTAGCTATACCTTAATATCACGTGCGTTAAAGTGACAGAAAGTTACGTTCATATGGCGAATAGACAGAATTCAAATGGAAACGAAAAGAGCATAGCCTTAGGTGCAATGAAATGTTTATGACTATCCACTGCAATACCTTTAAATTCTTTCCCATCTTTATTTTCTTGAGATTACCTACCGATTAACATCGGGTCGTCGTGGTGGTAGTCTTCTGTCATTAAATACGCATTTTATTTAAATCTTTCATCTTATTAAACCACTTATATTTAACTTTGTGTATATGTGTATCTGTGTCAGAAAAAAAAAACTTTTATTGCGTATTCTTAAATAATCACATTCACCAACAAATGCACGCAATAGGATTAAAAGCTGTATGTAAGGTTTAAAAAATCCTACATGTTTCGGCGCAAAGATTCCATCCTCAGGGCATTTTAAATACAAAGGAGTACAACCACCAATATATCAATATTTTCTTATATGTTAACTCTTCATCCATATTCAACAATATTGTACTTAAAAATTCACTTCCCATTTTCCAGTTTCTGGACAGCACAAAAGTGTATCAGATATTATTTTTTATATCAACATAAAGTACATGGTCCCTTAGGAGTTTTTTTCTAATTCCTCTCAATTTCCACAATCCTATTAACTACAACTCCATCGTGCTACTTTTCTTCTAGGGTAGCATTCTATTTATGACTTTACGCCAAGTAAAATGCATGTCTCTCTTGTCCAATAACATAAACACAATAATACGAAAAGCACTGTTAAATTATTTAAAATTTTGGAGGATACAAATATTTCGGGAAAAAAGTATCAAAATTTTAATCTTATAAAAATTTGTAATATGTTACATTTTGAGGATGCTTTCTGGATTCCAATGGATCTATCAAAGCACGTAGAGATTAAAATAAAAAAACTGTAATTTTACCTGTGTGAAACTTCGCATCTTAGGCTAAGTAATAGACATAGGTTGAGAGTTTGTTAACGAGATGAGGATACCAATTGGGCTTAGGTTTGGGGAAGTAAGTTAAGCTTGAATTAATTCCATTATACATTACATTTTTCAGAAATTGTTTTAGAGTAATTAAATAAATAATACTAGAATTGTGGACATGGAGTCTGCGATGAGTGGAAGATATAAGAAATATTCAGCAAACATTTTTAAATGTAACTTTTAAGGAAAGCGGTCAAATTTGAGTTTTCAGCTTACATTTTTTATGAGGGCTTGGGCTGAAGGCCAGATTTTGATCACACATTATACAGTTCTGTGAAGGACTCGTATAAGTACGGCCATGAAACTTTGGGTTTTACAGAAGGCTTAAGAATGTTACTGGAAAGCTCTTGTCAGTATATGTGGAGTGCAGTTTTATTTTGCTGTAGAGTTTCAGTTGGGTACTTTAAAGGAACATTAGTATAGAATTGTTTTCTAGTAAAATATATATTAAACAGAACTTTTGACATATTTCTTTTCTACTTTTTTTCCGCCAAGTACATAACTTTATTCTGTCCACTGAGCTATGCATATGGAGGCGCTACCAACATACACAAAAAGTATATCCCGCATTTCTTGTAAAATATGCCCTCCAAACTGTGTCTTTGCTTTCACTTTCACATTGTCTGCATCCGGTAAATTTTTCAGCACTACGGGACAGACTTCAGCAAATATTTTGACCACCTAGACACTTACTGTCAAATATTCTACACGAGAATGAAGATGTCACAAAACGTTTCAGGAAAGTAACACTCAACTGTAAAGAACAGCACAACTACTCTTTTGCTCGCATACATGAAATCACTTCCAGATCTCGTAAAATTAAATATGGCACAAAAATAATATGGTTAAATGAAAAGTTAGTTAGTAGACTGTCAGCAGGTTTTCAACCCACGGCAAGAATACGCATTGGTTATCCCCAACACGCACATCAAACTCTACATCGGAGACGTGTCCAGCCTCTGTCCATTGGTAACGACAGCCTTTAACACGCCCTTGTAGTTGGCACTCAAATATTTTTCAGTTATGACGATACAGGACTGTACGTTTTTATATAAGGAACCTTCCACCTAAATGTAAAACAAGGCTGGTTATTTACGTATAACGTAAAATTGTGGCGCGTTCGCGTGAACATTTTTTCATGCAAACACAAAAATGAGTTTCCTTTTTATTGTTGAGTTACGTATTTCGCTGTAAATATTATAAATTTTGAAACTTTTAGAATGAAAGAGCAACACTTCCTTCTCGTCAGTATTTTTGAGCTACTTGTTGTCGCCGGCAACAATAAAACTACTCAGGTTTTCATGTGAAGTGTCCGATATTTTTGTCAGGTTTGAAACAAATTTGGAGTTTGTCGTCAGATTTTCCTAAAAGTCCCTGGTATCAAATTTCGTGGAAATTCGTTCAGCCGGAGCCGAGCTGATAGGTCTACTTGCGGACAGACAGACGACGGACAGATATGTCGAAGCTTGGTGACGTTTTCGCACTTGGAAGAACGCCCCTAAAAAACGTAATACTTTCATGTTCAGGCCATGAAGGCATACACAAGTAGTAGAGGTATAGTTCTCCTCATTCTTAACCCCAGCCTTAGATGCAAGTAGTGATGTTTCCACTACACACACTATTTCCTTCATTAGTTTAAGTGTTCGTGAAATTTGACAAGTCAATTTGCCAGAATCTGCATTCAAGTTCAAATACCTTTATATAATCAGTTTCGTATTTTACAACAGATAGGACTTTCACACGTGCAAGTAGTGTTTCTAACTACTGATACCTCAAATTCTCCTTACTAAAATCGATCCAGAACATTTCAACCTCCTGTCACAAAAATTCCACCAAACTATAACATCTTGTAGGGATTATCAAGCTTATGGACTTGACCATCTCCTATAATTCCGGGAAGGACACAACTTTTCGGAAACTGTAACTCTTTCCGTTCTGAGATGAAAACAAGGGAGGAATGTGCTCATCTGTGTCCGACATAAACTATTCTTTATCTCGTTGTCTGGTTGTAAAGTGACTCAAGCTCTATAACTTACGAATTGTATCCAGGAGAATTCCGATTTTATCCTTCATCGGAAAGCTGACAGTCCTTGTGTTATTTGTGATTTCTTCAATTCATCGAGGCAGATTCAACAAAGCCACCTTATATCATGCCACGGCTGCTTTCTTCTATATCCTGTCAGAATATTATTCGATGTCTTACTTTAATTTGGCACTATATAGCTTGCGTTGTTGACAGAATTTTTACATAGGCTAGAGATAAGTTAGTACCAATCCCTTGTTTTACACCCTACTTGTTTAAGCCTATTTGTTTTAAAGCCCCTTTCCAATTTACACCACTTCTTAATCTATGCCCTCCCATTTTCTATTTAACGCTCTTTGGCTGGCTGCGTTCTATTACCCTAACCCATACACATTCTATTACTTTTTATGAGAAAATAAATTTTGATTACGCTTTTTTTATTTACTCCCACTTTTTCAGAAACACTCTATGGCGTAAAACAAGGACTTCGTATATGTAATAATACACATGATGTGGCGTGTGCTACATAAGCAAATGTACCTTAGCGCGCCGTAGCTTGAAATGGTTGAGAAACGAAGAACTTATACGGAAAGTAGCTTTGTGGTCGATAGTCAACACTTCTGCTTCTTGTACTGTGGAAGTCACGGTTCTATTCACGGCCCCAGTGCAGACTATACAAATTATATTTTGTGTTACTTTCCTTAGTTTCTGTATATATATTCTAGTCCTCAAACTGATTTTGCAGTTATGAATTACAAATAAAATATATTGGCCCAATTCAAGTCTCAAGATTTATTGACCTCATCTCCTCCAAACATTTAATTAAAATCCAATATTCATTTGCCGAAGAAAATTTTTAGAAAATGTTTTGTAGGCCTAACACAGATTACATCCAATATTCATTCGTTGAACAAAACTTTAGAAAAGGCTTTTAGGCTTTAACACAGGGTTATTGGCATTTCAGAGCTTCTCTGTCTATATCTGCAAACAGAACATTTGTTTAAAACTTTTAAATTCTTGAAGCCTTCGCCCTTCTGGACTGTTGCGTACCGTATATTAACAACTCAGAAGAGTGAAGGCTTCAAATACACGGCGAGCGAAGACTTATATTTCGTGTATGACCTTATTATAATTAATAATATGCGAAAGCAAACATTGCAGAAAATTTGAGATGATTCAGACGTTACTCACTTAGTTAATTTTTCTATAATACTGTACTATTACCTATACGTAAAGTGCTCCTATAATAACCTATTATTATCTATATACATTGTGCTTATATAATACCGTTTAGTTTATCGATGAGGCTTACAACTTGCAGCAAAGTGATGCCTGGTGATTGGGAAACCTGACTGAATTTTTTAGTGGTTCGTATTATGCCTTCCATAATAAACAGGGATATAATTTCCATTGTACTATCACCTCTTCCTTTCAAAAATTTTTAAACTTCTCATTCATGGACCGGTCTATTATTCGACACTATATATCATTTTTACAAGACAATAACATAAAATAACCCAAAAAAGGAGCTGACAATTCATTTTTTGTACTTGTTTAAACTAGTCAGTCATCATTTTCATACTCAGTACTTGTAAAAGGCATTTAAATGAAAATTTTTAGTTTCCTTGGTGTTTGATTTTTTGATACATTCAGCCCAAGATAGAGAAATATGCTTCGGAGTTATATATATATATTTAGCCCTTTAAACGTCTAACTTCATGACGTAGTTAATAAAATACTGATGTTATACTTTATGTTACTTAATTTCAACGAAAGAGCCCCTGAAGATGAGCCTTATATAGGCTAAAACATGTTGGGCAGCATTTAATAAAAACTGTGTTAAATAACATATAACAGTGTACATTTGTCTGCATAAGATATATATCTGCTGTTATATTTATTGGCCTATATTAAGAAGGGGAAAAATTGTGTCTTTTCAGGAATGAAAACACACACTTCTTCATAGAGATGCTTGAAGAAAAGTCTAATCCTTTGCCGTAGCTCGACGGCACTGCACGAGACGTTTCAAATATCTTGAGACACATAAGCCGCCACTGATGTTGTGTGCTATGTAGCTGCTGTGATGTACGCTCCTGCAAGGACATAAGTAAACTTCTGTAGTCAGCCTCAAGACGGTTTTATGAGAACATAACGAGTGACATATTACGGGGTTTATTCTTACCCTACACCAATGATACAGAGAGGGAGTGGTGTAGTACTGGGAAGCACTATAAACATGCGAAGTAATGTAAAGCCATTTGGCACTTTGTACGGCAGAAAATGTAATTGCTTTTATTTACTTAACTAGTCGAGTGGGAATGTTCTTATTGAGAAATGTATAACTGAAATTTTTAGGTCAGGAGAAGTTTTGGAGAAAGATTTTTTATTTTTGGATAAAAGCCAAGAGAAACGCTAGCATGAATCACACAGCACGTTCGCCAAAATATTGTACACAAGCTAAAACTGTTTATTTGATAAAACTTCTGAACATAAAGTTAATTTATTTTTTACATTAAAAAAAAGAGGATTACAGTAAATTATTTGTTGCTTACAAAAAAGGGAGATTAATTGATTCTTCTTTGATTTCATAAATGAAATAAATAGTATGACATATCCATTTACCGGAACTGGACTTATGATTATTACTGGGAATGACTAGTAGAAATCTCTTCTACATTTGCTATGAAAGTCCAACAGTAGCTTAGATACAAGCAGTTTATAATCGACTTTCGTATACGGAGAGTAATAAATAATCGTGTAATACAACACTTATTAATTAAAATCTGCACTCAGTTATAAGTTTCCGCTATGAGCAATTATTCTGGGGCTGTACAACTCCATAAATAGAAAAACACACAACTTTATACGCATGATATCAGAGTGAGTATAGAGTAACAACAGTCTCTCTTTATATAGTTGTACACAGCCCCAAAATGGCCTAATCTATCCGAAACTTGTAGCTTAGTGTCGATCTTAATAAGTAAGTGTTGTGTTGGAATTTTAATTATTGGTCTGTATATATATATATATGTAGAGCTATCAAGGAGATAAGGGCTACAGGAGATGATGATGTACTTGGGGATGTACTAAAACTGTTGGTAGAATATCGTCTCAGAATAATGAAACAACTGATTAAAAACATTTGTAAAACTGGAGGGTGGCACAAGGATTTCATTGAAGTTAAAATGATTGCCTTAAAGAAGAAGCCAAAGCTACAAAATGCAACGACCATCACACAATCAGCATCATCGCACATACAGCAAAGATAGTAGTGAGGATAATTAGATGAAGGATCGAAAGGAAGACTGAGGATGCGCTTGGAGAAGATCAGTTTGGATTTAGAAGAGGAAAAGGAACTAGAAATGCGATTGGGATGCTGAGAATAATATCAGAACGAACTTTGGACATAGATGAGGGATTGTGTGCTGCTTCATAAACTGGCAGAAGGCATCTGATCGTGTAAACTGGACCAAATTAATGCAGGCCTTAAAGTGAACTGGGATAGACTGGCGCAAAAGAAAGATGATTAGCAAATTTTACATGGAACAAAGTGTTGAAGTACTACTGGATCAATGGGAGATGACACTGTGAAGACTAGAAGAGGAGTTAAACAATGTTGCTGTTTATCGCAGATTCTATTCAAATTTTACAGCGAATACCTTACCAAGAAAGCTCTTGAAAAGTTTGGAGACTAAAATAGAAAGATTAAGAAATCGCACCGTGAAATATGCAGAAGACCTTGTGCTACTAGCTAAGGCAGGAGTGGTGCTACAGGCATGATTGCTAGATTAATTGAAATTGGAAGATGCTATGGAATGGAAATGAATGTGGAAGAATTTAAGGTAATGAGAATCTCAAGACAACTATCCCCAATAAATATTATGGTAGTCAAAAACAGTCAGATAATGTGGAATATTTCAATATTTGGGTAGCATGATAACAAATGATGCAAGATGAACACGTGAAATTAAACCCTGGATTGCCATGGCAAAAGCAGCATTCAACAAAAAGAATCTCTTCACCAGCAATTGGACTTTAATTTAAGGATAAAACTAGTAAAGTGCTACAATTGGCACATAGCTTTGTAGGGTTTGAAACTCGGACACTTCGGAAAGTAGATTAAAAATTACCTGCCTAGTGTGCCGTGTTACATTGTCATCTGTGGCCTTTTGGTTCTGCTACTAGTATATTTTTCACATTATCTCATAGATGGCACGATTTTCGTAAAACGTTTATTGAACATAAAATGTGTATTTTGATTTTTTACGACTTTGCCTGAAACATTTCTCATTCTAAGAAGAATTCAGAGAGGTACTATCATAAATGTACATAGGTCGTCATGTAAAGTACCCGTTATTCTTGTCAGATTTTAATGAAACTTGAATTTTGTCGACAGATGTAAGAAAAGTATTCAAATATCAAATTTTATTATAATTAATGTAGTGGGAGCCGAGTTGTTCCATGTGGAAGTAAAGAGAGACATGACCAAGCTAATAGTCGCTTTTCTCAGTTTTGTGAAAAGCGCCTAAAAACTAAGAATCTCATGACATTCCGAGTGGGGCTGTTAACAAACGAACTCTAGATTAAAGCATCGTGACCCACTTTTACTGCTTACAAATACTAGCCATTTGACAAGGTTCAATGAACTAGAGACCGACACTGCCGCAGTAACAATCTCCACAGCGTCTCAGCACATTGACAGCCGTAAAAACAAGCAAAACTAATGGTCTGACCATGTCATATGCATGCATCTTATACCGTAAGTAGCCGGTTTGCTTGTGTGCTGAAGATGGATAATCATCACAGTGTTCGTTAGTCGTTCGGAAAAATTGTTGGGATCGTTCTTTAAAAGAGGCTAGATTTTCAATAGAATTGAAATATTTCTCTCTCTATGGCTCGACAGCCCTATATGGGCCTGGGCCTCCTCGTTTCGTCGAGGTTTCATGGTCACACACATTAGACACACCACACTCGGTAGGACTCCTCTGGACGAGTGACCAGCTCGTCGCAGAGACCTCTACCTGACAACATGCAACACTCACAAGAGACAGACATCCATGCCCCCGGTGGGATTCGAACCCACGATCCTAGAAAGCGAGCGGTCGAAGACCCACGCCTTAGACCGCACGGCCACTGGGATCGGCATTGAAATATTTACACATTACAAATTATTTTGCATATTCCTTCAATTATATATGGTCTGAATAGGTAATAGGACTAGCAAAGCACCTAAAGTGACAATTAACAACACTCAAACAAGAAAATGCATAATCTTCTTTCTTATATATCTACTTTATATTATAACACCAAGTATTCCTACATGTTTCAATCCAAAAGGGACCAAGTATCAAATAATGTGCATGAACATAATTAGCTAGTTTTTACAAATAATTAATATCTTATGGATGGTATAAAATAGGTAATTAATTTTTATGGAATATTGCTTGATGCTTATTCTCTGGTGATAATCCTCCGTGGATTGAAACATGTAAGAATACTCGGTGTTATAACATAATATAAGTATCTAACGAAGAACATTGTATATTTTGTTGGTTGAGTGATGTGAATACTTAATGTAACTTATCGCATGGTAGACTTGGTTTCGGTATTGATCGCCTTCAACTCTCAGATATGCTTGACGACTAGTGAAGAAATTATTAAATGAAATTTGGAGTTTTTATCCAGAAAGTTTTCGATAGCGCACAACAAGTTTAGCGCCAAATGCATGACTCTCACACAGATATTCCTATTTTTGAGGGTAGGGTTACACTGAATCACTTAAGTCACACAGTGCAATTTAATCTGCTGTGGGTAGTAGAAGCATGAAGCACAGTACAAGAGTACAACGTACCTCTTTTTTTTCGTGGGTATGCAGTACACTTTAATACAGAGGATTTTTATTGAGGAAAATTGTATAAGAAAAAATCGTATAAAAATTGCAGTAGAAAATTTAGAATAGGTTTCCCCGGCTTTTTATTTTCTTCGAAATCAAGCATGTCTGACAGCTGAAAAAGGTCATCTTTTCCGGCACCTATTCTAGCAGTCGTTAAATTACGTTATGTATGTTACATATATAATGTAAAGAAATCCCATTACAGGCTCTGGCAGGCCCTTAGGCCTGCTGTGGCGCAGTTGGTTGAGGCACTGCGCTACAAACCGGAACGTTGCAACTTCGCTGGTTCGATTCCCGATGGTGTCATTGGAATTTTTCATTGACATAATCGTTTCTGTCGCACTATGGCCCTGGGGTCGACTCAGCCTCTAACAGAAATGAGTATCAGGAATCTTTCCTGGGGGGTAAAGGCGGCCGGTGCGTAGGGCTGACAACCTTACCACCTTCATGTGCCGATTGTCTACAAATCTGGGAGCCTCAACCTCCTGGAACCATCAGGGTCTGTCCTGGCCTGTAATGGGATTGCTTTACCTTTTACTTGTTACATATATAATATGATAAAATGTGGGGCCGTTTAGCTTGCCGTTCGTCTGGGTTTAGTTTTCAATATAATTTCCTCTTCATTACGTTTCTAATTTAATATAAAACATTTCTCTCCATTCTAACTGTTAATTATATATCACACCATGAAGACCTCTGGGGAATGCAGATAAAATCTGTCTTGAACTTTACACTAGATGGAGGTGGATGACTAGCTTCAAGCCCCTGCCGCTAAACCACAAGGAAGCAGCTTTCATTATCCACGGATGGGAGAGTGTCATGACCTTAATTCGATTCGGTCGCTGTACATAAAAATTCTGTGTCTCTACGGGAATCTAAACCCGAATCTTCGGTCTCCCAATCAGCAGACTTACATGTAAATTAATTTTACATATATAGCAAGTGATCTCATTGACATAAGCGAAATTGTTATTGTAGACCTGTAATTAAATTCTGATCGTAGTACCAATATTGAATTTCAGTCATATTCACGACTAACACGATCAATATTTTTAGTCTTCTGAAAAAAAATTATGACCATCCATTCCAAATTTCAAATCCTTAAAGACTCGGGGCTCATAGCTATATCTTGTTCGATGCTACAACAATTTTTCTCCTACAGTTAAATAAAGTAAAAGTCAAGAAGTAATCATGGCAACAGATCTAAAACAAATGTGGAATGAAAATAAACCTAGGTTTGGCGCTAATAATGTAAGTTATTTAAAGGCATTTACGAGATATGCAGTCTCTCTCATTCAGAAATTTCTATTCTCTACTTTGAATTTTACGGCTATTGCTACATCCTATGTTCTGCACACATTATTCTGAAAGTGAAGGCATATATATACCCCTGCACACATAAGGCTGGGTAATGCGCGGCAAAGCGTACCGTAGGACAAGGAAATTCTCACACACAGGACACGAAGGCACGATCCTGCTTGTCTTATGGGCATTTCTACAATATAACTCAAAAAGAGAAGGGAATTTATGTACCTCCCGGCTCATACAAAAAGAAGGGAGGAAAAAGAAATAACATGATAAAAAAGAAGGAAAGAGGAATATTCCAGAATTAAAAGGTTTTCTCGATAGGCGTAGAGACGAGGAGAGAGTACGGTAATATTCTCTCAAAAATACAGAAATTTTCCTTTTCTTAACATGTCCTTCTCTTCGTCCTGCTGTTTTTACTTTTATTTTCTTCTTCCTCTTTTTCTCCTTCTTCATTCTGGTTGTTCCGCGCATACAAACAATTTCCCAGAGTTCTATTACCCAATTCATGGAAAATTGGAGCTGACTGCGAGAGAATGAGGAAGGGTGGACGGGCAAAATTTTCCTTCCTCCAAACGCTCTTTGCCTCCATCCACTTCCTAGGGTTTCCACTCCCCTTGAGTACCATGAATCTAAGTTACTGCTATACGCCGCAGTGAAGCAAGAGAAAAGAACGTAAAAAAAGAAAGAGAGAAAGAACGAAAGAAAGAGATGGAAACTAAACAGGATATGTAAGAAGGAAAGTCCCCACAATGCAGTGGGCAGGAGCTGTTATGCACACTGTCTGGCCACCACACTTTCTCTGTCTCCGGTTCTCGCAGCATTATATGCAGTTGTAATCTCATTTCTAGAGGAAACATTCTACCTTTACAAACACAAAGCGTCAAGTTTTTTAACATGGCTTCGTGTCGGGAAACCTAAAAGTAGAGCTAGACGAATACATAAAGATAATATTAAAATGGATGGCAAATTGGAACAGTGGACATCATTTTTCAGGCTTAGAGGCGTCCACTCTAGGGATCTTTTAAATACTGTCATGAGGACTCGAGTTCCATAAAAGAAGTAGCATTTTTTTATTATTTAAGTGACTGTTAAGTTCTACAGAAAGTCTCTGCTATGTGGAGCTAATTAGTTCCCTTTATGTATAACCATTTCCATTTTGGTTGCTTATTAAATTAGTTAGGCTAGATAAAATATGTAGTTTCCATTGATACAGATTTTCAGGCTTTTGTGGGAGATGTTTTAGGCGATAGTCTTTCGGGTGTTTACGTCGTCTATATTTGAATGTTGACACAGATATTTCACAGCTGAGCTCTCCTACAAGTACTCATACTCGCTCAGTTACTCCAGAAAGTTTCCTGCTTTTGTAGGAAATGTCATTCCGTGCAAAGCTAACCAAAATCTTTCTCCACTGCTTCCCTTTCTGAGCCTGACTGCTACATTCCGAAGCTTCATACGCACACTAAACTTAAATCTTTCAAGCAGTTATATACACCAACATACGCACACAATAAATTTATATGTTTTACATAACTCTTAAACCTACTGCATGTTTCACCCTTAAATCGCCATCCTCAGGAGGACGTCGATACAAAATATATACGTGTATAATAGTAACTTAATTTTTTATGTGCAAAGTTAGAACTATGTAACAGCAGGTATAATTATAATAATATGGATATTATGTCTAGTATGATGTCGACATGCCGATCCCAGTGTCCGCGCGGTCTAAGGCGTGGGTCTGTGGCTGCTCTCTTGCTGGGATTGCAGGTTCGAATCCCGCCGGGGCATGGGTGTCTGTCTTGAGAGTGTTGGGTGTTGTCAGGTAGAGGTGTCTGCGTCGGGCTCATCACCCGTCCAGAGGAGTCCTACCGAGTGCGGTGTGTCTAAAAGTGTGATCGTGAAGCCTAGATAATGAGGAAGCCTAGGCTCCCTAGGCGCTGCTGCAACTTGAAAAAAAAATTTACATCTATGCATTGTTTCACAAACTTTTGTAGTATCTCGATATATCCATTATTTGTATGCACCTCACTGAGGATGGTCAAATGAGTGATCGAAATATGTAGGAGGTATGCTAGGTGTATGACATATTTTCATACACTTATGTGCATTTGTTGGTTTAGCTACCATACCTATATTAAATAATTTTAAATTTATTTTAATATCAATCTTCGATCAACACCTCATTATTCTAAGTAGCATTTCCCTGATTCGTATCCAGCCCTGACCACCTGAAAGGTTAAGATCATTTTCCTTGAATATTCTCAGTTTTTATGTAACTGTTAAGATTTTCATTGTCTTTTCTTTTCACGCTCATATTGATGTAACATTTAACGTTACCTTTCTACCTCATTTAACGCTAAATTATCTATGATGTTAAAATAAAATCTTGATTTACTGAAGAAGTAAACAATTAAAAAAATAAATTATAGAAGTATAAAAGTATTTCTCACATTAATTAAAACTGAATGTCAATCTTCTATGTCTCTCTGGACAATTATCTTAACAACAGCTTTCCATTTTCTGCGCGCTTCATCGTACTTATGAACGTGTTGGTAGGGATCCTCAATAAGTTTTTCAAGTCCAGTCAGAACTAACAGTGAGTTTCTTTCTGTCAGGCAGTTAGATATGCATGGAAGAGAGTCCCTGTTCTGAGACACTCCGGTACATGCACAGCACAGCTCTAGTTGCAGAAGGGAACTGCCATGCTATCCCATGGGCACACTTGCTAGGCTACAAAACATGCGATTAAAATGTAAATTACGCTTGTCTAATGAGACAGAGGGGATCCTCCGGGTGCTAAAAGTGAATGTCGCCTTCTTTGCGGACGACGACAAAACTTTCTGGTCTGAGTCTAACGTTCCCATTCATTGCGCGTAAGGCGCGAAAACTAGGGGTTTAGTGACTATTGTGTGGCCACATATGGCATATTTTTAACTGAAATCTAGGCGGCTTGCACCAAAATTTACTATACCCCAAATATCGGAAAACTCTGTACTGTGCTGTTTCGACTGCTTGCCTGACACAGGTAAATAGGAGTGGATGCTTTTGTTAAGGAGTGGATGCTTTTGTAAGGTGTGGATGTTTTTGTAATGTGTGTATGGTGTTCTAATATGTGTACTTGTATTTACTGTATGTATTTTTTTTGTATGTGTATGGGTGTTTTTGTAAGGTGTGTACGGTGTTCTAATATGTGTACTTGTATTTACTGTATGTATTTTGTTTTGTATGTGTATGGGTGTTTTTGTAAGGTGTGGATGTATTTGTAAGGTGTGGATGTTTTTGTAAGGTGTGGATGCTTTTGTAAGGAGTGGATGCTTTTGTAAGGTGTGGATGATTTTGTAATGTGTGTACGGTGTTCTAATGTGTGTACTTGTATTTACTGTATGTATTTTGTTTTGTAATTGTGTATAGTTTGTTTTGTATTGTTATTTTTATGTATATTTATATGTCCATTTGCATTATGTGTACTAGTGTAAGGACTACTGCCACCGGGTGAAAACCCAATTGCAGTAAGTAATAATAATAATAAAAATAGAGACGAGAATATGTTGGACATGTGTCAATGAAGGTGGTCGTGGCCTATATCAGTGAATTTTCACAATATTATTCTAGACAATTACTAGCCAGATGTAAATTTGAAACTAATGTTTCTATTATATGACGTTATAATGGTACTTCAACAACAATCGTCTCTGTGAGGTTTTATGTGACCCATTGACCTCTCTGATAATATTCTCTCACTGCTGTTTTCAGTGAAAGCAGAAAAATGCTAGAAAAATTTCTCAAAACACACATTTCCATCTTTTTCACAATTATTCCTCTTCTGCTTTTAAAATCATTTTACGGTTTGACCCCATATGCGAGTAAATGGTTGCAGATGACGAAGCTTGTTTAATTAAGACAAGTCTTTCTTTTGGATATTAATTATATGGTTTTCACCTAAGTTTAATTTTACACTTCTGCCGAGAAAGTATGTCGGTTCTGGAATAAAAATATACCAGTTTGTACTGTTCATATATCTTGTATCTGTAAGTACATATATTGAGAGTGTGCGGGAGATATTCTAAATGGACTGATAAACATATCTGTGGAAGCAAATATTAAATAAATTTTCCCCACACTCTAATTAACTTTGTATTTTAATGCACATACGTTCTTAGCTGTATGTTATTTGTACATATGAACACGCAGTAAAACTGACCACTAATTCACTTTTCAGCTTAGAGTAAAATTGAGAACAATACGAGCTGGAAAGCTTCACAATTTGACTCCTTTTATGTAGCATACCCTCTTCGCAGGGTGATGTGATGGACGGACATGTAGCAAGCTAGAGTTAAAGGAAGGCATACAAAGCATTAAACGTAAAACTTAAAAGAAAAGTATCTTAGATGGAAGTATAATATTAAAATTGATTTAAGGGAAATAATCTCATACGTTTTTTGGATTAAAGTTACGTAGGGCTTGATTTGGAGAGCAACCTTATGACTTATATCTAAATTACTAAGGACTGGGTAGAATATCGTTTGTTAACCTGATCAGTTTGTTATTTGTTAGATGCAGTCTCGTCCTGTAGATCGTTGTACGTAACAAAGACACTAAAAACACAATTTGTGGTAGTCATGTTTGTCTCAGTCTAAGCAACCAATTAGCCGCAGGAATTAACTTTAAATTTAGATAGCTAGTCACTTCGTCAAAAAGTATCGCCGCATTCACTAATGTTGCCATTCAAACTTACGTCGATCCAATCAAATCCAGTCTATTTCTTTCACATAAATTTTAATATCATATTACAATTTCAGCTCAGATCTTGCTTCTTTTTCTCCTCTCTTAAGAAATTCAGACCAATATTTTTTACGTATTTCACATTTTTCATTGCTCTTCCCATCCCAAAATTCTGTAATTATTCATCCTATTAACGTTTTATAAATGGGCAGCCGGTCTTTATATTACGAATGCATTCATTATGCAATTTTATTTTGTCCTCTTTATTGTTTCTTATAGGTCCAGACATAGCACAGAAATTTCTTTTCAATTGAAGTTCAGTCTATGTTTTTCACCTTAGACATCCCGTTGTGTTTTACAATATTACAAATTAGTATTTAATTGCCTTCCACACAAATCTTTTTTAATATTATTATTAGATCTTTAGAGTATATTGCAAAATGTTTCGACCCATATTTTTGTCATCTACAGGCAACCATATTACATAAAATTAATTACTATTGCATGCGTAACTTACATCTTACTACACTGAGATCTCTAACAACTTGATACGTAATACATGTTGTATAAGAGTCTTACAGTGTTAAAAGCATTCAAATGGGTGGTATTGCGATATATTGTTACATTAATTCTAGTATTGAGGATTTCTGATTTGTGTAATACCGTCTCTGAAACGTTTTGATTCCAGTGAGGTACGATAAAATAGTCGATATGTTTTTTAGTGAGTATACTTAATGCTAGTCTATCCCAGTGGCCGCGCGGTCTACAGCGTGGATCTGCGGCCTATCGCTTACTGGGATTGTGGGTTCGAATCCCGCCTAGGGCATGGATGTTTGTTCTCTTATGAGTGTTGTGTGGTGTCAGGTAGAGGTCTCTGCGACGAGCTGGTCCCTCGTCCAGAGGAGTCCTACCGAGTGTGGTGTGTCTAAAGTGTGATCGTGAAGCCTCGAAACATGAAGCGGCCTAGGCCCCTAAGGGGCTGTCGAGCCATTGAAAAAAACTTAATGCTGCAATAAAGTAATGAAAATTAATTTATGCCTAATCAATTTCGGTTAACACCGAGCATAATTTACTAGTTGCATTAAATCTACTTACATGGGAACGTAAAAGTATTATTTTAGGGTTTTGTCACATAACTACCTACAGTTGTAGTTTATATATCATAACCTGAAACCAATAAGTACGAGTATATTGTGTTGGTATCGATGTTTTTGTATTTACGTTTAGAGTATGTGTTTTTGATCATAACACTTTTTTTAAATTAAAGCTTTATTTCCTGGCAGTAAACATAAATCAGCTATACAGATTGCAAGTTGTACCAAATTCACCAACTTCCGTGAGATTTCGAGAAGCGAGACACCCGCACTGCCCGCAGCGTTGGGAAAACGAAGAACCAGTAACTGTAGTGAAAAATTAATAACAAGAAACACTACCTCCTGATCTTAGCACTTTCTCTTTCAGGAATAGACTGCTATTGAATGTAAACAGACTATTTGGGTATGGGGTGGAGGGGAATAGCGTCATCTACGTAGTATCATCCTGAACTTGTGCATCAAAGACTGTTGTCATTAAACGTATTTTTATCATTTATCTGAAATAATGCAGATAATCAAACTCCCCAACATTAGAATTACCAATATATCGAATTACTACATATTTTAATGGTTTTGACACTTTAATACTTGTACGCCACATGCATTATGTTTTACTTATGGACTGAAATCTGAGTCTATCAAAATATAATATACGTATGCAATTGGAATTTATTGTATTTTAAATACTGCCATGAAAATGACCTAAATGTGGTTCGAAATATATTGTCATATAGTATAAAGGTCTAATATTGATATTTATAAACAGTTGTGTCGAAGAAAATTAGGTGCTAATTTGTAATACTATATTATTCAATTAGAAAAAGAGTCAGAGTAAATTAAAAAGTTTCGTGGTGGCGCAAAGTATCATTTGACGTTCCGAAATTTTTTTGCTCCGTTCTTTTAAGTTTCTAAAAGAGACGTGTACGGGCTTTGTATAGTATAATTTGAATAAAGACATCAATAAAAAGTCGATTTATTAAGCGCCTTCGAGATTGTTTGTGAAGTCTAGGCGACAGTTATTGAAAGTGAGCATACACGGAAACACAAAGTAGGATTTATCTCTCGGAGATTATTTTTAGTCATGTGTGAGATTGCACATTCTATTGCATGGAGAGGAAACAGGATCTAAAATGCTGCTTTAGTAATATTAAAAATACAATAGTAAAAGTCTCTCAGGAAATACAAGAAAGAATAATATTAGATACCTAAACCCATAATCTTCCTTAGGTAACTGAACTCTTTCTGAGCTGTCAGACAATATTGATTTACCTAAGTATTTCCTTTTAGCAACAACAGAAATTGCGATTTTATTACCCTAAAATAACATTTCTAAATCCACTTTATTTACACTTACATTTTCAATTTCCAGTGTTACCTAATTTCTAAGCCTTGGATTTTAATTTTTCCCGAGGAAATTTTCCAAAGCATAAGCCTATTTTATGCTCAGAATAGGTGAGGTGTCGGGAGCTTGTGAATGCGGTAATGAGCCTTCCGGTTATTACACTTAATTAGTTTCTCATATAAAGTGCCTTTTTGGTTTTGTCCGTTTTTAAAAGAAATTGAAATATTTCAAAATAATACAGCAAAATTTCCAAATAAATTTAAGGAATAACTATCTGACGCGAGTCGCACAGTCTCGTTCGCAAAAACAGAGATACAGAGGCTATAAAGCTAACAGGCCTTTTAAAATGAATAAAAGACAGAGATTCATGCTATGGAAGTTACTGCTTTCTTGGAAATGACACCTGCATTATGGCTGGTCATTACCTGTATTTCGAGGAAATCAGCTACCTCTGTCTTATGCACAGCGCCACATTTAACAAAATAATTACCTAGGGAAGAAGCCTAAATGCAGGCCTATATCGAGGTAATTGTAAAGAAGAGGCCAAATCAGTGAATATTTTACCACATTTCACTTAATTTTTGAGTTGTAGCATTTGCTAAATCCCTTTATACGATGGATGTGATTATTCAGTTCAGTGGAGGCACAGAATATATGCTTGTTGTTCATAATTCACGCCAGGCTGAAACAATATATTTCGATTAAATTAAGCCGATTTTAATACAGAGATTTATTTTAACATGTGGGTTGTCGGGATTTCACTTTGTTATTTTCCTCTATTAATCACAGGGACACTACGTAATGTTACTAACAACAGTTAGATAAATATATGTGTAAACCACTGCCATTTATACAGGGTGATGTCTGTAGAGTGTTTACGGGGTGTTCAGCCCCTCCATCATGGGCCAGCACCAGGGTGGCTTAAATATTTGTTTAAGGCACTACTGAAAGTCTCCTGTACAATAAATAATGTTCATAAAACTACTAAAAAACTTTGTCCAACACTGAAGCCTATCTGTTTACTAGAACTGTCCATTTCCAAAGTGAATGAAGCTTTGCACTAAAACGCGGTAATTAATAAAACATAACGTGCGGGTCATGATTTTGGGTTTTAGAGGTGGAAATTTACGAATAACAATCTGGTCAGGGCTGTGTTCATTCATAGCACGCGCTTAAGTTATGGCAGTTGAGGGAATGTCTTGTAACACAGTAGTGCTGTAAATGCTGGAGGCACAGATTTACGAGGCTATACTGCGTTATCCATGCAAACATTTATGACTTATATTAACCTTATAGGAATCATAAAATTTGGCATTTCACAGAATTGATCATAAAATGATTGAAGCAGTGGGAAGGGGATGTTTTATGTCTTATAAATATAACTACATGTAGATTTATAAATCGCTGTTGGCGTGTGTGTGTGTGTTGTAACGAAACATTACATTGTGTGGTAATTATGTGAAAATATCATTATATATTTTATAATTCTTAAAAATTTGTTATTTAATATACAAGTTTAAATGGAGACGAATGATTTCACTCCATAGTGATTCCTGGAGCACAAGATTGTTCTAAGGTATCAATGTCAAAGGGCTGTCCAGTCGCGACAGCCTATTTTGATGTAAATTCTTCTATGATTCGCCTCATAAATTTCGTGCATTAAATGTTTTCTTGTAAGAATTAAGCTTAATTTCCTACTCTAAAAGACGCAGGCGCAGTATGTGTATTCAGTTTTATTCCGACGTAATGGATCTCGTCTTCATTCTGGCAGCCACTTTTGTTGTCACGATACTACTCACAATTTTCTTGGCCTATATGTCTAACACTTCGTTTGTTTTTCTGTCATAATTACTTTAAAGATAGGCCTATAGTAATGTTTTGAAAGTTGTATATACCTTGTGTGTGCTTCTCCATCTTTGCACAAGTATTCTGCAAACACTTTTTCCTACATTTTGTCACTTTCTTTTATTTTATAAAAAAATTCAAATTAATGACGTACCTTGCATGTAAGAAAGGTAAAGTTCAAATTTAGAACAGGCCCTGAAAGCCGAGTGGGGTAGTAGAGGTATAGCTCTATTCTTTCTTTAACCTCAGCGCAAGATGAGGCTAGGTGGTCAACTACACGCACCGGGCCTTTTACCACCGGGAAAGAGAAAAGTTACCCATTTTACAGGAGGATGAGTAGGCCTCTACTTCGGTCCGAAATGTTGCGGAAAACGTCGCCCCCATCGGTATTCGATCCCCGTAGCGTCCAGCCCGTAGCGAGTCGCTACACCGACTCGTATCATGTATGTACATATAGATATGTGTCATGCCCTCCTTACAAAAACTGTTTGGCAGGTAGAAGGATTCTTACGAAAATATGCACCTGCTTCATGACACTCAGGAATTGACGCCAAAATATAATTTCCTAATTTCCTTTGTTAATAATATCAGCATAAATTATGCACAAACGTCTGAGGTTGAAGGCAATGCAGGGGTCTGATGTTTCGTGTAAAACCGTAAGCAACATGTACAAGATAGACCTGGCATCCCCTCTAAATCTAAGATCTAGTCTTCAATATAATGATAATAACCCATGAACTACTGGAGTTAGGGCGTATGATTTTGTATGGAGATAGATCATAATCATACGTTCAACTGTACATACATATATACATATATGTGCATACAAAAATATGCATACGTATACACATATATACAGACACATTCACACACACATTCATACGTATGCACATACATATATATACATACATACATATAACAATGCATACATATATACATACACACATACATACATACATACACACATACACACATACATACATACATACATACATATATACATTATACTACACACATACACACATACATGCATACATACACACACATACATACATATATGCATACATATATACGAGTACAAACATACATACATACACACACATACATAAAATACATACATATATGCGTACATATATAAAGTAAAAACATACATATATACACACACATACATACATACATACATACATGCATACATATATACGAGTACAAAATACATACATACACACATATACATATATACGAGTACAAACATACATACATACATATATACATACGTACATACATACATATACACATATATACATACATACATATATACATACATACATATATACATACATACATGCCTACATGTTCACATACATGCAGAAACATATTTTAAAAGAAACCCTTTTTTATTTTAAGGTGAAAAGTGTGATGAAGTGTTGAAACATTAATATGTAGCATATGCTTTTGCAGAAACCTGTATCGATGTAAATCATGCACATAAACGCACGAGTAAGATGTATAAGTACCAATTTATAGTCGTTGCTAAAATCACCATGTAGAGAAACATTGTGCAAATATAATATATTTTAGAATATATGTGCCCTATATTAACTTCTATTAATCTCGTTGACATCAATATTATATATTACGTTAGCAATTTACACCCTCTGTCCCCACTGAGGCACATAACAGACGACAGTGTCCGCAAGTGCTTCCCTGAACCTCTTATTGCAACCGTACGTGACGTGACGATGAAAACAGAAAACAATTTGTGCTCAGACGAATTTCCCATTTTTGGAATATTCTCAGTTTTGTTAATGATTAACCTCCTGTGATTTCCATACATAAATTTTGATTTTACTGCTGTTGCCTGTAGTTATTTGTAAGTGACATTAACTTTAGCCTTATTCACTGCATCATCATGCGGAACATTTCTGTGAAAAGCAGCAAACCTGCTACTCAGCCCCACTTTACCTTAACTCTGTGCACGAGTAAGGAAAACCGTCTGATGGTGGTCATATCATTGTTTTGTCATTTGGATGCGGTATATAGACAGAGGAAATGGCTACAGGTAGGGATTGGAAAGCAATTTGACTCAATTCTGGTTTCAGTATCGGAACTGAATGGATTGAAGTTGGGGGCGTAAAGGCAGAAGACGAGTTAAGGTTGGTAACTTTTCCCCACAGTATACTCTTTGCCCATAAATCTAGCGCTAATGGAATTTGCATTGAATTTTCTACAAGAATAAATTCAAGTTAATGTAACCCATATATCTCACGGATGTAGAGTCTAGCGAGGAAAGTTCTGTGGCTCAAATTTGTTAAAGTTACATCAGTTATTTGCACTGCCTGAACATGTACTCAGTAACCATTCGATACTGTAATACTGCCGTCAGTAATTAATGTTCTGAAGTCTGATGTTTATCTATACTGCACACAAAAATTCAATTTCTTCCTCACAGAAAAAATACTCTGTGACTATTTAGACCAGTGGCCGCGCGGTCTATGGCGTGGGTTTGCGGTTGCTTGCTTGTGGTTTCGAATCCCGTCGGAGGCAGGTATGTCAGTTTCTTGTGAGTGTTGTGTGTTTTCAGAGGTCTTTGCTTAGGGCCGATCACTCGTCCAGAGGAATCCTACCGAGTGTGGTATATTTGAGTGTGATCGAGGTACCTTATAGAGGAGGACTAGGCCCACTAGGGCTGCCGAGACCTGAGACAGAAAGAGAGAGACTGTAAACCAAATAGGTGAATGATGTTGAGGAATAAAGTTATTTATTGCGAAAACTTACCAAACGCATTGTGACATAACAAAGTGTCCCTCAGTATTACAGCAAATGACACATATAATTAATAATCCGCATTAAAAACTAAGCCACAAATTGCTATAACATTCTTGTGTTTTACATTTAGACATACATCAAAGGGACTCTGTTGTGATTATCTATAGACTTCCTCACTCACAAATGTAGTTCTATTCAGATGATATAACAATAGTAAATTTGTGTGACTTTTTGCCTAATATCTTTGGTTTTGTATCATTTTTTAATTGTAGATCTGTTTCTAATTTATGTATAAGTTAGATTTTGAAATTGATGAACAACAATGCTTTTGTAACAAATGTACATGAATGTAAAGGCTAAGAGGAAAATTTCACGTTATATTCACCGTGCATTTTGTTAAATTTAAAAGTTTTATTGAACCAACACATGCACTATAGTGCATGTGTTGGTTCAATAAAACTTTTAAAAAGCTAAGCGGAAAGTTTTATTTTTTGCTGCCCAGGTTATTTTTTTTCCGATGCTGGTTGAATTGATAAATCTGAGTAGAGATACTAATGACAGTGATGGTGAAGATGAGACTTTAATGTTGTCCTACGGACTTTAGGACTAACGAAGTATTTCTCAGTTTTAAATCCACTGTCCTTTCAAAATGCTCCCATTCTCTTTATACCACTTTCGTATTTTTTCAATATTATAGACTAAAGCATTAAATAATGGGAAAATTCCACGTAAGCCTAAATAGTATCAAAGCATTGATGATTATAAAATTTCAAATTTTTAATGCTAAACATCGCCGTTGGTATGTACGTGCAAAAGTACATTTTGCTCTTATCGGTCGTACAGTCAAATCCAACACACACACCTGCATCATGTGATCAGGTTACCTGTTTCAGCTCAAAGAGCCATCATCACACCTACGACAGAAAATTATGAAAATAAAACTCCGTACATTTTGATAAGAGGAAAACCCTCCTTTTTTACAATTAAATGTATAAAATGTATATCAATATAGAAAATGCTGCCTAAGAGACTTATATGTTAAAACGTAAATATAAAATATATAAAATATAAAAATTAGTATAAAAATGTGATTATAAAAATATAAATTTGTAGTCAGACCGTAAGATGTGGTTTGATGTACGGCAGTAATAATGTAAAAAACCAGTGTCAATCCTGTACATTACATATGGATCTTCGTGCGACCGGATAGATTGGTCCTTCAGGTAGATAAACCTGCATGCACTATTTGCACTATGCATATTAGGCAGGCATTTGCACGTTTTTTTTTTGTTGCTTTTAACAGTACTGCTGTATTGAGGTCGACTATTTCCTTAGTGCTCCAAATTAGATCGAAACTTAAAAAAATATAATTAAATGTTCATTATATTTTTTACATCGAGGCACATGTCGCGATAGACATGAAGAGTTTCTTACTCCACTAAATCTCTTGACTTGCCTTTGAGGGAGAAATACACTTATTCGAATTTCGATGAGATGTTTACCTCTCAGTCTATTGCTCTTGATATTTCTAGGCCTATCAATATTATTGTGAAATTGGTACATTGACAAGACATCTTCCTCCTATATCCTTACCTCTTCAACACAGACGATAAGAACCTGTTACATTCACAGGTGTGACAAGCTCTATAAGGAGGCTTCACATGGCCACTTCTACTGCTTATTGTAAATACAACAAAAAAGGCTCAAGTCATTGTTTTTCACTTAATAATACTTCTACAATTTAGGTAATGATAAATTCGTAACTCTTGAAAACAGAATCTGTGATTTATAACATACACGCCCGGCAGCAACTTAGGAATAAGATCCAAAAATGAATCCATTAATTCTTGAATCAGCCCATGAGATATCTGTCATACAACGATGGTCTTTCAGTAAACAGTAATGTACAAAATATTTCAGAGAAAAAGACTCAGATAAAAACCAAAACTGAAAGAGCCTGCAGTCGGTTCGAGCAACGTTTACTGCTCGCGTAAGGAGAAACATAAAAATGAGGAATTTTAATGGTGTAATGAGAGGTAGAGGCTAACGTAATTATTCGAAGACAAACATATAACAGTAATATTCTGTCCTCCATAAATCCATACATCCCATGTGCAGTCATTGCTCTGTTATTTAACTCGGAGCTTCGCTTTCGGAAACTGAAGTATTAACCATCTGAGAGATTCATGGCCAGAATTCAACTCCTAAATAGCCATATATATATATGCTAACTCCATGTAGCAAAATCCTTCTTGAGAATCTAACAGTTTCGCAGCTAGTCAAGAAATTCCCTGCATTTTATGAAACGTGGAGCTTCATTACCGCCTCACAAAAGCCCGCCATCTGTTATTATCTTGAGCCACATCAATCCAGTTCCTGCCTCCTCATCCCACTTCTTGAAGATAGATTTAAATATATATACATTTATTTGCATATGCAAGGAAATAATTTGTGTTATTTTCTAAACGCCTGAATGGAGTTAGGAAGTTTTTGCATAGAAAAGCAACAACTGAGGTAAATCTCATCGCAAAGCCGCCTGATATTGGATTGCTTCCATATTCGAAAACAGAAACTAGAAATTCATTTTTCATCAATATTTCATGCACGTAACAAATGTGATTGTACCGTCGCAGCTGAGGTTGAGTCTACATCCAGGAGATGCAGTCTCTTTAGAGCAAAACGCAAGATAGGGATTTTTAAATCGCCAAATATAAACATTATTTTATTATATATATCTGTACATATATATATATATATTTATAAGCTTTCAGTCATTCAAATTACGGTTACATTACGTGTTGAAACCAAAAGGTAAATCTGCTTTGTGGTAGAGATCATGTTTTAGTTAGGAGCACCGTTTTAAAAAACAATCCCGAAATGTAGGAAACTTCAATATTCAGGCTACATGTTTAGTCTATCTTTAACTATCAGAGTGGTTACAGCTTCCGAAGAGAGTATTCTCCCTAAAATCGGAAAAATATTTTCGTGGGTTCTTATCTTATTTGGTGTTTGGACTTATTCCGTCGAGTCTTCTGTGTTTGTAATATCCTGCGCAGAAAAATGCCTTAAGATGAGCGTATATTTTGTATTACCAATTGTCTGAAAGTAGAACTCAGAATTTCGAAAAAAAAGTAAAGTACTCGATCATACTGGTCGGTCATTTACGCCTGTCAGGTGTGGTTTAAGACATAAAACATAAGTGACCAAAACATGAGAGTAAAATACAGGCTGACTGCAAAATCAGACAATATCACGTGTCGAGACGTGTGTATTTGTGTAGAGGTAATGTTCTTTGACTGCATTCTTTGACAAGTGTTATAAATTTTTGAGTGGCCATCGGCTATCAAGACGGTTTGTCGTGTTATTGCGCATTGTTCCTGCTGACAATTAGAGCAATACACTTCAGACAATTTGAAGTAGGGACCATAACTGACAGACACGTACCATAATTAAATTTGCCTAAACTTTTGCGGCTAATCCTGATACCAAATTAAATCTGGAGCAATTACGTGGGTTTCAAAGTGAAATACCTGAAAACATGGACACATGGAAACATGGACACATGGCAATATGGACACATGGCAATATGGAAACATGGCAACATGGACACATGGACATATGGACACATGGACACATGGCAACATTAACAAATGGGCACATGGCAACATGGACACATGGACATATGGGCACATGGAAACATGGACACATGGTAACATGGAGACATGGACATATGGGCACATGGGCACATGGACACATGGATACATGACAACATGGGTACATGAAGACATGGACACATGGAAACATGGACACATGGAAACATGAACACATGGGCACATGGACATATGGACACATGGACACATGGCAACATGGACACATGGACACATGGCAACATGGACACATAAAGACATGGACACATGGAAACATGGTCACATGTACACATGGACATATGGACACATGGTCACATCCTCGAACATAAGCTTTAATTTTATAGTATATAACAAACAGTGCATAGTATTCTATATACTATAAATATTTATATAGTAATACAGCAACATTAAGTGCTGAGTGAAGAAGAATACGGAAGGTACATAGCTTAAGATTTAGATTTATGCTGATATTTCTTTGTTTGTTTCTAAACACACTAAAATATTTATATTGAATTTGAAAATAGCAATTTGAAGAAGAGTAGGTCTTAGGCTCTTGCGACTGTAAGCATCTTCTGGAATACGAAGCTGTGTAGCTATTTGTTAGATGTATGGCAACATTTCCTAAGAAGTTGGCATCCACTGTCTGCGGGTGAATGAGAAGATACATGGGAAAGTGGTAGAATGGGGCCTCTGACGTTAGTGTTTGACCGATCTATCAGCGCACAAAGCGACAAGTGTCTGAAATCTGTACTCTTCAATTCTAAAGAACAAAACAGTATAACAGTAGAAGTAAACTAAAAGATTAACTCTTCATCTGTGGTGCCACAGTTCAAATCAGCCGCCTCGTTGTGAGGTGTCTATGTCACATACAATTAGACACGTGCAGCCACCAGGACTCTCAACGAGTGACCAGGTCGTCGCGGAAGTCGCTACCTAAACAACACACAAAAAACAGATACCCATGTCATCAACGGGATTCGAACCCACGATTCCAGGAATAAAGCGGCGGCTTCAGACCTACACCATAGACCGCACGGCCACCGGGATCAGCAGTAAAGTAATTAATTAAATTAACACAAGTGGGAAGAAAGAAATGAAATGACGGAAAGAAAAAGACAGGAAAGAAAAATAAACGTTTAGTACTTTTATGTATTTTATTCGTACATACGCACACACATGTGTACATATATACGTATAATGTATAGAAAAGCACATTTTTTTTCCTATGGTTCGACAGCCCTATATGGGCCTGGGCCTCCTCGTTTCGTCGAGGCTTCACAATCACACACACTTTAGACACACCACAGTCGGTAGGACTCCTCTGGACGAGTGACCAGCCCGTCGCAGAGACCTCTACCTGATAACACACAACACTCACAACAGACAGACATCCATGCACCCGGTGGGATTCGAACCCACGATCCTAGTAAGCGAGCGGCCGCAGACCCACGCCTTAGACCGCACGGCCACTGCGATCGTCAAAAAGCACATAGTAAAAGAAATAAAAGGTAACACATTAACTACATTGCGTAATTAGCTTAACAGGACAGAGTTTGTCTTTCTCTCTGCAGGTCGCCTTGTTTTTCTCACGATGCAAAAGGCAGAAGCTAAACTTTGTTTTTTACAGAGAGGAGTAGAACATAGTAGCAAAAAACGGAAGTGATTCACTGTATAAAACAGTGTAGAGATTAGATGTTACGGTGTTAACCTTTCTTGAAAATGTGTTTGTATTTATTGCTATATTATTATTATTATTATTATTTAAATACCCATTGAATTGAATTGAATTGAATTGAATTATTATTATTATTATCCTTTTTGATTACAAATTATGTGATTCCTTGATTACTCGAACCGAATGCATCAAAGATCTGGGAGTGCAAATTGACTCCAAGCTACACTTTCACAGTCATGTGGATTATATCTTTTCTCAATCAATTAGGTTACTGGGGTTAATTAGGTCAGTAACTTTTTCCTTTTCCACTCTACAGAGCCTGTTGATGCTATATTGCACATTAGTTAGGCCTAAGTTAGAATATGCCTCTGTTACGTGGAACTCGATTACTTCCACTGATGCCAGAAAGCTTGAGCGCATCCAGCGCAAGTTTTTGTTTCTCTGTCATCGTCGTTTTTTTAGTCACTTACCCTACAGTTATGCAAATGCTTTAAATTACTTGGACTTACATACTTTAAGTGATCGTCGGTGCTACTTAGACGCCCTTTTTTTACTTAATGTTTATAATGGTTTAAAAATTTGCCCTACTCTTTTGGAAACTGGTGGCCTTCGTGTGCCGAATCGAAATTTTAGAGATTTTAAACCGTTTTATGTTAACTTAAACCGTCACAACTGCCCATCCGCAAGATGCGCTTCCGCGGCTAATGCCATCAGTGGGGATATTAGTATATTCAATGATAGGCCTGTTTTGATTAATGACTTGTTATCAATGTAAATATTGATTTAGACGCTGTAGTTCGGTCCATGCGACATTTTTATAACAAGTCAGCTATGTTCGGTCAGGGTATTGGATCCAGTACTTCTTTTACGTGGTTTTACTTCATATTTGTTTTGTTACCTTAGTGTTTGTCTTGTGTATTTGTACTGTTTTGTGTTGTGCTTTAGTGCTGGCTTTGTTATTGGCTCTTTTGCTGTTAAGTCTGCACGTTAATAAATACCCATTGAATTGAATTGAATTGAATTGAATTATTATTATTAGAAATGTCCCCGTGATACGACGGGGCTAACATAATGTTCACGTGCCAGTCCATGGCGTCTCCAGCCACGGTTCACACAGGTAACCCTTCAGTTGAATTAGTAATAAATCAAGTCATCTATGTTCTGTCAGGGTATTGGATTTCTGCCCCAGTACTTATTTACATTATTTTATTACATACTTATTTTTTTCCTTTAGTGTTTTGTCTTGTGTATTTGTACTGTTTTGTGTTTTATTAGTGCTTTTGTGCTGGCTTTGTAATTGGCACTTGTGCTGTTAAGTCTGCACGTTAATAAATACCCATTGAATTGAATTGAATTGAATTATTGCATGTCTACTTTAATCGCCATTTTCCACCTTTCCTTAATAGTTACATTATGTGTATCAGATTCTCAAGTTTACTATCTTTGAAAATTAGAAGGCATTCATCACTTTGATGCACTTTTTACATTAATGTTTTCGTCCTATCAAATTTTGACTTCATTCATTCAATGCTGTCAGTCTCAGACTTCCATCTAGCCATTTTCCATACACCTTGTTTTTGAGCCATCTTGTTTAGACAGCACCATATGAATCACGGATGCTTATTACCCAATTTAGCTGCAGAGACAGGTTTTAATCCAACGACCTTTTTATTTTGTTTGTGTTTGCAGTTTGTGTTCTATTGTGCTTTGTTGCTAGTTCTAAGATTGGCCATTTTCCTGTTTAACTAGCTCGTTAATAATGAAGAATTGAATTATGTGGCGTTGACTTTTGTTTCATTAGCATCTTGTTTATGTTTTTAGTGTATGTATGTATGCATGTACGTCATGTACGTCATGTACGTGTACGCTATGAATGGTTACTTTGTAGTGGTCGTTACGCTGTATAGTCAGCGTACAAATAAACAAGGATTTTACAGAAATTAATTAAGATTATTCTATCAAGATCTCTTCACAGTCGTTTTCAAGAAATATGATTACAGGGAATTGGTGGAATACTGATCTGGTAACTTGTATACTCTGAGAAAACCCTGTCCCTGTGTCACTTTGACCACCACTCATCCCACAAGTACTGCTCTGTGACCGAAACTTTGCCTTCTTGTTGAGAGACAGGTGTCTATCCAGCAGTCATTCGTCCTATCACTTTGAAGTTTCTTTATACGTGATACTCCTCTGTCTCATAATCGTTTCGGTCGCACTATGACCCTGGGGTCGACTCAGCCTCGAACAGAAATGAGTACCAGGAATCTTTCCTTGGGGGGTAAAGGCGGCCGGTGCGTAGGGCTGACAACCTTACCACCTTCATGTGCCGATTGTCTAAAAACCTGGGAGCCTCAACCTCCTGGATCCCTAAGGGCCTGTCAAGGCCTGTATGGGACTGCTTTACCTTTTTACTCCTCTGTCTCAGGTGTCTCATTTTTCATGTTCCTAACTGTACTTGGAGTCCATCATGGCGTGTATCGACAACGACCTACGATTCTACAACAGCAGCAGAATGTCTGCCTACAGCTCCAATTTCGCAGTCCACTGGTCGAAGCGATTGGAAAAGAGCAAATATTCCCCTCACCACTTCTAGCTCGAGTCAGTTCGGGCCAAAAACTGACACACACCACCGTATGTATCGCAGCATTTTTCTGGCACGAATTACACTTCAAATCCAGATAATTTTTCTGAAAAGATGATTGTATAATTTTAAGTCACTTCTATTGAGTATAGGTTATTTAACTAAACTATTCCGACTGAAGAATTTACGTAGTGTCTAAGAGAGTTTACACGTATGGTCAGGTATGCTGCTCTTCCCTGATATTGAAGAATTAGGGCGAAATTCTAGGGTTCCAGTATCAATATTTTTCAAAAACTACCCTGTCTCAGTAATTCATCTTTTTTTACAGAGTGAAATGTGTTTGATTTCTGCAGAGTGGAATGAGTGCACGTTGTAAAATGTGGCACATATGAGATGTATTTATTAAATCAGATAAGATTTTCATATATTTCTTTCCTTCTGCTATTTAAGAAATAAAGAACAAAATAGAAAAAGGAAACTAAAGTGTAAAAAACGTCAAGTTACCACTGTGAATACCCTTGCCTATAGCCTGTAAAAGTACTTTACATAATATGGGTACCAAATATGGTCTCTGTGTCTTAAGGAAAAACGCAGTTTGAAAGTTTTTCCGAAAGAAGTAAAAGGATACTTTGTAAATCTAAGATAAAGTAAGTTACAGAATTAGGTTGAAAATTACGTAATGAGGAACTTCAAGGAGTTTATCTCTCACGAAATATTATTTGTATAATCAAAAGATGGATAAAATTGGCAAAATATCTAGCACGTGTGGGAGTGATAAAAATTCTTTCAAAATTTTGATTTGAAAATTGGACGGAAGAAACTGTTTGAGATAAAAGGACAGATGGACGTAATAGATACTTAAATACGAGCAGATAATGTGTGGGAAAATGAAATGAATTTAATTGGGTCAGGTTGTTAGCCCTTCTGAAAAAGGTTAACAAATCTTCGGGTTCCTGAAAAGGTGAAGAATTTCTTAAGTAGCAGGGAGAATATCGGAATCCAAAAAACATTATTTCGAGATGATAGTTAAATATTAAAAACAACTTTCTTTGACAAAGACTATTGAACAAAACAAGGGTATAAAACTCGCGACACACCAGATTATTTTATGCGGCCCGCAGCCATATTTGCAAATTATATGTAAAATATAAGAAAAGACAGAAACATTTCGGAAGTTAAGTATAGAACTTATTGTGATTTTTACACGTGCAGCCCAAGAACCAGCCAACAATGAGATCTGTGGCCCTTTGCCAGAAAAGGTTGTACACTCCTGGTATAAAAGATGAAATACTAAATGACAAAATTGGTACCAGGTCTCTTTCTTGGGAGGAAAGCAGCTGGGCGTGGAGTTGACCACCCACCCTTATCTAGCGCCTAGGTAAAAGAAGTGTAGTTTTATACACTACTCCTTTTCTGGACGTCGCGGGTTCGATTCCCGATGGTGTCATTGGAATTAATTCCTTGACATAATCGTTTCGGTCGCACTATGGCCCTGGGTTCGACTCAGCCTCTAACAGAATGAGTACCAGGAATATTTCCTGGGGGTAAAGGCAGCCGGTGCGTAGGGCTGACAACCTTACCACCTTCATGTGCCGATTGTCTACAAATCTGGAAGCCTCAACCTCCTGGACCCCTCAGGGCCTGTAAAGGCCTGTAATGGGATTGCTTTACCTTTACCTTACTCCTTTTCTGGGCCTTCATAGCCTGCTCCAGAACGAGCTTTACTTTTTAAGTTTATATTAGTAACTGAAGAATATTACACATTGAGGAGTTTAAACACTTGTACTACTTAGTCTCCTACTCTTAAAGAGTAATTTGTCCAAATAAATAACGAAGAGACTGGCAAGATATTTAGTACACACAGGGGTTATTGTAAACCTGCTTGTTAAATTTCGGTCGTAAGGCTGAAAACATTTATGCATAGATGGGAGATTAATATGAAAATGCAGTTCAGAGAAAGAGTATATGAATATATAAAGTGCATTCAACAGGTGTGAAAACAGGAAATAACATTTGGACATCACACAAGCAACATTTTTTTTTTACCATTTCAACACCCACCAGCTCCCCAAGTTAGTCTCTGAACTATGGTGATGGACAGCGTACTGGTAGCCTAATTACATCTCAACACAGACTTTAATAAGTATGAAAACTGAAGGTCCATTGCCTCAAGAATATGCAAACTGTGTTTTTTTCAAGCTGATGATAACTTTATGGTCACTGCACCCAGTAGGCAATAGGACCACTTTAGCCCACGGCTTTCCCAATTCGACTAACAACTGCCCAACCATACATTTCCTGTAACTACATCATATCACTTTAAACAGCAACATTATTAACAAAGGGAACATATTTAAAGTTCAAAATAAAGCTAATCTAATCTTAATTCGATCTTATTTTAAGTTCATTTTTGGGCTGCTTTTATTATTATTATTATTATTTATTATTATATTTTTAAGTGTGTTCAGTCCTTGGTGTATTTAGGTGTGGGTTGCAGCCTTGGGTGTTTGGTTGGCCACCCTGTTTTCCCATGATGCCTAGCGTGTAGCAGGATGTTCATGGCTGATATTGGTCTTTGTTTCTGCTAGCTAATAGATTGCATTGTATTGGTAGCATCTGATCATATGGATCGATGTACATGTGGACTGTAATGTACTCCCTATATAATAATTATAATAGTTCAACTCTAACACAGTGCGTTATTTAAAGATGCCATCAGTTGCTAAGATTACTTAGCGATGGTTGTAGATAAAAGAACTTGTAAGGAGTGTCTGTGGAGTGATACTGGGTGAAACTGGTATACTCGCAGAGAAACATTTCCCAATGCTACTCGGCCCACCACAAATCTCAAATGGAATTTCCTGGAATTGAATAAGTGTCCTTGCAGTGAGAGGCCAGCGAATATCCAATTAAACTATTGTATAATATTGACAACCAATCCTATTTTGGATACTTTTAACACATTAAGCCTTAAGCTTTTCACGTACAATCTCGCGTCTTTCACAAATGACTCTTATCTGAAATTCATAAACAATTCTTAACAATATTCGATTACTGATATTGAGGTTTCTAGTGCAATGCAGGTTGAAGTTTTTACATGCCCTGAAGTCGGAGGCCTTTAGTCCCACCGAAATAATGAAATTCAGCGTGCCATAAACCAGACACCGAAATATAATTGCAGTCCAATAATAGGAGCTATAATTCTAGTCATCTGAGGCAAAATGTATAATTATTTGTTTTTTTTAGAGAAACAGGTCTTTTAATTACCTACTGATTAAAATTAAGTCTCAGTGTTTTACAGCATTTTACAAGCATGCATATAATTACGTAGCAACACGAATGCAATAGGTTTACAACCGCCCATTTGAAAGTTTCTTATTAAGCAAAATGTTCTTACGTTACAACCAAGACGATAAAAATTCTCACACTTTGTTTTTCCATAAATGGACTCCAGTAGGGCTGATTAGCTTTGACTTTCCGACACAAGGAGTGAATAGGCGGAAAGGAGCAAAATATTAAAATTCTCTGCTGTGTTTTCAAGAAGAACTGAAAGAAAGCATGATAGAATCAAAAAGCTGCGAGATGAGCGTACTGCTGCTGCTTAGTACACAAGTGTATAGAACGTGGAATGACTGGCAACATGCGAACAAAGGTTCCACTGTTAGGTTACCTTAAGTGTAAGGACGAGATTAGAGCAGAGGCTTTTGTTTGGCCACTAAATTAAATAACTCCGTGAAGATAAATCGGTCTACAAGTGCAGGTAATTTTTCAAGTAATCAAGAAACTTCCTTTCTTTCGTGGATCCTAAATGTTGTATATACACACATATATAAATGTACATATTCTTACATTTATGTATTTTAAATATTTACTTATATTTTTATTTTAATTAATTTAATGTTTTGTAACATTTATTTCCAGTAAACCAGGATTCATTATAAAACAAATGCCTACATTTTAACTGGCTGAATTTTTTACCTATTTTTATTGTGTACATGTATTGCTAGTTCGTTCTGGTGAAGTGTTACTTTAATGTGATTCCCTGATGATGATCCCATAAGGGGTCGAAACATGTAGCAGTGTTCAAAGTGATATTGTAACATAAAATATCTGGGAACAATATAGTGCATTTTGTTGGACTGGGTGTTGTGAGTTGATTATAGAAAATGCACGGAATGAACAATATAAAGATAATTATTCTGTCGTCTAATACCATATTTAATAAAAAAACCGTTGAGTAATTTTGGTATCTAAACGTGCCAGAAGGACAGACTACGTGTTCCGCCAAATGTATTTATTTTACGCATTTTGTGAACATAAAATCAGTTTCAAGAGGGTGTTCATACATCAGCAACACTCGTGTAATACCCGGGCAACTAGAAAGTTCCAAGCATGGCGTTTACGAGCCATTGACTTTCAGCAGAGACTGAGGGGTTGCACACCCTCTGATCTTGCAGATCCTCCCCTGCACTCTCGGCCAAGCCAACTCCTCACTACTCGTCAGATGTCAGTATCGCAACGAGCCGTGAAGAGGCGAAGAGTGAAGAAAAAGAAACCGCAACACTTGCATGCAACAGTGGATTAAACCTAAACTGACAATGGATGATTTGCGACGCATTTATTAACTACAATTCTATACAGAATCTTGGGTATGTGTTAACATTATTGTTAAGTGCTTGGAATCCTTGCTTCATGCTGGGAGGGCCGCAAAGTACGAAAAGTGTTTTGCTGGTTCTCTTAATTATTTCCTCTAAGCAAGTGCCAAGATAATAAAATTCTACAAATTTGAAGGAATCAGAAGAGCATTTTAGCTGACACGAGTAATTTCATCAATTTCATCAATGTGGTTACACATTTTGGCCTTCTCATAGAAAATAAAGGTATTAAAATTTACGTTACCAGAAATTATACGATAAATAAGGTTGTTTGAAATTTTAAAAAACTCGATCCTATTTTTCTATACATTGTGCATTATCGTACAAAAATTAAAGATATAAGTGAAGTGTGTTTTAGTGTTATTTTGTCCTTTAGATGTTTCGTAAATTAATTCTAATAATTTTGGGAGAAAGACAAGCTTTGTAGTCAACTTTCACCTTCTTATAAATCATGTCGTGTCAAATGAAGCACTGTGTTTGATTCAATTAATTTTTTTCACAACAGAACGACTCATAAAATTTACCTCAACTTGCCCACGACAGCTTTTCCACACTTCCCTTGCTATTGTTCATTTTAAGCACTTTATCATTCGGAGCCACATAACGTGTAAAACGTAAACAGCTAATATTTCCGCTTAATTACTGCAAGCAGCATGACTTAAATGCGTAAGGGTGCGGAGCGTTATAACTTCACGCATTTTGCACCTCGGCACTTGGTAGAAGGAAGTGGCGAATTTCACACCAAAGCTCTCTTTCCTTCTAACTGATCCCCCCTTCCCGAAGGGTACCAATTACGTAGGAAGCTGGTTGAACCCCACAGCCATTCTGGACCCTGTAGAGAAAACAAAGATCTATTGTCTTTGCTGAATGTGGACCAAGGTTCCTCGATCATCCAGTCCGAACCTAGTGGCTTTACCGACTAAGCTGTGCAAATGGAAGCTTGTCGCTACATGTATTAAGACTAATATAACTGGAGATTAATAAACTGAATCATGACTTTTGTTGGAAAGTGTACCCTCTAAATATTTATATTCTATATTCAAAACTGTATTATTTTCTCATTGTGCGGCATTTCGTTCTCTTTATTTGAAATGAAATAAAAAACATTGTCTAATTTTAGGTGGCTTGCTAGGAATTTTAATTTTTGCATGTTGGTAGATGAGATTTTCTTGATAAAATGTTATTTGTAATAGAGTATATTAAACTCTTTTCACCAGCAAACTGGACTTAAATTTAAGGAAGAAACTAGTAGAATGCTACATTTGGAGCATAGCTTTTTATGGTGCTAAATCGTGGACACTTCGGAAAGTAGATCAGAAGTATCTAGAAAGTTTTGAAATGTGGTGCTGGAGAAAAATCGAGAAGATCAGTTGGACCGATCGTGTGAGAAATGAAGGAGTATTGCAAAGAGTCAAGGAGGAGAGGAATATCGTACATAAAATAAAAAGAAGAAAGGCTAACTGGATTGGTCACATCTTGCGTAGAAACTGCCTTCTAAACACGTAATTGAGGGAAAGTTAGAAGGAAGGATTGAAAGTGACGGGAAGACGAGGAAGATGGCGTAAGCAGCTACTGGATAACCTTAAGAAAAGAGAAGATACTGGAAATTGAAAGAGGAAGCACAAGATCGCACCTTGTGGAAAACTCGTTTTGGAAGAGGCTACGGACCTGTCGTAAGACAGACTACAGGATAAATGAAAATATTAGAATTAGAGATCTGGGAGTATCTTCGTATCTGTATACTGATTGGTGCTTTTAGTTTGACTACCAATTAGGAGGGTAAAGCATATAAAAAACTGTTTTAAAATATGACACTTCACTACCACTCAGAATCGAAATATGTTATAGGGTTTGTCCTTGATGAATTACAATACTTTGGCCCGAAGATGGCTTTGGTATAAAAGCCGAAAAATTTAGCTATTTTTGTAATAATAAATTTATTTAGCAGTAAAAATGTATTGTTTAAACTGAGTAAAAAATTATCTTGCTTTTAAGTTATTAACAATACCTTTACTGTTAAATTACATATGAATATTTATTAATGTATTTGCCATGCATCTCAGTTCCAAGAATTTTTGCTCTCGTATGGAAATGTACCCTCCATTTTCTATGCACGCTTCCCTTGTATTAATTAAATACCAAATGTGCTACCCTGTTCAAGAGATCTTTCTTTAAAATTTTGTAAAAGAAACAGATTAAATAACTGAAATTTTTCATGAAACTTTATAATCACGCTACATAAATATAGGGATAAAAAGAGGTAAAAGCAATCCCTGTACAGTTCTGGACAAGCCGTGAGGGTTCCAGGAGGTTTAGACTCCCAGATTTCAACACACTCTGTACATAAAGGTGGCAAGGTTGTTAGCCCTAGGAACCGGACGCCTTTACCAAGAAATATTCCTGGTACTCATTTCTGTTAGAGGCTGAGTCGAAACCAGTACCATAGTGCTGCCGGAAGGATTATGTCAATGAAAAATTCCAATAACCCGCGACCTTCCGGCTTGTAGCACAGGGCCTTAACCAACTGCAACACCGCGTACTCCCAAAATATATGGGTATTAACTCAAATTAAAGAAACGTCGCTTCCTTCCACATAATTTCGAAATTAATTTTTGTTAATCGTCCCCATATTCGGCGGTATATAACATGAAGGACAGAACGAGATCCGTTACATAAGCCATTAATTAATAAACAACTCACTCTACGAAGAAAATCAAATGTTCATATATATAGAAATGCTCCGATAATTCCCAGATTTTTGGAATACTTAGTGTTTTATTCTATTGACAAGAGCCCAACAATTGATGAGATATTTCTGTCAGTTCTTTCAGTCTAATTCTGGGAATGTTTATTGAAACAGTCACGACAATTACCTCCTACACCATTTCCAGAAACGTATCCATAATAATTCCACTAGATCTCATCTAACAGTAATCTACACAATTTTTACAATTTGTACCTATCAAATATGACGGAATAAAAATATTTAATTACTTCAAACAATGCATTAACAATTCCACAGTAATTATTTACGGGTTAAAATTCATTTAAATCCATCTCCATTTGTGGGGCTGTTCGCTGCACACGTATTATCACCAATAGCCACACGACTGTTTTTTTACTGTGTGTGGAGCAGTGTGAAATGAACACACACATATGGTGACAAATTGAACGTTTCCTTCCGGTTATTGAAGCATCCTCTCGGTATTAATAGCTACCGAATTGTAATTTCATTACAATTTGCATATGAAACCCTAGCAGTACAAATGGAAATAAATCACCAAACATGTAAGTATGAAATGGTAATGATATGTGTTATGCTTGCGTGCTATGGATAGATATGGCTATCAAGCTATCCAATCAAATATTCGGAATTAACAGATATCAACCCGTACTATGACTACTATATATGAAAGCATATCTATTCATTTAGCGCATTAATATGACTATTATATTAACACCTTTTATGTGATTGTGCCTAAAACGTATATTCTGCGTAATTTTTTCCAAATCATACGAAAAATCTGAGGTACGGCTCCTACATTCTAAAATTGTTCTTTTAGTGCTCTATTTATAAACGCTGCGAACCACTAAGACATTATACACAGCGTCGACAGTAGATTAATGAATACGAATATGGAATATTTGGTGGAAAGTGGTTGCTGAGCTAAGCCGATGTACTGGGAAGGAAAACTATCCCAGTGCCTCATTGTCAACCACAAATCCCATGAAATGTCTGCGTTGGGATGAAATGAGGACATTCGCGTTGAAAAACATGCCACTAACCGAGCGAAATATAGAGGGTGTTCAAAAAAGTTTAAGGACTTTAAAGCTGTATAATACGCATTTATAGAATGAAAAATTCAATTTCATCACATGCCCAAAAACCAGTACGTGCTGAGATGTGGGTAATTTTCGTGTTACGTTTACATCCGATGGTCTGTGTTCTTCCCATGCATTCCACACAACTTTTAGCTCGTCTTCTCTTAGAGGTGCGGACTCTTTAAAAAATTCCTCGTTTCGCTCGAATCTTCCGACAAGCATTCTCTACTTGTTTTTGGAACACCTCTAAGTCATTCGGGGAGTTGAAACAGCACATTAGGGTCAAAATTAGGGCAACAGAAAAAAGTCTTTTGCGGAAGGATTTGGTTAACTTTCTATCATGACTGCAAAATGAATTTTATGCCAGGGCGGGCACTTAAAAAAAGTAGTACTTATCGGCCTTATGTCGAGTTAAATTCGACAGTGGTTTCGGCTGTACCAGTTTTAATCTCGAGCTCAAATCGACACGTTATTTTGTACTGTTTTGGTTTTCCCTAAGCTTATGTTATCTAGCACTTGCTTTTGAACTTTGAATATAAGAAGTCTTCTGGAAAATTAATTTGGACCAGACTTTTGAAATTGCAAGGATAATTTGGACCAAACAGCTTTACAGTTTATAAAGCATGTGTTAAATTTTCATAATCTTTACGTTTCTTACATTTAAACCGACTCATCAAAACAGCCGCATTCTTTACGTGTTAGTGAAGACTTCACACAAATCTTGTGTTTGATGGGACATTTAATCTCAGTATTATAAAATTTCTATTGGGCCGATAAGCAAAAAATTTGAATTTTCTGGACAATATGTGGTTGAGACCCGCGTGATAGACGTTTCAGGCTTAATAAAAACCCATTCGATTTTTTGGGATATAAAACTTACAGACAGACATACGACAACTTTGGATTCCATAAACCTGTGTATTCAGTTTTTGAGTTTGCACAAAGGAAGCTTATCAAGATATGTATAAAGGAGTGTATTCAAACATTTAATTCGTATCCCGTTAGATCAATACAGCAAAATGTAAAATAAACAAGAAGCATCATTTTTTTTAGTTTGGAAAATTCATTATTAATTTTCTTGATACCTCTCCATCGTTCAAGCTGTGAAATGTTGCAAATACGAGTAATAATTAATACAACAAAATATTTACTCAGTTCAATGCGACTTTGAAATTATCATCCTCCATTCATCACATTACTCACAAAATTCTTTCGTGTAAGAGGCTTTTTAATTTTTAAACACCTAACTTTCCCCTTATTTATTTAGTCTCTAAATGTTTAACATTATTAACCCTTTCTATCTGTAAGTTTAACACAGAACAATCTGGTCCAAGCAACGAGGTTTCTGTCTTGTATTTTGAAAATTTCTTTTTCGAGAGTAGGCTGACATTACCTGTACTGACTGACAGAGTGAGCGACATATTTCCGTAATTTTCTGCAGTCCTCCCCGGAACAATTTTGCCTAAGTATCTCAAATTAGACAAAAAAAGTACCTTCTACATCCTTTCAGATTCACTATTCTTTAAAATCGGAAATTTATTCTAAATATTAAATAAATAAGGGACAAAATAACAAATTCCATGTGACGAAGTGCTTGGAAAGCTGATACTTTCTTAGCTACTCAAGACATTTCCCAGATTTCATTCAACCCGAATGTACATAGTCATATAAACCAGAGACCACCAACTGTCTGCACTCTGAGACACGTAAATGCAGTCACAGCTAACCCATCCATTTCTTTTATATATACTTTAATATTTTTCTCACAATTTCGCATATCTCTTCTACGTGATCTCCTTCCAATCCTAAGTACTGAACACATCGTTAATCAAACCGTAAAATGTGAAAATTTAATTCTTTCTGTTAATATCAGAATATTTTCCAGAAGCTTCAATTTTTCATTACTTCTAATGATTATCTGATATTCTTCCTATACATGCGGTAAAATAAACACTGCCAGAGTAATATAGAATATTAGAAGTCTATCCTTAAAAATTAACTCTTAAACTATATCTTTGTTTATTGACGGACGATTGATTGCATGATATTATTTCGGTTCCTGGCATGGGAACAAATTTTACTTTCCACTAGAACAGAACTCGGGGCTTACACAACCTCATGTTGTACTAGAACCTCAAGCACATTCCCTGAATTATAGCTACTGCTGTATGAAGCTGACCACACACCGCCTTCCAACCTCGAAATTCAGAATGCTCCTCGTTACGCCTTTGTATGTCTTCCTTGTACGGTGCTTAATTTAGCACAGCAACAAATTCTATTTGACTTCACCTTTATTGTGGGAATGTTACTGGTGTAAACACTTTGTCTTTGAATTTTAAATGTTATTTATGATACACAAGCAATTAAGCTAAAATACTAATTATTGACATTCCAAGTATAGTAACTGTAATACCACTTTTTTTAACATCGGACGAAAGGAAGATAACATTCAGGTATTTATTTCCAGAACATCCGACGTGAGTGCGTTTTCATGCTTAAGATATTCATACCTGCTACTGAATAAATCATCAGCTAAGATGATCATTAAGCAGGGCTTCTCCAGTGTCGGCATCCATACGTGAAGACCAGAGAGAGAGAGTGAGAGAGAGAGATGTATATTTCGTTCCACTGTGCCTTATCAGCATTCAGCTTATAATAGTAAGGATGCTGCGGTTCCCTTATCAGTCTCTTCAGGATGGATGTAATGTGAACATTTAGTGTGGAGAGTCCAGATCAATCTTTAGCAACGTAATGGAACGTTAATGTGGTCTGTGGAGTGACTCCATAATGGCATCCACTACATTGCAGCTGTTGTCTCTGGAAATTATTGGGTAACCAATGACAAGGCTCTTTACAGAAAACATTAAGGAGACCGTGATTTTGTAGAGTAGATGTCTGACGGAACGATCTATAATTGTGTTACTACCTCGGAAGATAATCACATGAACAAAAATATCAAACACCGATTGTCACTGCAAGTTACACTGCAAAGAAACTGCTTCGCAAGAAATCGCCATTGAAAGGCTTTCAACTTACTTATGAATTCTGTTTTAACTACATACAACGTATGTATAGCAACGAATAAGCGTGCAACGTCATTCATAATAATCATCTACGTACAGTCCTTCTTGAGGAGCTAACAGGTCCTCAGCTAGTCAAGGAATTCCCCACACTTTACGGAAACCGGAGGCTCTTTACCGCATTCAAAAGAGCCCGCCACCTGTCCCTATCCTGAACCAGATCAATCCAGTATATGCATCCGGTTCCGCATCTTGGAAATCCAATTTAATATTATCCTTCCATCTATGCCTAGGTCTTCCGAGTTTTTTTTTGCCCTGGGCCTCCCTACCAAAATCAGTTATGCACCTCTACTCTCTCCATGCATACTATATGTCCTCCCCATCTCATTCTCCTTGATTTGATCACCCGAATAATATTTGGCGAGGAGCATATTTCATGAAGCTTCTCGTTATCATTTAGAATGTCACATGTTATAAATTAGGGAAGCAGCGGTCATAAAACTGTGCAGATATTTGCCTGGAGCTCTAAGGGAAATAATTGAAAACTGTGTCAAAATAGGCAGTGGATTAAATTAGATTCGATATGGGAACTTCTTTCATAGAAATCTAAGTTGCATGTTTCTTTATCATTTCCGGAGTTGTATTTATTGCTGCTGTTTATTAAAATCTGTATTTATCACTTATGATAAGAAGGAATGAAGAATGTAGAAGTTTAGACTGAAAACATCGATGCTTGAGACATAAGCTGAAGGACACTGAGACAGAACGGAAAACAAAATTAAAGAAGGATGAGGTGAAGAATTATTGCAGGAAGGTGTAAGTTAGATTTAACTGGAACAAAACAGGTGTAGCTGGAAATAATTTTGAGAATGCTTTTGTAAAAAATAAAACAGAATTACTTACCCAGCGGAGTAACTTGTTGATACATGTTATTCAGTAGACTTATAGTGTATATAACTTACGCAATGTTATTAGACAAACCGCAGTCATCACAATAGTCAATCTTCCACCTCGTAGGTCTCGTGTCATTCCTAGGCTCTCTCCAAAGGTTTCTGTACCTGCAGCTGCTAATGGAGGACTCGGTATGCAATTTACACAAAAGAATGTTAGTTAAAATTATTTACTAATTTGAGGGTTACACTAAATTTTAATTTCTAATTGTAACTGGCCTGCTTTAAATACTTAACAGGAAGGCATGCTTGAGACTTCATGTATCCCCGCGAAATTTAAAAATATCTGCAATAATTTCTTAATAGGACAAAAATTCTTTCCCATTATGCACAGAAATTTCTTCAGTGACAAAAATTTCTAAGTGTTTAGACAATATTCAGGTCACATTAACGGTGGAATACGAAAGTAAAATCTTATAAATAAATTACTTTGAGACTTTTATATAATTACTTACGACACAATAATTCTGGGAAATATTTTGCCGTTAGAACACAAGGTTCAGGGGTTTTCTTAATGTAATAATTTCAATTTGTTTCGTTACGTTTCATCCATACGGCGCCGGTTATAAAGTACAATCTTCTACAATTTACCAGTCGACTGGAAGAGTAAAATTTGAATAAAAATAAAAACATAAACTTTCAAAAGGTGATGCTCTCCCATTTATAACGCGTGTTCTGGGATGAAGAACACAATATTGATAAACAATATTAAGTCAGGGGACATGTACAATGCGTTTTGACTTTCAAGAACATTATTATACTGACAGAATTTTAAACATATTCTGTGTCACCAAATTTCTAGTCTTACAACACAAAAGCCTCCAGTTTTCTGGAAAATGAACGTTACTTATTTAACATAGACACATTCTGACGTATAACAGAAAAGACAATTTGGGTTCTAAGTATGCATGAGCAGACCCCAATTTCCATTTTCACTCCCACTCTCTTCTTCTGAAGCTAAAAAAGTTATAATGCGACTGTATACAAGAGTCGTGTCAAATCCTCGTTCCTCTTTCTCTCCGCACAATCTCACGGCTATTACAGGCTTCTGCAGAAGGGGTGACTTTGGGTATATGGACAGAAGAGTCTGTTGGGTAGGGCGGGGTAGGGAAAAGGGCCCAAGAACTCATCTTCATTAGACACAACTAAATAGCCAACACCACCACCAGCAGCAGCATTGGCGGGATCATGAACTACCACGGAACTATGCTTTTAGGCACTGCAGGCAATGGGCTTACACAGTACTAGAATACTTGTTCCAAGCGCGCAACTTATTAGACAAAACAGATATTCTGTGGAAAATAGCACTTCGATGAAATATCACTACTTGTCTCACGTATAGTGTTTGGTGAGCCACGCTGAAAATTAAAATAAGTGGGAATGCACTCTGCTTAATCTTAGTCCGTGCCTTATTTCTGGCGTTCAATTATGCATTCTGTCTGCATACAGTGCATGTAATGAAGGAATAATGAGGATGAAGTACCTGTCTGTCCACATGGTTTATCTCCGAGCGTTAGAGTTAATTTTGGTAAGTGTAATTAAGTCGAGACTCTAGGGGTAATTTGAGAAAGAAAAGAAAGAAATTTGTTCAAAGGTATATTTTACATTTTTCAGTAGTACAGTCAAAACCAACACACACAACTGCAACATGTGATCAGGCCACCGGTTTCAGGTGTGTGTGTTGGTTTTGACTGTACTACTGAAAAATGTAAAATATACTTTTACATGTACATAACAGCGGGGATGTTTAATATTAAAAAAAAGAATAAATGTATTGTTTAACGACTCCTTTCATTGCAAAGCTTCTAAAACTTCAGTGATTGACAAGTGAATGAATGAATTTACCAATCAATCATAGAAATAATATGAACCATTGGAGGAATATTACCGATAGGGGGAAAAGAAGGTCCTAAGAGGAAATCTGTCCCAGGTCACTTCTTCCACCACAAATCCCACACTGCCTGGCCTGGCATCGAACCCAGTTTCCCGCGGCCAGAGGCAAGTGGGAGGGAGAATGTAGTTTTTCATCAGTCTAATAATTTATGCTTGAGCCTAAGATAATATTTAATTAAGCATTAAACAGCATGACGTAAAATTTCTTGTTTCGACACAATCGTGGCATTTTCGGGTGCGTGGACATAATAATTGACAATAAAGTTGTATCTTAGATGTATAGTATTAATCTATAGGACAATATGATGCGAGAATGTCTAATATCGATCTAGTGAAACTGCTAACAAAGTAACGCCATATATCAGAGTTCTTATTGATAAAGAAATGCTTCCTCAATTACGCAAGAAATTTTCTGCGTTTTTATGAAACCCGAAGGTTTATTACAGCCTTCACAAGGGCTCTCAAGCGATCCCTGTTTTTAATCGGATGAATCTTAACATTAGTTTTATCTGTCTTCATCTGAATCTTAAATGTTAATTTATTAATTTTCCAAAAAAATACCTTATGCACAGTGCAAATAAATTGGTACTTTACTTAAAAGTACAAATTTAAATACAGTAAAACTTTCTGTTTAAGACACTTTTAAATATTTTGTAGGTATAAAGAAAAAAACTGAAAAACAATATGTCCACCAAAGGCATCTATATAAATTTGTACGACAATAAAATTTTAATCTCAGTGGAATTTAGGGTTTATTGCCAGAGCAGTCCACGTGGGATTAGTGGATTAATACAATAAAAATTGTGCAGCAATAATAATCTGTTAACAGCACGTAATTATATTTTCCACATTTTCGCGGTGTTCTTCAACAGGTTTTCAGTTACTTCTTTGGTAAATAAAATTTATCGAACGGAAAATATTTACAGAAAACGCCAAAATCTTCCTTACAAAAAACCATATCAACATTGAATCGAAAAAAAAACATTTCAGAGAAACGATTCCTTGATTATAATATTCGATTGATATTGATACTTATAATAATTGAGACAGAGCATTCCACCGAAAATTTGCTTCCAAATCAAGTTCGATACAGCTATTGCCCGAAAAGATTTTAGTGTACTTATGAAAGCTCCAGATCTTATATTTCAGGTTAGTTTGTAAGATACTATTGTTAATAGTGTTTGACTCTCAATTAAAATGTAAATTCATACGATAAACTTTGGTCAACGTCATGTTAGCCTCCCGTTTAGCATATTACACAATTCGCTCCACCCACAAGAAGTCAGCTTCACTAATAGAGGCAACGAAGGTCTTGAGTCTGAGGTACAAAAAAAAATTTTATGCGAGCAAAGAAAAGGGAGGCAAGTAAATTTACAGCTCATGAACCGAAGATCAGAGTACATCAACTATAAAATTGAGGAAACATAGAAAGACAGTTTATTATGATGGAGTATCTTGCTGTACATACTGCGATAAAGTAATGTGGGCTTGTTAGTGCGAAGGGCGCCACGTTTTATCGGTGTAGTATTTTGTCGCCATAGTCAAGTTATGGTCCGCGTCTTCATATAAGCTGAAGAGCGGTGTTCGTGTCACGACAGCCTTCGGCAAACGGGCGTAGTAAAACCTATTTAAACATAAATAAAGTACGTTGAATACGGGTTAATAAAGACTCAATCACGTCACTGAGAACTTTGACACACATTCAGACAAATAACAAACAAGGAAGAAATATACGTGTAACGTAACATCGAAGCGCTTTCGTGTAACCATTGTTGCAGTGAAAAAGCAATAAGTATTACATATTCTGAGTGTGTGTCTGTAACCTTAATTATCCAGCATGCAAAGCGCATGCGCCATATTATATTGTCATGTCGCCTGTCTGGCTGTATCATATTTTTCCACAATATCTAAAAAACAGCACGATTTTCAGAAAAATGTTATTGAACATAAAATATGTGTTTTAATTTTATCTACAAGTTTTTTCTGAAACATTTCTCATTCTAGGAAGAATTCAGCGAGATATTATCATAAATGAACATAGGCCTTCATGTAAAGTATCTGTCATTCTTGTCAGATTTTAATGAAACTTGGAAGTTGTCGACAGATTTTCGAAAAATACTCGTATATCAAATTTCATGAAAATCCGTCCATTGGGGGCCCAGTTGTTCCATTTGGACTGACGGAGGGATAGACGGAAGGACAGATATGAAGACGCTAATATTCTCTTTATGCAATTTAGCGAAATCGCCTAGAAACCCTTATGTGTTGATTTTGTGAATACTTGATCGTAATAAAAGAACAATAAAGATAATTTACACTTTAAACACTGACACTAACATAAATTACATTTAAAGATACTGTGTCTACCTCACAGAGAGTGGAATTGTCTCCATTAACCAATTGGTTAATTCTATATAGGAAAACGTCGCTTTGCGTGATTACAGGCTTCCGCCGTGGTGTAAATAAGATCTTCATTCTCCTGGGATGTTACGCAGTGTAAATTAGTAGTTACCGACGTTTCGGGAACACTATTTTCACATCTTCAACGGTTAATAAGCCCAAGAAAATTCTTTGTCGGTAACTAACTATCAATCCACACTGCGTAACATCCCAGAAGAACGAAGATCTCAAAACAGCCACTTTCAGTTATAAGAGTCAGAGAATGAACTTACATAATAAGAACAATCAGAACGTTAGAGCACATTCTTCTCACAGTCACTGGTGTGAGGTAAAAAACTTTCAGAGTTGGCAACGCTGTGTGTGGTTACGGTACATTTCAGCCCACTGATGGGCTCGACTTTGCTCTCAGAAATAATATATTTTAAAGCCCGAAATATGAAGATAAATTATCTGGAGAAAAGTGTGTAAAATTTCGGAAGATCTCTCTTAAAATATGCATAATTGTGTAATTTTAAAAATTGTAATATGTTTAGCAACCACCGAAATTTAAAAGAATAAGATGAAATTAAAAAAAAACCATAGGAGTCTCTTTGGGTGCCTTAATTATATATAGGGGTGTAGGTATAACTCCACTTGTTCTTAACATCAGCACTAGATGGATTTGCATCGTAAGCTTCACGCTGTAATCGCTTTACTTACGTGTGCCCCTGATTTAGGAGGATAATAAACTCTATGCAGAGTATTTATAATATGATACCAGCATTGGGGTTTGAAATTGCGACATCCGAGTTTGCTTGCTCGCTTATGTTATTGTATTGCAAATTAATTATTCTGATCTGAACTTCTAAATGCTACATCTACAAGGGTCGGCTGCCAATGGCAATAGCTTAATTCAGTTCAATCATTATAAAATTCCATGGCCGTGTTCCGTACTGTCTTGTGAGTGCGTGTGTGCGTGCGTGCATCGTATTAGCGAAGTGCCACCACAGCACGATGACCGGCAATGCGGACTGCCCTTTAATACACCATTCCTCGTCCCCCAACTCCCAAGGGATGCTGTAAAACTCCAGCAAGTGCTGCAATATAAGCCAAAACGAACTCTTGTGGCTGTACTTCTGACCATGTGCGCTTCGCCCTCACCGCAATTTTCACTTTGAGGTTACCCAACATTGACTTGAGAGGTCACCTAACATGAGAGTCGTCCTACCTCCGTCGCAGGACCAGTGTGAGAAAGAGTTCTATCTGATCCTGTTTTTATTGACTTTGTTGTGGTCTGTGTTCGGCCTCATTTTCTGCGTGTATTGCTTGGCATCCAGCTTAATTCCAAGCATTTCGTGGTGGGCATGAAGTTTAATCAGCCAAAACAGTTGTATGGATACGTTTACACATGATAAAAGAACATTTTACAACATAATCACATAGTCATTAATGCCGTCTTGAGACGTTAAACGGGGATACGTTTATACAGGGTGTTACTGAATCGTTGACAGAAATTGTCAGGGATTGTAGACTGGTCAAGCGGTAACGATATGAAACAGAGAACATGTCGAAACGTCTCCTTTTTATTCTAATCGGAGTCGAAACAACGTCTGGGAAGTTAGGTAATCCGCAAAATGTGGTTTTGATATCAGCCATTTTTAAATTTTTCTTTTCGTGTTCGTAAACCTTTATTCTTTGCACATATTGTGTTATTTTAATTATATTATTTTAATTTACTTCAGAAGAGCTTTTCGAAGTGACTGCCATCGAATTCACTGCAGTCATTGCAGGGACGCAATATGTTCTAGCGCACCTTGTCAAAGATTCCTGGAATTTTCTGAACAGCTTGACAGGTTGTTAAGATCGTAGACATCGCGTTTTTTCCTGTTTTAATTGGGGTCTCATAAATGAGAATGTTGTAGTCCTTCATAGCAGCAGACATTCCATACTAGTAGTTAAGCACATTTATTTTTTTTTGTCAGTGGAAACACTATTTGCAACCATTCATGCTATTTTGCGTGTTATTTATCCTAACTGTTTAAAAATTTATATTAGGAAAGCAGATCGCTTTATTGAACATAAATTCTGTAACCTAAATGCTATTGTCTCATTAGTTGTAAAGTTTTCTGTCAATGGTGTATTACACACAGTGTTACTGAATGTATTAGACAAAGCACGAAGTCCAAAAATCGTCATGTCCTCGTCATTTTAAACTTTGAATTCTGGCGGTACTTTATGTAGTATCAGCTTAACAATAAATACTTTATGATAGTATCAGGTTTAAACACTAAATACTTTCTACGTTCTGCCCAAACAATACATTTCATGTGTCTTGTATGTACCTCAAAAACAAACAACGAGTTTGTCCTATACAAAATGAATTAATTGTTTTGTATAGCCGAAGAGAGTGTGTTTATTGCGTGGTAGGCACTAAGCCTTCAAATAAAACCGATCACGTTTCGTCCTTAAAGGGGTAATGAGTATGATATCAGGACTACAAATATCGCTTTTATGAACTTAGGGACTTGTGGAATTTTACGACCGTATCTCCTGAAATTTAACACACTACGACGTTTCGGGGCCATGATCGGTCCCCAATTTACGCTAGCTTCTAACAAAACAAAATGTTACTTCATAATAATTATTTATACCCTGATGAAACACGGATTAGAGTCAAATTATTGAATACAGAATATTTCAAAAACACTTTATAAAATATGAGCATGCAGTCTCACTGGAATCAATTGTTTAACGACAAAATGTATCTGTAGTAAACACTGATTATTTCGTGTACCTAATGATCCGTGAAGAAGCAGGTCACACATAATGGCCAAATATTCAGTCCCCAAAAATTATGCACCTTAACATCCGAATTATTCATATATACATATATATATATATATATAGTTCCTTCCGTCCGGTGTATATATATATATATAACCGGACGGAAGGAACTAGTTATTTTAGGGCGCATCTTATATTTCTTCCCCTCGAACACGATTTCGTCTCAAGAATGCTTTTTCTCTTAATTACCTTACACACATTTTTCCACCCCACATAAATGTTTTTATGTTGGACTTTAGGAATCTTACAATTCTCTGCAGTGACCCCGTAGTCACGCGCTATACTTATGTGATGTTGTGTGTGAGCAGACGAAGTCGAGAAGTTTGTTTGGATGCAAATCAACCTTAAAAGATTAGCACATTTTGCAGTAACGTCATGCCTCCCCTTCCCCTTCTAGTCCTTCCCTTGTAATTGCAACAGACGCCGCAGCAGGGAGGCGGCTTCTGATGCTCGTTTGTCAATCTCGTTAACGATCCTAACATGACATGAACTTGTCATCGGTTTGAGACTAAATAATTGAGTCTGGAATTTGCGGTGATGAAAAGCCGGAAATTTCATATTGTTATGTAAAGTTGAGGTACCAGCATTATTTACAAGGAAATTGTACAGCAAACACTTCCCTCAGCAGTAGAAACAAGTAGACAAAGTGAGAAGATATAATATGTTGTCCTCCCTGGATCCCTAAACTGCTTTGATAATCTGTTTTGGTATAAAAATTAACATTTGGCTGGCCCGGAGATAACAGAATGTTGCATAGTGTGCTGTGCAGTTAGAGAGCTGGGAGATTGTCCTAGTATACAGGAATATTCAGAGTAAACCAAGTCCAATTATACAATATTGTGTCAACATACAGAACTTTCCTTATTACAATGAGGGACTAGTACTAACAAAATTTTCGTTCAAATTATTATCTCAGTGTTCAAAAGAACAAACGTTTTCTAATGAAGATTATAAAGAGATTTGTCGATCTTTCATTAGACAATTTTCTTCTTCCACGTCCTCTATGCTGCGTTTATTCTCTTTGTGTTTTCGACTACAAATCATTTAAAAGATTTGAACATATTTGGTAAGAATATTTGAGTTATATAATACATTATCTTCCTTGTTTATGAGGTTTTTCAACAACAAACTCCTATCTGCAACAACTGGAATCAAAGACGGTTGAAGTACAGGAAATATAGGTTTAGGAAAACCCTGAAACTTCAAATTTAAATACCTTTCTCGAGTTGGTTTATGTAATGCCTCTAACATAACTATAAAAATCCTTGGCGCCTCGTGTTTTAAGGTTGCGGCTTGTATTTTCAGCATTATCATTGCCTTTTTCTATTTACATGCAAAAGTTTGTAACTGTCCCTATGCACCGACCAAAAAAGCCAGATAAACGTGACGTTCATTTATCACCCTAATTTTCTATCTTCAGTAAGGAAAGTGTTTCATTTCAGGTTTCTGGAGTCAAGAATTTCCACGTGGTTTCTGAATTTTGAGAAATTTGTGGACCGCTGTATTAACAATAATATCAAAATCATAGCCCTTTAAATTAAAGTGGCAAAGATAGGCTTGAGAATTTACCATACTTGCATGAGTCCATATCCGTGTGAGTTTGTGTCTATCATTTGATCTTTTGGATCAGCTGAAGTTAGTTTAAAGTTTAGGTAATTGCAAAATATCTCAAAGCCTTAAATTTTGTCCTAAAATCAGCAGAAATAACATTTAATACCTTCAATATTTTGATATAGAAGATAAATTTGTGTTTCATTGAGATGTACTCTATATCCTGTATGATATTCTTCTATGTAACTGAAGATCTGAGCAATACTGCTTCTCAGCACATTGACAAGTACAATTTTGATTATGTAATTTAACTGCCGGGTCAACTAGTAATTTGATATCTTTGTTACTTTTGTCTTGTTTATGTGTCTGATCAAGAAATTTATATTGTATTGTATTTTGTGCTAGTTTTATATTTGCCAATTTTCTCTTCAATTAGGTCATTAATACATAAAAATTTAATTGTATTGAAATCAAAATAGCTTTATTAATTCTTACTGCTAACCTTCAGGCATGCCCAAATAGGACTTCTGGTCTGCTCCAATATGAAACTTATTCTACAAGAAATATCTTTAATATCTGATAGAATTCCTTAGATCAATGATCTTAAGGCTTATCTTAAGGCTTCTTATTTATGCAGGCACAAAACCCCGAAAAATGATAATATATATTCACTCTAAGTCCAAAGGGGAATTCGAAGTTACGATCTAGTGTCAGAAATGTGCAAGGATAAATGTGTCTTTCGGTCGCCCTTAACTTAAAAGTGGCGTCGGAAGAAAATGCGCTTAAAGAAATATATATAATTTGTATTTTGGTTTTTGTCTTCTTTTCACTCTACACTGCTCTCAGTTTTCAGTCCAAATGTCTCTGACGTCAGTGCTAGTCACTATGTCTAATTTCAACACAACATATTTTTTCCTTTCCTTGTTAGGGGTCTTAGAAATGTGTCTCACTTCGGCAGTAAAGCTATGTTTTAACGACATCATATAACATATTTAAACATTTAAAGTTATTGCACAGACTAAACGATTCAATTCACTCAACTTTTTAATTGCTTTATTTTCAAATACATTATTCTACTTCCTTTCTTAAAAACCCAGTACTCTGATTCAAAAGGTATATATATACAGACCCAGCTAATCATATTGTGAAATTAAATAACCTAACCTAAGAATAAGGGTGATTTTTAAATTAAATTGCTGATTCAGATATTTAAGTTTTCATCCTCGGGAATTAAAAAACGCTACTAATTTGCAATTTAATTTCGGCTTTCAATTTCCTCGTTTCATCTCCTGAACAAACTATAAGCAAAACTGGAGATAATCCACAAATCTATTGATGATTGTGAGCATTAAAATCTCTGATGATTCAGCTTAATCTTTTATGCACGTATAATGGAGCCAATATACACATATATATATACTGTTGCTATAGAAATCGAGTGCCAAATGCAATATTTGGACCTAGGAAGTAGGAAATACTAGGATGTTGGAAGAAGTTACGTCACGAGAAGTTCTAAACTTGCACCCAAAATCAAATGTTTTTAGGAAGGTCTTATCTAAGGGAAAGAAATAGGGCGGATCTTTTGATACGCGTGGGAGACATGAGAAAATGGCACAGATTTTTGATTCTGAAATCTGAACGAGAAAAACTTTGAAATCCTGGGAAGAGATGGGAGATGGGTGAATGGGTGGGAAATTAAAGTTAATTTTCTAGTAAGTGGAATAAGAGGGCATGGGTGGAATTGTACTTACTAAAGACGTTCTTTTGCTTAGGGTAATGAACTTTGGGGTTCCATAAATTTCGGTAAAGTTCTTGGCTAACTCAGAAACTATCAGCTTCTCCAAAACGATGCTGCTGTATTATGTTAGTTTTATAATTGTTCCATTAATTGTTCCATGAATGAATTACCCAACCGAAAAAGTACTGCAGAATTATATCAATACTAAATCCACGACCACTTCCTACTTGCTGAATGCTGACCATATATATAAGTCAGTATTTTGTTAAATAACACCTGTACCTACCTTATATAACATCCTTGCCGTATGCGTGAGTAAGTGGATGAATGAGTCACATCCTGTAATTGCGGCCCATTGTTAACGGCTTGTGTATTCTCTGTGAGATACGCCCACCTATGACAGACACGTAATTAGTAAAACTATAAAGAATGCCAAACCTACAAATTGCAGGTGTAGAACAGATTTATTACCTAAGACACTTGAAGACGAATGCTGTCTGTGTTAAAGTATATTATGTAAATGTTAACTTTTGTTAAATAAATTCGCATACACGGATTTAAAGTGCCAAACTAACGAAGTTGACACAGATGTCAGCACAAACTTATTACTTAACACCTGATGCAAGAGTACAATTAATGCTAACGGATGTTTCTTAGTTGTTGCCGCATTTAAGAGAAGTGAGGCTTCTAACCGGAATAAGACTTGAAATTGTTTTATATTGTTCATACCTTGCATTTTCATTCGATCACACATTTCTTAAACCAACAAAAGTTGTGTTTACCTATGGAAGGCTAGGACAGTAGCTACTGTTTTAGCTTTCTATAGGTAAACACAACTTCTGATACATAGCGGAGCCACAAAAAACGAGTGAGAAAATCTAAATTTTATCTCTTGAAGTTTTAATATATACCATTTATAAATTTGTGTAATTCATGATATGGGTCACTGATGATGGTCCCAAAATAGGAAACCGAAACATGTTGGACTGATTTTACTGTAAAAAAAATTGTATTGTATAATAAATAAGAAGTGTGCATTTTGTTGGTTTAAGAAATGTGTACTTGAAATTGTGTGTGCGCACTACTTCAAAGGGACGTGCGTGATTGCGTGCTAGATATAAATAAATAATTCTGCGAATTTGTGTCCTTTATAAACTGCTACGTGTTCGTATTTTCGAGAAGTTTCATATTTATTGAATCCGCTAAATTTATAAATACATCCACAAGAACCTGCAAAAATTTCTCTACTATATCCCAGGTACTTTTGGCATCATATTCACACAACCTACCGAATTCAAAATGTTGTTCATTATTTTACACACAACTAAGTCTACTTCTCCCAAATTGACTTTTTCTATAGGCGTCTGTGACCAAATTTTGTAAGCTTTCCTTATATCACTCCTGAAAATTATTTGCCTTGCTCATTTATTCTTCTTGATGTGACGGAACGCCGATCCCAGTGGCCGCGCGGTCTAAGGCGTGACTCTGCGGCCTCTCACTTGCTGGGATTGCTGGTTCGAATCCCGCCGGGGACATGGAAATCTGTCTATTTTGAATGTTGTGTGATGTAAGGTAGACGTCTGCGATGAGCTGACTCTTCATGGAGAGGAGTCCTAACGAGTTTGTGTTTGGGGGTCATTGTGTGTGATCAGGGACAACAATAAACCTCTACACATACAGTGAGTACGTAGAACAGATCAGACTAAGAAAAAAAGATGTTACGAAAGGAATAAAGGAATATTTAATTAAATAGACACATCACATCTTCCCTTGCTATAAAATGGTGCGCAAAAGTCACTTTACTCGTCCAGAATGCCAATTATTAAGCTTATAACCTCCTTCTTGAAAGCAGCTAGCATTTTTCTTTATTTATTCGTTTAAAGATCGACCTTCCCTTACATTATGCACAAAAATTCAGTTTTGCTTCACAGAGAACAATTACACCGCCTAACTATTAGTGTTGTTTAGGGGAGGGTCTGGTATGTATTTTGAGACTCATAGTAAACAAGAAAATGTATTGTATGGAAAAATGGAAAGTATCTTAAAACTACGCAGCTGGTATATATAATTACCATTGAGTTTTAAGACTTTAATCTCATAAATATAAAAATATCAAATAACAAGTAAAGTCATGAACATTTGTTTAATGCTTTCGATATATAGACAGAAGAGTTAGGCAAAATATTTAGAATTGTTGTAGAAAACCCACAAGCAAAACTACAACTTACTTCTTCCAGCATGGAGACATGTATAGAGCTCTATTTTCAAAACATATGTACTCTGCCATCTTTTGAAAGTATTTACCCAAGTAATTTCAGGTTTGTGCCTTTACGAATGCAGAATTGTTTGTTCATAGCGTGACTGATTCACGCAGGCTGGTATCAGTTGTAGAATGGCTCGCATATTTCAGTGATTGATTATTCCATATTGAAAATCTTCACTGACATCAAGAGTGAGTGACGTAGTGACGTCAGTCAACATGGGGCGTGACGTCAAGTGTCACTGCATTGGTTGGACAAGTAGTACACGAAGATTGAAGTCTTTACCCTTGATGTCCTGTAGATAATATTTGCCCATACATCAATTTCATACTAATTAAAATCTAAATTACACCATTCTCTCTTCTATGTGTTTTCTGTTATGTCTCCAAATATCACAACTCAGTCAAAGAATAATATTAGAAGGCAAACCTTCAAACTTACACTTTCACAACTTTCGAATATAATTTTTGCATCGCGTTTTGTAAATTTTTTAAACTCGACAGGCAATATTATGGCACACCCGCGGTTCATACGTGTAGGAGATAAGTTATAGACCATCAGGGGTCTCTTCTTCAAAAATTGTGTTCCGTTGGCTTTATTTTTGTGGCTCTATACGAACGTTCCCCGATAATATCTTGGTTTACGGCGAAATACCGAAGCCGTGGTCATGCGATCTAAGGCATAGATCTGCGGCCGCTCAGTTGCTAAGATCTCGGGTTCGAATTCTGCCGAGAGCAGGATAGCAGCATCTGCGACAAGCTGATCACTCTATCAGTGGAATCCTAAGTGATGTGTTTGTCTAATTGTGTGTATGGTTGTGTGTATAATTGTGTGACTTGTAAACCTAAAAAATACGGCAGCTTAGGCCCGAGTTGGGCTACAAACTTCACCCAAAGAATGACAGAACTCTTTTTTTCCAAACCCTTCGCCATTCATTCTCCATGAAAATATTTCCATATAATTAAGCGTTGTGTAACTTTGCCCTTGAAATAATATAGATCTATAAAAACCTAATCAATCATGTTATAGCACAGTGATTAGCAATTTACAACATATATGATTCTCCTATGTCAAATATCTAGTAATTTCTTTCATGTTCCTTCACAAAACCTGTGGGTATTACCTTAAAGTATGTCACGACAGCTACTCCTCTCTGCCTTCCCCATCCTTAATTATCTCGACACTTCCACTTTACAATACATCACCTCTGCAGTTGACAGACTTTCCCTCTCCCTTTGATGTGAATTTTCCAACATGATCAGTTAATTTTAATACTCCTCACACTGCATTTCAGAACGTCAAGCTCTGCAGGGGACATTTGACTTTTCTTTGTTCAACAACGTTATACTAAACAACGATTTAAATAAGCCACGAAAAATTCAAACCCTGCCAGTATATTAACAAGTTTTTATATACGTTTCAGGTCTCTTACTGCTCACAGACAGCCTAAGATGGTAACTTTCAAAGAGGACTGTAGGAGTTACTATTCTAATCATATAAACATGATTCTGAAACTGCGAAAATAAAAACAGAAACTTTAAAAGATCTTGTCACTAGGATGAAGGATAGAATCGTATTATAAACATAGCTAATATTTTCTTCTTAAATGTGAGAAGCTTCTGTACCTGCGGGAAAAAGTAACTATTAAAAGTTGCTTTCAGGAAGAAATTGTTCAGAATTTCTATCTCCTTTTATCCTATCTAAAAATAAACATTAAATTGTGTGTGGAACTTTGTGTTGTGCAAGATGGAATGAATAGCATTGTGTATGAGAGGAGATGTCTGGGAAGAACAGCTGGATTAAGATAGAAGATCAAGGAAATATTGTAGTGTGAGAAATAATCATTAGGACTTTCAAATCATTGATAATATTATGCGGAGATCACATATCAAAAATAAGAAGAGATAAAGAATATACACAATATTATAGTGGGAAAACTAGAATGGGCAATTAGGAGATCTACGAGCCTAGAATATGCAATATTAAAATTTATCTCAAGAAATTGGGTGTGACTCTATGGAGTGGATTCGACTGGCTCAGAATAAGGTCTGATTTTTTTTTTAAGAAGGTAATACACTTTTTGTCCAACAGGCGGGAAATTTCTTGAGTAGAAAGCTAATTTTCATTTTCTCTGTAATTAAATCTAGCTCATTAGTTACACATTTTTTAAAATGTGTATAATTATGTACTTATTATTCTTATTACATATGAAGTATACGTTGCTATCATGGTACTAATACACCTGATTTTTGTATATCTTCTACTTTCCTTCTTTTCCTTTCATTTTGTACTTTTTTCTGTTATCATATAGATATTAAAATTATGTTTGCAATTATTTCTATTAGTCTGCACGTTCCTTAATTTTATATAACGTCGTTCATATTTATTACTTACGTAGCAAATTCCAAGGTAGGCTTTACTCTCTCATATTTACGCCCATCTACTTAGTGAATGTTTGTTTTCTAATGTCTTCAGTGGAGAGGTGAGGCCAGTCCATCCAAAACTCATACTGGACTCAAATCTTAAACGCCCTGTTAATAAAGTGCAACGTAGTAGACCATCTACTTCCTCTTCTATGATACCGAAAAAAAATCGTTCTTTCATTGACTACTTAGGGATAAACGTAAGAGAGTGTAGCCAACATGAGTAATTTATAAGTAATTTTGTAAATAATAAATAACAGTAATATTTTAATAAAGATAAATTTTTCAAAATATTTTGAATAAATACACGTTAACCAGAGATAACTTAAAAGAAAAAGATAATGTAAAAAGGAGAAGATTTAGAAAGCAGACAGACTAATGCCAAGAAAAAGACGTGCACTTCATAAGTAATAAATTTATTAACCACATAATTACATTACGAACGGTAAGTAAATAGAAAACATAAATTTTAATTATTTCTCAGATAAGAAAAGAGTATGTTTTCAGTGCATAAGGTTTTCAAGAAGATAAATGAAAATACGTCCCGAATGAATTGCAAAGTTCCGCGCACAAGATAATATGTACTGATTTTAACATAAATCACAAGAAAAACTTGTTGATACAGAAGAAAAACACAGGATATTCTGCCAAAAAAGGAAAGAGTAAAAATAGTACACAGGCTCTGATATCCCAATCCCCATACAGCCATCAAATATAAACATCTCTTAAATTTAAATTTTTTTGATAATTTGAAATTTTATTACAGTAAAACCTTTCCTCTTCAAGTTTTAGAAATATTGGAAAAACCTGAGGATGGTGGGATAGAACATGTCGAAACACTATATAAACATAAATTGTAAATACAGTGTTGCATTAAAGAAATATATTTGTTTTTTTTCTAGTTCTAATCCTAATCACTTCCCAGAAGATATTTCTTCATTACACAGCTGCGAGAAATTCACACCTCGCATCACACAATTCTGCATTTCTCCGCCACCTCCCCTGTATAAGTGACACAATTGTATCTTCAGCTGTAGCCAGACTGTTATTTTGTGTTACTATCTTTAACACGTTGCATCCGCAATATTATAGTATTAATATTATTCTTATGTATAGGCTATTAACAAATTAGTTTTATTGGAGAAATGAGTCAGAAGATAGTAAATGGCATGAATGTGAAGCTTCACGATGAGTTAAACTAGATACAATACAGAAATGATTGGCCTGTGTTGTATTAGGATTTGTTTAATCCCAGTGTAAAAGAAGCTAGTAATGGCTGAATAGGAACTGGAATTTCTAGGTGAGGTAAAGAATACACAAACCCCAGCATTCTTAAGGGGATTTGAACTTTGAACTCATAACGTCCTCGTTCGTAGCTGTTAACCGTGCTGATTACTACAGAGTTGCTAACGCTGGCATTGCTGTTATCATGAAATACCTCGCCTACGAGAAAGAGCAGTAAATGCAAATTTTAAAGTGTTCATTAAGGCAAGTGAGTTTGTAGAAATATAAATTCGTATAAAGTGGAATTATATTTCTTTGCACAGAATCACTATATAAACTGTAATAAATAAAAAAAAATTGTAGCTTTATAAAAATTTAGAAATCAGAGAAAGTGAACTAAGACTATATATGACAAATATGTAACCAGTGGATTTCAACGTTAAAAATCATATTCAGTTGCTGACAATTTAAATACGAAGAGGGAAGAATTAACGTGACCTCCGATATTTACTGCAACAATAACCTTGTCAATTTTATGTCAGAGTTATAAAGCGTAATGTTTAACTTTGAAGGAGAAGAGTTAATTACAAATAAAGTTTGTGGGCTTTTGGGTCATAACCCCGTGCAGTAAACACCTATGAATGTCTGCAGCGTCATAAACCGGAACATCACTCTGTTAGTTCTCAGATCGTGGCCCTCAGCGCTTGTAAAACTCTCAAATTCCGTAAATTACAAATATTTGGAAGAGGTGCTCAATGAAATGTTTGGACCAATACTGAAGCGACAGATGATTTCCGTGAATAGTAGAGATAACTGAGTTTGAGGCTTCCTTCCTCTTTACCCTCTCGCTCCTATGTCAACCGGTAAAAAAATCTTGCACTAGCTAAGGTTATTAGAGGATTATTACTTGTAGACTAGTGGTGAGGACTGGAGACACTACACGACGAAGGCAAATGTTACTCTCTGGAATGTCCGACCCAAGAAACAATTGAGTACACACATGTTCAAATGCACAATTGATTCCGGTTGAAATCCAAACTCCAACACACTGGAACCTGACTTTCCCGCCCTTGTGTTACCGCCCAGCAATATTATATAGCCACGTTCGTCTCATTACGCTTCTATTCCACCAACGCAAAAATTCGGCGCGCTTTTCAAAAATGTTGTTACTTCAATTTTTACTTTTTCAACTTGCGTTAGTGTGGAATTGCGTAATTTGAGCTCCTTTCCGAATTCGAATAAAGAGCAATAAGAATAAAATAGTTAAGTGTTTTAGAATTGTCGCTGTCCGTTGCTGGTCTCACTAGTACCCTCAAAAACGAGATAAATTAGTTTCGCTTGGGGTTCACACCCTTATTTAGACACATCAATACATATATCGGATCCGGCTACAACATGGATCCGCAGACTTTTCTAAAAACCGACTGTTGTCTGTCGCTGAGTCTTCTTCCGCCCTTATTTCTACTCCCCCCTGTCAACAACCTCACTCCCTTTTCTTTTTGCCCTCTGTCCCTCCATCCACACGGTAGAACAAACCTAGAAGTTCGAGCGTCATAGGGCCCTTCATCGGGCTGAGGTTGGACACACACACACACACAAATATTTCTCTTTCCAAACGTAGAGGGTGAGGAGGCACAACTGGGGCTCGACCTCAATGTTCGGCTACAGAATGCCACATAACAATAGACTTCGTGGTGTATTTATACGACCTAGAATTATTAAGTGTAGTGCTATATATCACGTGTTACTAAGGGCTAGATATTTAGCTAGGACGAAGTAAAAAGCAATCTAAATATAATTGCAGTGGGGATCAAATTGGAAAGCGATCACTTGGAAGAACGTGTAGGAAAAGGAAGGATAACATTAAGATGAATCTTACGAAAATAATTTGTGATAATTGAATATTTGTGAAGCTGGATCATGATCACATTCCGCACTTTGTAAATAAAGGCGTTGCCCGTCGGGTTTGATCTTAGATAAATCCTTTGAACAAAGGCCAAATACTGAGGTTACTTCTCTCTCTGAATTTTACTTGACAGACTTATTTCAAATAAACGGGAACGAAAGGCACATTAATGTGCACTACAATACTGCACAATTATTTACACCAATGCATTTATAATTCTAACAATCTGCTTCGTATTTTGCTTAGGACTGGTTTGTGCAGTCTGTAGGAAAGCGAACAAGCCTCAGAAGAACTGGGTTCTGTTACAGACCACTAGGGAAAAGTGGATATAGATGACAGGTTAATACCAGAATGGTTCTTAAGGAAGTATGATGAGAGGTTTTGGATTGAATTCGTACTGCTCAGTAAAGGGCCCAGGGAAGACATCTTGTAAACACCGCAACGGACATTTGTACTTCGTCAATTTTCTAGATCAAGTGAGCTACTATAAATGTTTTAAGAATTTAACTCTTTGAAGGAACCAAGTGTTTACACAGTGTACTGTACCCAAGCAAACCTTTATCAAAGTTCGCATTCTTGCTCCCGAATGATTTCGGTGGCTTATCTCGTAGTTGTACATGAGGCACTTTCCTGTTAAACATTATAATTCAGTTTGCAGTCAAAAACTCTGAATATCGTTTATTTTGTTCTTAGCTATCGAATGTACATATCTACTGAACAATAAAAGCAGCAGCAGCAACAACAAATTTATGTAATTCAACTGTTTGGTGAAGTTATCTACGCATGCTTGAAATCAGTACCAGGTGGAATTCACATTACGGCCGCTATATAAACGAGACAAGAAAAAAGGATACTTCTTTTTTACAAGACTAAGTGGCCCCCTGAGCAGGTTTGCGCACTGTGGCGTAGAAGAAAATCCTTTCTTTGGAAGCAAGCAAATGGACACAAATCTTACGCAGGTTCCGTTTATTTTTATTTTGCTAATAAATTTGAGGGTTATGTAAGTTCTGGATTTGAATAAACGGCAGTATAAACATTTGAACGTTTTGGGAACATCATACCCTAAGCACATACTAAAATTGAACATTTTGGCTTTCATAATTTATACTGTTTAAAGTCACAAAACATGTCGTGATTGAAAGTCCCCCTTGCGGTGAATACCAGTGTCAGCAGTTTGTAATTAGGTATTATGAACTTAAAACGTGAAAGAGAGGTAGGAAAATGTACAGAGACAAAGGGCAGTGCGGGACAAACCACTACAGTGACGAAGCATGCAATGTCAGAGCATGAAATTCTAAAGAGAAGAACAGAACTTCCTCGGTGGATTTAGCATGTTTGCCACAATAAACAGCGTCTGTTGGGGTAAATGCTGGTGCAGATTTGTAGAACCGTTATAGCAAATTGTCTTCAATACCGTACTTTTAATCTAGAATAAAAATGGAAGAAAGTGAGTCCATATGAATTTAACAAAACCAAACACAGCTGAATTCTCTTTCGGAAAATAATGAGCATTTTTTTTTAAAGATTAAAACCAGATCTAATCTTGGAGGAATCATTGTTTTCGCGGCAAAGAAAAATATTATTAAATAATATTAGCAAATAAATTTTCATATCTCTTGTAATTTATGACATTTGCAAAGCACAGACGCACTACCAGACCAGAATAACTTATTCCTCGGACTAACCTTAATAAAGAAGTAAAGTGGGAAACCAATCTGAACTGCAATACAAACGATGAGCTTTCTAACACGCGGCCTTTCACTTCTTGGCGGCAGCATCTGGCAACTAGTCTCGTATCCAGATGAACTTTGTTCTTCTGTTCTTTCAAGAACTTTCCCCTTCTTACTAGCTAGAGTCAGATATTTCATAACTTTTTTTCTCCAATCAATTTTAAATTTCCTACTTCTAAAAGCAATGTACTTATTTAAGTTTACATTACACTATATAAGGTCTAAGGATTTGAAAGCATATAGCTCATTTTCTTACGGTTTAGTCAAAATTAAATTACAACTGTTGGTATAGCAGTTTCTCATCTCTTTACTAAAACATGTTAAGAGATCTCTTAACATAATATTGCTGCAGATATTATAATTTGTCATTTTCTACGAACAGATATGACGAAAAAACACATTTATAAAGAGGGAGTTCTGTTATTATTATGCACAGCAATTCGGGACCTGATCCGTTTTTCCGTGCAATTGTGTCTGAGGAATGCCGAAATGAGCTACAAATTTCGAGGTTCTGATTAACGAGACAGAACTCTTCTCCTTACTTACAGAAATTCAGGAAACTTCAATCCGGAAAAAGAATCTGTTTTTACCCCATCTGAGGATGTTTAGTGAAATTTTTCAAAATATTTATATGTTAAATTTAGCTAATTGTATATTTTATTATTACACGTTTCAGTCGTTCATTATGTTACATATTCTTAGTCACTATGTATTTCAGTACTATCATACTATCCTCAGATGAAATACTTATCATCTTTTTACAGACTATGTACTATGCTTGTAGTCACTGTCAAAGTTACGATTGTAATAACATTACAGTATGAAAATATGACGTTAGTACAGGAGCGCTCGAATCCAAGGAGCCAGGTCACTTTGGCGACTAAATTCTTCTTATTGCCTCTCATATTTTTAGATCCTCAGTATGGAAAGTTTTCCATGTCACCCTCCTGATGCTTAGAATTTATAGGTGCCTTCTAGGTTTTAGAAAATTCCTACATTTCTTCTCAGTACTCCATTTACATTATTTGAATTTTCTGTTTTGTTTTTTAAATAATGGAGTGAATGCGCGTGATTAAAGCGGACATCTTTTTTTAATATTGTACAAAGCAAAGACCTGTAATTCCAACACCTGGGCTTAAGATAAAATATTTTGCACTGAATTTAACAACATTTATTAAATTACCTAAATTTATTCTCCTAATTACACATGCCTACGCTAGCATTTCCAAAATATAATGGTCCTGTAATTACAAGAAAGCCATTCTAAAATGTATTTTAAAAGAAAAATATTAAATTTTATGTCCAAGCCCACCATACAGAAGACGATGCTTGCTCTAGCAGCTACCGTGCAGCAGTAGTCCTGTAGGTACAACAGTTTGACGCCTTGCCACAGTCCCACAGTTTATGTCCAAGCCCACCATACAGAAGATGCTGCTTTTTTTTTTTTTTTTTTTTTTTTTTGTAAGGGGGCTCCGCAGCTGATGCTACGGACGCACCGCAGCCTTAAAGCTTATTGTGCAACCCCTGTGATAAAGATGAAGATGAGGATGAGCAGTTTTTTACCAAGTTTTACAATAATGGAGCACCAGTGGAATGAAATCGACATGGGAAAACCGACAACTCGGAGAAAAACCTGTCCCAGTGCCACTTTGTCCACCACAAATCTCACATAAACTTGACTTGGGATCGAACCCGGGCCTCCGTGGTGAGAGGCCGGCGACTAACCGCCTGAGCCATGGCACGGCCGAGACGCTGCTTGCTCTGGTAACTACCGTGCAGCAGTAGTCCTGTAGGTACAACAGTCTGACGCCTTGCCACAGTCCCACAGTTTATGTCCAAGCCCACCATACAGAAGACGCTGCTTGCTCTGGCAGCTACCGTGCAGCAGTAGTCCTGTAGGTACAACAGTCTGACGCCTTGCCACAGTCCCACAGTTTATGTCCAAGCCCACCATACAGAAGACGCTGCTTGCTCTGGCAGCTACCGTGCAGCAGTAGTCCTGTAGGTACAACAGTCTGACGCCTTGCCACAGTCCCACAGTTTATGTCCAAGCCCACCATACAGAAGAAGCTGCTTGCTCTAGCAGCTACCGTGCAGCAGTAGTCCTGTAGGGACAAGAGTCTGACGCCTTGCCACAGTCCCACAGTTTATGTCCAAGCCCACCATACAGAAGACGCTGCTTGCTCTGGTAGCTACCGTGCAGCAGTAGTCCTGGTAGGTACAACAGTCTGACGCTTTGCCACAGTCCCACAGTTTCCCCTTCCCCTTGTCACAGCCCTACTGACGAAGACTAAACTCTTCTGGAATAGGCTGCCTTGTATGTAGGTACAGAGTCCTGATCCCGGTGGTCGTGCCCTCTAAGGCGTAGGTCTGAGGCCTTTTGATTGCTGGGACTGCGGTTTCAAATCCCGCTGAGGGTATGGATATCTGTCTCTTGTGCTTCTTGTGTGTTGCGTAGGTAGCGGTTTCTGTCGACGAGCTGATCACTCTTCGACAGAAGTTCTACCGTGTGTGTGTGTGTCTAATTTTGTGTGATATACGAACCTCAACAGTGTGGCGACCTAGGCCCGAGTTGGGCTGTTACACCACAAAAGGAAGACAGGTACACAGGCACACATGTACCAAGGTATTCAGGAATAAACTTGTCTCAATCTTCAAGGTTATCCAAGAGATGTCGTTAATTCAAAGGACTGGCAATTTGCAGAAGAGACGTTGCTTAGTCTTCTCATGAAGGTACACATTGAGGTTCTCACAGTGGTGCTCAGAAAGACACCAGAATTCTGAAGTGTGGCAACATTTGGATTTGTATACAGGTACCAAATTTTGGGAGCAGATTCTTGCTCTCAAATTTACGCTTGGTTTATCCCTAACTTGCTGGCGGTAAAGTCCTCTGAAACGATGGTACAAATATACCGGTCCACAAGAAACTCTATCCCAGAAGACTGGAATAAGCAGCGACGCGTCTCAAAGGTCTCCTGACACCACACTCTACATGGTGACAATTGGCTTAAGGTCTCCTGATGGCAGCCACTTTCCATCTTTCTGAATTTATAAAGGGCCATACCATACTTACGTGCTTGTCTGTCACCAGCAGAGCCGACACTCTTTCTTGTTTGGTTCTCTGAGTACAGTAGCATAAATATGACTTTATTCTAAATGTAAAAAGCAATCCCATTACAGGCCTTGATAGGCCCTTAGGGCTCCAGCAGGTCGAGGCTCCCAGGTTTTTAGACAATCGGCACATGAAGGTGGTAAGGTTGTCAGCCATAGGCACCGGCCACCTTTACCCCCAGGAAAGATTCCTGGTACTCATTTCTGTTAGGGGCTGAGTCGACCACCAGGGCCATAGTGCGACAGAAACGATTATGTCAATGAAAAATTCCAGTGACACCATCGGGAATCGAACCCGCGACTTTCCGGTTTGTAGCGCAGTGCCTCAACCAATTGCGCCACCGCGTGCCCCTTATTCTAAATGTAGTCATTCAATTTTGCTTAAGGTCTCTAACAGCTAAAAGAGGAAGATACGACTTGGGATCCACGAGTCTGTCTCTGAGCCGATTTAAGCTCTACAAGTACTGCAGAAAGAACTGTACACCAGAAGAGATTGCCTGGTGTAAGTTAAGAGAGGGAAATGGTAAATAGAATGGGATTTTCTTTATGAACACCGCCAAGTAAAATACAGTCTTGAGAGAGAGTATTATTTATAAATGAAAATGGAAGAAAGTAAGTCCAAACGAGTTGCCTGAAGTAATGAGCATTTGCGAGACTTTGGTTCCTTACAGTGGTATTGGTAAATATTCAAGGATTCTGGGATATTAGCCGTGTCGACTCGTAATTATTTAACTTTATTTCTTATTATGACCTCTTCCACTGTACGTGTAAATTATTATTTTGTACCTGATACCATTCACTGAAGCCAAACACACACACACACACACTCAGGACTCCTCTGGATTAGAGATCGGTCTGACACAGGGACCTCTATTTGAAAACAATATATTCATGGGAGACAGCTATGCCCCCGGGGGGATTCGAACCCACAATCCCAGCAATTGATCGGCCTCAGACCTACTCCTTCGACTGCGCGACTACTGGGATCGACCTTCATCCCACTAATGTGTATTTTTTTTATCCTTTCAAATGATGGGTTACCTGCCGAAATTTGTCAGTCTTTAAACTTTGCTCCGTGGAATGAGAAGTACAAACAAAGACAAATTGGGAAGTGTAAAAAACCATCGTAGTCGATTTTAGGTATTAACTATATAAGCAAGTACTTAAATACACGGAGGTTAAACAGAACTCTCTTTAAATCTTTACTTTTCTTATGTTTCTATATAAATGTTTCAAAATTATGTACACGAATTGTGCAAAATAGTATCTACATGCGCATCTACAAAGTTATTATACATGACTCAAATATCTGAGGGAAGGAGACCACTTGGAAGACCCAGACGTTGATGGGAGGGTAATATTAAAATGGATCTTCAAGAAGTGGGTTGGGGGGGCATAGACGGGATTGATATGGCTCAGGATAGGGACAGGTGGCGGGTTCTTGTGAGTGCGGTAATGAACCTTCGGGTTCCACACAAAGCGGGGAATTTCTCGACTACTTGACGACCTGCTAGCTTCTCAAGAAGGACTCTGTTACATGGAGTTAGTTAGTTATAGGACCTCAAATTGATCTTAAATGAATTCCTCTTTTATCTTTCTTGGCAGAAGGCAAATTGATTAACATAATTGGAAAGAGTGCAGGTAACTTGCTTATTTCTTTCATCTTGAAGCGAATTGCGGATTCTTGTCACGATCTCGCTTGAGAGACAAGCACAAAGAGAGAGGAAAGCGTGGCAGGTTGCAGGCTGTCCGTTGCTTACACTTGCCGACTGCAGAACAAGCGCTACTTGCGTCATGGTGTGTTAAACATGTCGGTGTAAATAATACAAAGGAAGCATGGCCTGTCTTCTGTCGCTTTACTTAACCAGAACTCGTAATGAAATGTAGCTAATAAATCCTTCGAACTTTTAGCAAAGTTCAAAAACAAGGGCAGGGAGTAATAAATACAAATTTTTTTTAAGAAAGACTTAAGAAAGGATTAATTTCGAGAAAACCTTGTAACGGTTTACTTCAAGAGTTTATCTTTTTCATTCGCATCTAAAACAAAAAAATACAGAGGCATAATTTTCCTTATCGTATTTATGAGTGTTAATTATTTTTTTTTTATTTTAAGGGGTTTTCGAACAAGATTATATTATAAGGTAAGCTAAAGTTTCCCTTGCATGACATGAAGGGACATGCGGGATTGGAGGTAGAGCTCCAGTTATTCTTAATCTTAGTCCTAGTTAGATATAGTGGTCAGCTTCGCTCACGGGAAAAAATTCCCCGGTACCCAAACCATACATAAGAGACTGTGTGGGCTACAGACCCTGTCTGGGCTCTTTGGAAAGGAGACAATTGTCTTGCCCCTTTTGAAAATCGAATCAAGATTTCTCAATGTGAAGCCCGTAGATTATTTACTATACTGAATGAAATATTCCGGCTCCTGAGGATATTATTTGGACTTAAACAGATGTGACGTATGGCACAAGAAAATTACAGAAATAGGAGCTTCAAAATTTATGATCTTTAAAGGAGATAAGATAAATGGATCTTGCTTTGTAGAGAGTAGAATTAATACTTTTAATAGGTTTAATCCCAAAACCTGTGTAGAAACATATGTGAGGTAATCGATGGATTAAGCTGCCACAGGATGGAGTCCATTGTTAGATATCTGTGACCTTGCTAAAGAAATTCCTTTTTCCATGAAAGGCTAATATTAAGTTGACTAGCCGTACAAATACTAGTAGCTTCTTGAAAAAGTCTCTGCTGGGTCAATTTTGTTACTGTCTCTGTGTTCTTCCACATTTTCTTCTACGTCTTAATCCTATCTTTCTTCCCTCTTTACTTTCCTTCTGTTATACAATTTTCGTATATATGACGATAATATGCAAAATAAAACAAATGTAAATATTGAAGGAAATCAACCAGGTGGAAGGTAAATAAATAATTATGAAATTTTTGAAAAATATACATATGCTCGTCTAAGGCAGATTGTAATTATTTCGCCGAAGACGGGATATTTTTCGGAGTCATAAATCTCCAGATCACACAAAAATATACTTAGATATAAGTGTATTCACTAGGTTATTATTATTATTATTATTATTTACTGAAGGGCCCCGCAGCAGATGCTACGGACGCACCGCAACCTTGAGGGTTATTGTGAACCCTGTGATGAAGATGAAGAGAAAGATGATTAGTTTTATCATTTTTTAAAAAATGGAGCACGGGTGGAATAAAATAAACCTTTCCCAGTGCCACTTTGTCCACCACAAATCCCACATGGACCGAGCCGGGATCGAACCCGGTACTCCGCAGTGAGAGGTCGGCGACTAACCGCCTGAGCCATGGCACGGCCATTAACCAGGCTAATACAACTTATTATTTACAATATACCAGCAGGATTTGACAGTCACAAATCGGATGCAATGTGGCGCATGTGACAGCGGACAACTTGCGGAAGGTCAACGGGTTCATGACGATATATAACCTGTTAATTATGACCTGTAAGACATTATTGATCTCGTCGTGAACTGCAACTCACATGAACTGCAGCGACATGACCTGCGATTCGCCAACAGATCGGTAAACTCTTCTCCTTGACCCACGCTGTTTGACTTGGCAAATAGATAAATTATCACATAATTAGCTCTATACGTAGATGTGAGTTCTGACAGTCTTTACCATGTTGTTGCCAACGATACGTATTTACGTTTCGAAGTACTCAGTGTTCTGTGTGAGGCAATTAGTAATTTGCTACACAGCCAGACATTTCTCAATTAAGATCCACTAAATATGTCTAATTGCAAAATTACTTGAACAATTGAATGGATAAGCTACATGCCTTCAATGATTTCTGACATGAAATGGTGCCTAGAGAATTTATATTCACCTCTATATAATTCTTTTCTAACAGAAATTAAGGGGCGGTTTTAAAATAAAATGTTAATTTTGTTATAATAACTACTTTCCTGCAAAGTTTTTTTAAGTCATCCTCTTCTACCCACTCCGGTTTTCCTGTTTCAGTGTCGAGGTTGTAATTTCTTTTGATCACACTGAGAGACACACCACAGTCGGTAGGACTCCACTGAACGAGGGATCGTCTCGTCGCAGAGTCCTCTACCTGACAACAACACACAACACTCACAAGAGACACACATCCATGCCCCCGGTGGGATTCGAACCCACGATCCTAGCAAGCGAGCGGCCGAAGACCCACGCCTTAGACCGCACCGTCACTGGATCGGCTTCCTGCAAAGTTACAAGGCCCAAATTACTAGATATATAACACATTTAATTGTTGGTTGTCAGCGTTCTGTAACATTCATTGACAACTATTTACCTCTAAACACAACATAACTGTTTCTTTGAAAACTATCCTTCTGGTTTTTCTAAAAATAAATGCTTTTTGGGAAATTGGAGGTTGAAAATATATTACAAATACAGTGTAGTAATATACAAATTTCTTAGTACTTTTTTAAAAACTCAAAGTATTTTTAGGAACACAGATTGTCTGACGTACACCCCTAAATTTCTATAAATTAATTCTAAACTTTTGTTTAAAATTCCCTTTTTTTAAGCACTCAAAATATTTTTCAGTATTTTGTATTTCAGTACTAACATTTTATACAATATTTTTTGATCACATCATGTAGGATGAGTTCGATGGGAACACACAAGAAATAAGGACAAAATTTGGGTCGTAATACCGACAGAAGGCTACGTGGAAGACGTAGAAGTAAATGGGAGGAGATCAGCCTGAATCATACTGTAGGTTGGTAATGTGGGGACGGATAATGTTTTCAGGATACGGACTTGTAAAAATTGCATTTATTATTATATTATTATTATTATTATTATTATTGCACATTTCATTTTTCTTTAATGAAATGCATCTTTGCAGTATACTTTTCTACAGGACAAAAATTAACAGATTTGTAGACGAACTTCTACTGGAACCAAACTCCCGTGAAATTATAGCACTAATACCAGAGGCTTCCAAACCTGCTTAGCCGTTTGTATTACTATTGCGTGCGTGCAATCATATGCTTTTAATACTTAGAGTTGGAGTATTTCATGTACCAAATGTTCCTCACACGCCGTTGACAATTTTTTCTGCCTTGACGTAGTGAAAACCGAATACAACGTTACATTTCTATGTACCAAGCACAGCAATAAAGTAAAACAAATGAATGTGAAAAGCCGTAGTTAACAGGATAGTCACTGCATTGGCTTCCCTAAGGTGATAAAAATTGTCCTCGAGGACCGTGGCACAAAACAAGTGGAATTCTCATAACCAAAGCATTTTAACTGAAAGAGTGGCATGTTGTTTGCTGCGCAACAGGATTTAATTAATATGTTACTGCCTTGTGGGCCGTAACACGTAAAATTAAATTGAAATTATAAGGTGCCATAGTGAGTGTCAATAGAAGGAATCACAAATTTGAAATCAATAATTTTCTCAAAATTATTTTTCATTAATATTATATACCCAAAGCATCTACAAGTTCTTTTCCTCCCCACTATAGAGCCAATAGCCAGCACACAAGCAATCTCTGTCACAGTCAACACGTGTTGACTATGAGAGGGAGAGTGGGAGATATGTAGTGACGTTTCGGAAGAAGCTACTATCTCTATCCTGAAAATAGAAACAGGGTCATCTTCCAAGTCCTGTATTTATACCTCTCCATATGGCATCACGTTTTAAAAAAAGCCAACAGTGTTTAAAATTGTTAAGGAATGTAACTGTGGTGGTGTGTGTGTGTGTCTGTATGAAGAACAACAAAATCATTAGTAACGACCCCCCAGTTTAAACCTTCTAGTATCGTCCCCCATTTTTTCTGACATGTGATATTCCGTTTATAAATTATATTAAATTCTCGTGCTTAAATTATGGAACGTACTGGGACTACAACTGAAGCATGAGTACATTTTTATGTTTATGTTAAATGTTTATGACTCTCGAGATCGTAAAAGAATATCATGTCGTTCTCTCCCTTATCGGCCCTGAATAATTCCTTTTTGCAAGCACAATGCACGTCCGAAGTTTTGCACAATTCTTTAGCTAAGTCTAATGGAGACGTCAAAAGTCTCTATTTCGGACCAGACCGTTTAAACTTTCAGAATATGACTCTGATATATAAGGGATTTTCCTGCATCATTTCTTGATAAGAATAAAATTATATTTCCTTGATGTTTATATTCATGTCCGTAAAACCCAACATGATATGGCCCCTCTCCTCTCCTTACACCCTACTCTTATTCAAGTTTTGCTACTGGCATCGTTAGTCTTTTATTACCCAACATCCCTTACATCATACGTCATCCCAGATCAGTGTGAGAGCAGTAAAACACAACCCAAAACATGACAGTGACATGTTAAAGGAAGGATTGTGAATTCATGATGAGGGGTCGCAAGTAGCGAGCAAGGATTATTATTGAAACGACATTTCTCTTCCCAGGCAGCCCGGAGCCCTTTATAAGATTGTCTAAGAGAAATGTGAATAGGTCTCGTACCCCAGACTATCGCCGTAACGAAGTTGACGATAACTAGAATATAGCCAGTTTATATGGAATTTCAGGAGACAGACAGACCGACTACAACAAGAACGATGAAATTATGATTCATCACCTTCTTATTGTCAATGCAATAGCTATTGTTATCCACTCTCTTGCCACACAGCATTAAGGCAGTGTGGTTGTAGTGTAAATAGACTGTGTTAGAAGTTACGAAATGAGAAGAATGTATTTATTGTTTCTGTTGTGTCAGAACTTAAATCAGTCAATCTGTACAGGCGACTACTTTCTCACACTTATGTGTATTCCATAATGACGTGTATGTATATACACGTGTACACAAATACCTGGCGCCAGGTCGCCGTATTTATTAAACTTTATATGGTGGCGAATATTATTTCTAAATCCTCATTATGGACCACGAATCATATCAATCTTCTGGCGCCAGGAACTTTGAGGTGGCGTCTAGATTATTGGAAAAGTTGTGGAAACCTGTAGGTATGTATGTATACAGGGCATACACAATAGAATGGTGCGGTTTTAATAGTGTTCACTATTAAAACCGCACCATTCTTTTGTGTATACCCTGTATATATGTGTACATATACGTGTGTGTGTATGAATCGTCATACGTTCTGGAACATGAAACAACCTGCAACGCCTGTTTTTCTTGCTTGCATATTTTCTGTACATTTCTTATTGCCTTTAGGAAAGGTTGACATCCCTTTTGCCCGATCATTTAACATCCACTAGCCCACCTCATACTCTCTTCGTAATCCTCGCCTCATTGGTAAAAGAAAAGATTTACGAATGTAGAAGAGATAGGAACATAAAATAAAAAGACAGTGAAATAAAAATTCTATGAATTTCATTTTGTAGGTCAATTCTTGTTTCCACACCAGATATCTCCATTTCGCTTTTATCCAGGTGTTTTTACTGTATCATAAGTCAAAAACAATGTAGATCAGGTCAGGTTTCTCTAACACAACTTTCCTTGTAACAAACTGAATTATCTGATTCATGGCCGAAGATGATACAAGCTATAGAATACGTACTATTGAGCGTAAGAAAGAAATTAATTTTCAGTATTTTGGAAATTGTATCAAAGCAAAACTGAAAATCAGAAACATTTTATGCTGTTCTGTGAACAAAACGGCGTTCAGGGAAACATGTGCAGCTAAGTGAAGAGGAGGAAATTCGTGGTTTAAGATGTATAACGAAGAATTAGGTGCATTATGCACGTGACCTTTTATTATAGTGAAATCAAGGATGATTCTTTAGGTTGGACATGCAGCTCGAATATCACAGGAACAAACGTTTTACAATATTTTAAATAAATGTTAAATAATCTATAACCGTATATTGAGCAGTGAGTTATGATGCCTAAAACCAACAAATGCACACGAGTTTATGAAAATATATTACAAACATGGTAATACTTACTACGTGTTTCGGCCACTCATATGACCCTCCTCAGGGAAATGCCTTGTGAAGAATAAATGCATTGAGATGTTACAAAATTTGTGAACGAAAAAGCAATCCCATTACAGGCCTGGACAGGCCCTTAGGGTCCAGGATGTTGAGGCTCCCAGATTTCTAGACAATCGGCAAATAAATGTGGTAAGGTTGTCAGCCCTACGCACCGGTCACCTTTACCCCCAGGAAATACTCCTGATACTCATTTCTTTTGGAGGCTGAGTCGATCCCAAAACCATAGTGCGACCGAAAGGTTTATGTCAATGAAAAATTCCAATTACACCATCGGGAAACGAACCCGCGACCTTCCGGGTTGTAGAGCAGTGCCTCAACCAACTGCGCCACCGCGTGCTCCCGTTTTTGAACGAAAGCACATTTAAAATATTGAATATTACAATTACATGGCTTAAACTGTAATACGTATTTTAAACCCCGTAATTATAATATTTAATATTTTACATGTGCATTTTTTCACAACTTTCGTAACATCTAAGTGTATTTATTCTTCGTAATACACCTCCCTGAGGATGGTCACATGAGTGGCCAAAACATATAGGAGGTATCAGTACGTTCATAATATATTTTCATAAACTTGTGTGCATTTGTTGGTTTTAGTCACCATATCCAGTTCTTAAAATACTTAGATGAGAGAAAATTTGCGTGGCCTAAAAGAGAATTAAAGGAATATAGGGCTACATAATATTGGTGCGAACAAGAAGTGAAAGGGGCTGTGTCTGAACTGTGTCCACTGGTTGTTGGCTTTAGTGTTAGCCACGTATGTCAGCCAATACATATTTTTTAAACAGTTTAACGATTGAAACGGGATGTAGATTGAGGTATGAGGTTCATATTTACAATTTCGATACTGCTGCATATTAATGAAGGTAATAATACCGAGTCGTTCATACTCATTTCTGAGTGTCGTGACCTCACTGGAACGAAGCCATGGGTTGTCATGGGAGAATTTACCAGCGGTGGTTTCCCGTTGCCTTCCGCCGTGTATGATTCTATTCATCCTGATAGGACCGCTAGAGCCCTCTAGCAGCCGATCAGGAGACTTGGGTGAGAAATGGCCGCCAAATTTAGCTTACGAACATACGTAAATCTACGACATGGGACAGACGGCTTTACTTCCCCTCCGAAGGAAGTTGTGCTAACGGATTTTTATCACCCTCGGCCGGGAACGAACCCGCGATCCAGTGGGTCCAGTGGCGAGCACGCTAACCACTAGTCCACCGAGGGCGACATTAATGAAGGTAGGTACTGGGATTTACCTTTCCTGGCTCTAAAGGCTGAAACGGTCTGGAAAGGCAGCTGTTGGCACGATAAATCTTTATCATCTTCGTCGCCGTTAAATCTTGAAGACTAACGTGCTAATAGGACCCATAACACTTCGTGAAGATACAATTCATGAATGTTCTCATTACGCAGTTTTCTCCAGCCGTCTGTTACTTCCTCTCTCGTAGCAACAAACTTGCTTCTCACCTTCCTATTCTGAAGCATACTTAATGTGTGCGTTTCATTCTTAATGCAATAAATATTACATTCATTGAAAAAAACAGGTAAATTTCAATTTTATCTATTTGGATAAATGAACTTCTAACTTGCAATTAACTTACATTTCTTTCAATATTTGCAGTCTATAATCATTGAAGTTTATTGCGTAATAAATATAAAAAAGAAAGAGACTGAAGAAAAATTAAATTTAATGAATTTTAAGGCATTATTGAGTGGCTACTAATTTTTCACGACATATGAGAATGTATATTGCATCTAGCTCCTAGCTTCCACACTGATAATTCTCAATGTGTTCGCCGCAAATGAAGACAACAAAGAGGTCGCCCTTTGCACTTATTGCATTCCTCACATATCTCGAAGCAAATGTGGAGCATGTGGAATGCAGGCGGCCGGCTTTGCAAGAAACCAAAAGGAATTATATCGACAGACTTTGTGCATTTGTTCTAATCCATACCTTCAGCTTGATTATCATCATAATCATCAAGATAAACACTCCGATACTCTGTCATTTAGAGGCACAATAAAGCCATAAATAGTGTCAAATTTTAATATGTTTAAATATAAATTTTGTGCTGCATTAGCATATTGAAGTACCATAAGGGAAGGGCATATGACACGCATAGAAATGACAGAAGTGTTTTCAAGTTTCCGACAAAAAAAAAGCCTTGAGGAAATAGACCATTTGGAAGACCTAGACGTAGATAATACGATAATATTGAAATGATACTAATGAAATAGAATTGGAGGTTTTGTAAACTGGATTCGCCTAGCTCAGAATAGGGGGCATTATCAGCTTGTTGTGAACAAGGAAACAATTGTTAGTTTCTATGCGAATAGTGACCCCTGAAGAAGGACTTTACTCCACGCCCCATAGTTTTTTTGCGTGTCTGTCACATTTATTGGTGTGACAGAAAATACATCGTTAACCACGCTGTGTTATTGCAGGATCTGCGATGGGCTGATTTCTTTTACGAAGTCTAATTAAGTACCAGAAGACTCCTTACTTCAAAATGATTTCTGATATTTGAAGAATAATTGGCCGATCCTGGTGGCCTTGCGGTCTAAGGCGTGGGTCTGCGGCCCTTCGCTTGCTGGTATTGTGGGTTCGTATTCCACCGGGGCATGGATGTCTGTCGCTTGTGAACGTTGTGTGTTGTCAGATAGAGGTCTCTTTGACTGATAGATTCCTCGTCCAGAGGAGACCTACAGATCGTGTGTGTGTGTGTGTGTGTGTGTGTGTCACTGAGTGTGTTTAAGTGCAACAGTAACCCTCTACACCTGCAATGAGTAGGTAGAAGTCAGACTATAAAAGATAGAAGAAAAAGTTTTGGAATTCAGGTGATTATATTTTTTGTGTACTACTGTGTATTGAATACTCTAATGGGACAAATCAGTCTGTAAGCCTGGAATCAGCTTTCTCCCATTCCTACAGGTTTGATTCAAGCCTCGTTTATTTAGATATGTCTAGATTTCTGATTACTACTCTCCATTTGAACGTCGAAATACCACAAACAATGAAAATTTTGTGGCCTTCTTTTTCCTTTTACAGTTTCCGAATATTCCTACACTTGACCAATCACAGGACTATGAATTCATGGTATTAATCCCTATTGATGTGTTTAAATCAAGCGATTTATTTACTAGATCGGAAACATTGTGCAGATACCTCACGTAGAGCAGGGGTGTACCAAATCTGTGTTTTTCCAGGAAATAATTTGTAGAAAAGGCTCTGGGGAAGAAAGATTGTAATTAGACGTATAAATCCCAGTGGTGACTTTCTGAAATACCTGCTTTAATACTATAAAGTATGTTTTAACACACAGGGTGTTTACATCTTCCTTATAATTCTCACATCACAATTATTAAACGCACAGTAATGTATAAAAATAGGATTTTTCCAGCTGTGATACTGTTTCTCTAAAAACCAGAAAGGCATACACAAAATAATGGACAAAGTTACATTTTCAAGAGAGATTATTCTTAATGCGCTATAATCATATTCATCTTGACCCCTTTGGCACAGTTTTTTGTGATGCACGTGACCCAGTAGAATTTGTTTAACCCCAAAAGTCAAATTCGGAACAATTTTTATAGAATTACTGGCCAGATAAAATGTTTCTCTCATACGTTTATATACACCAACATATGCACGCAATAAAATTATAAGTTATCCATGAACAAGAGACCTCCTGTATGTTTCAGCTATAAATCGCCATTCTTAGAGGAACGTCAGTACAAAGGATATATATAATATTAATAATGAATCTTACATGTACAATGTTAAAAGTGTATAATAACAGCTATAAATATAGTAATATGAATATTATGACTAGTACGCTGTTGACCTATACTTAGTTAAAATTTATTGATATGCCATTATTTAAAATTTTTGTAGTTATATTTATGGATAGCATGATAACAAATGATGCAAGGTGTACACGTGAAATTAAATCCAGAATTACCATGGCAAAAGCAGCATTCAACAAGAAGAAAAATCTTTTCACCAGCAAACTGAAATTAAATTTAAGGAAGAAACTAGTAAAGTGCTAAATTTGGAGCATTGCTTTGTATGGTGCTGAAACGTGGACACTTCGGAAAGTAGATCGGAAGTATCTGGAAAGTTTTGAAATGTGGTGCTGGAGAAGAATGGAGAAGATCAGTTGGACCGATCGTGTGAGAAATGAAGAAGTATTGGAAAGAGTAAAGGAGGAGAGGAATATCGTACATACAATAAAAAGAAGAAAGGCTAACTGGATTGGTCACATCTTGCGTAGAAACTGCCTTCTAAAACACGTGATTGAAGGAAAGTTAGAAGGAAGGATAGAAATGACGGGACGACGAGGGAGAAGACGTAAGCAGCTACTGGATGACCTTAAGGAAAAGAAAAGATACTGGAAATTGAAAGAGGAATCACTAGATCGCACCCTGTGGAGAACTCGCTTTGGAAGAGGCTACGGACCTGTCGTAAGACAGACTGCAGAATGAATGAATTTATGGATAACTTAATTTTCATTGTGTTCTTATGTTGATGTATACAAATGATGCACGGAATGAGAAATATTAAAAATATTTTTCTGTTTACTTTAACCCTACGCACTTCATCATGATGACATGTGGAGCTCTATTGCTCCACTAATTCCTAGTTTCGGCATTAGCTTGTGCTGTTGACATGAACCTAGTTACGATACTGACTGTGATTCGTTACGTAACGTTGTTTCTGTTTAACCCAAATCCCTTCACCCACCTCCCTTCTGCGTCTGTTCCCAGCCGCCTCGAAAACTCACTTTCGTTCCGCAAGTCTTCAGGCAACATCTGCCTAAATTCGGTTTCGGCTCGTGACCTCAACATTATGTTCCGATAAGGAGAGTTTACGATGAGGTCTGGGCGTATTCTTTGGTCAGGTAAGTTTTGTGTCTTGTTTGAGTCGTTGGTACTTAAGTCGCCATATCAGATATCGTTATATTTATATATATGTTATGCAGACAAATGTACACAGTATACGTTATTTAACACAGTTTTTGTTAAATGTTGCCCAACATGTTTCTAGCCTATATAAGGCTTATCTTCAGGGGCTAGAAACATGTTGGGCAACATTTAATAAAAATTGTGTTAAATAACATATACTGTGTACATTTGTCTGCATAACATATATATAATTTAAAATGTACGGTACAAGTAACGTAAATTAACGTATCGTTATATTTATTGCTTGTTTTGAGGGATGGATTGACAGTTGTATATCTAATAGTACTGGGCAGTCACTCGTCTGAGTACAATTGCAATGTCGCAAGCCGTTGTGTTTGTTTCACTCATTCATTCTGTAGTCTGTCTTACGAGAGGTCCGTAGCTCTTCCAAAGCCAGTTCTCCAAATAATGCAATCGAGTGCTAACAACTTGCTGTGTATTTATGGTAAAGTGAGTGTGAAGAGGGACGGGTGTACATGCTCCAGGCTCGCAGACTCTTAAGGCAGTACTTGCGGTGTGTTTTGTGTGGTCACTTTACCACGGGATGTTCCTCATACAGAGGGAGGCGTGCAGCACTTCGCAGTATGCAGACCAATGTCTTACACTGAGGACGAGGAAGGAGAGAGAAAACAGATGGGAAGGGAAAGGTTACAAATATACAATGCGAAATTCACTAGCTGAGATGTAACTTACAAGCGGTGGGTCATTTTTGATTAAGTTAATCTCGCCCCAGTTTTCCTGTTGTACATTCCGTTCCAAAAACATTTCACACATTCTGATGAAAATTTAAGCCACTTGATAAACAGGTGAAAGTTGTTATTATCCACGCCGTGAAAGCATACGGGGAATGCATTTATAGCTCTACTCATTCTTATCGTCGGATCTAGGAGGAGGACAGTGGTAAACATCAAGTCCCGGCCGCCTTGGCCCAGGAAATATCCCCGGTAACCATTGAATAGGAGGTTTCATGGGCCTCAGAGACGGTATGGACAATTTGAAGAGACAATTCTCTTGCCTATGCCGGGATTCGAATCCCAGATCATCCGGTCTGTAGTCTAGTCTGTGTAGCGACTGTGTTCTTCCTCGTACAAGCCACTGTATATACCGCATGTATCTGACGTTTTAGGCATAAAGACACTTTTCAAATCATGAAGTTAGCGAGCGCTATTGGAATGATACTGGCAGAGGAAACCGAAGAAGCCGTTGGGAAACACGTTCCGTGCCACTATGTCCACCATAAATCACACACGGAATGGCCTGGAATCGAAACTAGGACTACATATTGAGTGGCGGGATACTAACCACCTGAGCCATTGCACTGCCTCCAGTACAAATCAAATATTTGCAAAAACATACTAAGAAAATACAAGAGTAACATTTTACGAAGTATAATGTACTGCTGATCAAGAACTCATGTAATTAATACTGCCATGTAGGTTTAACTCTTATGGCTTTCACTGCGAAAGGGCTTTCGTTTGACAGAAGCACTCTATCTCAGGTAACCAGTCATAACCTCCTTTACTTAACAACTTCACCTTTTCATAAGTACATGGCGCGCACAGCCGGGATAGCTCAGAAGGTATAGTAACTGGGGTTTGTTGTTGGTAACCGATATATTCGAATATGATTTTCGGCATGGTCCAGGCATTAGCTGGGGCCTATCCAGCCTTCTAACCAGGGGGTTCCGGGGACAGTTTCCACTTAAGTACAGCGGCCATTAACAAATGAGAGCGAACTTCGCCACTCAAATTATTGCAGGATCAAAAATGTGTGCGACTAAAAACTCACTCCCCCAAACTCTCCAACTGAATGTTTGTTAGTGAAGTAGAGGGAAATATTTAAACATTTCATTCTTCTTAAATATATTAATTATATGTTCTTTCTGTAGTGTGTGTATCCATTCAAAATTTTTAAAAATCAACAAATACACTATATTATCATGTGTTGTTTAATATCCCCTACATAGTATCAGGATCTTCAATAGCTTACCACGTAATATCAAAAATCTTAAGAATGAAAAGGCACAATTTAAAGCAGCACTAAGAAGATACTTAAATGCACACTCGTTTTACTCTGTAGATGAATTTCTTATGAGTACTGTTAACCTATAATACTGACGTCTAAGACTGCACATAGAAAGTTTAAAGCATTTTGTAATGTACATTTTTATACGATTTTGTATGTTATGACTTATTCCACATCCTCTTGTCTTGTGACAAAATTATGGATCCATGGAATGTATATATGTATGTATGTATGTATGTATGTATATGTTTTGGCTCCAGTTGAACCATTTTCATGGGTTCAAGGTTTACATTCATATTACATCCATTAGTTAATCAGATGATATAATATATATATACACCACAATATAAAATCAAGTTACTATCACATTAATAGGCTACGATTCATAAAATAACGTTGTATGATCTTTTTCAGACTGTGACAAAAATTGTGTCTCTTTTTAAAGTATAAATATAGAGTATAAAACATAAGAAATATAAAAGGTAGACTCTTCAGCAGGTAGATTGTCATTAAAATTGTTGGCATTGGTTTTTTTTTTACATATTTCACACGTACTGAAACAAGGGGTAGGGCTAGCAACAACAGAATTTTTACTTTTTTGTAGGTGGATGATAATAGAATAAACTATAAGTGTCTATTTTTGACAAGGACAGTGAAGTGTAGGTCTTTGTGTTGTATCTGACGAAGGACGATGTGACACTGTAAGGTTTTGATCCGATTGCTGCCTTTCACATAGGTTTGCTTCGATTTCCCCCGTCAGTATCAATTCATCAGTTCTCTACACTCATATAGCGTTTATCTATCATTAATTACATACATCCTCAGCAGTCGCTAGCGTTGTGAAATGAAAAGGCTTCTCTATCTATCTCTCTCTCTCTCTTCTTCCTGAATTTCATTAAATATATTTTTTTTATGGCTCGACAGCCCTATATGGGCCTGGGCCTCCTCGTTTCGTCGAGGTTTCATGGTCATACACATTAGACACACCACAGTCGGTAGGACTCCTCTGGACGAGGGACCAGCTCGTCGCAGAGACCTCTACCTAACAACACACAACACTCACAAGACACAGACATCCATGCCCCCGGTGGGATTCGAACCCACGATCCCAGTAAGCGAACGGCCGAAGACCCACGCCTTAGACCGCGCGGCCACTGGGATCGGCGAATTTCATTAAATATTGCACACACAAAATATTGGGGCTAAGTAGTTTTTTATTTAGGAAGCAAAGGTTTTCGAAATTGAAAGAACAAAAATTTTAAAATTCAATAACTTTTACTCCTTTATATTGTTTTACACTCTAATGTTATAAATATACCGTAACTATTATTGCAAACGAACAGCATGTGGGCCTGGAGTTTTCACGAGTATGCTAATTTCTACATCTAAAAGCTTTCCATATCAAACTTGCTTACATAAATAACGGAAGTTAATTTCAGGTACTGACAGATGCCGTTAAATGAGCATTCTTTACTCTACAATGTTTTCGAGCCATTACAATTACTGATGTGAGTGATAAAATGAGACCTATTGCTCAAATAAGTGTCTTTGGATGCAAGGCAGATATACTATGTTCCATAATACGACGTATATAGCCCTATCTATAAATAGGATACTTATTAATATTTCAATGAAAATAATGATAATTATAATAATAATTATCACGGTAAACTTTTACACATAATGGTATACACTTGGCCTATAGATTCACGCAAGAAGCGCTTAGAATTTCCCGTGTTTAATGTATGGACATTTTCACAGCACTCCGGAGCGTTTGTAGTAAGCCAGAGAAATATGACTCAGCTTACTGCCTCTTGCAAGGGAAGAAGGATATGCGGAACCCACTGTTCTATAATGTTAGTTCGTATTATACGGGGTGGCCTGCAGTACAACACAGCTTCTGTGGAACGGTTAATCAGGTCTTTTGTAAGCATGTGACAAGTTAGGGCCGATTGTAATTCAGACCATTGATTTAAAGCAGTCTGAATTAGTTCTTTGTTATAAAACCTAACAGAACATATCATATGAAAAACACACTATTGTATGTATCAATTAAAAATGTTTCGAAAATGTGCTGTAATGTGAACTTGCTCAGAATGCGAAAATATTCGTAATTAAGAGATAAAATGAATTTAATGCCTCCTCTATCGATATTAAATTTTTTTGCAGATCTTTCTTCATTTTAGTTAATTACATCTTTATTCACAGTTTTACTTAGATAGCCAGTTTAGAAATTGCGATTTTAATTACAAGAAATAACAAATAATTCACTTTAAATATTATTTTAAAATAAAATAATTTCGAATATCTTTATTGCCACGAAGACCTTATCAGTCACAGTGACCGTGCGATCTAAGGAGCGTACTCAGTACTGCCACAGCACCATATATACGATATACGTCTCGTATCCTCACAAAGTTCTGCCCAACTTCATGATGATAAAATAGGATTGATTAGCTTGGAGTAAGAAATACTATATCGACGCATGACCGATTATCAACCACAGCTATGTAGTTGGTAGTTTGTAGACTAAAGAAGACCAAGGAATCGTGGTTTGATTCCTGGCAAGTAAGAGGAATTTTTTCTATTTCGCACTTTCAAAATCGGCTTTCTGAATCACACAGCCTCCCATTCAATGTGTAGAGCGGGTTTTTTCACGGGGGTAAAGCGGTCGTAGCGTGAAGCTAAGCACTAACTTCCATCTAGTGCTTAGGTTAAGAATAACTTGAGCTATATTTCCACTTCCACATAAAACTTCGTGACGTGCAAAGCAATAATTTTACTTTAATTTACCAAAATAAGTTGTTTAGACTACATGCAGATCAGAAATATTCTTGTCATATTTTACTTCTGTAAGAAAATTGGGCCAATCCCAGTGGTCGTGCGGTCTAAGCTGTGGGTCTGCGGCCGTTTACTAGGATCGTGGTTTCGAATCCCACCGGGGGCATGGATGTCTGTCTCTTGTGAGTGTTGTGTGTTGTCAGGTAGAGGTCTCTGCGACGAGCTGGTCCCTCGTCCAGAGGAGTCCTACCGACTGTGGTGTGTCTCAAATGTGTGATCGTAAAGCCTCGAAAAATGAGGTGGCCTAGGCCCCCAAGGGGGTGTTGAGATATTGAAAAAAAAATTAGATTTATTATTTATTATGTTAAATTTCACCTCCTTAAATTCTTTAAATTTTACACTATTTGATATAAAAATTGTGTTGTCCAAAGATGTGAACTATGAAGTTATACTTTGATGTGTTACATTTGTAATTGTTATTGTGGCCAATCTGGTGAAAACAGAGCGATATGAAAATGTTAAGTGGTTAACTTGGGAAATTTGAAAGTTAAACACATCACATAAAAGACTAGTATACACATTAGTGTAATTAAAATGGGATGTTTATAGAGCTGGAAGGGAAAATAAGAAATTTATGTAAATTTTTGTGAGAACATGCAAGAAAGTGAAGGAGCAATACCCAAGTCTACGACTCGTACATTATTCTCAAAAGTTAGTCATATCAAGGAAAGCCATGCAGCATTAATTCTTGAGAACTTTATGGTTGCTCAGTTAGTCATTAAATTAAGCCTTCGTACGGAATCATAAAGTTCATTACCGTGTTTAAAACGGCCCGCATTAGGCACTTTGAACAAGTAAAACAGTCCAAAACTTCACACCCTATTCTTTCAAGATTCACTTAAATAATAGTCAAATTTACTTCAAAGTTTTCAATTTGTTTCTACAACTCGGGATTTAAGGTTTTGAAAATTCAGTAACCTTATATTTCTTACATGTGCTAGATGAATTTCTCGTGACATCATCTTTCATTTTTTCGTCCTAAGAATAAAATATGAAGTGTGATACTGTAAAGCTCTACAATATTTGGGTTTCTCCATCACGCAATTTTATTCTATAACATCTGAAGATTTCTTAGCTTGACTCAGGTGCTTGTTATTCTTTTAATTAGAATTTCAGACTGGACGTATTTTTTTCAGTGGTAAATACGTGAGAAGATGCCTTCACACAAAGAATCTGCGTAGCAATGCAAAGTCGCTTAAAGCGTCCGAAATAAAACAAAATAAACGAAGGTAGCAAAATACGCATTCCTCGACCACGTAGAAGCGTACATTTATTTCGTTACCTAATGCAAATTAAGAAAACAAAGAAACACAGACGTCCTCTCTCTCTCTCTCTCTCTCCTTTATTCACTCATTTTTATTTAACGATGGTACTTTCTTTGCTACACGAATGTTGGAAAACAGTGAAAGGGAGGAACTAAAAAGGGGAGCCATTACTATTTACGTCACGTCAATATTTCTCGAATATTCATGAGGTTTTTAAAATTATGGGGACTTTACTTTGACGCGGAAACGTGGATGCCAGACGATATTCTCTCTTGATTTATTCACAACCAGTGTTTCGCCTTCCATAAAAATGCTTAAGCCTCCCGAATGCTTAGAAAGTTGCATTTCTGTAACGTATGAACTTGGCATTACAAACTCCGTTATACCTACAGGACGTTTATTTTGATTTAATGTATCCACATCTAAACAAACATAAGGATAAGTTCAAGTCAATCTAACCAATGCACAAGAATTATTAAAAAAGTATATTTGTAACTCCTACATACGTTTCGGTAATCAAGTTGCCATCCTCAGGGGGCTTATCAAATAACCACAAACATTTATGGCATCCAGATACACATACATTTGGCATTATAATGGAAGTATACATTAACATGAATTTATGTCCACAGTCACAGAAACAAACGTTAAAATTAAACAATACAATTTCTCTAAGTCAGTGATGTATGCCAATACTTCACATAGCACAGTAAAAGTTATCACTTACATATGTTGTTACATGACTCGACCTAGACGACTAAAATATGTAAAAGTTAATTTAAAAAAGGGTTGTCTGGCCTTGGCCATGTATACAATCATATAGTCGATCTACGTCGATCTCGTCCTGGAAAATATAATGTGAATAAGAAACATTTTGGGGGAATATGTAAGGAATGAACAAATTAACAGAGTCGTATATATTGGTAATTGACGTACCTGTGGCTTAGGATATTGTGTTTCCGGTGAAGTGTGCACTAACTAGTTGTGTTGTGGTTGTGTTGTAGGGGGTAGAAATGTGGGTGGCGCATGCGTGTTAAGGTAAGATTGAAGATGAATGTGCCTCCTGAGGATGGCAACTTGATTGCCGAAACGTATGCAGGGGTTACAAACGTGCTTTGTTAATAATTCTTGTGCATTTGTTGGTTTAACTTAAACTTATGACAGAATGCACGGTACATATAATATAAAAAAACATAACGATATTTTTGCTCTATGTTTCGAAATTATACGAAATCTTCTAAAACAGTATATCTCAGCACATGAAATAGAAGTCTGACGAAATTCCACATTTTTTACCCCCTTTAATCCATCGTGTAATAAAGCAGTTTAATTCAACTGTAAAAGTCTCAAAATATTTTTTCAAATCCCGTCTTAAGATCTCAGGCGTACACTTAAGTTATGCTCAATATTCAATACTTCAGGGTTTTATTGCTAAAAGTTTTTTAATCTATCCTGCATGCTATTTATCTTTCCCATCCTGTGTGCCTGTGGAGTCACACAACTTATTCAGATATTGCCTTAAAATTCCTTTGAAGCAATAGGTTTATCTCCGTTATATCGCAGTAAACACGCTGTATATTCAACGCAAAAGAACCTTTATCCTTTGCAGGCAAATCATACGCAAAACGTAAATATATATTTTAGAATTTTCGTCACCTAGGTTTCAGGTTTGGGGTTGAAAATTCGGACAGATTTTTCGTTCCTCTTGTTTTGCTGATTCTCATTTCATACTTAGTTGAGTGCTTTGCTTTTCTGCTTTGAAACAGAAGCCAGTGACACAAAGTTAAGGCGTTACACGCAATATTGGACAATTCTGTCTTCCGTACAGAAGGTAAACCTCCTCTTTCCGACTGATCACTTGAGATGTGCGCTGAATTTATTCTGACACTGGGAGATGACTGATACGTTTGACGATCTTAATGTTGTGTTTTCCAAGATTTCGTGATCTTGTAACAAATGAAATTATTTTTGACCAATAAGCAGCTTAGTGAAGAATAAGTTACGATGGCTACCTATGTAGCCGAAACATGTAGATGATTTTAATTACAATTTGTAAAATAAAGTTGTGTTTAGATGGAAGGTATTTACATCATTCTTGTGATATTGTAAACATAACGAGGATGAATCACCCTAAGATTCATAGACGTTTGTTCTTTTTCACAAATTTTTCTGCAAAACGCTAAAGTCTATTCTCTTCTTTGAAATAATTTTAAAAGATTCAAAAGTAAAATTAACTGCCCGACCCTGCCAGTGATTATTCACCCTTGTAACTTGCTTTGGTCCTCCCATTTTCTCTAAGCATTTACACTGTCCAATGCCAAGATAGACATTTGTACCGGCCGCACACTCCTTGCTGGAATTTATCCCACAGGTCGGTTTTGTGTTAGCTCTAAGTAGAACCTCTGCCCGCACAGTGCGGAATAGACGACAGTTAAGATTAATTACAGTAATATAGTAACTCATCTTTTTTACTTTGTTGGAAGTTAGTGCAAAGTTTCCTGTAAATTTTAACCACTTACGAAAAGGGAACTTGTGAGATATTTATGCCACAAACGCTTGAAGCGGTAATTATAAAATAGAACTTAAGGTTTAATTTCAATTTAAATACACTTTGAGGATGTTGGAGATGGGTTAGCGTATTCGACAGAGGAAGAGAAGTTCAGTTCCTGGCACAGTAAAGAGATTTTCTCCAAAATGTCCAAATAGGCTCTATGAGTCACCCACTTTCCTATTAAATGAGCAACTATCTTTTTCTCCAGAAATAAAGCGAAAGTTTTGCTGAGCTAACAACTAACATCCATCTAATACCAAATTTAAGAATGCATGGAACTTTACCTATATTCTCTCATACGTCTTTCTGTGATGTGACAACTTTATTCTAACCTTATGAAAAGATAAGCAATCGTAATCTGTACTTATGAACTGAAAACCTTTGCTCAGTGTCCTGCATTCTATGCGGGAGTTCCCGATCTCAGATTTCAACTCGGAAACCCTCTGTTCTGGACGAGATTCTTTGTACCCTCGAAAATTTTCCAAATATTAATAATATACCTTGATTTCAGGCTTCCGCCGCGATGTTGATGTAATCTGTGGTCTTCTGGGTAATTATTACCCAGAAGACCGCAGATTTCATTAATAATATACGTTAAATAGGTCACAACAGTTTAATTCAAATCCTCTCCAACTCTATTTCCAAACAGACATGTTTTCATTCGATGCTACATAAACTGTACAAGACAGCAGACGAAATATTTTTAAACCACAACATTAGATTAAGTCCCGTATTTAACTGAAATAAGTAATATAGAAATTGCCGTTGTGAGGCTAAATATTAATTACACAACTACCTAAATTTTGCAAAAACAACAGATTTCTTCAATCTACTACTAGACTTGAACAATTTTACTCAGTGATGCATTTAATCTCAAATTTGGTTTTGTAAATTTGATCAAACATAGAATTCTAAACTACAGTATTTAAATAGATTTCCGGCGTAGCCTCACTACAGTATTCCAAATATGCTTTTTCTTCTTAATAGTCCATTGTCATTGAATCACTTTGCGACCTAATTTGATTGTTCTTTCCATGTCTGTAGCATAGAGGTCCTTATTTTATCTGACAAGTATCTTTTGCCCATTCCCGCTGCTACTTCTCCACGCCTGTAGGCGGTGGGCTAACTAGACTAGATCAATAAGGCAAAAGGGTAGACAATAAGTATTAACGAATAGCTGTCAGATAAAATAATTACCAATTATATTGTGTTGGGACGAATTTTTTCAGTATCAAAAGCCCCCTGACCCCTGTTATTCAATCAGGCTCATTATCTTCATTTATAAGAAAATATGGTTTATTTATCAGTTTTAAGGCACATGTGTACTGTGGGTGTCACTTTTGAAAATTTTAAAGAGATCATATTCACTGTATAAAATACAGGAGATTAGTAATATATTTATCTAATTTTAAAGTTACTCGGCTAAATTTAAATATATTTATAATCAAAATTTAGACTCCATATACCTTGTGTATACGATAAATAAGGGCATAATATAAGGCGGTTGTTACTTTGTTTCCTATATGAATTCACTTCCACAGCTTGTAAAGAATTATTGGATAATTGCTAGCAGAACAGCATGTAAACAATATGAGGGAAGAAAAGTTCTGTAAAAAGAAGGAAAATAAGGAACATAAAGAAGCAAGTTCTTCTTTGCAGTATACGTCTGACTTCTTAATTTCAGAGAACCTGGAGGGTTTTCGCGGAGAGTTGCGAGTAAGAAAAACGATTCGCGTGCAATTAAAACTTTAATTTGAGAGAAAAGGGAGTCAGTAGGAGAGGTAGGTGGCAGTTACAATGTTATCTGACGCAAGGAGAAAGAGGGTGTTGGGTGTTGGTGTATGAAAAGGGCGAGCATTGAAGGGGGTTTTTCTAAGCCACCGAACAAACGTATTGCGAAACAGGAAACTGGGTAGTTGGAACACTGCTCCTGATACAATGCTAATTTCACCAAAGCACAGGAAAACTCTTTTGTGTACTGCCGTATTTTGTAGCTTGCTGGTTTATTCCTTTCATAGCTTTACCCTATGCATAAAACTTAGAGTGAATAGAACAATTGTTAGTTCCTGTTTCAACAATTCTTCGCTTAGTCACAGAAAGAAAAGATTCAGATTTCCTAAGTGATAAACTTTCTTTTAATCAAGAAATTCAAATTTGATCAATGTGTTGATGTAAGTATAAAATATGTTAGAATTCTTTGGCATACGATTTTCAGTAAACATTTATTTTCTACGAAATATGAAGTATTTAAACAATTCAAAATATTTCATAAGTAGGGCTTTTTTTGATAAGGAATATAAGAATTTTCTTTAGCAATTGAGCTAGAATAAAAATTCGAGTTTTGCTTAGAGAATTTTGCGTGTAAAGCGATGCGAATTTCAGTTATGTATATTGAATTGTAGCGTAAAAACCGCTGGATAAATTCCACTTACAAAAGAGATAGAAGTGAAAATATAACAATAAATGGATATTATGAAATTTGTGCAGATATTAGGTGAAAGTATCTGGTTTATTTTCATACCCAGTGGAAATCTTGGGTACTCGCAATGTTTAAATTTCGTAGTTTGATACAAATTTTAATTCACATAAACGGCAGTATAGAGTACAATATAAATAACATGCAGGAAAGTTGTACTATTTGAAAGTGTGATTCAGCCCAAAAAAAAATAAAAAAAATATTTTAATATACGTTCTGAGAGGCTACTTAATTTTAGTCATGCACCCACACATTGCTCTATGATGAATTAGAAGCAAATCACTATAACTGTCTCTGCGTCAGGATTAGATAAAAAAATTTACACTTTTCATGCACCAAACAATTTTAACGGCGGAGAAAGGCCCGTAATAATTTCAAACTGAAGTCTGTGGCTAAGAAGAAATCGCTGAGAGATTCGAAGTCCTCAGGTTAGTGACAGCGAAAATTATTATCTTCTGGGAAGAGTCACATAGTGGGACGGTAAGCTATTTACCTTTATTTCATCGCTTAGCCTTCTGTTGGAACCTATTCTCGGCACTGCGACGTGACAGACAAAATATTGCAATAAGATTCTGCCGCTTCTTTTCGAGTATCTTAACACTCCTTTTGAGTAAGCAGGGTTCCTAAATTAGCTAAGAAGCAATCATTCGTTCGCCGCAATCAAAGTACTGTTTATCTTACGGGACCTACAGCGGGGTATCTAAAGTTTATAGAAAACCAGCAGATTTCTGGAAGTAATTTAGATATAACAATATTGAAAATGTCCGTACTGCGAAAGGCTTCCTAAGACTAGAGGGGTACTTTCTGAGCAATAAAGCAGCTGGAACCTTCATCTGATCACGTACCTCCACCCAGTTCTGAAGTCAAAAATGAGTGGAGTTTTACCTCTATTCCGCCTATAAGCTTTCATGGTGTGGACAAGCAGAATGCTATATCATTGCTGCTGAACGAAACATCTCAGACGTGTTCGCTTAACCACAAAAGGAAGAAAATTTTGTACCTTTTGTAATAAAGGCAGCGACAGTAGCAAATTTTGCCATATTTACAAAAATAAAATTTGTAACCTGGCAGTAAAATTAAATATGTTAATAAATGTAACCGCAGGAACACTGGTACCAGACAATTTAGGATGACAAAAATAAATATGGAAACAGCGGTAAAATAGGAACAACGAGCACTGGCGACCTTGATATTCCAAGCAACCATGATGGAGTTAGTAACCAAATTAGCCATCAGTGTACTGGTTGTAAAGTGTTTTCTCCTATTAAAGAAAAAATGATATAAGTCGACAAGTTTTTATCAAAATTTCTCAGTAACAAATTTCAGGCAAATATGTCCGGTGGAATCCGAGTTGTTCCTTACGGACGGAGAGAAGAGGAGGATGGAAGGATAAATGGATAGTATGGCAGAGAAAATAATCCCGTTTTACACATGCTTTGCGAATGCACTCAAATAGTGGAAGCCAGTTGTGTGATTGAGCTGTATCGAAATACCAACAGGCACTGCAGTGCAGCTATATAGCCTACTGCAGACATCAGAGCAGCGACATAGTGGAGACACTTGCTGTGGGCTGCCAGGGTTTTACCGTTCTGTATTGACAGTACATTTCTCATGGGCCATATAATGAAGCTTGTGTGAAATCACACTAATCAAATTGAGGGGTGTAGCGGGAGTTGGGGGTGGGGGTCAGTGTTATGTGATATATGGGTACGTCGGTGCTACAGATAGTCACTGCCCACGATACGTCCACCTATTTCACGCTTCAATAGCAGAGCTCGGGGACCAAAGTTTTGGGGCTGGGAAATTAACATGACATACATGAAGACCGTAACTGAGTATCCTAGTTCGCAAACAGAAGATAAATAATAAAAATGATAATACTACTAATAACATAAGTCTTTTCCCACGCCAGGAAATCATTAACGGGGGTGGAGGTGTAGCTCCACCTATTCTTACTTTCATCAGTATATAGATGTAAATGGTCAGATTCACGCCTGACCGATATACTCTCCGTCCCTCAGGCTAAAAATCCTCCGGTGGTCATTGCATTGGGGCTGAGTGAGCCTCAGGTCTGCTCTGAAAGATTTGGAATGCTGCCACCATTTTTTTGAATGTTCAACCGGTAGATTAGTTACTGTACTTACTAAGGTATCCCGGCCCGTGCATATTATGATAATTATAGTAAATCGGTTCTTTATTTATATGTTAACTGAAAAACGTATTTGTCAATTACAGAATTAACAAGAGCAGAAAAATATTTGGAAATACAAAACAAAAATAAAATTGTGTAAATTAAAATTGAAATTAAAACCAACTTGATACACCCTCACTATTAAAAAACGTTAATAGTAGAGTAATTAACTCTTAATTAACCCGACATGTTTCGGTCAGGTGTTGACTGTTTTTTAAAAGAATTTTAGTGATTTTTAGTGATTTGTGAAAACTTTATATGAGACGAGACCTTGTGGGATCATGTCTTATGTATGTTTAACATATGGCTACGCAACTAAATGTAGTAAACCTCTAAAGATGGTCAGGTACCTGACCGAAACATGTCGGGTTAATTAAGAGTTAATTAATCTACTACTAAAGTTTTTTAATAGTGAGGGTGCATCAAGTTGGTTTTAATTTCAATTTTAATTTATACAAGATGCACGGTGAATACAATAATAAATAAATTGTGTAGTTTCTAATGAAGTACTGCATTAGAAACTACAAGGTGCACACAGTCCAAAGAAATAAAATCACTTCAACATGTTATGTACCATCTTCAAGTGTCTTAAATTGTTGAACTATAATAAATGTGTTTTAATCAAAACACGACAAAGATTCACATGTGTCTATTTTGTGATATTATAGACTCAACTTTTGCTGTGTATAATACAACAAAATATCAGTCAGTCCAGAGGTAATTGTGATTTCTCCTTCAGCCACACCGGTAATGGAAATGCACGTAATGTAAAGTATTTATTATAAAAGGCAAGAATTGAATTGCTCTAAACATCTACGTAAGTGGAAGCTAATTTTGACTCAACGTTGATGCATAAATGGAAAAAAAAATGTTCTTTTATATTTGCCTCCTTAATTACGGTTGACTTTATTGGAAAATATCATATCGTGTTTCTCATTTATGTACTGTTTTCAGCTATAAGCAAAATTTCTTGGCAAACCTTCTGAAGTGTAATAAAACTTATTAAATTCTTACTTAAATACGTCATAGCAGTTCTAGTGTTTGAAACTAAACCTGTCCTGCTTCTCACGACTGTATTCTGTGTAGCAGATATAAACTCTGACTCGACAGTCTTCCATTTCAGACGGGATGAATGCGTTGGATTTAAGTAAAAGGGAAACCAAATTTTTCTCGTCTACACGAAGTCTTTTTCAACAAAATGGTAAGTGCACTCAGAAGAGTTCAACTTCAAACATTCTGCTCTCACATCCGATTATTATTATTTATTATTAATTAGTGCATTGTGTATTTTTCCTGATTCTGTAGTTGGCCATTAGGCTTCTGAATCAGCAGGTAAATTAAAACTCGTATTAAAGACCAGCATTGAATTAAATTGAATTTTTGTGTGTATGATGGACACACCTCAACACCATAAAACTTGAATTAAGTTTTATTTCCCAGTTTAACACTTGTCATTTTCGCAACGTAATATCTTACACATGCTTTAAAACTTTGGCATACTTTATGCATCTGACTAAAGCAACAACAGACTAAATGCAGCAAATAACACTTTTGAAATATTCACACAGAATTATTTCTTGTTCTTTGTCTTAAACAGATATTAACAATAGGCTTGAAGATTAAATTATATGCTGTTTGTAAAACTGTAAGATATATTTTTCTGTCTATTTATTTCTCTACTTCTTCACGGTATTTAGTTACTTCTAAACTTTCATTTCTTTAATCACTGATCTTGCAATTACAAAGAAAAGTAAGTTTTTTTGTTTAGGGAGCCAGTCACTGTTTATTGCAAGAAATATAGGAAACAGAAGTACACTCTAGGCAGAAAGCAGAGATGTCAGTATTAAAGCTGTTTTGTTTACAGTAGCCACTGTGTATTATACGGTAGCTCATTCTATTTAACTAATTTTTCTTAAAATTTCTAACATGAAGATATAAGCCTTTGTATATTACTTGGCTGTAATTCACCCTCTAATGAAACTAGGGTGAGTATTCTTCTGTAAGCTACGGGTATGTGATGAAATAATAGCACTGAGTCTTGCGGCTGAAGAAAGGAGTCTTATATCGTCATTACAGCATACAGATATCAATGATTCTTTCGATTTAATAAACGGGTCTTTTGATGTGACCACCGATATAAAAGGAAAGAAGAATTTAATTTTTTCACTACCGACATGGTCACTGTCACGAGAAGTCTTTTAAATTAATGGTGTGTTCCTTTATTCATATACTTTTCTCAATTGCATTTTGCCCTTTCTGTCACTTTTAAGGGCTTATATTTGTGAAGTTTAAAGCATACTGTGAGGTGACGTAATGTAGATTATTGTATTGTGATGGGCGCTTAGAAGCAGCTTGCCACCCCTTCTTCAGAGTAACCTAGATTTCCTTCGAAATATATATAACCGTACACTGTTGTTTTTTATACAGTTATTTTTAACTTATCTCTTACGGAAAACACTCTCAGATTTTATCAAATTAAACATGGAATAACTAGGAACCGAAACGTGTAGTCGGTATAGTGACTAAACTAAAAACTGAACGATCTAAGTTTCTAATCCCAGCAGATGCATGAGAAGTTTTTCTTCTCCGAAAAGCCAAGACCGGGTTTATGCCCGCCAAGCTTCTTATTCGATGGTATATCGGACCCTTTCCACGGGGTAAATCATCAATTGTTACTCTAACCCCACCCCGCGTTAGGCTAAATATTCACCTCTATCCAGTTTGCGTAAGTAAAGTATATGCATGTATAATAAATAGAAATTTGTAAGGGGCGAAAGTTTTCAGGTTTTTTCCCACAAGACGGAAGACAAATCGTCTTTTGAAACTTTGTGTTTTAATTATAAGTAGATGATGCACACATTAGGAAAAAAGAAAGGCAATGTACGTATCACGTTTCACGTATCATCAAGGCGCCTTCGCGTAACAATGTTTGCAGTAGAAAAACAATAAGCATTAATTATTTTGAATGTGTGTCTCTATTCTTGCCGTAGTTATCCAGCATTCAAATCGCATCATTTCTTTGCAGCATTAAATTGTCATCTGTGGTCTGGCCGGCTCTACGATATTTTTCCACATTATCTCATAAAAGGCACGATTTAAAGAAAATTATTAAATATAAAATGTGTGTCTTGATTTTATCTACAAATTTTGTCTGAAACATTTCTAATTCTAAGAAGAATTGAGCGAGATATTATCATAAATGTACGTGCTTCTTTATGTACAGTACTCGTTATTCTTGTCAAAATTTAATGAAATTTGAATCTTCTCGACAGATTTTCTAGAAATACTCAAATATCAAATTTCATAAACATCCTTCCAGCGGGAGCCGACTTTTTTCATGCGGTCATACAGTCAGACAGACAGACAGACATGACGAAACTAATAATCGATTTTCGCAACTTTTCGAACGCACATAAAAACTAATTGTTTCGGAACATAATGCTCCATTGTCAAATCCCGATAGAATTGAAACTAAGGTTAGTTAATCAGTAATGTTGCGTCAATTTAAATAATTTAAAGAGAGCTGGAAAATAAATATTTTATAATTAAATAATACTTAAAAATAAACAGAGACATTATATTTATAAGTCTGCTTAAAAATACAAAACATCTTCAGGAGTCCTATAGGTTATGTCTGTCTCTATTTATTTGTGATCTAAAAACCTCAAAAATAAGGTGGCCTATGTCTGAATTGGGCTTTTGCGCCACACAAAATTACAAAATAAACGCAATAACTAAGAAAATTCATGTAAATTCCAGGGCTCCTTTACTAAACCAAAAGACCTACATCTCTTTCACTAACTTTTCAACATAACAAACGCTATTAGAATTCGGTTTAATATTATCATACCCTCCTGTTCCAGGTTATCCGAGTGAGCACTTTCCAAAAGCTTTTGCCACCAAATTCTATGCTAATATCTTATTTTCCTTATATTTATTTCATAGGCTAACACGTAATGTACTTATAAGGTTTCGCTTTTGAGGAAGACCTTTATTACCCACCGGACCTATTTGGAAAAGTAGGCTCTTACAATTAGCGTATAAAAAGTGTTTTATTGCGAAAATTGCGCGTAAAAGGTAACCTCAGAAATCGCGCCTTTATTTGCATTTTAATATAAGGCTAGAAAAACATCGCAATATATATCAATATATTTTGTCCTTAGTTCATACGTATTGAGGCACTTGCAAATACAAGGGAATTTCTGTACAGTCGGCGAACAGCCCAAGTATCCCAGAGAGCCGGGCGGATCCCCGAATTTCTTTGCGTTATACAAAGCTGCTAGTGGGTTAAAAGTAACCATGTCTTGCTATCAAGAGGCATTAGGAACTAATGTCATCACACTTGTAAATTAGAAACACTGAGAAAGGACGTACTGACGGAATTACATCCGGCATTCACGAAGAAGAAGATTAAATAAGCGAAGACTTTGGACACAGAAGACTTTGTACTTAAAAGATAAATATATTTCTGGAAATCCTAAATATCTAATTTTTTTCAATGGCTCGACAGCCCCTTGGGGGCCTAGGCCACCTCATTTTTCTAGGCTTCACGATCACACTTTTTAGACACACCACAGTCGGTAGGAACTCCTCTGGACGGGGACCAGCCCGTCGCAGAGACCTCTACCTGACAAAACACAACACCACAAGAGCAGATATCCATTCCCCAATGGATTCGAAACCACAATCTCAGTAAGCGAGCGGCAACAGACCCCGCCTTAGACCGCGCGGCCACTGGGATCGGCGAATATCTAATTTATCGATTCGTAATTAAGAACGCATATGATAAACGTCACTTAGACAGTTCTTTACCTCTGTCTCCGCAACACCCACCGCATTTTCTTTTACTCTTCCCTCCAAGTCTCCCAGTGCACTTCACTGCGCTAATTAACCAAGTGCCCATCAACAGCTGTATAGATGTCACTTCTCCGAGACATTCGAGCGAAAAATTACTCAGTCTTTGTATTTTCAAATAAAGGAGAATGCAGAAAGTGTCTGCACGGCATTTAGAATGGCGAGGGGTGGAAAAAGTTTCGGGTGCGGAAAATGACACATTTGAGACGTGAAAGAGGCAACAATTTATAAATCCTAGTGTTAATGATCTAGATATATATATATATATATATTATGAATAGGATTTTAGTGGGAAATCCTCAAGGAGAGATACAACACTGAAAGTTTAAGCGTAGAAGAGAGGATCATATTAAAATAAATATTAAATAAATTGGATGGGGTGGGGTGGGGTGTGAACTGCGGCGAGAATCCGTCGAGCCACCCTGTAAGCAGTGGCATGGCCTGTAGAGAAGATCTGCATAATTTTCATTCGCTGTTTATACATTTCAAATACCATTGTCATAGAAGTTACAGTATTCCTTTTGAAGTTTATGTAGGTATATGGTGTGCGTAGGGGAATAGCTTCACATATATTTAACATAAGTAGTCGATGCAGGCGAGTGGTCAGCTTCACATTCCGGCTGATGTAACCCCGGGAAAGGGCCAGAGGTGTCCATCGTACAGAAGGTTGTGTGGGCCGCTGATTTAATCTGGGAAATTTGGAGGAGAGACAGATTTCTTGTCCTTGCCACGCTGGGACAAGTTTGCAATTTTTGGAATTCACACTTCACGAAATGAAGACAAGACTGAGTGTTATGCATTATAACACATTTATTCTGAAAACTGAAGTACCATATTTCTCCAAATCACTGGTAAATTCCCGCAAGACTTCAAGGTGTAATGACTCAGAAAACCACACCTTAAACATGCTCAATCGTTGAAGACTAAAATTAATCCGTATTGTATAGATCCATTTCATACTTCACAGAGAACATATGTTACTGCCATTACGAAGACAAATTGGTAAATTCTGTATTCGGAAATAAGGATTGTTTATCGTAAGAATGTACGATAAACATAAATTTACTACGTGGGCAAAATGCTTACTTCATGTTAAAACATACACTAAGAATTAGCATTTAAATGATTAATTATGAGCAGAAAATGCGAGTAATTTGTACGTGTTTAACTACAAAATTGTCTGATATGACATCCTGTCCGCTGTCACATTTATATGTCCAATGTGCTCTCCAAATAAAAATGATTTCCCACCTGTAAACTTTCAACATGACAAAAGAACCTACATTGTTTAAATAAAGTCGGATTCTTCGGGAAGTATACTTACACAGTTTCCAGCATTAAAACTTATATAAACTATGACCGCTTTGCTTATTTACAAAACACGTCGACTTTTATTGAAGAGCTACGCTGGAATTACCCTGATTCACCAACACGTGCATGTTCCGTTTCAAGGTTTAGTTTCGACAAAACGAACAGAAAAACCTGCAGCAAACCGACGAGGGTGTGAAGTGGGGTTGACAATAAAATTCATTTCTTCTGTAAATACGAACCACAAAAACTCTATCCCTTAAAAACGTTCAATCAGAGACCGTTTTATTTTGTCCTCGGCTGTGGAACGAGGATCTATATGAGGGGCGTGAGTGGTTAATGTTTAGATTTCGTGAGGATTTCACACACGGCGAATAATCGAGCATTCTCTGAGCTGTGTTGTTTTAGTGGTACTGAGCTCAGCACAGACTGGACTAAACTGAAATGAGTAAAGAGATTTTACAAGGCACAAATCCTGCTTTTTATTTTTCCAAGTGCAGTTCATTTGACTTTAAAATAAACACGGTGTTTCTTATGACCGTAATGGCTAGTGGTTAGTCTATGTAGCACCCCATTCAACGCTAGGATCTCCGCAATTTTCCCTACCCAGTGTATTTATGAGATCTGTACAATTCTTAGAATAAACCGTATTTATTTCCTTATACAGCTGTGTAGAGCAACTTTTCACTGCACAATGGCCGTTTAAAAATTAGAAACCTGCGCATGCCGCAAATCATTTGTTAATTCTAAAAAGTCTTATTTTTAAAGGAAAATGTATTTTACACTAAGCGATTTAAGAAATAAAATTACTATCAGTTAATCATTATGAAAATATTATTTAATGTTTAGGATTTGCATTATTTTTAACAATGGAAAAAAGTCAGTGGGAAGATTGCCCTCTTTCTTTGAAACTCTTACTTTGTAATAAACGTACAGACTTCCATCATATAAAATGGAATACACTTTGCATTGACTTGTTAGAACATTCTCAGAACTTAAAGTGTAAGGTGGATGGTGCAGCTTGCCATTTCCTACTTTTCTCACTCCTCCCACTGTAAAGTTTCCAACATACAAATTTGAGCAAAAAATATGCGCGAATTAAATTTAACAGTGTTTATCAATTTCACCGAATCACTAAAAATTTCCTTCATTCTGATGGGGGAGCATAATTTGAAAGATTTCGAAAACTCTCGCGGGAGGCAGACATAAATTCGGTGGAAACACATACGGCCGCAGGCAGCGGGTTGCACATCACACCTATAGAGCTGTCACTGATTCGGATTTCGAGTACAAGAGTACTGTGCAACAAAGAGGCATAGAGTCTGACATACTGAGAATGTCGTAAAATGAACCATAAGGAAAATATAGCTTGAATAAAATATGAAACTTTTGGCGATAAGCATTTTTATTACACTAGTAAGAAAATTCGAAATTTAGAAATCTATAATACATGAAATTGTGCCTCTTCAATTCAAATTCAAACGACTGAACCTCTTTCCATTACATCTAAGTTAACATATCCTCCAATTTCTTCTATATCTTTTCGCATTGCTAGAATTTTCGCCACTAGAATTATTTCGTATTACGTACTTAGTTTCCATCTCAGGTACCTTTCCGGAAGGCCAAACCTCTATCCTTAAATTTGTGCCCTCTGCAAGTACTACGTTTTTCTTTGTATAATATCCTTACTGAATGTTCACCCCATTCTTCCTAGGCACACAGACACATTTCTGTGAGCTTCTTTTAGACACAAGCAATTTATTCTCTTATTTCAAAGTAAGAATAACGCAACATATATAGTTAAATGTATAACAAAGTAATGTTTAATACTTCGCATAATAACACTGCTTAAGGTTGTGCTTAGTTACTGAATTACCGTCATTTCCACACATAAATCTGTGTCCATGTAGCAAACATCATTTTCTGCAGGATGCACATACCTTAATACGCTAAACGGACTTATACAAAACAATTCACAAGGTAGTCAAATGTGTCATAAAATATGTCCTCGTGTTTCCAGGACGTCCAAAAGAAATATTAAAGAAGAGAGGAGCCACAATAAAACGAAAGACCAACGGCTGGAGAGGTTGCAGAAGTTAGTAGTGAAAAAAAAAATTATTGAGACTACAGGAAAATGAAAAGCAACCACCATGTTCTCTATTACATATGCTGTAACTGAAATGAGACATTCATTTCCCTTATACATATGCTGCTTACACACATAATGCTCAAACCAACAGAATCTCTGGATTCACTACGAAATCGCCTAAAATTAGCTGATCATCTTTCGTATAATTCATATCTTTTTAACATGTACATATACTGTTACTTCTCTCTGTGCAATTTCACTTTTACACGAATCCCTAATTATGACCCCATGTGGGATCGAAACATGTTGGATTAGTCTACAGGTATTGTAATGGAGAGCATATAAAAATAAGAAGGTTTCATTCTGTTGGTTTGAGTATTGTGTGTGTTGAGCAACGACAATGCACGGTATAAACAACATACAATACAAGCTGCTTGTTTCCATTTACACAACCTCATATTACATTAAAAACGGCCATTCCCTGGATCCTTTATAGTAATTAGGTGTAGCGAGAAGAGTAAAAAATATTAACGAATTAAAAAAAATAAACTTATGCATAAAATGAATAATGATGGTATAGATATCTGCGGTGCAGTGGACGGTTTAATTAATCATTACAGTCTACACTGCAGTTCTACACTCAGCAGAAGCAAGTGTTCTTGCTTGTATTATGAACACACTTTACAGAACAGAAATGTACGGAAGTAATAAAATTTCGTGCTTTAGCCACAATGTATGGGTTTTGCGGTTAGCCGCGGGGTAGGAGTTATGAAGAGTAAACAGTCTTCACTTTCACTATAAGCTTGTTATTGTGGTTTGGGTAGGAGAAATGAAGACCAGTACTATCCTACGGCAAGCCGTGAGAAATGCAGGCAGTCAGGTCAGGGTGGCGTTTACAAAGATCTGCTTGCAGATTTGGTGTATATTCAATTTCATTTTCTACCGAACAGAGTTACATGAAACGGAAGGTTCCTAGGAAACATCTATTGTACTTACTTTGGTTTTTGTCTCACGTAATACGCTATGAATAACAATACAAATCAATAAAATAAGAGGTTTCGGGCAGGGAATCTTTCCCCCCTCTACTGCGGCTAATTTAAGGTCTAACTGTGCTACCAGCAGTTTTTCAGTATGGATTCTATTCCATGGTAATGAAAATTCGGTTTCTATAAAATACAAGGAATTTCTTTTATAACTGGAAGGTTAGCAACTTCTAAAGTACTGTGCTACAGGGCGTTAGTAAATAAAAGAACAGACAACATAGGAGAATTATGGTTGATATGTTTGAATATAAGAAGCAGCAAAGTTCCGAAACGTCTTATTTAGTACTATGAAAATAATCACCTGCAGACACCTGCAGTCCAGTCGGGTTGCGAAGGTCCAGTCGGGTTGCGAAGGTTGTTGTGGGCAGACGTGTTTGTGGTGAGCTCTGAGTAAGGACAGACTATGGGTTGCTACCTGGAAGATTACCGGGCGAGAGTGGGTACCTGGGCCGGGAGGTGCACGTGGCGTGGCGTGCCTACGCGTGGTGACGCTAACCGAGATACTGGACATTGCTTGGGATTGACGATGCTGAGTTCAATGGTTTTAGCTGTTTTACTAGTGATTGGTGGAGTGGAACAAAATCCCGGTCCTGTTGTGGAAGGAGGTAACACTGTGAAACTTTTATGTACTGGTTGTTGCAGGAATCTAAGGTCGGGAATCCAATGTGAATTATGTGAACGTTGGTATCACTATAGTTGTGGTAATGTGAAGGCTCAAGCGGCTGAGAGAGAGAAGTGGAGCTGTGATAAGTGTAGGACTGAAAGGATTCGAATGTTGGAGGAAGAATTGCATAACGCTCTGCGACAAATTGATGAACTGAAGGCTAGGAACAGGAATCTTGAAGAAAAGTTACTACGGGCTGGAGCTGGGAAGAGGGACATAGTGCCGACTGAGCAAAAGGCTGCAAAGTGCGTGGTGGTGGGCGATTCAATGGTGCGTAATGTTGGAACAGAACATACAGATATGAAGGTGGAGTGTTTTCCGGGAATTCAAACTGAACAACTACGCAGAGTGATAGATAAGAGGGATGTAGGTTGTCCAGAAACTGTTATTATTCACGTAGGTACAAATGACTTGAAAACAACGCGAAATCTGGATTTTGTAATGGGAGAAGTGTATACGCTTATGGCTAAGGTTAAGGATAAATGTCCGAACTGCAGACTTGTCCTGAGTGGAGTGCTGCGACGTAGAGATGTATCATGGCGGCGTATTGGTGCTCTTAATGATAGATTCGACTGGATAGCAAACGCCCTCGGAATTACATTCGTTGATCCGAACAGCTGGATACAGGATGGGGATTTTGCTGGAGATGGGCTGCATCTGAACGGAAGAGGAAAGAAACGACTGGGACAACTGTACGCTAGGGTTAGTGGACTTGATGGCGGAGGATCTTCACGGAGGAAGGAATGACATACTTCGGTGGATGGAACTCGCAGAACGAGGACAACCAGGGAAATGCGGCAACCATCAATTGAAAAACAGAAGACTTTACATGAAGAAAGGGGGACAGAGACGAATAAATGGGTGAGTAGGGAAACTGAAGCTAGGTCAGGGGTTGAATCTATAAGTACAACATCTGCATATAGGGTTGAAGGTAAGTCGCTAGTGGTGCTACAGGTTAACTGTAGGAGTATATATAATAAAGCCTTAGATTTCTGGAATTTAGTTGACACATACAACCCTGATGTTGTTATAGGTACGGAGTCATGGCTTAAAGAAGACATTAGCAATGCTGAAGTTTTTAGGGCAGATTTTACAATTTTCAGAAGAGATAGGACAGCCCGTGGTGGTGGGGTTTTTATATGTGTTAAAAATTACATTGCCTGTACGGAGCTGTGGGTGGATGAGGATTTTGAGATGATCGCGGTGGAAGTGAAAGGAATGGATCCAAAATATTCGTGGGAAATTATAGGTATATACAGAGCTCCTAACGAGGAAATGTTGGCGATTGAAAGACTAGCAGCCCGTACCTTACTTACGCGAAACTCAACGAAGAGATGCATTATAGGAGGAGATTTGAACTTACCTCAAGCGAATTGGAATGGGGATGCAGGAAAGACAACCGGTTTTCAGGCTTTCGTAAACAAATTAGTATGGGAAAATGGTTATACTCAGGTAGTAAGTGGCCCGACGAGAGGTGACGCGCTGTTGGACATCTACCTCCTCAGACCTGATAATACGCTTAACTCTTGTAACATTGTGCACGGAATCAGCGATCATAGCGGGGTTTTATTGGAAGTAGAATGGGATGAAAATTGTCGGGAGAAAAAAATTGAAAGGATAGTCCCGGTGTACCACAAAACAGATGTATTAGGTTTGCAAACATTTCTTCGGGAAAATTTTAGCTTATGGGTTGGAAATGGTAGTAGCGTGGAGGAGATATGGAAAAGCTACAAGGAAATAGTCTTTGAGGGTATAGAACGTTTTGTACCACATAAAATTCTAAGTAAAAATCCGGATCCGGAATATTATACGAAGGAAGTAAAACGACTTAAGGTAAAGGTGAGGAAAGTTTACAATAAGCGAAAATTTGGTGGGCATTACCAAGCAGAGCTGAAACGTTTATCCAAAGAGTTACTGATAGCAAAAAAGAAGGCTCAGGAGACATTCTTAAGTTCGGTCTTACAAAACGAAGGTAAATGCTGGGCAGAGTTTTATAAGTATGTTAAAAGACGTAAAGGTAATAGAGAAAATATTCCTGTGATCAAGGGCATTAATGGAAATATCATCACCGAACCAATAGAAAAGGCCAACTCCCTAAACTCTTATTATGCGTCTGTATTCAGTTGCGAACGAAACACCCCGCAAATCCAATCGACAGATTCAGGAAACCCGTTCACCATTAGTATCAACATTTTAAGGAAACGACTATCAGCAATCGGGAGAAATAAATCCGTCGGACCAGATGGCATTCCTGGGGAAATTTTAAAGTTAGGTGGGGAAGCCATGATTCCATACCTCGCGAGATTACTAGATATAACGATGAACAACAATTCTATCCCAGGGGACTGGAAAAAAGCTATAGTGGTTCCTATTTATAAAGGGGGAGATCGATCAGTAGTGGGAAACTATAGACCGGTCAGTTTAACCTCAGTAGTTTGCAAACAAATGGAGCACGTTATAGCAGGGTATCTAAGGCAAGTCTGGGAAATGAGTGAGTGGTTATATGAGGGTCAGCATGGATTTAGACCAGGGTACTCATGCGAAAGCCAAGTAGTCACAGTTTGTCAAGATATTGCTGATTCATTGGACGAGGGAGTCAGGACTGACGCGATTATAATAGATTTTTCAAAGGCTTTTGATTTAGTCCCACATGATAGGCTGCTTTCAAAAATTGCGGAAACCGGTGTGGACTTGAGGGTAGTGGTGTGGATAAAGGAATTTCTGTTAGGACGTTCGCAAAGAGTTAGAGTAGACGGACAACTATCTGATGAAGTCAGAGTAACGTCGGGAGTGCCGCAAGGGAGCGTATTAGGTCCGTTGCTCTTCCTCGCTTATGTTAATGATATTTGGAAAAACATTGAGTCAAATATACGGCTTTTCGCTGATGATTGTATAATATACAGGAGGATAATCGATAGTAATGACATTGAAAATTTGCAGACAGACTTAAATAGATTAGGGGAATGGGCGGTTGAAAATGAAATGAGGATAAATCCAGGTAAGAGTAAAGCAGTAAGCTTCAATAGAGCTAGGGTGAAAGGTAAACTGAGGTATTGTATTGGGGATCAACTAATTCCAGAGGCAAATAGCTTTAAGTATTTAGGAATAATTATACGCAGCGACCTAAGCTGGGCAGATCATGTAAATTATACACTAAGAAAATCATGGAGGGCTCTTCATTTCGTAATGCGTATACTCAAAAGGGCAAATAATAATACGAAACGTTTAGCTTATACGGCACTTGTGAGACCGATACTTGAGTATGGAGCGGTGTGTTGGGACCCATACAGAGAAGGTCAGGTAAGCGCTTTGAATCGCGTGCAAAAGAGAGCGGCAAAATTTGCAAATAATACAAATGAATCGGGTTGGGAAACATTGACACAGCGTAGAGCGATAGCCCGAATATGCGCCCTTTTCAAAGCATACACCGGGGGACGGGCTTGGAAAACAATAGGGGATAGACTGCTAAAACCATGCTACCTGGGTAGGGACGATCATAGTCGGAAAATTAGGATTAGGAAACAAAGAACAGATGTAGGTAAATATTCCTTTGTAAATAGGACCATAAAAAGCTGGAACCAATTACCTCCAAGCGTACTAGCGACTTTCCCCTGTAAATTAAGCTCTTTTAAAAAAAGGGTCAAGAACGTCATTACAAGCTAAGGATTTTTAAGTGGAGATTAAATAAAAATAAGGGATGTGAAGTGAAGGGGTGTGAAGTGATGTGAAGTGAAGTGCTCTGGTTTCGAAGTGAAGTGAAGTGAATTAAGTTCTTGGGGGATATAATTAGCATGTACTTTGGTCTGACTTTATACTGAGGATATTCTAACGCACTGAAATTAATTAATGTGTGGGTGTTTTTTGTATTGTGCTTGTTTAATTTTTTTTTTATTCTGTGTATGGGTGTTTTTGTAAGGTGTGGATGCTTTTGTAAGGTGTGGATGATTTGTAAGTTGTGGATGTTTTTGTAATGTGTGTACGGTGTTCTAATATGTGTACTTGTATTTACTGTATGTATTTTGTTTACTGTATGTATTTTGTTTTGTATGTGTAAGGGTGTTTTAGTAAGGTGCGTACGGTTTTCTAATATGTGTATTTGTATTTACTGTATGTATTTTGTTTTGTATGTGTATGGGTGTTTTTGTAAGGTATGGATGTATTTGTAAGGTGTGGATGTTTTTGTAAGGTGTGGATGTTTTTGTAAGGTGTGGATGCTTTTGTAAGGAGTGGATGCTTTTGTAAGGTGCAGATGTTTTTGTAATGTGTGTACGGTGTTCTAATGTGTGTACTTGTATTTACTGTATGTATTTAATTTTGTATGTGTATGGGTGTTTTTGTAAGGTGTGTACGGTGTTCTAATATGAGTACTTGTATTTACTGTATGTATTTTGTTTTGTATGTGCATGGGTGTTTTTGTAAGGTGTGAACGGGGTTTTTCTAATATGTGTACTTGTATTTACTGTATGTATTTTGTTTTGTATGTGTATGGGTATTTTTGTAAGGTGTGGATGTATTTGTAAGGTATGGATGTTTTTGTAAGGTGTGGATGCTTTTGTAAGGAGTGGATGCTTTTGCAAGGTGTGGATGTTTTTATAATGTGTGTACGGTGTTCTAATGTGTGTACTTGTATTTACTGTATGTATTTTGTTTTGTAATTGTGTATAGTTTGTTTTGTATTGTTAATTTTATGTATATTTATATGTCCATTTGTATTGTGTGTACTAGTGTAAGGACTACTGCCACCGGGTGAAAACATTTGTATTGTGTGTACTAGTGTAAGGACTACTGCCACCGGGTGAAAACATTTGTATTGTGTGTACTAGTGTAAGGACTACTGCCACCGGGTGAAAACATTTGTATTGTGTGTACTAGTGTAAGGACTACTGCCACCGGGTGAAAACATTTGTATTGTGTGTACTAGTGTAAGGACTACTGTCACCGGGTGAAAACATTTGTATTGTGTGTACTAGTGTAAGGACTACTGCCACCGGGTGAAAACCCAATTGCAGTAAATAATAATAATAATAATAATAAATGAATGCTCAAATGTTGTTAGAAATAAGGCTTTGGATTTGAAATGGGCTTCATTTTGGGTAACTGGACAGAAATTATTTGGTGATTTAACTTCACGACGATCTCCGTATTTTTCTTTAGTGGATTTCAAAGGATGTAGAAGGAAAGTGATAGGATATAGATGGCTTATCAGGTCAAGTTACCTCGAGAAACTAAATAAACCACAAAAATCCTCAGCCGGGCATTTCTTGTTCCAGCCGATATTCCAAAAGAGCACCTTCCGAACAAAGCGAAAAGCATTGCCATGGTGACAGCCTACTCAGTTTGAACGAAAGGCAAGTCAACGCACTTGCAGTAGTGGCAGTAGTGAGGTCTCTACACCTCACCGTTTGTCGACAGTATGCAATTTTGAACAAAAACAAATTCATCCAAACTAAACAGGGAGTGGATGGAGGCAATAGTGGATGAAGTATCTCTAATCAGTAACGTCATAAAAAAACTAAGAATTAAATAAATAATATATATAAAACTTTTTATGGGGGTTCAAGGGCCCCGCAGCTGATGCTACGGACGCACGGCAGCCTTGGGGCTTATTGTGCAACCCTGTGATGGAGATGATTAATTTTTTTGTTTTTCCTTGTAATGGAGCACCGGTGGAATGAAATTGACAGAGGAAAACTGAAGTACTCGGGGAGAAACCTATCCCAGTGCCAATTTGTCCACCACAAATCCCACACGGACTGACCCGGAAACAAACTCAGGCCTCCGCGGTGAGAGACCGGTGACTGAGCCATGGCACGGCCCCAATATGAAACTTAGTATAAAATAAATTAAAAATAACAGTAAACAATACTCACAGTTCTCCAGTCGGCACGCCCGTACTTAACACAGACATAAGAATGCAAGGCCCTTATTTGCCATCAAAGTAATACGCAGAAATGAATCTACAAACTCTCCGCACTCTTTACAAACACAAAATACGTGGTAAAATCATTGCGTGGTGCTGCCGGGGAATCGAGAAACAAAGAACTGAAATGCAGATTAAACTGAACACCGCACAACACTTGTAAGTACGTACTCAAGCCAAACAATAATTTGGAATTCGAATTTCCGAAATAGAAATTATAAACAACTTATCAGGTCAAGCGTTGGACACGGAGTGATTACTTGAGGCAGCTACAAGTAAAACGGAAATGTCAGTTAGGGTGGGGAAAGGAAGGAAAGATGGCGGCCATGCCATGGCTCAGGCGGTTAGTCGCCGGCCTCTCACTGCGGAGGCGTGGGTTCGATCCCCGGTCAGTCCATGTGGGATTTATGGCGGACAAAGTAGCACTGGGACAGGTTTTTCACCAAGTACTTCGGTTTTCCCCTGTCAATTTCATTCCACCGTTGCTCCATTACTCGGAAAAACGAAAAAACTAATCATCTTCATCAAAGGGTTGCACAATAAGCCTCAAGGCTGCGGTGCGTCAGTAGCATCTGCTGCGGGGTCCTTCACAAAAAAAGGCTAATTATTAGCGTCTTGAACACCGAGTTCCTGTTTTACTAAAAATTACACAACACATAACTACTTAAATTTTTTTAGTTTATGAGTGTGAAGGTCGATTACGATTCCTAAATTTCTCATATAATTTACCGAAAATGAAAATATACAATTTTCTGACCCTTTAACCAGAATGGGTTTCATGTTATGGATTGTTTTGTAATTCAATTTTTCGTAAATTTCCTTGTGTGTATTGACACCTGACTTATCTGCGTCGTCCGTTAAATTATTTTTATGTCAGATAGCCATTAAACTCAAAATTTTTAAATGTAGTGCTGGAAAAGAATAGAGAAGATCAGTATGTCAGATCGTGTAAAATATGAAAAAGTATTACATAGAGTCAAGGAGGAAAGGAATATACTTCATAACATTTCAAATGATCCATGTTCGTGGACTGAGCAATTGGATATGATATCAAAATCAACAAATTCACGTAAGTGTATGAGAGTACATTTTACACACCGTATACCTCCTACATGCTTCGCGTCGTGTTACATACATCATGTCTGTGTGCTATGCCTGCTTAAAAAGCAATACCATAAAGACCAACAGTGAAAGAGCTTTGAGCTTGTAGCATACGTTATGCGTTAAAACCGCTCAACGTTTAAGACATGGAAGTGATTAGGGACACTGAGGTAAACTTGAAAAAAAGTATTTTAATTCAGTAATATGACTGACATTCTTCTGGCCGTTATGAAGAGTGTTATTTTTATGATGATTTATTTACCTACTGAATTTAAATGACCGTAACTACCATATGTGCCACCTGCTGTATACTAAAATATAATCTCTTCACTTTTCCCACAGAATAGATATATATGATTCTTACAATAAATGGCTGCGTCCCTAAGCAATATTAAAATATTGATCTCCGTAATGAAGATGCATTGTTTTCTCTCTGGTAGGAAACAAATTTTTAGTAGACTCTTTTACGAGGGCTTCAAGCTTCAAAACTGTAATCGCTCTTTCCAAAATTTAAATTTGTCGAATACATTACAGTGAAATAATATGATTAACATCAATATGGTTGGCTTGACAAGACCTCAGTAGACACCGCGGCAAGGCGACCTACTGGGTCATGGTGGCCCCCAGACTACAGAATAATAGCACTTCTTGTGAAATCTTCTGGACTGAATTCTGTCGTTCTAAGACAAGACGATATTCTACGAGGCCTGAAAATAAATTTTCTAATAAATGTAGTAGGCCCTGGCCGGGTATTTTACGCCACTAATCACTACATTAAATGTAACATGAGCGGTTTTATTTCGCGAAAAATGATATGATAAGAGAGTGAAAGTTTTGTATAAATGTTTTTTTTTGGAAATAAGATATTGGAAGGACGCCTTCATCTACTATTTTCCAGACATAAAGACACAAGAATTTGTCAGCGGTAGAGTTCGTCTTATATTTGGCTGAAGTGCCGAGGTTAGTTTAAAAGAAGGCAACGTGCCTTCCAGCCAAATTTCCAAAGAGAGGACACTTAAAATAAAACAAATTATGAATCCCTTTTTAGAAAAGAACGAAGACATTTTATAGCCCTTCGGCACGCATAAAATCTAGTCGAAATCTTGAAAGATATAAATTAGAGACACATTATTACCTACCCACGTGGATTAAGGCGTCACCGTATATCTCATTGCGCACATGCAGGCGTCGTAACGAATGTTTCCCTGACATCAATGGAAATGAAAAAAAAATAAAGAAAATAAAGCGGAGGAAGATGAAATTCTGCATTCCAAATGACATCCAGAAAAAAGGGGCGAAATGCGAAAAGACAATAAAAGTAGGCAATTCCTTGTAAAATTGTACAACGAATTTTAACAACTCTAGCGACATTGCGCCAACAAAATAAAATATCCTCCTTCCCACTCTCATTCACAGTAATAATCGTTCCACATTCCGCAGGTGACGCCTTCGACACCATCAAAATATTAACGCCGAAGCGTGACGAAAATATAATTCTAACACACAAATAATTTGGAATCAGTAATATTTTAAAGAAGAAAGATCTCCTGAAGAAGTACTGTGGAGTGACATGCCTTGTCTTTACCTCGCTTACTGTCGAATGACAAGTGTTGTTTATATCTTGGCTACTGGGAAATGAAAAGTGTTGTCTATATCTTGTTTTCTTTGGAATGACAAGTATTCTCCATTCCTTGTCTACTGTGAAATAACAAGTGTTATCTATATCTTGGCTACTGTCAATTGACAAGTGTTGCCTACACCTTGCCTACTGTGAACTAACAAGCTTTGCCTATGACTTACCTACTGTGGAATGAAAGGTTTTGTCTATTTCTTGCCTACTCTCAAATGAGAAGAGTTATTTATTTCTTGCCCACTGTGGAATGACATGTTTTGTCTATAACTTGCCTAGATATCTTAGGAACAGGTAGAATTTCATGAAATGAGAATCTCTTAATTGTAAAAGAATTTGGGATGATAAATGCTGTCTTTATTTAGGCTATTCACTAAGGAATTGGTAATCTTTCAAGGAACCAGGGTCTCCTAAACAAAATAATATGAGATGACTGTTTCTCTATTCCTAAGCACCGTACGAATTAATATAACCTGTCATTTAATAATGATATGCTCAACATAATATGAAGTAACACTTGTTTTCCATGCTTGTCATAATTGCTTTAGAAATACGTAATCTTTTATGGACGAAGCTCTCCTGAGAAGAATAATGTGAAAGGACATTTATTTTATCCTTATTCTTCTCTCCTTGAGACTTGGTAAACCATCAGTCAGTGATGATCCCCAAAGAAAAATTCGTGCAAAATGTATGACAATTTAAAAAAAAACAGATTCTTCCCTTATGAATTATTAAAATTTTAGCGAGTCATGTAAATAATAATGTTACGGAATTACAACCACTCTCATTTAGTTTATTTAATACTATTTATAGAGAAGTACATGTTTATATTTTCCACGCTTGTAATCGTGTCTGGAGACTTCCATGATAAAACGTTAACCAACAAAACGAATTACATAAAATGCGGTATTTGTATATCAATAAAGCACCACACCAACTTACTACTTTATAATTCATACCTTATATATATATATTATACATATATATTATAGCGTCTGTGCGAACTTTTGATTTGGAATTAATGGTGAATTAAAATAATAATGAATCGCGATTTGATATGAAAGTAAATTTTAAATAATACACAAATTTCATTAAATATTTTTTGCAAAATTTAGAATAACATACCAATTCTGAGTGTTCATCGTTTAGTTCGCCATGTGAAATTCGTTATATACAGGTAATATTTATAAAATGTGCTGAAATACCATTCAGGTATTAACAGTTAATTACAGAAAGAATCGGCTTTTATCTAAGGCATTTAACGTATCTGGGATAGGGAATAGTGAAACCTTTAGTTTATTATTATTATTATTATTATATTAAATTTTAGAGATTTTAAACTGTTTTATGTTAACTTAAACCGTCGCAACTGCCCTTCCGCTAGATGCACTTCCGCGGCTAATGCCATCAGTAGGATACTTGTATATGCAATGGTAGGTCTGTTTTGATTAATTACTTGTTATTAATGTAAATATTGAATTCGATGCTGTAGTTCGGTCACTGCGACATTTTTAAAACAAGTCAGCTATGTTCTGTCAGGGTATTAGATTCTTCCCCAGTACGTCTTTTATATTGTTTTACTTCATATTTGTTTTGTTTCTTTAGTGTTCGTCTTGTGTATTTGTACTGTTTTGTGTTTTGTTTGTGCTTTTGTGCTGGCTTTGTAATTGGCACTTGTGCTGTTAAGTCTGCACGTTAATAAATACCCATTGAATTGAATTGAATTGAATTATTGTTATATCGCAAGATAACATTAAGCTTAATGTTAAGAATATTGGTTGTGAGGATAAAGCGGGAAGGAATGTGAAGTTAGTTTTAGGATCATAATTGACTTTCAGACTGTGCATGATTGTATTAATCCAGAAGGCCATGTGCTGAATTATTGACAAATTTGGATTTGTACTGAGAGAATTTCACGACCACGGAAATGAGTTAAGACTGATGTGACTTAGTAAATTTACAGTACTCCTGCTACGTATTCTCAGTCTTAGAACTGCTGAGGAATATCCATGTGCGTAAATATTTGTGCGTAGTAATGTGGTTTAAAATGTGATATAAAACAATCATATCACAAAGAAAATAAAATTGCGTATATAGACTACACAAAGATGAGCAGAAGAGTGATTTGGATGCAGCGTGTATGGTCCTTTGTACCTCCTTCCGCATCCCATCTTCTTATCTATTCCCTCACCTGCATTCTCAATTCTAATCACGTGACCGATTTGTATGGAGTTAGCCAAGAGCAGGCATGCTCCAGATAACATTCACACCGCCACTCCTTCGCTACTGTAATTTGCCAAGTTTGCGCGGTCCAGCGAACCATAAAGCAGAATTCCATACTGCATACACATCAGCTTCTAGTTGTTTTATCACGAGGTAGCTGCCTGCAATAATGAAAAGGTAAAAATATTAGATATTTACATTGAAAGGAATGTTCTGTCCTTAAACTCGACAAATTTGAATTGTTTAGAGTGATGTTGTAAGTCATTAGAACACAACTATCGCTTTGCAGATGTCACATTATAAAATATTTTAATTAGAATATAAGGCATTTGGACAAATTATTGTCATCATGAAGCTTATAAATATTATTCATTATATAATAATAATAACCATGGCTCAACAGCCCTATATGGACTCGGGCCTGGGTTACTGGGCGCATTCGTGGCAGTTGGTGACTGGACAACTGGCCGCGCTGCTGTTCTATCGATCCTGATGTGACTGCCAAGCCATCTGACAGGCAGTCAGGAGACTTGGGTGAGAAATTGGGGTTGAATTTTGCTTACGAAACATTTCTATTCATGCCGTAAGATTCTTTTACATGCCGTAAATCTACGACACGGCTTTACTTTCCGGATTTTTATCACCCTTAAAAATCCATCCACCTCGGTCGGGATCGAACCCGCAAACCTTGGGTCAAGTGGCGAGCACGCTAACCACTAGTCCACCGAGGTCGACAAATATTATTCATTGCTATGGGGAAAACAACTAATAATCCATGCTTTCATTTATGTCATTTTTTGAATACCCTTGAATTTAAAGAAAAATAGCGCAGATTCAGCTGGTTTCTAAAGAGAGATATTCACAGTAAATCGACATCGATCAACATAAACGTTGATTGTAGAATAAAAATCTATATTTTTTATCTTACATGTTTCGGTTTAGTTATAAACAGTCATCAGAGAGTCACAAGCCTGAAATACATAATTACTTAATCCATACTGCTGATACATAGTACACAGTTCGCACGTTGGTGCAAAGGTCATGATAGTATATGTATGTCTGTCTAGCAAAATACGTACTTTGTAGGTTAGTAATAAAATTTCTATAACATTGGGGTGGTTTACCTAATCTGGATATTCTAATAAGTTATGTGAAAGAATCGAAGCTCTTAAGATGATTGAAGAATAGTAACCAGTGGTTAAGTTTTGTACATATATTCTATTTACTTCTTAATAATATTACATTCTGAAATTTAATGTTTTGAGTATCCATAAAATAGTCTTTATTAATTATCATAATATACATATTTTACTGACCTCCATATTTAGGTATTATTTTGCTTGGCAAGGTCATGTGGGCCTGTTGATTATTTTGTCTTGTACGGTATTTGATTCTTGCTTCATATCTAGGGAAGAGCGCAGGCAGTACAGCTGGTCTGCTCCTGAGAATTATACACTAGTTAATACGTAAGGGGAGGGTTGTCAATTAACATGCAGCATTAAGGTGTTGCATCGTAACAATTGGCTCTGTGAATACGTACATTATTCTGGGATGACTATGTTACTGTCTAAGTAACATATATTTAGATAACGCAGTAAAAGTTTACTGTTGTTTTGTCAGTTTAAATAATTTTAATTCCTTCACACATTTTAGCTTATATAAGTAAGATAAATTAGAGTATTCTACTCTTGCAGAAAGATAAGTGCGACTAGTCTGCAATTATGTTTTGCAGCAAGGACACAGATGTCATGCCATAATCTTTACACCATATTTAGGCTGTATGCTGCACCTAATTCATATGTATTGGACAGTTCTGCATTTTAGACTTATGCCTCCCTGACGATGGCTTATAACTAAACAGAAACGTGTAGGAAAATAAAAACTAAATATTTTATAATAATAAGGGAACGTGTAATTTTTGGTTATTCAGTGCCTTAAATTGCTAAAAGTAAGGACGAAATGGATCAGTTCAAAAATAAATCTGTCTGTCACAGTCACTGGACAACACATGTCAATTAGAAATAAATGTGCTACTAGAACTATTGTTGAATCAAATTATCAAAAAAACTACGCCACATATGGATTAAAAAGACCAGTTGAAATAATTATATATTATTATATTAATTAATTATTAACTACTATTTTATTATTAATAATTAATTAATAATTATTATATTATATAATATTATATATTATTAGGGAAATAATTATTCTTTAGCCAAAATTACTCTCTTCTGAAATATAAAGCCATGTAGTCTGATATAAATTTACCAACATTCCTTAGAAACTTGCTGTCTCTATTTTCAGGATTAAAGATAAGAAGTATAATGAGAATTAAGGCAGCAGACCCCTCCGAAACGTTAGCTAAGTTTCTACCAAACAACACGATATCACTTTCGATACATCAGTAATATTCATAATCACGACCATGAGAACCCCAAATTTTGTAGGCACTCTTGACTATGTAAAAAAATAAATTTCACAAATACGCGTAAATTATATGGAAAAAACGCCATCTTATGTGACTCTTAATCAGGGGATCCACCTAGCAATCACTGTCATATAAAGTGCTAGGAGTATCACCGGCTTAAGAGTGTGCATTAGCGGGTGGCTCTGTTCATTTCTGCTGTACGCGATTCAGCAGTCTCTTGTAGATAGGGCGCCACTGGTTCCCCGCACATGGAGTCTACGCTAGTGTAATTTGCTTTTGCTTTCCCTTATTCTCTCTCTCTCTCTCTCTCTTTCACTTCCTCCATCTGCGCTGTATGACTTTCGTGTATGTAAAATCTTCACAAGATCTCTGTAATGTATTCCATCCACATCAGCTTGGTCCCTCTTCTGATACCGCCACGAAACCAAAAGCGTAATAATGATGCCATGATATGCTTCGCGCCCCACAGCCCCAATAATAGTTTATGATACAATACTGTAACTGTATGGCCTGTCGCAGTCACTTGGGACATGTCACGTGGTGTCTAATGTGGTTATGCTCTACTGTGCCAAGTTCCCGGTGAGAAGCTGCAATGTGCCTCATTAAGACGCTGCTATAATTGTGCTTCTGAAGTCGATAGGTCCGTCATCCACGTGCTATATGTCATGATTTGCCTCAAAAAGTTGTCAAACTCGGTGATAATTATATGCATCGCCTGATATAACATTAAGGAACTCAGCATTATGCCACTTGTTGTATTTATGTGTTTAGTATGAGTCTCAAAATCAATACCTTTTATTTCCCTACACACATTAAACGGGTTAGTTTTTATAGTAGATACGAAAAGTGTTCTATGTGAGACAGTTTATTACATGCCTAATGTAGTTGCAAGTTAACCTTGAAATGATTAATCAGCTTGTTAACCATACCTTAACATATAGACTAAGTCTATCGACTTCATACTGACATGTCAAGTTATGTCACATTAATGGGGATGTATTTTTAATAGTGCTGGTAACATACGTAGCCCTGCTAGGTTCATAGAGACATGTTAGGTTACAGTAGAATTTTGTAAGTTTCTGATGAAGTTACGTCACATTTGGAATCACTGACTTTATGGGCCTTGTCCATTTGTCATTAAGCAAGATAATGATTTTTAACACATGAAGATATACAGAATAAGTTGAATTCAAAGTTTCTTTGAAAACAGCTATTTTATTTTAGAAAATCAGTAAAAGGGTGTGTAGATTTTACCACATGTTTCGGCATTATCAAGCCTTTTTCAAGTAATCTAAATGTAACTATATTTTATTCATGTTACGATCTTGAGTGTAACTCTGTTTCACTTAAATGTTTAAGTTGAAGCCAAATTGTAGTGCTAAGTTTTATCCGCGACAACACTTTGCTCACATATATTAGCTCTGGTAAAAGAAGCCTTGAATCCAGTTATTGTGTATGTTGGTAACACACAGGCGTATTCAACTGTTAAAACATTGCACGAAGGTGGACAAATTTCATAAAAGATTCCAAATATAATTTTGTTTATAATATACACGATTATATATAGCTATTAATAATATAAATATACTTGCTAATTTTATACTGTCATGTAATTTTGTGTCTCATTAAAGCAGGTATAAACTATTATAAACATAAATGGATCATCCTGCTATAGTTATTATAAGAGAGTGGTTTCCACAGGATAAAAAATCAAGGAAATTTTAAATGGCATTTACAACTAATAAATATATTGCATTCATTTTAGTAAGTATTATAGAATTGAATTAAGGTGTTTCATAGAGACAGAAGATGTAAAGTCACTCCAAAACGCAATTGATTCTTTAACATTTAAGCGCCAATGGTAACTATTTACATCACCAGGTTCAACCTAAGTTCTGTATATTGACCACCAGCACACTCTGTTCTTTGTGAGATAATAAACTAACTAACTCCATGGAGCAGAGTCCTTCCTGAGAAGCTAACAGGTCGTCAGCTAGTCAAGAAATTCCCCGCTTTTTATGGAACCCGAAGGTTCATTTCCGCACTCACAAGAACGAGATAATAAAAGAATTTTCATTTCAAATACATATTTCTATACCTTCAAAGAGTTATGATATTTATTTTTAAAATCGCTCTAAGCCTACCATTGATTCTGTGGTCAAAATATGTACCTCGCTCCAATAAGCAATGTTTCTAGGAAGGGTCACTCCGAACATAACTCACTGAATACAGTCATGTAATGGAAGTTAGTTTATGTCTCTCCTCTTTCTGTACCACTTCTCAGATTACATACCGTATTTTCGTATGTATCTATTCTTCAGAAGGTTTTATATAATGTTTCTTTATTGGTATATTTAATGACGCCCTATAACATATAAATTATAAATTACACTATGTTTAAACAATTTAGGGGTCACGCAGTGGTGCAGTTGGTTGAGACACTGCTATACAAGCCGGAAGGTCGCGGGTTCGATTCCCGATAGTGTCATTGGAATTTTTCATTGACATAATCCTTTCGGTCGCACTATGGCCCTGGGGTCGACTCAGCCTGTGACAGAAATGAGTACCAGGATTATTTCCTGGGGGGTAAAGGCGACCGGTGCATAGGGCTAACAACCTTACCACCTTCATGTGCTGATTGTCTAGCAATCTGGAAGCCTCAATCTCCTGGAACCCTAAGGGTCTGTCAAGGCCTGTAATGGGATTGATTTACCTTTACCTTACTTAGAGTAGAAAAACGTAAGGGAAGCAGATATATCTTCGGCGTATTTGACGATAAAATTGCTTTGTTTGTCTGCATTTTCTGGGAAAAGTCACTCAATTTTCTTTCAAGTCTCGAACTGATGGCCTTCCTGGTAGGCCTCCTAACTACGACCATGGTTGCTGCTGGGTTCTGGAATTGGATCGGTAGTGTGAAAGTCTTGTGATATGTATCGGCTACATTCAGAAAGCTGATCGGCTTACTTTCGCGGGATCCATCCTCGCAAGCAAAGCGGATCATATAATCCGTTACTCCGATATATAGGTTCAGTTCTGTGCCCGTACTTCCCCCTTGTTCTCTCCCACACCGCGACCCCAAGTTTATCGTGGCAGCTATATATCATATTGGAATTTGTCGGAAGGAATGATGGAATTTCCCTGTGGTTGAACAAGGACCCCTGTGCTTTTCGTTCTATATAAACGTCTCCTCCGGGGAGACAAGATTCACTTTGTTCTATCGCTCAGCGTTCGGCCATTGCGCCTACGTCTCTCAAAAACACAAAACATTCTGTGTAGTGTAACATTCCCTTTTCTTTCCGCTTTGAGGCACTGAGAGCATGGCACTTTCTGGAGCTGCTCAGTAGAGTTTGGAATTGGATTTCGACAGAAGACATGGAACTGACAGCGGAGACCGATTCCAAGCAGGCGACGTGTAGCCAGCCGTCTGGGTATCTGTAGTTCAAACCCTGAAACAGACAATTCTGGTTACAATCGCTGTAGATATTAGTAAATCTTTAAGCAATCACAAGCTTAGCAAATTTAGTTTTACATTATATATATATATATATATGAGCTGTACTAGCGAATTCAGTAGGCTACTGTGAATAGGCCACTGTCTGAAGGAAAAATAAATCGTAATTCGACTCCCCTCAGGAGCATGAAATTTGTCTCTTCTCTAAAGTTTCCAGACCGGTTCTGAAATCCAACCAGCCTCCGTCTGGATAGGCAAATAAAGTGCTCCTTCCGGAGTAAAAGCAGATGAGGCGTCATCCTAAACATTTCCTTTCATCTGGTGCCGGCATTAGGAATGAACGGGCCGAACTTGGAACTTTCCATATGTCTTCAGTGAAGTGCACAGGGACATTTTTACCTTAGTACACACATACGTGCTGTCCCACATATGTTTGCTGCTATAGGATGTCTGCGTGATAAAAGGGACTTTATAATGGAATAACGTATTGTAAATATGAAGTATTGAATTGTATCTCGAATCAACCTATTTTAAGTGTTAAAATCAGGAAAGTTTTAGGTTGATTCCTGAATATATCCAAGATATTTAAATCGGCAGAATAATTTCCCATATGCTTCAAGCGATTGTGTAAAAATAAGGTTTTCTGTCCACACCGTGAAAGCATATGCGGGAGTAAGGTTATAGATCCACTCATTCTCTAACTCATAGCTAGATTGAGGTAAGTACTTAACCTCACGCTCCTCTTGTTTTCTTCGAGGTAAGAGTCCGAGCTTTCCATTGAATAGGATGTTGGGTCGGACACAGAGAGATTCCGGACTATTGGGATAAGAGAACGGTCTCTTACCCCTGCCGAGAATCAAAACCTGGATCGTCCAGTCTGTAACCTAATCACTATACTGACTGAGCTATCCCGGCTCCTTAACCGACTTTATTAAGTCGTAAGTTTAACTATGACTTTCAGCTCTTTTCCTTTGCGGTACATCTGATTAGATATACAGAAAAGTGCAATTTGAGAACAAAGTTTTTTAACAAAAAGTGAAACACAGTCTTACGTGTAAAACGTCCGGTATGTTTCGACCCATTTTTAGACCATCCTCAGGGACGTGAAAGTAATTTTTGTGTAATTTGAAATTACCGAAGAATGTTACGTGTTTGTAGAAATAATATCTGTTCTCTATTCATAAATGAAATAAATAGATGAGTAAACAGTTAAGTAATAAATAAATAAGGAGTTAATTGTGTACATTGGAACCAACATTAAACGCATAACACAATAAGTGTCTGTGTTACCTCACTTTCCTCCATGATACTTTTTTTTTGATTTACAAAAATATTTTGTTCCAATTGGTCAATCTGGCACGTGATGGCTGCAGTCAAATTGACACTCTCAAATTATTTCTGTAGCTGCAATAAATTTATGTATAATTTCCATTTAAAATCTGCTGATATATTCCCAGTCAATGTGTTGATGGACTTTATCACACAGTCGATGAGCGACACGCACTCTACGGAGCCAGAACACCACAGAGAAGATTAAAATCGCGGAATAGCTTTCTCGGAACAGTGCAAGTTGAACCACCTGAAGACTTCCCCCTTACCCAGATTTACCCTAGTAGCCACCTCCTTGATTTCAAATACTTGGAAATCTCTTAACCGCATTAGATCAGGGGTGGCACCAGTAAAAACAAATATGGTGAAATGGGGCAAAACAAACTCAGACGACCTGTATTGTGGCTGTGGAGAGGTACAAGATATGGGACATCTCCTGTCATGCAGGGACTGCCCCCAGAAATGCACCCTTGAGGATTTATGGCTTGCAAATACAAAAGGATTTGACGTAGCCCAATACTAGGCAAAAAATCTTTAATTTAATGGTCCGGACACGATAAACAAAAAAAGAAGATCGCACAGTTTCTCAAAAATATATTTAATCTACGTCGTAATCAAAAATATTAACATACACACTAAATCTACCTATTCGAATAACCTAAAGTGTTAAATCTTACATCCTTAAATCAGTTTCTCTCGTATGGCATTCGTACGTTGGAGCGCTAATATCGTGACACCATTAACACACTTGTAATCAGAAAGGATATGTAACTTGACATACTCCTTTAATGTTCCCTCTGATTGTAGAGTGCCATATCTGTGTGGGGCAGCAATTGCATGTAATTACTTCCAGTTACTTCACACAGAACTATCAAGTGGCCAATATTTAAAACACGGCTTTAAATATGTTTAACACTTTTTACAACTTCATTTAAAGTACTTGGCACGCCTGGTGATATACTTTTTTTTAGTAAGAGTTTCTATCAGCTGTGCCATGCCTCAGGCGGTTAGTCGTCTGCCTCCCACCGCGGAGGCACGGGTTCGATCCCGTCAGTCAATGTGGGATTTGTGGTGGACAAAGTGGCACTGGGAAAGGTTTTTCCCCGAGTACTTCGGTTTTCCCCTATCAATTTCATTCCACCGGTGCTCCTTTACTTGGAAAGATAAAAAAACTGATCACATTTCTCTTCATCTTCATCAAAGGGTTGCACAAGAAGCCTTAAGGCTGCGGTATGTCCGTAGCATCTGCTGCGGGGCCCTTTACCACAAAAAAGTTTCTCTCTGAGTGCATCAATGACTGTACAAGACTAGAAAGCAATTTACTTTACTAGGGTCGGCAGTCTTTTCATTTTCTCAGTCAAAGAACGCCATTCTTAGATTCAGGCATTTTTTTCCATTCTGCTCGTTTATTCTTTCTTGTCAAATAATCATTCAAGACGCCAAAAATAATTGACCAGTAAAATTTATCGATAAATTTTGGAGAATATGAAATCCTCATGTACTTCATGAACACATTTATATCTGAAGAAACACAATAGACGGGCATGATTTGTTACATCTGTAAATTCTTCATAGTAACGCGAGACAAGTGCTCTGACATTCACGGGTCAATGTTTGGTCTCCAATACCTGCTACAATATTTGTCATGCGTGTTATTGGAAACAAAAGTATTTTCAATGACTTCACAGGCTTTATTTTTCAGCATGAATTATTCATTTTTTTCAGCAGTTTGATCAAATTTTCTGCAATTATATGCTAATTTCCAGCTTTTGCAATCAGGAGGGAAGCTTTGGAAAATGTTGCTATTGCCTTTGCACGTTCTTTATCTCATGGACCAGTAAAACGGCTTTCCAATACACTTTTTAAAGCAGTAATTTCTTATAACTTCTTTTGGAAAAATTCATTTGCTTTATCTTAGGAATATATACTTAATTTCCCACAAGGTCGCATTTTTGCCTATTTTCTCTTCACTTTTCATATAATCATTTCCTTGCTACTTATGCCGTCACTTTCCTTCTCATAGTTTCTTCAAATACACATTTTCAAATACAGAGCGAAACAGGAAATTAATTTAATCATAAAACAATGGCACTCACAGCAGATACGAAAAGAGTGAAAGCAATTTACTGTGCATGCGCAAATACTATGTACGCTAATAAATTTATAACCAACTGATACACAATTGAACTACTTTTATTGTAGCGTCCTTATTGTTATACGCCCCTACATATAATAAATATAATAAAAGTAGTTCAATTGTGTATCAGTTGGTTACAAAATTTATTAATTCATAAAGATGCACGGTGATACTAATATGAAAACTATGTATGCTAACTGACAGCTCTGTGAATAGCATACACATCCCTAGGCAATATCGTGAGCGAAGCATACAGTAAACCACTCGTCCAAATAAACAGATTTTTTAAATTTAAGTCAAAAACCAACAAATGCACAAGATTGTTAGCAGGTATAAAATGTATTTCTTATACCTGCTAATAATCTTGTGCATTGGTTGGTTTTTGACTTCAAAATAAGACAAACTGCACGGTACGTAAAACAAAAAAAATGTTAAGTATTTGAAGTTATATATTGAGTAGTAGACCCCAAAAACTTTAAGAATATTGGAAGTTAATTAATTCATGCATTCATTCATTCATTCATTTTGTAGTCTGTTTTACGACAGGTCCATAGCCTCTTCCAAAGCAAGTTCTCCACAGAGCATTTTGTAGTGCATCCTGTTTCAATTTTCATAATTTTCTACATTTCTTAAGGCCATCCAGTAGCTTCTTACGTCTTCTTCCTCGTCGTACCGTCACATTTAACCTTCCGTCTATCTTTCCCTCAACAACGTGTTTTAGAAGACAGTTCCTATTCAAGACGTGAGCAATCCCTTTAGCCTTCTATTTATTTTATGTAAGACAGTTCTCTCATTTGACTCTATGTAATGCTTCTTCATTTCTCACGCAATCTGTCCAACTGATTATTGGAAGTATTGAAGAGAATATTTTTATATTTCAACTTAAAAGAAGAAGACAAAAGTAATCTCGCTGCCCCCTAGACGTCAGGTCCGCGGACAACACTTTGAGAACCACCATGTGAAGATGAAATGTTACTGTGGGCTAAAGGGAAAGGGACATTTGATCCAGATCGGAGTCACGTATCATCCATCCGTCTTTCCATAAAGACAGAAAAGGCTTCCGTACATCCAGCTAAACTCGAGCCTAAACCTTCTTCTGCCACCGACCTCGACATGTCACACTGAAGCCTCTTGTAGCCAGCACGTAGCTCAGCGGAGCACAGCACGAAAACGTCACAGTCAGGAAGTCCTGGAACACTTAGTGATTCTCCTCAATGCTTAAATTGGCATATGTCACAAAGTTTTTTTATTAATATTTTGGGCTTTTCGGTCCTTTGAGAACAACGTAATGAGGCTTCGGGTTCCATAAAACGGGTGGAGAAGATTATTTCCTTCCTACCTCAGTGATAAGCAGCTGACCAAGAAGTACTGTGTTTAAAACTTGATGTTATTCATATTAATATTAAGTACTGTGTTTAAAACTTAATGTTATTCATATTAATATTAAGTACTGTGTTTAAAACTTAATGTTATTCATATTAATATTAAGTACTCTGTTTAAAACTTAATGTTATTCATATTAATATTAAGTACTGTGTTTAAAACTTAATGCTATTCATATTAATATTAAGTACTGTGTTTAAAACTTAATGTTATTCATATTAATATTAAGTACTCTGTTTAAAACTTAATGTTATTCATATTAATATTAAGTACTGTGTTTAAAACTTAATGTTATTCATATTAATATTAAGTACTGTGTTTAAAACTTAATGTTATTTATATTAATATTAAGTACTGTGTTTAAAACTTAATGTTATTCATATTAATATTAAGTACTGTGTTTAAAACTTAATGTTATTCATATTAATATTAAGTACTCTGTTTAAAACTTAATGTTATTCATATTAATATTAAGTACTGTGTTTAAAACTTAATGTTATTCATATTAATATTAAGTACTCTGTTTAAAACTTAATGTTATTCATATTAATATTAAGTACTGTGTTTAAAACTTAATGTTATTCATATTAATATTAAGTACTGTGTTTAAAACTTAATGTTATTTATATTAATATTAAGTACTGTGTTTAAAACTTAATGTTATTCATATTAATATTAAGTACTGTGTTTAGAACTTAATATTATTCATATTAATATTAAGTACTCTGTTTAAAACTTAATGTTATTCACATTAATGTTAAGTACTGTGTTTAAAACTTAATGTTATTCATATTAATATTAAGTACTGTGTTTAAAACTTAATGTTATTCATATTAATATTAAGTACTGTGTTTAAAACTTAATGTTATTTATATTAATATTAAGTACTGTGTTTAAAAATTAATGTTACTCATATTAATATTAAGTACTGTGTTTCTTTAGCAGTATTGTTCCACAATTTTATTCAGGAGGCATATTAAACTTAAGTGTTGTCAACCCTTTTTGTTTTATCAAACCAGACTACTTATATGTTCCGAATAACACAACTTCAAGAAATAGTTTTTATTCTATTGCAGTCACTACGACGTGTTTCGGCCTATCTTCTGTCCACCATCAAGTAGTTGATTTACAATTGCATAAAAGGAACTGTTCGGTACAGGCCTCTCCTTCACATCTAGTGTGTACAATGAAAGATTATTCCAAATAATGGAATAATAATGTAATGATTAAAATTAGTTAAAATAAGAGTATTTAACTACTTTCATAAACATTTTAGCTAATGGCATTCATGAATGTCTTGGAAACGTTTTATGTTTACAATTAAACCTAAATAAAAATCAAATAAACGACAGATCCACATTGACTTATAAAAACACTTTTGAAATTGTAGTTCAATATAAACAACCTAGATAGCATAACCATACTTCTTTGCCTCTCCTCACGAATAACTCCACTCAGTAGTGGTTAAGATGTCTGACGTGTCACAACTGGCATAATATACACGTACGTTTTACGTTTGGTTTAGTAGCAGCACGAAGAGTTTGATGTTATTAAAATCTACATGTTACCGTTCAACTTATAATAACTTTCATGACAGAATTAAAATTAAGATAGTTTGTATTGAAAAATAATTTGACAATTTATTCTAAATTTTGTATAATACTTACTAGATATTTAATGACTGTGCAATGAAGTCAATTTCTTTATGGCATTTTGTTTACAGTAACAAGAACTTGTATCATGTAATTCGATCATTACGTAAATATGAAATCAGATTCCTAGCATACAGCTATAAGGTCAACAAATTATATGCAGTGATACAGGGGGTTTAAAAATAAATCTGAAGCATGTCCGTACTAAATTCAGTGATGATTTGTATTTCATGAAACTATAAATGTAAGTCACTAGTTGATACACAAATATGTAACTAAATTTATTTAGTATGCATTTAATTCGATACCAAATTTGGCCTTTCTTGTATTATGTTTACATTCTTATACTACAATTAAGTTCTGTTTATAAGCCAGCCACGCGATTCGTATCCACCACACACCTGCACACCACTTAGAGTTTATGTTCTTCGATCTACAGGAAAAGCTTTAAAGATTTAATAAAAAATTCTGGTGTCTTCTAACATTTTTCAGGATTTAAGTTCCGGATAAAGTATATAGAGCATTAGCGCTCTTGTTGTGGAAATTGGAAATTGGAAATTCCGTACTTTTCCATGATTTTGGATATCGGTGTGCATGCTACCACAACTATATGTATGTTGTGTTCATTATGCCTTTAATGACTTACAGTTGTGTAAGATAGCTGAAAGCAATGTATGTGAAATAGGCACAAGAGCAGTGTTATCTTGATACCTACTATGGCCAATATTGCGTCTCGCATGTATAAATTCCTCTAGTGACTAACGCTCGCAGCGAAAATTACGCAAGTAATCAACCTAGTAGTTACTGCTGCGTCGTGAAGCTTCTAGAAATTAAAGTCTGGAGATATTCCTTGTTATTCAGGACCCTTACTTGGCAGCTATCCAACTAATAACGACTTTACGCAATGTACTGCGTGATAAAGTGAATGTGGTCGGACGTTTCGGTTAATCTAAGAACAAATACACACCTACTTCACGCTGCAAATAAATAAAGACTAAATTTACTCTATCAAAACAATTGTGCTTTCACGGGTACTTAGAAAAAATCAAGATACTGTTTCGAATGGGCATTTTTATAACACAAATTTGCACAAGGTTTCCAAAAAATCTAGGAACAATCTCAAAATCCTTGGCGCCAGGAGGGTGACATGAAGCAAGTTTTATCCTGGGGACCCGCAAATATTAGGAGCTACCTTATGAAATTTAGAGGCCAAGGCGACCTGCACCCCTTTCATAACCTACTAAAATTTACTGAAACTACAAACTGCTCCTTATCACAAGTGAAGGTGTTTAAATCTTGCAATTTATAATCAATTTAATGCTTTCACTATGACATGGAGCTGATGTCGAACTGCGGGCTGTAGATTGAGAAATCGTGTTTCGTTTTCCGGCAGGGGTAAGACATATTTTCTCCCTTGTAAAGAGTCCATAATATTCCTGGGCTCCCTGAATCTTCTGATAAAATTGATACCTGTTTAAAGTGGTCGGGATATGAAGCTGAAAACTAATTTTTGTTTAGTGCTAAGATTATGAATGCGTGAACTATTCCTCCACTCTCCCATACCTGTTCATAGTGTGGTGCAAAATTATACACACCAAAGTCAGACCCAAACACGGGATCGATACATTAAAAATACAATTGGTTTTATTTCTACTGTTAACGGAATTATTATCGGTGTTGGAATGCTGCAATAAATTTCACAAAATTACGTTTTTAACTAAATTTCAGGATGTTATGAGTTATTCAAAATAAATAGTCCTAGAACAATGTGTGCTAAATTATAAACTTTTAAATCGCTAAGAACATTTTAATGTTTCAAGACACTCTAAGACACTGTAGTTATCAAATCTTATAAACCAACTTCACTCTTACTCCAACTTCTGGCAAAAAATTTTCCTCGTAAATCTTACTGATTTTGGTACATAAACCTGACCTCTGTGATCACCACATCTCCCAACTATTGACTACGTCCTGTGGGGCACATGAAGGCAAGGCATGGTGTACCAGCTAAAATCTCAGGCAGAAACAATCTTACGGCGAATCGTAAATTTTGCTGAGGGGAAATAATTAAATCTCAGACAGGCAACAGATTGTATTGAGATGTATTGTATTGTATTGTATGTATTGATTGTATTGTATTGAGAGTTAGTCTTGAAGAATAATCAGTTTAACATGAATGAAAGTTTATGATTAAATATCAGACAGACAACAGATTTTATTGAGACGTGTAGAACCGTGCATACAGAAGAGTGGAGTTAGTCTTGAAGAATAATCAGTGTAACATGAATGAAAATTTATGATTAAACATCAGACAGGCAACAGATTATATAGAGATGTGTAGAACTGTGCATACAGAAGGGTGGAGGTAGTCTTGAAGAATAATCAGTGTAACATGAATGAAAATTTATGATTAAATATCAGACAGACAACAGATTATATAGGGATGTGTAGAACTGTGCATACAGAAGGGTGGATGTAGTCTTGAAGAATAATCAGTGTAACATGAATGAAAATTTATGATTAAATATCAGACAGGCAACAGATTATGTAGAAATGTGTAGAACTGTGCATACAGAAGGATGGAGGTAGTCTTGAAGAATAATCAGTGTAACATGAATGAAAATTTATGATTAAATATCAGACAGACAACAGATTATATAGAGATGTGTAGAACTGTGCATACAGAAGGGTGGATGTAGTCTTGAAGAATAATCAGTGTAACATGGATGAAAATTTATGATTAAATATCAGACAGGCAACAGATTGTATTGAGATGTGTAGAACTGTGTGCATACAGAAGGGTGGATGTAGTCTTGAAGAATAATCAGTGTAACATGGATGAAAATTTGTGATTAAATATCAGACAGGCAACACATTTTATTGAGATGTGTAGAACTGTGCATACAGAAGGGTGGATATAGTCTTGAAGAATAATCAGTGTAACATGGATGAAAATTTGTCACTAAATATCAGACAGGCAACCAATTTTATTGAGATGTGTAGAACTGTGCATACAGAAGGGTGGATGTAGTCTTGAAGAATAATCAGTGTAACATGGATGAAAATTTATGATTAAATATCAGACAGGCAACAGATTGTATTGAGATGTGTAGAACTGTGTGCATACAGAAGGGTGGATGTAGTCTTGAAGAATAATCAGTGTAACATGGATGAAAATTTGTGATTAAATATCAGACAGGCAACAGATTGTATTGAGATGTGTAGAACTGTGCACACAGAAGGGTGGAGTTAGTCTTGAAGAATAATCAGTGTAACATGAATGAAAATTTATGATTAAATATCAGACAGGCAACAGACTGTATTGAGATGTGTAGAACTGTGCATACAGAAGGGTGGAGGTAGTCTTGAAAAATAATCAGTGTAACATGGATGAAAATTTATGATTAAATATCAGACAGGCAACCAATTTTATTGAGATGTGTAGAACTGTGCATACAGAAGGGTGGATGTAGTCTTGAGGAATAATCAGTGTAACGTGGATGAAAATTTTTGATTAAATATCAGACAGGCAACAGATTATATAGAGATGTGTAAACTGTGCATACAGAAGGGTGGATGTAGTCTTGAAGAATAATCAGTGTAACATGGATGAAAATTTGTGATTAAATATCAGACAGACAACAGATTATATTGAGATGTGTAGAACTGTGCATACAGAAGGGTGGAGGTAGTCTTGAAGAATAATCAGTGTAACATGTATGAAAATTTGTGATTAAATATCAGACAGGCAACATATTATATAGAGATGTGTAGAACTGTGTGCATACAGAAGGGTGGATGTAGTCTTGAAGAATAATCAGTGTAACATGGATGAAAATTTGTGATTAAATATCAGACAGGCAACAGATTGTATTGAGATGTGTAGAACTGTGCATACAGAAGGGTGGAGGTAGTCTTGAAGAATAATCAGTGTAACATGGATGAAGATTTGTGATTAAATATCAGACAGGCAACCAATTGTATTGAGATGTGTAGAACTGTGCATACAGAAGGGTGGATGTAGTCTTGAAGAATAATCAGTGTAACATGGATGAAAATTTATGTTCTTTGATATTGTCTAATCAAGACTGATATTATTTTTACATGTTGTAACGTAACCACTTTTCTTAATTTAACTAAATCTGTAATGTAAAAAAAATCGACAATTTCATTTTGTGGTATTGTCAGATAAAATATTTTTATGTCGTACATAGAGTAGTCAAGACTTAATTGCTGCTTTTGTTTTTTTGTGTTATCGTGTACATGTTGTACAGTGGGTTAAGACAATGGATATTTTATGGTGTTATATGACATCTTTTTTATATGTACTTATATTATAATATAATCTACGTATTTTAAATTTTTCGGTTTCACACATGTGCATACCTTAAGATGATCACAGCAGTGTGAATGTTGATAACGGGCATAAAGTTGATATAGCACTTTTTCTCAAAATGGCTCATGCAATAGCATCCTGAAGTTTGGCACTTCTTATGTGGAATATTCCACATATAATTCAAAATCTATTTCGCCGTTACAAATAATCACTAAGTAAAGATAACTAACACCAGTCGCGGTGGCCGCTCGATCTAACTCGTGGGATTGCGGCCTTTCGCTTCCTAGGATTTCTGGTTCGAATCCCGCCGGGTGCAAGGATGTCTCCCTCTTGTGAGTGTTGTGTGTTGTCACGTAGAGGACTCTGCGCCGGACCGATTCCTCGTCCAAAGGAGTCCTACCAAGTATATATGTGTGTGTCATTGAGTGTGATCAGGAGCAACAATAACCCTCTACACCTACAATGATTAGGCAGACAGGGTCAAGACTAAGAAAGAAAGAAAGAATAATAACAAGCAAGTGAAAATAAAAAGTCCTATGTTTTATACAGGAGGAAATAACTGCTAAATTAACACTTCCATACATGGGAAGGAATCAATGCCAATTACTTTTGTCTACCTTTTACCAAGATAGATGTCCTGGTAACGTGACAGAGTGATTAATGTCATAATCACAAACAAACACTTTAGCTACAGGTTAATTCAGTACAAGCTCCTTTGCTCCATCCAAAGTTACAGCAGTATGATTGTGAGAGGCAAAGTTGTACTGCCTCGCACTGCCATGGGATTTTCCTGAACACTGTTTTCTCTTTGAAGATAGAGGCAATGGATTATTAATGATTACAGAGGAATGCTCGAATGTGTCAGGGAGAATCGGAAGATACAATCGCTCTACTTTCTCGTGATAAACCCGAATTAATCGAAGTGAAACCTACCCCACAACCTCCTTCTACGACCGCAAGTCACGTATGCGTCATCGAGAATAGAACTCCGGTAGGCTAGGTGGGAGCCAAGTGTTATGTACACTTACTGATGGCATCCCAAAATAATTTTTTTCTTGGTGTCACATGAATGACATGTGACACCATCGAGACGGTAATGCAATAAGCCACCAAGAACAACAAAATTTTTCCTCAAATTGCAGTGCACACTTTGCTCTGCGACAAAGCTGCCCTTGTAATTCTCTTTGGATTTCTCTGATGCTGCAGACGAAATCCATGTTATTAACTAAAACAGACCTCAGTTGCTTCTTCTTGCTATCCCTCCTGATTTCCCATCCATCACAGGACGCTGCCCATCTGGCTCTGCATCGCCTTCTTTGGATATAGTCTGCTCATATGAATCTCCCCCTTATAACATTTCTTGTTTGTGGCTGCAGCAGAAGACGCAACACGCACATCCATCTCTCCCTATGTGATGCGTATGTGTACCCACTCGCTTCCATAATGGAAGAGAGTAGACGGGTGCTAGGAATTTCAATTAGGTCATCAAAAACAATTCCTGAAATATGCCACCACCTTCCGGAAGCCAAATTTATCATTTGACAAATCACCTTGCTATGGATGTGGTAGACCTAATTTTGTACACAGAAAGTTATGAGAAAAAATTTAGGTTTATCTTAAAGCATAAAAATATTGTAATTGGGAAGAAACAAGCATGGGAAAATTTATGACTTTTTCATTCCATACTTTTTGGAATGGCTAATAAGAATTATATAAGAACAGTAACCTTAAATTTAAAGTCCCATTACGTCCATAATTTTCACTATAACTAATTGCCAATAAAGTACTTTTCTTTCTTTCTTAGTCTGACATCTTCTATCTAATCATTGTTGGTGCAGATGTTTATTGTTGCACGTGATCACACTCAGACACACCACACTCGGTAGGACTCCTCTGGACGAGGGATCGGTCCGTCGCAGAGACCTGTACCTGACAACACACAACATTCACAAGAGACAGACATCCATGCCATCAGCGGGATTCGAACTCGCAATCCCAGCAAGCGAGCGGCCGCAGACCTACGCCTTAAACCGCGCGGCCAGTGCGATCGGCTTAAATTACATGTGTCAATTATAACACACTGATAGTTGTTACTGTGGCCATGTAGGTAAAGAAGATGTCACAATGTGGCTCGTGCTTTTGTAAGGTGTGGATGTTTTTGTAATGTGTGTACGGTGTTCTAATGTATGTACTTGTATTTACTGTATGTATTTTGTTTTGTAATTGTGTATAGTTTGTTTTGTATTGTTATTTTTATGTATATTTATATGTCCATTTGTATTGTGTGTACTAGTGTAAGGACTACTGCCACCGGGTGAAAACATTTGTATTGTGTGTACTAGTGTAAGGACTACTGCCACCGGGTGAAAACATTTGTATTGTGTGTACTAGTGTAAGGACTACTGCCACCGGGTGAAAACATTTGTATTGTGTGTACTAGTAAGGATACTGCCACGGGTGAAAACATTTGTATTGTGTGTACTAGTGTAAGACTACTGCCACTGGTGAAAACATTGTATGTGTGTACTAGTTAAGGACTACTGCCACTGGATAAACATTTGTATTGTGTTATAGTGTAAGGACTACTGCCACCGGTAAAACATTTGTATTGCGTGTACTAGTGTAAGACTACTGCACGTGAAAACATTTGTATTGTGTGTACTAGTTAAGGACTACTGCCACCGGTGAAACATTTGTATGTGTGTACTATGTAAGGACTACTGCACGGTGAAACCCAATGCAGTAATAATAATAATATAATGTATATAATTGAAGTCCCACACGTAATTTAGTGGCATCATGAAGGCCCTTCCCATAGTTCATGTGTGATTTAATACAACTTTTAACTTAACTTATCTTATGCTTATATAAAATTGAATTTAATATTTTAAGCTTCTACGGTTCAATAGTTTTTGCTGCCGAAGTGCAAAGAGTCGTTTATCATATTCTTATTTGAAGTCGTACAGAAATATTGACTTAACAGTCTTTCAACATTTTCCACTATTTTTGTACCATATTATCAAACAACGTGAGCTGGACGGAAAATACAGGATATATTGAGAAAGTAATAAATGTCTACAAAATTTTAATCGGAAGTTCTTAAGGGAAGAAAGAGTTCAATTTGACGAGTGAGAAATGTGTGTGTAGGTAATAATATTAAAATGAATACGATTTAAGTAGGCCTATGGCCGTGACATGTTCCAGACTGTTAGTCGTCAGTCCCTCACCGCAAATCCAAGGCCAGCCTATGTGGAATTGGTGGACAAAGTGGCTCTGGGACAGGTTTTCCTCCGAGTGCTTCTCTTTTCCCTGTCCATATCTTCCACCCAACACTCCATGTTCATTCATTCAACAATCACCAACGCTACATAAACCCAGTATTAAAAGCGTCATTAAATAACACATTCAGAGTAGGATAAGGGAGTGTTAACTGCATTAATGTGGCTCAGAGTAGAGTCCAGTGGCGGCTTGTGCAATAAATGAAGAAGGGGGAGATACTTATTTTGAGCAGTTACTTACTCCTTAAAGCAAACACTGTTTTATGGCGTGATATATATACATATATATAGTCACTACACAATGCTATGGCAATTTATATCGATGGTGCAAATTTGAACGAAAGAGGAAGGACTATAAGGTGAGCCCTATTGACCACCGTAGTGTCATTACCTATGTCTGTCGGTCAGTGGCTTCCCACAGGGCTCCATCAGCATTTCACGCAGGATTTTCGTGTGTATAACCACATTATCGGGTAACGAGCTTGCATACCAAGCACAACATAGATAAGTATGGAAACGAAATAAGTTCCCTCTGTAACACTTCTCGCCACCACCAGAATATAATGTGTAACAGTACAATAGGCCAGGCTTTGTTACACAGCAGCACTAGCATTGTTCATTTGTTTGTGTGGTTTATATGCAGAGACGTAGTGTGCTGGAGGGCTCCTAGGGAATTTTGAAGCAAGATTATTTGACATAGAAAAGCATCTCTGCCGTCGTTTTTGTGCCAGTATTCCTCTCAAGGACCCTAATTATCATTTTCCTCGCTTTAAAATGGATGTTTCTTTATGTGAAGTGAAACAGTCTTGTAGCTTAATATCACTTCATTTATGTGGACTATATTTGGACCTACGAGCTACGTAATTCTTGAGTTTCTGACGAATTTATTTTGGGTCCGTGTCTTTTGACAGTATCCGCTCCCTTATATTAAGGGCCTGTTTCTAGGCTCCCTGTGCTTAAATACAAATTTAAAACTCCGACTTCCAATAATTTTTAAACAGATGAGCAATAAATGAGATGGTTCTACGCACTAAGCAGGAAAGAAGTCGCACTTCCTAACAAAGTGCACAAATTAAAATTAACTTAATTGGAAATCAATAGTTGAATTTTAACAGAAACAAATTCAAATAAAGAGGAATAAAGTTTAAAAATAGCAACAACAAGGCACGGAAAATATGTGCCACTCATTGCAGGGCAGGATTATAAATTCACAGTAACCGTTTGTCTGTCTAGCTGGGTATATCGACAAATTATAATGATAGCGGAAAGAGTAAACAAATTATTTTTATCTAGTAAAAATTAAATTTCTAAAGGATTGATAATTTTGCTGTTAAATGTATGGCTTCAAGCAGAAACCGTTCTTTCCACATTTTTAAGACAAAGAAAAACACAGAGACCGTGACATAATGACTACTGTCATAACTAAAGCAGCTACAGACTGTGACGTAATGACTACTGCCATAACTAAAGTAGCTACAGAACGTGACGTAATGACTACTGTCATAACTAAATTAGCTACAGACAGTGACGTAATGACTACTGTCATAACTAAATTAGGTACAGACCGTGACGTAATGACTACTGTCATAACTAAAGTAGCTACAGAATGTTCCACTTAAAACCGGCCCACTTGCAAGGCGAAACCAAGAAAGGATTTTGATAACACGCTCACAAAATTATATTGATTCAGAAGGATCTCATTTCTAACATCTGCAAGAGTGTGCGTTTAGTCTACCAAAAACTAGACGAAACAAAATCCTTTTGCGATTTCGCCGTGCAAGTGGGCCGGTTTTAAGTGGAACACTCTGTATTTTGCTGTTTGCTAACTTCATCAGGTTATTTTCCTGTAGTATGAGGTATAGCACTATATTCATGAAAGGCGACATTTATTGCTTAATGAGGGGAAGTATGATACTAGAGTGTTTCATTTTCTTCCGTAAAGATGAAAGTGAGAAGTGAAGAACACTATAATAGGCTTGCATATTATTGTAGAGCAATAGGCACAAGTATATATGTCTATACACAATCCAAATTCTCTGCTATGAGCGCTAATCTTTTCTAAATTTGTCCATAGAATGATTCTATGTAGCAGAGTCTTTCATAAGAAGCTGACAACTCATCATATTTCCTCTACCCAGAACTAGTACTATCCTGTTCACAAGAATTCGGCACTGAACTCCATACTGATACAATTTGATATCCTACATAAACTCAAATCAATTTCCTTAAGATACCATTATCATTTTCAGAAATATTTAAGACAGCGCTAAAAATTCAGAGTAATTAATTTAAATTTATTACAAATTAAGGCCGCATTATTAAGTTTTGCCCTTTGCTGCACTTCGAAATCTCTTTTCCCATTGCCCGACTACAAGATTCATTCTATTATCTCCATTCCATATCTCTGATTGATCATAATACTTGAACCTTCCTATACGATCGACACATTTTTCCCTTAATCACTCCAGCATCTAGCTGAACCAAATTCAATCGCCCGAAAATGATGGCAGCATATTATCCGAAACGTCGGAACAAAATATTCTGCACGACCTAATAACCTAGAACGTAAAATTGCTAGCAGATATTAAATTTCGATAGAGGCGTGACAGGGTAGATAGAATTATTTTAAATTTAGGATAAATGAAGGATACTTTGACTGCGTAATGAAAATATTATGCTACTAGAGCGTGTAATGCTAATAGCTGTTTCCTTGAAATTCTTCTCAGCAGAAAAATCATATTTTTCCTTATCACTATCATCTCTTTTATTCTTCTAAGATGTCCTTATCTCATTTCTTATAACTACTTTCTTTTTTCGTCGCCTTCCCTACCATATATTCCTTTATTATCATAATTTTAACCACCATCATATCCTTCTACTCTTTCCTCAACTTCCTATTTCTCTTCACCATCCTCTTTTACTTCTCTTTGTTCAGATTAATTTATAGATCACTTCATTTATTGTAGCATATTTCTCTAATGTTTTCAAATCTGTACCATATTGACATGTTTCAAATAAATTTCCTTATCTCAAGAAGGTTTCTATTTTGGGAAATATAACAAGTTATTTCCCGATTAACCACCTTTAATCAAGTTAGTAACACGTACATTTATTTTGTACTTTAAAACTCTGTTTGAGATATTCGTGATACACTGAAAGCTATAACTAATTAGGAAATCATTTAAAGTTAGTAAATACTATGAAAATGTGTCTTGTTGAAAAAGAACGATAATCAGAAATGCTCCAGATAAATAACCATTTGTTGTTTTCAAAGTTGCTTCTTTTTGTAAACACTTTTATAGACTTTTATCTTTGAAGTATGTTTGTGTTTGTTGCTACATTTGAGGTAAACGACGAAGTGAAATAAAAATAGGGAAGAAAGGAGAGAGTGAAAACAGGAGGGCATTTAACGCCGACTTTATTTGAACTAAGTTGCAACCAACTTAAATTAGGTGCCATGTTTTCCATCCCCTCCATCCCCATCCTTGTCAAGCTACACATTTTTCCAATCTACCAGCATTTGCTCCTCTCTTGGTCGCGGGCCCAAATAAATATTGAAAATAAAAGGATATGGAGAACAGAACTAAGAATAATAATTCAATTAACAACGAAGAGTCTTAGAATTTATTAAAATCTTCAAGTAACCTACAGAAAACTCACATGATAAACTTTTAAGTAAAATTTATTGAAGTGGTGACTTTACATGTTTCAGTTATATGCATGGCGATGGTGTAATTACCGAAAAACGTAGCGAATTCAAGTGAATGTTGTAATGTAAATACAGACAAACGAAGCAGTATTACAACGGAAACAGTAAATTATACAAATGCAACATAAAGTAAAAGTAGGCAATTTAAAACTCTTGGGTAAGTTTCGAAGGAAAACAGATCCTAGGAAACGAAATGTACGCTTATAAACTTACTGCTGAGTTTACTGTTTTGTGCAGCGGTACAAAGACGAACTAAGTATAAACTACTGTAGTGCAGCAAAGTGCTGGTTTAGCACCGGTAAATAACGGCCTTGCTAAGAGAACATTCAAAAACACTTTGAGAGCTTCCTGTGAGTTTATCAGGCCTCAAATTCAGTGGTTACCTTACGTACAAAAAGTTAAAACATTCTACACTTTGTTCACAGAATCCAGTATATGCGTCGTATGATTCTCAACATAATTAGCAATTTATTTCCCTCAAGCACATAAACTGATTAACCTTTATAATAAAGAGACAGCACCCTCTATTTGTGCAGGAATACTACTATTAATTACGTATATTTTGGATTAATAAACTTCGAAATTTCAGCCCAAATTCATTCGTCCCTTTGTCACAAAAATTTCGTCCTAATCTTGACTTCCAAATTTAAAATTCTACACAATCTAAAATTCAAACCAAATGCCCAAATACTTTTATCTCCATACTTCAGTAGACAGCTTCCAATCATATTATTTTACCCTCTTCATTTCCCAATGTTTTGCCTTGCCTCCAGCCTACCATTACCGGAAGGAGGAGAAGGCACATCCTGCTAACATTTATAGCAGTATATATTCTATTTCTTTCCTTTCAATAAATGTCGCAACTCTCACAATACACCTGCTTCTTCCCCCCCCCCCCTCTTTTTCCGCTCCTCATGTTTAGTTTTCAAATATTAACAGGACTGTAGATCACATATTTTCTCTTTGTTCGAAGAAGACAAAATCTGATCTTTCAAGAAATATAAATGAAAACGGTGATTTAAGTATATTAGTATTCTACACAGAAACTTTGATAAAAATCCGAATAAGGTAACTTGTCTTAAATGTAATATACTCGTATTAGACTCAAATACTCAAATAGAAATATGAGTATGTAGGTCTAACAAGAAACAAAATTTGGAATAAAAGTAATATTTATAAATTTACCATGTTTAAAATTAATATTCCTTCATAAGAATTGCTACAGCAAATGTGTTTGAAAAACATATAAATCTTAATATAACTTGGATTATTAAAATATGTGTTACGTTTGCTGATGTACCAGAGAAAATTACTGACAGCTAAGCTATAATTGTTCAGGTAGGACTGATCTTCTATGATGTTGTTACTTTATCTGCATTATCCGGCACTAAAGTCAGGTCCTGTAAACTACCATAAATCAGTAATGCCTAATTCCTTGTTCAAATAAAAATGCTGAAGGCTATTAGCAAACTGGAGCGGTTATTGCGTCACAAGTCACTAGTTATTTCTTTCGCATACCAATTCGTGACGTCATAGGCACATTCGTTACGCTGCAACTCTGACGCCAGCGACTTCACTGAAGTTCTGTACTTGTAGGGATCTAAAGTTATACGAGGCCAAATTACTGGGAACAAAAGTCTTTCTCATTCTCCTCTTTCTTGGAGAAGTTAGACATGGAAAAGGGAGCGGATGCGACAAGACTTGACTGAAACAACCTGCTACCCCTCACCAGGACACAGCCATTGCCTCCTTCTACGCCTCCTGGTGTCGACTCTAATGTGAAACTCCGGATGAACACAGAAGAGTCAAACTCAAAAGACAAGTAGGAACAGTAGTCTGGTTGCTACCGGTTACACCCTGTAATTTGTGATGCTTTGCGGGAAGAAACAAGTTACATCATACCGCAGGGAACGGGGAGAAAGGGAAACTCGTAAGGGAAAGTTCAAATAATTGTAACTGAGTTATCGTGTTAACTCGATTTAAAGTTAAGTCAAAACAAAAATATAAAGTTTTTATAATCTGTTTAAAGGAAGAAGACGTTTGCAATTGTAGAAAATATCTCTGTGCTGTCTTTCAAATTATATTTTGTTATCAACTTAAATACAGGAATTTACTTCTGTAGTGTATAGCCTCCAGTTATGTATAAAATGCCCGATATCATCCCTGCACGTGGTAATATTCTTGTACACTGCCTATGTCCACTTCACAAGTGACAAATTGAAATGTATAAATTTGGTTTTACCAAGACTTAACTTTACTGAGATTATTGGAGATGATATCTTGGCTACCATATTCATTATAGTGTGATCTAGTGTTTTAATTTCATATTTTGCCTCGCCTAGGATTATGTGAACTTCGCTTTGAATGACCAATAAATTCTTATCTGGCAAATTATCTTATCACCGCTTCTTAATGTAGTTGCAGGAGCTGTATCATGAGAACGATTCTTTTTAAAACAATTTTTCCACAATGAACGTAGTGTACTTTATGCATTTCAAGAAGGCATTTCTATTCTAGTGCAGAAAGGAACTTCTACGTTTTAACAGCTAATGGTTTTTCAATACAGAATAATTTGAAAGGTAAGAGTTGTACAGCAGCGATAAATTGTTTATACATAAATCCTGTAATTTAAAATCTTGGGAACAATACTACATGTAGAATAAATTGTCAAAATCTATAACCTTACAAACTTTAAGTAGTTTTCAGGGTCGTGAAGAAAGTCGGGTATAATGAAATGCATGAAGAGTAACGTATTGTCTGTCTATTACATTATTGTTTTATGTTGTATCGTGAAAAATACAAAGTAGTTTATTACATCAAGTATTACATGATGACGTACCTTAAAGTAACATATTACATTATATTTAAAAAAACACACATATAGATATTGATAAATTGTATAAGGGACGGAGGAAGGCGTAGTGGGAATAGAATAAATACAAACCCGTTTAGAAGAGGAAATTCGATTCTTATGAATCTTCATGCGACCTGCAGAATAAAACATAGCTACTTTTTTATGCCATCTGTATGTCATATTCTTTGTTTTTAGAAAATAATGATAAAACAGCAACAATTTTATTAACATATTGCATTCCTCTTGCGAGAAAATTGAAAGTCCAAGAGTTTTTAAGAACCCTAGGTTAAATATTACTTCGAATGTGCCAATTATTTATTGAAGGAAATGACATCAGAAGTCCTGAGTGCAGTCCATTTCTATCATACATTTTGTCCTTAATATAAAACCGTCTCCAGTTAATGTATAGGTATACATATTTCCTCCTGTAAAATGTGTTTATAATAATTTTAACTACTAAAAAAAGCTCTAAAGGAACTGATATAACACTCTCCACTAATTTAACGAGTCATAAAACAATGTCTTCACCTTCCGTACAACGTTCGTTAAAATAACAAAACTTAATGCAATTTCTTCAAACACCTAAATGTGTAATAATTCTGGCAGTTTAACAATGAAAAGGAAAGCAGCTTTTTCAGATTATTGCTTAATGTAGGATAATTAACGCATATTTTTAAAGCCGCTCTTTGAGTCACAACTGTCATAGCTAAAACAACTCAGGTCTCAACCTCTTATTCGCAAGATATAAAATATTTATAGCTTAAAAACGAACAGAATTTAAATTCCCTTCTTATTCATGTTACTGGGGCCTTAGATTACGTTTATTCTCTATTCTCAAGCTGTAAAGTTCTTCCACTCCCATAAATTATTTCGTTCTTGTGTTGACGTCTTGTGTAAAAGAAATTTTGAGTAAAGACTGTTGTGAAATTTGTTTCCCGTTTAAGGAAGTCTATAGACTATAGAGGGAGGATGACGATCGTGATGGTGCATATTGAACACGGGGGTCATCTCGGTCAGAGAGAACGGTACAGGGTTTGGAATTTCGCCACCAGTGTGTGGTAATCGGGAGAAGTAAAATTAAGAATCTGATGCAAAGAGAGAGCAGGAAAATAAAGATAAAATTCTTACGAAATTCAATATTTCCAGAATCTTAGATTAAAATCCAATGGGTAATGATAGAAGGAAGAGAAGATCAAAATTTAGTACATTAAACACAAAAATGACTGATAGATAAGACTCGGTGCTCTGTAGTAAACGTGTTATGGGGAAATTGCGTTAGCTGTTTAATTTACAGCATGAATTTGGAAATAAGGAAGTGGTGTGAATGACAAGAAATATTTGAAAACAGAGTGCAAGATAGGAATGGTCGTAAGTTTTTAGAATTACGAGATGAATGGATTTGTAATTCTAAGAGACATGGAATTACCCCGTCCGTTCTGAATTCCAGTCCTGAGTGAAAGTCAGCGCAATAATGATAGCCTATGTTAATGCTCCGTGATATAAATGACTTTTCGATATTATTATTTGGCGACCAAAATGTTACGCTTCTTGATTTGCAAATTTCGATTCAGTGTGATGCAGCTTTAAGAACTGGAAGATAAAATGTGATACTTTTGCATACAGCCATTGTCCATATCACAGAGTTTCACATTTTCAGAAAGAAAGCATGGCAGTATGTATTACTATCGTTTGCACAAAGACCTCCATGGAAATCTGTAGAAAAATTATAAAGTGCCCTCAAAGTTACCAGAAACTAAAATTGAACCCAAAAAAGCAAAATAAAATTAAACCCTATCAAGTTAAAGGCTTCTATTATATCCTTTTAAGCGCCTTCGCAAAGTGAACGGAGTTTACTAGCCGTCATTTGTCGGTCTATTCATAAAGAACAAAGTGAATCCTACTGAAATAATGTTCGTAGAAATTTGCACTGTATATTTGTACTGCAATTTGTCAGTACATTCCTATTTTGGTTCAAATCAGACAAAAATAACGAAACCTTTACATGAAGACCTACGTACATTCATGTGTATTATTCTGTATAATATTCTGTCTGTGAGGTACGAATTGAGGCCATCAAAGCAAATTACATTCTAAACTTTTCTTCTAAGATACAAGTAGAGGAAGTAGCATATATCGCCACTTTATGAGACAAATACACACGAAGTGTTATCCCACCTTTTACGAGATAAGAGCAATAAATAAGGCCGATTCTAAGAGACTGAAGAAAGAGTTTGCGATCTAAATATATAAGTATCATCCAAAACGAAAAATGGAAAAAGTAGTGACTGTATTCAGACTGTATTGTAGGGATTTACGAATACCAGGAAACAAAGCTGAGTGGAAGTGCCAGTATCATTCGATCCCGCGGATATTTCCTAACGTGTCTTTTTGAATAAAATCTTCTCACAATCCTCAAGAAGAAATAAACCTACCGTATACCGTTTAGAAACTCCTATGGAATATGTTCACAGATTTGCCTGCTCCACAACGCACATAATCTGGAGATACGTTGCTATAATAAGGCTAATAATCATTCAACACCTTCTGAAATCACCTCAAAATAAAAGATCTGCAATTTCACAGAGCCGAGACAAGTGATTTTCGTATTGTCCTTCCTCAAAAAGGAAAGATGCATGCTTGTGAGGTAACATTCTGTTTTCTTGTGTGTATATGTGGATGCATTCACTTAAACCTTTGAAGAATTCGATCATTTTAACAACTTTGTTTTCGAAATATGTGCTTATTGGAGGCTTTAATTCAATACGAGCCCCCGTAACAAATGAAGAGATCATGAATTTCAGGCAATAGCGATATTAGTGCCATTTAATTTTCGCCGTCAAGTGATGGACAATAATGCATCTTGTAAAAACTGCAGCTTTTGTAAAAGGAAGCCCGGAAACCCGATTAAATTTGAAGAAATTCTTTTGCCAATGATGAAGGTGTCTGAAATAGCAATGGCGTGCAGTGTAAGATGAACATGAATCTAGAATATCTGCTTGGAACTGCCTGAAATTTAGCTAACCGCAATTAAGTGTGTCGTATTTTGTAGAAAAGAGGAACACAATATGACCACTTGCGGAGAAATTTTGTTATAGACAGGACGTCGAGCGATGGCAGCAAATACGAGTATAAGAAAAGTTCTTCCTTTGTGTAGGCATAAGAAAGACAATTCAGGGAAAGACAAAAATATGAAAAGCGTATTGAAGTGTGGGAAGCGAAAGAAGGAATTCTTAAAGGGTATTGGAATTCGAAGGTTGTAGGCGGTAATGGAAAAAATAAATTATAGAGTGGAAATTTACGAATATAGGAATAGAGAGAAAGAAACGTTTTGTATTATAACAAATGATATTATGAATAGAGTCAGTGAGAAAGAAATTCAGAGACACAGAAAATGCCCCTAGTATTAAATTTGTTCATATTTGCAGTTATAGGAAATAACATAAATAGGTTGGAATATAGTTGTTTGAGGGTAAATAGTACTGTGTGATACCCAAATATAATTGGTAAACAGAACATTTTAAGAAAATCCTTAAAAATATCGCGTAAAACATGCATGCTATATAGCTACAAAATAATATATAGCTAATTTATGCAACTGAACAGTATAATGTCAGTATTGATACATAGCTCAGGCACTTGGTTGTTACAGTTTTCTTGGAATCCCTCATTTTCCCTCTGTCAGTGTCATTAAAGTACATCTTCTTGATCATTCATTTATCTACCTCTAACACTATGTGTATATATATATATATTCATAACTGATAAATTGTTTAATTAACGCAAGGAAAAATATTTTTAAAAGTGCATTCAAGTTTGAGACAATTTGAATTTTTTTTCTGTTCATTTATTCGTATAAAATATACGTGTTAGAAAGAACGTCCTTATGGTTAAGTTGCTTCTTCATTCAGCGTAAGAAAGTAACAGATTTGTATACCCTCTGAGTGTCCCTAGCAGTAGTGTACCGCATTTACGAAAGAATATTTTCTGACTTTGTCCAGTGTCTGAATATACCTCCTGAGACGTACTTGAAGAAGTCTGATACCTGCGCGCTTAGGACCTGGGACGGCAGGAACCAGCATTTTAAATGGCAGCACCGACTCTTTATCCAGTCTAAAATTGAGATATTATATTGGACTGAAACAAAGAAAAGTAAAATCAGAGAAATTTTTAATTTGAAGTAGATGATTCCGAAACGTAGTAGTCTAGTAAGTAAAAATTGTACTAAATAGCCTGGAGGTTTCGTGTTCAACTCATGGTCAGGGGACGGGGTACTCTGAAATTTTTGCTTTTATTCCATAGATCTCAGAGCAAATTTCGAATAACAGCTAGAGCAAATGAGATTCGACCACGCATTTCCACAAATATTCTTCTAATTACCTTAGAATTTGGTGCAGACAGCCTGACCCACTTGCAATGTCGTTTTAAAAGTACTATCTAAAAAAAGTATCAATTGCTAAAAGTATGCAATGTCTATCGTAAATTAATAAATGCCTGTCGAAATTCGGTGAAATTATATTGGAGCAGAAAACCGGTATGCTAGGAAAATACAGTCCAAGTGCCACTTTTCCCACCACAAATTCAAAATTACCTGGCCTGAAATCGAACCCAGATCTCCGTGGCAAATTCCGGACTTTAATCTTCTGAACCACTACCGACACTACTTGCAGTGTCTTTAAATAAATAATTACTAAATACACATGCCTTAATGCTTATAGTGACCGGCACAGCTTAACGTGACGGACTGAGTGATAGAATGTTATGCTTCAATACACGAAGACTTTACTTCGTCAGAAGAGATGTCGCTGTTCGAACCAACATAATGAAATTGTAATTTAAACTTATAAAATTCATCACTTACACAAACATAAGCACACTAACATTATAAATTGTAGATAAACTTGAACTTTCTTACACGTTTCAACGCTAAATCACCAGCCTCAGTCAATATAAAAGGAATAAAAGACATCATTATATCACTTTTACATGTGCAATGATTTATGGCTGAAACATGTATGAGGGTTCAAGTTTATATAATAATAATAACCATGGCTCAACAGCCCTATATGGGCTCGGGCTTCCTCTTTCCGAGGTTACTGGGTCGTTCGCATTCGTGGCAGTTGGTTACTGGCAACTGGCCGCGCTGCTGTTCTATCGATCCTGATGTGACCGCCAGAGCCATCTGGTAGGCAGTCAGGAGACTTGGGTGAGAAATGGAGGCTTTGAATTTAGCTTACGAAACATTTCTATTCATGCTCGTAAGGTTCTTTTACATGCCGTAAATCTACGACATGGGACCGACGGCTTTACTTCCCCTCCGAAGGAAGTGGTGCTCCGGATTTTTATCACCCTTAAAAATCCATCGACCTCGGTCGGGATCGAACCCGCGAACCTTGGGTCCAGTGGCGAGCACGCTAACCACTACTCCACCGAGGTCGACGTTCAAGTTTATATATAACTTATTATTTTATTTTGTGCACATGTTGGTGTATGTTACTGCAAGCACAATAAACGGAATGAAAAATATTAACTTTCTAAAATTTATTTTTAAGATTACACAACATGACTGGCAAAAATTGTTTCATACACCCCTGGTACATAGGATGAGAAGTGAAAGGCATAAAGAATAAGGGAGGGGGGAACGGAAAAATAAGTAAGAGGAGACGGACTGTTGTTAGCTGGGCAGGAAAGAAGGAAAAACGAAGGGATGTGGAGAAGGGCGCTAGGAATACTGAGTGTAGTTCAATATGCAGGAGTCAGAGGACCTAGAGGCGTGGTTCAGAATTCCGTCAAAATTCGTAGAACATAAAATTCTTTATTTAAAAAACGTCATTTGGTTTCTTCTGGTGGCTTCATCAATCATGATCTGAGTATTAGAGTAATCAACAATTCCGTCGGTATGAATGCCACAAATAATTTAACTGTAAAGGTGATTGCCTCGTATAGAGAAAGGTAAAGGCAAAGCGGTACAAGAGTTACAACTCCGGTCGTTATTAATTTCAATACTAGACCGTCATGAATGGTTAGCTTTACGCACCATCCTCTTTACCTCCGATAAATTACCTCCATTACCCATGGAACATGATGTTTGATGAGCCCGTAGCGGGTCTGGAGGTTTTGGAAAAGAAATTCCCGTTTGCCGGAAATAGAAACCCGAATCATCCAGCCCATAGCATAGTTACTATACTGACTGAGCTATCTAGCCTCCTACTGTCACACATACATTCACTGAATTTTGTATCCTGGAATGTGAGTTCGTGTAACGTGGCAGAAAATTAATCTTCGGTTGTATATGTTGCCTCCTTATTTAAGGTATAATATCTTCCGCCCTGAAAACTGACGTTGTAGAAAGCTCCGAACCTCCGGTATCTGATCTACCAAGCAACGTGGCACTGCATCCCAGACGATAGTAATTTTCGTAAAATAATAAGTAATATTATCATAAGAATATACGATACAGCATTATATATGTAACAAAATCGGAAAACCACAAAGAAACGGAGTAACGAATTTTCTGTTTAATCACTAACCAAATAATTCTATGCAGAAGAGTCCTTCCTGAAGAACCAATTATTCAGCTTGTCAACAGAAACGTCACATTTTATGGAAAACAAAAGTTTTGTTATACTTTTCACAGCAGGCCACTATTATTCTTTACCCTGAGTCACAATAATCCATTTCACAACTTTGCAAAATGTTCTTCAAGCTTCATTTTAATATTATTATCCCTTCTAATGCAGATGGCTCCAGCCAACTATTTCCTTCAGATTTCCTGGCCACAATCTGTGTGTCTTTCTCTTCTCTTCCATGCTCCAACAATAACAAATAATTCAATTCCAATACGACTTTAAAATTATTTCCCCATTTTCTCACTTGGCTGGAAAACAGGCCTGATAATTTAAAGTACTTCAGTGTAAATGACCTCTTACAGAGATGTAAAACACTAGCTGGCTTAAGTGTATGTGAATATTTGGAGATATTTAACACTTTACTCTTTTCTGTAGTTCAATACATGACCTTTGTACTGCCGTACATGTTTCAGAAGCCTGTATGTCGTCACTGTTACATTTGGACACAAAGGCCTGAAACTGACACGGTGTAAGGACATTCGAAATGTGTACACAGAGTAGGATTATATAAATATTGCAGGCACTTCACGTCATGCTTAAGCGTTACGTTCCACGAAACGTTAAGTAATTTGAAACACTACAGAAAAACCATCTTTATAATTTTGTTTATATACATAGTACACATGTATGTGTAATGTTAATGACACAGTTTTCTACCGAGGTTATACGCAAAGTGTAATTGTGTTAAAACCTTAAAAATAATTGAGGGAATTTAAAAAAGTCAGTGGAAAGATTTTCGCTACAGTGAAGAATTTATTGCAAAAAAATAATACTTCAAGAATAGAAATTTAACAAATATGTTTTATAGAGAAACAAATATTAATTTCACGAAAATCCCTCTACTGGGAGCCAAGATGTTCTATGCGGACGGACAGACGGACAGATAGACATGATGAAGCTGTTAGTTGCTTTTTGTAGTTTTGCGAACACGCCTAAAAACTGTCGAAATTTCCTGTGGAAGCTACATAGATAAAAGGACGAAATAAAATTTGGAACAATTTTCAGCGACGGCGCAAATGAGGCAGAAATTTGTATAATATGCCTAAAGTGTGGGTATTTCTTTAGATCCGAAATTATGTAAACTTATAAAATTTTAATATCAAATTTTCTCTGGCGCAACATCCCAGGTCGAACTTAGGCCGCCTTTTTTATAAAATTTCTAGATCACACACAGTTAGACACAAACACGTGTTGGGATTCCTCTGAACGAGTGATCAGCTCGTCATAGAGGCCGCTACCTACATAACACACAAAAAACAAGAGACGAATATGCTTGCCGTCAGCTGGATTCGCAGCCGCACTTCTAGCAATCGAGCGGCCACCTTAGACCGCACGACCACTGGGAATGGTACAAGAATGAGCGGTTGGAGGGATGAAACGCGAAACGTCAGATTAAAATATTTGAAGTAAGAAGTCTCAGAACGCCGTCATACCCTTCAAGAGGAAGTGGGGGAACCCACCAAGTGTGGTCGAGTAAACAAATATGCTGAAATTTGAGCAGTAATCCAAGAGCGCTTCAAAGTTTGGGGTGTACCAAAACACATAGATATCCTCTCTGAGGATGTTATATTGAAAGTTTTAAGAGGCACTCTCTCCATCGGACAGCCCAAGTTAGGCTAGCATTAGTGAAGACAAATATTATTCAGTGATACAGACACAAACACTCTAGAAAAATTAGGCTCGTGGCCGAAATAGGCAACAAAGTATGACCACCCAAATATCTTATGAACAGGCATGGTCACAAAAGACAACACATCAACAGAATAACTGGTAAACACTGAGGAAGCAGCGGGGTACCTTCGAAATGCTTTTGTTAATAACAAATGTAAAGCAGTGGACAACAACAATAGAGCCATAACGTATATATATGGAATAAGGTGTTTTAAAAAATTTATTTCATGAGAAGATGATAAATTAATTTAAAGTTTTACTTCATAAAATTATTACTATGTGTCAAATGATGAATATAATTTAATGCTGAAATTGTACACTCAAACTTGGGTATTTATAAATTAAAAATTTGATTATTAATTATATCTCTCACATTTCATATTTGAAGTTTTATGTAACAAGAGATATCGTACGTAGAACGTATTAGGGTCTCACGTTACATGACATTTATTGCCTTCTGTAAGTGAGAAATATTTGAGAACTTATTCAGAAATAATGCGATATATTACTTGGAAGCCTCAAGTGAGAATAGGTCTAGAATTTTAACGTATTTTTTACTGTCTCTACAGCAGTCCTTAGGTCATCTTTTACGTGGAGATATAAAAGAGAAGCTACAGATGTGGCGTTTCCAGAAATGTAATAATAAGCTTCCATCTTGAGTACATGAAGCTACAGACACACACACGTAAGGAAATTTCAATATGAACGTTGCTGTGGTGCACCTCAGAAGCAAAGATAACGTATCATAGCCACAGTTACTGCTCGCTGGAATGATAAAATGAGCAACTTCTGGTGCAGGAAGGAAAGGATATAAATCTTACAGCCTTGTTACAGCTGTGTGAGATAGGGGAAGTAAAATTAATTGTGGCGCAAGAAACCGGAAAATTAAAATGAAGCCACTCTTGTTGCTATATGATAGAAAAAAAGAAGAGAACATTTCATAAGAATAAGAAAGATGAAAGTAAGAAAGTTTAACAAACAGAGGGGAGTTGGAGCCTACAAGTGGAAGATCAAAACCGAAGAGAAGAGGCAAGGTACAGACTGTGGAAAAGAACATTTTGCCGATTTTCAGTTACGAAGGAAACCGAAGATGTTTCTACGGAACCAAAGATATACTGACTTATACTTACTAAGGAAACCAAAGTTATACAGATTTGTTTTTACTCAGGAAACAAAGGTATACTGATTTGGTGTTACTAAGGAAACCAAAGATATACTGACTTGTACTTACTATGGAAACCAAAGATATACTGACTTGTACTTCATAAGGGAGCCAAAGACATACTGACTGGTAGTACTAAGGAAATCAATGATATACTAACTTGTAGTTACTAAGGAAATCAAAGCTATACTGACTTGTAGTTACTAAGGAAACCAAATATGTACTGACTTGTATTTACTAAGGAAATCAAAGCTATACTGTCATGTAGTTACAAAGAAACCAAAGATATACTGACTTGTAGTTACTAGAGAAACCAAAGATATACTGACTTGTATTTATTACGGAAACCAAAGATATACTGACTTGTAATTACTAAGGAAACCAAAGATATACTGACTTCTACTTCATAAGGGAACAAAAGACATACTGACTGGTAGTACTAAGGAAATCAATGATATACTAACTTGTAGTTACTAAGGAAATCAAAGCTATACTGACTTGTAGTTACAAAGAAACCAAAGCTATACTGACTTGTAGTTACAAAGAAACCAAAGACATACTGACTTGTAATTACTAAGGAAACCAAAGATATACTCACTTGTACTTACTATGGAAACCAAAGATATTTCACAATATTTAAAGTAAATTCACTCAACTTCCCTTTATGCTGTACGTATAAAAATGAAGCCCACAGTACCTCGGCATTAATTGGTCGTCCTCTGCCGCAGTCGTACTTATCCGATCCAACAGGAGAAGGATTTTACGATACTTGCCACTCCTGGAGAAATGAGAAGTACTGGAATTATTGTTAATATTTACGTGATTTTGGAATCAGACAGAGAAAGGCCTCCCCAGTTACAAACTAGGAAATGGGCCAGATATGCTGCAAGGGATAACGGAACTGCTGTATCGTGGCCCCAACCAATAGTGCAGAGTGATGCAGCATGTAGCAGTACGGACTACCACCCTCCACCATACACCCTTCTCTCCAATACTCATCCCTGATCTAAATTCCCGTAGCTCAATGCAAAGGTCAGTTGAAGTTTCAGAGCTGTTGCATTGATCGAATGGGTAAAAGGGGGGTAAAAAGTATCGGACTGGATATATGTGAAAGGGGAAAAATTGTCAAGTTTCACTCTGTGTCGTCTTGCCTTTTTCCTCTGTCCTTTTTTTTAGACCTGTTGGTTTTCTTCTTTGCTTGAACTCAATTTAAGAAACATGGGACTTTGAGTAAGACCATTGACAGTCAGAACACGACCTCCATGCTGAATTCCCCTGCTGCAAGGCAATAACATGGACAAAGCTACAGTGCTAGGAAACCCTGCATGTTCTGTAAGATGGTTTTTGTATCAAAGGCCTTATTTATATATATGTATGTAATTACTATTGCTTTAGATTTTAGTATTGTATGAACACGCTGATCGCAGTGACCACTCGGTCTAAGGCGTGGGTCTGCGGCCACTCGTTTGCTAGGATTGCGGGTTCGAATCCTTCCGGGGACATGGATGTCTGTCTCTTGTGAGTATAGTGTGTTGTCAGGTAACGTCCCTGCGCCGTGCTGATCACTCGCCCAGAGGAGTCCTACCGAGTGCGGTGTGTCTGAGTGTGATCGTGAAGCTTCTATAATGAGGAGGGTCTGTCGCCCTAAGGTCTGTTGCGCCACTAGAAAAAGAATTTATAAACTAAGAGCCGCTGGGTGCTTTAGCAATATTTCTTCTATTAGATATAAGGATACGATTGCTTTGTCTGAAACTAAGAAATTTGACCGTTCTTATTTCCTTCAGGAAAATAGAGATATATAATTTTTACTCAAAACTTCCATATAAGACCCTATTCCCTTAAACCATATTTTTCATATATTTTTTGCATTAATACAACATTTTATTGTCGATCCCGGTGGCCGTGTGTAGGTCTGAAGGCCCTCAGTTACTGGGATCGCTGGTTCGAATCCGGCTGAGGGGATGGATGTTCTTGTGGAACATAAACTTCCTCTACCATGTATATAACGACCTATCTATGGGCATTCAAATAGATTGTTGACAAAATTTGTCCTCTTCTAGCTCCTTCAAACAGCATAGTCCATTCAGTGTTTCCGGCGATTTTCGCTAAATTCCCGGAACATAATCTTCTTTGATTTCGTTATCCAAGTAATGTATGGAGAATAACAAATCCACCCCCGCCCCGGTTACACAAAGCCCTAACTTACGTCAAATGAATGTCCCGTATACTTTTCCACAAACCACAAAAATAATTAATGTGCTTAAATATGACTTTATGTTCAAATGTGAACTTCAATTATTTAATGTTATTTTTAATTAATACATTCCCGAAATTAAAGATTGTTTCGTACATACATACCTTCCATATAGAATTTTTTGAGTAACTTTTTTACTGCAAGCACAATTATTTTTAATGTCTTACAATAATTACACTTAGCTTAGTATCTCGATATAAAATTACAGGATTAAAAGCAGACACGCATTTGTAAGGCAAAAATGTATACAAATCTATATAGGATATATATCTATATTTATAATCTCTGAACACTTTCTTCAAGAGATGCTAATGTAAGCAAGTCAGTGGTTAATAAGAGGTAACTAAAATTGTTGTCCCGTTTATAAAGTATATGCAGTAATGCAATGTTCCACTTTGTTAGGATATCGCCAGTATTTATAGAAGTACTGAGAACAAGCAAAGACTTAACAGCAATGGATACAAAGTATGAAAAAAATTCTTCGAAATTTAATCCTGCTTTATTACATAAAAATGTAATAGGCAGGTTAGCTAAAGGCATAAAATTTGATAACTTATAAAGCGTTATTTGCTGTGCCCTTTGAGAAGGTAATAAAAATGATACGGAGATGGGGAAATGAATATTACACATAAGAAAACCTATGAAGTAGGAAAAAAGTAAAAGGATTATGCTGCTTGCCCTTTCTGGAAAAGTGATAATGCTGCCTTTACCACGACTTTATTTCAACTAGTGTCTATACGTATATGGAGGCGAGCAATGCAGATTTATTAATGAAGAGATTTTATAGAATTAAACTTTTTTTTTTCACCCGAGACACATATTCCTTAAATATATTAACTTGGAAATATCATAAAGTTTGTTAAGTTGCGGCACATTCAGATAAACTTTAAACACTACTAATTTACTAACTTTTCCAATATAGCTTTCTTATGTCTCTCTCACTCAATTCGCTTGTCTGAGTAGAAATTAAACTGGGAGAAGTTTCAGAATTGCTTGTGATACTGAACAACTTTGTTCGCGAGATACTCCTTCGGGGAAATTCCTCTTTCCATCATTTTATCATTTTCATTTATGCAGATCTAGAACTGGCAATGGCGATCTTGTGTGACAATATCTGTAGAATGTACTTTGATGCTCTTTGGATGTTAAACATATTGGATTGAAGGAAGTGGACTGAATTGGATTGATCTGGCTCAGAATAGGGACAACTGTCGGACCCTTGTGAAACCAGAAATGAACTTTCGGGTGTCAAAATATGTGAGAAATTTCTTGACTCTTTGGGAGCCTACTGACGTTCCCACTAAGCTACAAGTCGGAAGGTCGCGGGTTCGATTCCCGATGGTGTCATTGGAATTTTTCATTGACATAATCCTTTCGGCCGCACTATGGGGTCGACTCAGGCTCTAACAGAAATTATCCCAAGAAGATTTATGTTTCATGGATATTTATTTAATTAGTTAGTTACTTGTTTGGTTGGTTGATTGGTTGAATGGTTCGTTCGTTCGTTGGCTGGTTGGTTGTTTGATTGGTTGGTAGGTTGGTTGATTGATTGGTTTGTTGTTTGTTTAGATGTTTGGTTGAATGGTGGGTTGGTTGGTTGTTTGATTGGTTGGTTAGTTGGTTAGTCAGTTACTCTTGCCCTGAAATTCGTGGGAATTCTCGTATACTACGTCACATGAATTTTTGCTCTGTCTGTTTTGCGTAACTTTCAATGCGTGCAAATATGTCTTCTCAAAGCCATGCCTATTGGTTTTAACCTGTGTGCCTAAAACTGAGAAATCGTACTTAACCCTTCATTGTCGCTGAAGTTTGTATTCCATGTACTGTCAAGGAAGGATGGGTCTCCATTTTGCAGTACCCATAATGCTTTCACGAAAGTATGGTGCACGGAGTATGGCAGAAATTAAAATGTAAAGGTCCGCACTGTACACCGAGGCCGATATTGAATGGATGAACATGCTGGTATTATAACAGATGCTACATTATACCATATGATAGAAGATGCAGCGAGAAACAGTAGCAGTCCGCTTTGAGATATTACGTACACCAGCATATGCCAGGAAAGTCTATAAAAACCTCAGAGAAGATAACCGTAAAACTTTCACGCAAGATCTATTACCACACGTCATTTCAGGATCCCACATAACGTGGCGCTAACGTCGCTCTCGCCTCACACTTTCGAGCGCACGTCATGTTGTTATTATTCTTTACAGAAATAAAAACTGGTGGCGTGGAGTGCTCTGCACTGGCATGGAGTGCTCTGTACTGGCATGGGGTGCTCTGCATGCGTGGAGTGCTCTGCACTGGCATGGAGTGCTCTGTACTGGCATGGGGCTCTGCACTGGCGTGGAGTGCTTGCACTGGCGTGGAGTGCTCTGCATGGCGTGGAGTGCTCTGCACTGGCATGGAGTGCTCTGCCTGGCGTGAAGTGCTCTGCACTGGCGTGGAGTTTTCTGCACTGGCGTGGATGCTCGCACTGGCATGGAGTGTTCTGCACTGGCGTGGAGTGCTCTGCACTGGCATGGAGTGCTCTGCACTGGCATGGAGTGCTCTGCACTGGCATGGGGTGCTCTGCACTGGCATGGAGTGCTCTGCACTGGCATGGAGTGCTCTGCACTGGCATGCAGTGCTCTGCACTGGCTTGGGGTGCTCTGCACTGGCATGAAGTGCTCTGCACTGGCATAAAATTTCGTAAGAATTAGTCAACTCTTTAACTAATTCGAATCAGGGAGAAGCCACACAGATAGAATAAAATATACTAAGCAATCGTTTCCCTTTTTAGGAATAAACGGGTCTGAAAGTCATTGCGTTGCTTCATTCAACGTTACGGCTTTCCAAAAGTTTCAATTGAAGCCTATCTGACCTGTTAAATCTAAGAGCCTAAGAATTATAATTGTGTTTGTCATGGTGCGTACCAACACATTGTGGAGTAAGGCTTCGGTACTCTACTGCATTCAGTGGACGTTTTAATTTGATGAGGAAAAGCACGCTTGAAGTACACTTTTAGTGTAGGAGCACTTGCAAGAATAGACATAATGGTGTCCACCAGAGTGTTTACAATTTCGATAAAACTCGTGAAAACACATTCTAATGAGAAAGGTGTGGCACGTGTCTCTTCAAAACAGCATGTATTTTAAATCTGTTTCATTAATCCCAACACCGTTTTTCTAGGTAAAAATAAAGTTCACTCTAGATCAGACCATGATGGCCCAGAAGCGGAGTAGAGGTATAGCTCTACTCTTTCATTAACCTCGGCGCTAGATGTGGATGGGTCGTTAACACCAAGCCCTGGCAGCTTTATCCCTGAGAAAGAGACCCGGTACCCATTTTGCAGGAGTCTGAGTGGGCCACAGGGCCGGTATGGACTCGTGCAGAAAATCTCGCCCCAACCTGGATTCCAACATATTTTTCTACAAACTGAATGTGAAAGAGAATGACTCCATGCAAAATGACACAGTCCACTGTAATTAGCCCTTCGAGGGCACCATCTGCGGAACAAGCGTGGCAGAGACAGCTCAGTCAACATAGTGAGGAGACTACGGAATGAATTTTTAGTTCGAATCCCGAGAGGAGGACAAATATTTCCCTTCCAAGACGTCAAGACGGGCTCTGGGTTCTTCCTAGGCCACGTAACTTCCTACACAATGTGGACTGGAGTCTTACATTCACTTCTAATTAATACCGACGTTAATAATGAGTGGAGGTACACCAGTACTGCATGTGCCTTCATGGCGCCAAGACGGTGTATTCACCTCTTTGTCTAGGCAGCCAGTTATGAATGTGTGGTGTGCGTGTGTGTGTGAGGTAGTACGAAAGACAACTTGTAAACAGTTACCAAAAGACTTATTTGTACTTTATTTTGCCAGGTTTATTATGTGCTTAGAAATAATATGTTTAGATTTATGCGAGTTCTGAGCTTAACTTCAGCAACTATTCGAGCATTTGTCTCTTAGTTCTACTGCCCTCAGATTCCAAAAATTTCCAAACCATTTATAAAGTAGTGAATTTTTTTTAAAATTTTATTAACATATTATTTTAATTCCGTGGGTACATTTAGGTGAATTGTTAGTTTATGTCTCAAAACTAATTTTGAAGAACTGAAAAGGAAATCGTCTCCGAGATTTGATGCAAAATTAAAGACGAAACTAAATAATTATAATCTCTGTAAGGTAAGAATTTATCTATACCTGAGTCAAGTGACAAATCTTCGAAAAATAATATTCCGCAACGCGACGGTAAAAAGTAGTTAAAATGGCAAAGTTGTACCCCTACAAGTCAGGAAAGCGTATAAGGAGCGTTATTATACAGGGTTATTCTTGAGTAACGGGTATAATTGTGTGAAATGACTTCGTAGTTCTTTGTGATCAAGAATTTGTATATAAACATGTGTCCAATTTTGAAATATTACTGACTTCTGACTAATTTAACGTTATGATCACCTTCCATCTTAATATTAATATTCAGTTTTTCAACCAACGAATGCACATACCAATAAAATTTTTTCACTAAGCCCTACATATATTTCGGCCTCAATTTGGCCATCATCAGGGGCACTTTGCTAAGCACTTCATTGATCACCGTAGCGGAATAATAGTCAAGTAACAGTGCCAAATGGACGGTGATCAGTGAAGTGCTTAGCAAAGTGCCCCTGATGATGGCCAAATTGAGGCCGAAACATATGTAGGGCGTAGTGAAAAAATTTTATTTATATGTGTATTCGTTGGTTGAGAAACTAAATATTGACTTATGACTATTTGAGACTTAGAATAAAAGTTACGTGTTATTGAGAACATGTGGAATAAAATAACTAAATCATTAACTGATATTAATTTAACGTCTAAATTTATTAAATTACCTTAAATTCAGGCTAACCTCTGCTTAAAGAAGATTTTCGAAATGGCAAACCTCAAACGGAACGCAACTCACTGCTCGGAATAGTGAGCGTTTCTTGTCGTAGCAGCCCTTGACTCTTCGTATTCCTGAAGCGTGGATGTGCAAGAGATAAGCCAGATATCTGGACTAAAGCTTTTTCAAATTCTCGTAATTTATAATAGACTCCGGGATTTTTACGAGCGATTTACAGGAAGGCGTTACGAGAATTAAGGAACACCCATAGCACCACTAACTTTGAGAATAGAAACCTTAATGATAGGAATTATTTTGATCACAAAGACCTACAAAATCATCTCCTACAGTTATGCCCATAACTCATGAATCACCCTGTATAGATACACTCGTTCTTAACCATGGCACCAGATGGAAGTGCTTCACGTTCCGGCCAATTTAGCTATAGTTTAAATGTTCCCTTTTTCTTTTGCATATGAGGCTACTGGACACTTTGGTGTAGAGAGAGCTCAGTCCTTTGTTGGTAGCATGCCTAAGGTTTCCACGGTAGTCCAGCCCGTATAATAACACTTCACGTGGTAATATGCAAATCTGGTTTATGGTCACCGTACTAATTAAGTTATATTTATCATATGTTTAAGGCAGTCTCTGGACATAAAAATAAATACATTACAACATTTAGCCTATAAATCACTTGTACTGCAATAAAAACGGAAGATTGTTGTGGATATAGCCTACACATCCCATAACAGTTTTCCAATAATGTTGCAGTTACGGTGGACATTGTCTTGGTTTAACTCTCCTCTCTTTCCTTTTGACGATTTTCTGAAAACATTCTAGTAGTCCCAATCATCCATCTATGCCGGGATAGTTCAGTCGATATAACGACTCGCTAAGGGCTGGATGGTTTGGGGATTGAATCCCGGTGGGGGTGAGATTTTCCACACCGGTCCACATCGGTCCTGGGGCCCACACAGCCTCCTGTACAATGGGTGCAGGTTCTCTTTTCCTGGGGGTAAACCGGCTAGAGCTTGGCGTTGACCACCCACCCCATCTAGCGCCGAGGTTAAAGAAAGAGTATAGCTATATCTCTGCACTCCTGTGGCCTTCATGACCTGTTCTAGAGTAAATTTTACCTCCTAAAAATAATTCATTTATTCATTCATTTATATTTTAAATAAAGTGTTAGGTTTTACTCAGGTAAAATCGTAGTCAGACAAAAGAATTTTATTTGGGAGTTGTAACACTTTTTAATTACGGTTACATTTTAAACCATAGCAGCAATCACCTTTGTAATATCTCGCCTTCTAGCTCCTGTTGTAAGGCAGACCTAGTGAACTTTGTCTGGACACAGTCGTACTTTGGAGTTAAAAGGTGTGAGGTTTGGGGGGAACGTCTGACAGCAATATTACCTCCCGCGCAGACACATCTTTATAGAGTGGGGTGTCCGCTCCGAAGTTTGGATGAAGTAACACCGCCATAAGTTGCCGTGAATTGATAGTCGAGGGTGAGTTCAGTATTTCACCCCAACATCTAACAGACCATGGTACGTACTTCTCGCTCTCCCCTACTCTTATATTAAGGTGGTGAGAACCAAATCGCCAAGCAATCTGTCACAGCCAAGTAGTAATCCTGAAAAATAACATTCGTAATAAGAGACAGGGGGTTTAAGTTCATAAGTAATATGAATATGATATCTAATCTACACATACCGAGAGAGTCATGTTCAAGTGGTTACATTTACTGATTTTAATTTTTGAGCTTCTCTCTTCGAATCGTAGCAAATCTGCAGTTCGTGAGCACAGAAACAGAAGACTGTCAGAAGACCAAGCAGGTCAAAATACATCCTTGTGCTTAAATAGCAATGGGTCAAAAGACACCTTAAAACAGGTATATACAGCTGTTGTTTTAATGGCTCGACAGCCCTTTGGGGGCCTAGGCCGCCTCATTCTTCGAGGCTTCACGATCACACTTTTTTAGACACACCCCACTCGGTAGAACTCCTCTGGACGAGTGATCAGCCCGTCGCAGAGACCTCTACCTGACAAAACACAACACTCACAAGAGACAGACATCCATGTCCCCGGTGAGATTCGAAACCACAATCCCAGTAAGCGACCGGCCGCAGACCCACTCCTTAGCCACTGGGATGGGCACATACAACCTACTAGAACATTTAAAGTTTATAAAGTTTCCTTCGAATCATATGTTATGTAATATCTCTTCCACGTCATTTTAAAAATAATAAACGTCTTATTTCCGATTTCCGCGTTAAAAAGCTGTTATTGTGCGTGAGGTGTAACACAAGAGTTTAATTAAAATACATTGTAAGCAATTAATGTAATTAGTTATTAATTATTAGTATTTTATTAGTTATTAGTATTAGTTTTAAATGCATTTCGGCACATTTTACTCCATACCAGCAACAGTAGACACGGGCGTAAAACATGCAACTTTATTCTAAACTTATTTTAAATGTCAGAAATATTAAGTAATAAGATAGAGAAAAATATCTAATAATTGTTATTTAATATCACTGCGATGTTAATTTTGACGAGATTGTGAACTCTTTACGTGTAAAAAAAAATTATATTTTTGGTGCTTTCTTATATTTGCGAAAAGAGCCTTCAGTCTGTCCATCCATCTGTCTCTGTCCGCCTTTCCGCGTATACCAGCGCAGCTCCCACTGGAATGTTTCCCGTGAAATTTGATGTTGATGACTTTCATGAAAATCATTCAAGAAATTCCAGTTTTGGTTAAAATCGGACCAAAAATACGGTCATTTTGCATTTAATTTTTGCCGCCGACATTACACCGTCACAAAGGCACCGTCTATGAGTGAAATGGTATTAGGTTGCTGGGAGAGCCGAAGAGGTATTAACATTACGCCCACGCACCAAAATGTTATGCTCTATTTATATTCTACAGGTAGGGTGACACCGCCTGTGGTACCGCAACCTCCAACAGATCCATCGTCCATTCCCCAGCTGACAGATGAATTAATGTTAGGCATTAGTGGAATTACAACTGGCAGAATAAAACACAGAATACTCGTAGAAAAATTTTTTTCCCATTTCTACATTTTCCACGACGTAACCACATAGATCGCCCTGAAATAGAACCCGAACCTCTGGTGGTGAGATGCCACGGAAAATAACCTGAAGTATGACCTAACAAGTCCTCTGTACTAAACGTGAACCTAAATAGCTCAGTCACTGTAGGAACTGCCTAAGGGAAGAATGGCCTTATTTTAATTATGAGAAAGTGCAAAAATTTCTCTTTTCTGCAACACAACAATACAGGTTCTTGTAAACTTAATATTATTCATTCCGACTTTTTAACTTTATATTTAAAGTCCGACAAATGTACAATTTAATCACAGTAATCGCGCACTTTCTCTGTCCTACATGTTTCGAACCCTTAATTAGTTAAAACAGTGTATGTGAACAATTGTAAAGAATTCATGTAAATAATTGTGCCAGTTGTTGTAACTAGTGTGCGATTTTAGATAATGTGTCCCTGAAGATAAACCCAAATTAAGGGTTCGAAACATGTAGGACAGAGAAAGTTCACAATTAATGTGATTAAATTGTACATTTGTCGGACTTTAAATATAGAGGTTCTTGTGTTCACGTACCTCATTGTGTAAGAGCTACTAGTGGTTGCTTCTGTGGGAAGAAAGACAAACGTGACACATGTAAATAGAACAGATGTACACGAAAACTACATGTGCTGCCATGCTGTGGTGGTTAGTTGCTGGATTAACATACTTACACGGTACTAATTATTACATTTCCGACAAGGGCAGGATAGCTTTGCTTCGCGGACAAGACCAAACTGCTTCGGGACAAAATCTCTCTGTCATTTCATGGAGTATCAGGAGCTCTACCTTCGGTGTTAAAGCGTCCTAAAATAAAATTATGCCTGAATTTAACATGTCGCTGAAGTTGTAAGCACACACAGCTACATTGTTACTCCCCTTGTACTGATACGTGGCTTGGTGCTTAATCATATGGGAAACTTTACTGCTACCTCTGCCAAAATTTATATTCTGTAGGAAAAATTTTTTTTAATAATAAGGTTTGTACTAGTCACATGGTCATATAAGAGTGTCAGTCTTCTAATATTCTTGTATGAAACTTTAGGTTACTCAGTACACATGGAAAATGCATTGTTAAGAAAAACGTGTTTGGGAGAGTTTTGGACTGGGTTCATCTGGCTCAGGATAGGGAGATGAAACGGGCTCTTATGAAAGTGCTTATGAACTTTCGGGTTCCATTAAATGGGATAATTTCTTGACTAGCGGTGGAACGATTAGCTTCTGAAGAGGAAGTATTCTCCATGGAGTTACAATACCAAAGGCAATATGACATGTAAACTTAGACTCCGGTTCATAAAGCAGCCTCAAGAACACGATTTATCGAACAAGTTGTGATTTATAAAATGATTACATGTTCTTAAGCAAAGAGAAATTAACATTACGATGTAGTAAAACAATGGAATGTGCAGACCATCAAGTGACTATTGACTTCTCAAGAAGAGTTCTGCTTTGTGGATTACGATTGCAAAAATAGCAACAGGCGCAATATAAGAAAGAAGTAGATGCCAGTCCGTGGGGATGTTTCCACGTAATACAGGGCACCTGTAGCCTAGCTGATTGTAAAGTGCGTTTGTAATGGAAGACAGACGCAGTATAACATGAAGGAAAATTACATAAGGATGTTGTGGGTGGAGTAGAGGAGTAAAACAAACAAAAAAAACGAAATTTGAGACAAAGGAAAAGAAACAGAGAGAGAGAAGAATAATTACAATAGGATTTCAAAGATTTAAAAGATTTTCTATAGCATGCATTTTCGGAAGCAAATTTTGGGCCATAGCTCTATAAATCCTGCCAGAAATATCTTAATATATTTTTGTCCTTCCGTCTGTCACACCCTGGCCAACTACTTTCTCATAAACGCAGCATGAATAGAAACTGTCCATATAAAGCAGACCAGTAGCAAGCTTCAACACCCATAAGTAATGTTAATTTCACCTTTAACCATCCTTCTAGGTTCCAATAGCTGTAAGCAGGGCACTCTACGTATCACAAATATCTACAACCAGCAACCGTTACGGACAAACATAGACGTGTTCAAATTTTGATGCTTCAGAATTCAATAATATCCTCTGAAATATGATGAGAATTAAAGCAAAATATAGTCTGAAGGTTTTACAGCAACTGAACGCAGTGAAAGTCTCTCAGACTAGTAGGCTTGTCAGGTGATTGGAAGGCGGATAAACCAAAGTTTCGAGAAACATCTGTGTTTCTAGACAATGTTTTTCACCAACTAAATGCACTTGTCATAAACACTAAAATATTCTAAAAATGTTTTATAAAAAGGGGGCTTTTTATAAAACATTTTTAGAATATTTTAGTGTTTATGACAAGTGCATTTAGTTGGTGAAAAACATTGTCTATACTCGAAAAATGCACGGTGAAAATAGAATAAAATCTGTTTCTGTCGAAGGGTAGCCGAATTATTTCCTTGATGACAGAGAAGGTTCTTGAAACGTTGGTGTTTTTCGCCTTTCAACCACCTGACGCAGCTGGTAGCCCGAGAGAATTTTATTTAAAAACAAAGGAATTTAGATATACAAACCAGATCAATTAAATGATTAACATACCTACTGAATTTGACAGAATAATTTGAACCCAGAATAATAATGTGTAAATTTAAGAAGCTAACTACACATAGACTTGTGTGGCTGACTTATGTTTCTAGCCAAAAGTGTCGTCCTAGTCAAAGTAGATATTTTCACCGCTGAGGTCCGGGTTCGATCCCGGGTCGTCCATGTGGGATTTGTGGTAGACAAAGTGGCACTGAGACAGGTTTTCCCCCGAGTACTTCGGTTTTCCCCGTGAATTTCATTCCACCTGTGCTCCATTACACGGAAAAATGAGAAAAAATAATCATCTTTATCACAGGGTTGCACAATAAGCCTCAATGCTGCGGTGCGTCCGTAGCTTCTGCTGCGGGGACCTTCATCACAAAAAGAAGTAGATACTTTTGTCTGAACTTTGCTATGCTGCTGATAACGTCTTTCTTACTTCCTGTAAAGACAGGCAATGTACTATAACGTAAAAGTGAGGCGCATTCGCGTAACCATTTTTGCCGTGGCAAGGCATAAGTATTACGTATTCTGAGTGTGTGTCTGTAGCCTTAGTTATCCAGCATGCAAAGCGCATGCGCCGTATTACATTGTCATCTGTGGGCTGTCTGGCTGTGCCATATTTTTCCACATTACCTCATAAACGGCACGATTTTCGGAACCACGATTATTGAAAATAAAAAGCTTGTAATGATTTTCTCTACAAATTTTCTAAGACAAATTTTTCATTATAAGAAACCTTATATTTACAAAGACAAAGTTAATGATATGCAATTGAATGATAAACGTAATGTGACATTTGATAGGACTTTGGATACCGTAGCAACAATTGAAAGTTGCTTGACACAGGTTGTACACACCATCCCTTCACCCACCGAAGGCTTGATCTACAAGCACAGTAGTGACGGAGACTTGAAATGTACACAACGTGTTTCATAATCTGCAATTTAACTTTACACATTTAAAAAGTTTTGTATCTTTTATTAAGTGTCATCTTTGAAGAACAACTAAACATATTGAATTATTACGTAAGTTTTGCTTTTTAAATATTATAGAGTTTGAATAAGTATTTAACATAACCACACACATAATTAAACTTCCACATTTCTCATCACAGATTTCAAATACCGTGGTTCGAATGCCATGTAATCATACATACATTAACATTTGAATTCAACATAACTAGTATTCTCGTATAAGTTTATTATTCCGGTTTATACCACTACTGGATATTCTAAATAGTTCTACGGTTTTCTTAGTTTTCTTTATTACTTTCTTAACTAATTCAACCTTTGACCTCACTATTCGTACCATTATACCTTCTTGTTGCACATACCATTACTAATGAAATAATACGTACTGGATTTTAAACATCTATATACATCTATATATATTCTCTAACAAAACTTCCCCAATAGACTACCAACTAAATATAGAAAATACACAGGTACATCTAACTGCTTGTACGTTTTACGTAAGCACAACGTTTTACATATTTTCTTAATTTTACTTTAACTTCAAAACTCTGTTATACCATTTTTATTAGAACCGCATACTGTAAGGTTTGGGATCTCTTAACTATAAACTGCAGTTGTAAATATTGTCAGTTTATTTTTGTTTATGTACAATCTGTTGATAGCTCTCTTCAGTGGACGAAATATGTAGTTGCCTTTTGACGTCTACGGGTACAGGTTTTGGAGACGCACCTTTTGTTGGTTTTATTGTAATAGCAAAATACAACAAAGATTTAATGGCCTTAATAAGTAAATTCCTCATTTTGATAAAGATAATTATCGTACACAACCCACGTCCTATATTTACGCAATTATTCTTCTAAACACGGAATGCTTGAAAATGAATCGCCACATCTGAAAGATGCCGAATGCAATAAAATGGGTCAGATGAAAAAAAGAGTATTGTATTTGACGGAAGTTTGTGGTCAAATAGCAGAAAGCGTGTTGCAGAGGTTGAATTATATCTCCAAGCAACAAAGTACACTTCCTTGAATATCTACGGAAAGGAATTGCTCATTAATTAAAAGTTCGCCGTCAATTTAACTTTTTTTTCCAATGGCTCGACAGCCCCTTGGGGGCCTAGGCCGCCTCATTTTTCGGGGCTTCACGATCACACACTTTTAGACACACCACACTCAGTAGGACTCCTCTGGACGAGGGACCAACTCGTCGCAGAGACCTCTACCTGACAACACACAACACTCACAAGAGACAGACATCCATGCCCTAGGCGGGATTCGAACCCATAATCCCAGTAAGCGAGCGGCCGTAGACCCACGCCTTAGACCGCGCGGCCACTAGGATCGGTCGTCATTTTAACTACACACATGAATATTACAACATTATATACCTCAATGGAGGCCAATATAATGTTACGTTTATGCGTGTAAGAATCGGTAGCATCTGTTACAAAATATGACCACAAAATTAATTTTCACATTTTTTTCTCCATTATAACTAACTTTATTTTTGTAATTGGTATTACACATATTCCGTACAGTTTTTATGCATATATAAGTTTATTCACAACAACTACTGCACCCCACTTACATATATTCGCTCTATATACTCCTACATGTTTCGGCTGACATTCTCAGCCACCATCATGGAGTCCTGTTCTATAGACCTACGCTTGTCATTGAATGGTAAAATATATACACATATATACATATATTACAGCCTTAGTTATAAAATCCAATAAAACCCGTTGTGTTGCTATATAAAGTAGCTGTATATAAAACATGTATGTAAATCTCTGTTTCCAAACTTCTGTTACCTAACAACTTGTAGTAACAACTGTACAGTGATATCACTTAGCGAATAATTTCAGGTACCACAGCCAGAGGCCTTCACCCCAAAAAACTGCACGTTGTTATGTGACAGATGTTTGGAAACAATTATAGACATGTTTCATATCCAAATATTTTATATAACAACACAACTGGTTTTATTGGGTTTTATAACTATGGCTGTAATATGTATATATTTTACCATTCAATGACAAGCTGTATGCTGCGTAATTCTGTATAAGATGACTCCCTGATGATGGCTGAGAACGTCAGCCGAAACATGTAGTAGTATATAGAATGAATACATGTAAGTGGGGTGCAGTAGTTGGTGTGAATAAACTTATATATTTATTTGTGTATGTTTTTCTACGCGAGGATCAGAAAACACACCAACAGCCTGCGCCATAGACATCGCGAATTATTAGGTAAATTTAACCAGAATGTGAGAAATAAAAATCCTGAATAAAACTAAGGAAAGTGTCCCGCGTATGCAATGCGGACCCTCTCCCCCCCAATCAATAATTTTAAATAAGTAACGTTACGTAGGCCAAAATAAATCCGTTTTTATGCTTATTTCTGTTAAATATTTCAACAACTAACTAAATACAATACATGAAACTGTATTTTATTATCCAACAGAAAGCGCCACGCGCCAATGTATGTTCCGCAGTGGTAAAGATATACTTGTCCTTATGCAAGCCATAAAGGCCTATAGACATTCTTAACCTGGGCACTAAAGGGAACATTACCTCCAGGTCGCTTTATCCCCAGGTAGGAAGGCTGGTACCCATAAAATATCAAGCTGTATGGATCCCAGAATCGGTTTGGGCGTTTTGAAGAAGAGGTGCTTTAGACTTTCGCCCTTCTGAAATGTTATACAGCGTATGTTGGTAGTTATTTACCGACGTTTCGGGACAGCTTATCGGTCTTATCTTGAAGGGTCAAACAGTCGAAGAAGACGAGCAAAGATTCAAGAAAAAAAATCTTTACCCTTGCCAACAAGAGAAGCGTTATTATTGGGTTTATGATTAAATTTTATGATCTACGGTAGCCAGCCAGTTGCTAATACTAAGTCATTTTGCGTTAAAAGACAAATACTGTACCTTTTACAAATATAATTTACACTGACAGTCCAGAGTTACAATCCCTGTAGAATTATATATTTATGTAAATTAAGACACCCTCAAGAACTTTGAGGCGTTCTCTGATATGTATTGTTTGTCCTGAGCAGTATTCTGTCTAGTCCAGTCCAGTCCCAACGTTCCTGTGCAGTAGTCTGTCTAGTCCAGTCCAGTCCCAACGTTCCTGTGCAGTAGTCTGTCTAGTCCAGTCCCAACGTTCCTGTGCAGTAGTCTGTATAGTCCAGTCCCAACGTTCCTGTGCAGTAGTCTGTCTAGTCCAGTCCAGTCCCAACGTTCCTGTGCAGTAGTATGTCTAGTCCAGTCCCAACGTTCCTACGCAGTAGTCTGTATAGTCCAGTCCCAACGTTCCTGTGCAATAGTCTGTCTAGTCCAGTCCAGTCCCAACGTTCCTGTGCAGTAGTCTGTATAGTCCAGTCCCAACGTTCCTGTGCAATAGTCTGTCTAGTCCAGTCCAGTCCCAATGTTCTTGTGCAGTAGTCTGTCTAGTCCAGTCCCAAAGTTCCTGTGCAGTAGTCTGTATAGTCCAGTCCCAACGTTCCTGTGCAGTAGTCTGTCTAGTCCAGTCCCAACGTTCCTGTGCAGTAGTCTGTATAGTCCAATCCCAACGTTCCTGTGCAGTAGTCTGTATAGTCCAGTCCCAACGTTCCTGTGCAATAGTCTGTCTAGTCCAGTCCAGTCCCAACGTTCCTGTGCATTAGTCTGTATAGTCCAGTCCCAACGTTCCTGTGCAGTAGTCTGTATAGTCCAGTACCAACGTTCCTGTGCAGTAGTCTGTCTAGTCCAGTCCCAGCGTTCCTGTGCAGTAGTCCGTATATTCCAGTCCCAACGTTCCTGTGCAGTAGTCTGTCTAGTCCAGTCCCAACGTTCCTGAGCAGTAGTCTGTCTAGTCTAGTCCAGTCCCAACGTCCCTGTGCAGTAGTCTGTCTAATCCAGTCCCAACGTGAAAATTCGTTGCATCAATTCTTCTCTCACATAATGATTTCCAATGATATGATGTTTGAATTCAAGAACGAAAATTTGCCCTGCAGCAGAAACGAGAATGACTTGTCTGTGAGATTTATTAGATTCGAATTCTGAGCGAATAATTTCCTAATTGATGTATTTTGTACGTCCTTCGGGGCATATTCAGGACATTACCTTCAAACCGGCCATGGTTATCTGCCTGCTACCCATATCCACACAGCACATACAATTATCCCTTTATATATTCCGGCAAGAAATAAATTATACCTTGACTCAGCATCATTAAATCGCCTGAAGTTGAAAACAATTACAGAGAAAATTTAATTAAACTGTAGGATAGTGAGCTATCATCTGTCCATGAATGTAAAGGCAATTATAAATTTGAGGGGAATTAGCCGCTTCCTGTGTGTTGTTTAATTAAATCTTATTTCTCCAATGGCTCGACAGCCCTTAGGGGGCCTAGGCCTCCTACGGTTTCGAGGTGTTGCAATCAAACACTTTTTAGACACATCACATTCGGTAGAACTCCTCTGGACGAGTGACCAGCCCGTTGCAGAGACCTCTACCTGACAACACACATCACTCAAAAGATAGAGACATCCATGCCCTCGGTGGGATTTGAACCCACAATCCCAGTAAGCGAGCGACCGCAAACTCACGCCTTGGACCGCTTGGCCAGTGGGATCGGTTTAATTAAATCTTGGGTTGTGTAAAGACATTCTTTTAACTGCAAATTCCATAATCTTGCTTAATTTAAAAATGTGTGCATATTGGATTGGAAAATTCTAGACAAAGCATTCATTATCTGTTTGTAAAAAGAAACTGTTTACAAGTAAAAAGGTTTAAATAAAGTATGCGTACTTACAAAACTCAGTTACATGTGTCTTACATTTTATGAACGTGGGGTTAGTTGTTGTTTAGAAAAATGCGTCTAGATGTAATAAATTTAATTATACAAATACATGACTGGCTCATTCCCCCTAAATTTTAGAAGCTGCTCCCGAAATCAAATGTTTAACCCTTTAATGCCCAGTGGTTACTTTGCATGCCACTAGGCTTGGCATTCAATAAGTTCTGCTTTCTGGTAACAGACTGAATTTACGCGTCGTATTCGTATGCGTCGCTCAGAACAAACGGCGATTGATTCCCTATGCGGCATTAACGGAGTGGCTTCTGTGACCGAGACGGTGTGAGTTTACTGCGCGGTACGAACCCGATCTTTATCCCTTCAGTGCTGACCATCGTCAGTGAAAGGACATTAAACCTTTGACAGGCTGCCAGCTTGGTACAACCTAAGTTCTTGAATGCCGGTCTCGGTGTGATGTACGGACCTGTAATTCTTTACATGCTGCAGGGCTCAGTACACTATAAGGTCATCAATACATTGAAGGTTACTGTAATTTAAAACTTATTCGCCCTCTGCAGTAAATGGAATTTAAATACCAGCGTTGTTGAAGGATAAATATAATATAGGATAAACTTAGTCTTTAAAGGTTTAATTATGGCATAGAGTCTGCTGGGATTACATATACAAACCTTCTGTACATAACCTGGATTTTTGGATGTTCTTGTTTACTGGCGCTATTTGGAAGAAGAATATAAAATGAAGAAGTGGAAGTTTGTATAAAGTTCTTCCAAGCCTGCAGATTGTGTTGCCTGAGTTTATTTAATATTCTGTGAATGCACCGATACAGCTTTTCATATAAAAGTCTGAGCTGTTGTCAATCTGACGACGCTTACTGAAACGAACGGGCGCTAATCCATGGACCTCGACTTTCACATTTGTATTAAGGTGTGGAAAACATCTTACTGAATGCTTTCGAACTTGTCCCTTGTGTCTAGTGCCTTGACATTGTTGCGTACTTTGTATATTTATCAGTAACTAATAAATTTTCCTGGAATACTAAAGGCTAACACGATGGCATTATTGTTATTGGTTTCAAGGGTGGTCCTGTTCTTGTTTCAATAGACTTCTTTTCTCTCAAATTCTTTAGGCTGCTTCCTGATTGACAAAATTTGCTACGTTTAGAATACGTAATAGTTTTACGGTGCATACCACGATATTTAATACATACAGATGTATACACAAATATATCAAAACCCAATTACACAGCTGCTAGAGTAAAGCCCGGTAACATGTCTTGTAAACAGCCATATGTTTTCATTTTTCGAACAGAGTTGGTCATTTTTAAAACTGTTCCATTTTCCACATTCCACATTCTGGGTTCCACATTAAGTTTATCAAACATGACATGTATTTGGTTGCGTTGATCCTACCATATAAGTTATAAGAATGTTTACCAGAGAAATTAGGTGTTAGACGCACAATATATATTAATTTGTACTAAAGCATGTGTCGCCCTCTGTGGACTAGTGGTTAGAGTGCTCGCCACTGGACCCAAGTTTCGCGGGTTTAATCCCGGCCGAGGTCGATTAATTTTTAAGGGTGATAAAAATCCGTAGCACAACTTCCCATGTCGTAGATTTACGGCATGTAAAAGAACCTTACGGGCATGAATTGAGATGTTTTGTAAGCAAAATTCAGAGGCCATTTCTCACCCAAGTCTCCTGATTGACTGCTAGATGGCTCTGGCAGTCATATCAGGATGAGTAGAAATTGTGCAGTCAGTGGACTGGTCACCCACTAAGGAATGCACACTTCCAGACCAAGAAACCTCTGAAAGGAGGCCCTATGCTCCGCAAGGAGCGACAGGAGGAAACTAACTAACTAAAGCATGTAAGTCGCTTGATTACTTTCAAATGATAAATTACAAAACATTGTAAGGTGATTTGGTAAGCGGTTATGTACGACATGGATAAATATTTTTCTATTAAAGCATGTACATCACGTGATTAGTTACAGATATAGCGCCACACTCAGTACCCCTGGTAGTTTGAGCCCCTGTGCTACATGTCGGAAGGTTGCGGTTTCTATTCCCGATAGGGTCATTTGGATCTTTCAATGGCTTAATCCCTCCGGCCGCACTATGGCTCTGGGGTCGACTCATCCTCTAACAAATGAGTACCAGGAGGATCTCCTAGGGGTAAAGGCAGCCAATGCTTTGGGCTGACAACCTCGCCACCTTCATACGCCGATTTTCAAGAAATTGTGAGAGCCTCAATCTGCTGGAAACCTGAGGGCCTCTCAAGGCCTCCATAGGGATTGTTAGGGAATGCTTTACTTTTCCCTCACTTCCGCTAAAGACTTGAATTGGGGTTGCCATGACAAAATGAATCAGTATTAAAAGATCTTCTCACTTCGTAAAGTAACAGATGTAGTTGCTATTATAATCCACCTGCAATTAGCTGAGCCTACCATTACAACACGGCGCATTGTGTAGCAATCTCCAACCTATTGTACCTCCTACAGGCCTCCTAATCCTCAGCGAAACTGGACGCGACTTGTGTATGGGTTACCAAGGCAACGTAGGGCAGCCAGACTGTATACAGAATTATGGATTTAGTGAGACAGACCGAGAGAGACAGAGATGGAAAATATAAAATACAGAGTTTACTATAAAATTAGTTCAAAGAAAGCGACACGTTAATTTGCATAGCTCCGCAAATAAATTACACTTCCTTATATACCAGGCGACAAAGAAGTTGTTAAGTACGTAATAATTTGCATAATTACAAGATGGCTCGCAACAAACTTCCATTACGTTGTATTATAATATTAGACGCTGTTTAATTAGAAAGGGTGTTAACATTTGTAATATAGATTGAAATTCAGGACAGATAGAATTAAATGCAGGGTAACACACTGCTTTAATTCCAGGCAGGAGAAAGCGTAATTTAGCTTGTAAAAATTCAGGCATACTGGGGAATAAAAGCGACTGATCTTTTGGGAAAGGTCCGTGTCTCAGGCTGCGAAATCTTACAACTCTTCGCAGGTGGAATTTTCGCCGTCATCAGATGGAAAAGAGAAGAGGGAGAGACCACTATGCACCCTTCAGAACAAGCTACACCCAAACAACTCTAGAAAACGTGTGTATACTTTCAAGTGTAGAAGTTATTTGCGAGAGATAACTAAAAATATTTTTCTTATACACACAGAAAAGGGCGTAGAGCAGATTCTGTCCCTCCAAATTCAACCAGATTAAGCCGACACACTTATTCTCTGAAAACTTGTAGTTTTCTCACCTGAGGCAAGGGGCAATGCCCAAATTATTAGCCAAGTCTAGTACGACAAACCATTGTCAGTATTCTTTGAGTTAAGTTCTGGAATGTGTCCAGGCACTTGTCATATCAGTAACAGAAAATTCTGAGAAAACTTATGTGACTTCCCTTCCCTGTTCTATGCTGCATATCGCCAGCAGTATGCCCTTAATGTAAACTGAACTACAAAACTGTACCGTTCATAAGATGTCGAAAGGTCAGTAGTCTTTCTGATGGTCTTTAAATTTTTACATTTTTTCTACCATTTTAAGAGTTCATCCTTAGTTTCATTAACAAAACAGACTGTTTATAGACGAGGGAATTAAAAGACTTTTGACTATAAGTGTAATTTGAAACGGGAGGTAAATTTTCTTATATTATCTACGATTTCCAGATTAAAGTAACCTGATTTTAAATACACCCATTACAAATCGGCGTAGAATATTCAGGAAGACTTCCAAAACTAAACTTCTCTCGTCACGATTGTCAGTTTATTAGTTTTTAGTTCTCGCTTTCCTAAGAATGGAATGCAGTTGCTTGGTGGGAAAGCTGGAACGAGGTGGTATATTCAGAGTCTGTCATTCTTCTTTGGATTTTGGTGTAGAACAGACGTCAGGCACAAAGCAAAAATTTTAAAATTGCTGCATTTGCTACCAGGGAGATTTAACCAGACACCTCCATTAGAGTACAGATTATTGATATGCAAATCAACCCTGTAAGAAATGATAACTTTTATGCAGCATTGAGCTGGTAATAAACCGGCGACTTCGTGTTTTGTCGAAGTGTAGTATGTGCGTGTGTGCGTGCGTGCGTGCTTGGCAGCAAGCAGGGATCATCTACCTATGCAAGCAAAACTTCCGCGGTTACAAACAGACCAGCGACATCGCCCACATCACTCAAATTATCGTATCATCTACCTATGAAAGCAAAACTTCCGCGGCTACAAACAGACCAATGACATCGCCCACATCACTCAAATTATCGTATCATCTACCTATGCAAGCAAAACTTCCGCGGCTACAAACAGACCAATGACATCGCCCACATCACTCAAATTATCGTATCATCTACCTATGCAAGCAAAACTTCCGCGGCTACAACAGACCAATGACATCGCCCACATCACTCAAATTATCGTATCATCTACCTATGCAAGCAAAACTTCCGCGGCTACAAACAGACCAATGACATCGCCCACATCACTCAAATTATCGTATCATCTACCTATGCAAGCAAAACTTCCGCGGCTACAAACAGACCAATGACATCGCCCACATCACTCAAATTATCGTATCATCTACCTATGCAAGCAAAACTTCCGCGGCTACAAACAGACCAATGACATCGCCCACATCACTCAAATTATCGTATCATCTACCTATGCAAGCAAAACTTCCGCGGCTACAAACAGACCAATGACATCGCCCACATCACTCAAATTATCGTATCATCTACCTATGCAAGCAAAACTTCCGCGGCTACAAACAGACCAACAACATCGCCGACATCACTCAAATTATCGTATCATCTACCTATGCAAGCAAAACTTCCGCGGCTACAAACAGACCAATGACATCGCCCACATCACTCAAATTATCGTACCATCTACTTATGCAAGCAAATGTTCCGCGGCTACAAACAGACCAACGCATCGCCCAAATCACTCAAATTATCGTATCATCTACCTATGCAAGTAAAACTTCCGCGGCTACAAACAGACCAGCGACATCGCCCAAATCACTCAAATTATCGTATCATCTACTTATGCAAGCAAATGTTCCGCGGCTACAAACAGACCAACGCATCGCCCAAATCACTCAAATTATCGTATCATCTACCTATGCAAGTAAAACTTCCGCGGCTACAAACAGACCAGCGACATCGCCCACATCACTCAAATTATCGTATCATCTACCTATGCAAGCAAAACTTCCGCGGCTACAAACAGACCAACAACATCGCCGACATCACTCAAATTATCGTATCATCTACCTATGCAAGCAAAACTTCCGCGGCTACAAACAGACCAATGACATCGCCCACATCACTCAAATTATCGTATCATCTACCTATGCAAGCAAAACTTCCGCGGCTACAAACAGACCAACAACATCGCCGACATCACTCAAATTATCGTATCATCTACCTATGCAAGCAAAACTTCCGCGGCTACAAACAGACCAGCGACATCGCCCAAATCACTCAAATTATCGTATCATCTACCTATGCAAGCAAAACTTCCGCGGCTACAAACAGACCAGCGACATCGCCGACATCACTCAAATTATCGTATCCCCTCCCCCCGTATATTCCTTCGAATTAAAATATATTTCCCCTGAGATGTAACAAAATGGAGGAATGTAACGGATTCAGGTACGTCTTGCGCACCGAGCGAAGAAAAGAGATATAAAGTTAAGGTGAGACGGTAGCATATTCAGTCTGAAAAATCTTGAAACCTGAAGCTCAAGAAAATAATTTTTTTAAGTTCCTTTCACAACGCACAGACAAGCTACTATGTTTTCATTATAAAAACCAGTAAATTAATACATATGAGAAAAAATCTAGTTATTTATGAGAACCAGTCAGAACCTTTATTCTGTGGGAGGAATGTAGAGGCTTATAACATTCAAGCAGGTCTTGCCTACAAAACAATCTTATGCTAAAGCGGTAAACTGGCGGGAATATGATAATGTTAATTCTTTATGAATTTTTGGGCCTTGTCCGGCAAATACAATATATATATATATATATATATAAGCTGACGGTAACTATAATCTTTTATGGTTGGTTCAGAGGTTTTGTTATTAGCCATAAATAGCGTTTAATTATAAAAAAATTAGTAAACACTTATTTGACAAAAATGTCTAAAACTTCGACCTTGACCTTTTCGGAATACCAGTGCTGTATTTATTTGGAGGATCTACGGAAATCTTGACAACACTCTATTAGAGTAGTCGGCCTCAGGCCCTAAGTTTGAGTCCTTCTTATCCCTACACGAGGCAGAAGGACTAACCATGCATTGACGAATTGCAGCCTAGCATTTGTTTTTATCAGATTTAGAAGTCTAATATTTTTCGGTTAGACTAAAAGAAATATATTTAACATCTTTATTCCAGTTTCAATTTTCTATGTTCAGAAAAATTTTAATCTAGTTACCTAACACAACGGGATAACGACACCGAAGTTTATCTTCACTTCCTCTGAAAACACAGAACACATTGTTAGGAACCTTACCATTAACGAGTAGAGAGACGTACAAAATACATCAGAAGATAAACAGCCATATTTTTACTTTATTAGCAGAAAATTCTATAGAAGGTGTACATCGAGAAGTCGTATTTCTCTTATATCTTGCTTGTAGTACTATGGCTCAAATGTTACTATCTCTCAGGGTTCCAAGAAGCTGCTTGCTTTTCGCGGAATTTTTATTTCGTTTATTTCATTATTTGCAGTTCCCGGGTTAGCAGAGCGAGGAACGAATTTATTGTTCATGTCGGAAGGTAGAGCCACACCTTTTAACCGGAACGGAACCTCGCAGCAGACATCTTGTCCACATCTTGTGGCAGATCCTCATTTCTTTGGCTTGTTTTTCACCTCCCATAACATTCTTTTATACCTATATGGTGAAGACTTAAACATGAAGAGTCAAGTCTTCTGCGACGTGACGCTGTGTCTTTGGTTATTTTACGACGTTTCGAAGTATCGTAGTTACTTACAATCTTCAGGAAATGCTCAGACAACGACTCAGTGCCACATACCAGAAGAACCTTCTAGCCCAGTTTTTCCCAAACTCTTTTGCTAACGGATATCTTTTGGCTCCAAAAAATAACCAAGGATTCTAGGATCCTCGCTCACGTATATATAAAGTGTCAGAATGATAGGTAAGGTATTCAAAATTAAAAACATATATCTTGGAACTGATTTTAAGTAGTTACGAATAAATACCAGTAGCATACATAACAACGCATGACATGATTTTACCTTAATTACTGATTGTCGCTAGCTTCGTTGTTACAGGGGTTTCTTAATTTGATATTCTAACGGTCATGTGAAATAAATATATCGTCAATTAAAGAAATTCCGTGATTGTTTCTAACAAAACATCAAACTTCTAAGCAGCCATTACAGGCAAGTGTCCACGGATCCCCTGGGAATTGGTCGCAGATTTCTTGGGATCTGCAGAGTACACTTTGGGAACCACCGTTGTATAGAACCGGTAAAAGAAGCTCAAAGTATCGCATAATTTGTGCATTTCCGTAATTCGTGCATCAGGGGCAACTGGATAAGTAGTTACATTTTAGGAATGACATCGCCAATGTAAGCTCCTGCTCACTAACACACTCTTCCACTTGCAACAGATCTAGTGGATGCTGCAACAAAAGAGATCATTGACACTTATGCAAGGAAAATTTTGGTATATTGTTCTCATATATTAAAAATGTTATAGGATAAAATAGCTTTATAACAAATTCTTATTATACCTATTTCACCATGGTTTATTAGGTAGACACTGAAGTTTCGGGAAAATGTACTGCCTCTGTCTTCAGGGTTGAATCGCGGCAACATATTACTTCGGAACTTTAATGTCCATCTACAAGGTTAAAATAATCTTCGTGAAGACGTCTCTATCAGCTTCAATTATTTTGATATTCAGAGAGACATTTTATCTTACATCATTATTTATAAGTCCTGCAAGTGTCTTGAAAAATATAAATTTTCCAATGATATTTCGATGGTAGTTAATCATGTATTTTATGTTAAAAATTGTCTTTCCTAAAATGTAAGATTTTCTAAGACAATTATCAAAGAATTGATTTGAGATCCAATCTATTCCATACTTAATTACACATTCATATTCCTGTCACTGCGACTTACTTCACGAATTCTAAGCAGATTTAAAATAAGACAACATCGTTATTCCGCACCATAAAATTTGGAGGGCGTCGCAAAACATGTCTAGGTTACCATTATTAGCTGACTTCCATTGCTTCGACAAAAACAACACAGAGGGTATAATTTCCGTATCCGTAAGGTTTAAATAGGAATTAGATAGCAGATATTACGCTAAGTGTTGTAATTTTCCTCAAATCTAATAAAGATAAATAGGTAATGTAATTTAAAGAATTTACGCCATATAATTTGTTCCTATGTTTTATCATTTCACATTTTATCATATTATATTACGGTGTGACTCTGTCAGTTCCACAGTGACCTTGCCCCTTGTCTTTATCACTTCCGCTAGTTTTTGTAGGTGTAACATAAATAGTTCTGTATTTGTGTTCCTGACGAACACTGCCTACCATGAAAATGATAAATTGAGGATTTATTCCACCTAGACTCCCATCATATTAAACAGAAGTCTCGTAACGGAGGCACAAAACTTTCTTATATTATAATAGGTTTACTGAATATTCTGGCTATTTTACTTGATTTGATTTTGGTTTCTTAATATTAATTTTACCTAATGACAGAGAAGAAGAATTTTCCAAAAAGTCGTATATATTTAACGTCATTCAGGAGCTCGACTGTGTTCAAAGTCGTGTTTTGTACCAAATTACAATGTGACTTCTTTAATTTCCTAAAAAGGCAAACTTCTTTACTCAAATGTTTTACGAACTAAATAATTAAGATTCTTAACCTCTGCCAGTTTATTTGCTCCTTGATGAAAACAAATTATTAGGCGATTTTTTCCTTGTGTCTTTCTTAAAGATAATTTTATATCGGTTACTAGACTTTATAAAATTGTGGGGACTTAGGCCTAAGTCGTGAAGTTTTTTTACAAAATTTAGTATTAAACTTAGCACAATATTAACAAGAAAATGCAAGAAAATGAAGGAAACATAAAAAATTACACTAACTCAGTGAAGTTCATCTTCATTTAAATCCACTGATCTTTTTTCACCTTAAAATAACTTATCGCTTCGTAGACGGTAAATTGTTTTTTTGTATTTATTTTTCGTTCTACTCTGTTAAGAAATTTTTTGAGAGGCGCGTTTTATATACGTTTAATGTTAATGGAAGCATGTGTTTATTACACTGCAATTTTATACTAATGTAGGAAAGTCAGATCTAATAAGGAAATTCCGTGTTTTTGTTGTTGTTATTTTTATAACAAAGTTACTGTGAAACAATTACTTCTAGCTCCAGAGGTTTCCACCCCTTTTGCGGGGAGGTCTGACAGCCTTAGGCAGTTAGTCGCCAGCGTCTCACTGCGGTGCCAGAACCACTAAGGAAGCTCAGACAAATTTAGGCCGTTACTTAGACAAAATAAACTATAAACGGATTAACCAAATAAAGGACTTTTAAATATCATACTTATTAAATGATAAAATGACAACACTTTAAGAACCTGGTGTTAATAGATATATATTCCCAAGCATGGTAAGAAATTAACACAAATTATTATTAATATTATTATTTTTATTATTATATTCCCAGGCTCCTCCGTGTGGGATTGTGGTGGGAAAAGTGGCACTGGAAAATATTTCTCTCCCAATACTTTGGTTCTCCTCTCTCAGTATCGTTTCAATTTTCCATATCCAACTTACATTTATCATTGACGCTATATTTTCTCAGCAATTGACAGCGTCGTTAAATAACATACTTCAAAACTGACAATATACGCCTACGTACGAACTAATTTCTATCGTACGGCAAAAGTTCTCCCCCTTAATTCAATTTTACAATCCAAGGACTGCCCCTAAATTCTGAATAAGTGTAAACAGATTTCTAGAAAACAGCGAACAAAATATTGTTTTAATCTTTCAATAAACAACGGTTCCAGTACAACGGCAAGCTAACCCAAATTTATTCTACAAAATCGAACTGTGGTTTCGTCTTTAACGAACCAAGATAATGAAGATTAGAATTAGAGGATTTGAACTGTATCATCTTCCTCCCTGCACGTCATCGCTTTTCCGCCGAAGAAACATATAAAACGGCTTTATGGAGCTTTATTCCATAGACAATCCACTATAAATCTTACTGGATATAAATAAAATACCATTAAACTAATATCCCAGCAATGTGGACGTACCACGATTTACTGCAATATGTTTCTCTGACTATTAACTAAGAGTGCTATAATATAAAAGCAGGAAAAGTGTAGAACGTTAAAGAGAAGCCCAAACTGTATCGTAACCCTGCATGAATGTCCACTAACCGGGATTCTTGAGTGACAATGACAGCAGATTCCACTCAATGACGACGCCGCATTGACGTCCCGCGCCACACGCCTGTGCCAGTCGACGGCGCCACCCCGACAACTGGGTCGCCGCATATGGCGGTGTCTAGTTAAACCATTATCATCCGCAAGACCAAAGCAGCACTGGGTTGGGTGGTATCGTGTGATTATAATAAAGCAAACACTCAGCTGCTTCGTGTGTTGGTAAATCTCCATTCTGCCATTCGATGTAGTGCCGGTTCGAACCTCGACAGATTTTGAATCAAAAAGTGGAAATTTTATTAATGATAAATATAGATGGCATTCTTAATGCACGTTTCTGCCCCAATAACTTTATGCGTCTACCTGTAGAATATATATCAATATATAATTTAAGCACTTTAGTACATGTGCCGCTGATTATATGTCTGGCGGTTACTCCATGCCTTAACCACAGGCTATATCGCACTATTAATAATGGGATTTGTATGTTTGATGATATATATGGTAAGATTTGTCCTTTGATAAAAGAGATATTGACATTCTGATCGGATGATTGTAATACACAGATGTTGCCTGAAGGGAAAGTGTGCAAGAAAAAACAGCTGAATTTCTTTACGAAATACATAACATTTCCACCACATATTAAAATTAATTTCGATTCTCATTGTATTTATTGCTTTTAAATATCTCCTTCAAATTCAAGGCAGGGGATTTTTTGAATAAAAGGATTATATGTCTGTTTATAAAACCAAGATTTTTAAAACAAATTAAAAATGCATACAGTTTATTTTGTTCTTACAACACTTTGCGGCGAGACAAACGCGTCTAGCGTGAAGCATTCGTCTTTCGTTTACAAGCTCAATATTTAGCGTATTTGGTGGAAAAGTTTTAGTTACACAATTTTATTTCTCTATGTTCAGTGCTACTTATTAAAAGGTTACACTTATTATGCGAGGTAAATTCATAATATAACATTTTTGTAATTTAGATACCTAAAACCTTTAAATACTTTCCTTTGATTATATTTGTGATATTGTATTTGAAAACTCTCTTTGTTGCTAGCAGTTTTACATATCTCTCATTCTAAAACTCAGACTGTACTGTTTAACATATAAATCGCTCTGGAAAAGTGACAACCTTATTCCTTATCAAGAAAGCCGGTTTAGCAGAAGCTTAACTTAGATTTGAATTCAGGTTATATTTGTTCCGAATCTAGGCTAGACTATCGATAATCACGACAGGTCTCCGAGAGTTTCACCAAGGGGATGAGGACAGTTCGCTGTCAACTAGCCCACTGCCATTTTATTTTAAAAGCAGAACTAATGAACTATGGTACCAATATTTGGACGTTGCAAATCTATAGAGCTAATGTCACGTTACTGTATAAGGCTCTTAAGAATCAAAACCATATATTTTTTTATTAATAACTCTAAAGTCTTCTTGTAATTTCACCTGTGCCAGAAATACGAAATACGTGAAAAGTGTGCTTTACTTGTTGTATTCCACTGGCTTATTTAAAATAATGCTGTGTCAAGACAATAATTTCTTTATCAATGCAGAGAATTTTATTGAAATATAGACTTATACAGGGTGTATCTGAAATGTTTGAACAAATTTCAAAAGTGAGTTCTTCGTATGAAAAAAGAAAACATTTCGTATAAACACATGTCCGAAAATTAGTGGTTTTTAAGTTTCATTGAAAGATTACACTCTAGAGTAAATATCTTAAATCTGTAATATTTTACTTACAACCGACAAAATACATTAGGAATCGACTTTCTAAATTTCATAACTGTTGAGTTTCTATTGTTAATAAAATCACAATTCACAACAAATGCTCAAATATCCTCCACCTAACTCAATTCACGCATAGACACTTCTGATCATGGACTGTCACGCCCTTTCAGAGGTTCCGGGCCGTTGGGAATGGTTTGACAGGAATAAAAAACGCGTTGGTGAAGTGACTGTTCATTTTCAACTGCAGCCGGATACTAAGTGTCCACACATGCAAACAACTAAAGTATTTAGGCTGGACAAACGTGTGGGCTGTACCTCAAAAACCAAGTGTTTCAGACGTAATTTGATGTGAAGTTTTTCCTTGCTTGCTTAATGGGGAACTTACAACTGCATTTTTTCCAAATATTTTAGATACACCCTGTACAACCAGTAATCAACGTAACTACAAGTGTCGGCTCATGCAAACAATCATCAGTGATCGTCCTGAAAATAGTTGTTCAGTCTGTTGCACACGCTGTATATTTTGTTATGCTGTAGAAATTTGTACATATACAGGACGCAAGATTATATATTTAAAGAACAAATAATATGAGAATAACTACTGTGTAATGAAATGACCTAACACAGGCTTGAATAAGCCGAAACATGTAGCTGATTTGTTGATTGAGTCATATATCAGTCACTATACAAATAAAGTTATGTTACTGTTTTGGCAAAGGACGTACCTGTAATTTATTACGTTAGCGAGTGGATGGACTAAAGCAGACTGAAATTTTATTCTGTCTGGTCCTGCGTGTTTGACATTCATTTTAATATGTAATTTAATTCATACTTTAAACTCTGAGTAATAACATGTCGCCCAGCAGAATAACTTCAGTAAGGAAAGGGGAAAAATAAGTATAAAAATCCTGTAGATTTTTGCCTCAGCGCTGCATGGTAAAGGACTCTTTTAAGGATCCGACTATCCTTATGCGGAATTCACGGACGCGACTCTTTCCACGAAATAAATGTGACCAGAACGTGGTGCTAAATACATAGGCACACCTCCACTGTGGCCCATAAATCACAGTCCCCTCACACGTCTTCGGATGTGGAAATATACGAGAGTAGTATCCCCATTTGCAAATAATTTGTGAAACTGAGAAAAAATGTAAATGTAATGGAGCACATACACTTGACATGTGCGTTGTCTGAAATGTTCCATTTCGCTGTGGTTTTCGTTTTTACTAAATAACAGCCTCCATGGGGCAGAGAAATTCTTGAAGAAAGAACATTTCTTCAGTTATTCGAAACAATTCTCAGCATTTCACAAAACCCGAAGTTTTATTCCTATGTTCGTAACAGCCCGCCATTTGTCCCTATCCTGAGCCACATTAATCCACTCCTTGCCCTCGTAAATTATTTATTTAATCTGTTCCCATTATATGGTCCCAAAAATTCCTAGACCTTTAAAGGGACATTTTCCTTCAGTTTACCCTACAGAAGGTGTGTATGCTTTTTTCTTCCCCTACACATGTACCATATTTCCCGCATATCAACCCCCCTGATTTCATTACCTGAGGAATATCTTATGCGCTTTGCTCCAGGCTCTTGTTACGTCCTTACACTTAGGCACAAGTAGCTTCCTTAGCACACTATCCCCTTAATATGAGAGACCAATTTTCAGGTTCATTCAAAGTAAAGGAAAAAATTTTAGTACTGCATTTTTTAATCTTTTTAATCTTAGATAGCAAAGGAGAAGATCAAAGATTAAGGACAGAATAGTAACATCAGCTAAATTTTGTTCATGCAAACAACAGTGATTTTGTTAAAAGTCGTTCTCAGATTGAATTGGCCATCTATTCAGATGAGAAGTTCTCGTTGTCCCTTGGTCTAAGGCTTAGGCCTGCAGCCGCGGGATAGCGGTTTCGAATTCCGCTGAAGACATGGATGTTCGCCTTTTGTGTTTGTTGTGTACGTAGTGACGTCTGAGATGTGCTGCTCACTGTTTCAGAAGAATTCTACCCGGTGTGTGTGTCTAGTTTTGTGTGATCTAGAGACCTCAACAGAGGTGGCCTAGGCCCGAGTTGGGATGTTGCACCAAGAAGAAAGCATTTAGAATATTTGTTACCTACATTTATGTTCGGACTTTATCCTGCATTCCATTCGCGGATATGCATATAAGTTTAGGCATCTCAGTATTTAAATCTAGACACTCCCCTTACTGTATATTAATAAAGTTTTTTCTATACAGCATTCACTTTTCACCCAATAAATTATTGACTTCAGCGTATACAAGCAACATACGAATACTTTCCAATCAATTTCAAAACCTTATAATTTTATTTTGTATTTATTGCAAATGTAAACCACTGTTGCGATTCTTATTACGTCAGATACTTCGCTCTGTAACCATAAATAATTCACTTCGTATTTCATTGAGGAATGACCACGTGTAAAATTGTCTCAAAGGAAAGTTAGAGATATTAATGCGATTTGCACAGTAGGCGGCCATATTCCTATGTACTACAAGTCACTTTCTAAAAAGGTAAATTTGTCCATATCCACGCCATAAAACACGTAAGGGGTTAGAGGTATACTCGTAGATCCGGTCATTCACAAACTCGGTGCCAGATGAAAATAAGTGGGCAACTTCACTCTCCGGCACCTTTACTCCTGCGGAAGAACCCCAGTACAAATTCAACTTTAGGGTAGTCAATTTTTATATAAACTGTGCCGTGAAAAAGTCTCGACATTCTACGGAGATTCACCGGACTATACCTACACCCTTTAACTACCTCTAGTTGGACTGTTCCTCGTTTTTTTTTTCCTCCCCTACCTTTCACTTTTGGGATCCAAACAGAGTTTACCTGATAAGTGGTGTACTTTTCTTGAGGACTCAACAACCTGGCTTCGAGGGATGAGCATCTAAATTCTGTTTCGTCTCGTACATCCAAATTTCGTTTCGGCAATAGTTGTTGCAGTCCTTGGTAGTGCTACGGTCTGAGTGTGTGTTTGTATCGACACAGCACTACCAAGTGTTCGTTGAGCTGTGTGGAGCTGTTCTTTAATTTGTCATTGAGATTGTTTTGATTTATCGTGATTGTAAGCTGTTTCTACTACGCCTTCTGTAAGTACTGTTTTGGTTTTCATTTGTTTGTTATAAATAAATAGGCGCATTTTGATTTGATGTATTTACATTGGGCAACTTTGGGTTATTTTGGTTTGTCATATTTCGAAGCATATAGCACAAGACAATAAAATTCTCTTTGAGGTTTATGTAAAACATGAATTACAATGAAGCAACAGACCAACGAAACGTGAAGACATACCACTGACATACCACTGATAATTTTAGAGTTAACGTCTTTTGTCAGATTTAAATCAAACACGCTGATTACTTTCGGAGATGAAACATGCATTGAAAATACTTTAACTCCACATAATTAAGTTTGTACAAACAACTAAGACAAACGTCTTACGGCATACATGTAAGGATTTAGGAAAATCAAGACCTGCTTTATTGACAGTGTGATATTTGGCCACCCTTGCAATGGCAAATGTCTGTTTCTGTACCCTCCACCCTTAGTGTTGCCTGTCGCTGTCTGTGAAGTGTCAACAGGTCCGTCTTGCAAATGTTTAATTATCCACGAACTGCTGCCTTAAATTAAATTTAATTAATTACACTACAATGTTCCCCGTGAATGCACATATCCATGAATTGATATTTAAATAAAATACACTTCCACAAAACATGTGATTATCATGATTATGTTTGTAGAGCTGCCGAACAATATGTAACAGCTCCTTAAAATAATGATTTTGCACTCACTGCCTCCACAGTGTTTTTAAATGTATAGAAGGAACCTCTTTTCTTAAATCCTAAGTTCAGATATTGACCACTCTGTTTTAAAATTCTTCATGAAAATAATTGCTAATCATTTGACTCCTCTTAGTTTAAAATTATATTAAGAGAGTCCATTAAACAACTCTTGTAAAGCTGGAAGCCGGGAGAGCTAAATGTATTAGCAAGATTCCAATGCAGATTTGCAATTTAGAATTGAGACTGCTTCAAGTTAAGGATATTATGCACCTGCACAGCTTTCTAATCCTACCATACATTCATCGTACTATAATTTTAATTCCTATCTTATGCTATTTTGTCCTTAGTTTTCCTAAAACATACCTTCGCTTTAGATAATAATTTTGCTGCTCTTTCATTACTGCCACGGCTACCATTTAAATGGTTAGTGTAATAGTGCTCATAATTTAATATTTTCCAATAACTACTGGAGCCGAGATAGTGCAGTCGGTACAGTGGCTAAGCTACAGGCTGGACGATCCGGATTTCGAATCCCGCGAGGAGCAAGAGGGTTTTCTCTGCTCCTGAACATTCAGATACACTTTGGGGCTCATCCGACTTATTCAATGGGTACCAACAGAGCTTTCGCCGTTGTTAGAGTGACCGAGCGTGAAGCTGATCATTAATCTCCTTCTGCCGAGTTTAAATAAGTGAAACTATGACTTCACGCCCCCACGTTTGAATTCTTTGGGTATACAGGAAAAATTCTTCCTCGTTTTTTCCCCTTAATTGCTATTATTTCATTTGTTCTAACATCGATTCTTAATTTTTCTATTCTGGTACCACTTCTAGCGAAATTATACAACGTTCATTTGAGACAATTATGTTTTTATCCGTTTGGAATTCCAGCTTCCGTATTTATATGAGATATTTATAATTCTAGCAATACATACGTAAAAATTTGTCCTTGACCACTTCATAAAGGCAAATAGGGGGAGTATATATTTCTCCACTCATTTATAGCCTTGGTATTAGACGTAGATAAGTGATCAACTTCACGCTCTGGCTGGTTTATCCAAATTATAAAGATTTCGTACTGTATATATCAGAATTTCAAACACCGAAATTGTGGTGAAAATCGGAAATGCGTCATTCAGTCATACAAAATTCGAAATTTCTTATAAACATTCCAAAAGCACCTCACGGTTTTTACCAGCGTACGGATATATTAGCATAAATGTCAAAGAAGGCATTCTAATCCTGTTAAGCTTGAAACTTGTTTCCTGAATAATTAAAACTGCAACTTTTGTATCTTTATAACTTGTCAGTTTTATGAAAGAAGACAGTACAGATGATTCTGACAAAGATATTGAAGATGGTTAAAATAGCAGCAGCGGGAATGGATGTGGTTGTAGTCTAGTGGTTATAGTGGGAGACTGCAGTGTGGAAAACACGTTATAAGGGGCGGTATGTTTAGGATGCGAATCACAACTGGTCACATAATTTGTTTGGCGGAGTGTGATGAAGCGGTATAGCATAATGGGGATTGATGGAGCTGAAAATGAAGTGCCCTTGAATGGAGGAAACTAATTTCTACTAAGCCGGATAATCTAATTCGATGCATTTGAAATACGTCATCCCCCATTGTTTATTGGTTCTTTCATTATTTTGTTAGTAAAGGATACTGGTATTGCATGTAAAGTAATTCTCAGTAACGCAGTGGATGCTGGATGTTAATCACATGGTTGAAGAGCGGTCTAGATTGGAATATAGCATCACGTGTTTTGTTCTTTAATGATGATAAGCTTTTTTATAAAATGGTTTCAGGAACGCTATTAGAAAATACTATAATTTATATTTATTTAAATATTTTTTTATAAAATGCAGAAGTAAATTATCTCTCGACTTGATTCAGCATCATGCCACGAAGATGTTTGTGAAGTGGAAGTATAAAACCACACATTTTAAGCACTTTTCCGAAGCAGGTGCAAAAAACTTCTGTGTATCCGTGGGTCCATGCGTTCTTCTGTGTATCCGTGGGTCCATGCATTCTTCTGTGTATCCGTGGGTCCATGCGTTCTTCTGTGTATCCGTGGGTCCATGCGTTCTTCTGTGTATCCGTGGGTCCATGCGTTCTTCTGTGTATCCGTGGGTCCATGCGTTCTTCTGTGTATCCGTGGGTCCATGCGTTCTTCTTTGTATCCGTGGGTCCATGCGTTCTTCTGTGTATCCGTGGGTCCATGCGTTCTTCCTCACGACATAGCGCGATTGCCACCGGAGGTATTTTGGTAAAATTTCATATAGATGACTGTGACTTCATTTTGTAGATATAAAACGACTTTGGTTAAGATTATCATTAGCATCATACATAGCAATACAGAAATGGCTGCCAAAGACGCCATGATCTACCGAGCCACCGAACGGATTTTTCAAGATTGACATATTTAGAATGCTTATGATTCGGCATTGAAGGCAATCCTTTTTGTCTCTATTAATTCTTTATCAAAAAAATTGTTACTATCAAAAAAGGCTTAGGATAAAAATTGAGGGTGCTGCCTCTACAGGAGGCCAAGGAAAACTTCTTAGATTCGCTTGGTGTCCATTGTTGGCAGCACTTTATATTTCAACAGTTCTTTTGTTATTTATGAATGATAGGAAGTTATTGTTTCTTATTTACGCATTCCTTCTGAGCCGTTGATCTCCGAAAGGAATAAAGCAGTATCAGCAATTAGTAAATAAAACTTTTAATGTTTATTAAGATTAAGACGCTGCAGGTTCTGTTGATTAAATATTTTTATTGTTTCCTACATACAAATTATTCGCAGGAACAGAACTAATCTCTGTAATTGGAGCAGACTGTGTTCTCTGCGAGGTACGACCTACGACGGAAAAAACGTTGACGATCGAGGCTTAAAAATGTAATAAAATATTTTCTAAATTTCGCCGTCTATGGCTTAATTACAGGTACCTTTCTATTTGCGAAATGTAAATTACGTCTGACTGCATATCTCTTGACTATTGAAGGAAAAAACGTATTATGTGTGTTATGTACAACGCGAAAACACGTTTTAAAAATTAGCATCTTCAGTGTCTTCGTTCATATTGCCCATCAATTTAAATTTTAAATAAAGTAACAGGGCGAAAGCGCCGGAATTGATGCGCGCTGTTCGTGAATTTTTTTTATAACAACAGTAATCTATTTGTTTGTTGAGCCTCTAGTACCAATTTCCTGGGAAGCGCCCGCTAAACACCTCGTCTTTTTACTCATCCCTCACATTAATTTTAATACTACGCGCTTTGTCACAGACTATCTTTTAGTTCTCGTGTTTTGATTTGAGTTTAATTTTATAAATTCGTAACTTCTTAATGAAGGTGACTGAGCCATTCTTTCGGAGTTCGGGGGGCAACAGAGTCGGTATGGATGTTGTGAATAAGAGAAAATCTACTTTTCTGGCATTAGAATCCAGTTCTCAGTTGTTCCAGTTCCTACGCCATTTACTATCTTAAATGCGTCATCTAGACTCCTAAATATTTTCCACGATGAAATTAAATTAAAAAATATTGTCTTTCATAATTAGCTCTATATTAAAATTTATGTACACTTATTTTATCAAGAGCCTTTTTAAGGACATGGACAAGTTTGTATTTAATATTAATGCAACATAGAATTTATATCTTACTCTTAAAGTAAAGTAAAATAAATATTTCGCTGTGCATGCCAGGAGGCACATTATGGATTTGAGGTATAAATACCAGCTTTTTTACGCGTTTTGCAAAATTGCAAAACGCGACTATTAACTTCGTCATGTCTGTCGGCCAGCATGAAGTATTTCGACTCCCACTGGACAGATTTTCATGAAATTTAATATTTGAAGATTTTTCCAAAATCTATCGAAACATTTCAAGTTTATTACAACCTGAGAAGAATAAGGGGTACTTTTCATGAAGACCTATGTACATTTAGGACATCACCTTGCTGAATTATTATCAGAATTAGAATTCTTCAGACAGGCTTGTGTAGAAAATAAAAAAAGCACATTTTATGTTCAATAACATTTTTCCAAAATTTGTGCCCTTTATGAGGTAATGTGGAGAAATGTGATACAGCCAGACAGACCACAGATGTCAATATAATCCGGCGCATGCGCTTTGCGAGCTTCAATAACAAAGGCTACAGACACACACTCATAATGTTTAATACTCACTGCTTCATAATTGATTAATTAGTTCTGATCTCCTAAAACGTGTTACGTCAACACTTACAAAAACTTAGAAACTGCACAACGACATATCTGTCATTACGATCTGTTTAGCCAAATTTTACGTCTATGCAGCATCGGGCACTTTACATGAAGACCTACGTAAATTTTATTGTTACTGGCGACATAAATTTACCATAAAAGCATTGTTGTGCAACACTCAGTACTTCTATACAGTTAACAGTGACATACAGCTCAAAACACACACAGAATGCATTGTTGCTTTTCCACTGCAACAATGGTGAGACGACAGCGTCAAAATGTTACGTCATACGTAAGTAGCCTGTCTTGTTAACTTCGACATTATATGTGGGAGACATTTTACTTTCGCGTCAGGACCGCTAGATCCCCGAACAAAGAATTCCCAGTGTCCATTGTATATGAGGCTGGGTGGACTGCAAAGACAGTCTGGATAGTTTTTAAAAGAGATAAATTTCTTACCCCTGTCGGGAATCGAAACACAATTCCCCGGATTTCCAGATCGTAACCCAGTAACTATACGGATCGCGTTGCTTTTGGCTATTACGAACCAGAATTATACTTTGGAAAAGGAAAGAAAGAAAATAGAGATTAAATAAGAAACACAAAATAAAGATAGCTCAGTCATTTCTGACGTAAAGGAAAGTTATATGTGTGCCAGACTGGAACACTGCTGACCGCGCTACTCTTTCTTTATCCCACGCAAGCGGAAGTTTACACACGGGATGTCATAATCTGGGATCAGTGTTGGTATGTGTAAATAAAATCAGAACTTTTTAGAATGAGCCTTGACCTTCTTTCAAAATATATTTGCAATTTATCCGAAACCAAACTGGTAATTCCTGGCCTTTCAGGAGTATAATTTCTGTTTCATTGCACAAGGTTGTCGTAAAAGTTTTCATCGACTCGACGCACAATATACGTATATAAATCGTCTTTCAATCAGATCTAATCTGTTTGACAAAATTCACAAAGTAAAAAGATTTCTCAGTATGTAACAATTACGTTCAAGGCCCTGGACGTGATAAATTTTATTTACATGAGCGACCAGTGTACTGAATCCAATTCAGTGAGCCTTGCCAAGAAGGATGACGTGTCACGGTCTGTATTTCTTCATCTTGGATTCCAAATGCGACCTGAGGTTTGCTGGGTTGTCCATCTCAGCCTTATCGGGAATAAAACAGGGCGTATGCTTGTTTCGAGACATAACAAGATCTATAATAGGGTGGAGATTTCGTTTGGAAAATTACACCGAGTCCGGTGAGCGTGGGATCATCTGATGCGTGCAGAGAATGGAGAGCAGGAACCCGGAGCTTCTAGACAAGGGTTTCACAAACACAGTCCATAGGAAGGAATCGGGAAGTATATCAGTAGTTTCATTTTACGGAATGACACGACTTTGGAATGAAGAGGTTTCATGTGTTTCCCAGTGTACTTAATTGTACTACCATACCACTATTATGTCCAGAATGTATTTTGTCTTTCCGCTTGTTCTTTAAAAGGCCAAAGATACAAATAAACAAAGCTTTTTCCTGTTGTTTTGTATGGGCGTGAGAACTAGTCTTTGTAATGAGGGAAGAACACAGGCTTAGGATGTCCGAGAACAAGGTGCTGAGGAATATATTTTGGCCTAAGAAGGAGGAAGCAATGGCAAGTTGGAGAAAACTGCATAATGAGGAACTCTATGATTTGTACTCTTCAAACACGTCGTAAGGGTGATGGAATCAAAAGAGTGTGAGATGGGAGGGGCACGTAGCGTCTATGAGGAGACGAGAAGTTCGTAAAGTGTTTTGGTGTGTAAACCTTAAGGAAGGAATTACTTGAAAGACCTAGAAATAAATGACTAGATAACATTAAAATTAGATGTGTAAGATGGGAGTAGGTGAAATTGATTAGTATGGTTCAGAATAGAAACACATGTTGGGTTACACACGTGATAATAAAATTACAGTTCCATAAAATATGGAGATTTCTTGATTATCTGAGAAAATATTAGATATATTCCGCGTGGAGTAATTTAGTAATTAGTTAGTTGATGAGTTAGTAATTTAGGTAGTTGGTTAGTTAGTTACTTAACTTACCTAAATAACAAAATTTTTAAGGGTATAAAATATATATATATAAATTTTAAGAAAATTTTTTATTACTCTACAAAATTGAAAACACGAAAAAAAAAATTCTGTTCACTATAATTCTTTAAAAACTAAATACATTTTCTGGAATACTATGCTAGGACATGACATGTACGTATAGAGTCACATGCAACAGAATCCTTGCAGAAATGGTAATATTCACTCAGACTGTGCAAAATATAACCGCTTTATATTGAATCTGATGGTTTATTACCCTGTTGACACAGGCTCGCACGACGCTTCGTGTAATACTCGTAACACGCTATCATTTAAGTTTAGTGATTTTCTGCCTCACGACCAATCCCAAAGTTGGAGAATCACTGCCTCTCTGCTATCCGCAGCTAGTAATTTCTAAACGTTTATTCGCAGCTACCCTCTCTAAATACAAATTCAAATATACGCCTTTCCTGCTATACCACACACACAGCATCACAGACAGCCTTTCACGTTGTGGTGGGTGAGACGCCATACCACGATGTATTGTTTGTTCCATCGGGGTGGGTAATTTAAATAATTTCTGTGAGTAAATTCACTGGATATAACAGATCGCAACCGTTCGCTTTGTTGGTGAGCCGATGCATAGAGGCACAATTAGATGAACGTACGAATGTTACATTCCAGACGTTTCCAGTACCTAACCTGATGGAAAATGCTAAATGACACAAAGGGTTGTCCAGTATGTCAGTTGGGGAGTGAGGTATAAATAACGTTATTCTTCTTGATTGCAATATGGAGGTTCAACTCCAAGCTTTCCTGCGTTCAAAATGAGATAGATTGCAAAATTTACAATCAAGCCGACGTTACATTTGTAATGAGTTAATTCCAAAAAGCTCCCTAATAATTGCGCATAAGAATTTGTATATATAAATGCGTAAGAAAAAGAAATTACAATGTAATATTGAAAGTGAGCAGCTCACTTTCAATATTACAACACTTTAATTCTAGACTTATTGACTTCGTGCATTTCAGAATTTTAATATTTCAATCATTCCAATAAGGGCAATACAATACCTAGATTAGCGTGTTGAGCTTGTAATACTTTGTTCTAAATAATTCCCTGACGAAAGCACTCCGGTGCCGAAACACGTAGTAGTTTATTACTTGTATTGAAATCTATTTTATCAAGTGCATAATTTGGTTCATGTATTAATTGTAAAAAATGCACCGTATAAATAACATAAAAAAGAGTAGTGGCGTTAGAGACCAATAAGACTTGAATATTTGGAAACCTAACTACACAACCTTTTTGTTTCTCTTTGGAAACTACCGTCGATATGTGGGATTTACAGTGAATTAAACGGTCTGTGTCACATGAAGTCGGATGAAACTTTCTTACATTGGACAACACGACAGAATGAGGTTCAAATGAAAGTACTTTTTCTCCTAAAAGTATAACCCATTTACCTACCCACAAATGAACAAGCCAGATTCCGCCAACCTTTGCAGAAATTCAGTGTTGTTTTGTTCACGTATGTTACTGGTGGGTTGACCAAAGCTACTTCCTTTAATATATTCCCAAATTACAAGTAACAATCGTTTGACTTAACAATACACGAAAACCTTCTAATTCCACGGAGTAATACTTTTCTTATGAATCCAAATTCTCTTACCTAGACAAGAAATCCTCTGCCCTTTACAAAACCATTGCCATGTTAAAAACGAGTCTGTAATTATTTCCTGTTCTGTGACACATGATTCAGGTCCACTCTCAAAACCTCCTTTACCTAAAAATCTCATTGAATATTATTCTTTTGCCCGTGACAGTAAATTTGAGTAGCCTCTTTCACATTTTTCGGCCAAACTTCTAGGTTATACGCGTTTCTACTCCCTACTTTTCGTGTTACATGCCCCCACCACCATATCCTTTATCAGGCCAAGATTACGTTATTACAAGATATATATCTCTCTTGTCAGTAATTACAGTCACATCCAACATATACATTTGTATATATATATTTGTAACACATTAGGCTACCGGTTTCAGCTCTTTAGAGCCATCATAAGGCCTATACAAAACTGTGAAAATCAAACCCTCTATATTTAGTAGGGATCCCTCTTACTAAATGAATAGAATTTGATTTGCACAGTTTTTTTATAGGCCTGATGATGGCTCTACAGAGCTGAAACCTGTAGCCTAATATGTTAAAAATATATATGTTGGTAAAGGTAAAGCAACCCCATTACAGGCCTGGACAGACCCTTAGGGTTCCAGGCTCCCAGATTTCTAGACAGTCGGCACATGAAGGTGGTAAGGTTGTCAGCCATACGCACCGGCCGCCTTTACCCCCCCAGGAAATATTCCTGGTACTCATTTCTGTTAGAGGCTGAGTCGACCCCAGGGCCATAGTGCGACCGAAACGATTATGTCAATGAAAATTTCCAATGACACCATCGGGAATCGAACCCGCGACGTTCTGGTTTGTAGCGTAGTGCCTCAACCAACTGCGCCACCGCGCGCCCCGTTATATGTTGGTTATGACTGTAATTACTGACAAGAGTAAAATATACTGTGCATGTACATACCAAAGGGGATGTCTAATATTAAAATTACCTTATTAATTTCACTGCATCAAAATTAAGTTTTTATTCATACTGTGTTTCAATCAAACTCTCTATCTGCTCTTTCCAAAGCATGAGAAAATGTCTGTGTCATATCCGTACAAATTCACTGGTGAAGTTACAGTTTCATGTAATTTAACTACTAACAAAATAAACTAAGAAAGAAATAAAACAAAATTCTCTGTTGATTCATTTGTTAGCCTTCTTTAATTATGCCGTTTCCATTAAAGAATTTTAATTTCTATCTAGGGCCTCTTGATTTATATATATATATTAAAATTTCAGTTTCTAAACACTCAGATTTTGGCTTAGTAACTTAACACAATAACCACTACTCCAGCCTGCCACTTAAGTCCTTTCTGAGCTAAAATAAGAAATCTCTTTCCTTCTAGCTTTAATTGTATGAGAAAAAAGCTGAAATAAACCGCGAAAGGCAAGAGAAATAAGCCAAAGAGAGCGATTTATACACACTAGTTACGTAGTCTGGGCAAGAGTAAACACAGAAGGAAACCAGAAGAGCGTAATGGAATTTACTGTGGTGCAGTGCCACATACACTGCCTACACTACCAAATTTGACTCTACTTCTGTGGCTTTTATGGTCCTAAGTCCCTTATATGTAAGCAACTTGGAATACTGTTGCTGGCAGACGTGTAGCGATATAAAGAAACTGCGAAACCCAACCTTTCAGACACATCAACTCGCTACACAGAAGCAGAGGAGCTCTCTCTGATTGGATTACACGACCCGCAGAGGAACGGGACAGAGCCGAGGATGTACTCAGTAGGACTTGGTTTGAATACAGAGGAATGGCTTGAGTGCCACACTGTTTGGCAGCAACCAGACACTCTTTGCAAAATGTTACGTTACTTCACTTTATTAATATTACGATATTGCATACAAATGTTTCCAGTAATGTACAACATTTTTATTAGTGTTACGATATTACATACAAATGTCTCCAGTAATGTACAACATTTTTATTAGTGTTACGATATTACATACAAATGTCTCCAGTAATGTACAACATTTTTATTAGTGTTACGATATTACATAAACATGTCTCCAGTAATGTACAACATTTTTATTAATGTTACGATACTACACACACATGCCTCCAGTAATGTACAATATTTTTATTAGTGTTACGATATTACATAAAAATGTCTCCAGTAATGTACAACATTTTTATTAGTGTTACGATATTACATAAAAATGTCTCCAGTAATGTACAACATTTTTATTAGTGTTACGATATTACATACAAATGTCTCCAGTAATGTACAACATTTTTATTAGTGTTACGATATTACATACAAATGTCTCCAGTAATGTACAACATTTTTATTAGTGTTACGATATTACATACAAATGTCTCCAGTAATGTACAACATTTTTATTAATGTTACGATACTACATACACATGCCTCCAGTAATGTACAATATTTTTATTAGTGTTACGATATTACCCACAAATGCCTCCAGTAATGTACAATATTTTTTAAATGTTACGATATTATAAACAAATGCCTCCAGTAGTGTACAAAATTTTTATTAATGTTACGATATTATATACAAATGCCTCCAATAGTGTACAACATTTATATTAATGTTAAGATATGACACAAAAGTGCCTCCAGTAATGTACAATATTTTTCATGGTACAGAAATCTTACACAACGATGGGAATGTATGAGAAAGCAGTGAAATTTTTTATATGTTATGGCTGGTACTGAAACGTCCACCACGTGAAAAGAAAAAGATAAAATTTAATTAAATAAATCAAAGAATAACCGAAAGAAGAAAGTCAAATGGGACATGATATATATTTTACCACAGCAATTTCAGAGAGAAAAATTTAACAAAAATAACCTATGAAGATAATAATAATTATTATTATAATGAATAAGAGCTGTCATTTCAATTATCAGTCCGTTGATTCATACAGCCGTGTTTAGAGAAATTTTTGTAATTTGCCTTTCTGTCCTTAAATTAGAGAAGTTACTTGGACATGAATACAGCAATAATAAACGCAAGAACTGTTTGTGAGGTCAGAAAATTGAACGTGTGTCCGCATCCAACGTGTTGGCACCCCGACGCAAAAAAGAAGAGGGCGCTGTGACATTGATGGATCGTAAAACTAGCGTTTGCTGCGAGGACCGCTGCGCAGTATGACTCGGTTTATGTAAACGCTCTGCGCGCTTTATTTGCCTCTAGTGGCTTTCCATACCAACAGGCCTCACTCGTGCCTAAGAACCACTGCGCTGAACCCCTATATCGAGCTTCGAAGTGTTACTCCATCCACCTATAACTTTCCAATCACAAGAACAACTCTGACCTTGACAACACAACAGAAAATAATAATATGAACTTACATTCACAAGACACACCTACACTTCAGCCCAGTTCATTTTCAAATGAATACGTCCGTTAAGGGGCATGAACAGCTAACGATCCAAATTCTTCCCTGCAAAACCACTGTCAAGGCCATAGTCTTTCCACTGGGTCAACTACAGTAACTGTGGAAATGATGGGGGAATGTGCATCTGTAGAAGTGAGCTGGGATAGGGGTAACTGGCAATTAAAAAGGTTCGGCAGCAAGTTTATAGACATTATAGACATTATAGACTATAGTCTTTCACGCTTCTGACGCGTGCAAATTTTTTTGGGTGAGTGATATAGATGCAAGTATGTTTAAACTCGGTTCTATGGTCTGTTGGATGTCAAGAATGAATTGCGTCCTTGTGGTATTCATATTGTAACGTGTAGCGAAATAATAAAGTTTGCTCGTGCCTGGTACTTAAACAAAGGTGCCTCACTCAGTCTCCTATTCAGTTGGCATCAAGGTCCTTTCCCGGGGCTAAAAGCTGCCGGGACGTGAAGTTTGCCACTCCATCTAGTCCCGAAGTTTAGAATGAATGGGCTATACCTCTGATCCCCCTATACGGCTTTGTGGCGTAAAGAGGGAGTATTTTACGTTTTTGTATGCCGATATTAAGAGTGAATGAAGCTACATTTTCAAACATCCACACACCTTCATGGGGAATATACCGAAACTTGATTTTTCACCCTTACCTTCAGTGCACCCTAAACTTTCCTTCACCAGCATTAGCCATTCAGTAGCGACACTCGCCTTATGTTTTCGTGACACAAAGGAACGACAAATCTGCTTACAAATTTTTGTAGCGTGAAGATTGACAATTGCCGATCCCAGTGGCCGCGCGGTCTAAGGCGTGGGTCTGCGGCCGCTCGCCTACAAGGTTGTGGGTTCGAATCCCACCGAGGGCATGGATGTCTGTCTCTTGTGAGTGTTGTGTGTTGTCAGGTAGAGGTCTCTGCGACGAGCTGGTCCCTCGTCCAGAGGAGTCCTACTGAGTGTGGTGTGTCTAAAAAAGTGTGATCGTGAAGCCTAGAAAAATGAGGCGGCCTAGGCCCGCAAGGGGCTGTCGAGCCACTGGGGGGAAAAAATTTACAATGCTGAAATTCGAAGACTGTGATAAAAGCTACATTCAGCATGCAGAACGATGAGCTAAGTTCTCCACTTATGAGTCCTTGTTGGTCTGTGTGTTTTACGAAGATATCAGTAACTCGAAAGAGAAAGTCCTTTGTACTGAACAAAGCTCTGTGTTGCTAAGATCACGCACCGTTGGTGTAGATGAATGAAATACGTTTATAGAACACTGATGCAATGATACAGACAGGGAAAGACCGCACTACACAAAGAAAAGCCTCTCACACTGCCAGTGTCTCCACCACAAATCCCACCTGCACTGGCATGAGATCGAATCCAGGTCTCTGCTTTCAGAGGCTGAAGTCTAAAGTTCTGAGCCATGGCATTGCAGTCAGTAACTGTATACAGTTTTGAACTGTACGATAATTTATGAATGGCGAACGGGTAAAGATCTGGAAGGACGCGATCTTTGCCGAAAGTAGGAATTACAAGCAAATTTTATGGAGTGACTGGCCAAAAATATCCAAAACTTCAGTCATAATGCGTGGTAAACTGACCGAGATTCGAGCAAGATAGCTCCAGAATACAAGTCTGTACCCCATCTTCACACCAAACAGTAAACTAAAAGCACTTACAAATCTGATAGTCGCTCGGCCGATCAAGAAGTTTCTCTCATTTATGGCAAAGCAAGTGCCTGCAATTGGTTCCCATCTGTATCCTCATTTACATTGCTTTAACAGACAGTTTTGAATTATGTTCCAATCTATGTCTAGGTCATCCAAACAGCCTAAAGGCTTTGTATTTAAAGTTTTAATTCTGCACTTAATAAGAGCAGATAATGATAATCCAAAAAAGTATTATTATTAATTATTATTATTATTATTATTATTACGTCGTCTGTTATTTTTTGTATGTTTTCCTGTTATTGGCCACTCATTTACTGACTCAGTATGTTACTAAACAATAAATTACTTGAATTAATTTGAACTCAATTATTACGTGAAAGTCAAAATTTCTACTAAACAAACTGTCTGTTTTCAGGAACACGTGAATTTTCAGGAAGCAGTTGTGTCCTGATTAACAGACACGCATAGATAAATCGAAACTTTGTTTGCGTCTTTCCTTTAATGTCTTCCGTCCTTTTATTTTCCAGTTTATAGAATAAATGAGCACGAAGGACTAGTAACGGCAGATAGCAGCCCCATTTTTGCATAGAACACGACTCAAAAGGCCCAGTAACAAACAATACCCGAACATTCTCACGTTTCTTTTTCTATGGCGCAGCAGACCAAATCGAGCCTAGGACGCTTCATTGTTGAGGTTCCCAGATCACACACAATTAGACAAACACACACAAACACACCGGTAGGTTTACTCTGAACCAGAGCTAAGCCTGTCACAAAGACTGCTACCTTCACAACACACAACAAACCTAAACGACGAATATCCATGGCCCTAACCCGCGATCCCAGCAATCGGGCGGCTGCCTTAAACCACACGGCCACCTGGATCACATACACCCACTTATTATTTCGTCGTTTAAATGTGTAAAGTGAACATTACTATGGACGGAACTACCATTCCTTGAGTCTTGTAATTAGAATAGGCAATGTCAGGAGAATTTTAACATTTTTATTGATATTTATAATTTTTTAGATATGTGAACACAATGTGGAACATTAGAATACGACGCCTGTATTCATGAGTCTGTGCTCTTCTGAGATATTACACGGCGCCGTGTGGTAATTGTTTACCTACGTTTCGGGTTAACATATCTGTCACATCTTCAAGGGTCAAGAGTCCGAGAAGAATTAAATTTTAATGTCAAAAATAAGAACTTCAAAATATCATGAACTTTTGAGATGGTATGAGCAAAGTAGAAGAAACAGGCCTGCATTTAGGAAACAAAGAGCACCGATAACTGGTGTTTCGGATTCAGGATAGCTCAGACAGAATAATGTTTAGGATTCATGTTTCCATTCCCAACATGGTAAAGAGATTTTCTGTTTTGCAAAATCATTGTGTTCACCGAACTCCTATTTCGTGTTTATAGGTGTAGATTTCACAAGGGGAAAAGCGGCCGGGGCGTGAAAATGACCACTAATTTCCATTTAGTTTCGACGTTAAAAATGAGTGGAAATATACCTCTACTTCACCACACTCCTTTACGGTTTGTGCAGAAATAACCTCAACTTTTACAACTACTGTTTGTGACGAAGCTGCCAATTAGCAGGACTGATCAATAATAGAACATTTGCTTTTATCGTTTAGAATGGAACACAAAGAATTACTGAATTTTTATAACGTAGCAATGTTTAAATGCCATATGTGACGGCCAATGGCGTATAAATAAGTTTTTATGTATTTCAAACTAAAAAGTAACATGATACCCTTTCAGCTGGTGTTTCCAAGGCAACGGAAACAGACTTCGCTGGCTCGGGTTGTTGCAGAATGCCATTCAGTGTCACAGAAGTGGTAAGGTCGGTGTGGGTGGTCGAAACACGTAACCTCGTCTGCGTAAACGAGTCATTTTTGTGTGGAAGGCCGTCTGCACGTTGAGCCATAGGTGGAGGCACCATGTCGCCAGGTCTCAATGCGCGCATTGCGTTCACACTAATTATCTAACTCTTGTACCGAACGGGTTGTAAAAAAAACTCTGAGGATATATCATGGAGGCGTCGGTGTCCTATATCCGAACGGACATAAAAATTAATGAACTGGTCGTATATAATTAAAACTAAACTCCACACATACCGGATGGTTCAAAAGTACCTAGACGCTTTCCAGTATCCAAATTTAAACTGATCTTGAAAGGAGGACATTGATCTGAAAGGAAAACGCTTTGATTGTGATATAAAGAAGACATTCCAGCGATGTATGCAATTAAGTTATCGAAACCTCCTTTATACTTTGCAGTGTGTATTGTCACAAATAGAGAAACGTGTGTTGACTGTTCTGAATACAACTTATAGAGCATATAAACTTATTTTGGTCTATCACATGAAGGCAAGAATATAGGCTGAGAGTTTTTGAGAAGGAATTGATATTAAAATAATTGAGACGGAAAAGCGTGGACTGGATACATCTGGCATAGGATGGGGACAACTGGCGGACTGGAAACATCTGGCACAGAATGGAGACAACTGGCGGACTTAATATATCTGGAACAGGATGGGGACAACTGGCGGACTGGATACATCTGGCACAGAATGGAGACAACTGGCGGACTTAATACATCTGGCACAGGATGGGGACAACTGGCGGACTGGATACATCTGGCACAGGATGGGGACAACTGGCGGACTGGATACATCTGGAACAGAATGGGGACAACTGGCGGACTGGATACATCTGGAACAGAATAGGGACAACTGGCGGACTGGATACATCTGGCACAGAATGGGGACAACTGGCGGACTGGATACATCTGGCACAGAATGGGGACAACTGGCGGACTGGATACATCTGGCACAGAATGGGGACAACTGGCGGACTGGATACATCTGGAACAGAATGGGGACAACTGGCGGACTGGATACATCTGGCACAGAATGGGGACAACTGGCGGATTGGCTACATCTGGCACAGAATGGGGACAACTGGCGACTGGATACATCTGGAACAGAATGGGGACAACTGGCGGACTGGATACATCTGGCACAGAATGGGGACAACTGGCGGACTGGATACATCTGGCACAGAATGGGGACAACTGGCGGACTGGATACATCTGGAACAGAATGGGGACAACTGGCGGACTGGATACATCTGGCACGAGATGGGGACAACTGGCGGACTGGATACATCTGGCACAGGATGGGGACAACTGGCGGACTCCGGTGCACACGGTAATAAATCTTTCAATTTCATAAAATGAGGGGTATTTGATGGCTGTCTGAGAAATTATAACTTCTCAAGAAATTCTCCGCTCCATTGAATTAGTTAGTTAGTTAGATAGTTTAGTTAAAGTAAGTCAGTTAGTTAGTTAGTATTAGTTAGTTAGACAGTCATTCAGCTAGTTAGTGAGACAGTCAGTCAATTAGTGAGCCAGCCAGTCAGTTAGTTAGTTAGATCAGTCAGTCAGTCAGTTAGTTAGTTAGTTAGTTAGTTAGTTAGTCTGTTGGTTGGTTATTTAGGCAGTTAGTTAGTTAGTAGTTAGACAGTCAGTCAGTTAGTTTGTTTGTTTGTTACTTAGTTGGTTAGTTGGTTAACTGCTTATCTGGTTAGTTGGTTAATTTGTTAATCCGTTACTTTGTTAGTTGTTGGAGTTCGTGCTTGGAAAAGGCAGAAATTCTATTAGAGATATTATAAAACAACATCATATTTTACAAGACATATATTAATATCCTCAAAATATTTTAATTACATGTTTTCATTATTCCTATAACACGTGCATCAGGTCACAGAGCTGTCTTGCTGTCTTGCTCTACAGTAACAGATGTGCATAGTATTTACATGTAATGGTTTCTTATGGAGAATTACATGTGACTGTCAAGAAATGTATGTTCCGAAAATACAAGTCACAATATTCTAAACAGAAGGTATCCCACGTTATATAACGTTTCCAGTGTATTAGCAATATTTGTCATGATGATCTCCGAACAGACAATAACGGATCATATACATAATCTACAAGCATCTACCAATTTCTGCTTTTCATATGACATACATCTTTATCACATTTCCATCAATTTTTCATCTTCTGTTAAATAGTGAATTCCAACCACATGTCGGTGCATTCAGTGTAAAATTTCCTCGATGTCGTATCCGACTGAACGTGAGGCACGTAGCTCTCTAGCATCCTCGCTATTAACACCATCTGATGCTCTCTTCCATTACATTGCTCCGTATAATATCGACTGCTCAGGTACCACAGTCTCTTGGTGCAGTGACGCCTAGGCTCAGCCTAGATTTGTTTCTTTTTCTTTCCTTCTAAAAGCAGAGACTACTATATAAAATCAATATTCCTCTCAATATTGGATACCGAGATTAATGCAGGCGTATACAAAACACTCTGTGGGAAAGATAGCGAAAAGTTGGCAGTGTTGGATTGGCGGAACAAAAACTGTGATGTATTGTGTGCGTGTTTCAGTTAAAAGTGTATGAGGGCGATCTGTAGGTCTACGACTGCTCGAATGCAGGGATTGCGGGTTCGAATCCCGCTGAGCTTATGGATATTCGTCTCTTGTGCTAGTTGTGTGTTGTGTAGGTAGCGGCCTCTGCTACGAGCTGATCACTCGTTCAGAGGAGTCCTGTCGGTGTGCGTGTCTAATTGTGTGTGATCTATAAACCTCAAAAAATGAGGCGGCCTATGCGTGAGTTGGGCTGTTGCGCCACAGAAAGGAAGGACGTGTATGACGAGGGTCCGCAGTGGCTGTCTATTTACGACGTCGGAACTTCAATAGGAAGCAAGCAATAAAAATCAATTTTTTCGGAATTATATTCCAACAGCAATATTCATAAAGATGAAAGCAGAAAGGCCTAGGCTAAGGCCAGTTTTGAATAGGTACATTTTCCACTTAATATATTTGAAATTTTGTGTATGTTGTACTTTTGTTTTTGTTGTGAAGGGCCCCGCAGCAGATGCTACGGAAGCACAGAAGCCTTAAGGCTTATTGTGCAACCCTGTGATGAAGATGATTTGTTTCATTTTTCCTTGAAATGGAGCACCGGTGGAATGAAATTGACAGGGGAAAACCGAAGTCATCGGAGAAAAATCTGTCCCAGTGCCACTTTGTCACCACAAATCCCACATGGACTAACCCTGGATCTAATCCGGTCCTCCGCGGTGAGAGGCCGTCGATTTACAGCCTGAACCTTGGCAAGGCATTGTTATTGTACTTACTATTCTATCCTTATTGATGCAATTCGCTGACGGAGAAATTAAAATTTGTTTCTTCTTCATATTATCAAATGTGAAATCTAATTAACCTAAAGCTTTTAGATTATCTTCTTGTAAAGGACGTATAATTCCAGTCCACAAAACTTGTATCTTCCTTTGGGTTTGCTCTACCTTATCACCAATTTTAAGATGTAGTACTTGAATAAATGTTTTATCTACGACTTGTCTCATTAAATTACATCACCTCTGCATTAAATCTTACTTAAGCTGAAAAAATGAATTAGATAATATTTAATAAGAGACTGTATAGTTTCTTCAATAGCAGAAAAATTAGGTGCACTCAGGTGTCATTCCGGTTTCCTTCAAATACAAATGTATTTTTTCGAAGCCATTCAAACTACACAGATGTATACATTTTTTTCCTTCTAACAAAAGAATTCTACCATTCGCCACATCGAATATATGCAAATGAAACTAGTAGATAAAATGAGGCAAGCAATTTGATTTTCTCACAACAGTGGCTGTGAAGTTGTGACACCAGGTGTTGTGGTAGGCAGGAAGGTTTCAGAGGTAAATGCGGCCTTCATTTTCATTTAGAAGAAAAGCCGAGAGTAGAGAAAATTGATTTTTCCACAGCAAAGGAAAGACCAGGACCCGGGTGTGGGCAAACATGCTTTGATCAGGACTTTGTATGAAAAAATATTTGTACTTCACAGATATTAACCAAAATTAAATTCGCTGTAAGGTTTCTGTGGATAGAAAACAGAGAGGCATGCTGTCCGTATGACCTCTGACATTCCTTCTATTTGTTTCAAGAAAACGTAAGATATAAACATAACACGTTTACTGGCAAAAAAATGATTTCCATGGCGAGTTGCCTAGGAAGTTAATATACCAAAATATGGTGCTTAATTTGACCAAATCATTAACTCCATTTACCAAGAGAAGCCCAAACTGTCCGAAATCGTTTTAGTTTCCAGCATCTATCTTACCGAATAATATCAAAATTGTGTATTTACTTTTAACTTATTTTAATGGAAGAGTTATACGAAAATTTTGTGATTGGTTAGGGGATCGTGGGTTATTTAACGATGCTCTATTAAGTGCATAAACGTATTTATAGCTCGAATTTTTCATTACTGATGATAAACTAAGAACGATGTGAAGGGAACTGATCGTGGCCTATTTTAAGATAGAATTTCAGCACTTGCCTGGATAAAGTAAGAAACACCTGCCAAAACGTCAGTTAGGATAGGTAGCCTCCAGGAAGAGAGATGATTACAAGAACTATCAAGCCTCTTATAATTGATCGCCACTAAACCACAAAGCCCAATGCATTTTCATGTTAATGGTTTATTTACCTACTAACTCAAGAATCTAATGTCCAATTACAAAGTCATCATAAGCAAACGAGACGACAAAAAAAAACTAGAGAAGAAAAAGCTAATGGAAAAAAGAGCAGAATTTTACCATTAAATTCTATTTAAAATAAAAATTGAAGAGAAGATAAATAAATTTGAAAAAAAAAGAAAAGAAAATATTGGTACTTATAAAAAATCTAAGGAATGCATGATACACAGGAAGCAAAACTTCAAGGTTCTTGCCACAGATGAACACAAATCTGACTCCTCCTTTTCTGTTGTTAAAGGCGGTCCTTCCATTTCGTTTCAGGAATAAAATTCATTCAACATTAATCCGGTTTGAGGGTATTGTTTAATATTAAATATTTTCCAAAGTCTATTGCCTGAATCTCTTTTCTTTCATCTTAAAACATCCACGGATTTATTCTATATATTAGATTTAGCCACTGCCGTTTTATTTAGTAGGGCAAAACACAGGTAGGACTGAAACACAGCTCCACCACTTGTCGTGGACGATACTTTGCTTTGCACAGCGCGACAGGACAACCACAGGCATCCATATGCAGCATGACCTAGTGCTGAGGTGCAAGTTACATGTCTCCTTAGCAGTCGTATGCAAAGTGTAGAAGATTCAGACCCTGACCAAATTCAACCCACTGAAGAGGCCCAAAGGCCGCAATTTTGTATATATTTACCAAAGAGGGGGTTTTGAATTGAATTAACTAGAACGCCGTTATTTAAAACACAAAATTTATTTTATTTTTGTTTTTTAAAGTTGCCTTATTATGCTCTGTAGGTCTATTCTATTATGCTTAATAATTGTATTACTGAAATTATTCAGGCGACTGAGGGCAGCTAATACTTTCCTCGAGGGCCGCATATGGTCCGCGGGCCAAATGTTGGTAAGCACTGATTTAGATTATCAAATGTTTCTTGTAAGTACAATAAAATTTCATTACTGTGTCGTTTGTGTCGTTATAAATATTACTGTATATTAGCAGTAAGGAAATCTATGAAACATAATATGTACGAGCCACAAGTTTGCCGTCCTTACAGTATCTAATATGCTTCAGTGCTAAAGTAGGCCTAAATCCGTTCCGATTGTATGAGTTGGTCAAGAATAAACATTCTGTTAGTAGAATGTAGACGGAGTGTTATTTGTCATTATCATAATCGTCAACAACGATAAATGAGTATAGTAATGCGAAGAGCAGAGAAGAGAAGGGGGCCTTGCCATACCTCAGGCGGTAAATCGCCTGTCCCTCACAGCAGCAACGCCGGTTCGGTTCCAGACCGGTCTATGTGGAATTTGTGATAGAAGAAGTGGCAATGGGATAGGTTTCTTTTTCTCAGTACTTGGTTTTTTCCTGTCAGAATCACACTGTCGGTGCTCCATATTCATTCATTCATCAATCACCGGCGCTATATAAACTCAACAATTGACAGCATCTTTAAATAACATGCTTCAGGAAAGGGGACAAGAAGCGAAAACAGGGGAAAAGAAGAGAAGAAATGAGAGAAGTAAGGAGAAGAGAAGAGAGAGACTTACACGTATATAGCTTTCAAATAAGGAGTACTATTTAAAATACTTTTTTTAATTTTAACAACAAGTTAATTCATAGTTTAGAAAACCAACAGAATGCACTTCACTTTCACGTTAATATGTATTAATTAACCCCTACATATGTTTCGGTTTTACGTCAAACCATCCTCAGGGGGTCAAAACTACGTTACATCACATCCAATGTTAATACAAGTTGACCCCCCTGAAGATGGTTTTACGTAAAACCAAAAAATATGTAGGGGTTAATTAATACATATTAACGTGAAAGTGAAGTGCATTCTGTTGGTTTTATAAAATTTGAATCGTAAAATGCACGGTGAGACTAACATAAAAGTTATTTCATGTTTCGGCAAGAACTGATTTAAAAATATGAACAACACTTTAAATTCATTTCTGTAGAAGAATGAGATCTCAGTTTTATTAATGAATTCTATAGTATTTACGAAATTATCTCCATACACGTTTTTAAGTACAAGTATTTGATGATGGTCTGGTAAGGCCGAAACATGTAGTGCTATTCTGACATTAAATAATTTTCAAATTAATTGCAATTGTCTCTTCTTACACTTTTTGTGCATTTCATACCTGACAGAGAACATTATGTTCTTCGTTTAGAAAGACCAGTCGGCGACCTAGTGTAGTTAAACGACTGTTTATTGTAATTAATATGTAATACGTAAATAACTTGTGGGAAAAGTGCGAAGTTCTCGGTATTAAACCTGGCGGTGCGTATGTAAAACCACTTGGTTATAAACAGTTAATAAAGTTACTAGAAACCATTTCGTGCATCATAAAAATTCGGTGACTTCTCACACACATATAATTATGTTTCATAGACTGTGAAATTCGGTATTGGAGATTACACTAACTACTCTCATGAAAAACCATGCTGGAAAATACATACTTTCACTCAATGGCGAAAATGAAATTCTACTGATAATTTCTATAATTCTCCAACGTTCTATTTGAGATTATTTGTTGTTTGAAATCCAACCCCATTCCTGTTAAGAAACTGCGAGTTTTATGAAAAACTCTACAGTAAAAGTCTCCCTTTTTTTACGGGCAGAAAACTATTCCCACCCATAACTTCCTCATTTCTTCTTCCATGTAGGTGATATTCGGAACTGAACATCCGCATATGACTCTTTTAAACAAATGTGACTTCATGGAATTCCTTGCAGTGATGCCTTAACATATCTAAGAGCGTAAAACAATCTTGGACGCATTACTTCATTTTTCGCCCGACTTTGAAAAGAGTCCCTAAAGATTTCTACTCCAGTGGAGAGCAACATCCTTCAACCGACAGCCACTCAGACACGAGCGATTTGGCAAAAGGCCACAAAGTGTTTCTATTAAGAGAAAATATTAAAATTGTATTAATATTATGTATTACTAAAGGATTCATGAGCCTCTTCGGAAAGGCTCGGGAGCCAGAGATGCGCCCCAATTACCTATAAGTAACGCCGTTAAGCAACTCTATGCCCCGTAAACATTACCTCGGTGGATGCCACATCTTACCAAGGCGCATAACTCTATTCCCATCATTACTTTAAAATTTTAAGTTAAGGTAAAGGTAAATTTCAACCTGCAGCAGGCCATGAAGGCCCAGAGGGGGAGTAGAGGTATAGCTCAACTTCTTTTTTAACCTCGGAGCTAGATGGGAGTGGGTAATCAACGCCATGCCCCGGCTGCTTTGCCTCCGGAAAAGAGACCCAGTACCCATTGAACAGGAGAGTGGGTGGGCCCCAGGGCCGGTCTGGACAGGTGCGGAAAACCTCGCTGTAACCGGGATTCGATTTCCAGACTGTCCAGCCCGTAGCGAGTCGCTATACCAACTACGCTATCTGGGCCCACTTCAAATATTAACGTAAGGAACTAACTGCTGTTCTTTCTGATAAAAATTCGAAGCACTTTAGCTTTCCAAACCCTAACAACGTATGGTCTTGGCATTGTTAAGACCGCATTAGTCTCTAGGAATTAGGGCAGCGGAGGAAGTGCGAGTGATATAAAATTTCTGAAGTAAAAGTAATTTTCTATCCAATGCTCTTAAATTTCCGAATGAACATTGCTTCTTGAAAGTTCCCAGGCTTCGCCCACTTGTCCTTCTAGTAAGAGCAACGTGTAGATGAAGATGAGTATGGAGCATTGATGGAATGATACTGACAGAGGAAACCCGAAATACTTGGCAAAAATCCTGTCCCAATGTCACTTTGTCCGCCACAAAATTCACATGGATTGACCTGGGATTGAACCCTTTTTTCCGAGGTGAGAAGTCGGCGACTAACCGCCTGAGGCATGGCACACATACTCATATGAACATTCTAAAGACTAAAAAGAAGCTACATTACATTCAGTTCGCACCTTACAGAGAACACCGTGTGCTTCAAATAGAAAGACCAGTCGACGACGGCAGTATGGGTAAATGGCTGTTAATTTTAGGATTCTTAGTGACTGCGTAAATAACTTGTGGGAGAAATGCGGAGATTTCGGTGTTAAGACTGGAGGTACGTATAAAGACCAACCGGTTCATTATAATTAGGAAAGTAATGGGTTTTTATTGTGAGAATGGTATGAAACACACAAATACACTATGTCAGAAGGAGGAAAATTTTTTAATGTTAGGTAAGCTTATGTATCTTTTATCGTTGGGCTTTAAACGGTTAAGACAATGTGGCTATTACTGTATGTATCACGTTCAGATCGGTTAAATTTGCTGTTGTATTATTGTGACTTTCGCACGATTCGTGCAACAAAGAGTGATTATTTTACTGATCATCATTAAACGACTGATCTTATGGTCGAGACAAAAAGACTGATGTCTGTGAGATAGGGAATGAATTACCAAATAATCTGTATATGAAAGTCTGTCTTCAAAGTGCTTTCATGTACTTTGTAATAACATCTGTATTTGTTCTGTTTAATAGTACTATTAAGAAAGCACTTTAAAGTTGTACATACCGTGCAAAGCTTGAGATAATTATAACTTAAAACCAACAATATTGCACTTATTTTATATATGTATATTGCAACCCTACATATGTTTCGGCTGTACTTCAGCCATCATCAGGGGTTTTCCTTGCAGCGTCCACTAACTGTATTTCTCACTAACATTTGATTCCTATTGGTTTTCTTAGTAACTAGGTATTGTGCATTGTCTTATTGTCTAGGTCCTATATTGTTCACTTTGTACACTGATACACTTATGCATGTGGGTTTTTTTGCACTTTTTAGTTTGACTTTTTTTCTTGGTCCGTTTTGGGAACATGTAGTTTTGGCCTATTCTGGAGCATGTCTGTAGCCTTCGGTGTTCTTTTTTCGGTCCTTCTTCTTTTTCTTCTTCAACAGGAATGGATACCCAAGGCACATGGTGGACAGGCTAAACAAAACCATTATGTCCAAAATCATAAACCAAACAAACATCACCATAACCACAACCCCCAAGGTCAAAAAATGGGCGGCCTTCGGATACTATAGCCCAAAAATCCGACCCATTACCAACCTCTTCAAAGGCACTGATCTAAACATAACCTTCAACACAGTTAATAAAACACACACGATTTTGCAAACACACCCTCAAAACCATGACCCTTACAGCCTCAGTGGAATATACAGTCTCACCTGCAATACATGTAAAAAACAATACATAGGACAAACTGGCAGATCCATAAAACAACGCTACACTGAACATACCCGCTACATCAAGAATAACGACCCAAAATCAGCGTACGCCCTCCACATTCTAAACAACAGACATGAAAGGGGCACAATAGACCAAACAATGAACCTTGTACACACGTGCAAAAAAAGCAAGAAATTGAACACCCTGGAACGGTTTTACATACAGCAAGCACATGAAGATAATACTCTGATTCCTGAGCAACATGCAGGAGAAAACAACCAACTATTCAGGCTCATTACCAATACAAAACTAAAGGAACCGGACCACAAGAACAACAGCAACACAAAGGAACATAGCACCCAAAACAGTACGCCGAACATGGAAAGAACATGAAATGAACCACAGAAACAACATGCTAATCAAAGATCCAAAAACCAGCAAGAAAACTACAACGCAATAGACCAACCGAAAATAGGAAACTTAGGTCAAAAAACCAAAACAACATAAGGAACGACAACAGAAAGCACAAAACCCAAGTGTGACCACAACACGAAGACAACTTGGAATCACCACAAACAGCAGACAACATAACACCGCGTAAAGAAAACCATGAAAAATACAATCAATAGAACGATCTTGGCACACTACAACATCAAGACGGCAGTGACAAGATGGCTGACACCTGCATACAACTAAAGAAGAAGGACCGAAAAAAGAACACCGAAGGCTACAGACATGCTCCAGAATAGGCCAAAACTACATGTTCCCAAAACGGACCAAGAAAAAAAGTCAAACTAAAAAGTGCAAAAAAACCCACATACATAAGTGTATCAGTGTACAAAGTGAACAATATAGGACCTAGACAATAAGACAATGCACAATACCTAGTTACTAAGAAAACCAATAGGAATCAAATGTTAGTGAGAAATACAGTTAGTGGACGCTGCAAGGAAAACCCCTGATGATGGCTGAAGTACAGCCGAAACATATGTAGGGTTGCAATATACATATATAAAATAAGTGCAATATTGTTGGTTTTAAGTTATAATTATATTAAGAAAGCAGTTTGCTACATATAAAAACAAAACAAACGCAGGGAAGTTTTTCTTCTGAAAAATTCCCTTCAAAACACACCTTTAAGATTGTAGTAAGAGTAAATGGAAACCACAAAGCTCTAGGCACTAAAACATGGAAATATTTCTGCTACTTCTGCAAAGTACAGACATCTGTCTGTGCCCCTCCCAATTCGAAACACTTCAGATCCTAAGTAGAAAAATATCGGTGTTAAAAGTCAGCATGGAACAGCTCCAAAAATTAGTTACTTTTCTTCGTGTATATTGCTCCTTCCTACGAAAGAGTATAGAGGAAAGAAACATAATGAATTAGATGGCACTCCTTAATTGGAAAGTTGTCACACTGCCTCACACCAAAGAAATATAGAATTTAGTTTCTTACAGGGCTCGCTTCCACAGTTCAAATAAAGTTTTATCCCCTTCATAAATTTAATGTGTACAATCAAGTAGCGATGACAAAGATGGCTTAGAGGTAATTTGTAATCCATAGGTAACAGTTTCGTTTCTCCACCGGGACACATAATTTCCTCTAAGGTTTTTCGTCATTTTTGTCTGAGATCGTCCTGGCAAAAGAAGTGACATTACGTCAAAGTAAGCTCTACCACTTCCTTCCACATTCCTTCCGATTCACTATCATCCAATCAGTCAGCGCTCTACATTGTAGGTTACTGTCAGCGTCGTTCAATAAAATACAAAAAAACAAGCAGTTATAATGAAAAGTATCTAGAAATATTCTAAAACCTCATGTCTTCAAATTGAAATTTTACGGATTTAAAAGGCTTATTCGGTCTCTTCCTAAGTCTCCCTTCTTCTTATCCGGACAGGTAGAATATAGCCAAACTACAAACTCAATATTCAACGTATTGCGCCTGTCGTTTGAGCATTTGAGATGCTGGAACCGCCAGCTGTTGCACAACAGGTGTATAAGATGTTTCAGGGAAGAATTTTCCTGCCTTATCTTTTTACCATTACTGCAAGTACCGATGTAAATGAAGAAATAAAGTAACACCAGCCTTAAAATTACATGCCGACCCCGGTCTGGCATTCAAATATAAAAAAAAAAAATCGTACAATTCAATATACTTTTATATGATTCTAACGACTGTGTATCATATTCCGAATGTTTTAGCTTATCGACTCTTTACATCATCCCGTGTCAAAATAAAGAAAACCGAATTTACGGGAAAAAAATCGGTATTCAACCTCAGGCTAAAAATAGGTTAACACCTACACAGTTTTGCCAGATAATTGCACCTATTCTGAATATCTTTTCTTCAAAATCGGGCACAACTAAGTATGTTTCTTCCCAATTTGTAACCTGAAGATATGGACCTATCAAGTCCCGAAATATAGTGTTCTTATTTTTAAAATATGACGATGGCAAAAGTTCATAAATTTAATAATTCCCAATGTAGGTACTAAGTCTTTTCATTTACTGGCCGTTGGTTCGGATATCGAGAACCCTCTCGTAGTATTGTGTGAATTTGCTATCACTTCTTTTAAAAATCTTCTATATTAGACAATGTAAGTTAACTCTTTGGAATTAGCATGTATATGCTTAATAATATTTAGATAAAATTAAGCAGTTCGGCAGGATGCTGAGCAAATTTGGTCCGCTTTCAATTCGCGCATTAATGTTATCCCCATATTTATTTCTTCCCACGATGAAACACTTTCAAACAAATTTGTGGCAGATACTATTACGATTACTTACATGTAACAAAAATACCTCCGGCTCATGCAATGGAACGGAAAAGAATATGACTTTAAATTAGGGGCATTGACAAAGTCAATAATTTTTGCCATAAGAAGCACTTTTTTACAGATTATAAAGCGTTTATTATTTCTTAATGTCCCTAATTATTATTTACCAGTTATAAGGATTTATTTGCTATGATCATAATATCTAACACAAGAAGCATATTTTTCGCATTCCTTACTTCTTCTTTCCATTACAGAAAGAATAAACTGAGTGAGATTTTAAAAGTAAGCACAGAGTAAAGATTCTGTTATTTTGCTCTGCTTTTGCCTTTGTTCCACAAAATGCCCTCTCTTTAATTATTTTGAAATCTCTAATATTTAAAAGTATAAAGCAGAAAAATATTGGTTTTGTTTTACTCTACATCTTCTGTTACAAATACAGTTGCTCCAATTTTTTGTCAAAACTGGAGCCTAAAAGTTCATTATTTTGCGTAACATTTAAATCTAAGAATGTGTAAATAAAATTTAGCTAAATTATTATTAATGTTAATATTAGTTTTTATACTTATATACTTTATAGAAATGACGGGACGACGAGGGAGAAAACGTAAGCAGCTACTGGATGACCTTAAGGAAAAGCAAAGATACTGGAAATTGAAAGAGGAAGCACTAGATCGCACCCTGTGGAGAACTCGCTTTGGAAGAGGCTACGGACCTGTCGTAAGACAGACTACGAATGAATGATGAACTTATCTATATTTAATTTTTTTCCACGTGTTTGAGTTGCTACATGTAGGCAGAGGGACACATAGACAAGACAAAGCTAATTTTGGGTACCGAAAACCTTCTGCTGCAAAATCTCCAACACAGCCGTATCAGTAAATATGACTTTTTCGTGTGGAAGAGATTTAATCGACCATACAAGGCAACACTTTAGCTTCGTCGACGAGGTAGCCTATATCATGAGGGTGCTGGTAAGTCACCGCGTCTGTAACACATTCGGGTCCGAATTAAATTTCCATTTCAAGTAATTTTTTCTTTAATAATATCAGACGAGAGATGCATTATGGATGTTTATATATTTTTCTCTCCTAAAATACGAAACTTCATTTTGCTGAGTAATGGAAGACTGCAAGAGACATTGAGAGTCAGAAAACGTTTGATCCCCCTGAAAAGTCCCTCATCTCGGCCCCCCCCCCCCCCCGCCGTGCCGCGTCTTTGAACTGAAGTTACAGTAATAGGCGCGATTTGCTGTCAATAAGCATACAGCTAGGCCTTCTTGATGACGCCGTCTCCCTTCATCTGGGACGTGACTGACTAGCAGTGGCGGCTCGTCAAGGCTCCAGCTGACAAGACTTCCAAATATAAATTATGCAATAACTAACTCCGCTGAGCGAAACCCTCCAATCTCAGCTGATCAATATGTTTACATCATATTATGGAACCCAAAGTTTCTTTACTGTGTTTGCTCCCGTATCCCATCATGAGCCAGTTAAATTCAGTTCATCGTATTTATATAACATTCACTTTAATATTATCTTCCAATCTACGCTGATTTTCCCAGTGATCTCCTTCCTTCAGGTTTTTAGATCAAAATTGTCTATGCCTTTTGCCTCTCCGTCATTCAGTTTACATGTCCAATTTTTCTCGTCCTCTTTTACGTATTATATCACTCTAATAATGTTTGGCGTAATGTTCACATGATGCTCTTAATTATAACGATTCTTAATTTATATAACTGTCGAATTCAGTCCTTTAAAGCACAGACTTGCAGTCTCTATCATTAGATTTAAGACAAAAATCTGTATTTTGACCACACAGCATATTTATGTGTTTTGCCATTTTCAGAACAAACTGCTAGTATATTCTTAAAGACTCCTGATTAGACCTGATAAAGAAAACTTTATATTTTCGGTGTAGTAGGAACTTTACCATTATATGTTATTTACATGTGTTAGCTCCTTCACCGATCCCAGTGACCGCGCGGTCCAAGGCGTTGGTCTGCGGCCGCCCGCTAGCTGGGATTGTGGGTTCGAATCCCGCCGGAAACATGGATGTCTCTCTTGTGAGTGTTGTGTGTTGTCAGGTAGAGGTCTCTGCGACGAGCTGATCACTCGTCCAGAGGAGTCCTACCGAGTGTGGTGTGTCTAGAAGTGTGTGATAGCGAAACCTCGAAAATGAGGCGGCCTAGGCCCCCAAGGTGCTGTCGAGCCATAAAAAAATTTAGCTCCTTCAGTTCACAATAATTAGCCTAATGTCCTCTCCAAGTTACCTTTACATTAACGACAATTAAGTACTGCCTGTAAATATCCACAGACGTAAAATTTGTATGAGTTCCGCCGTAAAATATTGTCTCTCATTACATCAAAACTTCCCCCTTTACTCAGTTCTCTTCTTACCCCCCTTTGTCACTTTCTCTCTTCGTCATTCACAAAATTCACACAATTTGCACGCACATTCAAATATAAAATACGTTTGCCCCGGAGTATTGATTATTTCTGAGTATTTTGCGAACTCAGATAATTTTCTTGATTTCAGGCTTCCGCCGCAATGTTGATGAAATCTGCGGTCTTCTGGGATATTACGCGGCGTAGTGTGGTAATTGTTTACCGACGTTTCGGGACAACGTATCGGTCCTATCTTCACGGGTCAAGATTCCGATCATTTTACGCTATGAATTACCGTTTCTTACCCAAGGTGAATGTCATCTATGAAGGTGCACTTCAGATACTTCTTTAAGGTTCTTTTTTTTTCATGGTTCAACAGTCCCTAGTGGGCCAGGGCCTCGTCGTTATCGAGGCTTCACGATCACACACTTTAGACACACCACAGTCGGTAGGAATCCTCTGGACGAGGGACCAGCTCGTCGCAGAGACCTCTACCTGACAACACACAACACTCACAAGAGACAAACATCCATCCCCCGGTGAGATTCGAACGCACAATCCCAGCGAGCGAGCGACCGTAGACCCACGCCTTCTGTAAGGTTTCTTTTCTATGGCTCGACAGCCCCTTTTCGGGTGCCTAGGCCTCCTCATTTCGAGGCATCACGATCACACATTTTAGACACACCACACTCGGTAGGACTCCTCTGGACGAGGGACAAGCTCGTCGCAGAGACCTCTACCTGACAACACACAACACTCACAAGGGACAGACATCCATGCCCCGGTGGGATTCGAACCCAAAATCCTAGTAAGCGAGCGGCCGCAGACCTTCTGTAAGGTTACGGAACGTAAATCGAGAGGTTAAATTAGAGCAATTAAACAATTAATAAATAACTAAGCTACTAGTTGAGGCCCATGTGTGTGTGTGTATGTGTGTTGCGTAATTAGAGACGGACTGCGAAAAGCTGAGGACAAAAATCGCGATTACTGTGTTTGTTGAGCACTGTTCCTGGAACAGCAAAGCGCCCCGGGGAACTTCTGGTTTGATAATTACTCACATGAGGAACTCCAGAAAGCAAGTCTTTTAACTGGTCACGAGAACTCTGGATAGGTAGAAACACTTTAAAGTGTGTAAAATGTGCGGGAACTGGGGGTATTTAATTAAATGGCCATCCTGTCGGCAATGTGGTAACCAAGCAGTAAACATTTTGCAATAATTTTACCGTTAAATTACATATTTATATTTCTTCGACTTAGAAAAATTACCATTTGAGGCTCGCAATATGGCCATAAACGCCTCTTTCGAAACACGAGTGCTTATTGAGGTCGGAAGCGTATTTTTTTCTTCTGTAATGTATTTGGACTGCTTGCATTTCCCCCTCGCTACGTTGCAAATCAACTGCCGTCGGCGCTTCCCGTCTTTTCTAAACGACAGAGAGATTTTGACACAAGTCGCCGTAGGAGAAACAATTTTCAGGATAACCCCAGTCTGTAACCTCTCATCCGCCTCTCTTCTTCAGTGACTTGTTGAACGTCCGAAGTATAAAGTAATATGCTTGTGCCGTAATGTGCCTCTGTACATGATACATGCCTTGGTCCAGCATTGGATAAATATATACATCGAACCCGTTTATAACGCCATGAAAGGGGCTGAATATTTTGTGTCGTTATAAACGAGTAGTATAATTGTTATGGTTAACAGTAACGAATTAATTGGTACCAGAAAATATCTGACGCTATAGGCTAGGTGTCGTATAAACTAATGTTATAACTGGATTAGCCTGTATTTCGAAGCATCCGCGAATCAAACTACCGACGTTTTCGTCCTGTTCATACTTACTTTTTTCAAGGGTATTGTCAAAGTCGGCAACATTATTTGAATCAAGGCATTTTTCATTATTGACTTCTTTTTCTTTTCTTCAAAACATAAACTTGCCCTTTTATTTTGATCGAAAAATTTGTCAATTTTTTTTGAATTGGTAGTTTAATTTTTTCATGGCAGAAATTATAGAGGTAGCTTGAAGCATTCTAATGCAATCACTCTTCTCTTATTCCCTTATAAACACGTGAAGTGTTACATAGATTTGGATAAGAGCAAGAGTTATTGTGACGAAAAATTTAAAAAATCTGGATAAAGAAAAATATTTCAGCCAAAATTCAAGAAAAATCTTAATTGTTTTAGGGTCGTGTATTATCTACACAATATGTTCATTAGTTTTAATCCACGCATCTATTGCCAGAAATTTTAAATTCTGTAGGCCTGTTTCAAGTTTGCTTGTCCCAGAAATTTCAAGTAATTTTATCGCTTATAAAAATAAACACATTGCATCCCGGACAGGTTTGCTTAAACTTTATAGACTACACTTGAGTTAGGGATGTAACTTTTTCGAATCTCGGCAGGTTTACACCTTACTCTGAGTCACGTTTTCTTCAATTTTCTTCAGTTTCTTCAAACGAATGAACGGCGAGTACCTTCAAATAATATTCGACCGTCTCCTTACAAACCCCAACTAGAATTCTTAATCAAAATCATTCTGAGACATGAATTATTTCACTGAATCCTATAATATTTCATATTTAAACAGAAGGGAAGTATAGCTTCATTAGAATGTTCGACGCACCACGTTACCGCAGTAAATTCTGCCACGTAAGAAATGAGCTTTTAATCCAAAAAAGAGTTTTCAAGAAAGATTCTGTACTATAAACGTAATCAATTATTTAATTAATCTGTGATTTTGAATGTCGGCGATACTTTAATTACCAAATAAATTCATAACACATGTGCTTTGTAGCCGAAACATAATCAATTCAAAATTCGGCAGGAGCTCTGTGTGTACTTCATGGCGTTATCGTTTTTCTTCAGTCCTGCCGCCGTCTGCAATAAACCCACTTACAAGGTCCACCCCTGTCAACAAACCTTTCACTGTTCTTCTCAACCTTGCACTTCCTATCATAGGGATAGACTCCAAGTTATCTAAATAAGGTCAGGTGGAACTGATGTTAACACGGCTTAGCTAAAAAAAGTAGAGACAGGATTCCTTCAATGTGTTCTTGAAGGGATATCCTCCAGCGAAAAACAAAGTAAGTTTGGCAGAAAGGGTGATATTTAGTGAATCCACAATGAATTATTATTTGTTTCCCAAATTTATTGAAGTAAACAGTTGATAAGTTCTTTACAACACTTTTAAGACAGTTCACTTTCTAGCTGTACGTAGCTGCTAGTTGCTAAATATTTGTTTGTCTGCCCTCAGTGCTGAAAGAGAGGCAACCGCCCTCACCAGTAGAGGTGGGATTAACGACTGGCGAGAATTGTGTGAAATCAAGTACTTCGTGCTATCAGTATTTCATGTTCCACAAGCGACATTTCGGAAAAATGTGTCTTCAGCTTCTGTGATTGGTCAGGAAAGGTAAGGGATAATTTCGCCAATGGTTGACCAGTATTTCCTAAAGGACATCTTGTAATCAGCATTGGTTAAAATTAATTTAAATTTCCCTGACATTAATAATCTCGCATTGAAAGATGCTGGAAAATTCGCTCGCTGTTTCTGGTTAAAAGGTTACTAATCCAAACTGCTCGAAATTCAGTGTCAACTAAAATTATCAAAACCGATTTTTGTTGCCTTCCCAAAGTAACCTCCAAATGCACTTGTCTCGAGAAAGAATAATACATATCAAGAATCGGAATAGAAACAATTAACCCTTTAGGCATTTTGGGGCTTCTTTGCAATTTAAGGCGAAGACGGTTGCACTCGTGAACACTGCACTTCTAGAATTGTGAGACTCATATGTGAAAATATTTCCGATTTTACATCGCCTAAGGCGTGGCTTGCCGAAGCTTCGAATCCGACGTTCGGCTACAGTCCTTGCACGAAAATACTGAGCTTTCTCCGACTCTCAAAATTTCCATTTCCTTGAACGTAGCCATCGACTGACATTATTTGACGTCTTATACTACTGCAGTTGATGGACCAATGTCTAATAAACAACGAATATACTACTTTCCAAGCCTTGTAAACTTTATCTCAATAGCCAGTGTATTCACCTGAATACAGAAAATTTCGACAGAGCGAATTACACACATGTAAGTGTCTGAGAAAATAAAATGGAAGAGGAGTCGACTTCTTGCCCGTTATCGATTACTAATTCGGAATTCTGCCACTTTCTTCATGGGCTGCTAACTTGCCCTCAGCTGGCACGTAACGTAACCCCATAAACCCTAATGACATTGGGGTGGGAAGAGCTTTATACGTAATGGTGTCAGATAACAGGGTGTCTTGTACTTTTGTCATCCTTTGAACACTTCATTCAGTTCTCATCAATGCTATATAACACGTGGGTTTTGTTGCAGCAGCAAACGTGAAACATATCCTCGATATTGTACTCTTTGTTTGCTGCAGTATATACAGAGTGCAGCAACGAGAAATGGTCTGATACTTCTGTATACTGGTCAACGACAATGTAGAAGGTCAAGGTTATTTTGAATTGAAAGTCATTCTGGTAATATCTTTTGCAGTTACAGTAGGCCGTCGATTTAACTGACTAATTGGGGGAAGGTGTGTCCGCTGTTGCCGAAAGTCCGTTAAATCGAATGTATTTTAAAAGCATATATTAATAACGAACTTACAATATACAGGATATATTAAAATGTTTTTATAATGTGTAAGTATGAATAAAATATATATATACACTGAGTAATTTATACACGCCACTAAAACATCTGTTAAAAATACAAAAATAAATTTACGACAGGAAACAAACTTTATTTCAATTAAACACGTCCTTTAGGACAGAAATATCTTGTCCGTTAAATCTGAATTCCGTTAAATCGGGGTCCGTTAAATCGAGGGCCTACTGTACTCACAAAACATTCTCTGTGACCCCTTCGGCTGTGTATCTATCGAAATACTTTGCCTGCCCAAAAGGACGAAATTATTATTCGAAACCATGTTTCGGCGACAGTAGGAAGCCTTTCCTTCTGGCCACTGCAAATACCCTACTTTTTCAGACATAAATTCTGACTGCATGAATATCAAATTGATTTATTTTTGGACATATAATGTAATTCACCTATTCAGTAATATGGAGCTAATTTTGACACATTTAAACTTAGACACAATTATATGTTGGTTTCTTCTTTTGTCGATATCATATAAGCCTGTGTCATAAATGCATACGTTATTCCATTTACCCGCCGTCACAGAAATCAACTATGGAAACAACAAGACACCTTTTCGTTAAACTCGGAACAAATGCAACATGTTTAGCGTGTAACCTATTCCTGGTGTTGCAGAAATCCTTTTTATAAAGAGAAATGTTATGAGGAATGAGAAATTTTGCTGTGAGTTTAAAACAGCTTAATTAAACAAGATTTATTGAAAATTTGTATGGAAATGCATCCATAAAATTATGCCACGTGATAAAAAGGTAACAGGTAAAGCAATCCCATTACAGGCCTGGACAGGCCCTGAGGGTTCCAGGAGGTTGAGGGTCCCAGATTTCTAGACAATCGGCACATGAAGGTGGTAAGGTTGTCAGCCATACGCACCGGCCGCCTTTACCCCCAGGAAATATTCCTGGTACTCATTTATGTTAGAGGCTGAGTCAACCCCAGGGCCATAGTACGACCGAAAGAATTATGTCAATGAAAAATTCCAGTGACACCATCGGGATTCGAACCCGCGACCTTCCGGCTTGTAGAGCAGTGCCACAACCAACTGCGCCACCGCGTGTCCCTGCCACATGATAAGTGTAATATTTTTGAAAAATGAAATCAGCAGTACGAAATATTTTGGCCTCTAAAATGATAGTGTTTGCAGTTTATTTTTATAAAAATTAAATTATTTATCAATAAATATTAAATTTATATAACATTAATCAATACTTTGAGCGACGCTCCCACGTCTGTTACACGGTGCTTATTCAAATACAATGTTGTTTATAACGCCTTGTGTTACTTGTGATGTTTAAGGCTCCGTCAGTTTGAAGTAAACGATGCGACGCCTCGCCATATCTTAGATACAGACAGTTTTGTCAAATCCGGTGGCTCCTTCGTCATCATAGAGGATAATGGGGGCACCAGATTTCTTTGGGGCTTCGTCTGACGCCTACCAGAAGGCACAGCGTCACATCCCAGATGAATTTATCTCTGCAAATGCTGTTAACTACTTCATTAAATTTACATAAATTGCTTACTGATTTTGTACTGATAATCTAACATTTAAGTTCCGTGTTCAGTACTACAGTACAGTTATATACCCATACGTAATTCATTGTCAACTGCTTGAGATTCTTCCCTATATAATTACAGGTCTAAAGAAATTGTATGGGATGTTTTAAGACCTGTATATTTTTGGGATGCATTATGTGTCTATATAGGGTGTTTGTGTGTGTGTGTGTGTGTATGTATGGTGTTACGTAGTGTATTGAGAGTGTGTGTATGGTGTTACGTAGTGTATTGAGTGTGTGTGTATGGTGTTACGTACGTTTATTGAGTGTGTGTGTATGGTGTTACGTAGTGTATTGAGTGTGTGTGTATGGTGTTACGTACGTTTATTGAGTGTGTGTGTGTTGTGTGGGTTACGTAGTGTATTGAGTGTGTGTTATGGTGTTACGTACGTTTATTGAGTGTGTGTGTGTATGGTGTTACGTAGTGTATTGAGTGTGTGTGTATGGTGTTACGTACGTTTATTGAGTGTGTGTGTGTATGGTGTTACGTAGTGTATTGAGAGAGTGTGTATGGTGTTACGTATGTAATTGAGTGTGTGTGTATGGTGTTACGTACGTTTATTGAGTGTGTGTGTGTATGGTGTTACGTAGTATTGAGTGTGTGTGTATGGTGTTACGTACGTTTATTGAGTGTGTGTGTTAATGGTGTTACGTAGTGTATTGAGAGTGTATGTATGGTGTTACGTAGTGTATTGAGTGTGTGTGTGTGTATGGTGTTACGTAGTGTATTGAGAGTGTGTGTATGGTGTTACGTAGTGTATTGAGTGTGTGTGTATGGTGTTACGTACGTTTATTGAGTGTGTGTGTATGGTGTTACGTAGTGTATTGAGAGTGTGTATGGTGTTACGTAAGTTTATTGAGTGTGTGTGTGTGTATGGTGTTACGTACGTGTATTGAGTGTGGTGTATGGTGTTACGTAGTGTATTGAGTGTGTGTGTATGGTGTTACGTAGGTGTATTGAGTGTGTGTATGGTGTTACGTACGTGTATTGAGTGTGTGTATGGTGTTACGTACGTGTATGTGTTTTCAAGGCAGCCCCTGCACCATGGATCCACTGAACAAATTGTTACGTCATAGACAATTCATAATTTATGTCTATGAATGTCGTAATCCTTTCTACGCTCTTGATTCTAGGAATATAGGAAGGTGTTTGATTCTGCATTTGGCCTGTTTCACTTTTTAGGCACGTTCGCAGAAGTCTCCAAAGGCGCCAATTAGTCTCGTCATATCTGTCCGTCCGTCTGTCTGCATATATCAGCGCGGTTCCCACTGGAAGGATTATCATTAAATTTCATATTGGGGACTTTCACGAAATTATGTCGAGAAATTACGAATTTGCTTAAAAAGGACAAAAATATCGGGTACTTTGTAAGAAGACCTACTTATGGCCGCGACGTATGTACGTAAACAACACAAAAGGTACTTTGCAAGAACACCTACTTATGGCCGCGACATATGTACGTAAACAACATAAAAGGTACTTTGCAAGAAGACCTACTTATGGCAGCGACATATGTACGTAAACAACACAAAAGAAATACATTTTTGCTTTTCGATGGCAAAAATTGTTACAAGAACACGCCACGACCTTACCTTATACGTACATTGCCTACATTGTTACTCGTTGAATTTATTGTCCTCTTCCCCCCCCCCCCACCAGGAGATTCCGAATAACTTCGATATCGATGTGGCCGGAATGCAGACCTCGGGTTGGTCTGAAGCCAGTGCTCTATAACACGAATCTCACATTCCGGTAGATTGTTTGTGATTCTCCTCGGGAAACGTGATTAATCAGTGTCAATTATATTCTGACATTATTGTTACCCTTGCAACAAAACGTGCATTAAGTAGCGTCAGTATTACAGCAGTGATAGTTCATCTTGACAGGCAGCACTGACAGCTTCATGACTATGAAGAATTCAAACCCAAGGTAAATACTATTTTTGAAAGTTTTCCGAAGAGAACCACAGAAAAAGAAAATATATGTCTCGTACCTCTATTTCACTTATATAAAATTCCCCTACTATAAAATTCAAGCCTTTTATCCTTTAAGTATCTCATGAGGCGGAGAGTTTAAATAACAACGACACAAATTGTGTTTTGTTCTTTACAGCACCAAATGGAATCGCCTTTGACTTTTTGAATACCACGTCATTTAAACATGTTTGTTAAAGGGCAGCAATATGTCACCAACAAATGGACAAAACCGTCAATAAAGGTATAAATTAACCTTTTATCATTATTAAATTATCCTACATACGTTTCGGCTTGCAAGAAGCCATCATCAGGGGTTTACAGCCTGATGATGGCTTCTTGCAAGCCGAAACGTATGTAGGGTAATTTAATAATGATGAAAGGTTAATTTATACCTTTATTGACGGTTTTGTGTATTTGTTGGTGACTTATGGCTGATTACAGAAATGCACGGTGAATTAAGATTAAAATCCAAAAATGTTTGTTAAAGATAAATTATTTTATGTGGAATACACAGGAAATATAATTATGAATTTTTGTTAGCAAAAAGAATTTGGAAGGACAGAGCCTATTTGATAAGAGTAATTCAGAAATTCAATGGAAAGGGCTCGATAAACCCAATACCGTAAATATCAGAAAGTCAATATTCTAAGTCCGTACGTTCAACTTTCAATTTCCAAAAGTATTAAAGCTACACCACCCTGCTTACTGATACCCGTGCTTTCCCCCATTATCTAAGGAAATTTACGAAAAAAGTTGAGCGACTGTTTTGTAATCCACGGATTAAATTTTCCCATGCTAGGAGATGCCTGTCAGTAATTCTAAATCGGAGGGGCAGCCCAACTTGCAACTAAGGATGTGATCATGTGTAAGCTGGTGATACATGCTGCATACCTCACGAGCGGTGATGGATGAATATGAAGCATTTGTGGAATGATGATTGTTAGAGTTACCTTCTGGTGCCAGAAATTAGCTTACATCAGTGCTGTTTTGTTCACTATAAATTCCAAACTGGATGCCTTGGAACTGAACCCGGGTATTCGCCATGAGAAAGCCCATAAACCTAGGTGAGGCCTTCAATACATGAATTATATGTCTAAATATCTGAATGGCTTCGTCAGCAGAAAATGTTCGCTCACATTGTACGACTTTTGATGGAAACGGGAAATTTTCATCAAGCTCACAAGAATTTGACACTGGATCTCTTCCTGAACCTAACTAACTAACTAACTAACTAACTCCATGGAGCAGAGTCCTTCTTGAGAAGCTAACAGGTCGTCAGGCTAGTCAAGAAATTCCCCGCGTTTTATGAAACCCGAAGGTTCATTACCGCACTCACAAGAGCCCGCCACTGTCCCTATCCTGAGCCATATCAATTCAGTCATGTCCCCCATCCCACTTCTTGTAGATCCATTTTAATATTATCCTCCCATCTACGCCTCGTCTTCCAAGTGGTCTCCTTCCCTCAGGTCTCCTCACCAAAACCCTATATGCAACTCTCCCTCACCCATACGTGCTACATGCCCGCCCACCTCATTCTTCTCGATTTGATCACCCGAATAATATTTGGTGATGAGTACAGATCATTAAGTTCCTCTTCCTGAACCATACTAATCAATTTCACGTGTTCACACCCCATTTGTTTCATACCCATTCTAATATTATTCTCTTGTCCAAGTTTAGATTTTCTTAGTGGTTTAATGTCTTCGTTTCTCCTACCTAAATTGTGTACCTAAATTAGTAAGTAAAGCACAGCCATAATGTAAGTTGATATGCAGAATATTGCACTAGCTAGGCAGATATTAAGAGCTGCCCTTGTAATTGACTGCAATCATCAGAAGCAATTAAACCGGAGACCTTCATTTCAAGATTAAGCTCTCATGAATACAAATTTAATCTTTGCGAAGGGGCACGAAGTGTAACTACGTGCAAGTATTTCTGTATTAATTAATATTGCAGAGAACAAAAAGTGACCAAGGAAATTCAATTGTAGCTTTGAAATGCGCTGTTCTTTTTTAGGAAAATTGTTGAGTTTATATGTAGATGCATTTATGTACTTATGATTAATTTAACGACACTGTATCTTGCTCAAACACATTTATAGCTTTTCATAGTAACAATGACCAGGGGTAATGATTTCGAAAGGAGGTTTTTATGGCCTATCCAAGCTGTATCCTGGAGATATTGTGGAAAACTGCAATACGAATTTAGGCATGATGGCATCTTTCTGGGCCTGAACTTGAGAAGGATACCTCCTCAACATGAAGTAGAAATTGTACTTCCTGGACTTCGTTGTCAGCACAGCAGCGGCAATTTTATGGGCTGAGTCCCTAAAAAGGAGTTTATCAAACCCAAAATATATTAATGTATTTTTTAATCATTTAGGAATGGGATATTTGTGGTCCTGTTTTAAAAAAAATGAACGAATGCCATAAGAGAGCAAAAAGTTTCCTTTCAAACTAATGTAGGGCTGAGTATTTCCCAAATTCTTTCTTTGCAACTAAGCATAATTCGGTAATATTAAAACGAATTTATTCCAAATCGACTGCATTAGAGAAAGAAATCGCAGTAGCAAAATTAATGCTACTACTATGTCTGGCCTCTACTGGATAAAAAATCTTTTTATTTGTATTTCCTGGATGATAACAATTTTGGAATTGAAAAAAACAAACGAAATTTTTCTGAATTTATTATACTCATAATTTCGTGATGGAGCACATTTCCATTTTTGTAACAAATAACTTATAACAATTTGGAAACATAAATACGAGGAAGGAACCTAATGCTATAAAACTGGATTAGTAGTTCAGAGTCACGCACAGTGTTGTGAAGGATTGTCTCTGACCAAATTTAGGTCCTTTCTCTCTGTGTTACACTGAATCATAGCAAAGCATGTTTAGAGAGAACTTTCAGCAATATCCTGTAAAATATGAAGTTCTGTCATTATTCTTATTCGTCATCAATATTGGCTTTGTCAACGGCTGCAGAGAAATTTGTACAAACGTGCGACATATCTCCGCGGTTTGCAAGCCAGCAGAAGGCAAACATTTCTCTCGCTCTTCTGCGTTACTTCCTCTTTTAAGTTTTATTGAATGCCTGTGGGGTAATACTATTCACTTCGACATAGCTAGCTTATTTCCAATCAGGGCTTTGTATCAGTTTTATAAAGCTTTAGAATCCATAGTAGTAACTTAAGTCTCAAGCATGTACAAAATGAATCGTAGAGAAATTCTTAAATATCAATTGTGGTCCGTAGTCAGAAGGAGGAATCGTGTCGTGAGGAGCTATAGCTCCGACACATTCAGAAACTCAACGCTAGAAAGGGTGTCTAGTCAGCACCACGCCCTCGCCGCTTTACCCCAGGGAAAGACCCTGTACCAATTGTACAGGAGGCTAGGTGCTGAGCGGGCGTTGGGGCTTTTCTGGACCGGCATGGAAAATCTCGCCATCACCGGGATTCGATCCCCGGACTTTCCAGCCAGTAACGAGCCTCTACACCGACTACGCTGTCCCGCAGCCAAAGGCAATAAGTATCGTAACGAAGGTGAAAAAGGGTACTCCTTGAATAAGTACATATATTTTACGAAAAATTTTCTCTTTTCCATGCTTCATTGATTTTTATATTCACATTACTCTTCATGTACATATATATATATATATATATTATATTACAGCACAGAAAAATTTGTTTTATATTAACGACGTGATGTGACGACATCTTCTCCTAGGCTGTTGGTCTGTGGGAATCCAAGCTTAATAAGTAGGAAGCAAAGAATACCTCAAACACCGAGGTTAAATTACCGACCAAAACACGAGCTATTTACCTACACAAACACGTCGACTGGATACTTTGGCCTAACCAATTTCCTATTCAGTCAGCACCGGCAGCAGAGCCCTAAAACAGTACCACAGTCTAAAAACCCTTACAGGTTAACGTCCGTGACCATACACGCTATCATGACGTGCTTTTTAGGCATTGTCCTTTACGTTCTTTATGTCTGACGCAGCTACGTTGCGCCCAGTGTCGTAGCGGACATATAGCATGAACATACACAGCAAGAAAGCCCACAAACCCATTGCAACAATTTGCTGTTTTTACATCAACTGAACGTCACCCACTATTCGGGCGAATTCGTGAACATTCTAGAGGATTCGGACAAAAAAGATTTAAACGAACTATAAACTAAGTCCATTTATGATAATTTTATAAAAAGTTTCAATATACCTCATGGCTGCGTAGGGACCGATCGCTAAATGTTTTATAATGACGACAAAATTGCAGCTGAATAATCTGTCGTCTGAAGAGCTTACGGCGAACCTTGTTACGTATTGACTTGCTACCAGAGAGGGCTGGGTTTTAGATCAGGGAGCAAACTCCTTCCCCGGATTTCCTTCGAAATCTGATCAGAAATTACAGAAAACGTAAATTTGTGAATACGTAAACAATGTACTAAGACACACAAGGCGACATAACAATGCACAAAACTGGAGACGAGCTTCATAATTATTACTCCTCACCAGATATCTTTATGGCAGTCAATTCAAGAAGTATACATGACACAAATACAGGGCGGTGAGAAATAAAGAAGAACATTTATTCTAGAAACCAGAAGAAGAGAGACATATGGATATGTGGGAGGATAAAACGAAGCTTTGTCTTAGAATTAGGATAGAAAGTAAAAACCAGTGGCAGAATCTTTGGACACGTAACGAACCTTTGGATTCAATATAAGACAGATGATTTCTGGACCACTTAGCTAACTTTATGTTCTCTAGTAAGAACTCTGTTCCGACGAATCGGTTGGTTGTTTTTGTTTTTATTAAGTATTTATTGAAGGACTAAATCTAGGATTTGTGACGTGGAAAACAACAAATTCAGGAAGCGCCATGTTCGAATAAATTTTGGACTCCCTTCTTTTTTTGGGCACTTATAACAACAGTTGAATGACACGGCTGCTCTTTCCTTTTTCCAAGTTAATGTTTCCTCGTTACTGTGGTCACCTCATGTAAAATGTCTTTATAAAAAGTTATTAAACTTTTGCTGACTAATTGACAAACATATCAGAGCCCACTGTTTTAGAGTACGTCTCTGAAACTTGACCTTACTTACAAAGCATGCGGGTGTATGAATATTAGTAGAAAGAAAGAAACAAACAAACAAACAAAATACGAAGATGAAACAAGGAACCTACCTACACAGACAAATAAAGGTAGGAAGAAAATAAAAACAGACAGCTCTTAGTATCTGAGACTCAATATCTTTTCTTGCAGGCTAGTACAAAGACGCTTCACACTCTGTACCAGTTTTCCTGCTCGCTTTTGTATTAAAGAGCTCCGCGTTGCAAAAGAACGTTTCAGCTGGTTTCTACTCCAGCAAGACGTGGAACACCCCTCCAGGGGAAAGAATATTCTCCAGCCAAGTGGATTTGTTTAGACGTCTCAAGATGCACAAGTTGAAATATAGTATACACGCGGTTATACGGGTGATATCGACAAGAATTGGGAACAGAACCTACAACTTGTCACACAAACAAACAGCAAAGAGAGGCCTCGCTTCTTCATGCTTTATAGAGAGGAAATGAAGAGAGAGAGGACGGCTCTGGATGAGGATGTTCAAAGATCAAAAATAAAATATTCTGAAGCAATAAGAGAGATTTTCGTGTTACAATTTACACCCTCTAATTAATAAGATTTCCTTCACACAGCAGTATTCCCTTAATATCTAAGAGGTGATATTTTGGCAGATTTCTATTAAGACTTGTTTAGATTATTAATATTAATTTTTTATCTCACAAGTATTTATTTAATTTATTTTTTGTAAACCATTTTATCAACGTAAAATTACTTTATGTCACAATTCCAGTGCCTGTTATGTTGGTAGATATTTAAGAAGGAATGTACATTTAAATATGCACGTGAAAAAAATTAAATTTCCGTAGCCTGTATAAATTTTTTTTGCATAACAAATTTACATTTTGTAATTGATATTAATATCTTCCTAACTTTCTTTGCAAAAAAATGTATGATATATGTGGACATGTAATAATGGAATACTAATTAAGATACGAGTTTTCAATTGAAAAAGTTCTTTCGATCACCAAATAGAAAAGTAAAAATATATATATACATATAAATAAGTGAATAATGAAATATCTGAAGAATTATGAATAATTACATTCCATGTTTTTTAAATTTGTTTTCCAAATTTTCTTTCAGTTCGCAAATTTATCCATTGGATTGGAAATATTCAATTCAAGTTAACAAATCGTAAATTTGCAGCATAACATTCCTTGGACCAACGTCCGGAACAAGTTGAAATTTATGAATGTCCATTACATCTTTTATTACGAAAGATGGATATTGTAGTTGCTGGCTATCAGGATAGAATTCATGAGGTCCATTGGAAAAGTCCCTTGTTAATTTGTTTTATTCAAAGAGACTCTCAGTAACTCTGTCAAGTTTGTGCCATGCTAAGGCGCTTAGTCGCCGGCCTCTCACCGCGGAGACCCGGGTTCGATCCCGGGTCAGTCCATGTGGGATTTGTGGTGGACAAAGTGGCACTGGAAAAGGTTTGTCCCCGAGTTCTTCAGTTTTCCCCTGTCAATTTCATTCCACCGGTGCTCCATTACAAGGAAAAACGAAAAAAAAAACTAATCATCTTCATCACAGGGTTGCACAATAAGCCTCAAGGCTGCGGTGCGTCCCTAGCATCTACTGGGGGCCCTTCACCCCCCAAAAAACTGGTTACGTAGTGTCAAGTGATTGGACAATAGCGAATAATGAACTGGAAGTATCTGGAAGGAATAGATCATGACCTAAAAAGACTGAAAAATCTTGAAATTCCTCATTTCTTCGATATTCAAACCTGGTATCTCGTGAATACGTATCAGGAGAACTGCGTAGAGCTCGAGCCTAATTTCTTGGTGCTATTCCTTTGTGAATAAGTAAAAAACTGTGCATATAAATAATGAGATTTATGTTAGTCAAGACTGTGGTCTTCTAGGTTAAAACATTACGTGGTTTTTTATGTGGTTGCTAGTGTTTCGAAGGAACTTTTTGCCTCCATCTTCACAGAAACATTAATTACAGCCTCTGTTCTAGGAAACATACAAGCTTTACCCATGACAGCAACTTTTTCGTTCCTTCAAATTTCACTTTGTTAGTATGTCTAATATTTATTCAGGATTCATTTTCTAAAAAAGAAAATTCCGCATAACTGTCAGATTTTAATTTTCTCTGTCTGTCTTTCATGCATACATTTTGCAGGCTTCAGTAACTAATTCAGATTTTGCTGAACCGGCAAACAGAACAAAGTTTAGCTACGTAGTTGCGACGTCACGCAATACGCAGCCCAAGTGACCGATCTGTCTCAAAACACTCTCTATCCGAGCCCATATACTTTTATAGTGCTCCAGGATCCATTTACAGTAACCGCATGATAGCATCCCAATACGGAGTAGTCGAAAGACAGTGACTGTATCTTCGCATCCCAACCAGCACTCTGGAAGTTGCGATTGGTGTATGCTATAACAATCAACAGATATAAACATATCCAGCCAACGATGGTATAAAGTTTTTGAATGTATATATATATATGTTTTATTTATTTCTTTCCTTAGACACTACTTATAGCCTGTTCTTCATATAATTTAATTCTTTTTGATTATGTCTTCCAGTTTGATATCCAAAAATACAAAGATTAAAATATACAGAACTATAATTTTGCCTGTTGTTTTGAATGGGTTTGAAACTTGGTCTCTCACACTGAGGGAGGAACATAGGCTTAGGGTGTTCGAGAATAGGGTGCTGAGGAGGATATTTGAGCCTGAGAGGGACGAGGTAAAAGGGCAGTGAAGAAACTACATAACGAGGAACTTTATGATTTCTATTCCTCACCAAATATTATTCGAATGAACAAATAAAATAAAAGAAATGGGTGGGGAATATGACACGTATTGTAGACAGGAGAGGTGCATACAGGGTTTTGGTGGGGAGGCCTGAGGGAAAGAGGCCACTTGGAAGACCTAAGCGTAGATGGAATAATAATAATAATAATAATACAATTTATTTTTAAGAAGTGGGATAGGGGAAAGGCCTGAATTAATGTGGCTCAGGATACGGGCAAGATTCGGAAGTTTGTGAATGCGGAAGTGAGCATTCGGCTTCCATAGAATACGGGGAACTTATTGACTGGCTGAAGACCTATTAGCTTTTCAGGAAGGACTCTGCTACATGAGCTAGGTAGGTAGGTAGTTAGGTAGGTAAATAGGTAAGTAGTTAGATGTCGTAGTGTAATTTATTAGATGTCCATTGTGTGAGATAAAAGTATTACTTCTTTTTCTGGCGACACTCATCGTCTCGTTGTTATATAAAGTTATCCTATTTTCGGTGTGAATAATGTTTATTGGAATTTAAACAGATACCCTTCAGTTGCTAATAATCTATTATAACAATAAAATAACTGAATAATTGGCTTTTGCATTCGGTCTCGTATTTCTGATCAATTCGCTCTTGATTGTGAATGTCTGAATGTTTTAAGAAATTTGAAGTCAAATATAGTTAAACAATAATGAATAGAAACTATAAAGGCTATTTTAATTATTGTATTAAGAGCTCGGTAGCGGTAGGAATATTTTATAAATACACGCCAAAAACACTCAGACCCACATCAACAATTATGAAATATGTGATAAATTTCGTTATTATAGAACTATAATATGTATGTTAATTCTTTGTTTATCACTTTTCATGTTATTATTTATGAATCGTAAAATGTAGAATGAATCTAGGTCTATTAAAGTGGAGTGGAACAGAAAAAAACGAACAAAAGTTATTAAAACACGGTGATGAAGATAGTGGTGCTCTGGTTTCTTTTACTCTTTAATGTTTTACTTAATAGCGCTGATGCGATGAGCGATGAATGAAATAAAAGTTTTGAGCACCAGTATAATTATACTGAGAGAAGAAAGCCGAAGGACTCTGAGACAAAAAATTACCAGAGTATGAATTTTTATACCACAAATCCCATGTGGACTGCCTTGGGTTCGAAGCCGGACATCCGATATTAGATTTATTGTTCGTATCACCACCGACATTTTGTAGGAATCTATTGCCTGAGTTTTTGTAGTGGAATATGAAGGCCGGCGAAGAATAAGAATGCTAATTTCGCGTAATTGTGCTAACCAATTAAAAAATGTACAATACTCGTATTCCCTTTTCACTGCCGTAAAAATCTAAATCTTCATCAAGCCTTAATAACTCTGTGTATCATCCAGAATATAATTAGGGTAATAATATCACGCTTGATAAGATGGGCAAGACGTATAGTACGCATAGGAGGGGCGAAATATTCGTATAAAGTTTTAGTCTAAGTAATTTAAGAGACCATTGAAAAGACTTATGTGTTGGAGGGGGGTTAATATTAATATGGATATGAAAGGCAAAATATCTGAGGATAAAAACCGGATTTACAGAATAGGTTACATTGGCGGTTCTTTGTGAAAGAGGTAATAATTGTTTGGCTTCTACAAAGTGCGGGGTATTTATTGAAAATTAGGGCTACTCTTTGCCTGTTATGAAAATTTCTCTTCCGTGGAGTTTACTTGTAGCACAGAGACATTTACTATGATAAGAATCTTGCAAGGGTATCTCACTAAACTGAATATATATTTTTCGTTAATTTGGATTCAAATTTTATAGCATTTAACTCACCTGGCTTTTGAAATTGTCCTACGTTAGGTTGGAAGCTAATAGGCGCAGACATATAATAACTTATACAGAAGCGCGGGTTTTTTACTTTCATGATTACCGTAATGTGTAAATCTCTCTAATTTATCTTAAATATTTTTTAAAATATTTTGTTTTTTTAGAAGATTTTCTTCCAAAATTAACCCAATAAAAACCAGATACACGGCAGTATAAGACCATAAAACCCAAGACAAAATATAATGAAGCACGAAACAGGATTAATGTTCCAGCTATACACATAATAAAGTGAGTTGTTCATCTCTCCACAGAAACCCCAGAATCTTTTGATAAATTATAAGAAAGTAGAACGAGAAAGTGTAAACCTTGGGCGGAAACTTGTAAAAGGGAAATTGTGCAATAATACGAAGTAAGCTTGTATTTGCAGGACACTGAATAAAAAAGAATGGAGCTTGGAGTGAAATTAATAATGTCATTCCACCAAACGGGGGGGGGGGGGGGGGAGGAGGGGGAGAGTAATCCGAGCCGTACATGACGAGTTCCCTCGGGAACTCCTGGAACACATGCTTTCTGTTTCTCTTACTGTAAATTGAAGAAAGGCAACATTCCTTCTTCCTGGCACGCGAAAGGTTTTCTTTATGATGGGGAAGCCTGCAGTCATGGCCCTGCAAGGCCTTTAACTTAATTGTCCGGGTAGGACTTTTGAGAAGACTGAGGAGGAGGAGGAAGAAGAAAAAGAAGATCAAGTGGAAAGAAATCCAACCTCGAATTTAACCTAACGGCTACGGAGCAAGTCTTCTTAGCATTACTAAGAAGACAGGGCAATCTTTTAAGCGCTAAATCTGTGTCCAAATTAAACAAATCCCAAACAATGTAGGCCTATGTAAAGCTCCTTTGTGATGATCTAGAACAGGGCTGGCCAACTTCAACTCACAGCAAGGCCACAAAATTAGTTAAGGACTCGCCTGAGGGCAGCACTTATGTACACATATATTGAAAACGGGGGGCGGGAGGAGATTGGATTATCTAGAACGCAGTTATTTACAAGCAATAAGTTACGCTAACAGTACGTTTAACGACAAGGTAGGCCGTAAAACACAGAGAATGATTGGTTTACTGTGTGCTGTCTTAAAAGTGGTGAGTTATAATTTTAAGCATTTTCTCTCTTAATACAGTTGCCACATCATGTTCTGCAGACATATATTATGTTTGTTAATTTGTATTACTGAGGCTATTTACATGACAGAGGGCCGCAAATACTTTTTTCGGTGGCCGCATGATGGTCAGGACTGATCTAGAACAGTGGTATTCAACCTTGGGTACGCGTACCCCCGGGAGTACGTGAAGACATCTTAGGGGGTACGCAAAATTAAAAAAATATATATTATTTCATGATAAACACTGAATAATCAGGGCCAGATTTAGGGTTAGCCACAAGAGACGCGGACATAAAGGCATGCGACTTGGGAGCGCCATTTGTTCTTTCTCTTTCTCCTTTACGCGATTCTCATCTAGGCGGCTGGTTTCATTTTATTCCACATAGTGCATATAATATATTTGTTATTTAATAAATTGACTCTCCTTTTTCTCATTTAAAACTTATTATTTAATACATTATTTTGGATGTAATTTATTTAACTTATTTTAGATGTAGATTATGGACTATGTATAACTTGAATTATGCACCAACAACTTTGGGGGTACAAAGTTGAAGAGAAATTATATGTGAGGGTACGCGAACAATAAAGGTTGAATACCACTGATCTAGAATATGGTAGCGCAAAATGGGCTTTCCTAACGTACGGTACATTCCGCAACAATAAATGCGATCCGCGAGAATTCCACATTAATTACCAGGCAGGCTGGTGCAGAAACAAAGTGCCAGACTGGTATTTGGGATGTACTGGGTTTGAACCTTGACGGACTTACGATCTGTTCTAAGGCCTTATTGTATTTAGTCAGTCTCTCCGGGCGAATGCCATCACAGTATGTTCAAAAAGGCCGACGCCACTTCCAAAGACCTTAACTAATTATTGCTCATAATAAATTTCCAATATTATTCTACCTCTGATATATTCGTCTTATATATGATCATTAAACATTCTCCGAATCAATCAGTCCTTAACATAATTTTACAAAAACACACAAGTATTTTCATATGCCTTACTTCTTTTCCATGGAGCAACAGCCCCTAGTGGGCCAGAGCCTCCTCATTGTCGAGGCTTCACGATCACACTCAGACACACCACACTCGGTAGGACTCCTCTGGACGAGTGATCAGCCCGTCGCAGAGATCTCTACCTCACAACACACAACACTCACAAGACATCCATTTCCCTGGCTTGATTCGAACCCGCAATCCCAGCAACTAGGCGGCCGCAGACCCACAGATTAGACCGCGCGGCCACTGTAATCGGCAAATGCCTTATTTATTTTATTGAAGGGCCCCGAAGCAGGAGCTGCGGAAGCACCGCAGCCTTCATGGCTTATTGTACAGCCCTATGAGGAAGATAATGAAGATAATGAGTTTTTTTTTTGCTTTTCCTTTTTAATTTAACACCGGTGAAATAAAATTGACAGAGGAAAACCGAAGTACTCGGAGGAAAACCTGTCCCAGTTCCATTTTGTCCACCATAAATCCCACATGGACCGACCCGGGATCGAACCCAGGCCTCCGCGGTGAGAGGCCGGCGACTAACAGCATGAGCCATGGCACGGCCTGTGCCTTACTTACTCCTCTACCCTGTGAGCCACTCAGTTCGCAGTGCGGAAACGTGATGTTTGGGAAGAGTCGAGTAATGCAGCGTATAAATTACGAAACTCTTTGTGCGATAGAACTCAAAGGCTTAACATCACTGATCAAACATATCGCGCTGCTGGGCGCAATTGCGAATAAATTACATTCATTTTCAGTTCTTCAACCAAAGAATGCACTTTTTATTTTCGTAATTTTCTGTTCAATTCACCCTACATATGTTTCGGCCGTAACTCGGCCATCATCAGGGGCACCTTATTAAGTACACTTCACTGTTCACTGTCCATTTGGCACTATCACATAACCGTTACTCCTTTCAAGGTTAATATTCACATTGACAATCACCAGTATATAAAATTTCTTCAAGTAGTTTCTTGAATTGTCTTGGTGTATACAGTATTTGTCTTGTGTTTGAAGTATATGGACAGTGAACAGTGAAGTGTACTTAACAAGGTGCCCCTGAGATGGCCGAGTTACGGCCGAAACATATGTAGGGTAAAGTGAAGAGAAACTTACGAAAATAAAAGTGCATTCGTTGGTTGAAGAACTGAAAATTAAAGTTAAGATGCACGGTGAACACAACTTGAAAATAAATTACATTTATTTCCCATTCTCATACATTCTTTCTTTCAGATTCAACTCAACATTTATTTTTACATACATTCGCTGTTTCCAACGCTTCTTCTTTTCAACATAAAACATAATACTAGCTGAGTCAATGTTACAAAATGTCAGATAAAAAGTGCAGAAAACAGAGGTCACTAGTACCCCTTAAAACATTTCTGCTTAAGGGTTTCCTAACACTTTCCCTGCCAGTAGTGCCTGAACTGACAACAACAAATATCTGTGAGAGTAATATGTGGTTACTTGAAAAATGAAGTAGACACACCTGCCTAGTAGGTAGAGCTCCACTCATTCTTAAGCTCATCACTAATGAAAGTGATCATCTAGCTTAATACCCCTGTCACACTACCCCTACAGAAAGAGCCGCCTTTAACTATTTAATAGGAGGCTGCTTACGTCCCAGAACCAGGCTGGATGATTTGCAGAAGTGAAAAAATTTGACGCTCTCGGAAACCTCACCGCGATTTGACGCTCTCGGAAACCTCACAGCGATTTGACGCTCTCGGAAACCTCGCAGCGATTTGACGCTCTCGGAAACCTCACAGCGATTCGTTGACGTCAATCGCATATAGTTATACTGACTGAAATATCCAAGTCCCTAATAATATCCAGCAATGCTGTAATGTGGTAATCGTTGTCCGTAAATTTATAGAAGAGGGTGTTTTTTTGTTTGTTTGTTAAGAGCCCCTTAGCAGCAGCTACGGACGCACAGCAGCCTTGAGGCATATTGTGCAACCCTGTGATGAAGGTGATTAGTTTTTTCGTTTTTCCTTGTAATGGAGCACAGGCGGATTGAAACTGACAGGGATAAACCGAAGTACTCGGGCGAAAAACCTGTCCCAGTGCCACTTTGTCCACCACAAATCCCACATAAACTGACCCGGGATCGAACCCGGGCCTCCGCGGTGAGAGGCCGGCGACTAACCGCCTGAGCCATGGCACAGCCATTAGAAGAAGGGTTAATATAGCTCGGTGATGTATTTTGTGAAGCTAGCCGTAGTCTGGACACAAAGTAGTAAATTTAGAACTTAAGAATTTGCTTCGGCTGCACTCCTTTGACTTAGCTGATAATCTGAGAGTTTTAAATTCTGCCAGTGGCAATAAAACACCGAATGTGATGTGTGCTGGCTTGTAAACGTGTGCTGGTGGGTATCTGAATACAGAAAAAAATGAAGAAAGAGGACAAAGAAGAAGAAGAAGAAGAAAAGGGAACGAAAGTGTACTCTGACAGTCTTATCAGCTCGAGTTAACGGGGGGGGGGGGGGGGGGGGAATTTATTGGTGTCATGCACTGTGGAAAGGAAAAGTATCATCAACTATAACTGAGCTCCTCTCACGTGGCGTGAAGGGGCTTCCCCCTAATATCTCGCCAAACTCTAGGTTTGTTGTTGGCGGAAAATGCGCAGCACTGTTGACGTAATGCTCAATGGAAAAAGAGGTTGCATCGCAGAGTCTGTATCTACGCTACCCTAACATAGAAGGGAAGTTAGCGTATCTTTTCAATAACATCACACAACCACAGCACCCTTATCTTATAAGGTGGGATCTGCACTCTTTACTAAATTTCGCTTCTCTTTTGTAACGTACTTTAAAAGCCACCTCTAAACTTGCCCAATATGATACGATATGTAAAAATGATTATGCTAGTTTCACAACAAGCCTCCATATAGGATAAAAATACAACACTTTACTTGTGTTACTTTGTGTTTAATGCCGGTCAAATTAGCAATAACGTAAATGGATTTTAAACTGTCTAGGTCGTAACATTTAGGTGTTCCCTGTAGATGTATTTTTTTACTCATCTTTAACTTCTAATATAGATTAAGTTGGGTTGTTATCTTTAGGCCCCTTCAGCTTTATCCGCGGCCAAAATAAGCCGCCGGTGCCCATTGAATAGGACGCCGTTCAGACCCAGAGTCGTTCTGGACATTTTGGAAACGAGAAAAATTTCTTGTCCCTGGCGGAAACCGAGCCAAGGCTCCTTTCGACCAGTCCGCAGAATGACTGCTATACCGACAGCACTACCTCGGCTGCAGCATTCTGGGTAGTGGAGATACTGCATGCTGTTTCCCAGAGAGCAAAACCACCGGGACCTGAATCTCACCAATCAACCCCATCTAAGGCCAAGGTTAACAAGACAGGCAATGCACGTATGACGTAACACTGAGGTGCTTTCGCGTAACCATTGTTGCCGTTTAAAAGAAATAATTATTACATATTCTGAGTGTGTCTGTAACCTTAGTTATCTAGCACGCACTGCGCATGCGCCATATTATATTGTTATCTGTGGCCTGTCTGGCTGTAACATATTTATCCACATTATCTCATAAACGGAACGATTATCGGAAAACGTTATTGAACATAAAATGTGTGTTTTGATTTTCTCTACAACTTTTGTCTGAAACATTTCCCATTCTAAGAATAATCCGGAGAGATATTACCATAAATGTACATATGTCATCATATAAAGTACCCGTTATTCTTGTCAGAATTTAATCAAACTTGAATTTTCCCGACAGAGTTTCGAAAAATACTCAAATATCAAATTTCACGAAAATACTTCCAGGGGGAGCCGAGTTGTTCCATGCTGACGGACAGACAGACAGACATGAAGAAGCTAATAGTCGTTTTTCGAAATTTTGCGAAAGCGCCTAAAAATGAATGGAGCTACACCTCTAATCGACCAAAGGCACTAATGGCCTGCACAAGGTCCTTATAAACATCACGTTAGATTTCAGAACCTAGCAACGCTATAAGATTACATTTGAACACATAGCAGTATTCATACTGGCGAGGAGGTTAGCATTAGAATATTAAGAACCCAAAGGCTAGAGAAAATCACGTCCTTCAGCATGTGACAATAGGTGTATATGTTGCTGAAGGCTTACCCTACCAACAACGAAGTCTTTAATCTATCTTATATATCTTATATATCTTTATTCTTTAACTGCTAGCTGGTACGTGCGCGTGTTATGTTTGGCAACAGATACATAAATGTTTTATGTCCAAATATTTTATGTAACAACACAACGGGTTTTATTGGATTTTATAACTATGTCTGTAATATATTATGCATATATTTTACCATTCAATGACAAGCTGCATGCTGCGTAAGTCTGTAGAAAAGGACTCCCTGAAGATGGCTGAGAATGTCAGCCGAAACATGTAGGAGTATATAGAATGAACATATGTAATTGATGTGCAGTAGTTGGTATAAATAAACTTATATACAGTGATACCTCGGCTAACGAGTGACCCTGCTAATGAATTTTTCGGCTAACGAAGATTTTTTTCGCTGTTTTTCGGACTCGGCTAACGAATATGGATTCGGCTAACGAATGTTTTACTTTGAAAAATTTGAAAATTTGAAAGAAGAATAGTAAAAACGTTGTGTACATATTTTCAGTTTAATAGTATAAAGTGTATAATATTTTTCAGTATAATAGTGTAAAGATCGTCAGTTTTTCATTCTACTTTCCATTCTCCTTCATCCAATTGGGTAGCTGTTCATCTCAGCCTTTGGTGAGTTTTTGCCCTTTTATAGCGTGCTTTTTGCTATTTTATAAAACTTATCTTTAAATAGTGGGCAGCATCCAGAACGAATTAAACGATTTTCTATAGAAACCTACGGGAAATCACGTTTCGGCTAACGAAGATTTCGGCTAACGAATGTGATTCCGGAACGAATTATCTTCGTTAGCCGAGGTATCACTGTATTTAAATTACATTTTTATACTTAAAACGTCAAATTTCGAAAAAAAAAAAGTCTTCCATCTGCACAGGTACGCGAAAACTGTTACACAAATTCACCTCCTTCTCTTTTTTTTTCTTACGACAATATGCCTTGTTAATACACTTGTAGTGAGTTTTATTTTTCAGAATAATTTTCGTAGCATCTTATATTACAGTTGTTAATTTATTCATATTCTAGGGGTTTGCCTGAAAATTTTACAGTCTTTGAGTCCACATAGGTCACAATTTTTATTTTACTAAATATATTTCTCCATGATGACAAAGCCCGGACCCTACCTACTCAGATTCTGTACAATACACTAAGGACTTCATAAAGCGTATCTCATATTCTATTACTACACTACGTTTTTCTAGGTCTCCGTTGAGGTTTTAAATTCAAATGCTGCGAGCCTTTCACATTTCACTACGTATTCTGTTCATTTATTTATACATCATTCAAGTGCCGTGTCGCTTTTGACTCTAAGACATATGAAATCAGTCAGGGGAAGTGTCAAAGTTACGAAGCCCTTCGGTGTATATATTTCTCCATCCTTCTCTTACGTTCGCTCCCTTACGTCCAAATGTTCCCATCAATATTTTCTCAAGCATACTCATTACATTTTTCCCACTTACAGTGAGAGACCAAGTTTCAAACCCAAGCAAAGTAAAGGACACATTTATTGACTTATTTTATGTTATTTCACACCGTTACATAAATATACTCGGACGTGTATTAACAAATATTTATTCAATTTACTTCATTATTAATTTAATCGATAATATTCTTTTGATTTGCGACTGTTCTTTCGAAAATTTTGAATTATTTTTTTTTACTTTTTATATTAAGACTTTATTTTATGTTATTTCACACGTAAAAATACTCGACGTAGTATTAACAAATATTTTTCAATTTATTCATTATAATTTAATCGACTATTCTTTCGAATTGCGACTGTCTTCGAAATTTTGAAGTTATTTTTTTTTACTTTTTATATTAAGATTTATTTTATGTTATTTCCACCGTACATAATATACTCGACGTGTATAACCAAATATTTATCAATTTACTTCGATTATTAATTTAATCGTAAATATTCTTTTGATTTGCGACTGTTCTTTCGAAAATTTTGAATTATTTTTTTTTACATTTTGATATATTAGTACTTTGTTCTTTAGTATCTTAAATAGAGAACATGCCCTTCAGAAGTTAAAATATTGTGTACATAACCTATATTAACATTTACAAAGCCACGCCTTCCGAAGTGCATCGCGTTGATTGGTTTCGAGGGTGTTTACTGCCTCCTTCTTCAGGGTCTAACAGTCGGCTAGTGTTCTAGATGCTGAAGGTGGAAGCTCCTCCGAAGCATGACTAACTATACACCAGTAGAAAAGGCGCATGATTCTAGAAGACTCGGATCTTTACCAGCAATGCTGTCAGAAAATGATGCTCGGTTCTTTGCTGTTTTTTATATAATCTGTGTTTTTCTTTTGGATACGCCAATCCTGTCCATATTTCTTAACATTGTTACAATGGTTGCGAGTAGGTCAGTATTGTCGTTCATTACAATGTAGCAGTCTAATAGTTAATTTACTGTAGCAGAACTACTCTCGTCATATGTAAATGTTAGTTCAATTATTGGACAGTGGAAGCGCTGATGAATGTACTTCCGCTAAACAACCAGCGGCGACCGCCTGCTGCGTCCACTTCCGGCAAGCAACATGACGTGGGGGCTGTGTTTAATGTAATGTGTCAATATAGCATGAGCGCGTGTGAACTGCGTTTAACAGCACTGCATCTTCTTCGAACAAACATAGGGAGCATATTGTTCCCTCGAGTCTTCTAATCCTTCTTAGTTTGAAGTAATTTTTTCAGCTATATTATCTCACTTCTTTCGTTTCTTGTACAGTTATCAGTGTAATTGTCATTACCCATTTTGTGTTGCCGTTTATAATATAAAAATGATTCTTTTGAAAGATATTCACAAATAAATTTTTTCTTTCTATATTTTTACGTTTTAAATTAATTGTTTTCAAGATTTACTTGGTATTGTTCTCCAATTGATTGTCATGTTATCATTTATGTTTCTTTATTTAGTTTCTCTGTCCAACTCCCCAGCTTTAAATTATGTAACTCCCGTTCCTAACAATTCCTCACTATTTTCTCACCACCCAACGTAACGAGGACAACCAACAATTTACTGCGACACAAAATTATTTTCCACTTATGCTGTCTATTCCTAATTCTAAGTCAGCAAATCTGTTTGCTGCCATCTAGGCATTCTTTGTGTTTTCCAAAAAAAAAAAAAAAAAAAAAACTGTCACGTGTTCTGTCAAACTTTTCCCCACCCTCCCTCTAGGCCCCAAACCTCAACACAGTACATCATTATTCATTCACGTAGTATTTCACACACTCGCATTTTCAAAAGTTTTTAACTTTATATCACAAATTCTCGCTATGAATTTGACAGCACCTATTAGATTCTGCTTATATTTTGATATTACTATTTGGTCCTATGTTATAACTTACACACAGGGCGATGATGCGAGCTCTTGAATCATGTCTGTCACCATATTCACAGAAAAGTACAAATCGATAAGGATTTCGAATGGGCCTTTACATAAAGATGGATGTCAATTATGTAACAGGGCAACTTCTGTTAATTCCATCATTTTGGTTTTTTTTTCCTATAAAAATAGATTTCGGCCTTTAATCAGTGTAGAAATAAAAAATTCCACCCCTCTTCTTCAGTCTTGTACTTCTGACAGGCCAAACGGAACCCTAATTTTTCACACTCCCAGTACCAAATACATCATTGGATAAGATCCTCAGCCAGTTCCATCCTCTCTCCCTCCTCATAAACCATTCCCTTGAGATTTATGTTAAAATCTTATACACCCATATCCTTCACCGTGTTCCACGAGAACTTATTCCCCACAAACATTGTGTATGCTTTTCTTTTCTCCGTCACTCCCGACCTCTGTGCCTAACCACACGAGAGCTTCATAGATATATTTACACGTAATATGAGACCCTGTAATTTACTAAGTTTATCATTATGTAATACGATAAATATTCAGCTTAATTTACCGCTCTTATGACCAAATATTTTGAGTGTGCTTAATTTTCAAGCAGTTTTCAAGCACTTGTAATTTACGTTCTCAACATAAAGTTACAAACTCAGTTTCACACCCATATAATACAACTGACAACGTTACTTATATGTGTATTATGTCTTGCACTTACCCTATATATATTTCATTGTTATGCACTACAAATTTGTCGTAAACTAATATCAGTCAGTAAGACATATTTCCGCCGAACCCAGTGGCTCTGAGCGGTCTAAGGCGTGGGTTCTTCGGCCGCTCGCCCTCGTTACTAGGATCGTGGGTTCAAAATCCCACCGGGGGCATGGATGTCTGTCTCTTGTGAGTGTTTGTGTGTTGTGTAGGTAGAGGTCTCTGCGACGGGCTGGTTCCTCGTCCAGAGGAGTCCTACCGACTGTGGTGCGTCTGAGTGTGTGTGATCATGAAACCTCGACGAAACGAGGAGGCCCAGGCCCACATAGGGCTGTCGAGCCATAAAAAAAAAGACATTTCCATTGCACTGTCCACCTTGAAAGCGTATAAAATCGTTTTGTTTTTTTATGTCAATATATTTAACTTCTTTCAGTGTACACGTATAATTGTCACATCACTAATTACGTAACAAATTCAGTTCCTTCCTTTACTAAGTACACAAACGAGTTTAAAAAAATGAACACCCACATTGCAATCCGTTAAATATTTGGAACAAAACGGCTATCCATAATTCTACTTTCACAGAATTTTATGACATTCAGTTTCTGACAGAACTGGAATGTCAATTTTAATGAACGCCCAGTCTGCGCAACCCACATCCAAACATCTTTTGCCACCTCAGGCAAATCTGTTGATGTTCACAAAGTTATGTATTGTGAAGCGTCTCTTGAAAGCAGAATATTTCCACCGGTTTATGACGTCACCATCATTTTGATATTGACGCTCTTACATTGCTGTAATGCTGGTGACAACAGAACCCTTCTACACGTCCTTCGTTAGTACTTCCACGAGCATCTCCACCCCCCTTCCCCCCCGCCCTTTTGTGTCCCCTTTCTTCCAACAACTACTTTAAGACTCGACAAGTTTTAGAACAGTGAAGTGTAAATTTCAGCGGGTTTGCTTCCAGCATCTAAAAGGATCTTTTCTCTGTACCACTGACAATTCCTCCATCTTCTGCCTCCTCCCACATCCTTCTGAGTGTCTTCCCTCTTCCTTGAGCTAACGACGTAGCCGGTTGGCTTTACATCCTCAACACGAAGAGGAAGCCCGGGAATTAGATTTGGTTTCCGGGTTCAGACGTGTTCCTTCAATATACCCTGCCAGCACACAGAACAGCCTTGTACAGCTTGGAGTCGGATAAAGAAGAGACAAGATCAAGTAAAAGATACAGAGGAAAGATAAAGGGAAAGTCATTTAAATACAGAGATTGGCAGGTGGAGGAATGCGAGCCTGCATAAATGTATGAAGAGCTCAGCGAAACGAAGAATAAAGGAAGAATTCCAAACATGAAATGACGTGTGAAGTGAGAATGATAGTAGGTAATGAGGTCTCAAACGCGACATATATCGAAGCGCAGGTAATGAGGCTCTCCACATTTCTGGATTGGTTGAGACTTGATTCATCTAAAGAAGCTTTATCAATTTTCCGGGTAATGTAACAGCGAATGACAGGATGACGCGTGAATAATGGGTTCAAAATTATGTAGGAGAAACATATTATGGCCTAGCTTTGAAGCAATTACTGTTTTGGAATTTAAAGTCTGAATAAACTCAATGAGAATTTTGAAAAAAACACTCCCTGAAACAAAATTTGAAATTGGTTATACAGAATAGGAACCAGTAAGAAAGGAGGACATTGGCCACTTCTGAATAGATCCGTAAAGATTGTTATTGATGAATAGGGTTATTACAATGCCTGTAGCGCTGTGACGTGCAGTGGCACTCTGTCGATACTCTCATGCTCTTTCTAATCGGACTTTTATTCAGCCTAGCTGCAGGACAGCATTTACGTCCGTAATAAATTTAAGGGCCCGACAAACACAAAGGAACCTGCAGTGCTATTAAATTGCCCTTGATACATTTCTGTTCCTTCTGACCGAGCAAATAAACGCAAGTGGTAAATGTTTTGGAAGAGCCTTTTTCAAATCTCGGCCGGGACACTGCGTTTCTTTAGGTTTACTGTCACTTTCTTTCGGTTTTTGGCGATTGCCGAAAAGAAAACAGAATATAATCTCACCTTCTCCAATAGTGTCAAATCCAATAGAAGTGATTTTCCTCCCATTATATTTTACTCTGCCTAAAAGGAGCATTTTAACGGCATTATTAACGTCGCTTTCTATTTTTATGAACCACCAAACTGTGAGTATTAGTCACACAATCTACATCAAGGGAATAAGTTCGGTTAATGTTGAACCCCTGTTTGGAAAATTTGAATAAACCTCTCTCTTTAAATGTTATAATGCTTTAATGGTCTTAGTAATGACAATTGTTATGTCAGCTGTTGTGTAATAATTGTTAATTGCTAAAAATAGCCTTTTTGGAGATTTATGCTGAAATTTGTCAAAGGATTGAAACGTCCACTTTGGCCATTCTGGTTTCGTAAGTTGTATCCAGGGTCCATTTCCCTTTTATAAAGCTAAAACCATTGTTTGTGCCTGGAATACGTTTTTTTTTTTGTGAAGGGCCCCTCAGCAGATGCTACGGACGCACCACAGCCTGGAGGCTTATTTTGCAACCCTGTGATGAAGACGATTATTTTTTTCGTTTTTCTGTGTAATGGAGCACCGGTGGAATAAAATTGACAGGGGAAAAACCGAAGTACTCAGAAAAAATCTGTCCCAGTGCAACTTTGTCCACCACAAATCCCACATGGACTGACCCGGGATCGAATCCGGGCCACCGCGATGAGAGGCCGGCGACTAACCGCCTGAGCCATGGCACGGCCGGAATCCGAAGTTACTTTACTAAGTTACGTACTAAAGCAGTAACAGTGAAGAAACAAAATAGCAGACGCTGGTTTTTATTTCCTGTTTGTATGGCTACCACGTTGTAATACAAAATTAAAGCTGGTCATACTCGTGACCTCTAGTATATACTACTGTTAACATTTATACCTAAACTTAAGATTTCAGAGCAGAATGGAAAGTCGTCACTTTCATTGAAAGAAATTTGGTTTCCGCGATTTTGAACAGATACAAAACACAACCGTCTTCCATGCCACAACTCAAAAGTCTTTCTACACCTGAAGGTGAAAACGTGTGATGGAATAGGAAGTTTTCAGGACTGCAGCACTATGCAGTGGAAATATTAAAAGGGTATATGTGAGTCACACTTGCTCTATATGTGGTAACAAAAGATTTATCGGTAACCTTCGGATTATCAAGACAGAAGTTAATCACCTACGTAGAAGCCCCGAGTACAGCAGACGAAAATATTGGAATCTGCCAAATGTGAAACACGATATTTATTAACATCCTTCTTGCGCGAGATCTGGGCTGTTCTGGGGTATTATAATAAATAATAATAACCATGGCCCGACAGCCCTATATGGGCTTGGGCCTCCTCTTTCCGAGTTTACTTGTTCTTTGTGCATTTGTGGCAGTGGGTGACGGCCCACTGGCCGCGCTGTTCGACTCAATCCTGATGTCAGTCAGTCAATCAGGAGACTTGGGTGAGAAATGGACGCTGAATTTTGCTTACGAAACATTACTAGTTCTATTCATGCCCGTAAGGTTCTTTTACATGCCGTAAATCTACGACATGGGACCGACGGCTTTACTTCCCCTCCGAAGGAAGTTGTGCTCCGGATTTTTATCACCCTTAAAAATCCATCGACCTCGGTCGGGATCGAAACCCGCGAACCTTGGGTCCAGTGGCGAGCACGCTAACCACTAGTCCACAGAGGTCGACCTTCTGGGATATTACGCAGCGTCGAATTGCAATCCCTTACCGACGTTTCGGGACAACGTATCGGTCCCATCTTCAAGGGTCTTGGACTTCTTGACCCTTGAAGATGGGACCGATATGTTATCCCGAAAACGTCGGTAAGGGATTGCAATTCGACGCTACGCAATATCCCAGAAGAGTGCAGATCTCATCAACATCGCTGCGGAAGCCTGAACTCATCATCTTTTCGCATTCAATAGGGCCCCAGCTTGGATATGATAGCAGGTTTTTTTGTCTTTTTTATCAGTCTGACCAAACGAATGGTGGAATAGTGCCTTGAAATGAAGGAACCTACGGCTTATCCTTCTTTTGTCTAGATCTGTGTGCCACATTCTTACTTTTTGTTTATACACATTGTCCTTGTAGCTGAGCTCATGTCATTTTGCTCTATACATTCTCAGAACAGTGTTTTTTTTTTTAAATAGGAACCTTGGTTTCTCGAAACAACATAGCTTTGCGTATTTGAACAACACATTTCTTAACTGCAGGGTTATCTCCTCTGTAGTACAAAGCACAGTATATTCATGTTGAAATCATACCGAAAAGTAATTTCTTTAAGTATAGGCTATGTTTTCTTCGAGATTTAAGAATCTACGTTGTGCTTGTTTGGAGGATGATTTCTTCCGGACAAAAGTTTCCTGTTCTGCCCTACCAGCACCACTTGCGCCAACAATATTTTCTGATGTCTTAACAGTACCGTCCTGTCGTCGGCTCACCCCCTCCTCATTTTAGAAATTAAATCTCTAATTTCTTTATGTAAAAGCTGTTGGTCGTTTCGTTGGCCTTGCATTTTTAATAATACATCAAAACGATATTGAAATATAATATCCAATTTCAACTATTTTTTTTCACGTATGAAATTTTAATAAATTCTGAACAAATCAGGATCACATAAAAATTAATTTTCCAGTGGAATTAATACGCACGTTTAAATTCGGGAAACGCGATCTACCATTCAATTCAGAATCTTTTTCCATCCTGTCTGTTATCTAAAAACACAAAGATTAAAATATGGAGAATATTAACTTTACCTTTTCTTCTGTGTTTCCGTGAAACTTGGTCGCACACTCGGTGGGAAGAACATCATTAGAGCTTTACCTGCCTTCATTTCACCGACAGCCTTCTGTATACAATAAACTAAAATGCAATTGCCATCTAAAGCAAACAATTTATTTCATTTCTTGAAATAATTATTTTAGAAACCCAACATGTTTCGATTCTAATTATGAATCATCAGTGGCGCTCTGTGCAGAAAGGCTTTTAAAACACATTATCAATTACATTATATTTGAAGTATATTTTCAGACGGTTGTGACATATATTTCATAAACATTCGATCACGAACGATGTCATTTTGAGGCATGTGTATTGTTTTCATTATGATATTCATTTAGAAAAACTAAAATATATTATTTGTAAAATTCGTATGTTAACAATTAAAAGTCTATAACTATGTTTTAATTTATGTAATATAAATATTATGTTAATAATAATCTGAAAGGGTTAGCCACACATTCCCCTGCCAGCAAAGCAGATATAAAAATGCAAAACACAGTCAGCGAAACCAGACGCGACACTTAATCTCGCATAGCTGACTTACAGAGTGAGTCGACTCTTTGTTGTGTATCATCATGGCCTTCGCCATACAAGGTCATGTGGACGGGCTCTATGAATATAAATGGGATCGACAGTAAGTATCGCTTTTGTGTTCCAATGGCACTGTGACAAAAACTACCATTACACACGTGCTGCCAACCAAAGATAACCTGACTACATTAATAAAGCTTAATGTAACCGGGCTTGCTGCTGAGATGGGACACATAGCATAATCACTACACATGCTCCGACGTCTATTGTTACACGTGCTCTGTCAGCTGCAAAACTGTTGCGCTAACCTTCCACGTTCTTTTTCTTACTTCAAGACGGAGAGAGAGCCAGTCGCGATACTTCAAATCCCCTGAGAACTGAGCTGTAGGTTTACCTACGCATCCTTATAAAATATACGAATCTTAAATGGATGGGCCTCCTCATCGTGAAGATTGTTACCCGAGTCCTTCCAAGTCACCTGCGGCATCTATTGGAAGTAGTGGGAATGATGTTTACAGCTTTGTGCAGAAGATGTCACTATTCGGGCTTGGTGTTCGAGTTTAAATTCGATACGTTAAACGGATAGCGATACGTCCATGATGTTCAAAATAGTCGATAATCGAACGCGATATACGGTACATGTGAGTGGAATAGTGCGGAGAAAAAAGTGTAAGCATTATGCCGATTTACATGCATTATAGCACTAATAATTGATTAAACATTGCTTATTAGACATCAAAGAAAGCTGGCTTTGGCTTTAAATATGTGTTTCGTTTGCAGTTCGCGCTGTGGCAGTATTTGTGTTATGTTTTACGTAGCTGCAGTGCCCTGTAAAGGTTAAGCTGCGATGTGTCTAGATTTTCCAGAAATAAATTTTTCTTCCTTCCACGAGTTGCTGGATGCAATAAAATCTTCTGTATCTCCCAAGAAAGTTATGTGATTTGCTGCATTGTACGAAACAAAAGAAGAATCTAATTCCAGGAGTGGAAGAATTCCCCGTTGCCGGTCGTCCGTATAACGAATATCTTCACCCAGGCTAAATTTTTACATTATAAGAGTTTCAGCAATAATCACATCATATTTCTGTCGTTTGTGGGTGTGGGGGTTTATTCCAACGGTTTTTATGTAATTATGCCACTTTATGTGTGTTGCTGCTTCATAGGACGAGTATATAATGTTGCTAGTCCCTATGCACAGTATCCCCCCCTTGTTTTAATACCACTACAATATAAGCCTAATGGTATACCAGGATACATTTGTTCTGTATTTGGGTGGTCCGGATTTTTATTTGTGAAACAATAAGTCGTCCTGGCTCAACACAGTAATCACCATGTTTACAACAGTTTTTAGGTAATCTTGCATAAAGAAAGAAGAAATCTTTACAAAAACTAGCTGGAAGTCTCTTTGGAATTAGCCATGTGTAAAGTAGAAGTTTATGGTGTAAAAGTGGATCTAATGGAAACAGATTGTGCGGATGTGAACTGGGTTGAAGTGGCTAAGGATCCTGTCCATTGTTGGAATTTTGTCTTAATGACATTGAATATTCGAGTTTATTACCCAAGAGGTAGTTTCCGTGTGTGTCCCATGTTTTGCAATAAATAAATGGCAACCTAAGTCGTTGTAGAATGTATGGTATGGCAAGTTCTTTTCACCATGCTCCATCTAAATTGTGTGGTTTACCATGGCACATTTTACTGCTTTGTATAAAAAAATCTTTGAGAACAAGAAAATTTTTGTTTAGTATTAACCAAAAATGTCATACATGTAGAGTGTTAGCTGCATATAGTTTGTCACGCTGAATGACGGAATGGTCCTTCATGGAATTTCATAAACGTAAACTACCATTTTTAATTTGAATGCCTTTTTTTTTTAGAATTATACTTCCTGCATCCACAAAATTATAAAAAGGAAATTATATTAAATGATATTATTTGTTGTAACATGGCATGCCCACTACATGAATAAATTATAGCTGATGAATGGAATTTGCATAGGACTGCTGTGGCTAGCATTGTAGCAAGTATTGTATTATTATATTAGTATTGTTTGGAAGATTCAATTCTTCTGAGATGTGACTGTATCAGATGGTAAATACTTGCCAGCTTTTCATAGGATCTTGCCACTGTCTGCAAGATCCAAGAATCCCAAAAGACATATCTCATATACTGTTGTTTTGCCTTGTTTTCCCAGGGCTGCAGAAATTACAGAGCCAGGACTGGGGGTGCCTCCCATTACAGGCCCTGCTCAACCACCTAAGCAGAATGGAATGGGAAATAAAGACTGGCAGCCCTTTGTTTATGGAGGACTGGCTTCATGTACTGCTGAATTTGGTATGAGTGATTTTCATACCCATTTTTTGTGCAGTTATTTTTGTTCACTCATCCGGGACCATGATCTCTTTGTCAGGGTCATTATATTAAAAGTACAATGGATGACACTGGCCTGATTTTAGAATAATTCTTACACTAAATTGAATTTCTGATTAATTTCACATATTTACTTGCATATAAATGTTTTATTACAGGAACATTTCCAATCGATACGACAAAAACTCGACTTCAAATCCAGGGGCAGAAGATTGACAGTAAGCATGCAGAATTGAGGTATCGAGGAATGACTGATGCATTGCTGCAGATTTCTAAACAAGAAGGTGTTAGGGCATTGTATTCAGGGTAAGGATTTTATTGCATTTCAGTTTATTTATTGTATCTGCTGTTGATGCTATAAATGTCTGTCACAAACTTTTGTGCTGTGTGTGTAGTGTAGAATTTTTTATAATTATTCCAAATTAATATTTGCACATGTAAGAATCATCATCCTTTCCATTATTGCATCTGGCTGGGTTACTTATTACAGAAGGGAATCTTTATCTGTATTTATAAGAACCAAGTATTTAGGTGTGTATGCATGTGTGTATGTGTGTGTGTATATATATATATATATGGTGCCTCCTGTGGCCTAATGGCTTGTTGGCATCTATTTCTCAGCTGTCAATATCTCCAAGTAATGCACCCTTTTATCACTAAATAGGAGAATTGATCCAGGGGCCAGGATAGCGTAGTCAGTAGGGACTAGGCGCAGGTTGGTTCAAATTGTGGCAAGAGCAGGATTTATGTGTTCTTGAAAATGTCCAGACTGGCTCTGGGGCCAATCCAGCCCCCTATTCAGTGCACACTGGAGTCTCTTTCCCAAATATAAAGTGACTGGGGCATGAGCCTGACCCACTGACTTCCATTTAATGCTGAGGCTAAGAATAACTTGGAGCTGTATCTCCACTCACTCTATATACTGTATATGGATGACTTTGTGTATCCAGGAGCTTTTTTTTTAAAGCAGTGATGAGACATTCCCCAGTGGTTCTTATAGTGTCTGAATCTGGTTGTCAATTACAAAACCTGATCTTTTTGCTTTAACGTGAATCCACATCATTTTTACGAAATTTGTACTGAAAAATGAATAGTTATGAACTTCACGTTATATTTACCGTGCATTTTTGTACAATTGATTAACTCACACCAACAAATGCACCAAAACAAGTTTGTCACTGGTTTCTTTATTAAAAGATTTCCCCAATACGCATTTCATATTATATTATACTATTATAGAATTTTATACAAAGTGGTAATAACGAATATTGACACAACTGTTCTGATGTAACGTAAGTACATTGGTCTATGTACAAACCTTAACGATACCCTGATGATGGCAATATAGAAGTGCCGAAATGCTTATTGGGGAAATCTTTTAATAAAGAAACCAGTAACAAACTTGTTTTGGTGCATTTGTTGGTGTGAGTTAATCAAATGAGTAGTTTATTTTATACTTCTTTCAATATCTTGTGATTTTTTAAGGATATGTGTAGAGAGGATTGGTTTGGAAACTTTCTTAATGCCTTATAATTCTTTCTAAACTACCCTTGGTTCTTGTGCTTAATTGGTCTTGTTTTAGATAAACATTTTCCTGAATTTACATTGTATGAAGTATGTGCACTGTATTAAAATTAGTTTTTCATGTACACAACTCTTTATTGCTGTATCAGTCCTACAGGGATGATGTGTTTTGCCCAAGTACCATCAGGCTATTATCAGGTTACACATTCGTATAGAGCACATAGTATCGGAAGAATCAGTTGTCACCCACTGTTCTTTTACAGATACTGAGATCTCATTCCTTTTAAAATTTTTGGCTTTACACATCTATTTCTTAAAAGCATGTTCCAGTGTGACAAAGTAACTAGCTAAGTCCCTGTATGTGATGAGATTTAAGATTGATGTATATGTCATGTAACTATAATATAAAGTATATGTATATTAAATTTAAGTTGAAAAAGAAATAAAGTATTGCTTCCTTTTGTGATATGAGTGAACTGGTATGTGCTGAAGAGGTAACGTGCTATGTTCGTGTATTGTCTATTTGAAACACACAGGCTCGTGTGTATATCTTTCAAAGTTTGAGACCGCATTTCCAAGTTTTAAACTCTGATATTTATAAGAATATTAATGTTAATCATTTTCAATTTTCTCTATTTATGGTGTGAACATTTTCTTAGCCTTCTTTTATTACACGTTAGTTGGTATGTCATCTTTGTTACACTATCCAGTGTCTGGGGTTTCTTTCCAGAGGATCTTGTGACAGTTTTGGAGGGCTGTAAATTGTGTAGAATAATTAGAACAGAAACCAATTATGAAGCTGCAGTGTTGAATTGCAACTTATTGGACATGAGGGATGCAGGTTGACAAGACACTGTTTTCTTGTGTTTGGTGGTATCGTGCTGGAAGTCTTCACTCGCTGTCTGATGATTTTCTGGAATGACTTGGTACTGCCTGTTTTTATTGGCGTGAAGTTGTTGCTAGAAATGAATTATTTTATTTTTATGATCTTCATACATGATAATCAGTATGTTCTCTTTGCCTGTCATGATGGTGATGGCTTTACAATTTTTTTTTTTTTTTTTTTTTTTTTTGCTTTATTATGTATCAGTTGATACAGCGATATAGAGTTGTTTATACAAAAAATAATAATTTCACCTGATGGGATGCCTTGTATGAGAGTTATGTGCAATGTCTTCTGTTCCACACAAGATGTTCACAATGCCAGATCAATTTCTTGACTACTGAGTAACTGTTAGCTTCACTGGAAGGACTCTGCTTCATGGAGTTACTTATTGCAAGAGTCTAGCTATAGCAAATTTTCCAACTATCCTTTTTATTTCTTTCATTATTGCAGTTTTCTGAAAAAGTGAAGAGGTTGTGTTACGTGCACTGTAAGCCCTGCATTTATGAAATAATCACCCTTGCTAAAAATGTAACTTAATTTACATATAGGCCTATGTATTAAATAATGTTATCTATGCATCAAATAATTCTTTCAAATGTTGTCATATTTTGTTCAATTTGAGTTGGCTTCAAGAAGGAATGGATTAAGAGGTATTGCATGGAGTCAGGAATTGTTTTATGTTCTAAGTCTTTCAACATTAATTGCAGTCTTATGAGACATGTCAAACTGTTCATGAATTTCTTCTTAATTCTGCAGAATTAGCCCAGCGGTTCTAAGGCAAGCAACGTATGGAACCATCAAGTTTGGCACTTACTACTCATTAAAAGAATTAGTGTCACGTGGAAGTGGGGAAGAAGATATTCGAGTGAATATATGTTGTGCCATTGTGGCAGGGATGGTGTCAAGTGCTATTGCCAACCCAACAGATGTGCTCAAAGTTCGTATGCAAGTACTGGGTAGCCAAAGCCAGAGAGGCATTGTGAGCTGCTTTCAAGAGGTATACCATGAGGAGGGTGTTGCAGGCCTCTGGAGGGTAAGCTATTTGCTTATTAAAAAAGGTGAAGCTGTCCTGTTACATGCCAAGCAGGCACTAAGGGGAGGCAGAGATACAACTGAACCCACACAACCCCGGCACTATAAGGGGTTTGATGGTCAGTGCCACTTTACCCCCAGGAGAGAGACCTGGTACTCATTATACAGGTGGCTGGGTGGACCTCAGGGCTGGTCTAGATAGGTTCAGAAAATCTTGCTCCCACTGGGGTTCAAACTACAGACCTTCCCGCCCATAGTGAGTTGCTATACCAACTACGCTATCCCACCTGTTAGATTGTTATAATTGTTAATATGTATGGGGTATATTTGTGACCTAACGTTTATCCTACCAGGATGGGTATTTAAATTTTAGCGCATGGTTTATGAAATATGTGAGTATTATTTGAACATAAAAAAGATAAAGTTATGAAATAAAGGCATTAAAACGGAGATTATGCAGCACGTCTTAAGGATGCAGCTAATTTCCTTGTTGCCTAAGTACAGTAGAACCTGGATAAGAAGTCCCCGCATAAGAAGTTTTCCCCTGTAAGAAGTCTGATTTTTAAAGTCCCGAAATCCTATTACTTTTAATAAGCTTCCCTCTTAATAAGTCTTCCCGCTTAAGGAGTCCCTAATCCTCTGGTCCCTTGAAAGACTTCTTAACAGGGTTCTACTGTATATAAAATTAATTTTTAGGCCTGTTTTCCAGTGTGCATTTTTTTCTTTAAAAGGTGAAAGTCTTTACATTGGCCCTGTGGTTTTCCTCCATGTTACTGGTCAGTGATGGAACTCCAAGATTTTTCAAGTTCAGAAATTAGGTTGCAGAGTAGTTCAACAAGACTGCATGCATAATTTTAGTAATGGATGGCTGAGTCTTTAATTTTTTGTCTTTGGAAAATAATGATAGTTCTGGTTTTGTACATTATTTCATCATACCAAATATGCTTTCTTTACCTGCACAGTTTCATTATACTGAGATTTTTCTGTATTAATTTATAGTTCTTGCTAGTGTGACCACATAGGCTGAAATGTTTGAAAGAATTTGGCATCATTATTTCTCCCTTAGATTTTACTCTTCTCCAAAGCATTCGGACTGGCTCAGGGACCTGCCTAGCCTCATTCAATGCATACTAGGGGCTCTTTCCCTGGTGTTAAAGTAGCCAGGGCATGAAGCTGTTCACTCACCTCTTCTAGACCTGAGGTTAAGAGTGTATGGAGGTGTACCTTTACTCCGCCCTGTTCATTAATGCTGTGGTGCTTAATTAATTGCTAGGATAACTTTACTTTTTTATTTCGTCCCTGAACTTTTCTGTTGTAATGGTGCTTTGGGACTGTGTATTAATAATTAATACACAAATATTGCTTATAGGTATCCTTGACTCGGTGTATCAGCCGCACAGTAGTGCCGTGGTATCAAGTTTCAAATAAGATAACATTAATTTTGTGTTATTTCAAACAGTAATTATAAAGATGCACATAGATGTAAGATTTGAGGTTCTCACAGCAATGTTGAGAGCTATTTGTGCTGTGACACTGTCACATCCCAGAAAATCTGAATGTTCATACACATAGATGTAGATTGACTACAAGCGTTGTGCAGTCTGTAATAAAAAGCGGTTATATTAATTTCAAATAAAAATTTAGTTAATTATCAGCATATTATTTATAATATATCATGTAATTGATAGATGCTTATGTATTTAGTACCGTATCTGGCATTAACATATATTGGCACGTGCTTGGTCTAGTTGGCCAAGTGTTGCATTTTTCTCGATATTAATACCTTTGCCACCAAATGTTAAAATCTGACTGCCAGCCTTGGAGTTCCAGATGATTTAACATCCCTTATTCCTTGACAGTAAATGATAATGATGCATTAGTTCTGTGTATTTCTGCCTATCTGTTGAATGTTGGTAATTCTTGTTATACAGGGTGTGGGCCCAACAGCTCAGCGGGCTGCTGTTATTGCAGCTGTGGAGCTTCCTGTTTATGACTTCTGTAAACATCACTTGATGGGTGTGCTTGGTAATCATGTGTCAAATCATTTCATGTAAGTAAATGTCTTTATAAATGAGCGCTATATGCTTCAGTCTCAATGCAGTGGTTTGTAGACTTAATGTCTGGAAATGGCATGATCATGCCAAAACATGCAGCATATATTATAATGTGCAGTATCCACTAAAGAAATCATTCTCTTGATACTGAAACATGTAGAACTGTTAATACAATATAACATGATACAAAATGTGTAATTTATAAATGATTATTGCAGACAGGAGAAATAGGTATATCAGAAGCCCACTTGTCAGTTATGTTTGGTTTACATATATTCTATTATGATTCTTCATATTTTGTTTGAAGTAACAGAGAAACACAGAAAAGTAAAGCAGGTGTGCAGTAAACAATTACTTGCAGTATTTGGTGTTTGTGAAATGGTCCACATTTCTGTATACGAGGTCTGTCCAAAAAGTATCCGACCTTGGGCCGGGGAAAAAAGTTCTGTATCTGGGTGGTTACAATACCCAATCCCCTTCAAAGTAGGCCCCTTGTGACTCCACACACTTAGCCCAGCGGTCCTTCCATCGCTGGAAGCAATTCTGGAAGGCTTGTTTTGGAATGGTGTGCAGCTGCGCCGTCGCATTCTGTATGATGTCCTCGCGGCTGTCAAAACGGGAGCCTTTTAGCGGTGTCTTCAATCTCGGGAACAGCCAGAAATCACAAGGAGCCATGTCAGGAGCGTAGGGAGCCTGGCGAACCTGCAGAATGCCGTGCTTAGCCAGGAAACCCTGGATCAGGTGTGATGAATGAGCTGGGGCATTGTCATGATGCAGCTGCCAGTTGCGTGCATCCCACAGCTCCGGTCTCTTGCGCCCAACTGCATCACGAAGATGACGGAGGACTTCTTGGTAGTACTCCTTATTAACAGTTTGGCCTAGTGGTGCTTACTCATGATGCACAACACCCCGGTAATCGAAGAAAACAGTCAGTATCACCTTCACATTGCTCCGAACGTGTCGTGCTTTTTTGGGCCTCGGGGATGTTGGATGCTTCCATTGTGACGACTGGACCTTGGTTTCCGGGTCATATCCGTACACCCACGACTCGTCACCAGTGATCACAGTCTTCAGGAACTCAGGAGCCCTGTTGGCGCACTCCAGCATGTCCTGCGCGACCTCAAGGCGGAGTTGTTGCTGCTCCGGCGAAAGCAGCTTGGGCACAATTTTGCCGCCACTCTTCGTATGCCCACATCCTCAGTTAAAATCGTGTTTGCGGAACCTCTGCTGATCCCAACCTCATCAGCAATTTCCCGGACGGTCAAACGACGGTCCTCCATGATCAATGTCTGCACTTTGTCAATGACATCAGCATTTCGGCTTGTTGACGGTCTCCTGGAACGCTGGTCACTGTCCGCCAACATGCGGCCATCTTTAAAGCGGTTGAACCACTCTTTAATTTGAGTGACCCCCATTGCATCATCACCGAAAGCCTGCTGAATTTTGCGGATTGTTTCCGCTTGGGTATCCCCAAGTTTCTGACAAAACTTGATGCAGTTTCACTGCTCCAAACATTCTGTCATCTTGAGCGAAACGAGAATGCGACGAACACGTGTTACACCACTTCGCTATCTGGCAGCGACAGACGCATCCGGCGGTGTTGCGAGGCAGCAAAAAATCACGCATGCGCATGAAAGTCCCTTCTACCACTACGCTCAGTTTCCCCACCCTTTCGCCATTACTTACCGTGGGAAAAAATATAGTCGGATACTTTTTGGACAGCCCTCGTATAAGGGGAAAACTGCAGTAATCATACTGAAAATATTAGGCGCCACTGTACAAAGTGTAATCACCTGGATATGCACCGTGACTGACACTGTGTTTGTTTTTGTGGTTAAACTGTGTTTCTATACACAGGGTGAAGGAAAATTGCATGGCCAAATCTACAGAATCTGAATCTACATCACAATACAAGAAAAAAAATGTTGTTTGAACACAGGCCTTCTGAAGCATGGCTTCCAAGTTACAGCCTCCTGACGAGTAAAGAAGATCTTCAAAGTGTCCACCTTGAGTTTCTGTGCAGGCATTGCAGCTGACAGACTTCTGGGAATATATTCCTTCCACCACATTTGACAGGGGCTGTTTACCACGATTTCCTACGAAATGTCCTTCCAGGGCTGTTGTAAGATGTGCATCTGCAGACTAGGATTCATTTATGGGTTCGTGCGTGATGTTGCTGTACCATATTTTCTTCTTACAGTTTGAGAATTCTGGAACAACATGTTTCCAAAACAATGGGTAGGAAGGAGGTGGACCAGCAGCGTGGCCTGCTCGTTCCCCTGATTTCAGTCCCTTACATTTATATCTCTGGAGACATCTGAAGTCCAGGACTTGTAACAATGAATACAGAATTGATTTGAGATGATTCGTGCGACACCTGGATTTTTCCACCATGTTGGGAAATCTCTGTACTAATGTGCAACACCCTGCATTGAAGTTCAGGGGGGCACTTTGAGAGTTTTCTTTAATCTTTAGGATGCTGTAAGTCAAAAATCATGCTTCAGAAAGCCTGTGTTCATACATAATTTTTTACTTCGATTTTGATGTAGATTCACCTTCTGTGGGTTTGGCCGTGCATTTTTTGTTCACTCTGTATATTGTATTTTGTAAATCATCAACATTTCACCATAAGGCAAGGCCTTATCAACATGAAGATTTTTTATCTTTGTGTGTACCAGTCTGTGACATTTTTCTACGCTTGCAAGTAGACTACAACTGTGGCTTGGTTTTGAAGTTGTTAGAAACTGTACCTGTGTGTAATTTTCCCATAGAAAATAATCTGTTCTATTTAACAGAGCAGGTAATGAAAGATTTGTCATTTCAGATCAAGTTTCATTGCAAGCCTGGGAAGTGCAATTGCATCTACTCCAATTGATGTAATTCGGGTAAGCTCAGTTTTATTACCCTATTTTTTGCGCAAGGCATTAAATTATCTGTAAATGTAATTGTTTTATGTAACTGTCGTGAAACATTTCAAGCCACCTTAGTGTCTTCTCAGTAATGTACATACAACCATTTAAATTCAGGCTTTTCTTCTCCTCCACCTCCTTTTCCTTCTCCTCCTTCTCTTTCTTCTTTTTCTCTCCTCCTCCTTCTTCTTTTCATCCTCCTCCTCTTCTTCTTCTTCTTCTTCTTCTTCAATACAGCTTCTTGAAGCTGCAGAAAACTGGTTCCAAGAAGTGACAAAAGTTGAAATAACTAATCATGATGGAAAATTATGGGTTAAATTTAAATAAACCATGGTTCATGAAAAATGTTCTAAATTAGTATATCAGCAGCTAAACTGCCGTGGCTGTGTAGAATCAGCCCAATACATTGAGATGATATCAGCATCACTTATAGTTTAAAGTAGTCAGATTTAACAGAAGCAGTGAACAAACATCATAACACATTTTTGCATGAATCTGACCATGGCTGGATACAGCTGTTTTGTTAAAATCACCTTACATGACCATGATCAGATAAGAAGTTATTATACGAAATACAAAGACAATACTTTCTGAATGTAGTAGTTTCCACTTCAGTCACTAGATTGGGTTAATAGCACCCTTTTGAAATCCTTTTCTTTGCACATGAAAACCCATTTCTTTGTTTTCAGAGTGTTTTAAGAGTGTTTTCTTGCAAGTAGTGTAAAAAATGCCTGGGGCAGCAGTTCAGAGATGGGCTGGGAGTAGTAGTGTTAAAGTGATCGGATACTGTGAAAACAGAAATATTAGGGCTTTAAATGACAGCACAGGAACATCACGGTGGACCTCCCAACACAGAAAAATCTTAGGATTGTAATGTACTTAACAATATTGTGAATAGGTTCAAAAATTACTGCTGTTGGTTATTATCTCTTTAATAAGCTATAGCTTTTAATAATGAGACATGGGAAAATATTATTCAACATGGCAATTTAGATTTGATGTACATACAACTTCACCAGTCTGACTCAAGTGATTTTTTTTTTTGAGGGGTATGAAACTTGGTCCCTGAATAATGAACTGTCAAGAATATGGAGGAAAGTTTATTGTGAGTAACTTCATGGTGTAACAAGTATCACATACAGCAAAATTCCATTAATCTGACTTGCACAGGACCAGACATATGTCAAATTATCTGATATTCTGGATTATCAGACAGTACCTACAATGACCGAAGTTCTTACAGGTAGCTTTTTGTTACTGCTCCTATACTTGGGCTGCACAACTAATCAGAGGAGTATTCCATTTGGACATCTCCTTCATCTGCTTGTTCAGGGTCATCAGGGTCCTCTTCTGTGTTCTCTGGAGTCCTCATAGCTATAGCTGAAGAAGTTGATGGAGTAGGAGACAAGGGGTCAAGAGATACCACATCATTTGATGTACTGTCGCCGTTCGTTGAAGGTCTAGTTGGCACCCACAATATGCGTGACAGATTTTAGGTGAAGTTCTGAATTAATCCAAATCAGAACCACATAGCTGGACTTGTTGGTATGGTTTGTCCCATTTATTACCCACACATTATGTTTACAATACACTCTTCTAAGGGTAGTTAATTACTGGCCACAGTATTACAGGAGATTGACGTCCTTCTTTAACTTTAAAGTTTATGTGAACCTAACTTGTAATTCCATCTCCTGTCTAAAAACTTCTGGTCATCTAAAGTGACACCTTCGACACATTTCTCTCCAGTGATTGGCTGAGCAACGAAAGAGGGTCTACTTTCATTGGCTGACCAATTTTTAAACTTTATGTAATTTTGCAAGTTGAACAACTTAAGTTTCCTGTGGGAACAAAACACCCACATGAAGCGTGGCTGAAAAGTCACAAGTGTGTGTTTAATGTTAAAAACATAAATTTGTCAACGCAATAAAATGCCAAACTAAACTTCCAAAAGATCTGGTTCTACAGTAAGTTTCAAAGCTGTCATGATTGGATGGACATGGATGAAATACGAGAGGGACGAGGGTCAGAAAGTCCTTCACCATTTAGGGTGCAGACACAAAAACCAAAAGAAAAATGTTTCCCTTCCTCACATAGAGGGCGGTCCGGCTGGGATACAAACTCATGAATGTTCGCCTACAGTACAGACACTGAGGGGGGTATTTTTTAACTTGTCCCTGACATCTGCCTGTTTCACTGATGAAGATTTTTTATGGTAACAAGGAAAACTTTCGGTCTAGGGACTACACTCCTTGAGTGCTAGATTTTCAGGATTTCCGAATTATTGGATGTCGGATTAAAGGAATTTTGCTGTACAAAATTTTGGATTGGGAACCTAGTGAATATGTCATCTTGGAGGCTGTGATATTTGTGGGATGGTTGCATTAAATGGCTTTTAGGACAGCATGTCATGATGAAATGAAGTGGATTGAACTGGCACTTCAGAGACCCCCTAGTGGCAAGATTTATGGTGATGGTGATTATCTGAGTGAATTACCATTAATGCTTTAAAAAATACAGCAGTGCTTTGGCTTATTAAGTCCAGCAAATTGAATTATGATATATAAATGTCATATAGCCACACATCTCAGTAAATATTGTGTACACCTTCAGGTCTGTCTAAAATAGTCATTTTTTGATCAAAACTTCATTGAGAACATCAATAATACAGTGCATGTTATATAGTCATGTGTGTGCATATGTTTGTTTTTGCACAGACTAGATTAATGAACCAGAAGAAGCTTAAAAAACAAGTTGGTAACGCAGGCTGTCGCATTTATACCGGAAGTATTGACTGCCTTGTTCAGGTATGTACATTTCTTACTCTCAGTTTGGTGTTACAAAGTTAATAACCAGGTACCAGCATATTCTACAGCCTTAGTTCAGTTATCACTGTTGTTACTGCCCTGTGTTGTGGAATGTACAGAATGGTGGAAAAGTCACTTGACACTGCAGGCAGCATGTTAAACATCGAGTGTTCAAGTGACTGTTGTGCCATACTGTATATGGAGGGCCTTGCTTCCTGTTTTCTGCAGCAGCAAACCACATGCTGTTAAAGTTTACACACAAAGCAACGTAAAACTATCCTTGTCTGTATATATTGATCAACAAACTTTATTCATCCATAACCCATTTGCCTTAATTATAATTTTCTCATACGTCACATCTTGCTCAGAATAGGGACAGGCAGCAAGATCCTATCAACGCAGTAATGGATCTTTGTGTTCTATAAAAAGCAGAGAGTTATTTGAATAGCTGAGCAACTGTTTGCTTCTCAAGAAGACTTTTTCATGAAGTTGGTTTCTGATTTGATTATTTGTTTGTGGGTCAGACTTCGTAAATGTGAAGCTTAGCCATGCAAGATCCGAGTTTCTCACAGCGGTGTTGCTGAAGATTCAAGTTTTCTACCACATTACACCATTTGAAGTGGTGAATTATTATTGATGTATTGAGGGACCATAGTGCCTCCATCTTCAGGGCAAAGCAGTCCAAGAAGAGCCTCTTCTTGGACTGCTTGATTTTGAAAATGGAGGCTCAATCTTCTTTTGAAATATTGGTAACTATTTACCAGTTGATGCTCAGTAATATCCCAGAATACATGAAGCTTCATAAAGCTTAGCTAGCCAGAAATCTGAAATGTCAGTGACAGCAGAGAGTGTTAAATTGTTTAAGTGGGAGACTGCTGCATATGAGAATGAGTTAATTGGGATAGGAAGGAGGAAGGGCTCACAGAAAACTAAATGGCACAAAAGACAAGATATTTTGTTTACTCTGAGGAATCTGGATGAAATATTTGAGTTGTTCTTTTCTGTGTGTATGGTGTTTCTGATAGTGAATCAATTTCAGACAGTGAAGAATGAAGGTCCAATGGCACTCTACAAGGGCTTCATCCCCACATGGGTAAGAATGGGACCTTGGAATATTATTTTCTTTGTAACATATGAACAGCTGAAGCAACTGTACTAAGAAACTGTACTCCACAGTGAAGCATCTTCATGCAATGTTACAGGCTGTCATAGAACTATATCTGAATATGTTGTTGCAATTTATAAATGTGTTCAGCTTAAAATTGTTTAATTTATGAATGCTTTGACCACACAGGGTAAGTGGAGAACTCGTGAATCTAGGAAAATATGGAAGTTAAATGTTCCTCCATCTTATTTTATTTATAATAGGTAACTCGATAACTGTTGCAGTGCAATGTATTTGACACAAGTGGCTCTAGTGGGTATGAGTATGTTTGGGGCGATGTCAATATAATTATTGCTGTTGCTAGTACAAACATTTTGCAAGTAATGATCTTATATGAGATGATATTTTCAAAGAGTATGGTGCCTTTCAAAGCCTATTCTTGGGTGGAGTCCTCGTTTCTATGTATGCATTTTGCAGAAAAGAAAATGTTTTTTTTTTCTCCATGTTTTCAGTCTTTGCAGAGAGAACTGTCCTTGTTTCTGTTTTATGATTGGCCCAAAAAGTGAAGAATCTTATTTGCTTGTTTTCTGTCTCCAAGATTGTGCATTGTCTTCCCATTTTACTTTTCTGGGTTGTCCCCACCAGTGCTCCTGTCTGTTGTTTTCAAAGTTTCAAGTATTGCCACTTGTTTTGCAGTTCTGACTTTTGTAAATCATTGAATAGCTTGAAACCATTTACTTGTGACACATCTGAGAGTCAGTAAAATATTTTCCTCCCCCAGTTTGCTGAGTTTCTTTTGAAGTTACAGCTTGAAGCACAGTGCTCTGTACAGGATAGTGCTTAGTCACTGTACCCCTTCTCACTTCACATGTGGATCTATATATGCACACTGTGTGCTGTGGTATACTGTGAAATTCAAGGTGGTATGTGGCAACACTGTCAGTGTTGGTATGTGCATGCCTTGTGTCATGGTGCACTGTACATGGCATACAGTGTTAACATATGTATCCGCATGTTAAGTTAGGTAGGGGTATGGTGGCTTATGTGGTCACCCTGCACAATTCATGGCACCCATTCTCTTTGTATATTCAGCTGTAATTCTTGTTTTTCTGAAGTTATATAGTCCCCCTCTTGGCCTCTTGCAGATTTTCTGTGTAGTAATCAAGTTACTTTTTAGTTTAAATTAACTGTTACAGAGTTAACTAAACCTGAAGTAAAATTAAGGATAACATGCAAACTGGTATGTGGCTTTAGACTGTGATATTTAGCCATAAGTCTACACATAATCATACCTTTACCCATACAGAGGTGTATTTTCCTAAAGAGTAGTGCACATTGTTTTATTATCCTTTCACACTAAAACCTATGGCATGGCCATTCCATCAAACTTTCAAGTGCACTAAAATATTTAGTACATATTGTAATATAAATGTGTATGAAGAGTGGTGTAGAGAATTGAATGTTAAATGCATCCAGTATTGTTTTGCACAATTAATAAGGAACTGAATGTCTTGCTTGGTGTTGTCCATCCCACGTTATATTAGGACAGCACCTGAGCTTAATTACTCTGAGGGAGATTCCCTCTAGCCCTTCAATTCCTTTAATTTAAGGTCAGAATAGACCTTTCACACAGATCATAGCTACTTTCTTGCTCAGTTTGAGATGCGGTGAAATATGCATCTTATCAGTGCTGTCACCAGTCAACTAGATACTGTCCGTGATTTCAGGCTTCTGCCACAGTGTAAATGAAATCTTTGCTCATCTGCAGTGTTATACAGTGTAGATTGGTAGTTAGTTACCGACGTTTTGAGACAACCTATTGGTCCAATCTTCAAGGGTCAGTTAGCCCAAGATGGCTGCCTAAAATCCCAGAAGAATGAAGATCTCAAAATATCATCCTTCAGTTCTAGACTGTAACTAGTAGTCATCTGTTAGAAGATTAACATGCCCCCACCCCCCCCCCCCCACCCCCAAATGTTCCCTGTATTGTAGTGCTTTGCCACATTGTTATGTTTCTGCACTGACCATGATGGAAATTACACATATGGGTTGACTGTGATATTTAAATTCTTGTAGTTATTTAGAAAGTCACTAATAGATGCTGACACACATTATTTTAAACATTTATTCAAGACTTTGAATGAGTGTGTATAGGGTAAGGTATTAGTAGACCCTGTTGCATGTCATTCTATAATGATGTGCATGTATAATACACAAGCACTCTCAAACATGCTGGTCATGGATATAAATTACTGATTCCTTTTCCATTGTCACTTCTATGACTGCTTACTGGACACTGCTTATTTTCTGAAGTTTCATGAACCTTTTCAACCACCAGAGTTAAGGACCAAGCAAAATAATAAATGTTACTAATATGTATACTGACAGTTGTTGTATGTAGCAGATTTTATTTGGTGTCTGCTTCACATGTGAATCTGAAGTTGGAACTTGTAGTCCTGTTGATTATTTTGAGTTGCAAATACTTAATGTATTCATGGGTCAATGGAAAATGCGTAGTTTAGTGTTTGTCTATGGATGTCAGTATGAGATTCTGTATCAGTTCTGGGGAGATCTTTACATCAAAGTGAATCACTTTTTCAGTTCAGAACTCTTTTTTTTTTAATTCCTTGAATGTCTAACTGAATTCAGTGTTATATAGTGTGTATTGCCCTTATGTGTATTACAAATGGACATACATAATACATTAGAATAGCAAGTAGTACTTCTAATTAGAATTTAGAAATTGTTTAAATATTATAATTCATCCTTGAAAATTGCATATTGCTTTGATTTTCATCATGCAACAGTCATGTTTATTCATATACATCTTTCTTTCGAACAGTCAGCTAATAAGTCCCTCCAGATTTTATGTAATGGACGATTTTCCTATTTTGCATTACGTTTGCGTAGGAGTAAGTGTTTGCTCACAAGAAATTGTGCAATATGTTGATACATTGAATCCATATCAGTATTGAACACTTGTCCCCAATATAATTGTAATGATTTATCAGTATCAGCTGACATAATGTACAAATTTGTTTTTACAACCATTGCTTACAAAGCTTGGTATCAAAACATGTAACAAGCAAGGTGGATGAAGCAGTAACACTTCTGACACGTATTCAGGTGGTGCCCAGTTTGAATTTGGGCTATGTCAAGTTTTTCTGTCCCTCTGTGCTAATGCCTGGATATCTCGCATTAGGCCATGACCACTTCCTCCCATATGCTTTCCTTCTAATTTATTACTCACAAATCCTACCACTCTGTAATGTATATTCTGAGGTGTTGACATTGTTATTAAATAAACCTTAAATACAATAACATATAGTGAAACTTACAAAGTCAAAAACTTGCTTTGTAGTAGAGGTACAGTAGTTCAAGCCTTGTGATTTCTGTTTTACCTCTCTGTGTAACTTTATCTTAGAATAAATTACATAGGTGAAAGGGAAGAGAGGAGTCACTTATAACAGTAGGGAACATTCAGCATGAGGCTTTCAAACATGTTGTTACGTACAAACCTCTTGTCATCCCAGGTTGAAAACTTCACAGTATTGACAAGTCTGTGGCACTGCCCGTTCAGTATTACTGTAATTCTGTCCTGTGGTAAGGGCGTTCCTTTTTTTAACGTTAAGTAGCGGGATTTGTACTTTCTCTACACCACCACATCCGTGATGGTTCTCGAGTCTGTCCAATTTTTTGGCCGTTGGTTATCATAGGTTCTTCCGCAAGAAGATGGTAAAGTGGCTATATCGTGGAACTGACCCATAACCATCATCTGGTAATGACACTAGAATATGCACAGCTTTACTTGCACATCTCTTGTATTCCCCATGGAGTGGTGCTCAAACACAGCGATAACTTTATCTTTACCCCCATAATTTGTGTGGGAGTTGGGGTGTATATATAGTGACAAGGTTACAGGCTCTTTGACTGGTGAGTTGTGGTTTGATTCCCAGCAGGAGTGAGAGATTTGCTCCACTCATAGGCATCCACACTGGTTCTGGTGCCCACCCAAGCTCATATTTGATTGCTACTGGTGGTTTGTTCCCATGGGCATAAATCAATGAGGGCATGAAGCTGACCAGTCACCTCCATTTAGTGCCAAGGTAAAGAATGCATGGCACAATACCTCTTTTTCTCCTATATGCCTTCATGGCATGCAGAGGGACAACTTTACATTTATCTTTAAAAATTTCAGCACTTCTATTGAATGGTGAATTCTAGTCAACTCTGCTCCCTTCCTCTTTCCACTAAACCCCCCCCGCACCCCACATTGGTGGCCTTCAGACCCAAGATAAAATATCTTGTGACAGAATGAACCAAAGTTTCAAAGCATCTGATGTTGTTGTGAGGTACTAAATGTTGCTTAAATTGTTCACCGGTAGGCCTACTTATTCTTCTGAATTACACGAATGAATGTTTCATTCATTTTCATCACTTACCTACTTGTAATCTGTACATTGCAGTATCCATTTCACCCATGAACTATGTAGGACATTTCGAAAGTCCCGTATTGTAAATTTGACTCTTCTAAAACTTATGAGTGTTCATTAGAATTGAGAGGAATGATCTTTCCTTATTTTCCATTTGAGTCATTGTGAAAATTGCTTCTTTGACATGCACACTTACTCATAAAATGTTTCTCACATTTTTACTTGATTTGTTTGTAGTATACCTGTACTAAATTTTAAGATTCCTTCTCTGTGTTTTAATCCATGTGAGGCATTCTTGATTCATTACATAGTTGTTTTTTACCCAAACATTTTTTTGAAGATTCAGTACATCTAGCAGGTTGCCATTTGTAAACATTTTCACTGTTTAGGGTTGTGAGGTTTTCATGGTGGTGAAGATTCATTCTGGGTTAGGACCCCATGTAGTGTGGGAGTGGGCATTACCATTTCAGGGGAACATACTGCCACCATCCCCATCTAATTCAGGGATAGAGGGTAGTTCCATCTGATTTGTCAAGTAGAGTACATTTCATACTTCTGAACATGATGATGGAAGCAGACACAGCTTCTGAAACATTATATTTCTTCACCCAAGTGAGAAAATGAAAAATGTCCATTATGCTCTTGATTTCCATGAAACTTATAAATCTCAACAGCCTTTTGTGCTGATCTCATGATGGTTTTCACCCAATCAGACAATAAATGTGGAAATCACACATAGAAATACATTTATGCTCTAAGTGAAGTATGACTTTCACTGCTCCAAATTTTGCGAAACTCACATTTGCTGAACAACATTATGTGGAGATCTCCTGTACCAAATTTCACCAATGTCTTTCAGTAAGTATGGAAAGTGTAGGTAAAAATTTATTTACACCCTTAAGTAAAGTCACTCAGCTGATTTTCATGAAACTTGCACTTGCTGAACAATTTTGTGTGAAGAACTCCTATACCAAACTTCATGAAAAGCCAACAGAAATTAGTTTCTGTTACTGTGTCATAGGTGAGTAGACGGATGGACAAGAGTCTCAACATGACGTGTTCTGTTTTTATTAATGCCAAAAAGTTACTAACATAAACTGTGGAACCAGAAATGAACAGTTGATAGGTCGCATGCAAATGAAGTGGTCTGTAGTCAGGTATCGAGTATGGGACAGTTCAACCATAAAAAAATGAGTAATCATTGTAATGGTGTTTTAAACATATTAAATAGAGAATTTTTGCATGCAACTCCCAAGAAAATGAAATTCTAAGGGGGAAAAGTTTCCACATGAGAACTTCATATGAGGGAAAAGTTAGCATTTTCCTATTGAGGGTTTTTGGTGGGGCATCAAAAGTCTAACTTCTTACGCAGGAGATCTGTATTCCGGTACTTCTTGTTTGGAAAACACTGTATGAACCTACAGTGTGCATAAATCCAGAAAATTTTTATCTGGGAATTCTCTTTTTTCAGTAAATGTAATTTGCACATATGATAGTGTTGTTTCTCAAAAATATGAAAATGGTGAAAAAGAAATTTTTACAGTTCTTTATAATAGGATTACACTGAAACTTCTAACCATCCTTTCCCCGTGCATCATTTTCCTGCAAATATTGTTTATTTATTATGGTGTCTGTAAAACTGATGCCATTAACATTCGTCTCTAAAGTAGTTTTCCCTAGTTTATTGCTCTTTTTTTTCCTGCAGGCCCTTCAGAAACAGTGGATAGAATTTTCACTGTATTTGTTATAAGCTGAAACTTGGAAACATCTATGTTTTATATGTGTGTATGAAATATTTAGTTTTAAGTTTTTATGTGTAATAACTATGTATATTGGGGGGGGGATATTCTTTTCTTTCTTTGCATTATTCAGAAATGCACTGATGGTGATTTTTATGTCCAAGAAGGTACTTTGTTCCTTTGTCCTTTGTGGTACTTAGTATCATTTAACTTGGGTTTTGGTTCAGTCACTTCAGTAGTGTGTCAGGTGGGTGAGAAGCGTACTTTCTCAGGAAAAAATAGTGTACCAGTATCAGTATGGATGTTATCTGAAAACGTAATATGGGCAAGACTATCTGATACTTTGATAGATGACTCTAATGCTGAATTTTGGAAGGAAGTTAATTTGCACGGTACTTATTTTTTCAAGGTATTAGAGATGTACAAAGCCAGTCATTTCTGTTCTACCTTTGATCACCTCTCTTTTTAAAATTAGCAGTCATGAGTTTAACTGTAGATACAAGATCCAAGTGTGAACATGTTGCCTTACCTGTCATTGTTAATATTACATATTGTACTTGGATTTTGATAATGGTATGTGGTCATAGCCATGACTGAAAGTTTGGCCATTGTCCACTGTCTTGACATATTGAGTCAAATTGCACAGTGTACAGTGAATCCAATACGTCAGCCTAGTCCGGAATTTTCTCCTATGTGGGCCGCCCTGATTGCAAAGCTAGTACTATAGCTGGATTGGTTGTATTTTGAATACACTGCTTTTGGGGATGGTCACATTATGGACATTTTTTTATAATTTTATTATGATTTTTGTGTGTCTAAGATATTATTTAGGGATTTTACTGTCATCGGTATTGGTAATACACTCTCATTTCACTGGTTCCTGACTAATGATGTGATTACAATTTTAGGGACATCAGGTTTTTATTTTATATTATACACATAAGTTTTATCTCTCATTTAATAATTCAGGTTTTTATTGAACTTAGTCCCTGGTACTCCATTAGCTCTTGCATGAAATAAGGGTCTGAGAGTAAGATTATTGTATAGCCACAACCTGTTACCTTCATATCTACAATTACTTCTCTTGGTTTCAGTGTGGTTCTTTGTAACTTTGACGTTATGCATCCTTCTGTACTGGAATTTAATGATTAAAAATTGTCAATATTTCATTCTACACAACTGTGGTTATTTAATTGGTAACCAGAGTTGTGTAGACAGAAATATTAACAATTTTTAATCAGTGATGTGTTGTATTTTATGGCTTCATTGAATGGTTTGCATTGAAATGTAGTAGGGAAACAAGGTTTTGTCATTGAACAATTTTTTAAGGAATTTATAAATTCCATTTGTACTTAATACAGTTATCCCTTGCAGCTGACTTTTGGTGTCATGAGTATATATATATATTCAGTTTAGATTATGTTTTGTTTCCAGGTTTTGAAATTAGCTTTTGACTTTTGATGTTATGAGTGTGTATACTTGGTATAAATTTTGTTTCTTATCTAGGCATTGAAACAAGCTCTGTCAAATGGGCCCACCATAGTAGGTTATCCTCTTTCCCTTTTCTGCCTGAAGACAGAGTCAGATGAGCCTCTGAAACGTGTTTTTTTCAGCATGAGATGATGTACAATGTCCAGAATTTCAATCTTGACTGTTACATATTGTAACTGATTCTCATAAATATGCCACTGTTTTCATATTTGTAATCAGTATTTGAGCCATACATACCTTGTTTCCTTGATAATCAAGGAAGAGGTGCTGATCTTGCCTTTATTTAACTCTCAAGTCACACTTTGAATCCAGGCAGCACGTTTTACCTGTTCTTCAACCTATCACTTAAACTACATTCTGCATTATTATAACTTCTTAAAAGCATTATTTGAAGTCTTTCGCTATACCTATTGAAATTCCTTACATAAATTGTATGCCATCCCATTTTTAATTGTATTTATCAACTTATATTTGTTTGCTTATGTAGAAGCAAAAATGTGGTAAGGAGATTGTGACATAGTACAAATCTGTGGTATGTGGAACTATAGTGTTATTACAGGGAATGTTTCAGTTACATTCAGTGGCTAAAATTGTTCATATGTAATCTAATGTTATGCATTTCATCTGAATAGTAGTGATAGTAGTAGTGTTAGTTTTCAGCAAATCATCCATGCTGATCTCATGTTTACATAATTTTGATCATGCCTAGCATTTGTCTTTCTGTTTTATTAAGCTTTTGATCTTACGCTGGTTCATGATCACAGTTTACCTTATTTCCAATATTCACTCATTCAACCAACGAATGCACTTATAAATAAATTTTCACTATACCCTACATATGTTTCGGCCTTAATTAGGCCATCATCAGGGGTAACTTGCTATGTACACTTCACTTATCACCGTCCATTTGGCACTGTTAAGTGATAAGTGATAACTGATAAGTGAAGTGTACATAGCAAGTTACCCCTGATGATGGCCAAATTAAGGCCGAAACATATGTAGGGTATAGTGAAAATTTATTTGTAAGTGCATTCGTTGGTTGAATGAGTGAATATTAATACTAAGATGCATGGTGAACACAAGGTAAAATTATTTCCAATAGTTATAAAATAAAAACATCTAGGTAACATAAGGTTGTGAATGGCACCCCTGATTTATTGCAATGTTGTGGTCCTGCAGGACGATTGTCAGTGAATTTACATTTACACAAGTTTTCTGTAAATGTTTTAAACTATGTATTGTCTCACTGTTAGGTTAAAAGATGCTTTATGCAATAGTTATAAAATGAAAACATCTAATTACACATAAATGGATGTAAATGGCACCCCTATTTTATTGTGACATGTTTGGATTCTGCAGGACAATCATCAGGGAATTTACAGTTACACAGCATTTACATTTGAAATTAATAAGATTTGCATTAGTTCCTACATTATTAAGTATATTGTTAAAATTTCAAACCCTTACATATTTACTACTTGTTATGTTTATGTTGTTTGGTTTAGGCCTGCACTTGCATTTATTATTCAGGTGTGTCTTATTTAAGTACTTACAGAGATTTGTCTTTTCCAGTAGTATGTTAAAAGGCTTTTAACTTAAGCACAGTTTAATTAAAATCTCATACTGTCATCCCGTGTAGCATTGTTAAAGAAACATTATTTTTGTGTGCAGTATGATTTATACCTGAACACATTCACTTCCAATATTATATACTCTTCATGATTTGCATTTGACTTACCACTTTCACCTTCATTGTGTTATGCTACACCACAGTATCAGATAAGTGGTACTGTACATGTTTTTTGTAAACATCAAACATAATTGGTCATACTTTTTACCTACTACATATATTATAGTTGACCCTTTGTTTAGCAAGGGGTACACTGTGGTGCAGTTGGTTGAGACACTTTCAGCCCTCAGCCCTTAACAGGCATGAATACCAGGGGTATCTCCTGGGGGGTAAAGGCAGTTGGTGCATAGGGCTGAGAACCTTGCAACCTTCATGTGCCAATTGTCTACAAATTGTGTAGGCCTCAACCTCCTGGAACCCTAAGGGCCTGTCCAGCCCTGTAAAGGGATAGCTGAGCTTAGCGTAGCTTTATTTAACAGAACCTTGTATTTTTTATGCAGGTAAGGGTGGATGTGTATTGCTTAAAGCTGCCATTTTCACCTGGATAGTTTTTATTTTATAACTAAGGTTTTGTCATTAAATACAAACAGACATCATAAGCAAGCCAAGTCTCTTCTTACAAATACAGTACGAACAACAGGGCCATTACAGGGGCGCCTGATGTAGGCAGAGTGGGGAGGCATAAGATACAGGAATTCATAATACGCTGTTAATAAAACTGCCCATCGAAAGAGTTTCTGTGGATCGCTCTGTCATTTATGGTTCATTTTATATTTTTATATTAGCTCACCTTATGTTGTTAGCACTGGTTTTTGTGAAGACGTAATACCATATATGTGTGGCTTATGCCAGGGATTTGAACTGAGTAAGCTACAAAATGGGACAAACTCCTTAGATTTTGTGAATCTGAAATAAAGCTTTGTGAAATGCAGAACAACAGGTCAGTGGTGAATGCTGTGGTCTTGCTTGTTGAATGCTGTGAGATTGCCAAAATCGGAGGAATATTAATTTTGAAACAAGTTTTTCTTTATACAGTACAGTTTTTGATGTTGTTATTGGGATCAGCTGTGTGTATTGTGTAGCTTATTTGCCACTAAGTATTCTTGTATGTACCAGGCCAGGAAAGCAAGTAGATACATTGCTTGACTGGAGGTTGCAAAACTGTACTCTTCATGTAATCATTACCATGAAAAAGAAAGAGTACTGCCAAGATTTGTGGTTGCGTTTGTGTATGACCTGAGGGTTTGCCACTGCAGCAGATGCATAACTAAGGTGAAGAAAGGCACAACCTTAACTTCTCTGTATCATGCTTATGGAGATCATAATATAAGGTTGACCTAATGTCTTGCAAGAAATGTTTTCTCATGCTATTTTACAAAGAAATTAGACAAGTGCATGCATTTTTCAAAAGCAGTTAATTTCTTTGTTAAATATTTGGAGCTTCTTGATGTTTAAACAATTAACTTTGAGAGCAGCAGCAGCAAGTATAATTGCAGCAGTGCTACTAATTGCTACTAATTGTTTTTCCATAAGTATTTTCTTCATCTGTGCATTTACTAAATTATCCAACATAATTCCCATCTTAGGGTGTTGCTACAGTTATTTTAGTGTTATCTGTGATCCACAAGTGTGTTACTTCCTAAGGTATATTAAATATTTTGTAAATTGAACTAGTTGTGGTACAGTATTTAATTTGGTTCAGATCCATAGTTTTGTGCAAGACTTCGTATTTACAAGCCAGAACAAATCATCCTTTTATACAGTTTTGCAATCTGGTTTTATGACAGTGATGTACTAACTCTGATGGTGAAGGTGATGAAACCAAAGGTCTGTGATTCATGTGATAGAAATTGTTGGATTTGGAAGTAAGGCATAACCCTCATGTATGTTTTGTTTGATCTATAGTTCATAAAGTTTAAACACGTAGTCACTTTTAATTCTGACTTGGTCATCTGATTTTGTAGTATTATTAAGATTGTTTGAATAGTTCTGTAATATTCATAATTTTAAGAAAAAACATCACTGCTCTTATAAACTAATTTGTTGTATATAATTTTTGTTCATTTTCATTGTCTGTTGCTACAGATATGGGTTCAAAATTTTTTCATCAAGTGAATTTTGTTTTATATCTTACAGTGATTTACAAACTCCGATTGATGTAAAACACTCATTTCTTACTTGATCGTCCAGCCTTCTGTGCTTGATGTGGCATTTACATATTTCAGATCTTATTATTTGACATATTTTATTGAAAGTCCTGCTGCTGTAGCCATGGGTGGACTAAGGGGTGGACCAACCGGGCAGCTGTCCAGGGTGCCAACCTAAAAGGAGCTCCAAGATATCACTGGAATAATTGGAAACATGGTGCTAGTAAACTCAGGTTGCCACATGTGAAAGAATTTCTCTGAAAATTATCCACAATTTGGGCATGCACTCTCAAAAAGATATGCCAGCCCTGTCTTAGGCCAAAAAAGTTCAAAGAATATCAGTTTTAAGGAGCGCCAAATTTGTAGCATGCCCGGGGCACACACATTTCTCAGACCGGCCCTGGCTGTAGCTTAGAACTTCAAGTAGGGTAATGGGAGTGATATGATTGCTTGTGTAGTGTGAGATGTTTTGCATGGTGGTGGCTATGGAGGTATGAGTAAGTGGCTTCTGGGATGTGCCATGTTTTAGTCTGGTATATATATATATACAGATATTTGTGAGAAACTTGTTACTGCCATCACCAGAGCACTCTAATGATGGGGGTAGCAGATTCATGTGAAACATTAGTGTGTTTGTGAGCTTTGAGGTTCCAACAGCAGTTTTGTCAGGATTCAGGTGGCCTGAGATGTGTCGTTGGGTTAGCGTTTCCCATTGTTTTGAAGGCACTGCATTTCTTTGAAATGTCAGGAGCCACTAATCCAGTGACACAGTGTCATCCCAGAAGGCAGTTGTTTTCCTTTTTCTGTAGTGTTTCTGAGATAGAGTAGCAGTGCGCCACATTGTGATCGGTAGCACAGGCTGAGTGAACTGAAGTTGCTGACAGATTATTATAAATGTGAACACATATTGATTTGTCATTGTGGTTGAATGTTGTTTGCTCTATAATCCTTTTTTTTTAATTATGTCTTTTACCTAGACAAAAGCAAAATATTTTCATCTTCAACATCCTGTTGTATTCTAAGAGTAATGCAAATTAGTGTGTAATTACTATCGACACAACTGATTATTAATGCTAGTGTTAGATCTTTAGATTATATGGTAACATGTTTTGACCCACCTTGACATCATGTTCAGGCCAATATTTAACATAAAATAAATTACAGTTGTATGTGTAACTTATTATATGTTGATAGATTGAGATTTCAGTCCTTACTTAAAATATAATACATATTGCATATGAATATTACAGTGTTAATATTTAAAGATATACACGATCAGTTAATAAGTATCATGCAAGTAGATTCAATACTACTAGCAAATTGTGCTCAACTTTCACCAGAATCGATCAGACACACATTAATTTTCATTACTTTATTGAACCACCAAACATATTCGATAAAAAACACATCGATTGCTCTATCATACGTCACTGGAAACAAAAATTCTCAGGGAATGTTTTGCAGAAAATCAGCATCAAACATACTCACCAACTAATACATCAGTTTTATTGTGCGTCACTGGAAACAAAATCCTCAGGGAAGATACTGCAGAGAATAAAAAATCCCCAAAATTGGAATTATTTTAATATATCAATTACCACATATTTTAATGGTTTAACACTAATATTGAGATCTCAGTCTATCAATATGCAAGTTATGCATGCAATTGTAATTTATTTTATGTCAAATTTTGGCCTAAAGATGGCCCAAATGTGAGTCAAGACATGTTACCATAAAATCTAAAGATCTAATAATAATATTAATAAACAGCTTTGTTGATGAAAATTACATACTACTTTGTAAACGGAAGATCTGTTTTCCCCTCTCTCATTTCATGTCTTTCACATTATGTTTTATGTTAACACACCACCTTCTGCACTTACATGTGTGCAGTATTGAAGAGGAAAACTTTTAGCTTCATTTCAGATTTAAGCTGAAAGCTGAAGGATTCAAGCAGTGGGATGCAGTAACATTATAACGAACACTGTACTTTACATCTGTTAGTTCAATTGAACTAACAGATGTAAAGTCTATGTAAAAAACTTTGACCTCCTGATGATGGCCTGTTATAGGCTGAAACATATGTAAGGGTGATCGACTTGCTTACAAGAATATAGTGCACATGTTGGTCTATTAAAACTTTTAATTAGTTAGCAAGATGCACGGTGAATACAACGTGAAATTAAGATTGTGATATTTTATACAGAGATGGCTCATGAACATACCTGTTGTTGTATCTTAAAAATTACAAACACATGAAACTCTGAGGTTATAGTGTATTTGGCAAATTGGCCAAATTAAGAATCTGCAATCAGAGCAGTTATTCAGAGAAATGGACTAAGTAGTGAATTAACAGTACAAGTGGTATCGATTTTGCTTGTAGCTGTAAAAATTAAGTACATTAACTGAGAAAATAATGAAGTTGGTTGAGTGATGGCAGTGTAAAAACATTTTTTCATTGTTGTCTCTTGTGCATAGCATGCCAACTTTTTTTTGACATCATTGTCCAGTGCATAGCATGCCTAGTGCAGGATGTGTCTCATTTTAAAGTTTTTTTCATTAGGGTTTAAATGTCCTGTGTCATTAAGAAGTTAAAGCTGTCATAACATGAGCAAGTAAAGGACTTTTTGTCTTCATTTATTGAAGGGCATATTCTGAAAACAATGTTAATTTTATATAATAATATACATGAATGACATTCTCCAACCCCCCCCCCCTCTCTCTCTCTCTCTCTCTCTCTCTCTCTCTCTGTAAGCTAATGAACATCTTTGTTTTCTATAATTTAATTTGGCCATAATCGATTGTTTGCCTATTAAGAAATTTATAGAAAAACTTCTCATTTCACTTCACTCAGTCATCGGGAAGTATAAGTACCTTGGATTGTTTAACAATTTGTGTCATTTGACAAAATAAGTAATGTTATGATTACTTTGTTACTTAGTGGCCTTATTTATATGCAGAAAAGTCCAAATACTCTAGTCATGAAGTGTGTTTTTCATGTAACTCTTTTGTGTGCCAGGTGCATATTTGCTCTTTGTTAAGGCTTATGTAATAATTATGTTGAAAAAATTCAGGGTTAAGGTACTTGGCTGAAGCTTCATCTGAAATTTATGTAAAGTTTGTACAAACCAGTATTACTTACTGGTCAAGATTAAAAAATAAAACAAACTTACTGTGAGGATTGTTTTATGATATGTTTTCTACATTCAGAATGGGAGAGAAAACAATGCAATGATGGGGTACAGGCAGACAACTTGTAACACAGATGCTTTTACGAGTTACTTGTAGCAAGAAGTGACATCATTGCATGTAGCCCAGTTATGGGTTGTGTGTATTAAGACTGCTTGTCCTGTGACATTACACAAACTCAATTGCAGCGCAGTCAGTATGTGTGAAGAAGATTTCTTATGTCAGCTACTTTTACCAGTCTGTCACAAGGAACAACGTGTAGGGTAAGTGCATTTTAAAATAGTATACTATATATGTATAGTAGCAATAACAGTTCAAGACAACCTTCCTGATCCATATTTCACATTGACTTTGTTAATATTATTGTGGCCAATGCCCCCAGTGAAGATCTTACCGACGTAACACGACAGCTGACAGAGGGAACCTAAGCTCAGCATGTACTCCAAAACAGTGGGATCCTTGCACTCAAAGGGTTTTATGTCTTTTAAGTGTGATGGAATGGCGTAAGTGCAGAAAATTCCACATTGGATAAAGTTGGTCTCAAATGTTTGGAAGTGAAATAGAGTTAGTAAAAATTAAATTGATGTCAATTTGGATCTGAGAATTTTGACACAGAATTTAAGCCCTTTAGCCATGTCAGGTCCCCTTTCACACCAACATAAAAGTGATACACAGAATACTGTTTTCTAGGAATGTAATGTGAAGTCAGTATAGTGACTAGGCCACAAGCTGGACAACCATGATATTGTGATTCATTCCTGGCAGGGGGAAAAGATTTTTTTGTCCAAAGCATCCAGGTTAGTTCTCCTGTTCAGTGGGTACGGGCTCTTTTCCCAGGGGTAAAGTGGCCAGTTCGTAAAGCTTGCCACTTACTTCCATCTAGTGCTGAGGTTAAGAATGAATGGAGCTATACCTCCACTCCCCATATGCCTTCATGGCTTTGACAGGGACAACTTTGCTTTACTTGACTTTACAAGTGTAACGTTGTGCAGCAAGAACTACATATGCTGTTATACTCTGTTCACCTTTCATCTGCCTGGTTGGAGATACAATAACTTTGTTGTTCCATGTTTCCAATATCTCTCCTCATGCCATCTTGACTGTGTATGTCGCATTGGTGAGATTAAAGCTTTGTCCAAAGAAGGAAGAAATCTAAAATTAAAATGTTAATCTGCAATTTTTTGTGGGGAAAAAAAAAAAAAAAATCTGGATAGAAATCAAAGTGGAATGGTACAACCCCTCTTCCATTTCAGCTGTATTCATAATAATGCTACCATTTTTAATTGAACACTATACAACCTATGTGGAATTCAGCTATGGTGAGTTTATTTATGGAGCTGGAGACAGATCAAATTGTCATAAATACTGAGGAATTAATTTACATAATATATGCTATAAATTGTAGGTAAGAAGTATAATTAAACAATGATAGACTCGGTAACAGGTTGTCAGCCTGTGTTCAGGAAAGCTATTGTGCATCAGCTGCATTTGTATAGTGTTACAAGCAATAGTTGAAAAAGAGGGAACTGAATTTACTTTCTTTGCCTTTACAGACTGTGACGAAATATTGGATGAGGTAAATCAAAATTTGCTAAGGGTTATTTGCAATAGTAAAGGAACTCCCAACACGTTTCACATTCGATCCAGACGTTTTGAGGTATTTAGTGGTCTCAAAACATCAGGATCTGATCACCCAGTGACAAAGCGCCACATCCCAGAACAGACTCCAAGGCATATGTTATATTGTAATCTGATGTATGTTCATCGTGACTGCAAGTGACTTGTGAACTGACGACCTTTGCAATATGCAGTGAGTAGGCTGGGTTTTATAAATTAAGCAAGCCAACAGGTAGTGACTGGCAGCACTTGTCGGATAAAATAATGACCCTACACATGAGCTCAATATCTAGTACTTGTACCTGGTGCAGTTTGAAAAAAAAAAAAAAGTGATGCAAGAAAGACATAGCAGCAAACACAGTGCAATAGACTGTTTTATTAACATAACAAAATTATCTGTGTTAAGCAGAATAACCACAAAGCACACTATACAGTTTAATTTCAACATTTTCTGTAGTTCCATTTCACTGACATGTAACAAAAGTTTACAAAATTTAAACTAATATTAAACATCTTCAGTGCCATGAGTAATATACATATAAGATTTACAACTTATTGCACACTTTATACCATATACAACTTACTGCAACATGTTTGCTAACATATCTAGCCATCTTCAGGAAGACAACATAAAGGTCATGTTTAGTTAAAAATATATAACATGTATGTATGTGTGTATACACACACACACCTTATTCTTCAACAGCGTTATATATTTTTAACTAAACATGACCTTTGTGTGTACTCCCTGAAGATGGGTACATGTTAGCCGAAACATGTTCGAGTAATTTGAATTTTGTCGCCGTGACAGCTTCAGGACATATATATGTTTGTATATGGTATAAAGTGCACAATAAGTTGGAATAAATCTTATCTGTTTACAAAATATCATTCTATATTCAGCCATATAAAGACAAGCAGTTTTCATTCTTCCTGAACATGGAAATCAGCAAAATCAGGATAACAAGGTGAAAAATGTTTTGAGTTTCAAGTCCATATTTTCATTTATTCATAATTTACAAACAGTGGCATTTCTTATTTGATAGCAAATGCTTACACCTTTAAAACAATTAAATGCCCCGACAATTCAAATCTTCTGGAATGTTACGCTCTGTTGACTGGTAAATAGTGACAGATGTTTCAAAGGATCAGGCAGTCCCTTCTTGAACTGCTTCATCCTAAAGATAAAGGCACTACGCTCCTTTGAAATGTCAGTGACTACCATTCAACAGAGCATAACATCCCAGAAGACTTCAACTTCAGCAATGCCGCTGTGACAGCCTAAAAGCTCACATTACAGACACATATGCCTGTTACAGTAATATTTACCTTACTAAATACAGTATGGTGATTATTTCAATCCCCATTTTTAACTTCTCTGATGTTTTCTAAAACTTTTTTTTTTTGTAATATATAGGTGGTTCAGATTTAACCTGTTACTCATAAATGATGTGGAACAGCATAATTTTCATGCAGTCTTATGTTCCTCCTCCATGCACTGACCATACTTGTGTATGCACTTAGTGGCATATCACAAAATGGCATCCATTGAATTTAGGCAGAGGGTGGGACAGTGGTGTAGTTAAAATTTTTCATAAACAAATGCTAAAAACTGACTGGTATTCACCAAAGATCTGGAATATGATTTTGGGCTGATGCACTGTCTTTAACACTGGTGTATGAGTGGAATACTGCATTCAAGGAAATGTGTGACATAACTGGCATTCTACCAAATGGTCAAAACCCAGTGAGTCATGTGAGATGTTTATTCTGGACAACTGATGCATTTCTGTGTGTGAAATTTGACAAGTGAACTTCAGCGACATTCATGTAAGGGCAATTGTTCAAGAGCACCTTTTCTATGTAAGAAATATGATGGATTCCTAGGATAATGGTCAAATATGAACCACCTTTATCTGCAAAATTTTGAGGTTGCTGGTCAGCAAAGCAATGGTTGTGAATCTCTGCAGCAAACCACAACTGCTGAAATTATGTTTCATTTATGAGTCGTTACTCATTATTCATAAATACATGTCACACTCTTGTACTTTCAGATGTTTATATGTCCACAACCTTTAAGTTATATATGAAAACAAACCATAAAAATACATTCCCAATTTCAAGATTATGAGAACTTGAAAAACTGCTCTTGAACATTGATCGTCTTTGTCAAAGTGCTAGAGATAGGTACATAATATGTGTAAAAAAAAGTCTGAGACAAAGGTGCATTGCTAGGTCTGTATTAATAGTTTCTGTGGGGATTAAGTGAAACAAAGTGTACATGAAAGCATTGTTTACCTTAATTTAACATTTAACCCTTTGTCCATTACAGTTAAAACTCTAGTACGTTGTAGGATAACCCAGCTTTTTCTGGATATTTAAATTTTATAAGAGATTTCATTGTTTTACTGCATTGCAAAGGGCAGGGCTCTTTTAAAACCTGCTGCATTGGGAGGAGCAAAGGGTTACATCAAAATATTATTATCTATAACAAGATACTAAATACATTTAAAAACACTTATAGCAGTATGTCCTCATACTTTATACACAACAAATTACATTTAATATATCACCATACTTGAAATTTTAATTTAAGCAATCATCCACTAAAAGGATCAACTTTGTGTAGAAATCTCGTTTCCAAACTTAATGTAACAACCCATCAATGCACTTTACATTCACATTTCCACAAGAAATTAACAAATGCTATGACTGACTTTCCTCTAAAGATGATTTCTGTGCAGGCAGAATGTAATTCGGGGACAATGCTTTGCCCCTGTGGTTGAATACGTAGAAAGAAGGGATGTTTCTTACAGTCTCCCAGGACTTATTTTCCAAATCTACTGTTGCTCTAATCTCCTTGAAGTCCCCAGCAATATACATGATTCCATACATGGCCACAAAAAGACTCACTATGCTTTGTGTGAGAATCTGAAAATTTAATAAATCTTCTTTAATAAACAAACCAAAACTGTGAGATTTCCATATAAGGAACATTTATGGAATATAGAGTAAAAAGTGTATGCTGTGTGTACATACATCATATGTAAAAAAAAAACCCAACCACGTCTCAACACATCCAACACAGCCAGGAAACACCTCTAAAATTGTATGGTAGTTGGCCAAAGATATTTTAATGTTACTGGCCAGACAATAGTACTGCTAAAAGTATGGTACATGCTTGGCAACCCAGCAGCCACAAAATGTTACGCCCTGCAACTAGCTTTTAGTTGCTTTATGCTTCAATACACAGCTTTCCTACGAAAAGATAAGCCCATCAGACCATACTCGCTACGAATGAATAAAATTCAATAGAAAAGTTTTCATCCATTTGAAAACATGTAAGTACACTTCTATTTTCATTCAGATGCCTTTGACTTATTGATTATACTTATTCAGAGAGCTCCCACATAGAACACAAATACAAATATAAGGACATTTCCTGATTCCTTAAATTACTACACAGGAACAGGTGACATTCCAAGAACCACTCGTCAGAATCAGGGGTTATGAAACCATACTTATAGTTAAAACCTTTACGAAAACTGATCATGACTATAAAGCTTTCATTTTCGTGAAAAAGGAAATGTAAATAAAAGTGTTATAAGGAATTTGTTATAAAATTACAGACATGGGAAAATAATACACTACAGATGTCACACAAGACTTCAATTGTGAACAGAGATCACAGCAGGTCTCCTGTGGGCCACATTTAAAACAAACTGCCCAAATGGTATTGGACCCAACAGAGGTATGTTTTATCAAGGACTATACTTTATAACAAAACTAAACTAATGACACTCATCTTCTGGTACATTCCCACATAGTTTATATTCAGTTTCATTCATAACATTTATGAATACTAACAGCAAAAGAAATGTTTTTAAAAATGCCATCTCAGAGGATGGTGCTCATTAAGTTTTCTGAAAAACTGTAAGAATATTCTGTATTATAATACCTAAAATTGACTATATCAGCATAATGCTAAGAAGGATGAGCAGAAACACACTTACTTTAAACCCACATACACTTCAGAATTTGCCAAGATCCAGCATTTTTCATTGTGTGTAATGTTTACTGTTGTTTAAAGTCTAGGTAGGGTATGTTAACTTTAATACTTTGTTGAGAGGCAGAATAATATTAAGCTCCAGGAACAACCACAAGAACTATCTGATTAATTAAACCCAAAATGCTGTTTTTATTTTGAAGAGCCTGCAGTTACTCAGCTGACAATTTTGTCCACACACCAAGTATCAACTGTAGCACAAACATTTAATCAGAGCTATGACCAAAATACAGAGTGCTGACCATACACAAATTAACAGGTTTTTCCATTGCATGTACATGTACTTTTGACAATTTCATGAAGACATGATCCACCTAAGCAAGCAGAAATATCTTGTATGTTACATGTTTTACAGTACACAAATATTAATATGAATGTGTGACAGTAAATGAATTACACTCCTCTGCCTTACCTTTCACAAATAATCTTACAAAACAGATAATGTATGGGAAGTGCTGTATCAATCTGCTACCTTCATACTGATATCACAATTACTTGATCAATAAAATACCCAATTATTACTATACACAGACATCCCAACTATTTCGTGGATAAATTAAAGAGCCAATAGGCTCTCCATAAGTGCAGTTTCACTCATGTTGTGGTCGAGAAAGTAGCTTTCTCGAAGGTCCAAGGACAGACACATTTTAATGACATTAACACTTGATTCGGTACTCACATCAATTGGCAAAGACACAAAGTTCTGTTCCGTAATCCTTAGGTACGAACGATCTGCAAAACATAAAAAATGAGTAACTTCCTCCTCCTACTATGCACGAACTGCGAAAAATGTAAAATGATCGTGATTGAAAATGAGGTTAGGTCATAATTTTGTGTACAGTTTTCTCTTAATAAATAACCCCATTCCAAAATCTTATATTTATTTTATTCCTTATTATAGTCCCACACTGCTTACGTTGGGCAGCTGAATATGCGGCATGTAACAAAGAAAGAAGTCCTGAAATAAGAAATAACTTATGCAATAACGTAGACATTTTGCACCTTCAGTTCAATTGTTCAAAAACAGTTCCTGTAGTTCACACGCAAGCAGCAACGCCAACCGGATGTGTCTGTTGGCGGTCTTTTCAAGGTGACGAGTCTGTTTAAAAGCGGTATCACAAAACAGGCTGCAGCCACAGTGAAATGTTGAAGTTATTACAACTTAGTGCGCCTGACTATATAACTATGATCAATAAAGGTAAGGGAAAGTTTCATCTGTGCGAAAGCACATGGTTATGAACTCCCGCCTCTTGAAACTGACACCCATTAGCATGATTACATAAGACAGTGGTTAGGCCCCACACAAGGGCAGCGCCAGAATGTTTTCAGAACGGGAAATGGGGCAGTTACAAAATGTCCTTACAAGCTTACATTTAAGGATTTCGAAATAATTTTACAGGTTGCCTTAGATTTGTAGACACTGTATTGAAATATAGATTTAAATAGATTAAGTTAAATGGTGTTAGTACTTCCTACACTTTTTTATTTTTAAATTTTGTTCCCTCCGACCAGTGGCCATCGGCCCAGGAGTAATAGGAAAGTTCGTGTCAGGAACAGAACCACGGCAGTTCAGCTTGTAGCAACTTCATTTACTAGGTAAGTAACAGAATATGGAATGGCATTAAACTTTTAGCCAGAGGTGGCAGAGCCTAAGGGCAAGGAAAGGAGTGATCATCTGCAATATTTAACTTGGGACATACTTGCTGCGCAAACGTATTAAATTATACACGAAAGTAACATCCTCATAACAGAAAAATGGTCTGCATATATTTTGTTCTACTATCACAGTGCACAGTGGCATATCTAGGTTTGTTGGTGCCTGGCACAAGTAATCACAATGGCCGTCCCCAACAAAATATTACGAACTTTTAAAAAATCACAATTATTTATTGAATTGCCTGTTATTTGTCTCAATAATTTAAAAAAAATGTTAAGAACAGAAAACCAATTTTTTAAATTTACAGTATGTACTTTGTTGATTTTTGTTGCCTCTTGGACTCGCCTGCCCCCCCCCCCCCCCCCCTCCGGCTCTGCCCCTTGACAGTTTATATTTAGGGAGAGTGTGTGTGTCACATTTAACAAAGATGTCAGTTGATAAGATTATATAGTGTTGGTGGTAAATTAATAAAGTATGAGTGTGGAACATTGGTGGAATGATACTGACAAGGGAAAACCAAGGTACTCAGAGAAATACTTTCCCCACTGTCACTTTGTCCACCACAAATCCCAAACGAACTGATCTGATATTGGTCGTGTGCATGTATGGTGAGCGACCAGCACAGCCTTTTACAATATAAAACAAAATTGTGTAATGCTGTGTAGAATACAAGTACAAGTGAACACATGTACACGAATGTTATTTGTGTCTCATTTAAAACGCAGATGTGCATAGCTATTACTCTTGTGTTTATTCTGTAAGAATGGTGCTTATATTTGGTGTCTATACTGCACTGAAAAATGGTTGTTGCATTTTTGTGTCTATGTAAGTATATTGTTAGTGGTGTGGTGTCTGTACTACAGGAATGGTGGTGGTATTTTAGTGCCTAAGCAAGAATACTTATAGTGTTTTGGTGTTTGGTTTTTGTGGTGTTTATACTGCAAGAATGTTGGTCGTAGTCTCAATAACCGAAATGCTTGCACCTTTTATTAGTCAAGCTCCCTTTCAAGGTTTAACACCAGTTCCTCTCTCACTTATCTCAGCCCTCATGTGTCACCGTTTCCTGTCCTGAACATTACACTGTATTGAATCAGTGTAATGGCATTTATGAGAAGAATTGAAAAGCTTATGTAATTACAACGGACACTTAATCCAATATTGTGTTTCAAGAAGTCTCTGTAGAATCAAATTTAACAAAATTATAACCTGTTATGTAAAGAAACAGAAACGAGATCTGTTTGCCCAGTTAGAGAAAGTTGCAAAATCAGTTAGGCCTGCTTTGGTAGTGACTACAACAGCAGTTCTCCTGAACAGTTTACCGCATACTTCGTAATACACACGTCTTTATCACCAATGTTTGCGTGTTGTTCAGTTACCTCGCTTTTTTTTTTCTAATTGAGAACTCAGCCAAAATTATTTGACCTCCGAGAATGGTTATTTTGGATTTTTAGAGCCAGTACACCTATGAAGAAAGTATGCTACATGTGTTTCTTGGGTACAACATTATGACATACACAAAATAGAAATTTATTTTACAGTTTTTGAATTTTCGTTGTACACAGTAATTCACAGGTCCTTTAAAAATTAAAAAATAGAAGTTTGAATACCATGACTGTATTCACACACGCGCACACACAGGGCTTTAAGAAATTCTTAGTACAACACTGATGTGAAATTAGTATTCATAGAAGTTGCCTTAGACTGTAATTCATTGAACATCTGGCTTCTGCAGTTCTGTAACTGCTAACCATTTTCTACAACGCCACTTGATAAAGTTACATATCACACTCCTATAATCTACATCTCTCTTTGTCATTCAGTCCACCATAATATGCGGTGAAGATTTAGTGCTGCTGATGAGGTTTTGACGTAATGGTTTGCATAAATCTGTTGCATCCTCTTTCAGAGTCATTGCCAAATAAATTATAGATCTCACAAGATATGTCGATATTTATGTAAAGAGCCTGGCCAGAAAAATCGAAGCACTGATTTGCAATTTTTCTTTTCCAATCCAGTTTATTTTAACGGAGATTAATTTCCGAAGAAATGTCACAGGACCGAACGAAACGACTTTCCCGGATATTTATTATGTTATGTTTGCTAGTTACATTACGTGTGATCCTTATATATTTTTTGTTAGTTACATTACGTGTGATCAATTTTACTATTTTTTGACTTAGTTACATTACGTGTGATCAATATTATACTATTTTTGACTTAGTTACATTACGTGTGATCAATATTATACTATTTTTCGTACATTATGACCTGAAAATTTGTTCAAAAGCGTGATTTCGGCTTCCGCCGCGCTGTAAATGAGATTTGCGCTCTTCTGGGATTCTACGCTGCGTATAACCCCAGAAGAACGTAAATCTCCGGCAAAAAGTTTTGTAAAATTGTTGTGCACGTTTCTGTGGTCATACTGAGGGAATATTAGAACTGCGTCTATATTGTCTAGGCTTACGCCAATGTTTCCGAAATTAACCATGTATTTGCTGAAGGCCCAAACATTTCTTCATCTTTTAACACATAAGGAGCATTTTAACTCAAAGCTGCTATTGTGTATAATTTGAAAGAGAATGGCCTCAAGATTAATAACGAAGGTACTAAAAATTTATCAACCACAAGAATTTTCACGAAAAACGTTACTCATCTCTTTCCCCTCACACCCGTCGGTCTATTGATCTGTTTGTTGCATGCCGGGGGGACTTTGCGATCTCACAGGACCGGTTGACATACTGCCGATGACAGTTTGAATGTCTTTGGTTACAACTTATAAGTCAAACGTAATCGAAGAGCGCGTATTGTGCCAAAGACCATTTATTGTAACTCAGCCGTACACGGTAGACACAAACTTCGAATCGGATAAAGCCCGCTGTGTATTATATATTTATTCGTTTTTTGATTTGTTTAAAGACAATTTTGATTCCGAAGATTATACATTCAGCCTAGAATGGTGGGATGAATAGTGAATGATGATGAACGGGGAAGGATGTCGAAGAAAGAGAACGCAAACTACTTTTAATGTATATCTAACAAAGACGAATTTTTATGAGGCGAGAAAAGAGACTGTTCATTCGGCATAATATTTTGTTATGTGACTTTGTAACTCTGCTTATTACCTAGAGCAGAGGTTCTTAAAATGTCTGGTACGGCAGACCCCTTACAAATTCTCATATTTATGCTGAATCACTCCCTAAACATTTCTAAATTCATGAACAAATAAAGCACAATCGCGGTGAAGTTTAAAGTTCCAATAATTACTAACAAGAAACATACTTGAAGCTTTAATAAGTCAATGTAAAAATTCATTACAAAAGCTATGACTTTCCTAACAGCAGTGACAGTAAAAATAATATTAGCGAAAACTTAAAACTAAAAGATAACTTGTTTTACTGAGAGCAATTTACTCAATTCGAAGACTCCATAGTACAACTCGAGGACCCCTGGTTGAGAAACACTGTGCCCTAGAATTATTCCAGATAAATATATTTTGTAAAGTATTAGAAATATTCATTACAATTTTTTTTATTCTAAATTTTAATTGGAATACAAAAATAATCTCGTCGATTCTCTGACCATGCCTCGCGGACCCCAAAGGTTTCGCGGACCACACGTGATAATTAGTGATCTAGAACGCGGATGGTGCTACTTTTTAGACGGAATGACATAAATGCTAGAAATACAGGAGCTTGTAACGTGTCCGTTTATTATCTGTAAGTCAGCAATTACACTTTCTGGTAGCAATTTAGGCTATGATTAGGATCACATTATTTTATATTTTACTCAAGTAAAATAATTTTAAATAAATAACATTTCGTAGGGTAAGAATTATTTTATATATAAATATAACAAGAGAGGCAGTGTACGTATAACTTAACATTGCTTCGCCTTCGTGTAACTATTTTTCCCTTGGAAAAGCGTAAGTATTACATATTCTAAGTGTGTGTGTCTGCAGCCTTAGTTATGCGGCATGCAATGCGCATGCGCCTACTGTATTGTCTTCTGTGGCCTGTCTGGCTCTACCATATTTTCCACATGATCTCATAAACGGTATGATTTTCGGAGGAAAGTTTTTGAACATAAAATGTATGGTTTTGATTTTCTCTACAACGTTTGGCTGAAACATTTCTATTCTAAAAAGACTAAAGTGAGATATTATCATAAATGTATATACATTTTCATGTAAAGTACCCGTTATTCGTGTCAGATTTTAATGAAACTTGAATTTTCTCGACAGATGTTCTAAAAATACTCAAATGTCGAATTTGATGAAAATCCGTCCGTAGGAGCGGAGTTCCATGCGGATAGAGAGACAGACGTGACAAAGCTAATAGTCGCTATTAGCCAGTTTGCGGACGCGCCTAAAAATTAACAGAGTTCAGTCAAAAGAGTCTATATCGCCCCGGCAAAGGATGAATATTTCATTGTTACTCTTGTCGTGCACGAACTTTCCTTTCCACGCAAAAATATGGCGGCTACTCATGCACGCTTAGGCAACGAGCCAATCAGACAAGTTTGGCGTGTCGCTGTGGCCTCGCGTGTCATACGCTCGTCAGCCTGCCGGACTTCAGCGCCCTAACAAGCTAAATAACCATTAGGACACACTTTCTCAGAATTTTAATGGAGGAACATAGTAAAACCAAGAGAAATGTCAGGATAGTAAGTGTCCGGACTGAGATTTCAACCAATGACCTCCCACATATACAGCACGAGTGCTAACCACTCGGCGAATTGTTTAGAACACTTTAGTGTAAGTAAGTTATGGAGGCCGTGCCATGGCTCAGGCGGTTAGTCCGCCGGTCTCCCCACCGCGGAGGCCGCGGTTCGATCCGCGGTCAGTCCATGTGGGATTTGTGGTGGACAAAGTGGCACTGAAACAGTTTTTCCCGAGTACTTCGGTTTTCCCCTGTCAATTTCATTCCACCCTTGCTTCGTTACTTGGAAAAATAAAAAAAAAACTGATCATCTTTCTCTTCATCTTCATCACAGGGTTGCACAATAAGCCTTAAGGCTGCGCTGCGTCCGTAGCTTCTGCTGCGGGGCCCTTCTCCACAAAAAAAAAAAAGTTATGCGGTGCTTTAATGAAATCGGTCACACTCTGGGTTCGAAGTGTGAGATTCAAAGTTAAGCGACCAAAAAACAGAAATACGAGTAAGCCCAGCTAGGTTTCGTTCGGACATGTACAAACGAACTGTCCGCTGTGACATTTCTTGTCTCTGTTTGTAAAGCGTGACATAATGGCGCACTTGTGACGTCAGTGTTGGCTTTTGTTGGGTGTGTACGTCTTGAAGTATGCTATAGGTTTCGGAAACATCGTCAATGCTTTGGAAGCTCATTATACCGGTGAACTCTGTCCTTTACGCTTCTGCTGAATCAGGCTTAACAAACATTCATTACTTTGTGAATCAACAGAACGTCGTACCTTATGGACCAGCTTAACTTACATATGCTTTAGTTTATGACTTACTGAACTTACATTTGTACTGTCTGTTCTAATGACATTAAGAATTACTGAACTGTTCATTACATTTTATTATTCATCACGTTTAGTCATTCATTTTATTACTTCTGTCATTTCCAAACAGGGGCGCACCCAAGGAGGGGGGGGGGCTGCCGGGCTACAGCCCCCCCCCCAAACCCCCGAAACCGACATTTAAAAAAACACAGATTTTGTGGAGACGATGGTATCAAAAGTCTTACGTGGTTTTCCCTTCAGCCGAAATCGGCTGGTGAGTAGTACATTAGAATTTTAAAAAATAAATTAATAAAACTAAACAACTCTAGAATATAGGACAGTGTGATTGAGTCACGGAACATGTAGTTATATTTTTATGTATATAAATGCAGTTGCAAACGGTGTTATGTTCTACTTACGACATGGTTTTGTAACATGATTTTTAAAATGAAACATAAATTATATGTAGCTCCAGGTCAGCCCCCCCCCCCCCCCAAAGCAAAACATTCTGGGTCCGCACCTGCTTCCAAATTATCGGTTAGCGGCTGAGGTCTATCATTTAACCCCGATGATAGCCAAGCACTACTTGATATTATAATACAATTAAGTAAATATTGTAATGCGATCCCAGTGGCCGTGCGGTCTAAGGCGTGGGTCTGCGGCCGCTCGCTTACTGGGATCGTGGGTTCGAATCCCACCGGGGGCATGGATGTCTGTCTCTTGTGAGTGTTGTGTTTTGTCAGGTAGAGGTCTCTGCGACGAGCTGGACCCTCGTCCAAGGAGTCCTACCGACTGTGGTGTGTCTCAAATGTGTGTGATCGTGAAGCCTCGACGAAACGAGGAGGCCCAGGCCCATATACGGCTGTCGAGCCATAGGAAAAAGGAAAATATTGTAATTTTTTAGTTCTACTCTTTAACGACACTGCCAATTGTTAAGAGTATAAGATGGTGATGGCAGAAGAATGAGCATGGGTCACCGGTGGAATGGCACTGACAGGGGAAAACCGAAGTACTTTGAAACCCGTCTATGTTGGCCAAATTTGGTTTTATTCAAAGCCGCCCAATTTATGGAAACCACTTGGCACTATGGAAATTGAACTGTGCACTATCTTCTTTCTTTCTTAGTCTGACCTCTTATACCTACTCATTGTAGGTGCAGATTGTTATTGTTGCACCTGATCACACTCAGACACACACACACACACACTCGCTAGGACTCCTGTAGACTGGGGGTCGGCCTGTCGCAGAGACCTCTACCTGACAACATACACCACTCAAAAGAGACAGACATCCATGCCCCGGCAGGATTCGAACCCGCAATCCCAGCAAGCGAGCGGCAACAGACCTACGGCTTAAAACTCATGGCCACTGGGATCGGCCTGTAAAATGTAACTTGTGCAAATGTACAGTTCAGTGTGCAGAGACAGGTGATTAATTTGAAAAGCTGGTACATAATTCTGTCAATGAATAGGGACTTTAAGTAGAGCAATCAGTTGCCACTGTAAAATTCCAATGTATTGTCCATAGCCGTGGAGAAAGGATGGAGTCTGGGTGACCAACAGGTAGTTCTGCTAATGAAGAAGGATTCCGGCTATATACAGCATGACACAAAAACTATACAAATCTTCAGGTCAGCCAACATATGGAGGTTGAACTTACACATAAGGCATAGCAATAAACACGAAAGTATGGCCAAGATTTAATATAAACAAGTGGCCAAGTTACGGAGTAATGACCATGTATAATATCATAGGATTTTGCCGGTTCAGTAAAAGTGTGGCCAAACTGTGACAGATGGTCATTAGGGTGGCCAACTTCACAGGTTTTACTATACTCGGAGAAAACCCCGTCCCAGTGCCACTTTGACGACCACAAATCCCACATGGATAGGTCTGGAATTGAACCCGGGCTTCCGCGATAAGAGACCACAACCATGGCACGACGTCCAATATTGTAACCCTTGGGAATGTGAAACACGTCCAAAACGTAATTATTCCCAAATACATGCAAAAGTTCCATCCATCTTTTCAAACTTGCATTGATCCGTCTGTCTGGTTACTTCGTCCATCTGTCCACCACCCTCGTCCAAATATCTGCGTTGTGCTTAAGCCTACCTCCCTATCGATAATTTACATCACGTCACCGGGCGAAATATTACCGGCAGTACGGCCGTATATTTTTAGAAATGGTTCTAATTGCATCTAATAACATTACGAAAGTGACATTTCCATTTTTGGTACTACAGCATTGTAAATCGTGGCTCTAGCCTGGCTGTTCCATTATCTTTTCGCCAATTGACTCTTATGTTAGTATACTCTGACCTCTAAAGGGGACAACTCGGTAGAGCACAGGTTGTAATATCCAGTGACATTGTGGAATTCCCTGGAGCCTTAAAGCCCGGTGGTAAATGTACACGCACCGTCAGCTTTACCAATAACACTTGTGGATTTTGCCCCAGCAATGTATTTATGTGTTGTTTGTTATTCTTACTAATACACAGCCACTGTCTGTGTAAACATTATTTAACTATTGGTCTTTCTAATGCAATGGTTCTCAAACTGTGTATGTCGCGACGATTTTAATGTAAAAAGGATTATAGAAAATTAAATGTGTAAATTACAACCTTAAAAGAAACTGGTGAAGGCATTCCTTATATTACACGCGAAAACACGGAGTTAAGAAAGGGGTGGGGATTTGATGAAATCTTTGGTAATCTGAGGGGGCATTACTGTATGCGATTTTGAATCCACTGCTTATACTTAAGGTTTTAAAGTTATATTTTTGTCAGAGCTTTATCACCTTTTTTTTTTGCTATTCAGCAATTTTGTGTTCTATACCAATGCTGGCGAAACTTTTCGAGAGAGCTTGCGCAAATTTTCAATAAATTTCGAAGAAATCCTTTCGCGTGCCCATGGAAATTTTGGTAGCCTGAATGGGATGTTAGAGTCTTTCATCACAATTATTAATTATTTTTGTATACTGTGATTATTATATGTTATATATAGCATATTTTATAGGGTACTCTTATGTAGTATAGTGCATATAATATTACAACAGGATCCTCGATAAATCCTTAAGGACGAAGTAGGGAGGCAGCTGAGGCGTTTATGAAAAAGAGCCCTAACCTGCTCCCTACTACAAAAGGCTAAACAAATGGATCAGTTTAATTCAACATCATACTTAGTGTGTATGATTTTTGTTATTGTAAAAATTACTGCAAGGAGAAAGAGCAGAACACTTAAAAGTATTCTTAGGAAGTCTGATCAGGCAACGTATTACGGTTGTGAATTATTTAAAAAAAAACAGTTTTAGACGTTATGTGTTATTTATAAACAGTACTTCACATGAGACAATTAATGACTTTATGAAAACAGTAAGGAACCAAAATAAATTTGTAACAAATTAAAAGAAAAAAATAATTTTCTTTAATTTTATTCATTTTATGGTTTTACCTAGTTCTATTAATTTAATTTTACTAACTCAAAATTACAACACAGAGACATTACAGTAAATGCAAGCATTTTAGTAAATAACTAGTAACATATATTATTTTAAAATTTAAATCATTTTAACATTATTGGTGAATAATAACTTACAAGCAGCAAAATAAATTTTACTCTGAAAGTAATTGATCAACAGTGACAAGCCGTGGTCTATATTACAATACATAAAAAAATCAACGATAAGCTAACCAACAGCGAAACTAAGATCAGTTATTTTGGTTTGCGTAAGTAAACGTAAGAAGCACAATTCTATTGAAAATCTGAGGTTCCTGGATGGCCCGAGCATCAAAGAAAGACAGCAAATTTACTTTATTTTAGTTCGTATAATTGCTATTTCAATAAATGAATTCATGCATAAATATTCCGCTCGATTATAAAAAGTATTCGAGGGAACTGTGCTTAAAAATAAAATTTAAAGTATGCAAATAAATATTTCTTAAAGTAGTCCAACTAGTAATGATAGAAGTAATTTAACCTCAAAATCTTCACTTCCCTGTATAGACACTTGCTAGTTTCTTCTATAAATTGATAAATATTTAATGTTCACTCAGAAACAATAGAATGAAAAATATGAGCAGAAGGATTCAATGTTAACCATTCAGTACTGTCATTTCCCGAATTATGATTTTTAATGGCAGAGATTTGCAATTTTCTTTGTATTCTTAAGGGGATAGACTCAATAAAATTCTGCTCATTTATTCGTAATTTCGACACTATTATCAGGGGTTTATTGCAAGGATTGAAAATGTTTTGTTCAAATTCCCAACTCACCGAGCCAATGCCCGGCAGGCAGCCCCCTGGGAAGTCTCGTTAAAGTTTCACACAGCTTCAGTTTGTATAAATAATCATTCGCAGGATTATTTGATATATATATATAAGTCGACCTCGGTTCGCGGGTTCGATCCCGACCGAGGTCGATGGATTTTTAAGGGTGATAAAAATCCGGAGCACCACTTCCTTCGGAGGGGAAGTAAGGCCGTCGGTCCCATGTCGTAGATTTACGGCATGTAAAAGAACCTTACGGGCATGAATAAAAATGTTACGTAAGCTAAATTTAAAGCCTCCATTTCTCACCCAAGTCTCCTGACTGCCTGCCAGATGGCTCTGGCGGACACATCAGGATCGATAGAATAGTAGCGCGGCCAGTTGGCCAGTCACCAACTGCCACGAATGCACACGACTTAGTAACCTCGGAAAGAGGAGGCAAGAGGAGCCCGAGCCCATATAGGGCTGTTGAACCATGGTTATTATTATATTATATATACATATTTATGCTATATGAGGTAACAAGTTTGGAGGGGCAAAATAGAACTTGGAACAGCAGTGAAACACCGCGTGCCGAGAAAGTTATTCTCGCATGTCAATTTGGGCACGCATGCCGTAGGTTCTATACAAAAAAAAATGACTTTAAATAAACACTCACTTTCTAGTATTATTAGTCTTAGTTCTCTGTGCTATTTATAGCGGGCCACGAAAACGCAACAAATATCTCAAATGTTCCGCGAGCACGAAATTTGACAAAAGTCTTCTGATGGAAAAGCTCTGTCTTATTTGTGACGTAACAACTCAGTGTTTATACAAAATGTGGTTTAATTATTTTAGTCTTCAAGTGTTTCAGTGCAGAGATTTGAAGTTAAACATCAGCGTAATTAATTGACTTTATGCTATAGTATCTTTTGGACAGCTGATATCTATTTAGGGGAGCAAGAAAACTCATGACTTTATAAAGCCGTCATTGGAACCTATCTTAAGACAGATCAGTCCAGTTTACAACTGGCTCTATCTGAATAAGATCCATTTTAATATTATCATTCCATCTAGGCCTCCACCCCTCAAGCAGCGTTTTTCTTTTAATTTTGTAACTTATATATGCATTTCCACTTTTCGCTACTCAGGCCAACGTGGCACGTACTGCCTTGACATCTTCTTGATTTTTTAAAGGGCCCCGCAGCAGATGCTACGGACGTACCGCAGCCTGGAGGCTTACTGTGCAACCCTATAATGAAGATGCATAATCTTTTTTTCGTTTTTCCATTTTAATGGAGCACCGGTGGAGTGAAATTGACAGGAGAAAACCGAAGTACTCGAGTAAAAACCTGTCCCAGTGCCACTTTGTCCACCACAAATCCCACATGGACTGACCCGGGATCGAACCCGGGCCTTCGCGGTGAGAGGCCGGCGACTAACCGCCTGAGCCATGGCACGGCTATCTTCTTGATTTAGTCTTCCTGATAACATTGGACGAAGAATAAAAGTGACCAAAGTTTAATAATTTTGTGAGGCGCCTTTAGTTGCACTGTGATGGGGGGGGGGGGGGGGTAAGGCCAACGCAGATAATAACCGAATTTATACGACATTGTGTCTTCTTCATGATTTCCAACAACCCTGACATTTGCAAAAATTCCGGCGGAAGGATTTTACAAAATTGTGTTTGGTTGACGACAACTGAGATGCAGAAACAAAGCTCGGAAAATTTGGATTTAATAAACAGGTGGAGAATTTGGTGAATACTCCTGCTTATAATCTTAACATAGAACATCCCACCTGGTGCATTACTCACAAGAGCGTGTAATATAATTTGTTGGTGTGATTGAGGAATTAAATAAACATGCACTCCTACGTATATCTGAATATGGAAAGTTACTTCTAGCGGTAATTTTCTGAGAAGCAGCCACGAGATTTTACCAGGCTGTACTGTTTATGAGGTCACTGGTAGTGGTCACTCAAATTATTTCCGGGGTAAAGTTTCCATGAGCTAACCCCAGTGAGAGGTATGGTTCACAGTGCGCCCTCTCTTACACATCGAGGTCACTGAGCTTAAGCTCTCATTTAGGGCATGAATCTTTGTCCGCCCTTTTATTTACATTGTTTTGTATGTTTTAGGGTCATTTAGAGCACCTCCAACTCGACAAAAAATTAGAAGAAAGAAGTTTATCATTCAGAGTTTACCGGTTCGAGCAGTTTCTCCAAAATTTTATATATGTTTAAGTACCGACTCTTTTCATCAGTAATAACTCCATTAATACCGAGAAGCAAAGCTGCGAATTGGCCTGACAACCTGGTAGTAGCCCAGAAGGCTTAATAGAATACCAGGAAACTGCTGGACCCTAGCAGGTATAGCGGCTAGGCTGTATGAAGTATAAAACTCACGTCATAGAGTGAGAAGCTGATAGTCGTTTACCTACGCAAGAAATTCTTTACCTTTTCTGGAACCCGAAGATTTATTTTGATGTTCATCGGACTCCGCCATCAGGCGCCGATGTTAACCAGCAGCAACCAGTCCACACACACACACCTTCTGTCTTAAAGATCCACTTAACAAAGCCTACCAATTACGTGCTGGTCTCCCAATTTATATTTTTCCTTAACGCTTTCCAAATCTGTTTTTTACGCATTTCTAATCTGTCCCATGCGTACCATGTCTCGATCATCTCATAATCCTTTCCTTGTTGGCCCTAATTATGTAGTAATAATATGTGTTGAGAACTGAAGAATGTAGATTATGAACAACCTGTCTGATCACAAATTTCTTAAACCAACAAAATGCACACTTCTTATTTATTATACAATACAATTTTGTACAGTAAAATCAGTCCAACATGTTTCGGTTCCCTGTTTTGGGACCATCATCAGGGACCCATATAGTGAATTACACAAATTGTTTATTTATAGTCCGACAAATGTACAATTTAATCACATTAATTGTGTAATTTTACTGTCCTACATGTTTCGAACCCTTAATTTGGGTTCATCTTCGGGGACTCATTATCTCAAATCACACACTATTTACACCAACTGGTACAATTGTTTACATAGTAGAACATGAATTATTTACAATTGTGCATATACACTGTTTAAAACAAATAAAAGGTGAAAATTGTAGTTGTTGGTTGAGTCTTACATTGGTGTTACATTTAATTAAGTTTAAACAAATTGTGTCCCTGATGATGGTCCCAAAATAGGGAACCGAAACATGTTGGACTGATTTTAGTGTAAAAAAAATTTTATTGTATAATAAACAAGAAGTGTGCATTTTGCTGGTTTAATAAATGTGTGATCGAATGAAAATGCACGGTGTGAACAATATAAACCTGTCTGATCTATCATATTCTCACGTCAATGACTACAAATGTTGCTATGTTCTGGAACGTGACGCCGTGTGCTTCAGTAGATAAGTAACGAAGTTTCGTAGGAACCTTATGTCGCAACTTGAGGATGGTTACACATCTACCAAATTACACGGCGTCTCCATCCCAGAAGACCATAAACATGTTAATGTTATAAATTACTCTTTATGCAGTTTTCTCTATCCTTTTGTTGCTTCCTCGTCCGATGGCCCAAAGATTTACCTCAGCACATTTTTCTCAAATACCCTGAATTCATTTCTCATTTTAGGGTGACATGTTAAGTTTCAAGTCCTAGCAAAACAACGGGTGACCCAAAATCATAGTTTTGCGTGTTTTTATCTTTATTTACTTAGGAGTTTGGAAGAGAAAAGTTTCTGAATTCAGCGGTGACGAAGCATTCCGTGGGTTTTTTCTGTAGTGTGTTACTTCCTCAATGTAATGCTGTTCCATTGCCATATTTTCGAAGGACTCATTAGCTATATTTGCATTGTCATACAGAGTTGTCCAAAAGTCAGGTCAATAGTTACTACAATGTGCACTAAGTTACGGTTAACTGACTAATAGACCATTGTTTATTTCCCTGCCTTGTGGTGATATGATCTGATGCTTTAAAGAATAAGTACCAGGTCTTCCAAAATAAAGGAAATTATTTGTAATTAGGAGGTATGGGTTGACACTACGAGCTATGTAGGAGCTACAATACACTTCATTTTATTTTTCATATGACTCGCAAGTTCCTAATTTATCTGACAACTGTCATTTGTCACTTCCCACCGCTACTCCGCTGCAAGTGTGGGCAGTCGGCCGAGTGGGCTACGTTAATACGATTAACGAGCCGACATGAAGTGGCAACCCATATTTGTCACATAAAGTAATGACCCCATAAACGAGTACTGGCATAGTGCAGGGTGGAAAAACCTTTTTGTCACTAAGTGCCGTAAGTGTTAGAAATTTATAATAAATGTGACCGTAGAATTTATTGGCTGCAAGAAGGGGTCTGGAGCTGGAAGAATTTTTATGTAGTATTTTTGATGGCAGTTAATTTTGTTTCAAAATATTATTGAAGTAAAACTAATTTAGAAAAAAAATAATATGCTTCGCATAAACAGTGTATCGTAAGTAGCAACAAATTACAAACTACCACAATGGTAAAGGTAATTGTTGATTTCAGGCTTCCTCCGCGATGTTGATGAGATCTGCGTTCTTCTGGGATATTACGAGGCGTCGTGTGGTAATTGTTTACCGACGTTTCGGGACAACGTATCGGTCCCATCTTCAAGGGTCAAGATCGGATCGATACGTTATCCCAAAACGTCGGTAAACGATTACCACAAGATGCTGGATAATATCCCAGAAGAGCGCAGATATGAAAGGTAATTGTATTCATAAATGTAAAAACTGACAGAGTCCAGTCATTTCAGTCTGTATCTTACCAGTGAAGGATAAATACTGTACGTCTGCGCTGCTTTTGACTTGTAACAGCTTCCTTTGTCGTGTAAAAAAATATGGCGGCACAGCTAGTAGCACACTTACGTGCTAAATAAATTCTCTTCGCTTGGCAATCTTGGCACGCGTGTCATAAGTTCTTTACCCCTGTCACAATGCAATTAGTTTTGTAATTTGTTATTAATATTCTTCGTAAGAACCTTGATTTCAGGCTTCCGCCGCGATGTTGATGAAATCTGTGGTCTTCTGGGTTATTACACGGCGTCGTGTGGTAATTATTTACCGACGTTTCGGGATAACGTATCGGTCCCATCCTCACGGGTCAATATTCCGAGTAGGAAAGAAAGCCTATAACATAGAAACTACCCCGCTGTGCTTTCCAGTTTCTATGTTATAGGCTTTCTTTCCTACTCGGAATCTTGACCCGCGAGGATGGGACCGATACTTTGTCCCGAAACGTCGGTAAATAATTACCACACGACGCCGTGTAATAACCCAGAAGACCACAGACTTCTTCGTAAGAAGTTTTACGGTAGAAGATGCTTATGTGGGGATCAAGTTGTATGAAAATTTTACATTAATAACTGCTAAATGAGCAATTCGGTGCAGCGAAAATTCTCTGGGCGTAATCAGTACTTCTCGTACTGGCTCGTAACTGCAGTTCTTTTCCATGCAGGACATTTTGTAACAATTCCTGATTTTCTTCTGATGGCGGAACAGCCCCTAGTGGGCCAGGGCATCCTCATTATCGAAGCTTCACGATCACACACTTTAGACACACCACACTCGGTAGAACTCCTCTGGACGAGGGACCAGCTCGTCGCAGAGACCTCTACCTGACAACACACAACATTCACAAGAGACAGACTTCCATGCCGTAGGCGGCATTGTTTTTGTCTGTCCGGGGTTTTTCCCCTTTGATCCATTTTTGTACTGTTTAAATCCTTTCGTCCTTCATGTCACTTTTTACGTTCCATGCTGCCGTCCTTTCAACAAACACAACACAAACATCCATGCCCCCGGTGGGATTCGAACCCACGATCCCAGCAAGCGAAAGGCCTCAGACCCACGCCTTAGCCCGCGCGGCCACTGGGATCGGCTAACAATTTCAAATAGTGACTTACATTTCCGGATTGAGTCTACACCGGTCAACTGGATATCCTGAATGAATTTGTCTAGTTTCCCTCACTCATAACAGGCCAGGCCACAAACGTCTTGTTTCGTTCCCTAGATTTTCACGTGTCGTGATCATTAATGCATCTCTTTGAACCGGGCGTAAATTTTATGACTGAAATAGCGTCCGTCAATCAGTCAATTAGTAAGTATTATCGTGTTTTTATATCACATAATTTGCAGTATACCAGGGATCCACTACAAATCTCGCCTACATCTTCATTGATCGTCTTTTTATACATTTTATATCTTTTTAATATTGCTTTTTTGCGGTTTTTTTAAAATATTACTTTAATACGAATTCCTAATGATGATTCCATGTGGGATCAAAACGTGTTGGATTTGTGTGTTGTATGTACCGTGCATTTTATCGTGAGTTTAAGTCAAAACCAAAAAATGCACAAGATTATTAACAAGTATAAGATATATCGCTCACGTAACACACAACGCTACAGGACTGCATCAACAATAGATCAACCACACGCTTGTATACATGGTCAAAAACCAATTTTTTAAAAACCGTTATAAGTTTTAATAACAATATCGATTCACGTAAAAACTATTTGTATATATATTTTATACTCTTAGTTCATAAGGCATATTTATTTATAATCACTACTTGAGGCATAATATATTATTGTTATTAATTTTTAATTTTATAATTTCATGCATCTGTATATTTTAACATTGTGAGCTGCGTAAATACATTTATACTGTAAAATAAACTATTGTGTATTTGGATGCAGTAAGTACTTGTAGTTCTTTGATAAATACCCCCTGAGGATGGCAATTTATTTGCCGAAATATATGTAGGGGTTTAAATATATCTTATACTTGTTAATAATCTTGTGCATTTGTTGATTTTGACTTAAACTGATGTTGGATTTGATTTGCAAGATATTATAATACATAATAACTGAAAACAAGAGTGCATCTTCGTTGGACTAAATATTGTGTGATTTAATTATCGGGTGTTTTTTTTTTTTTTTTTTTGCGTAATGAGTATGAAGCCGTGACAGCTAGCAGGGTACTTTCCCCTCCAAACCCCCCCCCCCCCCCCCCGCAAAAAAAAAAAGCAGAAGTCGAACCTAAACATACTATACAAACACGGTTAGCGAAGCAAATATAAGACGGCGACGACAGATGCGTATTACACCAGTAACGGGGAGAGGGAAGATGCAAAAAAAAATGGCACGAAATTTGCAAACTTTTCAGTACTTATAGCTCATCAATTAACGTGAAGTAAAAAAAGGACAAGAGGTTGACTTCGTGTTCCTCGCTCGCACCAACCCGGATCCTGCCGACTATTACCGACCACCGAGCTATAGTCGAACGCGCCGTGCTGCCGGCAGTGTTGTTCTGATGTTGCTGCTAGCCGGTTGGACTTCGCTGCACTCGCAGAGCGACACAGGTGTGCTTACATGTGCTGGTGGCGGTGAAGTGATCGTGTGACATGTGCAGATAAACTGTACATTTAACGTTCTTGTCAGTAATATCCTAACGATAGGTTACAATACGCGTGTAGGCTAAGTAACAGGAGATGAATCCGGCATTATTTGACACTTTACAGTGACCAGCTGATGCAAAATTTGTGATTACAAGGGCCAGACAGTTAAACCACATATTAAACTCGTTGTACATAAACAGGATCTGCCGTTGTTACTGTTCATCTGGTTCTTGTTTGGTTGGTTGTTTTCTGTTGCGATGGCATCGTCTAAGGTCGCCAGACGCCGCCAAGGCAGTCTTCCTAAAGAACCACAAGCTACTGTTGATGTCAGTGATTCGGACGGTGAAAAGGACAGCGGCCTAGATGACTTTGAAATCATCAAAACAATAGGTGAGTTGAGATTGCAAGTTTCGCGCAGAGCGGATTGAATTCGACGTTAAACTGCCTTAACATTTAATGCAGAGCTTTTGGTGTTAGTGCCACCTGCTTCATCCCGCAGAAAAGTTTGTAAACATTTTTGTTATGTGGCTGGCTTTTGTAATTCGTAATATTTTAATTGTGAGGTACTAAGTGAACTTCATACACTGCATTATTTAGATCGCATTCATGTTTGAGTATTTATTTTAACCAACTTATACACAATATTACAACAATGTAATTTACCCCTATACGTATTTCGGCTTATTTAAAGCCATCCTCAGGGGGTCATAGAAATATAGCATAGACTATACATCCACTGTACAGCCGAAATACGTATAAGGGTAAATGACATTATTGTAATATTGTGCATAAGTTGGTTAAAATAAATCCTCAATTGTGATAAGATGCACGGTCAATACAACGTGAAATTTCGCATTCATGTGTTAATGTTCTCAGGGCCACACTTTACGTTGTGTTTTTATTATGTGTTTCTACCGCGTCATTTATATTACATTATACCAAATTTCTACTACTCGTCAATAGACACGTCGGAATTCTTTTTATTAGTGACGGTGGGAAAAAAATGAAAAACAGAATTCCGTAAACCAATGGTTCCCAACCTCAGGTCGCGACCCAAATCAGGGTTGCGGGGTTTCTGACGTAGGGTCGCGACAAGGTTTTATGGAGAACGCGATAATTATAAAAAGAAAATAAAAATTTGTGTCTAAATTCAAACAGAATGATCGAAAAAATGTGATTATTGAATCTGTGTTTATTAATTTCAAACATACTGGAGCAGTCACTAAATTTTTGACATTGTTGTTCTGTTCATGTTATGCAACGTTCCGTATGTTCAGTATTTCACAAATTTTTATTTAGAAGCAAATGATTTATCTAACCAACACATGTATGAGTTATTTGAATAGAGATTTATTTCTTGCATGTTTTGTGTATTTAATGTTGTCCCAAATAGTATTGGATTTGACAAGTAACATTAAAAATTTAATATTTTTTTAATAGGTGGCAATCTTATGTAGTGTTCAAGGAAAGGCATAAATTAGTTCATTTATAGTACACATCACTGACTACTGCCGTTTCCATGGAAAGGTCATGTGTAACATACCATTTACTACTTTAGAGTCACACTCATAAAAGGTTGGGAACCGCTGCCGTAAACGAATGAAAATTGGGCCAAGAATTGAGATAGTTAATGCTTTAAGGTGGTACGAGGGACAGGAAAGAGACGAAGTGTCATATTATTCGTTCACATGAACTGTACAGTGACTTGACGAAATGTAAATTAAACTTAAAATGATAATATTATGTTGTCCGTAAACAGGGGCGCACCGAAGGGGGGGGGGGCGGCTATACCCCGGCAGCCCCCGCCCCCAAACCCCCGAAAACCGAAATTTAAAAAAAAACACATTTTGTAGATATGGTATCAAAAGTTTAACGTGATTTGCCCCTCAGTCGAAATCAGCCACTGAGACCGGCTGATGATTAGTATAATATAATATTAAAAAATAAATTAATGAAATAAAAAAAAAACAAGCAGATAGGACAGGGTGATTGAGTCATGGAACATGTAGTTATATTCGTATGTGTATATATATATATATATTATATATATATATATATTGCAGTTGCAGTGTTATGTTGTATTTACGACATGATTTTGGTTCGTGTCGGCTTAAAGTGAACCTGACCTTGTTCGTAGCGCAAATTGAACTCTCCGTCCGCGTTTCTTTCGAAGGTTCGTCTTACAAAACCGATGCTCTACATAACATGCAGTTGGTATTAAGAACTGAAGCTGTTATTTGAACATTTTATGTTACTTGTATTTAACGAAATACTATTTATGATTCTGTAAAATGTTTTTCTTGTAGCAGTAGGCGTATCTGCGGTGAATGAGGATTAAGGCCAATGACGAATGTAAAAATTGTAAAGCATCGTTTTTGAAAATATGTTTAGCAATCAAGCTCTGTTCCTACACAGTTCGAGCATTTCATTCACAGTTAGTGCTCTGAAGCCTATTACAAGTGGCTAGTTTTAACCTCGATTTCCAAAAAAAAAAACATGGGCTGGGATTGCGTAGTCGGTATAGCGACTCGCTACGGGCTGTACCGTCCGGGGATCAAATCCCGGTAGTGGCGAGATTTTCCACACCCGTCCAGACGGGACCTGAGGCCCATCCAGCCTCCCGTGTAATGGGTAACTGGTGTCTTTAAGCGGCCGGAACGTGGCGCGATCACCCACTCCTTTTCTAGCGCTGGGATTGAGTTTGGGTAGAGCTATACCTGTACCTTCCCTCAGTGCCTGCTTGGCATACATGCTTTTTACCTTTACCTCTGTTTTTATGTGCATTTCTCACGTAGAGCATCATGGGAAGGTTTTGTCCGTCAGCCGACCTGGCTGTTTGCATTTTCCAACTCCGAACTTCGGATACGGTTTGCATAAAACGTGGTGTTTGGTACGCACATTAAGTGCCGTGGACAGAAATTAATTTTGGACCGCAGACTATCTGTCCATTACACACCATTACTACATGAATCCCATGTGGAAACAAATTTTATCAAAAATGGATTTTTGTATGAAAGAAATTCCTCATTATCCCTGACATTTTTCGGTGTCATAAACGTACAATGTAATACAGAGCAAGATTCTTGCCGGCAGTTGTAAAGGACAAATTTGTCTTTACAGTAAATTAGTACCAATGTTAATGTGGTATGAGAAATCTCAAGGAAAGGACATGCAAAATATGTGTGCTCCGGCCCTGTGTGCTGCACTCCGGACAGCCACTTAGTTTGACACTCAGATACTAGTGTCGCCATGGCTTGCTGCAGTCTGTGTCTTATAGAACCCCCATAAGTTATGCTAACATTCTGATACTAGTGTTACCAACCGATACGTTGCCATGGTCTGCCTCAGTCTGTCTTATGGGTTTCCCATACGACGGCCTTCTTATTCATTCGGCATACAGTCCTTACAGTTTAACCAGTGCCTCCTTCAGAATGATAGCCCATACAGATCTGTCTTCTGCTTTCTTCCTCCATCTCTTGACACCCATCGATTTCAGATCATTCTCAGTAGAGTACAACCACCTTAATTTTGATCTTCCTGCTTGTCTTCTTCCATCTGGTTTCCCCAGAAATACTTTTTTTACGGTTCTATCATCAGACATTCTTACCACATGACCTGCCCATTCTAGTGTTCTTACTTTTATTGTTGTCACGATATTTGTTTTTCTGTAAGCAACCTGCAATTCATCATTAGTTCGGATTCACCAGCCATTTTGATCTTTCATTGGGCCATATATCTTTCTTATATTTTCCGCTCCCATCATATGTACTGCTTACATTCTGATACTAGTGTTGCCAAGAGACGTTCATGGTCTGCTCAGTCTGTCTTACAGGATCTCCGTATCTACTGCTACATCTATACAGTTTCAAGCAGACGTACCATGGGTCTGCTGCAGTCTGTGTCTTACAGGATCTCCGTATCTACTGCTAGCATTCTGATACTAGTGTTGCCAAGGCAGACGTTACCATGGGTCTGCTGCAGTCTGTGTCTTACAGGATCTCCGTATCTACTGCTAGCATTCTGATACTAGTGTTGCCAAGACAGACGTTACCATGGGTCTGCTGCAGTCTGTGTCTTACAGGATCTCCGTATCTACTGCTAGCATTCTGATACTAGTGTTGCCAAGCAGACGTTACCATGGGTCTGCTGCAGTCTGTGTTTACAGGATCTCCGTATCTACTGCTAGCATTCTGATACTAGTGTTGCCAAGGCAGACGTTACCATGGGTCTGCTGCAGTCTGTGTCTTACAGGATCTCCGTATCTACTGCTAGCATTCTGATACTAGTGTTGCCAAGGACAGACGTTACCATGGGTCTGCTGCAGTCTGTGTCTTACAGGATCTCCGTATCTACTGCTAGCATTCTGATACTAGTGTTGCCAAGGCAGACGTTACCATGGGTCTGCTGCAGTCTGTGTCTTACAGGATCTCCGTATCTACTGCTAGCATTCTGATACTAGTGTTGCCAAGGCAGACGTTACCATGGGTCTGCTGCAGTCTGTGTTTTACAGGATCTCCGTATCTACTGCTAGCATTCTGATACTAGTGTTGCCAAGGCAGACTTTAAACCATGGGTCTGCTGCAGTCTGTGTCTTACAGGATCTCCGTATCTACTGCTAGCATTCTGATACTAGTGTTGCCAAGGCAGACGTTAACATGGGTCTGCTGCAGTCTGTGTCTTACAGGATCTCCGTATCTACTGCTTACATTCTGATACTAGTGTTGCCAAGGCAGACGTTACCATGGGTCTGCTGCAGTCTGTGTCTTACAGGATCTCCGTATCTATGCTAGCATTCTGGTACTAGTGTTGCCAAGGCAGACGTTACCATGGGTCTGCTGCAGTCTGTGTCTTACAGGATCTCCGTATCTACTGCTAGCATTCTGGTACTAGTGTTGCCAAGGCAGACGTTACCATGGGTCTGCTGCAGTCTGTGTCTTACAGGATCTCCGTATCTACTGCTAGCATTCTGGTACTAGTGTTGCCAAGGCAGACGTTACCATGGTTTGCTGCAGTCAGTGTCTTTGGCCTTGTCAGTTTTGCCCACTTCCGCTTCGTGCAGGTAGGAGTCGTGCACAACGAAAGGGAAAGCAAGGAGCATATGTAGGCCGTGCCATGGCTCAGGCGGAGGCCCGGGTTCGATCCCCGGTCAGTCTATGTGGGATTTGTGGTGGACAAAGTAGCACTGGGACAGGTTTTTCCCGAGTACTTCGGTTTTTCCCTGTCAATTTCATTCCACCGGTGCTCCATTACTTGTAAAAATGAAAAAAAAACTGATCATCTTTCATCTTTATCACAGGTTTGCACAATAAGCCTTAAGGCTGCAGTGCGTCCGTAGATTCTGCTGCGGGGCCCTTCACAACAAAAAAAAAGCATATTTCCTGCTTTACCCAGCCCTGGATATAGATTGCATATTTGCGATATGTAAGAACAGAATAACCTGGCGAGCCTATGTAAGGCAAGTACTACCGCTGGTGTGGGGACTCGTGGTTTACATCCGGAGGTGTGACATCCTAAATAATTAAAATTTGAACTCTGTACTGAAATGGTTTCAGGGATTTCTTTCCGGATTCAAAATTTTCCATGCATTACTATTACCCTATACTTGTGTTTGGATATTTTAAGACTGTAACGTTTTATGTGAATTTCCTTTGTTTTTCTGTTGAGTTTATTGTAATTATATTGTATACAAATATTGTAATTAAGGGGTGGCTTTGCGTGGTGTTTTTAAAATTACTGCGCATTTATCAAGACCTTTATCGCAATAGCTTGATGGCGAACCAATAAAACTCCTGTCTTAATGGCCATAAAAATGTTGAGGACTCGTGATAGAATATTCTCCTGCTCTGAATGCAGACAATTTCAAAACAGTGGAGATTCTTGGTCACTTCGCGATCCTTCGGAACACCCGTAGAGCAGTTTGTCCATTGTCCATCGAAATGGCTCACGTCTTCATGTATCAGTGGAACACTGGTATCGCCGGTCCAAATCTCGCGCTCTGCATAGATATAGATATAGACATAGGCATGTGTGTAAGTAGAGGAGTGTTTGCAGTCGACATAATCCCCACACAAGCAGCTATATAGAATGTCGGGGAACAACTTAAAAATCAGAAAGCCTTGGCTGCCCTACGATCAATATATCAAGAGGGTGCAATTCAACAAGAACCTACATAGACATACAATGCATGGGCGTATATACTGTAGCCCTTATTCTATTCAGCGCTTATATTCAATATCGCGGTGAAGGTTACAGAAATATTGTAACTGCATTGTTTTTAATCAATGATTATAAAGCGCACAAAGTTTATTATTACTTACCTTCTTCAAAACCTTTTTTTAACATTAAAGATAAAATACCACATTAGGTGTGGCTACATGTTTCGAACATGATGGCCGCCCTCACGCCATTCAGTTATTACAAAAATTTAAGACTTACAGTTCCATTAGCTTGAATCAGTTAATTGAAATCGCAGTCGCATGTGTTAATTTATTTAAAATTAAAATTAAATTAAATTACAATATATTTTAACTAATTGTAGAAAATATTTTAGTTTTATTTTATTGTAATTTTAAGTAAATTAACTTATGTGATTGAGGTTTCAATAAAATGACACAAGGTAATGCAACTGTAACTCTTTTACAGTTTTGTAATAATTGAATGGCCTGAGGATGAACACCACGGTCGAAACATGTAGCCACACCTAATATGATATTTTAACTTTAATGGTAATAAAGTTGTGAATATTGCAAATAATATATATGTTGTCATTTAATCACAGTGGGATGCCTAGCGTAAAATGTTAAGCACCCAGTTTTCCCATAAGTTTTACACTATAACGGAAGATATTTTTAATTCATGGTTTTCATTATATGAGGTTGCGTAAGCTGGTCTCAAGTTTCGCCCGATAAACCCAGCTTAGATGCCGAGAACTTTCGAGACGTTCTTCTCGCTGTTATGAACGCATTTCTTGATAGTACATTCATTGCTGCTACCATAAATCGCAAAAGATTTTCAAAATGACCTCCATCTGCTCGCAGGGAAGCTGCACACCCCGTTAATAAATTTCCAAACACTCGCGAAGGTCAGTGCTACGGCTCACGGCAGTAGCTACATTACCTTTGTCTGATACAGGATTCTGTAAGATAATTCGCTATTTCAATCGCAGGATGTTTCAGTCCTCGCCCTTTTCAGCAGAAACAATTTTAAATTCGGAATGCCCTACTGAGTCTTTAAACGTGTTTTCAGGTTCCCTCCCCGATGTTGATGAGATCTGCGCTCTTCTGGGATATTATGCAGCGTCGAGTTTTAATCCTTTACCGACGTTTCGGGACAACGTATCGTTCCCATCTTCAGGAATCAAGAAATTATTTTCTTCTTGGACTTATTGAACCTTGAAGATGGGACCGATACTTATCCCGAAACGTCGGTAAAGAATCACCACTCGATGCTACGTAATATCCCAGATGATCGCAGATTTCACCTATTGAGTTTTTATTTTTTGAAAGCCGATCAGACTGGAGATTCACAGACCATCTTTGGTTACAATGAGATTTATGTTTGTGCTGACATTTGTCATGTTTAACAGACTGATTACTATTGATAGATCAATTTACACCTAATGTCTATACACAACCTAGAAAACTGTGGTGTAGTGGACTTGCATTTTGATTGGATTCTTGGGCCGGTTACCAGTAATTTCAGGCTCAAATCTTCGTGATTTTCCGTAGTCTTGCCTGGTGGATTCCGATGGAGTGACATACCTTACGCCCGCTTCCTCCTAATCATATTCGATTCATCACCATCTTTCCGTCTCAGTGCCTTCTTAAGTAACCTACTAATTAGATAATATCACTTCCTATAATCTGTGAAACATTTATAATTAGCGGAAGTTTATAGTCGTACTTTCTTAATGACCGTTGTTTGGAAAGTTCACGTCATGTTCATACACCAGTACGATTTCGGTACCGCTAAGCTAACTCTATGGAGCAGAGTCTTTTTTGAGGAGGTACTTCCTCAACTAGTCAAGAAGTTGTCAGCATGTTATGGAACCCTAAAATTTTATACCGTGTTCATTATAGACCGGCATTTGTGCCAATCATGAGCCACATTAATCCAGGCTACGCCCTCTCATCCTATTTAAGATCTATTTTAATATTATCCCCCATTTAACGTCTGTGTATTCCAGGTGGTCTCTTGGCTTCACGTTTCCTCATAAGAACTGTATATGCCTCGGTACGCGTACCGAGAGTAAAATTATATTGGCGTGTCATGGATGCTGTCTAACTATGGATCCAGAAGCGACAGCTGTTGGATGTTAAATGGAGCGTGAGTGGAGAAAAGTGATCAAAGTAACCCGATGAAATCGTGCACAGACTTAGCTATGTTGTGCCGTGCTATGCCGTCCCCAGCCGTGCTGTGTTTGGCTCGCTTCGTCGCTTTCGAGTGAAATTAGCAGTATAAATTGGTAGAATCTTGAGCATTGTTGTTTCTGTAAAAGTTAAATTAAAGTTGTTGCTCTGCCTAAGTACTACGCGAAGGGAAAGCAGAGGCACTGCTCGGAGCTGCTTACAAAGTCATCATTGAATATTATAAACACTGCAGTTAACCTACAGGGTTTTGGCGGAGAAACCTGGAGAAAAGATCATTTGGAAGACCTTGGAGTAGATGGGAAAAAAAAGATAGGCTATGTACGTATAAAGTACCATTGTGGAAGCTTCGTCTAACCATTGTTGCGTTGGAAATACAACAGTGCATTCTCCGAGTTGTTCTATGCGGGCAGACGGACCGACGGAAGTACAGACATGACGAAGCTAATTGTCGCTTTTAGCAATTTTGCGAACGCGCCTGGTAGCATTAGAATTGATCCGAAATGAATAGAATGGGAGGGAGTGGACTGGATTGATATGGCCCAGGGTAAAGACAATTGGTGGGCTGTTGTGAATGCGGTAATGAACCTTCGGGTTCCATGAAATGCCGGGAATTTCTGGTGTGGCTCAGGAACTACTCTGCTGTGTGGAGTTAGTTAACAGACTGTTATTGAGGAGGAAAATGCTATTTTTGGGTCACAAGCACTTAAACAGTGAATTTTCGACAAAACCTTTTCAGCCATCTACATACTATCCATTAAATTGGGTGGATGATAAACTATTCTGCAATAATAATCTCAAAAGAATCTTTGTATCGTTCGTGTTTACCACCTCCTGTGGTTAAAAAACCTCTCCTTTGTGGCCATAGTGACGGAGCAAATTTACATATCTTTGGTTACATTATAGGACATTTGATGCCGAAGTTGCTTTCCTCTTTGGCTGTGTTATATGAGGTTATGTGTTTGTTACTAACTGATTTGGTCAGCTAAGAGAGCGGAGTTCACGTACTTTCATGGCAAGTTTACATTCATCGGCGGTAAAGGTAAAGATAAAAAGGTAACTTTTTTCCTCTCCAAGCCCTGAAGGCATATAGGGGGAGCGGAGTTGTCGTTCCACTCATTCTTAACCTCGGCACTAGATGGGGATGAGTGGTTATCGTCATTCCCTCACCATTTTACCCCCGGGAAGGAACCACGGTACCCATTGAATAGGAGACTGGCTGGGCCCCAGTGCCGGTCTGGACGTTTTGGAGAAGATAAATCTCGAACCCGGGCCGTCCAGCCCGTAGCGCAGTCGCAGTACCGACTGCGCTACCCGGACTTCCGTCTTAATATTTGTGTATTGTAAACATAGGCCCTGCATAAATTTATTTATTCCGTCTTACTCTATAGTATTTTTTTAAATTATTGTGCTATATACTGCATAAAAGCTAACGTTAATGCGGCCTACATAGTGTCTGGCCCGGGATAGCGTAGTCGTTATAGCGACTCGCTATGGGCTGGACGGTCTGGGGATCGAATCGCGGTGGGGCTGAGAGTGTCCGTGCCTGACCAGACCGGCCCTGGGGCCCATCCTGCGTCCTGTAAAATAGGTACTGAGTCATTCCCGGGGGTATAGCGGCCGGAGCGTGGCGTTGACTACCCACCTCCATCTAGAGCCGAGGTTCCGAATGGGTTGGAGCTATACTTCTGCCGCCACTCTGTTCCTGTATAGGCATGACCTTTACATAAAGTGTCAAAACTGAACAAGATTAGATGTGTTATATTTCCGTTGTATTCTGGTAAACGTTTTAGAAACAGGACATCGGGGATGTGTAAGTGAACAGAGTATAAAATTTACCATAGGTCTGTGACGTAAGAGGTATTGAGCGTTCATATTTCATCTTAATATTATTAGCCTTATCTAACTCTCGTGACCAAAGATGCTAAAATGTCAGTAATACAGAGCGACATATCTGTTGTTGGTAGTGTTCTGAACCATCTGGTGCTTGCTGCACTAGTCGGATTTCAGTTTCCTTTTCTTCGCGGCGTGTTAGATTTGGAATAGAGAACTGACATTTATAATGTGGGGGCACTTACTTTTTAAACAGTAATTAATTGTATAAAAATATCAAAATAATTCTACAGCAGAAAGACAAATTTCTGACACAAATATCAATTTAAAAGACTTAAAAAAATTCAGTGGTTTACAAACTTTGTATAAAGGTGCCCTCTCATCCTTAGCAAATATTTCATCGAACCACTATCTCCTTTATCTTTGTGCGTGCTTGCGTCTGTGTAAGAGGAACCCGTTTACCGGTTACTCATTTTTAGATTTTTAATTTGGATGTTTAACTTTGTAGCTAAAATCATTCCTCTCCTCAAAGTCCCGCACACCTTCGAGTACCATAGCGCTCAACATTTGAGCAACAAACAAATCGAAGTGTGTTCACTGTGTGCATTTCGCGCAAACACATAATATGTTAATATATTCTACAAGGTTCTGACGACGGTATATAGCATTGAGAACTAATGGGTTTCTGGACAGTGATTGAGGTTAGCTCTATCTAAGGGACCCAACACAGTAGGTGTCTCCCTCCCCCTTCACCTGAGGACGGAAGCAGATACAGCTTCCGAAACGTCGTTATCCAGTTATTTTAAATTTCCGGACGATGGACAAAGTCCAGAAACCCATTAGTTCTCACATAATATGTTAGCTCGCAAACGACTGTCTTTATACGTAGCAGCGGCTAAGAGATCGGTAGATTCTACTGAAAATTAGATTCTTCTTAACTTTTGCATCTAGCGGTGTTATGTGTGATTTAGAAACAAGTAACATAGCATCTGGGCATAGGTGTGAAGCTTAATCGCAGGATAGGCCTACATGGTCTGCGATTTCTAATATGTTCTTAAAATACTGTTTTATGTCTTCCCAGTAAGTTAATTTGTTATTATTTTTATACTTAATAAGCTATAATGAATGCACAGTCTTGTAATTATCTTTTCGGCTATGAATTTTCATTTGCAATAAAGTAAATACCGCCACAGAACCGCAAACAATCATCTGAAGCATGCCTTTCTACTCTTGATTTCACTGTGACAAAACTGCTTTCGCCGATCCCAGTGACCGCGCGGTCTAAGGCGTGGGTCTGCGACAGCTTCTTTGCTGGGATTGCGGACTCGAATCCCGGCGGGAAGAATGGATATCTATGTCTTGTCAGGGTTGTGTGTTGCCAGATAGCAGATTCTGCGATGGGCCGATCCCTCGTCCAGAGGAGTCCTACCGAGTGTGTGTGTGTGTGTCATTGAGTGTAATCAAGTGCTACAATAACCTTTACATCTACAATGAGTAGGTAGACAGAGTTGAAGACTAAGAAAAAAAAAAAGAAAAAGAATAAATAAATTGCTTTCGTGCTAAAGCTTTCTACTTTGGTCTATGTGAATAACTACGTATTAAAACTTCATTACCAGCTTTTATTCATAAGGCTGATTGAGGATATCGGCTGTTCTATCATAAATCAGAGTTAATCCCTCAGCTTCCAAAGCCTAGTACAAAATTAGTTTACCCGAACAAATTTGTTACTCATTCTAGAGGTACACTGTCTCTGCTGCACTGCTCCAGTGCGCCTGTAATTAAATTTCCACTCTGTAGACAGCTTGGCTTGTTCACTGGATCAGCTCGAGCCAGCTAGTTTTGAAGAACCTGCTCACTGCTAAAGTTATATTTGACTAAGAAGGCGCTTTATACCCCAAAAATGAGAATATGGGCACGCCACGAGAAGTGATCAGAGCTGGGTAGGCTGAGAGGGAGGAACTTTATGCTAAGCAGTATTCCAAAGACATTAGTCCACTTACCTACAAGGAGACGAAATCAGATATAAATACTAGTTTGACATTATTTGTGCCGCGCATTTTGATTGGATTAATTTTTTCATTTATGACACCAACAAATGTACCTTTGATGTAGACAAATACAGTCTTATATCGTTCCTTTACACGTTTCGATGTCACTTTTACGCCATCCTCAGGGAGATCTACACCAAGATTTAAAACTTAATGAAATATAATGGATTACAAAAGTAATTCTTATTATATTACAATATTCTTTCAGCTAATGTAAAATATATGTTTTTCACAAATTGTGATTAAAACAGTGTTTTTAAAATTATAATATATTGAAAGAGGAAGCACTAGATCGCACCCTGTGGAGAACTCGCTTTGGAAGAGACTAGGGACCTGTCGTAAGACAGACTACAGAATGAATGACTGTATTAAAACTGTAATACAGTAATACTTAATAAGGCATTTACACTTAATATTGTTAAAAAGTTGTACGCTGCTATGTTGTAGTTTTTCTTTGCACACAAACATCAAATCTCAAACATTCAGTGAGTTCCGTGTAAAGTGTGAGTCACCGTTGCAAGGACGTTGCGAACTATGGAAGGACCTAACTGTGAAGTTAGCAATTTCGTATGCGTTCGCGAATCACTTGTTGTGACTCACTTCTTGTTGAACTGATATTTTTGTTGGTCCATTGTTGTGTTTCCGTCTTTGATTTTCTTTGTGCTTCTTCATTCAGTGAAAGTCTTTACACCGTTTGCCCGTGCCTGCGATTGCAAAGTTGTGCAGGATCTGGTGTCGTACGCATATATATATACATATATATATTTTTTTTCACTTACGGTGTCATTTTGTTTCCTGACTCTGAATGTTATACAAAATACATATTCTGTACCAAGTTTCAGGTCCGTTATGACTAGAAAACTTTAGTATTCTACATCAAAACATCGTCATATCATTCAATATAGTCTTCTCGGGCGCACAGCCGCGTCAACTCGTTTGAATACAACGTTTCGGGGACTAGCTCCGTCCCCATCCTCAGGCAAAACTGATTTGCCTGAGGATGGGGACGGAGCTAGTCCCCGAAACGTTGTATTCAAACGAGTTGACGCGGCTGTGCGCCCGAGAAGACTATATTGAATCATGTCGCCGCGAAAGTTGTAAAACTTATATCATCATATCATCACCATCATCATATATTTTAATAGGTAAGTCTGTTTGCGACATCACGATCTACTGAAATAACGAAATAATTTTTTCAGTGTATACATTTCTAGGAATCTTATAGTTCGGAATTGATGGCAGTTTCCTTTGTTTTTATTAATTCCTCCTCGAAAAATTGTTTTTTAACAAAAAGTCTAGCGTTAAAAATTAAGAATGCTGCCTCAAGCGGAGGCCATGGGAAGCTAACGTGTTTCACGTACTTACCTTGGCCTCCGCTTGAGGCAGGACTGTCGATTTCAACGTTTTGTATCTTGTTTACATGTGCTAGGAAGCTTTTATTTGTTATTTACACGTTGCTTATGATCCATTGACCGCTGAAAGAAATTACCCAGCATAAAGCATTAGTAAATACAATTTTTAATGTTTATTAACGTTAAGGTGCTGTTAATTTTTTGTTGATTACATATTTTACTATTTCTACGTGCGAATTATTTTCCCGGGTACAACTAGTTTATATTATGTTAGCCAAATGTTACGAGCTAGCTATATCCATTGTATATGGCGTGAGGTTGTAAGTGCATGACAAGGTTTCACAGTGTTCTCTTTTTTACTCACGAAATGTGTGTACCCCCCCCCCCCCCCCCCCTTTCACTGACGAATCTGATCCAACTTGTAGAATGACAGGGGATAACAGATTAATGGACTTGTACTGCAGTATTATATTCTTATCAGGTAAACTAAGTGGCCATTACGAATTGGCAAGAGAGTGTCCAGTATCCATTCTGCCCCATTAAAGAAAATTACCCACGTATTGAAAAGCCAATTTGGTTAGTGTTCCATTTAATACCCAAATAACCCGTGGATTCATTGTGAAGCCTTTCCAACATCACCATCGTATATGTTCCACGGTATCACGTCCGATAACATTCATTGTGAAGCCTTTCCAACATCACCATCATGTATAAGTCCCACGGTATCACGTCCGATAACATTCATTGTGAAGCCTTTCCAACATCACCACCATGTATAAGTCCCACGGTATCACGTCCGATAACATTCATTGTGAAGCCTTTCCAACACCACCATCATGTATAAGTCCCACGGTATCACGTCCGATAACATTCATTGTGAAGCCTTTCCAACATCACCATCATGTATAAGTCCCACGGTATCACGTCCGATAACATTCATTGTGAAGCCTTTCCAATATCACCATCATGTATAAGTCCCACGGTATCACGTCCGATAACATTCATTGTGAAGCCTTTCCAACATCACCATCATGTATAAGTCCCACGGTATCACGTCCGATAACATTCATTGTGAAGCCTTTCCAACATCACCGTCATGTATAAGTCCCACGGTATCACGTCCGATAACATTCATTGTGAAGCCTTTCCAACATCACCATCATGTATAAGTCCCACGGTATCACGTCCGATAACATTCATTGTGAAGCCTTTCCAACATCACCATCATGTATAAGTCCCACGGTATCACGTCCGATAACATTCATTGTGAAGCCTTTCCAACATCACCATCATGTATAAGTCCCACGGTATCACGTCCGATAACATTCATTGTGAAGCCTTTCCAACATCACCATCATGTATAAGTCCCACGGTATCACGTCCGATAACATTCATTGTGAAGCCTTTCCAACATCACCGTCATGTATAAGTCCCACGGTATCACGTCCGATAACATTCATTGTGAAGCCTTTCCAACATCACCGTCATGTATAAGTCCCACGGTATCACGTCCGATAACATTCATTGTGAAGCCTTTCCAACATCACCATCATGTATAAGTCCCACGGTATCACGTCCGATAACATTCATTGTGAAGCCTTTCCAACATCACCGTCATGTATAAGTCCCACGGTATCACGTCCGATAACATTCATTGTGAAGCCTTTCCAACATCACCGTCATGTTTGTCCCATGGTATCACGTCCTATAACATTCCTCAACTTCTCTGACAGAATCTCTAGAGCCGTCGTCGAGGGTAGTGAACATTTCGCGATTCACTGACGACTGTTCAGGAGAGCTGCGACTAACTGATTGCTTGAGGACGAGGAACGGTTGTACCTGCAGCTGGACATGACACGTCACAGACGTACAAACACGTGGCTGTGTGTCCTGTACAGCTCTGATGTGCGTGTGAATGCTGTCAGATAGTGCTGTCTAAATTCCAAGTTCCTTTGCAACTGACGGTCAGTCAGCCATCGCGTGGCGCCCTTATTTTGGCTCATGACCAAACAGCCGGGATAGCTCGGTCGATATATATATATATATATATATTTAATGGTATCCATCCCCTTGTGTACAATGACGTAAACAAACGTATTTCCCGAGAGACACAACCGTTTATTTTTCTCTGAACACTACATGTTTCGATCAGAAGTTGATCTTCTTCAGGTGTTTCAATACAAAAGTCTTAAAAACGTACATCAAATAACAGAACATAAAAAAGCAGCTAGCCAGTTGCTCGGTTTTATTTTTAATTTGATTTCAACGTATTTTAATTAGGAACTAGTAACCTAAAAAGGTACATAAATCATCACACACTCTGTTTATTTCTACTCGACACACCATCGACTATTGCAAGTCGATTGTCATACAGTCTTTACATCATTTTTGAGATCTCGCAAAGTTATTTACATTTTTACCTTGTTTTTAAGACTTTTGTATTGAAACATCTGAGGATGATCAGCTTCTGATCGAAACATGTATTGTTTAAAAGAATAACAAAGGTTTGTATCTGACGGAAATACGCTTGTTTACCTCAGTAGGTATAATAACCAGGCTACGGGCTGAACGTCCGAGGAACTGTGATCGACTTCCGACAAGTGCAACAGATCTATCTCTTCTGAAAAATGTCCGTACCGCTCCTAGAGTTCATCACGCCTCCAATTCAGTGGTACCTGGGGCTCTTTCTCTGGGTCTAAAGAGGTTGAAGTGTGAGGCTGATCACTGACCTCCATCTAGGTCCGACGTTAAGAACGAGTGGAACTATATATCCATTCCCCCGTGTGACCTAATGGTGTGCACAGCGATAGCTCTACTATACAGTCCTGTGACGTGTTTTTTTACTGTGACGTTGCGCAGAATTGGAAGGCTTTTAATAGACTGATGTGTCTATAAATGTACAGGGACCGATATGTTGTCCCGAAACATCGGTAACCAACTATCAACCTACGCCGCGCAACATTCAAGAAGAAGGAAGACCTCGACAACACTGCGGCGGAAGCCAGAAAACTCGCATCGTATTATTAAGTAGTAGTGAACTCTTTCATTGGTACTACTGGTATACCTTTTATACACTGCCCTCGCTAGTCTCTAACAGTACCTTTAATTATCACCAGTTCCAACCACAGTGGCAGTTAATGTCCCCGTGACAGGAAATGTGCATACCGACAGCAAGGCGTGACTGACGCTGACAGGAGGCGTAGGGTACCACGGTGTATCTGATGGCCTGATATTTGTTGTAACTTTTGGGTGGGTGACGAGAACAATCTCCTGATCCAGCAGAAGTTGGCCTGATGATAACGCTGTGTAGACTTTTATTCGGAGGTATCGTCGTCGTTACTGGATGTCTTCACCGAGGGCATCAGTGACTTTCTGCTGTTTTTGAAGGCGGATTTTGTGGCGAATCCTCGGAGAGAAACCTGTCTCCCTGCCACTTTGTTCACCACAGATTTCACATGGACTGGCCTGGGATCGAAGCCGGGTTTCCTTGTTGAGAGACTAACAACTAACGTCCTGAGCCATGGTACGGCCCAGCTGGTTGCTAAAAGACACGGTGTCATATCGCGGAAAATTTGTTTCGTCACACCACTGATGTCAGAAACTCAGATCTTGCAATGTTTATGTTTTGTTCTTAATTTTTTAAGGTACAGTCGAACCCGGTTATAATGACATCGGTTTATGCGACATCTCGTCTATAGCGTCAGATATGCTGTGGTAACAATTAATCCCTCACTGTTAACCATACATCTTACTCCTTGGTTAGAACAACACTCGTTTGAACCGACACAAAATCTTCAGTCCCTTTTATGGCGTTATAACCGAGTTCGAGTCTAGTAATGTATATTTCTTTCGAGTTTATCTCGTAATGATCAGTCGTATTGAAAGTATAAGTGTATGAAACCCTTTAACTTGGAAATGCCTGATTTCAGTGGGGGTCATACCCTATTTTATATTATTATTATTATTATTATTATTATTATTATTTACTGCAATTGGGTTTTCACCCGGTGGCAGTAGTCCTTACACTAGTACACACAATACAAATGTTTTCACCCGGTGGCAGTAGTCCTTACACTAGTACACACAATACAAATGTTTTCACCCGGTGGCAGTAGTCCTTACACTAGTACACACAATACAAATGTTTTCACCCGGTGGCAGTAGTCCTTACACTAGTACACACAATACAAATGGACATATAATATACATAAAAATAACAATACAAAAAAACTATACACAATTACAAAACAATACATACAGTAAGTACAAGTACACGCATTAGAACACCAATACACACATTACAAAAACATCCACACCTTACAAAAACATCCACTCCTTAACAAAAACATCCACACCTTAACAAAAACATCCACACCTTACAAAAAACACCCACACACAATACAAAAAAAAACACACGCACATTACAAAAACACCCACACATTAAATAATACAAAAACAACAAAACACACATACTGCAAAAAGAAAGAGTAGCTAAGCCTAACCTAAAACCTAACGTAAATGAATCAGAGTTAAAAATAATTTGGTATACCAAGCAATGAGTCAACCTTACTATACAAAAATAAAATTCCATCTTTTGAAAAAGTGATACACACATTTCAACAGGACCATCACTTCACTACGCTTATAAACACATCACGGCATTCCCCGTTTTGCCTCCCTTTACTTTACTTCACTTTACTTCACTGCATTATTAGATGGTTTTCCCCACCCTCTATACCCTTCACTTCATCTCACTTATCACTTTCCTAACCCTCTTCCTAAAAATACTCGGCTTACAAGGGAAAGTCCCTAAAGCATCTACAGGTATCACATTATATTCACCGTGCATTCTGTCTTATATAATAGTTTTTATTTTAACCAACATATGCACTACACCTTTGTCTTCATATACACCCCTACATATGTTTCGACTATTTATTAGTCATCATCAGGGGGATCAAAGTATATAAACACAGACTTGTGAATTTATCTGTGGCGTGATGTTGTGCCGTGTTGTGTAAGCTTCGCCTGACGGCTGCGTTGTCGTCAGGCGAAGCTTACAGAACACGGCACAATAACACGCCACAGATAAATTCACCAGCCATTTGAGAAGGAAATAAGACCAGCTGCCAATAATTTTAAGTAAATTTTAAACGTTTTAATCCAAAAAAGGAAAACAAACGCACTTATATATTTTAACCACTGAAGCAAAAATGCTACATGTTTTTATAGTGAACATAGTTCATCTTATTTTAACATTGAATGTGAACCAACTATTATAATGGATGTATAGCCTGTGTATATACTTTGATCCCCCCGATGATGACTAATAAGTAGTCGAAACATAAGTAGGGGTGTATATGACGACAAGGTGTAGTGCATATTTTGGTTTAAATAAAAGTTATTATATATCTACAGGTAGTTTGTTCCAGAGTTGGAAGATCCTATTTACAAAGGAAAATTTCCCGATATGCGTCCTTTGCTTCCTGTTCCTAATTTTCCGATTATGATCAACCGTGCTCAGATAGTGTGGCTCAGATAATTTGCTTTGAATGAAAGAAGAATTGCTATAACTCTCAGAACATTCGATACCGCCTGTCTGCTTCGGTCTGGGTATGCTCCTAATACAGCCAGACTCTTTACTTCAGCACGCCCTTACTTAAACCAACTTACAAACAGGTTTAATTAATTTTATTCCACAATACATGTAATTCAAATATATTGAAGTCTTGTGGAGTTGGTGGTTGTGTTTGGCAGTCAATTGCAGTACTTAATGCACGCATACACAAGCCATAAATATCAGCTTTGTACCTTACGTGGTACTGCTTCTTGTATACCTCCAATTACGACGGACCGGTGGGTAAACAAAATTAGAGCTATTGTTCAAAACTTGTTTCTAACAGCAGAACTAACAAACAGTATGTTGAAAGCCAACAGAGTTTTTGTTCTGCACTGTTTTGAATTCTTATTACTTTAGAGGAGACGAGAAGGAGTCAATAAGATATTCGCGTGAAATAGGGTAGTTTTACAAGCATTAGTTTGTTACACTTCAGTTCGTTTTAAGAGTAATAAAAAAGAAGAGCCACTTTTCTCTATGTCAACACGAGGTTTTTAGTTTCACACGAGATGCACAAGGCAGTTCGTTCAAACCCACCACAGCGTTCTGCTAATGATGTGTTTACAGTGCTGACTTTATTACCTGTTCTTCTGTCCATCCTTCATATTACAGGCATTTTTCACTTTAGTTACGCCCGGGTTCGATTCTAGACCTGTTTATATAGGATATGTCGTGGAAAAAGTGGCACTCTAAAAGGCTTTTCTCCCAGTGTTTCTGTTATCCCATGTCAGTATTTTATCACTGATGCTCCTTATTCTTATTTGATTTGGCAGTCACCGACGCTATGTAATCTTAGAAACTGAGAACGCCGTTAAACAAAACATTACCATTTCCATCTTACCTTACAGCGTAGTGACTAATAGCATGAGTGTATGATATTTCAGATGTGCTGGATGGTTAATATTGATGTTATAGCCTTCTGAGTTTTGGGACCGTGTAGTTTTGTTTATAGCTATCGACGTTTCGGAGCAATATAATGTCTAATCATGAAGATGGAGGCGACATGCACCTGTCAGTATACCTACCAGACTATATGGTGTCCCTATAGTAAACATGTAACAATAGGCAAGCTAACAATTATTGGGTATAAGACCGTGAGTCGCAACTAAGAACGTTTATCCCGTTTCGATTCAAAACACCTAAAAGTACATTAATCCTCCATAGTATTTTTGGTATTCTATATTATCTGACGATGGCCTGTTCCGGACGAAACATGTTGTAACCAAATTATTATACGTATAATAAACATATCTGTTTGCCTTCTTCTTCTCTATTATTGTTTATTACCGCAACGGTATGAATAAAGTTAAGATTATGCTAACAATTTCCTGCGAGGTATACATTCGAAGCAGTCACATAACGGATTATAAGTTAGAAGCGTTATCGATTGAGTCAACGTGTCCGGTACTCGCATACAGTTAGCACTGGTCTGTAAGGGGGTTAGTTTGATATGCTTTTTTTTAAATTAGGGGTTATCACAAGACAGAAGGAACTTAAATGAGGATTTCAGTCTTCTGGGTTATGACGTCATGTCACTGGGTGATCTAATTCTGACGTTTCGCAGCAACCTAATTTCCTCATCTTCAAGGGTCTAAATGTCCCAAGTTGGAGGATAGGGACAATACGTTGTCCCGAAAGGTCAGGATTCGATTACCGTACGTCACAACGTCATATCCCAGAGGAACGTTTCCTCAGCGACACGTCCGCGAAAAACTCAAATGTCACGAAGAACTAAAATGTTGAGATTTTCACCGTCGTGAATTTTCTTACTTTTGGGTTATGATATCGCGTAGTCTGCTAGATGGGTACTTGTGTACTTTCAAGTATCAAGTAGCTGAAGACACGTTGGTAGCCTGTCAGACCCAAAAACCACAATGTAAGGTACTGAAGTTGCGTAAAGTGGACGCTCATAGGCGTGTAGCTACTCAATTGTGCATTTTCTTTAGAAGCCGAGTTCAAAGAGAGTGCAAGGTAGCGCGTACACCGAAGAAACTGATTTCAAGCAATTAGTTTCATGCAGCGTGAAACTACAGTTGCATGAAACTGGCGCTTTGAGTCCCGTTATAAAAAAAGGCGAAATGCGTAGGCTGAGGTTCAAGCAAGAAATGTCAGTTATTTGAAACTCGGAGTACGCATTTTGCCTCTTTCTTATAGGGATAGAAAAGGCCAATTTAATGCAATTGCAGTTTCACGCTACATGAAAGTAATTGCTTGAAACCAGTTTCTTCGGTGTACGCACACCTGTTAATTGTAAAGGTAAAGGTAAAGGTAAAGGTAAAGATAAAGTTCACCCTAGAACAGTCCATGAAGGCCCACAGGGGGAGTAGAGGTATAGCTCTACTCTTTCTTTAACCTCGGCGCTAGATGGGGGTGGGTGGTCAACGCCACACCCCGGCCGCTTTACCCCCGGGAATGACCCGGTACCCATTGTACAGGAGGCTGGGTAGGCCCCAGGGCCGGTCCGGACTGGTGCTGAAAATCTCGACCCCCACCGGGATTCGATCCCCTGACCGTCCGACTACGCTACCCCGGCCCACCTGATAATTGTGGACAATGTTCTTATTCTAGGACTCATTGGTAATTGTATTGCTTCTTTGCAGTAAGACAAGTCTGTACAGCTAGACATACTGCTATGACGCCATGTTATCTACGAGCAGATAACATAGCTGGCTGTTCTTACATAATATGTTATTGAAGTACTTGTAATTCCCCCTTCTTTGTATATTTTTCAGACAGGTCGCTATTGTCAGGTATACTATTTTGCAGTCAGGAGTGCCACTTAAAGATTCCTACGAATGTTCACTTTTACCGCCATGAGTATTTGAAAAGTTCGGATAAATGCATGAAAATCATCGATTTTGTTGGAATACACATGTTCATGTAGTTTTTTTTTTAAATTCGACAAAAACGTTTCTGAGAAATTCTTATAAATAATTTTTATGTTAAATCACCTGACCTGAAAATTTGGAAAATAAAAATGCAACATATAAAAAAAAATGTTGTTTCACAAGTTACTAATTTAGAACGGAGGTAGAGAAACGTGATATTTTCATGCTTTTTTTTTTTTACTTTTGTTAGCACATTTGGTTAACAAAACACCTGTATGACTTGTATACGCTGGGGATTTTTGTACCGCAGAATTTGATGAACTTCTGCTTTACGACAAACCAATTATTTTATCCGTCGAACACAGCTTACATTTAGTGGTACGAAACTCATGTACATGTGCATATGTACATGTTTCGGATCTCAATAAGCCATCATCAGGCTGTGTATAATAAGAGAAAAAGACAGAACTTTACAACTGTGATTAATAGTCACTCATGGTTGAATTACCAGTCTTGTTATAAATACTCATAATGTCAAATATGTATAAAGGTCTTGTGCTTATGCTTCTTTGTTCATTCATTCTGTAGTCTGTCTTACGATAGGTCCGTAGCCTCTTCCAAAGCGATTTCTCCACAGGGTGCGATCTAGTGCTTCCTCTTTCAATTTCCAGTATCTTCTCTTTTCCTTAAGGTCATCCAGTAGCTGCTTACGTCTTCTCCCTCGTCGTCCCGTCATTTCTATCCTTCCTTCTAACTTTCCTTCAATCACGTGTTTCAGAAGGCAGTTTCTACGCAAGATGTGACCAATCCAGTTAGCCTTTCTTCTTCTTATTGTATGTACGATATTCCTCTCCTCCTTGACTCTGTGTAATACTTCTTCATTTCTCACACGATTGTATTCTTTGTATTTGATTTTTATATTTGATACTTATTATGAGTATTTTATAATAAGACGTAGATCTTAACTTTGAGTGACTGTTAACTGCTGAAGTAAATTAAAATAAAAAGACCGACAAATGCACTATTTAACTACTTTAATGTAATGTCCTTGTATCACCCTACACGTGTTTCGGACTCAAAGTCCATCTTCATGGGGTCTCAGTATTGTTAAAACCTACTAAAACAAGCACATGTTTACACAGACGTACATCACTCGTATACCGCTATTGTGGTAGAGTTATCTGGATAAAATTATAGAACATAAATATGTATGTCTATATTTGTTTAAAACTTTATTAAAATTATAAGACGTAAATATGAAGTCCACTGGTACGGAACTACTGTCTTTCGTGGATTGTGTATTCTTACGTTGTGTTGGATTGTAATGCGGTGCTGTTTGTGCTATCTATACGTTACGGAGTGTGTGAGAGACTTTAATACTGAGACCCCATGATGATGGACTTTGAGTCCGAAACACGTGTAGGGTGATACAAGGACACTACATTAAAGTAGTTAAATAGTGCATTTGTCGGTCTTTTTATTTTAATTTGATTCATAGAAATGTACGGTGATAACAGTGTGAAATTGCTGATGTAAAGTTTTATCTTTTTACTTTCTCATACATAGCCTGATTATGGCTGATTGAAAGCCGAAAAGTGTACACGTGACTGGATTTTATAGCACTAAAATGTGAATTTTGTTACACGGATAACATGTTTTGTTTTATTGTTTTAATGTTTACAACACAACGGGATGAGCCACGTTAAGAATTCCTGCTTGCTGTAGCTAATGTCCTTTACCCAAGAGAATGCAGTTGACCTGACTTGGTTACCGGTAAAGAGAATGAGACCTGATATCAAATTTTGACCTTCAGAAAAGGAATGTGAAGGTGGGATCTTGAAGTGACTGGCTAAATTTTGCGTCCAATGTCGGATTTTTGTAGTTACATTTACGAAGTTTGGTATTTCTTAAAATTAGGGAATTTCTCCGCCGATTAAATGACTGTCAATTTCTAACGAAGTCCCAGGTCAACAAATTAGATTGTCGGTTTGTCTGTCTGCTGTCAGCTAGTTAATAATTACGAAAGGTGTTCCAGATTCAGTATTTTTTATAGCAGGACAACTTTGTCTGCCCAGTGCCTCTTTGGATGTCTCCTTAGCTCCATTAGTGCTCCCTTTACTCTTGTTTCATAAATATAAGCCTGTGATAGGACGTGTTCTTTTTCTCACCTGATTCACTACTAGGTAACCAGTTTGTAGCATTAAAAAAATGTTAAATAATCTTCACCGTTTGATATTTGACAGTACTTAGGTCGAGAATTACTTTGTTGTTAGGCCCTACTTTTTATATCATCGTGGCCATCATCATCATAATCAGAAGAAGAAAAAGAAGAATAATAAAAAGAAGAAGATGTAGTAGTTAGTAAAGTGACCCTCTGCGCGAGCAGATTTCTTCCGGGCCGGTTCTGTGACCCTTTTAACCCCAGTTCAGTGGCTACTGCTGTTTTTTACAGTGATAAATTTGCCGTAGCCACGGAAGTTAAGAATGTGTGAAGCCTTACCTTCAATCCGTCATGCGATTCCATGGCGTGGTGATTAAGCACAGGGACAAATGTACCTTTCACATTGTATATTATTTTGAAGGTCGTGCATGTAAAGGAAGTAATAATGCAAAGATAGCCGCTAAATTCCCCATTAATACCTATTAATGTCTTGTCATTTCACACTTCATTACTGCGTAATCATCTTCTACCTCTTGAAGCATTGAAGCAACATGAACGTAAGGGTTGTCCAAATGCAATATTTGCGTTTTTGCTTACTTCGGTCAACTTGATCTGAATTTATTGTGAATATAAGCCTGTTATTTAGGATTTTTCTCTTCTCCCTCATGTACATGCCGGTTCTTGGTTTGAAATTGGTACCGGAAGCTCTTTCCGTGATAGTAGGGTGGGCGCAACATCAAAATGACCGCTCATTCCTGCTCAGTGCCAGGGTTCAGAGTGCGTGGATCTTTACATCCACCTACCCTATATTTCTTCATGGCGTAGTACTTGGACCAAGAGACAAGTCTTTGAAAAACTAACAGCACACTTTCACGTATGTTTGTCTACGTAGAAGTCTGCTAAACATTGTTGTTACAATGTGGAGAAGGAGGAGGAGAGGACATGGATATGAAGAACAACGAATATGGTGTCTAAGGAAGAAGAGGTAAGAATAAGAGGGAAGGCGGCTGAAGGAAGAAAGAACCAAAGAAAGGAACAGAAAGAAAAACGAAGACGTTAGAAAATGTACATAGACTGTAACGCTTAGCGCTTACGGCCTGTTATTACCCTGTAATGCAGTTTAAAAGCAATCTCTTATTTATTTATTTATTTATTCCTTTTTTGCGTGGGGTGATGCGTTTAGATCGTAAATTGTTTCTGCGGCCTATCTGGCATGTAGGCCTACTTATCTCACAAACGTCGAGATGCTGCATTTGTTCTAATTCTCTCGTAAAGGACGAGATAGCATTTTTCCTGTACGTTTCTCGTAAAGCGCGAGATATTCTCATTTTTGTATGTGTCTCATAAAAGGCGAAATGTTCAGGCCGTCAGCTGTATCTCGTGCCTCATTTCATACCTCACAGACAGTACATGTTCAGGTCGTCAGCTGTATCTCGTGCCTCATTTCATACCTCACAGACAGTAAATGTTCAGGCCGTCAGCTGTATCTCGTGCCTCATTTCATACCTCACAGACAGTACATGTTCAGGTCGTCAGCTGTATCTCGTGCCTCATTTCATACCTCACAGACAGTAAATGTTCAGGCCGTCAGCTGTATCTCGTGCCTCATTTCATACCTCACAGACAGTAAATGTGCAGGCCGTCAGCTGTATCTCGTGCCTCATTTCAGACCTCACAGACAGTAAATGTTCAGGTCGTCAGCTGTATCTCGTGCCTCATTTCATACCTCACAGAGAGTAAATGTTCAGGCCGTCAGCTGTATCTCGTGCCTCATTTCATACCTCACAGACAGTACATGTTCAGGTCGTCAGCTGTATCTCGTGCCTCATTTCATACCTCACAGACAGTAAATGTTCAGGCCGTCAGCTGTATCTCGTGCCTCATTTCATACCTCACAGACAGTAAATGTGCAGGCCGTCAGCTGTAACTCGTGCCTCATTTCAGAACTCACAGAGAGTAAATGTTCAGGCCGTCAGCTGTATATCGTGCCTCATTTCATACCTCACAGACAGTAAATGTTCAGGCCGTCAGCTGTATCTCGTGCCTCATTTTATACCTCACAGACAGTACAGTCTCTCTGTTTAGATCGTCGGTTGTTGTACCTCATATTCTGAAGAAAATCGGAATATGTCGAAAATTTTATCGAAAGTTCCAAATATGAAACTTCACGAAAATTTGTCCGATGTGAATCGCTGACGTTCGGATATGACGAGGCTTTCCGAACGCGCCAAATGGAGGAAGTGCAGATGTAATGAAAACAGATTGTTTTAACCAGGCATAAATTTGAACCATTATTACGTTTTTTTAGTAACAGTGGTTGTCAGAACTTGAAACCCAAAGCAATCTATTTATGTCAAAAGTAGACAGGCATTTTTGTGCACTCGTAAAGAACGTGCTTGTAAGTAGTGATTATAAGTCTGTCGTTGGTCAGAATGCAATTTATCGTAGAGCGACAAGCTTTCAATCCAGCATTGTCATGTGTTTTTTTTTTTTTTTGCACACATCCAATAATGGCTTCAGCAGGTTGTTTTGTGTTCTGGCAAGAGGGCAGTTGCAAGGGGCACTGAACTTGGTTCAGGTGTGTGGAACTGTTCCATGCAGTCGGTTGTAATACCGCCAAAGTTCTGGGCCGTTGACAGCACTGAGTTCGGTTTGCGAGCAGTTGCTGTCAATTTGGTGGTGATGTAAGAATGTGTTGCAACTGAAACTCTGTTGTGAAAATTTCTAAAACTTTTGACGAATGAGAGACGTAATGAACAGTGGAACGGAAGACGGAAGGGAGAGTCATGGGTAAAGTGAGAGACACTTTATTTTTGGGGCGCGGTGCATGGGGGGGGGGGGGGGAGAAGGCGCATCACTTTGTTAGAAGGTTCTCAGCTTCGTCCTCCCGTCATGTGCTAGGAATAGCATGACAATGAAGACATTAAAATGTTGCGAACTAGGGGCGTGAACTAAGGACCGTGGAATTATGATTTACTGATTAATGCTAAAGTGCATAATTTGGAAAGAAAATTTGGTGGTCCTTTAGGGCAAGGAGATTAATTTGGTTAAATAGGCACAGGTGCTTAAGAAGCATGAAGTAGTAATTCAATTTATTTTACACCAACTAATGCACACGTAAAACCACTTTATTGTAGTTTTTATTGTAAAATGTACCCCTACACGTTTTTCGATCCTCGGATCATCGTCAGGGGTTTTTTTTTTTTTAAAAAAGCCACTATCACTTCAACTGTCTTGATATTTGTTTTAAATTATCTGAATTGTAAAATTGTAAAATTTACAATTCAGATAATTTAAAACAAATATCAAGACACGAGTGCTACTGGACCCTTCAAAATATGCAGTTGAAGTGATAGTGGCTTTTTTAAAAAAAAAAAAACCCTGACGATGATCCGAGGATCGAAACACGTGTAGGGGTACATTTTACAATAAAAACTACAATAAAGTGGTTTTACGTGTGCATTAGTTGGTGTAAAATAAATTGAATTAGTGAAAATGCACGGTGACAGCAGTATAAAATTCATGAAATAGTAACTTGTAACGTGGGGATCATCATAGAATGTGCTTGAAGACGGAGGAAAACCAAGAAAACTTGTATCGAGATGGCCGATCGCAGGGCCATCCCTATACAGACTTCCCCGACGTTGTCCTCAGGCCGACAAACAGAACGATGGAAGATGTGCTTGTGAAGCTGCGAACACACATCTGAAAATGAGCAGGCTTAGGCGGCGCAGCGCTCACGTCGTGCTTAGGCAGCGTCATAAAAAGTGAAAGTACTTTTGTATCCAATGCTCCCCGATTTGCGAAAAAGCACTGCGTTTTGGAAACGTTCCCAAACTTCGCCCATTTGTTTATAGTATTTCAAAGAACCAGAATATGTCAATAAAATGTCTCAAACACATCTCTAGCTGCTAAATTTACAAAAGCTATAAGATAAGTGTCATAATAACACATTTATAAACAAAACCATTTTAGGTTATACGGTGAAGATGTGTCAGGTTGATCTCTATACAGTTGTATAGTTGTAGCATAAAGTTGTAAGAAAGAGATTCTTTCATACTCGTAGAAATGACAATTTAAAGTATTTGACTGCCTTTTATTTATTCGTGCCTCATGATGGCCCTTAGTGGGTCGAAACATGTAGCATTTTATAAAAGCATATATTATATTCGCCGATCCCAGTGGCCGTGCGGTCTAAGGCGTGGGTCTGCGGCCGCTCGCTTGCTGAGCTTGCTGGTTCGAATCCCGACTAGGGCATGGATGTCTGTCTCTTTTGAGTGTTGTGTGTTGTCAGGTAGAGGTCTCTGCGACGAGTCCTACCGAGTGTAATGTGTCTAAAAAAAAGTGTGTGATCGTGAAGCCTCGACAAATGAGGCGGCCTAGGCCGCCAAGGGGCTGTCGAGCCATTGGGGAAAAAATACTATATTTAAAGTAAAAGGTAATTGTCCTGATCAAAAATTTTCTTTAATATTCAGTCTATGAAACGCAAAGGGATGTTTTCTCTAAAGATTTAATTTTATTTTATTTTTAAACAAATTATTAAAATAAGACAATTGAGAAGTAACTTCTGAGTTTGTGTTCGTTCAATCTTATTGTGCGTTTTGCACCTTCTGTTTCATTCTTGTTACCGAAATGAGAGCTAATACAGAGGATAATTTAGCCCTTAAGTCGCAATGGTTACTTCATGTACCACCAGGTGTAACATTAAAAAACTTCTACATATTACCCACAGAGTGCTTTTGTGTGTTTTGCATGGATTGCATAACAAACAGCGAATATTTCTCTGTTTAGCATGAACTGACTGGGTTTTATAATCCAGACACGGCGTGTTTACTGCGCGGTACGGACTGTATCTTTATATATACTTTAGGTTAAGCTTGGTCTTTAAAGGTTTATGAACCGTAGAAATTTATTGCTTGTAAATCCAAGTAAGAATAGATTTGCTGCATTATCGTATGAGAATATTGTGGGTAAATATTTAGGGAGTTGTGATTGCCAAACTTCTGTCAGTCGAATTACAAATTATGTATTTTTATTACGTAAAAGGTAAAGCAATCCCATTACAGGCCTGGACAGGCCCTTAGGGTTCCAGGAGATTGAGGCTCCCAGACTTCTAGAAAATCGGCACATGAAGGTTCTAAGGTTGTCAGCCCTACGCACCGGCCGCCTTTACCCTCCAGGAAATATTCCTGGTACTCCTTTCTCTTAGAGGCTGAGTCGACATCAGGGTCGTAGTGCGACCAAAAGTATTGTCAATGAAAAAATCTCGTGACAGCATCGGGAATCGAACCCGCGACCTTCCGGCTTCTAGCGCAGTGCCTCAACCCACTGCGCCACCGCGTGCCCCCATTTTTCTTATGTACGCCTAATATTTTTAAAGTAATATAAAGTACATCCTATAACGCGCCATGAAAACGCAGAGGGGAGTAGAGTTGATTTCAGACTTCCGCCGCGATGTTGATGAGATCTGCGCTCTTCTGGGATATTACGCGGCGTCGTGTGGTAATTACTACACGACGCCTCGTAAAATCCCAGAAGAGCCCAGGGAGTACAATTATACTCGTAGCTCTACTTATTCTTACCTCGGCGCTAGGTGGAGGTGGGTCATCAATGCTAAGCCCAGGACGTTTTAACCCCGGGAATGAACCCTGGTTCCTATTGTAGAGGAGGCTGGGTGGACCTCAGGGCCGGCGGGGGAGGGGCGTGCAGAAGAAAATAATCTCTCACCCCCCCTCCGGGATTCGATCCCCGGAACGTCCAGTACGTAGAGAGTCACTATACCGTCTACGCTGTACTGGCCCACATGTAATATTATTGTCGGTGAAAAATTAATTTTGGGAATATGGAAAACCCCGCAGTGATAGGTCTAAGTTGTTAGTACCACGTTCTGTAAAAATCCGCCCTCTTGTTCAAAATATGTTAGTGGAAAAGGACACGCACGCACAGGCGTAGCAATATGCGCGATGTTAAAGCCACAAGCCTAACTTTTCTTAATTTAGTGGTTTATTGCAACTACGTGCAAAGAAAAATCAACGTAGTCCTGTGATGTGTTTCATTGAACATGAATCAAATGACTGCTGACTATTCAAAAGATGTTGGAACTATATTTCGTTGTTCTGAATATGTTCGTCAGTCATCCTGGTAATATTTCGACAGACACGTTCAAGAGTTCCCGCCTTAATGCTGCCTTTAGCATTTCAACATTCATTTCCAGATGTTACTTTCTTGGGTTTTTTTTGGGGGGGGGGGGGACGAAAGGGCTTCGATTTCCGACGGGAAATTTTCTCTTCGCTAACGCTTTCCGAGCAGCTGTGGGGCCCAGTTGGCCCCCTTCCACTCAGTGGACAATAGAGGGCTCTTTTCTCGGAGGTAAAGTGGCCGGGATATGACACTGACATTTATCCTTATCTATACTGTGGCTACGGAAAGTAGTCCCATACAGGGGTGCACAAATCCCGGGTGACAAAATTTTGTAATTTGGCGCCTAATATTTTTAGCGTAGTTACTGCATTTTTTCCCCTCACATACAGGAATGTATCTCAGTACACATGCACCGAGCATGAAGCGCCAGATAACAGTGAGGCTCTGATTTCACTCCACAATTTTGCTTTATCAGTAGGGTACTTGCTTCGTTTATCCTCCTGACGCTTAGAATTTGTTGGTGGCTTCTAGATTTTTGGAACGTATATGGACCCCTGGTCCCATATCTGGATCAACAACGTTCCAGGCTTAATGTTTTTTTTTACCTTTCCTATTCCCCTCTCGCCTATCTCTGGCGAGGTTTTTTGTCACGTGGTCATCACTACCAACATTCGTAAGAACAAATTGTCTAGCTGACTGGATAGGAAATTTAACACTGGAAGCACATATGGAGGCAGTAATGCAATTGGGACTTAAGAATGGGTGGAGATATACCTCCACTTCCCCACGTGTCTAAATGAAATGAATAATTTTTATCTGGAGTAATTTCGAATGATACCTCTGTAGGAGGTATTTCTTTGGTATTTTCAATAGGTGTGCCTCGGTGGCACCATATCTGGTTAAGCTCCTCATGTCAGAGACGAACACACCCGACTGATTTCCATATGGCAGGCTAACAACGTGCAGTGCAAGCTACTGTTTCCCCTGGTTTTACGTCCTGACAGACCCTGGACAGCTGCTTGATAAATGGTGCTGCATTTCGTTACGCCCAGCTGGACATTCCATTACCGATTCCCGCATCGCTGCTGCATGTTTTATCATTGTCGAGAAAGACGCTATTGAATTCACGTAGTAGTCATTTTTAATCTTATTTTTATTTGGAGTAGGTAATTGATCATAACGAAATCTTAAACTCGTTAAATGTAGTTCATATCTAACTTAGTTAAACTCCGAAACTACGATATCGAAGCACGTAGTATCAAATTTTTTTCTGGGTTCACCGTGCATTCTCACTAACCAATGTCTCACTACCAACTAAATGTACATTTTTTAAGAAACCAATATAAGGTTTCTTTAAAATCGTCTAAAAGGCCCCTACATATGTTTCGGTTTTCAAAAAACCATCATCAATTACAAGTACAAGTACAATTACAAGTACAATTCTGTGACCCCTGATGATGGTTTTTTGAAAACCGAAACATATGTAGGGGCCTTTTAGACGATTTTAAAGAAACCTTATATTGGTTTTTTAAAAAATGTGCATTTAGACGATTTTAAAGAAACCTTATATTGGTTTTTTAAAAAATGTGCATTTAGTTGGTAGTGAGACATTGATTACGTAGTGTCTAATCGTTTTTGTCTCGTAGCTTTGGAGTTCATTTGTGTAATAAATATTTCGTTATGTATTTTGTTTTATTAAAACTCGACGGTTTAGCGTTTGTCTGTCCGATTTATTTACACTACCTGTCAGAACGTGAGACGCATTTTCATTTGCTCAGTACCTAGCTGCCTGTTCAGTAATCAGCAGGTTTAATTGTGCTGTAGGCCTGTTGTAACTATTTGGACAGCTTGTTTTTATGAACTAATGAGTTATTTTATGTAATGACGAAGTGAAGTTAAATTTGTGATAAATTAGCATATAGGCGTACATAAAATGTGAAAGTGAAGTTATTCCTCTCGACGTCATGAAGGCGTATAGGGGGAATGGATTTACAGCTCCACTCGTTCTTAACCTAGACACTAAATGGAGGTGAGTGGTCAACTTCACGCCTCGGTCGATTTACCCCCGGGAAAGAAACCCGGTCCCCGTTTGTTCCCAGAGCTGGTCTAGACTATTTGTAGGAAAGGAAAATATGTTGCTTCGATTAAATTAAATTTTCCAGACCAACTGTTGCACCATTAAAACCACTTTTTATTGTAGCTTTATTAAAATTGTTAAAATTGTAGCTCTACACGTGTTTCGATCCTCGGATCATTGTCATGATTTTTTTTTTTTTTTTTTTTTTTTTTTTTTTTTTTTTTTTTTTTTTTTTTGAAAGCTACTGTCGCTTCAGTCACATAATTTTGAATAGTCCAACAGCACATTAAAACTTATGCATTATAAGTTAAAATTTTTGTTAAAAGTCTTTGTTAAAAGACATGAATAAAATGATCCGAGGATCGAAACACGTGTGGGGGTATAATTTTAACAATTTTAATAAAGCTACAATAAAAAGTGGTTTTAATGGTGCATCAGTTGGTCTGAAAAATTTAATTTAACATGACGAAGATGCACGGTGTCAACAATGTGAAATCTTGCTTCGAGCTCGAGATCTTCAAGCATGTAGCGTAGTCAGTGTACCGGCTACGCTATCCCGTTACGTGTTTTCCAAATTAAAGTTGTTGAAGAATGATGGTTGGCCATCTTGATAATTTCATATCGTGTAATGGCTCTAAATTTCATGGTGTGGCTTAGAAACATGGAGGAGAGTACGTAAGTGGTAGAGCGACTGAAATCCCAGATCTTAGGTGCTTTGCTGTTTTAGTTTATCTCTGATAGCCATGTACATGATGAAACTAAATTCGCACACAAATCTCCATAATATGATTCCTTATTAACGAAAGTCGAAAATCTTAGGCGAGCTGGTATTAATGCACGAAAATACGCACTTTGTTATCCTGTTCGACGTAAAGTGGAAGCTAATATGTTTCAATGACTGGAGCAGCGTCTCCATGAGACAGGAAAGTAATATATAGGACACTTACGAATGAAGGTGGCCCACGGGCTGTACAGACACGAGCGAATGAACATGCCATAATTGCAGCTGTGGAACGAGAGCCGCAGAGAATCTCACGCGATATTGCACAAGAATTGGGACTATCCCAACCGAGGATTTTTTAAGTACTTCATGACCATTAGTTGCATATATATATATATATATATATATATATATATATATATATATACCACTACTTGCGGAGCGCATATCCGGTTCCAGGCGATCGTTCTGTATGGGTGCAGTTCTGTGAATAACTACGTCAGCACGCTGCGGATGAGTTCTTTTTACAAAAAAATTCTATGGCCAGACGAAGCTTGTTTCACGTGTGATGGTGTGTTCAACGTCCATAACCGGACACAGGGTAATCCTGCAATCCGAGAGTGTGGGTGTCAAGTCCGCGCCATCTCCAACGTTCGGACTGATATCGTGGAGGACGTTCTCGTGGGCCCCCATCTGCTACCTGACAATCTGGCTGCTCAAAGATATACTAATTTTCTGGAACCTGTTTTGATGTGGTTGCTTGGTGATGTGACTCGAATTATGAGGTTGTTTCAACACAATGGAGCTCTATCACACTGTGGAGAAAGTATCGGGCAGTAGTTGAACACGGCATATCTAGGAAGATGGATTAGAAGTGGAGGGCCGGATCTAAATTCGATTGATTTTTTCTTATGGGGATATCTAACGGTGTACGTTGATGCATTATTTTCCAGGGTTGTCGGAAGATTTCGTAGCAAGACATCAGGCAAATATCGCAAATGTGGATACCAACGTATTGTAGTGTTCAAGAGAATGCGGTGCGTCGCAATGCTATCTGCTTTTATACGGACGGGGGTCGCATACAAAACTTGTTGTGAACCCGAGGCGCCCATAGTTTATGTTATTCCTTTAGCCATTTTACGGTGACGTATTTCGAAACCTAGCCGCATCGTGACACGTGGTGTGTAACGCTGTCCATGGCCAGATGAAACTGTCACTACAATACTACTGTCTAAATAATTCACTCACAGTGGCGTTTAGGGGGGCTGGATGCGGGGGTTTTGGCCCCCCTACCGATTACCTATCACACCCTCATTCTCATCCCACCTAACGCCAAAATTAAACACACAAAATGGTCTTATTTTCCGTTTTCAGTAATTTCACTCGCAAAATTATTGTTTGAGCTGCTTATGTTTTATAAAAATTATGAGAAAGCTGCTTCAAAATATATAGTATTAGGTACTTGATGTTATTGCAAGAGATTACAAGGATACGTGGACGAAGTGAAAGGGAAATAAACAATAAACTTCAAAAGCCGTAATATTTGCTGTAAAATATGGGTTGCCTGAAGGAAGACGGGAAAGGGGCTTTGTAGCTCGGGGCTCGGGCGCTGCCACTCACACCAACGTCAGTCTACTGATTGTTGAAAATGGGTGTGGGCTGATGGACCTACATTTGAACATCATATAAATCCTACAGCAGACTGCAACCCTGTTTTCTGACGCAAGGAAAAGGGTGTAAAATCAATATGTATGGACGTGGGAGGCTCTAAGGTGAACGCTTCTTCCAATAACAAATGCGGACATCTCTCGCCGAAAGTTTGACAAATGGAGCTCTCGGTGCTAGACCTTTTTCTACTGCGTCTCTGCTTGTCGCCTGCATAAGAAAAGTAGCTTATTTTAGTTATACTGTTTGCGTGACTTTTATGTATTTTGACACTTGCCTTGGAAACTTGCGTCACAGAATATTAATTCATCTCGGACCGCTACACCGTGGAAGATGAAGGTAGTGTTCCTTCGAAACGTCGGGAACCGATTAACCAGTCACGTGGCATATCCCAGGAAAAAACGGAGCCCTCTAATGTTAATTCCTTTACGCATTTTGTTTACGAACTGCATGTAAAGTAAACTCACGATATGGAGGTCACACGTATCTCTATGTACTCCCTTAACTCAATTTTTGTTTGCAGAATATCTCAGAAACTACTCAGAGCACAAAACGTGTGTACCTGCCCAAGAATTGATATCGGCGTGATCTATAAATTTCTTATGAACTATACAAATATTGTTTAAATATGAGTTTTGGCGGCGTATAATTTCATGTTTGAAGAACCTTCACTTATTGTGGTAACAGTGCTGAAATGAAATGTTGAAGACAGATTTAAAGAAAATAGCGAGGTGTAAAAAGTTGTCAACGCAGTCTCTAATGTAAAAGGCCACGGACTTTATCAACTGGGAATGGGAAAGCTCACCCCACGGTATGATGAATTCCTCCCTTTTTGCCAGGGAATATGTGGAAAATTATTGATATAAGAGTGCATTTAAATCTGAAATGTTCTTATTAGAGCCGAAATAAAGAACAAGAATACGTACATTTTAAATCTTTTTCTGCCTGTTTTTCGTATTTTTGTATGGTAAAGCCCCATATTTAACAAAACAAACAGAATGTTTCTGTTTATGCATTTGGCGTAATTAGTTGTAGTCTGCTCTATAACGTCTGTGTTGTTGAAAGGCTTTTTGAACAATAACCTATATTTTCATTTGATGTATACAAGTATCAACAAAATGCATAGACAACGAAAAAATAATAGCGAAGAGTGAGCGGTGCAGAATAACGCATTAAAACAACTGTATTTTACAAACTGCCTCCATTTATTTAAAAATGAGCCGGGAGTTCCTCTGAAACGTTGGATATTTCATGCGTTTGTATCTGCCGTTATCGTGCATGCTTTTGCAAAATGCGTTGTTTGCAAATTATGTCGCTGCGAACATGCATGTGAAAGCGAGCCGGTCTAGATTAGTTCAGCGTGTACACCGGCCTTATGCAGCATCATAAAATGAAGACCCTGTATTGATTGCCGAAGCAGAAAAATTATTTTATTCGAAAAAATTGAACCATGTTATTAATCTTTTGAGAACGACATGTACCTCAACTTTATTTAAAAATTAATTTCTTACCTCACAGTGAACACACGCCGTCTGGGTTACAAAGAACAGTTAATGCTGTGATTTCTGCCTCTTCTAAGAGCCATAAAAACCATGGAAATACACAGGGAGGATGTACAGATTCTTAGTACTTTATGTAATCATTGGGCTTTACATGGTTAAGTGGCTCTCTTGTTACGACAGCATGTCGTGTCTTCAAATACATTGAATATACAGACACGGACACATTACCTTACCATCCAGCTCTACAGCCCTTATTGTACTTTGGCTTCCTCCACTATAGCACCATTTTCAGGGCTAGTTGCTTCGGCAGGTGAGTTGTTACACACTCCTTAGCGGATTCCGACTTCCATGGCCACCGTCCTACCGAGGCTTTAGTGTCGTTTTCTGAACAAAATTTGTTTTATGTGATAAGGGTGTTAACCTTATGCACAACCCCCAACCTGGAGGACCAGGGTGCTTCTCTTAGTCTGGTACCTACCCTCTGACCTGTCCGGCTTGGGAGCCCTACCAGTAGCTACGCTACTGCCGGCATAGCTCTCTGGGTCATAGGTACACACAAGCCCCACCACCACGACCAGGTGGAAGCACCATCGGTGGGGAGACAGACACGGACAGCCGAGAATAAATTTTCTTCCAGTCTAGGGATTAGGCAAAAACCCAAGTCCCGAACCATCTATTATGAAATGTTACACAAACCTTCAGGCTTGGAAGAATTGAGAGCGGCTGGAAAGATAATATTAACCCTTTAATGCTCAGCGGTTACCGTGTGTACAATTTGGTTTTACATTTACACATCTTACATTCTGCTCTATCAGGTTTAACATTCAGACCTTCTACATTCTGCTCTACTACATTTAACATTCAGACGTTCTACATTCTGCCCAATCAGGTTTAACATTCGGACATACTACATTCTGCTCTACAAGGCTTTACGTTCAGTCATACCACATTTTACTCTACATATTTAACATTCAGACATACTACATTCTGCTCTACCAGGCTGTACGTTTAGACATCCTATATTCTGCCCACACAGAGTATTTGTGTTTTGATATGCTTCTTGGAACAAACAGCCGTTAGCTGCTTATACAGCATTAACTGATTGGCTTTTATAACCGAGACGGAGTGTGTTTACTGCGTCGTACGAGCGAACTTAAGTATAATTTAGACTTGTTTCCATCTCTAAAGGTTCAGTATTAAAACAGAGGAACAAGATGTGGAGATATTGACTGCATTTAGCTCTCTAACAGTCGGATCCGTTTGCAGGATATTTTAACATGGCGTTGAACCTTCGGGTAACATAAAACATGGCACTGACGGAATAGCTATCAGATGCTAGAGCAGAGGGGGCCTGTTTCAGTCATTCCGTAAGATGCCTCCCATGCATCCTGCATTAAGATGGTATCAGTAGGAACAAAACACTGAAAGAGCGAGACAGAGAGAGCAGTCGAGCGTTTTGTGTAAACATTGCTCCGATGTTCACCATAGTTTCAGGTGCAGTCTATATATTGTCTAAAACATGTAAACGGATTTATGTTTTAATTGACTCCACTTTCAGTTTAGTCTAGCCCAGTTTTGTACTTCAGCACAGTGTTAGTTTAATGCTGTAGATATAACTGGTCTGTTAGTTTAATGCTGTAGATATAACTGGTCTGTTTCGGTAACAGTTTTGTAACCTTTGAACGAAGAAATCAATTTGGGTTGACATATTCTCTCAGCATATGTTTCGATTTCTATCGTCTCCTTTCGGAAACTCTCAGAAGGATATCTTTCAGATGGTAAAAGATAAGTAACTGTCAAGGTACAAATTAAATACACAGTAACTGTCAAGGTACAGACTAAATACACAGTAACTGTCAAGGTACAGACTAAATACACAGTAACTGTCAAGGTACAGACTAAATACACAGTAACTGTCAAGGTACAGACTAAATACACAGTAACTGTCAAGGTACAGACTAAATACACAGTAACTGTCAAGGTACAGACTAAATACACAGTAACTGTCAAGGTACAGACTAAATATACAGTAACTGTCAAGGTACAGACTAAATACACAGTAACTGTCAAGGTACAGACTAAATATACAGTAACTGTCAAGGTACAGACTAAATATACAGTAACTGTCAAGGTACAGACTAAATATACAGTAACTGTCAAGGTACAGACTAAATACAAAGTAACTCTCAAGGTACAGACTAAATACACAGTAACTGTCAAGGTACAGACTAAATATACAGTAACTGTCAAGGTACAGACTAAATACACAGTAACTGTCAAGGTACAGACTAAATATACAGTAACTGTCAAGGTACAGACTAAATATACAGTAACTGTTAAGGTACAGACTAAATATACAGTAACTGTCAAGGTACAGACTAAATACACAGTAACTGTCAAGGTACAGACTAAATATACAGTAAATGTCAAGGTACAGACTAAATATACAGTAACTGTCAAGGTACAGACTAAATATACAGTAAATGTCAAGGTACGGACTAAATATACAGTAACTGTCAAGGTACGGACTAAATATACAGTAACTGTCAAGGTACAGGCTAAATATACAGTAACTGTCAAGGTACAGACTAAATATACAGTAACTGTCAAGGTACAGACTAAATATACAGTAACTGTCAAGGTACAGACTAAATATACAGTAACTGTCAAGGTACAGACTAAATACACAGTAACTGTCAAGGTACAGACTAAATATACAGTAACTGTCAAGGTACAGACTAAATACACAGTAACTGTCAAGGTACAGACTAAATATACAGTAACTGTCAAGGTACAGACTAAATACACAGTAACTGTCAAGGTACAGACTAAATATACAGTAACTGTCAAGGTACAGACTAAATACACAGTAACTGTCAAGGTACAGACTAAATATACAGTAACTGTCAAGGTACAGACTAAATACACAGTAACTGTCAAGGTACGGACTAAATATACAGTAACTGTCAAGGTACAGACTAAATATACAGTAACTGTCAAGGTACAGACTAAATATACAGTAACTGTCAAGGTACAGACTAAATACACAGTAACTGTCAAGGTACAGACTAAATATACAATAACTGTCAAGGTACAGACTAAATATACAGTAACTGTCAAGGTACAGACTAAATACACAGTAACTGTCAAGGTACAGACTAAATATACAGTAACTGTCAAGGTACAGACTAAATACACAGTATCCCTTCGCCCAGCGCGGTTTTGGATATACGTCGCTAAAAATAACTAAATATGTGCGGCAAAAATTTCCGAAAGCTGAAAATTTTGAATACACGAGGAAAAAACGCAGACGGTTACTCACTCAACCGCCACTGAAGCTGGCAGCATCAGCTGCCCCAGCCGAGTGTAGATGTTTAGTGCCCAAAAATGTTTGTATTTTAAGAGATTGGAGGGGGGGGGGCATAAGTGTCCGCCGCGTTCATATGACTCTGTTATTCCCGTAAGAAATCTGCGCAACGCGGTTTTTCCTTGCACTCCTAGTTCACTCCCCTAAGCCCCCGCCTTAGACGAGGGATTACTGTATCAACGTGCCTTAAACGTATTGCACAGGGCTACAATACGCCCTTTCTTCTGCGGACGTGTCCTCTTTTTCGACCCAAAAATTTACGTCCGAGCGCGTTTTTTCAAATTTGTAGAAACGTGTGGGTTTCTAACTATTTGTTATTTCTTGAAGCTTTTGCGTATTTTAAGGTACTAAAACGCAAAAAAAAAAAATTCTTCTACTGCTTTTTTAAGGAATATATAATTGCAGTATTATAGAACTATTGTCCAAGTCAAAAAAAAACATTAGAGTTCAGCAGTTGACCTTCGGAATGTCAAGGTAAACTTCGGCAAAGAAATTCTGAACGACTTTGAACTCAGTGGAAAACACGCTTAAAAGACGTCTTTCTCTGAAATTCATACCCATGAAATTTAAATAAGTAACTGTTAGCGGAGAAAAGCTGAGAGGGAATTTTCTTTAAAGAAGAAATTGCGACTGCTTATGTTTTCACTCTCTAACCTTCTTTTCTTGCTGAGATATGTCCTTTCTTAAGATCGATTAATGGCAAGTGTCCTCTTTTCTTGTGTTGGGTATATGACAACTTTAGTATTGCACTGTGCGCAAATAGGGTAGTGGGAATAAAAAGTTGTAACGAACCACTATGAAAAGGGACATAGTTTCTGCATCCGTACGTTGCCTTTTGTTGATACTTGGAAATTTTGACTGTTCTTAATTATAACATGAATTTCGAAGAGGCAGAAAAAAGTAATTTGTACATATAGACGTCATTAATGTACGTTGGGGAGTGGAGGTATAGCTCCACTCACTTTTAACCTCGGCAGTAGATGGAGGTGAGTGTTTAGCCTCACGCCGCCGTCGCTTTTCCTCCCCGGAGAACGAGTTCTCCGGTACGAAATGAATAGGAGTCTGGGTGGGCCCCAGATTCTTTGTGCACGTTTTGGAGAAGAGATAAACGTCTTGCCCTTGCCGGGATTCGAATTGTGATTCGTCCTTCCTGTAGCCTAGTTAATGTACTGACTACACTATCTCGGTTGCAGTGTCAGTTACAGTAGGGTGTAAATTGCTTTAATTCAAAATGAAAGTAAGCGGTACATGAGTTTCTTATCTACGTCAAAAAATTAGTATATTTTTGTAACCTGAGTCAGTTTTGGTGCCAGTGTGAACTGTGCTTGGTCCAGCCTTCAGTTGACATCACTCGCTACACATTAAACGGCAACTGTAGCTGCCATCCTGCAAACATTGACTTTACCAGAAATTTTGGTTTGCCACAGCGATGCTCGTGTGGATGCCAGGCTCCTGGGATATCGGTTACAATCAACCAATCGTTCAGAGAAACGTACTGATTTCTTTTGTCACATCTCGAATGCCACAGAACAGCCGATGTATTTATACTGACTGTAGCAGCGTGGCGATTACACATTTAAAACACACGCAGCAATGCTAATTATGTACAGGTAGGACCCGTTTTACGACAGGGTTAGGTTCCAGCAAAACAGGGTCGTAAAGTGAAAAGTCGTAAAACGAGGCCAAAATATAATGTAATTGAATGAGATAGGTTCCAAAATTCCTAATATTTTTTCAAGTATGTACTAATATTTAAGGTAATATTTTGAAACAGTCGTTAATGTGAAAAGTCGTAAAATGGACCGTCGTAAAAGGGGACCTACCTGTAGTCTGAATTAACCCTCACGGTCTTGGGATACCCGAGTCGTGGGCTCGATTCACGCTTCAAGCATTGATGTTTATCGGCTTTTTAAGGATCATGAGGTGAAGAATCGCAGGATCTTTACAGGCCTGGAACGAGACAAGTAGTTTGTGAACTCTCCGCATTAGGCCTGCTTCTTTGGTGCATAACGATAATTCATAATAATTGTGGCAGTGGATGTCGCGGTTCTGTCTTTGGCACTGCAGTGTCGGATCTCCCCACAGTTCTGGGCTCCTCCATACAATTGGGACAGTGGATTATAACAAGCCATTACCGTTTTCTTCTAATGTGTCATTTCCATTCCACAGGTCACGTCTCGCGTCTTACCAGTCGACGCTGTATAACGTTTGCCATGGTGTCGGGCTAGCGTAATCAGCAGTGTGCGAACTTTGTCTGCGGACTGAATCTGCATTTACTTTACTATTAAAGGACTAAAACTTCCAAATAAAAGTTAATTAGCTTTATATGATCCATTATCCGTGCATTTTTTTCATGGCACAACAGCCCCTTTGGGCCAGGGCCTCCTCATTGTTGAAGTTTCGATATCACACTCAGACACACCACACTCGGTAGGACTCCTCTGGACGAGTGATAAGCCCGACCCAGAGACCTCTACCTGACAACACACAACACTCACAAGAGACAGACATCATTGCCCCCGGCGGGATTCGAACCCGCAATCCCATCAAGCGTGTGGCCACTGGGATCGGCGATCCGGCCGTTACTCGATTATGTACAATAATTGTACAAACAAGTACACATAAGTATAGTTAATTTAGTTTATGTATACAATGAATTCCTACAAGTTTCGGCCAACAATGTGGGCATCTTTAGGGATATAAAATACAAAGGTCAGATACATTAAAAGTATAAAATAAAATTATAAAAATTATAAGAAGCAACCCAAAAGTGTAATTACAATCATATGAACCAATGCCTTTATGGAGTGCTTGTGGGCACATTTACTTTTATCGCCCAACCACTTTCAATTCCTGTTTGCCTCTGATGGTATAAGGTAAAGGTAAAGGTCACCCCATGACATTCCTAAGCAGCCACAGGGGGGAGGCGAAGGTATAGCTCCAATCCATTCGCAACCGGCAATGGAAGGTAGTGGATGGTCAGCATCACGCCACCTCCATTTTATCCCGGGAAAGACCCGGTACCCAATCGCTCCTCATGGTACTCAGAATCAATACAGTGTTCAGTAGATACCCGTTGTTACGTCTCAGCAATTCATTCCGATGTCGTTTGTATCATTTACGAAATCATTGTGGGTTCGTATCCCGCCGGGGGGCTTTGGATGTCGGTCTCTTGTGAGTGTTGTGTGTTGTCAGGTAGAGGTCTCTGCGTCGGGCTGATCACTCGTCCAGAGGAGTCCTACCGAGTGTCACTGAGTGTGATCAGGTGCAACAATAACCCTCTACACCTACAATGGGTAGGTAGAGAGAGGTCAGACTAACAGAGAAAGAAAGAAACCTTCGGCATTAAATAATGTTAGAATGTAATAAGGACAGCAGAGGCGAAGGAGTTTCCGCTGCCGTGCCGGTAGCACGAGCGTTACGTGTGTTTTACAAATTCGTTGGACAGAAGCTTACGGCCACTTCAATCTTAAACACTTTGTATTCTATTATCTGGGGTGATAGTATTACCATACGTGGGACACGTACATTTTGATACGATTTATTTCCTGTACCTTGTGCAACATAAAGAACAGAGGCAACGTACGTATAAACGTAATATTGAGGCGCGTTCGCGTAACCACTGTTGCCGTGGAAAAGTTATAAGTATTACATATTCTGATCGTGTGTCTGTAGCCTTAGTTGTCCAGCAAGCAAAGCGCATGTGGCGTGTTATATTGTTATCTGTGTCCTGTCTACCATATTTTTACACATTATCTCATAAATGGCACGACTTTCGGAAAAATGTTATTGAACATAAAACGTGTTTTGATTTTCTCTACAGCGTTTGTCCGAACCATTTCTCATTCTAAAACGAATTCAGTGAGATATTACCATAAATATACATTGGTCTTCATATAAAGTACCCGTTATTCTTGTCAGATTTTTATGAAACTTGAATTTTCCCGACAGATTTTCGCAAAGTTCTCAAAACTCAAATTTCCTGAAAATCCGTCCAGTGGGAGCGGAGTTGTTCCATGCAGACAGACATGACGTAGCTAATAGTCCCTTTTAGAAACTTTGCGAACGCGCTTAAAAATGCGTAACCTGTAATCAGTAGCAATCCTGGCTTTCTTTGCTCTTGGAACATAATTCGAACCTAAAAGTTTTCACATTCTGACAAAATCGCTTTCTTTGCTTGAATTCTTTTAGTATTCAATTAATTTGATACTAGTATCACAGGAAACAGCAAAAAATTAAAGTATTTTGCACATCAGCCTATTAGACGGATTTCAGTATTATTTTCACGCCCTAGCCTTATTAACCCTATGCTGTTGCCTCGTATGTTGCCCACTAGAATGAAGGCTGGCCGATTTTACAACCGGTATCAGTGTGATGGCTCAGACGACAATCAGCTTGTACCAGGAACCTAACCTCGGATTTCCAGCATGGAGCCAATGTTGTTACTGACATAAGTACCCTGGATGTTTGTTAAGATTTCAATTATTGAAGCTGATTTGCAGAACACAAAATTCCCGTGAGACAGTCTGTCAATCACTGCCTTACGATCTTTGATGATATGCTATTTTATAGTATGTAATATCCAAACAACCCGGTCAAAGGAGGTTTATATATAAACATTTCTTAGCCAGAAAACCCGATGCTCAACTAACGATGTTTATAGATGTCTTATTTTTGTTTGTGTATGCTTGTTTGATACGAGAAACACAGAAAGGCTGTGTGAACTTGCGTCGATGATGAGTGGAAGCATTTTGAGTGTTGTCGGACGATCAAACTGCTGTACTTAAACACAAGGCTCCTCTTGTTCCAATGACACGTGAACTTCGCTTCTCAAAGAAACGGAAGTGACGTGATGCGGTTAACGGCACTTTTCTTTCTGTCATAGTCACATACGCGCCTTCCTGTTTCAAATACACATACCTTGTTTTTTAAAGAGCTGTTTATATTTTCATCTTTTGGTAATTACCGAATTAATCCTTTCTTAGAAATTCGGGAAATAAGTTTAGGGGAAAAGTTATGACAACTTCAAATGATTTCCATCTTCTCTCTAATTTTTATTTTTTCCTCTGATTCTGCCTCTGTCTTACTGTGAAGGTTCATATCTCTAGTCTGTCCCAAGTCTCTCATGTGGTAGAGCCACCAAATCATTATTATGTCCCTATAGTTAGTTCAGCACGAACATTTAACTAGGCTAGTACCATTCTCTTGGTAATCAGTTCCTGTGCATAGATTTTCATATTCCGGATTCCTGTTAAAATAAATTTGGCAGCTATAAATTGAAATGTTAAAACTTATAGTTCCCGTTTCGACTGAAAGTATTCTCAGGTTGCAGGCGTTCTTTTTATGTTTTATATTTTTGTTGGAAAGAAACCCAGGTAAAAACGTAGATTAAAATGCTTTTGTTGTGTTGGATGAATTATTTTTCTTGTCTGTGAAGTTTTAAAAGGCGTCTCCACATTGTATACTTACAGGACCAATGTTTCATTAAAATTTTGAAAATAATCCAGTTAAGGAATATAGCTGCATAATTTTGACGTATGGACCACAACAAGTGTAGACACTTTAATCTTTTTCATATTTATTGAAGTTATGATATGTAATGTTGAGAAAGATAACGAACATAGCTCTGTTGGACGAGCACAAAGTAATAATTTGTGTAGCAAATATGGACATTATAGAGAGCCGGTGTGGTTTTTCGTAATATTAATTACATCTACATAAATTTTTATTGTGTTTTGAATAAAAAATTATGGATTCCAGTAATATCTATAGCGTAATAGGTCTATAGCTGAATTCTCTGTAGATTGGTCATGTTTGAAATACATGCTTGACGTAAATTTGGTCTGATATTTTTGTAAGTTGCCGTAACAAAGGGGCTACAGACCTGTATGTACGTAGATGAAATTCACTCAGGTTTTTTTTTTAACCCAGCACTGACTCCTTTACTTAGTCGAAATACTTTCCGTAAATCCATCTCTGGCTCTTATACTTGGTCGAAATACTTTCAATGTTTTAGGAGAGGAAACGTGCTGACAGACGGACAGACAGACAGACGTGACCTTTATGTACTTGATGCAAAGGATACTTAAGAAAGTGTGTTGATGGAATTTACCGGAAATTTATCTGCAGCTAAGGATCGTATGTGAAGCGAAAGTGATAGAACTGAAAGCTGTTGTGTTGAATGGCATGACCAACAGCTAATGTTGACGGCCTGTGCTAGCCTGTAATTTAGCAAACAGATTAAAGGCTGCGAGAAGTAAGGAGTTGTGACATTCTGTTTTTGTTTATAATGCCTTGGGCATTTGTGCGGGCATGCCTGTTTCTTGTGCTAAAGTTCTCCAATCTTTAACTACCACGCTAGGAGGACGTCTCGGGGGAATTGGCGGTATAAATCCACACATTCTCAACCGCGGCACTAGAATGGGGTTAATGTTTGCCTTTATGCCGTGGTATTCTTACTCCCGGAGAAAAATCTCTTCGGTGCTTTTCAGCTGTTTACTCTGCTATCTTCAGTTGCTGCAACTTGGTCTTAAGTGTTTGTTTCGTCACACTGTTTACCTTTAAGAAAAATATTTTTTTTTAAATGTTTCTAAATCCCTTGACATCTCAAATCAGTTACTGTCCACTGATTGATTTTTACTTTCGGATTATTTTAACTGCGAAACTTACATACGGACAAATGTATTTGGTAGTTAATCATAAATGCGGGAGAGGTAAAAATCTGGAATCAGGCGCCATTGTCCATTTATAAGTACTATTGAAACAAATGCCAGTAGGTAAAATAAAGGTAAAATTCACTGCATAACATGCCATGAAGGTACAGAGTGGGGAGTAGAGGTATAGCTCTACTCATTCACAGCCTCACCCCTAGAAGGGGGTGGGTGGTCATCGTCACACCTCGGCCACTTTACCCCCGGGAAAGACCCGGTACCCATTGTGTGGGAGGCTGGGTGAGCCTCAAGGCCGGACTGGACGAAAAACTTTAAGAAACTAAAAGAACTAAAAAAAACTTTAGTTGCTCTTCTGCCGTCACTCAGTCGATTATTAGGCCAAGATTCCAATCCGGAACCTTCCGGGTAGGAAACCGTGTTGTTCGGTAACCTCATATTTCTTGCCTGTTGCCCAGCTAGAGCTGTTAAATATGATCTTCAGTCTTTTGAAGACTGAAATTAATTTAAATTCTATTTAAAAGTTACGTTTGCCTCGCAGAGAACGAAGTGCGTGTCCACTACAAATATATATCAATTAATGGTGCAAAGGGAAGCAATCACTGTTTATTACAAGAATCTTATAAAACGCATCAGTACACTCGGTGGACAAAATGCGTTGTTTTTTTAAATGTTACAGCGCATGATACATATAGTTACCACTGTCTTCGAAAAGACGAAGCCTTGGGTATTCCGATACTGTATTTGTGACTAAATAAATAGAATATCTGAAGGTGTTTAAGAATCTGATTGGTAAATAAAAATAACGAATTTTTTATGATTAAGCCTGCTGATATTTTCATAACTGACTCGGGACTTGAAATTAAATTTAATTTGACACATAACAAATATCCCGCTCTCTCATTTAAAGTATTAGCTGGTTTTCTGAGTCATTCAGAATAAATGTATTTAAAATTAAACATTAATGTTTGCCAGAATATCTTCTTTGAATCACTTTTCTTCCTTTTCTTTTTATTCAGTTTGATGGAAAATTATTTGATTTTTGTAATTGTAACCAGACAATAAGTTATTGTCACTGATCTCGCAAACATTTCGACAAGGTAGCAGCACATCTCTTTAAAACAGGTTGTAGCAACCACAGTCTGTTTATTAACCTAATACATGTATTAAAGTATTAGTTTACACTTTCATGCGGTTTCAGTTTTCTGTTAAATGTTTTTAATAAAAATATGGTGAAATACTAGTAATGTTAATTCGACACAAAGTTCTTTGAAATATGTTTCAGGTATGCTGCTGGCATTAATCTACCCGTTTCGTGCAATTTTTCTCGTTTATAGCTTTGTAAACATCTTATCAGCGAGTTTCTTATTACATGTAATTAAATGAATACTGCAGACGGACGAGGAAGTTTTAGAAATGAAATAAAGTTGTAGCTATAAACAAATGATGAATTCGTTTAGTTTTGAAAGAATTCGTAAAGCTATATCACGTTCAGCTCGAATTCCTTTTTACAAATCGCCGACTCTCAGAAAACCCCAGTGGCAATTTCCGCTTTTTTTATTATACAGTGAAAAATGGTATTATGTAACTGCTCTTGCGTAAGCTTATTATTTGTTTTTAAGGACTTTGTTAATTAAGTAAGGTGCATTTTCCGTTTGAAAAATAAATTATTTTATAAGCACTAAAACTGGTAATAATTAGAACAGAATAGAATATTTATCAGTTGAACCATTATTACCGCCTTCCAAAGAGTGAAATACAAAATACATAACACAGGGGACTGCGGGTCCCGAAGCTTTTTTTGTTACAGAGCGCAGCAGAAAGGAAAGTAGTGTTACGTGGCCGAAAAGTCTAGAAAAATACTCATCAGAGATATCTCCACCTTATTTGACCTTAAGAGTTTTCAAATATTTTTACCTGAAAAAGGAAAAACGTAATGCTTAGGAGAACATAAATGGTGAAGTCCTAATTCAGCCACAGTTTTTACAGCTCTGCATTGAATAGGCCTATATTAATATGTCAGGTGTGACTATTAAATAACCAGGGTGCTCGCGCAGGTCCTGACCTTGACCGCTGTTCAATACAGAAAATATATATTGCAGTGTGCCCTCGATTATTCGATTTGCGGATTGTCCTTGCACGATCGTAAGTTGCTAATGTCTAATGACGAAGGTGGGAAATAACGTGTTTTAGCGCCGAGTGCTCGAACAGAATCCTAAATACAGACAAAAATCACGGACTATTTACGTCAACAGTAAGCATTTTCTCGTGAGCTATGTATGTATTATGCATATAATAAATAAATTACAGTTTTATTTATTGTTTGTGAATCAATAAAGTATATGTTTTCGATTATCCGTGTTTCTGAATTACCCATGCACGCCACTCCCCACCATTACCCCGGGTAATCGAGAGTACAGTGTGGTTAACCACTGAGTGTTCCTCCAGTCACGTGCCAAACCGCGCTCCGTTATGTTGACGTAGTGTCGAGTAACAATTTTTATGAACGGTTTTTAACTTGCCGCTCTCGTCCTTGGTGAACAAAACTGAGCTACTAATGAATTTCAGATTTATAGTGAAGTTGAAGAAGCATGCCACCGAAGCCTTTCAATTTGTTACGTGAGGTACATGGAGAAGACGTCAGAATTAGGACTGAAGTCGTCTTTGGTGTTACGCCGGGTTGTTCGTATTATAAGTCCCGACATTTCTTCTAAAGATGAAGGCATTACAATCCTTCGAAGCATCGTGGACTGTAACCCCAACATCACGTCGTGACATTCCAAAAGAAAAACTGCTGTGCGATTCTCAACTGACACACCGAAGTTACTTAAAGCACTATCACAAAATTACTTCGATGCCTGGAAGACTCGCATGTATCGATGAAAATTACTTTGAAGGGAATAACATGCAGATACGATAAAGTAAGTTTTTCAAACTGGTCTCTTAATTTAATTAGCCAAGCGTCGTATTTCAGGAGGTTGTGGTTCGATTATTGCTTAGCATCCACAGATTTTTAAAGTATTTATGACGAAGGATCGGAACAAACTGCACTTTTCAAGGCCAAATCCCCGTGCACCATATATGGACTGTGTTGCTTTGTCGAGAGTATGAACATCTGAGTGAAACTGATTTGTCCTAAGTTGCTACTGTGGTCATTATTCATGAAACTGTAGACGTATAAATCATTGATTCGATGTCTGGTTAATTAAAGACCTGTTCCGTTAATTATCCTAGATTGTGTATGGTCGAAGGTGGTGTGTAGGATCATGGAACAGAGAATTGTGGTTCGATGTGACTGTAAAATTTTACCCTATAACCTGCCATTAAGCCGATCCCAGTGGCCGCGCGGTCTAAGGCGTGGGTCTGCTGCCGCTCGCTTACTAGGATCGTGGGTTCGAATCCCACCGGGGGCATGGATGTCTGTCTCTTGTGAGTGTAGAGTGTTGTCAGGTAGAGGTCTCTGCGACGAGCTGGTCACTCGTCCAGAGGAGTCCTACCGACTGTGGTGTGTCTAAAAGTGTGTGATCATGGAACCTCGAAATGAGGAGGCCTAGGCACCCGAAAAGGGGCTGTTGAGGCATAAAAAAAACCTGCCATTAAGGCACAGACGGGGCGTAGAAGTATAGATCTACTCTTCCTTTAACCTCGGCGCTAGATGGGGATGCGTTGTTAACGTTACGCCTCGGCCGCTTTACCCCGGGAATGACCCAGTATCCATTGCATAGGAGGCTGGGTAGGCTCCAGTGCCCGTCTGGACAGGTGCGGGAAGTCTCGCCATCATTGGGTTTCGATCCCCGGACCGTCCAGTCCGTAGCGAGTCGCTATATGGACTAAGCTACTCCCAGTGCTGACGAAACGAGGGAGGGGGGGAAGCCGGTACAAATTACTGGGGCCCGGCGGTCCGGAAGGGGGCCCTGGCTCGATTGTCTTACATATTTCACATCGTTGTTCGCACGGTGCATTTTATTCAAATATTAACTAGAACGGCCCCTATCTGCCCTATCTAGATGAGCAGTGTGGAGGGGACTTTCGCAGCGCTTATACAGTGCCTACCGTGCTCTGTGGGCATGAATTTCTGTGACGTGACTCTGGCAATGTGAGCATAACAAGAAGAACCTTACCAGCGGTGTTCGAGCTTTCGGTGTGAACTTCCTCCCTGAAGATGGTGGTATATACTCCACCGACACATGCTGGAGTTAAAACGATCCTTTAGTTGTATATTAAATGTGTGCGTTATATTGCAAATATTTTGTCTTTCCCGGTAGTTACGATTATTTGTCGACTGTAAACTTAACCCTTTCAGACGAAGCCCAAGTCACTCTGCATCTTAGAGTCAGTCTTTTCGATTTAGTATTAAGATTTTGGCCCGTCCGTGGGGCCTAAAAAACTTTTTTCATCGGAGCGCTAACCCGCTGTCGGTGGCCCTGGCTGTCCCGGCCCTCGAAATGACCGTACCTTTTTTTATATTATATGTACCGTGCATTTTGGCACGGTACATATAATATAAAATTCGTTAATGCCCAACAGGCAAAATAATTTACAACTATAAGCATATCAAAGAGAAACTTCACAAGACCAATGCATTCATATGGTTTAATAAGATACGCAAAACTTATGATGGTAACCTGTTTGAAGTCACTATCCCAGCATATTTTTGGATGCAATGAGAAAACACACAAAAGAATTAAGAAATCCTGACGAGATTTCAACTCGGAACCTCTTGTATATGAAAGGAAGTGCTAACCATTCAACCAGGACGTTCAGTGTGGATAAAATTTGGAGTACATGTGTCAGTACCGAATACGACCGTGAAACTGGCATTGTATAGCTTTACTCACGCAGTGTACCTGAAACTGGCATTGTATAGCTTCACTCACGCAGTGTACCTGAAACTGGCATTGTATAGCTTCACTCACGCAGTGTACCTGAAACTGGCATTGTATAGCTTCACTCACGCAGTGTACCTGAAACTGGCATTGTATAGCTTCACTCACGCAGTGTACCTGAAACTGGCATTGTATAGCTTCACTCACGCAGTGTACCTGAAACTGGCATTGTATAGCTTCACTCACGCAGTGTACCTGAAACTGGCATTGTATAGCTTCACTCACGCAGTGTACCTGAAACTGGCATTGTATAGCTTCACTCACGCAGTGTACCTGAAACTGGCATTGTATAGCTTCACTCACGCAGTGTACCTGAAACTGGCATTGTATAGCTTCACTCACGCAGTGTACCTGAAACTGGCATTGTATAGCTTCACTCACGCAGTGTACCTGAAACTGGCATTGTATAGCTTCACTCACGCAGTGTACCTGAAACTGGCATTATATAGCTTCACTCACGCAGTGTACCTGAAACTGGCTTTGTATAGCTTCACTCACGCAGTGTACCTGAAACTGGCATTGTATAGCTTCACTCACGCAGTGTACCTGAAACTGGCATTGTATAGCTTCACTCACGCAGTGTACCTGAAACTGGCATTGTATAGCTTCACTCCGCAGTGTACCTGAAACTGGCATTGTATAGCTTCACTCACGCAGTGTACCTGAAACTGGCATTGTATAGCTTCACTCACGCAGTGTACCTGAAACTCTAATCACAAAGACGATTATCGTCAGTGTAATGACCTTGCTGAATGTTCAGATTAATGGAGCTGTCGTGACCTCAACGTCTTTGACTGCGGAACGACACTTCATCGATTCTCGGAATATCAATGATACAGCCGAGTGCTTCGCAAACATTACAAAACGCGCAACACATTGTGTGGCCGGAAAATGGAGGGAAAGTGTTGATAAAACTCCGTTATGAAAGCCGCAGGTATATAACGACGTCTTTTTTAAATAATACGTATATGCATTAGTGGGATTGTAATGTGTGTGTGTGTGTGTGTGTGTGTGTGTGTGCTTTGTAATGCGTATTGTACTTGTATTTACTGTGTTTTGTTGTTTTGTGTGTACTTATTTTTATCGTCTTTTGTTATTTTCATTGTTTCGTCTGTACTAGTGTAAGACTACTGCCACCGGGTGAAAACCCAATTGCAGTAAGTAAGTAATAATAATAATGATAATAATTTGAATTTATTAAAGACTTTTACGGGTACGCGGTGTCGCAGTTGGCTGAGGCACTGCGCGGGTTCGATTCCCAATGGGTTTATTGGAATTTTGCATTTACTTAATCCTTGCGGCCGCAATATGACCCTGGGTTTGACTCAGCCTCTAAATGAAATGAGTACCAGGGATATCTCATGTGGGTAAAGGCGGCCTGTGCATAAGGCTGACAACTTTGTTACTTTAATGTGATGATTATCTAGAAATTCTGGGAGCCTCAACCTTCGGGAGCCCTAAGGGCCTGTTCAGGCCTGTAATGAGATGGCTTTATAAATAATATACACAAATAAACTTCCTGTCTCATAAAAGAATATTCCATGTCAATTATCAGACGTTTAATGTTGTTGGACAATTATCGATATTTATTGTGAGATCGTACAAAACACATAAATACAGAACGTGGACAATAATGTAGAGTTCCTTGATGTTACAGTATGTGGTACACATATTTACCAATGGTTCTTAAACGGTGAAGGAAATTTCAATTTACGTCAAAAGTGATGTTTGTATGTCTGAAAAAATGTGGATGCAAATAGTATGGACCTCCCTTCATTTGCATCTAATTGTTTTTGTCTTTTGAATAGTGCTAATCCTATGGCACATTTAATATAGCTGTTCGGAATATACAGTGGAACCGAAGAAGCAGTATACGTGTAGATGAAACTGCATTGGAAATGAGCCTGCTGAAGTGCTGGAAGTTGTACAAGAGTGGCCGAAGGTACAGTTCATCAGATTTTGTTGTGATGGAACCGGACAAATTGTGAACTTTTGATTTAAATGTATTGGCATTTAGGGTGAACGTGTATAGACGTAAGATATATATATATATATATATATATATATATATATATAACCGCAATGGCATTAACTTCTCAAAGCCTATAATACTATACAGAGGCCAAGTTACATTTTATTTGGTGTTTTCATGTAATGAGATAGTATGTACAAGGCATCATGAGTTACTAAGGGAAGCAGAGAATCCATTCTTGGAGATATTTGCAGAGTGTGTACTTGTTTACAGATATTGCATGGAAGAAGATAGCGTTCACTGACATAGCACTCCGTGGACATTCATACTTGCACGCTTCCATAAGCCCTAATGGCGCAAAGCTTGAGCACAGAGACAAATCTACCACTGCCTTTAACAGTTTCAATATCAGTGGTAACTTCATGTATCGAACTCAGTTATGACGTCATGAAAGGGACTGAATATATTGTGTCGTTATAAACGAGTGTTGTTATAACCAAGTAGATTAATGTTATGATTAACAGTGAGGAATTAATTGGTACCACAGAATATCTGACGCTATAGACGAGGTGTCGTATAAACCGATGTCGTTATAACCGGGTTCGACTGTATCATTAAGGAACTCTTTATTTGTCCCAGTAGTGTGTTAGTGTGTTAGGTATTCTCACAGTAAATACCGATCACTTCTGTATACAGAGTTAAATGATTTGTATTTACAATGGACCAGGAATGTGTTCCCTGTGAGGTAGGAACTGATGTTAGGCCTATACATACATTATATGAACGTCAGTGTTCAAAGGGTTAAATGTGTGTATTAGTGTCATTTTTGTATGTCAAAGAGGGTTGCGAGCTGATGTACTGAGTAAAGGCAAGGGTGTGTCTCCCTGTTTCGGATTAACCTATTTATAGACACCATAGCTTCACTGCAACGTGCGAATGAGCAAGCAGGCAGGTTCATGAAGCAGAAGCACCTTTTGTATGGAGAGTTGCATTACCAACGCCACAGTGTTAGTGGTACTCATACTATTCCCTTCCAAAAGCTGCTAGACGCAACATATTTTGTGCAACACAGTCTCTTGCTGCACGTATTGAATTTCTCGGTAACAAGCACTGATTAATGTAACCGGGATGACTGTCTCAGTAAAGTGACTGTCTACGGGATAGAAGACAGATGTTCGATTCTCAGCTGAGGTAGTCTTACCCGTTTGTCACAGAGTCCAAAGTGGCTTTTTGGCCTACCCAGACTCATAGCTAGTGGTTTAGAGGAATATCTTGATTGGGTATGAAAGCGGTCCGATTTTCAAGCTGACCGATACAGCTGTGGAATGCGTGAACGTTTACCTCCACTTCTTCGTACGTCTCAGTGGCAGGGTGCAAATCTATAAAGGATATTAGATCATTGAAGGGAGAGACTTAATTTTTTTTGTAATATTCAGGAAATAAGCACATAACCCAAGCTAAATGAACTCGAGACTCATAAGACGTGTTGTCTCTGTGCTCAATCGCCACATCATGAAGACGTAGACGTACGTCCCCACACATTCTTCATCTCGGCTTTTGTTGAGAAGTGATTGGGTTCACGCGTCGTTCGCTTTAAACCCTGAAACGAGTCCCTGTTACTGTTAGATGGGAACCTGAGTGGGGCCCAGTGGCCGTTAAACTAAATTAAATTAAGATCTGCGCTCTTCTGGGATATTACGCAGCGTTTTGTGGTGGTTCTGTACCGACGTTTCGGGACAACCTGTCGATTCCATCTTCAAGGGTCAAGGGTTTTGGGTTTCTTGACCCGTAAATATGAGACCGATAGGTTGTCCCGAAACGTCGGTACAGGATTATCACTCTAAGCTGCGTAATATCCCAGAAGAGCGCAGATCTCATTTACATCGCGAGGTAAGCCTGAAATCACGTAAATTAAGACAATCGCAAACTCATCTGTGTTTTACTGCTAGGCGTGATGTTCAGAACAGGAGCCAGCAACTGTCTGTTTCGAGAGCCAGCTTCGTAGCGAACAGCGCCATCGTCTCTTCTGTGCTGTTTCCTTCGTTCTTAGAAGCTGCTGTCACCTTTCTGTGCCCTTCGTGAACGTGCAGTTTTGTGATGATGTCACGGCTGTTGAGGAAAAGCACTTGCAGTGGTTATGTTGCTATACTTCAGCAGCTGTAAGACATCACAGACGGTTCACTTTTTTTCCAATATGTTCGAGTAAGAACCATTTGATTTCCTCACAGCGGTGCTGATGAAGATTCAAGTCTTCCGGCGTGTTATCCCAGAAGACGTGAATCTTCAGCTGTTTAATTTATAAATGCAGACGGAAAGTTCAACCGAACTGACGAATTGTGTTGTTATAAAAGTCAACTGTTTAGCAGCAGGGATAGGTCCGATTGTGCATCATGCTGTGCACGATAAGCATAAACAGGGCACTGAAGGTGTTCTTGCGATAAGCATAAACAGGACATTGGAGATATTCTTTTGATATGCATAAACAGGACACTGGAGATATTCTTTTGATACTCATAAACAGGGCACTGGAGATGTTCTTTTGATACGCATAAACAGGGCACTGGAGATATTATGATGCGCATAAACAGGGCACTGGAGATGTTCTTATGATGCGCATAAACAGGGCACTGGAGATGTTCTTATGATAAGCATAAACAGGGCGCTAGAAATGTTCATATGCTGCGCATAAACAGGGCGCTAGAGATGTTCTTATGATAAGCATGAACAGGGCGCTAGAGATGTTCTTATGATGCACATAAACAGGGCACTGGAGATGTTCTTATGATAAGCATGAACAGGGCGCTAGAGATGTTCTTATGATGCACATAAACAGGGCACTGGAGATGTTCTTATGATGCGCATAAACAGGGCACTGGAGGTGTTCTTATGATGCGCATAAACAGGGCACTGGAGATGTTCTTGTGATACGCATAAATAGGGCACTAGAGATGTCCGTATGGTAGGCATTAACAGGGCACTGGACATGTTCTTATGATGCGCATAAACAGGGCACTGAAGATGTTCTTATGATGGTCATAAACAGGGCACTGGAGATGTTCTTATGGTGCGCATAAGCAGGGCACTGGAGATGTTCTTATGATGCGCATAAACAGGGCGCTAGACATGTTCTTATGATGCGCATAAACAGGGCACTGGAGATGTTAATGCCTGTTTCAGTGCTTATTGCCAGTCAGTTTAGTGTCTTGCACACAACCAAGCGAAATGCAGTTGCATTTATTTGTTTACTTAAGAAGGTTTTACAACAGCATTGTTTGTAAAATAATTGCAAAATGCTGAGTGACGCTGTGGAAGGAAGTGTATGGGCCATTATTAAGGTGCTGTGTCAAAGTTTGCCTGATATTACGGAGGAAAAGCATGAAGATTCAGTTCGTACCTCGCATAAACGCTTTCTCAGTTATACAAACCAATCAGTTAATGTTGTACAGTGAAATAATCGCTCTTTGTTCTGAGATTCATACAAAACACATAAATACACTGTGTGGGCAGAACGTAGAACTTCTGAATTTTAAACCTGTCAGTACATGCAGAATCAGCAGGGCTCTGAAGAGTGCAGTTGAATCTTAATTATTCTTATTGAAGGTCAAAATAAACAAGATTGCAGATGATGTGCGTGACGTAGCAGGACTTTACTAAGGCTTTGCTTACTTTTAAAATTTCTTACGGTCTCACAATGCACGCCTAAAGGTGATTTTATTTATGTCTATAAGAAAAGTAGGCCTTCTATGCGCTGATTTTTACGAAACTCGCACTTAGACCTACTGAATAAAGTTTCGAGGACATGTCCTGTGCCGAGAATTAGTCGAATCGGATGCAAAATGTAGAAAACATAAGAAAAAATCATTTACTTAACAAGTAAAGTATGCTTCTCGCTACACCCTTTTTTATGGAACGAATAAGTGCTCAAGAACATTACACTGAGATATTCCGTACACCGTATTTCACCAAAATCGGTCAAGAAATATGGAAACTGCTAGTAAGAATCCGTTTACGCCTTTAAATAATGTATATGTATGACTTACTGCGTTGAATTTCACGAAACCACGATTGTTAGACAACATTTTTTAAATAATTCCTATACTGAATTTCATGAAAGTCTGACAATTTTTACTTGCCGATACTAGGTCACAGACGGGCAGATGAACAGAAGAAAGCGGTTTCCACATAAGGCGTTCTTTTCTTTTAATTCCTAAATAACGCATTTAAATCCATCTTTCTCTTGTATGGTTTGTATATTTATTTTGTGATCGACTGCCGTACATATTTTCTGCGCACTTTAGTCTGTTCCCTTTTGATGCTCAACTGGTTGGGATCCCCCAGAACCGGTTTAGTTCTGCTGCCGAAGAAGAAATTCCCTGCACTTGCATCGAATCGAAATGTATTCGTCGATCCGTAGCCACTAATGTTACTGGCAGTGCAAAACGTCTTGAGCACATCGCGAACTAGCTACAAAGGAACTTCTGCTGCCATTATGATGTAAGGAGAGGGTCTGTTAGCGAGAGAAACACGCCAAATTCGTGTCGAGGACGGACTGCGGCGAAGGAGAAATTTTAACAAGCAGCCTGCCCGGAGGCAAATAGACTGCTTGGCCCAACACTTTGCGCTTGGTCAAGGAGAGTTGCTGTTTTGTCTCGCCCATGGCATTTGTTATTATTTACTAAGAAGTTCCACATTTAGAATACTCCTTGAGAAGATGGTAGTCGCTCAGCTAGTCACGATGTTTTATTGTCAGCGTTTTAAAGGATCAGCAAAGCTTGTTCCTTTCTTCTTCTAATGTAGTTTCTAGAATGACGGATGAATCAGCTATGCTAAAATGACATCTGTCTGCCTGCGGGAGATTGCCCTTTCCTTGTGAACATAACTCAGTTGCCCCTGTGTTGTTAACAGCGTCAAGGACTTAACGTGCCTCAACCTTACCGAATCTCACAGTTATTATCTAATGTTTTTCGCTCACGAATTACAGGCAGAATGTACATGTCGTAAGTATGCGTGGGGTTTCTTTTATTGTACGATCTTGAATTGACACTGGAGAGGTCTTACGCTTTCTTATCGTAACCATTGTATCGACCTAAAATGTTATCAAATGAAGTAGAAAAAATAAATTGTAATTGGGGATTGTATATAATAAGACAGAGTGGCCCAAAATTCGCGGAACCCAATATGTACTAGCCAATTTCTGTCCCGTTCGTAACCCTATGCAGTTCTTACTAAATCACGAATGTGGTAATAGTGTAAACTTTCAAATACAGAATACTTGTACTTTAGGTGAGACATCCCTGTTGTACTTAGTAATGCACAACACAATTTACAAATCTTCAGGCTACTATTTTTCGGCTTTTCAATTAAGCCATCATCAGACCCACTCATTATCAAGAGCCATACAAAGTAAATTATACCTGCGTGTGGGATTGAGATTTCATTCCCTTACAGTATACGTCATGAAAACGTACGTTAAAATATATAAAGTTTGTGTAAAATTATAGGATGAGTTTTAAAATTATAGTTAGAGATGGTAGGCAGTTTATTGGCACAGAAGCGTGCCTTGTGTATCAATATAAACTGCCTACCAACTCTATTTGTAGTTTTAACATTCATCCTATAATTTTTCACAACTTTTATGCATTTTAACATAAGATTTTATGACGTATATTGTAAGAAACTGCCTTCATTGCCTTCCTACATGAAGTACCGTCGCAATTTAGCAATACATTTCCTAACATCCTAGTTTCTCACTCTCTCAAGCTCAGGTGTGTCAACCATATCAGCTTCCTGGTCTTCTGATGTCTGTTGGTGTTTTGCTGCGATTTGTTGAACGACTGCGTCATCACAGTCTTCATTTTCATTGTAACATTGCAGACGATTATCGATGCCTACAACCTCTTCGTAGTTTTTGAGGTGCTGAAGTTCCAAAATGACTTCATGTTCATTATCGGTCGTATTTGGCATCTCCAAGCTTGAGTGCGTAAAACCACAACAAAACAGTTCTGAAGGTCTTGCTGCTTATTTCTTGCCAAATATCGGCGACATATTATACTGCTTGTAAAAGGTTAACCCCCGCACTAACTTCCTTGGCTGTTGGAAGATGATATCAGCAGATATTTGTCAGTTTTTTTTTCAAGGATGTAATTTACCAACTTTCCGCGATACAAAGTCTTCAAAATGTTTTACGATTCCCGTGTCCACTGGCTGCACCAAGGATGTGATGTTGGAGGCAAAAATTCCAGACGGATGTTTTTCATACAGTCTAAATGACGGTGTGTAGCACAGTTGTCAAGATGCAGCAGAACGTTTCTTGACTTCCGCTGTGTTTCCACCTTCCAACTTATTAGCCATTTCTTAAAAATTTTAGAAGTCATCCACGCATTCTTGTTATCATAGTACAGAACTGGTAAACTGTCCATTCTAAGCCCTTTAAAGCATCGAAGCTTATCGGTTTTCTCAACAACCAACAGCTTCCCTTTGCTGGCATCTTTGAACAGCATAACACATTTACACGATATATTGCTTTCTTTGAAGCATACAATGTTGTGTATTTGTAGCTCAGGGCACCGTCCGCTCTGGCACCATAAAACATGTCTGTTTCTTCGGCTTTGTAGATGTCATCTGCCCAAAATTTCTGCAGCAAGTCGGGCAGTTTTGTGGAATTCCATTCATAGCACTTACATCAGCACTGTCTTTCTCGCCGTGTGCTTTCTTGATTGTAATATCAAGCCTAGGAGACAACCAACCATCTGTTGCTTTGCAGTCCTTGTGACCCAGCCTTTTAGCAAACTCCTCCGACTTTAAATTAAATTTTTCAGACCAACTGATGCACCATTAAAACCACTTTTTATTGTAGCTTTATTAAAATTGTTAAAATTATACCCCTACACGTGTTTCGATCCTAGGATCATCGTCAGGGTTTTTTTTAAAGCTACTGTCGCTTCAGTCACATAATTTTGAGTAGTCCAACAGCACATTAAAACTTATGTATTATAAGTTAAAATCTTTGTTAAAAGTTGTACGAAAGTTGTAAAAGTTTTTGTAGACAGTGTTGATTGTGGAAGTGCTGGCATGTAGAATCGTGGTATTATGGGCTAATAATAAAGCTACAATAAAAAGTGGTTTTAATGGTGCATCAGTTGGTCTGAAAAATTTAATTTAATATGACGAAGATGCACGGTGTCAACAATGTGAAATCCTCTGACTTTATATTGTTGGTTTGATAAATGTGTGATCCTCTGACTTTCTTGTCAACATTGGAACACTGACGTGCATACCTCCTCCAGTTATAATACAGAACCACTAGTTGAGGGCTTCCTCAACGTCTGGATCCTTTCCTTCACACTTCCGTTTTCGAGATGTTTCCTGTTGTACCTCGCGTAATGCCCATTTGTCTCACAGTTCTTCTTGCTGCTGTATAACACGTGCGATTGTAAATTTATATTTATATAGCTATATATTTTATATACACAGGCAATTAAGAAACAACGTAACTGTTGGAAGATCACAGGGTAAGTTACCTTGTTTTCATTGCATACTTGTTATAAAACTATACATTAGTTGTACTACATTGGTGGTCCTAAACTTTATGTGACGTCTGTTGGTCATGGGTTTGGAACACGAGCTCGGATTGTCTTGCTGCCTTGTAGATGGTACAAGACACACACATCATGTGTGTATTGTCATATTCCTTAGACTTACAGTATTCACACTGTAATTAAAACTACGAAAAAATGGCTGTTACTTCGTCGTCGACAAGAAACCTAGAAAATTGAGGGATAAAAATATTATTGTCATAATGAACAGGTAGAGGTTTAACTGAAAATATGTTGTTCTGGTTACGACCAGGAAGAACAAGCAGCAGCAGCAGAGGCAAAGGATCGTTATTATTATAACAATTATATTATTATTATTATCCCCTTTATACAGGATATTTAGAGTTATATACCTAAAACAAATGTTGTTTCTATGTTACATTATGTTCCAACTAGTCTGTGGTTACAATTTATGGTACATGTAGTGTTATTTCCTATGATAAACGTATTATTATTATTGTTATTAAGCAAATTTTTATTTGTTGTGAAGCCTAAATGGAAATCTCCACGTACATTATGCATTTGAGTGGTGTTGTCTTTTTGTATGTAAAGTTATGTTTAGTAAAAATTTCACCTTATGAAATTTTCACCAAGGTAATAAATACCAAAAAGTTGTATCAAATTACTTGTATATTCCATCTGAAATCGTAGTATTTTTGACATAAAAACTATAAAAATGTGGCATTGGGAAAGGCGATGCTGCAGGACTGTATAAAGATTTCTGACTGGCTATGAACGAGGAACATGTTTCAGTTGCTGTTACTAGTGATAAGAAAAGTGCGGGAATCCATTATGTATCTAATGTCTGTCATAAAAAGCAGGTGTTTGCTGGTGTGACGCACAAATGGAGAGATATCATTTGTACTGTTACGGAAAGACGTTAGGAGTGAGGGAATCCAAGGTTCCGTAAGTGTCACGTTAAGTAAGTTTTCTCCTACGAAGACTTCTAGAACGATGGAAAAAAATCATAATTAAATGCTGTACTTCATTCAGTACGATTTCGTAATAGCGACCATTAAGAATCCTCGTTGTCACTGATTAGGCAATTTAATTTCATTCCTCGACCTGCATCACACTTTCCTTTCGAGCGTCTGCTTGCCTCGTTTTACCTCATTTCTCTGTCTTTCTAATTCCATGCTATCTACCGTTACATGTCGTCGCGAATGTGTTTAGTGCTTGCTTATGTATAGTTATATAGACTATGTACGAGTATTAGCGGGTACCAATGTTTTCGTGTACGAGGACACTTCCTTAATTTTAACAAGACAGGCAATGTACGTATAACGTAACATTGAGGCGCGTTCGCGGATCCATTGTTGCCGTGGAAAAGCAATAAGTATTACATATTCTGAGTGTGTGTCTGTAGCCTTAGTTATTCAGCATGTAAAGCGCATGCGCCGTATTATATTGTCATCTGTGGTCGACTTTGCTCTACCACATTTTTCCACATTATCTCATAAACGGCACGATTTTCGAATAAAAAGTTATAGAACATAAAATGTTTTTCACCCTACGTCAGTTAGAGGGATGTCTTTCGTTTTCTTTCTTGCAGTCCAATATAATCTTGATAGATTCACATAAAATATGGGTTTTGAATTTCTCTACAAATTTGAAACATTTCTCATTCTAATAAACATTCAGCGAGATGTTATCGTAAATGTACTTAGGTCTTCATGTAAAGTACCCGTTATTCTTGTCAGATTTTAATGAAACTTGAATATTCGTGACAGAGTTTCGAAAAATACTCAAATATTAAGTTTCATGCAAATCCATCCGGTCGGAATCGAGTTGTTCCATGCAGACGGACGAACAGACAGACAGACAGACATGAAGAAGCTAATAGTCGCTTTTCGCAATTTTACAAATGCGCCTAAAATGTCGCGGACCCACACATGTTAGACCATGGGTGACTACAACGCTGCTGTCTCAGGTTGCCTCTAAAGAACAATATTCAGATAGTGCAGATGTACACGAGGCTGCCTGCGAACGGCGTTTGTAAAAGGTTTTCTAAAGAAAGGAGACCCATAACTAACTGAAACTAACCTATTATAGTTGAAGACAAATAAAAAGCCATAAAATAGAAGGAACACTATTTTATTAATTGATTAGTGGATTCCCCAACAAGTAGTAGTGCCGTGTGGCTAACAGCAAGCGCCGGCTGCGGTCTCTCAGGCAGTGAACAGTGTTGCTACCGTACGTTTGACTTGATAAATAGAGACATGACTCTTGCCTGTGTTGCCTCCTATATTGTGACTTCCAAAGGTGGTCTAGCTGGGCACCCGTGTTTTAGACCAATAGTTTACTTCTAGGCCCCTTTAAGTGAGAAAATAGATGGCGATAGATAACTAATATAATCTCAGAATCAGTGTAAGTTTCACTTTAGCAAAAGGAACCGAGCTCTGGCTCGAGGAGCAAGACTTGCTGCAAGTTATGTGACTTCTCTGGAAACTTGTAATAACCCTGAAGGAAGTGGATTGAAAGTGTTTGAGAACAAACAGGTATTTAGACTTAAGGAACAACAAATAAAAAGAAGGATGGAGAAAATTACTTACTGAGGAGCTTCGTAATTGTTCTACTGTTCACCAAATATTATTAAGGTTATACGAGGTTAGGGTGAGATGGGCGGAGCTTGGGGAGCAGAGAGTAATTTAAGCAAGTGTATTCGGAAAACTGGAAAGGAATGCGGAAATGATGGAGTTATATTAAAATAAATCTTAAATATACAATTTGTGCGACTTTGGACTGGATTCAGCTGGCTCAGGACAATCGAGTGACGCGTTATCTGGACAGCAGCGAAATTTATGAGGCGACACAGTGGTTGAGACACCGATGTGTCCTGTACAAGTTACAAGATACGACAAAGTTTGGTATGACTTGTAACGTGAATCCTCCTGTAATGATTTGCGCTTCCTACACTCACATGACAGCCGCATCTGCACGCCCACGTTGTCACATGAACCGAACCGGAGCTGCTCTTCAGGAGAGTCCTTTATGCATGGATAATGTTTGAGCCGGGCATGATCCTTGTGTTATTTCCTGTAGCCGCTACTCTCTTCGTCTTCTCGGTTTATAGCTTTGCATGTATGAAACAAGTTTGGTGTCACGTCAGGCATCTCGTAGTTTGATGAAGGTTCTAGTCATGTCCGGTATGACAGCTTACATAATTACCAACGTTTCGGCGGTGTTTGCTGCCTCCATCTTCGGGGTAATGCAAGAAGAGTGTATTTTTCTGAAGTAGAAGGCAGCAAGCACCACTAAAATGTTCGTACCTTTATACCAATGTATACGACGTGATGTCCAAGAAGACAGGAATCTTAAAATTTGTGTTACATCTTGGACTCCTTACTGGCCAGTGTTTGACTTGCTGGCAGGCATCATCCAGCCAGTACCCTAGCCACTGTACACACTACGTCATCCCAGACCCTTATCTTCCATGTAAAAATATTTCATAGTACATCTGCTTTGATTTACGTATTTATGTCACAAATTGCGTAAATTCATTTATACACCGTACGAAAATTATAACGTAACATTGAGGCGCGTTTGCATAACCATTTTTACCGTAGAAACGCAGTAAGTAGTACATATTCTGATCGTGTGTTTGTAGCCTTAGTTATCCGGCATGCAAAGCGCATGCGTCGTATCATATTGTCATCTGTGGCCTGTCTACAATATTTTTCCACATTATCTCATAAACGGCACGATTTTCGGAAAAAAGTTATTGAACATAAAATGCGTGTTTTGACTTCTTCTACAAATTTTGTCTGAAACATTTCTCATTCTAAGAAGAATTAAGCGACATATTACCATAAATGTACATAGATCTTCATGCAAGGTACCCGTTATTCTTGTCAGATTTTAATGGACTTTCTTGACAGATTTTCGAAAAATACTCAAATATCAAATTTTTTTTGGAAATCCGTCCAGTGGGAGCCGAGTTGTCCCATGCGGACGGACCGACACACAGAAGGACGGACGGACAGACAGACATGCAGACAGTCATGACGAAGCTAATATTCAACTTTCGAACTTTTGCGAACCTTAGATGATAACTAAAGAAGCTTCCTGCTCATTTTAGTGCAAATTTTGCTAACTTTACGCTGTTTTACTTAATATACAGTTCACTCTGAAATAGAAATTCGACCGTTCAAGGACTGTAACCTCTAACTCCTCCTTACCTATGGGCAACAAATGGGCTTACCTTAAGTAACTAAAGTAAGCAAAATTGTGATCCATAGATATATGCATGACCAGGTCATTAAAAATATTGTTGCCCTTTTCGTCTTAGTAGGTTTGATTTTACAAACTGGCCAGCATTAATATACGTATCATTTGCAATAACAGACTTTTTAATTCTTTCTATTTGTTCAAGCTAAAATAGTGGCAGTACTTTTCAACAAATTCATCATAATCATAATGAGCTGTGAAGTGTTAGGCGTAGTGCTTGTTCTTTATCCCTCAAGGTCAAGCTGGTCCTTCCATCTTATCCTAGGGCATCCTATGCTTCTCTTTCCCTTTGGCTTATATTTCCACAATTTATTTATTCTTTTTTAATAGAACAATATTCAAAGGGAAATAAGGAGTTCACAACAGATTTATTTCAGTCTGCTTCTTATTGCACAGATGTATAATTCAACATTTCTCTTATGATTTTATTATATGTTATGTTTTGTTGTTGTGAATAACCGACTGCTTAAGTAAATATTCCGTCTGCGGTATTGTTTTGGTTGTAACCTGATAATTTGCATCGTGTTCCAAGTTTGTAACTTTTGACTTACAAATAACATTTCTTACACAATGTGCTGGAATGATGAATTCCACTAGCAGCGCTGCCACCCACAGATTCGCGGGTCCGCCATGTTATTATTACTGATTGTAGAAAATAAAAAAAAAATACTGCATCGGGATAGAGTTCAGTGGCTTATGCGTAATCAAATTTCGTGATAATAGCTTAATTCCTTTATAAGTTGTCATTTAAAACACATACACCCTCACATATACACGCACGGACACACACATACAGCATGGTGCTGTTGTGAGCCTACTTGTTTGATTTTCGTGACGGAGGTAGGCTACAATCATTTAAGTACCAGCGTAGAGACAGTCTGTCATGTAGTGGAGAATGCTGCAGGCTGTAGCTACAAATACATGTAAGGTTTGGAGCTTCACAGATATCCGAATGCCAGTGTTTAAATATTTTTATTTTCCTAATTGGAACAGAAGTTAAGATTTAGTGGCGGCGGCGATGTTGGTAGCGATGGCGGCAGCAGCAGCAGTAGTAGTAGTAGTAGTAGTAGTAGTAGTAGTAGTAGTAGTAGTAGTAGTAGTAGTAGTAGTAGTGGTAGTAGTAGTAGTAGTAGTGGTAGTAGTAGTAGTAGTAGTAGTAGTAGTAGTAGTAGTAGTAGTAGTAGTAGTAGTAGTGGTAGTGGTAGTGGTAGTGGTAGTGGTAGTGGTAGTAGTAGTAGTAGTAGCAGTAGTAGTTGTTGTTGTTGTTGTTACAATAACAGCTGTTTCTGAAGCCTTGAAGTGACAAATTAACTTTCAGCAAGACTTGACATAATTGTTCATGTTTATTCCTTTTCTTAATATTACCACTTTTCTGGTAATTATAAACATAATATCGTAAAAATATTCACTAACAGATGTTGTAGTGTTGTCACATGCCATGCCGTTCGGGGAGAGATGTGATCTCTTCAAAACTGGCTCCTGTGCAGGGAAAGATTGTTCATCGTTCTGTAAATAACCACAGGAACATTACAGCCGTTTCAGTTCTTTGTGATAATTTATACGCCTCTGTTTATTGTTCTCCGGACTGCTATTGCCTACACAAACATTACAAATGGCTGTCTGTACTTGAAGCAGTGCAGTTGTTATACTTCGTGTATTCTGACGCTTGTTGTTTGGGGGGGGGGGGACATAGTGTTGTTTTAGAGTTCAAGCCGTGTTGCTTTACAGACCGCTGGGCAGCAAGGCTTATTTCTGGCGAGATTTTAAGTCTTCACAGCGGTGTTACCGTGGGTTCAAGTCTTCGGGGATGTCCTCGATTGCGTTCTGCCCTCATCATCAAGGTCAGGCAATCCAGCAACTGTCTGCTTGATGCTGAAGATGAAGGCAGTACGAGTCCTCGGAATGTCGATAGCAATGTGCCAATCGAAACAATGTAACATCCTAGAAGACTTGACTCTCCTGATTTCGTTTTGCATTATTAGCTGAAGTCGATCCCAGTGGCCGTGCGGTCTAAGGCGTCGGTCTTCAGCCGTTTGCTTACTAGGATTGTGGGTTCGAATCCCTGCCGGGGGCATGGATGTCTGTCTCTTGTGAGTGTTGTGTGTTGTCAGATAGAGGTCTCTGTGTCGGGCTGATCACTCGTCCAGAGGAGTCCTACCGAGTGTGATGTGTCTAAGTGTGATCGTGAAGTCTCGATAATGAGGAGGCCCTGGCCCACTAGGGGCTGTTGCGTCATGGAACAAAAAAATAGTTGAAAGTATTTGTGATCGACAGTAATGAATTCAAATTACGTCCATAATGCAGTTAAATCATCATCGAAATGATCATTCAAATGATCATCGAAAGCATATGGCCTACCACGTCGTGTTGAATTAAGCAGAGAACCTGCATGATATGTTCTGTCTGTAGATGATTCAAGATAGACTTTCTTCTTTTCTCATTTACCGAAAGCACCAAGACATGTCTCGTAATACCCAACATGTTCCACGTCATTTGTAGAAATGATCTTACTAGTTTTAAGGTAGAGAAACTTTTTTACTCCTCTGTTATAACTTGTTACTTTTGAATAGTGATGATGATGATGATGATGGTGGTGGTGGTAAAAAGTGAAGTCCTCGTGCTTAATGAAGAAGCACCACGCCATGAAAGCACAAGGGGAAGATGAAATGGATGCGTTTTTAACTCGGTAAACGTAACGTTCTCCCTAGAACAGGCCATGAAGACCCAGAGGGGGAATAGGGATATAGCTCTACTCTTTCTTTAACCCTGGCACTAGATGAGGGTGGGTGGTATACTCCACGCCCCGGCCGCTTTACCCCCGGGAAAGAGACCGGGTACACATTGTACAGGAGGCTGGGTGGGCCCCCGGGACGATCTGGACGGGTGCTGAAAATCTCGACCCCACCGGGATTTGATCCCCGGACCGTCCAGCCCGTAGCGAGTCGCTAAACCGACTGAGCTATCCCGGCCCCACTTTCTATTGCTATATTAACTACTAAATAGATTATCAGTTTAACCGAAACATGTAGCAGTTCTTGAATAGGGACACGTGGATGTGTTGTACGGGATATTAAAGGTTTATTGCTGAGCGTTTTGTAAAACATAACGGGATGATCTCGATAAAATTAAATCGATAAAATAAAAAAATCGAAAAGATGTTCATGTACGTAAGAAGTTTAAAATTTCTCGTCCTATCTGATGGAAGAAAGACTGCGTCTCCATCTAGAAAAGAGAAATTTATTTTCGTGCAACATGATTTAGTATAAAGGGTTAGAGGAACTGATTGATCACAACTGACGTACCAAGACTTGCTGAGGACAAATCTGAAACGTGAACAGCAATGCCAAGCAAGCTTGTAACTTGTTAGTGCCGCCTAAGCATACACACTTCAATTTGGCTTTGTTACTAATTCAGAATCGTTCGTTTATTTAGGAACCAAACACGCTAAGTGTATTTTCATTCGTTCCCGTTTATCATCTGTGATCAAAGAAGTTTCCTGTAGCTATCGTTTACATCTGTGTTCGAATGGCCATCATTATGAGATCGTATAAACAAGGATATGCGAAATAGCGAACGACAAAGTGGTGAAAGAAGATGAAAAATCACCATTAACATCATTCCTTTGACCCTCAAACCTGTTCCAATATCATGACAGCTTGATTTGGTATAAAACTGGTCAGTCATCATTTTTTTTAAACGTGCAATGTTGTTTCTGCCTGTATGTTTATAATGCTGTATTTTGAGAGGTATACAAAGTGGAAGCGTTCTACAGATGTGTTTGTACCGTACGTTTCTCTAAATTGTTACTGTATTTGCGATTCAAAAGGAAGACCATTTATTAAATACAGAATTTGCCCCCACCACGTTTAATCGCAAGCAGAAAGAGGGAGGATTTTGGCGGATGAAAACTGAATGATTTTGCAACACAAAAGAAGTCACACAAATGCAACTTCTAATTAAGTATTTTTCTGAATGTGATATTCTTAAGTGGGTTTCGAAGGGAAGATAAAAAATGTGTTTGTTTCGCTGTGTACATCTGCACATAACAATGTTTTACTACCTACAAATATCGATCAAACAAGCCGATGGACCTGTTTTAAATTCGGTTTAGTTTGGGTCTGTTTTCAGCGTCGTATATTTATGGGTCTAAATCGCCTCTTAAATATAGTGTCTTTAAGCGTGTTGACATATTTTGATAACAGTTGACATTGCTGCGCAAATTCCATTATGCGGTTTGGTTATTAATGCATGTCTTTCGGATTATTTTAAAGCATTTTGCTAATTCTCTGTACACAACATTAGCATACGTATGTATAATATTTACATCCATTAAAAAAGATAAATAAATCCTTTTACAGGCCTGGAAAGGCCCTGAATATTCCAGAAAGTTGCTCCCAGATTTCAAGACAGTCGGAACATGAAGGTGGTAATGTTGTCAGCCCTAAGCAACGGCCGCCTTTACCCCTCAGGAAATATTTCTGGTACTCATTTCTGTTAGAGGCCAAGGCCATAGTGCGGCTGGAAGTATTATGTCAAAGAAAAATTCCATTCACACCATCGGGAATCGAACCCGCGACCCTCCGGCTTTTAGTGCCTCAACCAACTGCGCCACCGCGTGCCCCTTTACATCCATTAACGTCATTTTATTGTAGATGAAGAGAGTACGATCCTTTGAAACGTCGGGACATGCACTGTGACACTGTGTCGCATACAGAGGACTTGAATCCTGGCCAACGTCGGCTTTGTATTGATCACAGAACGTGAACTAATACAGAGAACGCACTGCACAGTTAAGATGTTGGTTTAAAGTTTTATGCTGGACTCCGCAATGTAATTATTATCAGTATTACCTAATATGATTCAAGTCGTTTGGTACATGACGCCGTATAGATTGGTATATAGATGCAGACGCTGGCCCCACCTTGAGGCTCCAAGACGTGTATCTCTTTTTATTCAACTTGCACCCTGAGGATGGAGGCAGCAAGTTCCTCCAAGACATCGCAACTTTATACCCACTACACAAAGTCATATCCCAGAAGACTTGATTCTTCACGAAGACCGCTGTGAGAAACTCGGATCTCTTAGTACACGGCTTCTATCGCCGATATGGCAACTTGCATTCTGAGTGTTGCGAAATCCGGTGACCTTGACTGGGGTTTTTCGTGACTTTACTCTTTCGCCCTAGCAGCATGTTGGCTGTCACTTCAAATAGGCTACGAATGCTTCCTCGTGGGCCGAGGTAACGTAGTCGGTATAGCGACTCGCTACGGGCTGGACGGTCCAGGGATCGAATCCCAGTGAGGGCGAGATTTTTCGCAGCCGTCCAGACCGGCCCTGGGGCCCACTCAGCCTCCTATAGAATGGGTACTGGGTCTCTGGGTACTGCCCGGGGCGTGGAGTTGACCACCCACCCCCAACTAGTGCCGTGGTTAAAGAAAGAGTAGAGCTATACCTCTACACCCCCTCTGGGTCTTCATGGCCTGTTCTAGGGTGAACTTTACCTTTACCTTACGAATGCTTCCTCTTCTTCATCCAAGGAACAGAGTCTTTGTTGAGAACCCGATAGTTGCTCAACTGGTCCAATTTATCATCGTTTTTGGAAACCGAAGGTTTATGACCCTCAGATCCTATTTATAACATATTTTACTATTATCTTCCCATCTACGACTAGGTCTCGAGGCTTTGTGTAACACTTTGTAACATGCTAATTTATATGGTGAGGAGTTTGTTTTCTCCCTCTGAACTACCGACCAAGTGGACTACCCCTTGTCCGCATCCGTGACTGCCTACACATCAGTACATTTCCATGTCAAGTCGTCTTCTCCAACTGCAACTTCATGTCATTGTACCCTGTGACTTCCTATTAAGGCTATGTAACTTGTGTGCTTATGCACATAGCGTCAATAAAAATAACAAGCCAGGTTTTCGCTGGACTTAATTAAGTAATTGCCGTGAAGACCTCCTGACTGATATTCTGTGTAGGGAGCTCTTCCAGGCAGTCGTGGAGTTATAGCACCGTGCATTAAAGGTTTTTGTACTGGAATGAATTACTTTTACAGAAATGCTTCCATTAAGAATCTGTTGGTTGGCTGTTTCCTTTGTGCTGCAGTGAAAGTGTCCCTTGTATTTGGAACATAATTTAGGAAAGAAAAACAGTTCCAGCGAGTTTCAACATAGACTATCCTCTTTCTGCTGCCTCGCTTTGATATGTCTTTGCACATTTTTCTCTGTTACATATACAGTTCTTATGCCTCAGTTTCACATCTTTCCAACTTTTGTCCTGCTCTTCTTCTTTCTAGTGTCTCAGTTTTCTTGTCTTCTTGCATTTTGTTCAGTTTTTTTTTTGTGTTTTGTAGTAGCCGAATTTGACATACCATTGCAACTTTTCTCCCGTTTGTTTTGTTTCTAACACCTAAAGTTGTCTTCAATTTATTTTGTTCATAGCGTAGCAATCTGATACGTCTTTTTACATTTTCTTCTGATCCTTATGTTTTAGTACCCAAATTTTAAATTTTCTTCTGCTCATGTTTTAGTACCCAAATTTTACATTTTCTTCTGATCTTTATGTTTTAGTACCCAAATTTTACATTTTCTTCTGTTCCTTATGTTTTAGTACCCAAATTTTACATTTTCTTCTGCTCTTTATGTTTTAGTTTCCAAATTTTACATTTTTCTGCTCTTTATGTTTTAGTACCCAAATTTTACGTTTTCTTCTGCTCCGTAAGGTTTAGTACCCAAATTTTACATATTACATTTTTTTTGTTCATTTTGTTTATAGTGCCTCAGTTTGATATATATTCGCAACGTTTCTTCTATTTCTTTCAGTAGCAGAAACAAAACCGTTCCAATACCAGTTGTAACTTCATGCTAACAGGAGTAAATTTTAAAATACTGCAGGATTCTGAAAATTGTTTATCACGTATGGAAGCATTCGCTCTTTGAAAATGACCCACCATATCGCGTTTAAAATAAAAATTGAAATCAGAACTTTTGTTTAAAAACGGGACCGATAACATAGGCCAGAGAGTGAATTATTTCATGGTTTAATTTTGGAACCAAAAGGTTACCTTTATAAGGAGGTAATGTTGATTTAGTACAGACTGAAGAAAGTTTAACTGAGATGTGGTTGACCTCCATACCTAGCCCTGTAGGTGTTAGTCGTCTGGAACTTGTTTGATCACCAACCGGCCATACCCCGGGGCACTAGCGCGAGAGTCAGCGAACAAAGTGAAGCTCACCTTTTCTACTACTGCTGCTGCTGTGGCCAGGGGTTTGACACTCATTCGTAATTTTAGACAAATATTAAAATACATAAGCTTTAATGGCTATAAGTAAGAAGAAACTTTCTGAAAAAAAGTTCTAAAATGTTTGAATTAAAACAATGCAGTGGCGAAGCAAATCTTCGATTTTTTAAAAATATTTTTTATTATTATTACTGAAGCAAGTACTTGAAACTATGAACATATCGCGAAAACTATGACATATCACTGAATTTTAACGAAGAATACTTTAAAATCATACTAGTCATGGTATCCAGATTACTATATTTATAGCTGCTCTTAAATATATTTGATATACAGTCGAACCCGGTTATAACGACATCGGTTTATGCGACACCTTGTACATAACGTCAGATATTCGGTGGTACCAATTAATTCCTCACTGTTAACCATAACATTATACTCCTCGGTTATAACAACACTCGTTTATAAGGACACAAAATATTCAGTCCCTTTCATGATGTTTTAACCGAGTTCGACTGTATTGTAACATTGTACATATCAGATCGCTGTGTTAACATTATGTGCTCTTTTGTATTTATCTCTCCCTAATGATGGCGATTTACCGCTCAAACATGCAGGAGGGTCCAAGTTTATGCACAACTTGTAATTTTATTATGTGCATATGTTGGTGTATATAAATGACAATATCACGTTAACATCTTAACCATTGACCATTGAGACGTACTGATTAACCCTCCCTCTTGGTTTTTCACAAGCTCCCGTGTTTTAATTCCGGCTCTACAACTGCATTTTCTGAGGTTTCCCGTGATTTTCCGTAGTCACTTAGGAAAAATGGTCTAAGGAACGGCTGATTTGTTTCAAATTCTTTCAGACATTTTTCACTCATTCGACGCTATTTTAACTTACGCAGTTACAAATTTGGTTATTCCAGCCAGTATATTCGTATTATCACAGCCACTTTGGGGCCACGCTCTCAAGCATTTGTCTTTATCTGTGACCTTGAGATTCAAATATACTAATTTCATGGGACACAGTCTTCCTGCAGCTGTAGCTACTGTGGTCCCTGAGAATAGCTCTTAAGCCGAAACATGTCGTATCATAAATGATATTTGTTGAATAGTGTACATTGTTGGTCCGTGATAATGGGTTCTTTTTACCGCACCATGGCGCGTCTTCAGGTTGTGAATGGAAGGGCGGCCTCCAGGTATGGAAGGTAGCTGCCAATATATTGAACAAGCAGTTGCGGACAGCTGAGTAGGGGTGGTCCTCCAGCTTAACAAGGTCTCGTTCTTGGACTGATCCTTTGATAGACGCAAGCAGTGGAAAAGGGGCATGAGATTTGGGACAGGACAGGGACTGGTGGCGGGCTCTTGTGAATGCTGAATGCGGTAATGAAAATTCGAATTGCATAAAGTTCAGGGAATTTCGTGACTAGCTGAGGATCTGTTAGCTTCTCAGAGAGGACTTTGCTCCTTGGAATTAGTTAGTTAGTAAGTACAGTGTTTGTTTTACTGTCACATTAAGCGGGTATACACGGTAGCAGTTTGTCATAAAATTACTTCAACACCTATTTAGTTGAATAGGAAAGCAGTGTTGAAACACAGGTTCCTCAGGAACAACTTGTAACCAAATCTGAATTTTCGCAGAAACCCCGTGAAGTAAAAGTGTACGTTTTGAGTGCAAAAGTGAAATAAAACTTTTAAAATATCAACTTTAATTAGAAATAAAATATTTACACTTATTTGTGATAAATACAGTTTTATTATTGGCGATTTACACTGAAAAAAACCTATCGCCGATTACATGCAAATATGGCGAGGAAAATTAAAAAACCAGTTCAAAATATCAAAATTATATTTACCTCTGTAACTATAAAGGAGATATTCTTGATGAACCTCTGAAAGTCCCCCAGGGGTACCCAGTTTGGAGTTTGAGTGCCACAAGAATAGACTACTTTGTCCCCAGATCTTGTTACCTGATTGTCATTAGGCTCCTTATATTAAACTTGTAAATAAATAATAAATGTAATGTTATGCATCACGTTTGTGTTATATAAGACTACAAAAGAAACAATTGTTTACCATCAACACAACTTTATCGATATTAATATTAGTTGGTCATATGAATAAGGCAAATTGTTTCAGCCATCATGGTCATCTTCAGGCCATCCAGTATCATAGAAATTCGAAATATTACGATTGCATTATGATATTGTATGTGTTAAATAGCCTGAGATTCAATATTATAATTCATATAATACACGTTTCCTCTAATTACTATAACAGGGATTGTTAATAGAGTGTGACATATTAGCTATAATGTTAAAAATTGTATATCAATATTAAAAACCACGTGGGGAGGGGGGGGTGTACTTGTGCCGCTTGCCTGAAGTGCGAACCGTGGTAAATTCCTGTTCATAGCCACAGACAGGTCAAGGTTATCCCGGATATCTGTTGAGGTAATACCATAGAGCGTGGCTTGACAGCAGCTGAAGCAGTTCTTTGCAGTCTACAGTGACTCGTGCAGTTGAGATGAACGTTCAGGTTTTTCACTACAATTACGATCCTGAGTGTCTTCTACATGGCGGCCAGGGTTAAGTTCCTGCTCCTAAGGCGATAATGGCAGTTGGTTTAAAGGCACAACAGTTGAATAATGCTTGTATTTTCCATTGATGTAAATTGATAATGTAAAAAAAGTTTTTTTAATAAATGAACGTTCATGCAGAAGCGTGAAGTCCAGTTTTCTCTAGATCTACGAACGACTGTAATTGTTTCTCCCTCGCTTAACAAATGGAAGTGTAAAATATCCACGTATGAGGAACCTTGAGTAACTGTGGCTGCATTTTGTCCTTCAAACATTGTTTTTAGGCGCGTTCGCAAAATTGCGAAAAATTACTATTAGCTTCATATCCGCATGGAACATCTCGGCTCCCATTGGACGCATTTTCATTAAATATGTTATCTGAGGATTTTTCTAAAGTCTGTCGTCAAAGTTCAAGTTTCATTAAAATCTGACAAAAATAACGGGTACTTTACATGAAGACCTAAGTATGTTTATGATAATATCTCGCTCGATTCTTATTACAATGAGAAATGTGTCAGACAAAATTTGTAGATAAAATCAAAACACACATTTTATGTTCCATAACGTTTTTCCGAAAATCGTGCCCTTTATGAGATAATGTGAAAAAACATAGTAGAACCGGACAGGCCGCAGATGGCAATATAATCCGGCGCATGCGCTTTGCTTGCCGGATAACTTAAGGCTACAGACACACAGTCAGTATATTTAATATTTATTGCTTTTCCGCGGCAACAATGGTTACTCGAACGCGCCTCAGTGTTGCGTTATACGTATATTGCCTCTCTTTTTCATTAGGCCTACTGTTCGAGTCTACAAAGCATTTCGTATTTACACACAGAGATGTCTAACTTGACACATGACTGGTAATCTTATTTAATTAGCTCTGAAAAGGCACTCAGTTGTTGTGGACATCAGATTTCTCCGTAGAACCTCTAAAAATGGCAGTAAATTCATTATAACACAGTCACCAATAATGTATCCTTCTGGTACGAACCATGTACTACAGCAGCGTTGTGGAACGCAGGAAATATGTAGAGGCTTAAACAAGTACACTTAAGACCGCAAGTAATTCTAAAAACAATAACCTGTAGATAATAAATACGCTTTTAGAAAATAGTAACTTTTTCTTAGGCGAGATCAAGTAGAAAGGAATATCCTTCCTTGAAGACTACAGTCTTGTAGGATATGGCGCTATACTGACGTTCCCTATGCACTTGCTGCCCAATCTGCGACGTAGTCTTATTATTCGGACTTCCCTGAAGATGGAAGCTGCAAGAACCTCCGAAACGTCTGTAACTAATTATCAGTCAGTACAGTGTCGTATTCGTCAAAAAAAACAAAGTCGTGATAACATCATTACGCATATCTCTTCTTTAATTAGTATAACGTACCTTTCGTTGTTCAAAGTGTTGGTAACAGTGAAATTACAAGCAGTACGGTATATCACTCACAAACAAGTCAGTTATTTGACCTGCAAATCATTAGTTCATAACTGTGTTTTATTTTGCAATAATCAACGTGTTTTTTCAGTAATAAAATGTTCCTCCATAATTTGATTGGCAGTTAATTAGCGTATTTTTCTTCGTAAGATCTTTCCTTTGTTATTTTAACATTAACAACAGTGCAGTAATGTCAGCTCTCCTTTGAACACTACTCTCAATGAAGACGTGCATGAAGCCTGCATTAAACAACTTTCAAATTACGAAATTCCGGCACGTCTTAGGGGTCAGGAGGTAAAGCGTAACGCCCTTAAGAGAAACTTCATTCCTGAAACACATTGTTTGACCATGCTGATGGGGACACAGCAGAGCTAGGTATGCCGCAGCTTGTAGTCCGAGAAGGTTTTGCCTAGTATCTGTTCGCCGTTAAAACTGTCTTTTTTTTTTATAGCTCGACAGCCCTAGTGGGCCTAGGCCGCCTCATTGTTGAGGTTTCGAGATCACACCCACCTGGTATGACTCCTCTGGATGAGGGATCACCCCGACGCAGAGACCTCTACCTGACAACACACAACACTCACAAGAGACAGACATCCATGCCCCCGGCGGTATTCGAACCCGCAATCTCAGCAAGCTACTGGCCGAGGACCCACGCCTTAGACGGCGCAGCCACTGGGATCGGCAGCTTCAAATCTTACATTATTTTTAATTGTCTTTTATAATAATGTAAGTTATTACATTCATTGCCGATCCCAGTGGCCGTGCTGTCTAAGGCGTGGGTCTGCGGCCGCTCGCTTACTAGGATTGTGGGTTCGAATCCCACCGGTGGCATGGATGTCTGTCTCTAGTGAGTGTTGTGTGTTGTCAGGTAGAGGTCTCTGCGACGAGCTGGTCACTCGTCCAGAGGAGTCCTACCAAATGTGGTGTGTCTGAGTTAGTTATCGTGAAGCCTCGAAAAAGGAGGCGGCCTAGGCCCCCAAGGGGCTGTCAAGCCATTTTTCATTTAACGTCAGATTGGTTTAGCCAGACAGCCGGTTAAGGGAGTGTCAGTCCACTGTATGGCTTCGGAAGCTACATTTTGTGTCATGATGAGACATCGTTTTAGTTGTGTAAAGCCGTTGGGCATTGTTAGCAGTGTTGCATGAACCGAAATTGCGGTGTTTAAAGACCAGTATTTCTGTCTTTTTTATCCCTCTGCACTGACACGTAATCCTGGCTTTCGCTTGTAGCGAACGCAGCTTAAAGCGGATCGAACTGTAGAAGGGCGGGCTTGGAGTCTGCACTAGCGCACGGATATAATTGAAGCTTTGTGGCGCGATCAGACGTGTGTTGGTTTTCTTAGCGACACTTTCAGTTGCTAAAATTATATGGCGTTCAATGACGAGATGACACCTGAATAATGAATTATAAAGAGTTTTGAACGAAGCACTCCTGGCTTACAAACATTGAAACAATATCTGTCCAAACACAACTAAATTCCATTTATTATATAGAACTACATGTTTCGACCTATCTCAGGTCATCCTCAGGTTCACAATTGGTCTTTAAAACACATTGAGGAAGAAATATATATTTCTTCCTCAATGCCGATCACAGTGGCCGCGCGGTCTAAGGCGTGGGTCTACGGCCGCTCGATTGCTGGGATTGTGGGTTCGAATCCCGCCGGGGGATGGATGTCTGTCTCTTGTGAGTGTTGTGTGATGTTAGGTAGAGGTCTCTGCCTCGGGGCGATCACCCGTCCAGAGGAGTCCTACCGAGTGTGGTGTGTCTAAAGTGTGTGGTCGTGAAGCCTCGATAATGAGGAGGCCTCGACCCATTAGGGGCTGTTGCGCCATTGAAATAAAAATTCTTTCTCAATATGTTTTAAAGACCAATTGTGAACCTGAGGATGACCTGAGATAGGTCGAAACATGTAGTTCTATATAATAAATATAATTTAGTTTTGTCTGGACAGATATTGATTTAATGTTTGTACTGTTAACAACACAACTGGATGAAGCTCGCTAAAACTCGTGCCTTGATTTCAGAAGTAATTGTGATTTTGCCTGAGGACTGAGGAGAGTCAAGAAAATGCAATTGGGAACGAAGATTTTTGGGCCGAAACTTGATACCATTACTTCTAGACAATAATGATAACTGGTGAACCTCTAAACGCGTTAATCAGCTGTATCTGTAAAAGGTAAAACGCGAAGGATTTTCTCTGCCCACGTCATGAATGCGTATAGGGGAGTAGAGGTATAGCTACACTCATTCTTAACAGTAGCGCTAGAGGGACGTAAGTGATTAACTTCACGCCCCGGCCGCTTTACTTCCAGAAAATAACCCCGGTACCCATTGAATATGAGGCTCCAATCGGTCTAGACGTTTTTGGACAAAGGAAAAGTTTCTTGTCTCTGCCGGAATCCGAACCCCGAACCGTGCAGCCGTAGACTAAGTCACTGTACTGACTGCGCTATTCATGCTATGTAAAAATCTGATGTTTTAGACACTCGGCAATGAAGGACTGATGTGTTGATTGACCCAGATGTGTCGATATGTATAGGACAGCCCAATGTTCCGAGAAAAAGCTGGGCTCTGTAAACTTAAAGGCTCTGTTGTTTGGGAGCTTTTCTTAGCACCATCTACTCCAGTTATCCCTGCAGATAAAAGCTGATCGATGAACACTGGGATATTTTTGTCAGGATTAAGAGGACTTACTTCGAAGAAGTTTTAGAACTTTGTGCTGAAGATAATAGGGTGTATTTGGACTCAAAAGGGAGGAAGAAAGGGCTGAAAAAAAACTGTATAACGAGAAGCTTCACAGTTTGTGTTCTTTTTGACCAGATGCTGTTAGGGTGATCAAATCGGAGGATAAGATGGATGGGGTGGGACAGATGTCTTCAAAAAACGTGGCCGGTAAATCTAAAGGTTCCTGTGTCTGTATGATGTATTAAAACGTATCACAATGAAATAGGGTGCTGGGTATAGATTGGCTTAGCGATCATTGGCTGCGTGGTATAATGAAGTAATGAACTTTAGTGTTCCAGACAACGCAGGACATTTCTTGGCAAGCAGGACAACTGCTAGCTTTTCATAAAGGACTAAGTTCTATGGATTCAATAGTGGTGAATGCTGACATGAAGAAAGATCTGTGTGATATTCAACCATAGATGTCATGAGTGTATTTTTGTATACAAATGCATTTTCCATTTGTAGAGTAATTTTTATTTTAGCGATGGCTGTAATCATGTAGACTTTAGGCAGTGGTTTTCATTTTAGTTGTTTAGATCGTACCGACTGCTGGTATAATTTCTTGGACTCTTTTTTTTTAAATATTTATTTCAAAGAATATATTGGCAGTATTTACAGTATACAAAGAAAATCACAAAACTTTTCCTATAACCAATTTAGCTGACTATGATTTCGTGAAACAAAGGTTAAATATGGGGAAATACATAAAAATAAACATTAGTGAAAAAAGACTAAAAGACACTATGCTTGATGTTGAGGTGTTTAGAGCAGGATATGTTGCGGTCTTGTATGTTCTTGGACTCTGTTTCTCCCGACATAAACTCCTTTTGGTTGCGAGTTCTTTCTCGCTACTCTGTAAAGCCAGAATGCACTGCGGGCTGCAAAAATTGCACTGGCTTTTGGAATTTTGTGGGTCATGAAGCGGGACAAGAGAAAGGAAAAGAAGAAAGTGTAGGGAGAGGAAGAGAAATCGGAGGAGAATAACATCCATAAAACAAACACATTTATTACCTAACTAGTTCTCTGGTTCCGAATTGTTGATATAACAACCAACCTACAAAATACTGACTTGCTAATGACATATCTAAAAGGGTCAGTTAATTTCTCCGTATTCTGTTCGCCCACTTGCTCGTCGAATTTCAATGCGTGTCTGCAGATTCGTGGAGTCTGCATGCATTTCACGTACGTCTGTTTACTTGGCCCGCTCTGAGGCGCTGGAGCAAGAGACAAGGAGCGAAGGACTCACGTGCTTACAGCAGATGCACTCTGTTTTGTTACTGCTGTTTGTCTTTTTCTGAGGCTAGGAAGATAAGATTCTAATTCATCTGCAGTTGTCACTGTCAATACTGTTGGCTGGCCTGCACATCACTCTGATTAAAGATTAAGTGTGGCACGAAAACGTAACTATTTCTCGGAGACAAAATCTTGCTCGCTTCTAAATATACGACATCGTAACCTATCTGTTGAAATGCATTCTCCTAGAACATTTGTAAAGGGAAATGTTTGTGACTGCAGGGGTATCATTTAAGCTTTTACGTCGCCTGTAGATCAGATATTGCTTTAATTGTGGAAACAGCGTCCATATAAGGGAAAATTACAGACGATTAAAAAGTGGTATCACTGCGCACACCAGTCGACATGTTCTATTTCAGACGGACTGAGACACACAAATGGTTGGAATGTTTCATGCACGTACAGTAGATTCTCGATGTTCGTGACTAAGGGATGAATAAAACTATCACGAACATAGGAAGCAATTTACAGTGTAAAATTCCTATTTGGTTTCAAGAACTTAACAAAATACCTCCAACCAAAAATATAGGGTAACATCGAAAATACATGGAAGTTTTTCAAATGAAGACTGAACACGTTTTTGAGGCCTTAAATAAATTCAATTACTGAAGGAAAGACATTCCAAAGCAGCCTACTTCACTTAATGAACGATTGAGCTGAGAATGATCTGCGCAATAGCAAGGGAATGGTGTACTTATGCCGACTCGCCAGCCACGTGGTCCGATCTCGATTCACCGCAACCAATCACGAAAGGTGGAAACAGCTATATTAAGATGAGTGGCCACGGTAGTTTGTGATATTAAATATGGACGTTCGCGAGCATCCAGGCTACTGCATTTGATAAGTCACTGAGCTTATAAATGATTCAATTTGTCACAGTAGACTTACAGAAGATTTTCTCTGAAGAACTTGTGGGGTCCGAATTCCTTCATATTCTTCAATGTACGAGTATAGACCCGTATGGTGAGCCTAATACCAACTGTGCATTAGTAATTAGGGGATGTACCTTTAGTGATACATTTATGTTCATTATTTTTACTAGTATTGACACAGAGCACATGTTATGCTAAATCATATCAAATATCACACCACTGAGATGTTTGTAATTGTTAACATATCCCAGTGGCCGTGCAGTCTAAGGCGTGGGTCTACGGCCGCTCGCTTACTAGGATTGTGGGTTCGAATCCCACCGGGGCATGGAAGTCTGTCTCTTGTGAGTGTTGTGTGTTGTCAGGTAGAGGTCTCTGCGACGGGCTGGTCCCTCGTCCAGAGGAGTCCTACCGACTGTGGTGTGTCTCAAATGTGTGTGACCATGAAACCTCGACGAAACGAGGAGGCCCATATAAGGCTGTCGAGCCATATATATATATATATATATATATATATATATATATATATATTAAAAAACCATATGCAATACCATATAGAGTTTGTGTATATGTTAAGGATCTCAGTCATTCTGTAGTCTGTCTTACGACAGGTCCATAGCCTCTTCCAAAGCGAGTTCTCAACAGTGTGCGATCTAGTGCTTCTTCTTTCAATTTCCAGTATCCTGTCCTTTCCATAAGGTCATCCAGTAGCTGCTTACGCCTTCTTTTTCATCTTCCTTTCACTCCTATCCTTCCTTCTATCTTTCTTTCAGTAACGGCTTTAGAAAGCAGTTCCTGCGCAAGATGTGACCAATCCAGTTAGCCTTTCTTAATTTTGCTGTGTGTAGGCTCTTCTCATCCACCTTGGCTCTATGTACGCCTAATATTTCTTCTTTTTTTATAAGATTGGTCCAGTTGATCTACATCCTTCTCCGGCATCACATTTCAAAACGTTAAAGATAATTTTACGACCTAAAACCAAACAAAATTCTGTCTGCCTAGTTCCAGTGGTGTATTAAAATATCAAATTCATCCGGCCGCCATGTTGTGTTACATTCTACCATACAAAATTTCAAGAAATTTCGTTCATTCCTCACAAGTTCGCAAACCGCCATGTTGCTATTACTGACACAGGGAATGTAGACGTCCTAAACAGGTTTAGTGGAAATTAGTCGTTTTGATGAAAAAGTTATTAGGAGGAGACACATATGGTAAAAAGGGCTTGACACCATAACGAAATAAGGAAAGTAGCCTGAAAAATAATGTTATCGTAAAGAATGATGGTGTGGATTTCTTATGCTGAATGTAACGCCATCTTTCGTTGGATCGTGGACCGGCTTCGTCTGGAGAAGTCTGGAGATTATTGTCTTATATAAAGCATGTGAGTCGCGTTAGTTACGGCATGGTATAAAAATACTGTACCAGCACATCATAGGATGGGTTGCATCTGCCTACGCTACCTAGACTTATTTTAGCCACTTAATTGCTTCTTTTGACGGTCGCTGACATATATTTGCTCCTCTGTTGCGACGTTTAAATTTTTTTACATGCTTCTTTGAGTATCTGACGTCGTTGGAAAATTTATTGGTCACTTGTTATGTTTATAGTGCATAAATATATCTTTTCGTGCTGTGTTTTGAAAAGGGGAACAAATGGACTGATGAGTGACAAATTGTGCATTTATTCGCCCTGCCTTATTGCCTTATTTTGGCCCACCCAGAACAGCTGTTCATATCTCACGGGACAGTTGGATTACTGGATTTATCAAAGAATCGCGGTTTCGAGTATGATTAATGCTTTTAAAGTCTTGTGTTTGCTATATGTAGCGCCAGTTTCAATAACAGTAAACCCTCGTCCAGCGCGACGGAAGCCTACCTAGAAAGCGTCGTGTTCGGGGACTCCGCGCTGGACGGATTTAATGTCGTATGGGATTCGGGAATACGGGAAAACGGGCTTGGAAAGTCAATAAATAATAAAATCTGGAATATACAGTGGTAATATTTATTTTTGGCCGATCCCGGTGGCTGTGCAGTCAAAGGCGTGTGTCTGCAGTCTTTCGCTTGCTGGGATTGCGGGTTCGAATCCCGCTGGGGCCATGGCTGCCTGTCTTTTGTGTTTGTGGTGTGTTATGTAGGTAGCGACCTCTGCGACGAGCTGATCACTCGTTCAGAGGAGTCCTACCGGGTGTGTGTGTCGTAATTGTGTGTGATATAGAAACCTCAACAATAAGGCGGACTAGGCCAGAATGGGGCTGTTGCGCCACAAGGAAAAAATATCTGCTTATGAAAATGCAGTGTGCTAGGACAAAGCGGAGATAAAGGACTCGGGACGAAGTAATCCATTGATGACAATGGACTTGATTACTTGCGCAGGTTCATATGCTGAATAAAAGAAGGAAAGTTGGTCGTCCCATAACGCAGTTCCTTTCTTGATTGTACTGTGTAGTAAGCTGTCTTTTCCTCAGCCAGCATCATCTCTGCCTTTTCTGCTGCACGCCCCCCCCCCCCCCCCAGTCTCGATTTTGACCCACACTTATCTGCACTTGACACAATTTTTTTTTATTTCGGACAGCTCAAAATTTAGAAAAATTAAACGAAACAATTTGTAGTTATTGAAATAAAACACTGTCAGTGGATTTATGCAAAAAAAAATCTTCGGTGTTTCAAGCTACGACTGAACCGCAAATTGTACGTAAAACGTCACGCCGACAAGTTGAATGTTGGCTCTCCCGCTGATACTCCGCTGCGGTTTTTCGAATTTATTTCGGCCTCTGTGAACCCTCCTCTGCCTCTTTCTTCCGTTTTCGGTAGTTTTCTTGCTTTTGTGCGTTAGTTAGTCTCGGCATCGTGAACCTGTAAAAAACAGCGCCGAGGTGACCCACCTGTGTGTACCGAAATGTAAGACGTTAGATGGTGAGAGTGTGAAAATCGTAGGTGATTTTGACATGGCCGCCATTTTGGCAGATTTCAAGATTTTTCGATGATTCTTTTTTTAGCGTGTAGGCATATTCCTTACCTTTCAAACTATGTATCGTTCACTGCTGTAGTCGAAGTAGGCGCGGAGCACTGTGAAGAAACGTAGGTAACGCGAAAGTCTGACACCGCGAGCGCCGAGGTGACCCACCTATGTGTACCGAAATGTAAGATGTTTTACTTCAAAAGCAGTGCCTAAAATGTCGTCCTAATCACGTACTAGCTTTGCTGGTGCCTAAGGCCGGCCCTGTCTTCAGCACTGTGTCTAAGACACATAGCGTTACGTGGCAGTGACCTGATTCTATTAGCTGCCTTTATTCAATTACCGATACACATCTATTCAGTTAAACACACTTAATGCTAACTGCACATTTTGCTTTCTTTTCAGGTAAGTCTTGCAGCTTAGCTTCTGTCAATCCTACATCGCTGCTATGACCTCACGACTTAACAATTGAAATAACACTCAACGACCGATCTGTAAAGTAGGTAAATTCTGAATACGTAAAGGTATTAAGTTACATATCATTTTAGGCACTCGCCTGTCGGACGGAAGCTGCAGATACCAGTAGTAACTGAGTAGAAACTGGATTGGCCATCTTCAGAGAACCGTTCTACATACTGTTGGAAGGATCTCATGTCTTTATATTCTTATTGTTTCAGTAAAGTTCTATAGATGTATAGGTGATTATTGAACATACAACAGTGGACAATTTGGAGGCACGCGGTGGCGCAGTTAGTTGAGGCAGTGCGCTACAAGCTGGAAAGTCGCGGGTTCCGTTCCCAATGATGTTATTGGAATTTTTCATGACATAATCCTTCCGGCCGTACTATGGCCCTGAGGCCGACTCAACCTCTAAGATAAATTATTACCAGGAATATTCCATGGGGGGTAAAGACGGCCGATGCCTAGGGCTGACAACGTTGCACCTTCAAATGCCGATTGTCTTGACATCTGGGAGTCTCAACTTCCTGGAATAACAAGTGTCATAACATTCAGATCAACTTAATGTTGAGTTTCTTTACTCTTGTCTGCAGGTGATTTTACTCACAAGTGTATAATTTGACGTTTTTATTGTCTATGTTACTGGTAGCGGTCGTGATTGAAGTCGAAACGCTTTAAACATTAAGTTTTGTGCTAATCAGAAGAAACTCATGACAAAATGTGACTAGGTGTAAATGCCCTGTAGCGATTCACACACATATTCGCAGGAGATAATGCTGTATCGCAAAACGGATTACCCATAACGCTCCTTTTTTAGAGTTACATGGCGCTGATGTGAGAATGGACACAAAGTTTATGAATTCTCTGTACCTGATTGGTGAGCTTCACAGTCCGACCGGCTTTACCGGCAGGTCCTGTCTGTAAGTGACGATTAACACAAACAATAGCATTCTTCCCGGAGTCGAACTGTGGCCAATAGCTCTCGCTACTTATTGAACACACGTTGTACTACAGAAAGTCCCCGATTTACGTCAGTGGATCTTTCCGCAACCCTATGCGTAAGTCGATTTTTACGTAACTCGGAGCCATGTTTATTATATACCTTATACACAATAATAATAATTGATATAATAATAATTAATAATTTTAATAACAATTAATAAAAACAATAATAATGAATAATCGATACTGGAGTCACTATCGTATTCAATTGAGGCAGAGGCAGGGGTGTGTGTGGTGGTGGTAGTGCCACAAGAAGTTTTTTACGTAAGTCCGGATCTACCTATGTCGGAGCTACGTAAGTCGGGGTCCGTCTGTATATATTCCATGGCGTAACAGCCCCTAGTGGGTCAGGACCTCCTCATTATCGAGGCTTCACGATCACACTCAGACACACCATACTCAGTAGGACTCCTCTGCACGAGTGATCGGCCCGACGCAGAGACCTCTACCTGACAACACAACACTCACAAGAGACAGACATCCATGCCTCCGGCGAGATTCGAACCCACAATCCTAGCAAGCGAGTGGCCTCAGACCCACGCCTTAGACCTTGCTGCCACTGGGATCGGCGACACACATTATATACCGAGTTTTATTTACAAGAACAGTCAATTGTCCCCTTAGGCGTGACACGAAACAGGCGCATTTCTTACATGTGACACTTCTGTTAAGAGAAATAAGCAGTCGCTATTGTTGGGCAGTCGGTCATATACTGCCGTCTACATGTCTCACATAGGTATATAAGCAGTAGAACGAGGCGTGGGAAGGCGGGTCAGGAAGTAAGTTTACAGTACCCATAAATCAAGGTCAAGACTTCAGTGGAGGAAACTGACAATACACAATGAATTTGTCACTTGTTCGCCTCTTTGCAACATTAGCCCACTTGACAGTTGAGGTACTTGTCACAGCGTGTGATTAGTTTGTCCATCCCGGAAGCATTGAACGTATGTCCCTTTTGCGTAAGTCACGTGACTTTCGAACGTTTAACGTTTGCAGTGGGTGCAGGGTGTTTTTCCCGGGAGTGAAGCGGGTGGGGCGTGGCGTTGATCATCCACCCCTCCTAGCGCCGAGGTTAAAGGAGTAGAGATATACCTTTATTTCCTGTCTGGGCTTTGATGGCTTCTTCTCGGGTGAATCTTACCTTACAAGAAACATAACTTCGCAGCTTTGAGATAACTGGAAGTAAGAAGAAACTGAAGGATGGAATGATTTGTGTGTAATAAACCTTGTAATATACAGGAGATGGTCTTCCGGGGTTTTAACAGCATGTAAGTTTATGGACTGAGAGTGCTGTTTCGGAGGAACTTGCTATCTCCAGCTTCAGAATGATAGAATGACATCTACGTAGGCTTGTCAAGTGGATCCGACAGAACGAGTTGTTCTCACTCACTGGACCTAACAGCTTCCCTACCCTTTGACCTGACGAAGGGAACAGATGCAGTGACCGAAATGTTACGTTGCTTTGTGAATACGAGACGATGGACAAAGTCCAGAAGCTTAGAAACCCTAAAATTTTGTTTGATGTGTAGGAGAGAAAGTGCTCTTGCGACCACATTTAAGTGTGGTGTGACAGTCCAATTGTACAACCGCCTGCTTCGAAGCGATGTATTTCGGTACTGAACCACAGTAGAGCAACACCGCCCTGTCTGGAGAAGTTGGCAGACAGCACAAAGCAAGATGCTCGCCAGCAGTATTTATGGTCAGATGACTGAAAGACAGCAGTAAAGTCTCTTAAACAATTTTATGTTAAATTAGATCATTAAGAAAAATATTAAATAACATGTAAGTTATATTCACTCACCGCCACACAGAGAATACGGATTCTTTCAATTAGGAAGCCTGTTCGATGAAGGGTGTATAGGGGAAACGTGACTTTTCATTGTGAGAACCAAATATACATTATTTAATGTACAATTTTTTACTATTTCTTTGACAACCGCTGGATCTTTTTTGTCGTTATTCGTGTCTTATACATGTAGTATGAATATTATAAATTAATGTGTTTATGCTAGAGGGACAGAAATATGCATACGCCCTGTTATGTACGTATTAAATACTTACTCTTTGACGGAATGTAACACTGCGTGTGGGCTGCACTGCTGCTGCTCTTATATGGTACTGGTAGGTTGTTCGGCTGCCGATGTTTATCATATTGCGCCTTTGAACTTTCGGGTTGTGGTTGTCTATATGGCTTTCATTCAACTCCTGTTTTCTCCTTGAGTAGGCGATAAATGTGAAATCTGTCTACCGTATCCATGTCTGGACTCTTTCTGGTCATTTGTAATGTCTCTAAATATGTAAATTTTATGTTATTCATACCATGCGTATTTTTATAATTAATACATCAACCAACTTATTCACTCAATAAAACACATTCAGAAACAAGTATAAAACTCCTACATGTTTCGGCACCGGGACGCCCTCATCAGGGAGTCATTCAGGACAAAGAAGTAACAAGGCCAACAGCTAGCCTAGATATTGTGTCACCCTTCTTAAAATGATTAGAATTAGAATTTTAATATTTTAATTTTTCCATATACTAATATTAATAGTAATTAATACTAATCGTACTAATATCAATAATTATTCTTCCTAAGTCCCAATAATCAATGTTCACTATCATGTTAACATCAAAGAAATATCACACGCTTAAGCAGTTTTCTGTCATACCGAAGTTTGTCATGGTTTTATTCAGTACCAATTACCAATCCACAGTGTCATTTATCATTAATGAATGAAACGTGTTTTGTAATGCGTTTTCCTTTAAACCTATACAGTGATACCTCGGCTAACGAAGATAATTCGTTCCGGAATCACATTCGTTAGCCGAAACGTGAGCAACTTTCTGCTTCCCTTGGGTTTGTCGCTTACTTTTTTTGGTTGGTGGGTCTCCCCTATGTGATGTGGTCAGCTCATTTCTTTGTCACACACATACAGACGGAAAAGATAAGCTCCTGGAATGGCCCGACCGTTCATGTTTGCTGCTTTATGTTAGCGCGAGCACCCACTAAAACATTCGTTAGCCGAATCCATATTCGTTAGCCGAGTCCGAAAAACAGCGAAAAAGATCTTCGTTAGCCGAAACATTCGTTAGCAGGGTCACTCGTTAGCCGAGGTATCACTGTATTTACTTTGAATTTGTTCAATACCATATTCCACCGTAAAATGTTACAGAAATAATGAATTCAGCTTCCAGTCAGTAGCGTGATATGAATGAGCTGTTAATGCACAGGGGTTAATTAAAGACGTAAAGTGTTATTGATATTCTTTTGTTGTGTTCTGGAATGTTTATCAGTTTAGTCCCATCAGATATTTGTGAAGACGTCTTCGCGAAGGGCTTGCTCTGTTACTCTGTGTCTCTTCATCTACTTCTTCAGAGCCAAGTGTAAATATACATTACTCTAGTTTATTATACATTTTTGCTCGAAATGGCCTGTAAAGCATGTTCTTGAAGTGTGACCATTAAGTCAGCGGAACATTGTGTATAAAGCCATAAAGTGTGTATGAGCAGGTTTTTTGTAATATTTGTTTTTGGTGAAGCACACTGACCGGGACCTGCGCAGTAGCTTCAGTCCTTGCAGCATTATGTTACGTAGCAGCTGATGATCTGCCAAACCGTGGGTCAGTAACCCAGTATATGAGCCACCAACCAACTGTTGTTCCGTTCTGCTAACCTTCTTCTCAGCATAGAAAAGTTGCGTGATTACATTTTACAAATTTACCACGAGATATTGTAACGTTATTCTTACCGTAAAATTAAATATGGTTTATTTTATAAAACCAACAACTTGCATATGAAAATACATATAACAATATCAATGCATTCCTACCTGTTTCGCCAGCCGACTGCCATCATCAGGTAGTCACACCAATATTTAAAGGCAAGTGAATTATATGATATTTGACAGTTTGTAGTGTTAAAATACCTAGATTCGTAACAAAATCGCAGCCTTGTTAAAATATACATATATAAAAAGATAGAAAGATACGATCTTTATGGTCTATATTGTATTAATATTATTAATATAATCGGCTTCCTTTCCCGAGATAGTAATGGTTATAGTTATGCTAATGCTCTTCAAGTACTTAATTTACGTACTTTACATGACAGAAGACATCAACTTGATGCAATTTTTGTCATTAATGTTTTATTAGGTTCTAAATCCTGTCCATCTACTTTGGACATTATTGGTCTACGAGTTCCTACTCGGAACCTCCGAGACTTTTCTTTGTTTCATGTTAGCTCATATTATAAAAACTGTCCCTCCGGCCGGTGTGTAACTGCGGCAAATTCTATTTGTAATCATATGGATGTTTTCAGAAGGGAATTTGTTACACTTAGTCAGATGTAATAATTTATTACATTATTTTAAGGTGTTCTTATCAATTATCTAAGTAAGTTATTGTTTGTTTATTTATTTGTTTTGGTTGTGTTTGTTTATTTTTGTTTTGTATATTGTCCGTTGTTATTTGTGTTTTTATGTTGTGCTGTTTCTGTAATTGGCCTTCTGGCTGTTGATTCGGCACATTAATAAACCAGAATTGAATTGAATTTAATTGAATTTAATTATGGTATATATTGTATTATTATTAAGCATACCATAAACGCCATATTTTTCTGTAATTTTATATCTATATATTTTAACACGGCTGTGATTTTATTGTGATATTAGGCATTTTAACACCACAAACTGTATCATAATTCACTAGGTTTTAGATACTGATGTGGCTCTTTGATCATGGCGGTCGGCCGCCGAAACATGTAGGAGTGGATTGATACCAGTTATATGTATTTGCATGTGCAAGTTGCTGGTTTTATAAAACTAATTACCACGAGATTTTTCATTCAACTGCTTGGTGTTATCAGTCATTTAAATCTTATTTGTCAATTTATCAACAATTTCTGCCTTTAACAATGAGTAGTTTCAAATGTCTTTATTATTATCTGTTATTTGCGTAAGTGCAAAATGTCAACTCGCACAGATTTCACCCCTCCAGCGTGTTTCAGTTAAATTCGACAAGCCACGTTACCGCTAAAGTTGACCTACAAATTTGTATTATGTTTGTATCGGTCTAGTATAACTTGTACTTTATGTGAAGTGCAAACAGAACTTACCAATACACGGTGGTGAAGATTTGCATTGTAGCATTACCAGTCATGCCACCTTGTACTATGGTTTGTGGGTACCGACGTGTCGGAACAGGATAGGGCCTATTGTGTCCAGTTTGAATTGTCAGTGTTTGGCAACCTGACACACATCATGAAGCATAACCTGTAGCCACATTTTGTATATTCCACGAACATAACTCCGTGAGCAGAGCCCTTCTTCAGAATCTTACAGTTTCTCAGCTGATCAAGACACTCGCCGTAATATATGGAACCCGAAAATTTATTACCGTGTTCTCATATTTATTATCCACTTTAATATTATCCACCCATTCACTCCTAGGTCTTCTGCGTAGCCTTTACTTGAGGTTTCCCCACTAACTAAATCTTTGTATGCTCTCTTTTCTCCCCATGCATGCCACATGCCCGTCTCATCCCCCCACCTTGGTGTAATGATTTTTTATGAATATTGAACGAAAAATAAATCCTGGCTCTGGAGTATGCGTGTAGACCATGCATAGATTATTTTCTGTATGGTTGTTTTTACTCTGCAGTAGGCTAAATATCAATAAAGTGGTGTGTGAAAGACAGGATTGAATTCGGAATATACGTATTCTACAAATTAGAGCACGTATTTCAGCTATTTTGATCTTAAACTGGTCAATTTAACTGTCTAGTAGTGGGTGTCACTCACAGTGCAGTGTGTAAAGGCAGACACATCATATCTTAGCCCAGCATTCTTAAACACAACGCACTGACACTGACTGTACATCCTACGTCGACATTTATCACTCTTGTCTACGGGTTTATTTATTTGCACGATGGGGCGGTTATATTGATTGAAATATTTAGTGGTTTTATTCAGTTCATCCAGCAAATGGATCACGACATCCACTTGCTTCGCAATTAGTCATACATAATTATTACCCCATTCAACACAATGAAACCTTTGGAATCGAGAATTTTTCGTTAAATTAAGAGTGATGACAGTTACCATTCGTCCGTATTACAGTAAATAGCGAATAAACGATGCTGTCAAAAACTGGGGCATTATTTACATCAGTTGCCTAACTTGCAGAGTGATGTTTGTGGCTCGTCTGTATTGATTCTGAGGTTATTTAACAACTCTTTTCCAGTTACTCGTGTTTTGTAACGACGAATAACATAGGATCATGATCACGAATGACGACGAAGTAACTGTTTTAAAAAATAAGTAGTTACGACTTGTACTGAAAAGGTAATGTTTTTAAGAGATGTGTTTGTGACTTGTACTGAAGAGGTAATGTTTTTAAGAAGATGTGGTTGTGACTTGCACTGAAGAGGTAATGTTTTTAAGAAGATGTGGTTGTGACTTGTACTGAAGAGGTAATGTTTTTAAGAAGATGTGGTTGTGACTTGTACTGAAGAGGTAATGTTTTTAAGAAGATGTGGTTGTGACTTGTACTGAAGAGGTAATGTTTTTAAGAAGATGTGGTTGTGACTTGTACTGAAGAGGTAATGTTTTTAAGAAGATGTGGTTGTGACTTGTACTGAAGAGGTAATGTTTTTAAGAAGATGTGGTTGTGACTTGTACTGAAGAGGTAATGTTTTTAAGAAGATGTGGTTGTGACTTGTACTGAAGAGGTAATGTTTTTAAGAAGATGTGGTTGTGACTTGTACTGAAGAGGTAATGTTTTTAAGAAGATGTGGTTGTGACTTGTACTGAAGAGGTAATGTTTTTAAGAAGATGTGGTTGTGACTTGTACTGAAGAGGTAATGTTTTTAAGAAGATGTGGTTGTGACTTGTACTGAAGAGGTAATGTTTTTAAGAAGATGTGGTTGTGACTTGCACTGAAGAGGTAATGTTTTTAAGAAGATGTGGTTGTGACTTGCACTGAAGAGGTAATGTTTTTAAGAAGATGTTGTTGTAACTTGCACTGAATAGGTAATAGTTTATTTGAAAAGAGATGTTTAAGAATTGTACTGAAGATATTGCCACAAAAAGTGTCTGGAGAGACTGAGTAAAACAGAGCCCTGAGTGAGGATAGCTGGAACTCCGGCTGAGACTCGAACCTCGTGCCGTCCGAACACAAGTTAACGTTAACCATCGTGTTTCGTTTCTTGCTAGGTGTCTGATGTCAACCACATTTTGGCGGCCATTCTGAAGCTGCTTTTCAGAGATAAATCTTGAGACGCGAAATCCATCCATCCTTTTCACTGTAAACTTTGTATTGTGAGTAGCCAATTATCAAAAGAGCGTTGCGCGTGAGGTTGTGTCGTACATACATACATACATACATACATACATAGATATATAGATATATAGAGAGTGCACTCAAAGAGCAGTTTTCCGTGACCTGTAACATCAAATTTATCCTCGTTCTACTTTATCCTTGAGAGAAAATTTTTGTCATGCCTGAATGTAACACAGTTCGCAATATGATACCAAACACGTTTGTGTAGTTTTAATGCTGTAGATTCTACCCTGGAGATGGAGGCAGAAAATTCCTCCGAAATGTTTCTACCTCTCCGTCATGTTACTTGGCGTCGCATTCCGTAAGACGGTATTCTTCGTGTACGTTACTCATTGCTGCTCATTGCACGTTATTTAATTCAGATACGTGAGCATTTATGTGGTCGATGTGCCAAGTCGCTGGAAATCACAAGTATTATAACGAGAAAGTGTCCACCCCTCGCTCAGCTCCCAGATTGGTGTACCATCCATTTTCGGATGTCCGCGACTGCTTGTTCAACATATTCACACCTTCCTTCGACAGCTGGAGGCCGCCACCTCTCTCCGCCTTTCGAGAATGCGTTATTCCGTGATAAAGTGCTGCAGTTGTACCTGCACTGAACTATCTCCTTAGCGTATTTTAGTATTTAATTCATTTCTATAGGCTTGTGCTTCCATCCGGCGTCCTGGATGGCTCAGTCGGTACAGCTACTAGGTACGGACTGGACGGTCCGGGGATCGAAAACCGGCGGCGGCAGTATATCCGTAGTCGTCCAGACCAGCCCCGAGGCCCGCCCAGCCTCCTGTGCAATAGATACCGGGTCTCTTTCCTGGGGGTAAAGCGGCCAGGGCGTGGTTTTGACAACCCACTCTCATGTAGCGCCGAATGTTGCTTGCTGTTATTTGCTATGCGTTATTGTAGTAATTGTGATATTGTATAGAACGAAGCCAAGAACAGGCCAGATTAGAATAAGTTGATGCTTGTACTCCATAGCGCTACTTTTATCATTGAACAACTTTCAACGCATCAACAACTGACATAATATCTCAATATACTGCGTCATAAAGTAGTGTTTTAACAATTTCAGTAACTGGGCTTGTGTACTTTTAAGTGTTCAGTGTTCAGTATATTTCTCTGAAGATGGTGTGTTTAGCACATCGAAATATGTCGGGACTCTTGTGAAGTTTTCTATGCATATTATTTTAATTTTTGTTAGAGTTGGTAAAAATACATGTTGTTGGAGTGTGAGCAATATCTCTACCACCCCCTGTATGCCTTCATGGTATGTTACAGGATGGAATTTATCACTTTTATGTACGCATCCAAGTAATGGCCGCACGTTGGTAACTCCCTCGGTAATGAAACGAGCCTGTTGATTAAATATTGCAGAGATGTCGGCAAGGAGGATAGGTTAGGCCGGGGTTGAAGGGCGTGTGGGAGAGATGAAAAGGGCTTACAGAATTAGAAATGAAAAATAAACATGGAAGAGACAAAACCTCATGAAATTGTTACAGCATAGATATAAGGAAGAGCATGAAAGTGGTTATATCTGGCACAGAGTCAAGATGCGGACTCTTCTGAAAAAGATAATGAACATTCAGGCTCAGCAAATGAAGAGAACTTCTTGACCAGCTGAGCGACTGTGCGCTTCTCAACAAGCAACCTGCCCCATGGAGTTTTTTTTTAGTCGTCCTCTTCTACCTACTCCGTTTTCCCGTTTCAGTGTCGAGGTTGTAATTTCTTTTGATAACACAGAGAGACACACCACAGTCGGTAGGACTCCTCTGGACGAGGGATCGGCTCGTCTCAGAGGCCTCTACCTGACAACAACACACAACACTCACAAGAGACAAATATCTATGCCCCCGGTGGATTTTTTTTTTATTAATTCCTGGGTTTACCCCTTTGATCCATTTGTACTGGTGAAGTCCTTTTTGTCCTGCATGTCACCTTATGTTTCATGCTATCGTCCATACATCTAACACAACACAAACATCCATGCCCCCGGTGGGATTCGAACCCACGATCCCAGCAAGCGAGCGGCCGTAGACCCACGCCTTAAACCGCGCGGCCACTGGAATCGGCATTCGAACCCACGATCCTAGCAAGCGAGCGGCCGAAGACCCACGCCTTAGACCGCACGGCCACTGGATCGGCTGCCCCATGGAGTTACTAACAGTAAAACTTAGGTATAGAATAGTATTAATATAGTCAGGCCGAGTGAACTCTTCCCGGCTAAATGTCCCGTATTCATTGGGATATTTTTCCCTTTGTAGTCTATTTCTCGTCCTTCCATCATCTTGTCATTTTGAGTGTGATATTTCCTTCAGTACTGGTGGAGGCATGTCTCCCATTTCATGTGTTGAACAATGTGACTGATTTTTGCGAAGTTTGGTATGAACATTGTGCTATTGTAGGAACCCACAAACGCCGTACGCTTTAATTCCTTACAATCAGTAATAACATCATGGCGGACGCAAGAACTTATGAGGCGGAAACGACACTAGCGACACTTACTTTATGGTATGAAGCTATGTATGATAACAGATCCTGTAAACACGTCTGTCTTTCGTTAAGGAAATATTTTGGTAGAATGTGGAATGTCAGCATGGCGGCTGTGGGAAGAGTTGTTTTAACTATTAGTTTGATGACGCTAATGCATCATCGGATTTTACATGTGAAATTTGTTATGGAAATAGATCATATATGTACCCACATATTGTGTGTGCATTGTTGTTTGATGCTTCATGAGTCAGAACTTCAAGTCAAAAGGCGACGATACGAAAATTTGTCGGTAAAAAGTAAAGTTTTCCCTATCCACGCCGTGAAGGCATAAGGGGAATAGGGGTATAGCTCCACCGATTCTTAACCTCAGTACTAGATGGAGGTGAGTGTTTAACTTCAAGCACTGGTCGCTTTACCACCGAGAAAGGACACCGGTACCCATTGGATAAGAGTCTGGGTGGGCCCCAGAGGCGGTCTGGACGTTTTAGAGGACCGAAAAATTCCTTGCTTCTATCGGGCTTCAAAAATTGGCATAGTAAAGTGACGTTCTACCTGTGCAGCCCTGAAGGCGTGTGGACAGTGGAGGTGTAGCTCCACTTTCAAGCCTTTACTCCAGTAGAAAAAGCCCCGGTATGAATTGAATAGAGCCTGTCTGGCCGCTGTTCAGAACATACAAGTCCTTACCCCTGTTGGTAATCAAACCACGATTCCTGTGTCGTAGCCTAGTCACTTACCTGCTAGATGGTATCCTAGCTTCTACGTACTGATAGGCTCTTCTGAATATAGAAGTAAATCCTCAATAATAATGTTGGTAGATATGTAGGCATAGAAGTCTGTACAATAGTAAGTAGACTTTGGCTCAGCGGTTAGTCGCCGGTCTCTCACCGCGGAGGCCCGGTTCGATCCCGGGTCAGTCCAAGTGGCATTTGTGGTGGACAAAGTGGCACTGGGACAGGTTTTTCCCCGAGTACTTCGGTTTCCCCCTGTCAATTTCATTCCACCGGTGCTCCATTACAAGGAAAAACGAAAAAAACTGATCATCTTCATCACAGGGTTGTACAATAAGCCTTAAGGCTGCGGTGCGTCCGTAGCATCTACTGCGGGGCCCTTCACAAAAAATAAATTGGCTTTTGCGTTCTGCTGGCGCTTTCTTTCCCCCCTAAGTACTCCTGTAAATTGGGTACTAGCCGTTAGTTTGCTTGTGCTTGCGTGCTGCAGATCCATTCCATATTCGATATTACGTTCCTGGTGAGAAATAAGTTAACTTCCTCCCCACCCCCCAGTTTCTTGTCATTTCATCTAGGATGTTTTCTTCCTCAGCTTCGTGGAAAATGTAAGTGAAAAGCTACCCTGCACTTCCGTGCATTAACACAACCAAGGCCGAGGCTCTTTCTAGTTCAAACATGTTGGCGCGTGTCCAAGCAGTCTCCCTACTTTCTCACACACTCTGTATTTTTACACTAATTTATTGACAACTATCCGAAGACACTCTGAAGTGGTTAGCACTTACGCTTTTAATCTGGAGGTCCCGATCACAAATCTGGGAATGGATGCCAGATTTTCCGGGGCGTTACTGACTTATTGCGGGAAAATGCTTTTGTAGTACCTTAAATTAACCCACGAATCTCTTTCGATCGCCTTCAACATCTTTCATAATTATCCTGTCGCTTAATGCCATATAATGTGTGTAGTTGACAGAGAGTCTGTAAGTAAACCAAAGTGTCCCTCAAACAATTCTTCCGTTAGCCTTTTCCGTCTTTCATAATCACACTGTCATTTAACACTATATAATTATGTAGTTGAGAAAGAGTCAAAAATAAATCGAATTTAACAATGTAAACTAAAATAATAACAGCGTGCATGTTATTTTGTTTCCATAACAAGTTACTGCTTCGACGGAAATCAATTACAGACAGGGGAGTCCAAAATGGCTGTGGTTTCCAACTGCTGTCATAGACAATGGGAAATGCAGCGGATTTCAAAGGGCCGAGATCTGAATCTGACCAACTTCTTCCATCATGCCATGACTGAAACGGTTAGCCTGCAGTCTCTCACCGTGGAGGCCAGGTTTCGATCCCAGGCCAGTTCATATTGGATTTATGGTGGACAAAGTGACATTGGTACAGGTTTTTCTTAAAGTACTTGGCCGTGCCATGGCTCAGGCGGTTAGTCGCCGGCCTCTCACCGCGGAGGCCTGGGTTCTGTCCCTGGTCGGTCCATGTGGGATTTGTAGTGGACCAGGTCGCACTGGGACAGGTTTTTCTCCGAGTACTTCGGCTTTCCCCTGTCAATTTCATTCCTCCGGTGCTCCAGTACACAGAAAAATGAGAAAAAACTAATCATCTTCATCACAGGGTTGCACAATAAGCCTTAAGGCTGCGGTGCGTCCGTAGCATCTGCTGCGGGGCCCTTCACCACAACAAAAAGTACTTCTGTTTTACCCTGTCAGTATCCTTCCACCATTTCTCTATTAATCTACCGCTGACGCTTATAATGTTAGCAACTGTCAGTGTCTTTAAATAAAACACTTCTCACTCCCTCTCTCTCTCTCTCTCTCTCTCTCTCTGTCTGTCTCTCCGTCCCTCTCCTTGAGGCTGTGTATTCAGTTCCCAGTACACCTTCAAAGCTTTGTGGTGTACATTACGCTCTTGTGCCCGTGTTGTACATTTATTGTGTATTGTAAGTGTAAGCTTTATGGCTCTAAGCAAAACTGAGCGTTTAATACAGTACAAATATTTGTTTTGGACTGCTGTATTATGCCTCTGAAAAAAAGTAAAGGAAATAAATTCGAAGTTCACGCTACTAAGTATGAAGATCCAAGACTTCAGGGATGTTAGTCCGTGTCGACTGATAAATGTTTACCGAAGTTTTGAAGAATCTTAATGCTTTCATCTTCAGGGTCAAGTACAGTCGAACACGGTTATAAGGACATCGGTTTATACGACACCTTGTCTATAACGTCAGATATTCGGTGGTACCAATTAATTCGTCACTGTTAATCATAACATTAGACTCTTCGCTTATAGCAACACTCGGTTATAACAACACTCTTTTATAACGACACAATATATTCAGTCCCTTTCATGACGTTATAACCGAGTTCGACTGTATTTTGCCACTATTTCGAGATGAGCAAACTATCAATCTTGGTCCATGTGCGGAATGAAATCGAATTTAAAGAAATTTAAAATTACGGCCGGGTTTGTTACACTACATGTCTGACATCCTACGGCTCGAATCGGAAAGCGGCCAATATAATCTCGAAAGTTAACGGCTAATTGCGGAGTTTACCAAATATTAGCACTCCGAAAACTACGACTGTGCTCTTAATTATGCGAATTTAAGATGGGACGCCATGTCTACTTGTTATAGATATCATTTCGGACGAATTTGCTGCCTCCATCTTCAGGGTAGTCCAAGAAAAGTGTAATCCGAAAATGGTCTTTTCTTGGAATACCATGAAGATGGAGGCAGCAAGCTTCTCCGTGACGTTGGCACTTATATACCAATCCAAACGGTGTCATATCATATAAGCCTTAATGTGTATCAGTACCGCTATGGAAACCTCGGATCTCACTAGGTGAATTTAGCTAGTCCGAGAAGTGCGACTGGGCGTTGAGGCAAATTAATGGGCAAGAAAACAGAATGAATCGACCTAGAGAAGCTGGGAAAGAACAAACGTGTCAAGATTTGGAATAAGAATAGCAAAGAAATATTGCTTCACAGCCAAATACATTGTACTTCCGTCTTCAGTTCCGCAATGTTCCCGATCGTGCCTCATACAGGCCTACCAATGTTTCTAGGGTAAGCTATCACATTACAGGCGCGGACAGGCCCTTAGGGCTCCACGAGGTTGAGGCTCCCAGAATTTCTAGACAGTCGGCACTTGATTGTGGTAAGGTTGTCAGCCCTACGCACCGGCCGCCTTTAGTCCCCAGGAAATATTCCTGGTAGTCATTACTGTTAGAGGCTGAGTCGACCCCAGGACCACAGTGCGACCGGAAGGATTATGTCAATGAAAAATCCCAATGACCGCGACCTTCCGGCTTGTAGCGCAGTGCCTGAACCAACTGCACCACCGCGTGCCCCAATGTTTCTATAGGGTAGGGGATGATAATACATTCCGGTGAGAGTGAACGATTCCGCGGGCAGCGCCAGAGAAAGTACCGTCCTCAGTGTGTCAGTGACCGGTTTGTAGTGGTTGTACCTGATCTGAGAAGACGAGATGCCCGCTTCTCATCCCGCGAGCGATGGACAGACAGAGTGTTTTTTTAATCTTCCAGTTCGCAGAGCCTGACCAGTGGTTTGCGAATTATTTGTTCCTTCCTATTATAAGTTAGAACGTAAAATATTGCATTAAGTATTTTCAATATTTTAAAAAAATCTGGAATAATGGTCAACAATGTTTCTCAACCAGGGGTCCGCGAGTATGCCTAAGGTGTCCTTGAGTTCTGTAGATTCTGCTCAGTACAGCATGAAGTTCTTTCCTTCAGGGTTTTACTGATCTTGTTTCATTTGTCATTACTGTCATTATTGAAGTTTTTGCAATTCATTTTTTACCTTGACTTCATAATATTTTAACCGTGTCCCCTATTTTTAATTATTCGAAATTTAATTTAAATATTGCGACTTGTACCTAGGAGTCTACGAGTTGAGATAATTTTTGGGGGACGGGTTTGCAGAGTTAATGAGATTTTTTGTAAGGGGTCGGGGGTAAGAGAAATTTTGAGAACCCCTCTATTAACCGAATTGTGGGTTTTCGTGTTTTCCCTCGTATTGTCGTGCGAATGCTATTACAATGTCTTGAAACACAGACAAATGGGCGTCTTCAATCTTTCCGTGGGCCATCCATTTCGATTCTTCATAATCTTACCACATTTTATTAAGCACTGCCTAACTTCAATATGTGATAACCGTCGATAAACAGAAACGTATGCAGTGTGTCATTTTATTTCTTCGGTTTGCACAGTCACGTCGACAGTCGCATGCCGTTCATGAGCGATGGTATGTCCAACCCTCATGTAGGTATACTTCCCGGTATGTGGCGCCCTCTTTTTTGTGGACAAACAACCTAAAGTACACGGCACTAGGAAAGGCACAGTTGTTTTCAAACTGAATGGTGGTTGTTTCTTCCTGGAAGAATCACTTTATAAAACTGCGCCTTGGCTTGAGGTCGTCCAGGTTTTCCTGTTGTCTGTTGCCCATCTGTTCTCTTGTATTCAAATAAATGAAAGAATAAAATATACAACTGTTACTTGACCTACATCGATTATTAAACAAAAATTCAAATATAGATTTTAAATAATGGAGTAAAAACAAAAGCACATAAGTCGATTGTCAAGTTAACAATTAATTAGTTAATAGGATTCTAAAAATGTTTAATTCAAAAATTTCAAAATTTCAGCATTTGGGTTACGCCCCACACTGTTCATGGTTAATGACAGGCCTAGGTTACAAAAACCGATGCCAACGTATATTTTATATTTTATAAATTTCACACTGTTGCCACCGTGCATCTTCGTCATATTAAATTAAGTTACAGACCAACTGATGCACACTAAAACCACTTTTTATGCAGCTTTATTATTAAAATTGTTAAAATTGTACCCCTACACGTGTTTCGATCCTAGGATCATCGTCAGGGGTTTTTTTTTGCTAAAAGCTACAGTCACTTCAAACACATGATTTTAAATATTCTATCGGCACTTTAAAACTTATATATTATAAGTTAAAATCATGTAAAAAGACTCGTTAGAAGTTGTAAAATTGTAAAAGTACTGTAGATAGTAGATTGCGGAAGTGCTGGCGTGTGGGATCGTGGTATTAAAGGCATGTGATATGTTTTTGTGGGAGGAGGCGTAAGTGTACTGCCTGTTATGTACGGTGATGAGTACTATGGTACTGCCTGTTGTACGGTGAAGAGTACTATGGTACTGCCTGTTGTACGGTGAAGAGTACTATGGTACTGCCTGTTGTACGGTGAAGAGTACTATGGTACTGCCTGTTGTACGGTGAAGAGTACTATGGTACTGCCTGTTGTACGGTGAAGAGTACTATGGTCAGAGTACTATCAGGTTGGTCTGTAACTTAATTTATATTTTATAATTATGACATTATTTGTAAGATCTCACAAAAAATTTTACACGCTTTTACCTTGGATTTTAAGTTTTTGTGTCGTGCACCTGATTATGATCGAATGATTGAAACATGTAGTGTATAAATAATTACTAAATACAGGTTATGTCGGACGGAACGCGTGGTGTTGTTTATGAAATAATGATTGACAATCGCCATGCTGTTGTGTAATCTGAAGCCTCACTAAGTCGCCACCAGACCAAGTCTATACCGATATATATAACTTAAGTAAGCTTATTTGTGTGTTTCGTGGGCACTGTACTGTGTTCAAACAGAGTTTGTGTTATCAGTGACACATTGGAGGATGACAAAGGAACAGAAACTGTAAACATGTTATTTCTTATGTCGTTGGTAAGCCTAAGTCTGACACAAACTACGTAATGAAGAAATAATGCAGACTGCAAACACAGCTGACTACATAAATAGTTACCACTTATTGACAAGAGTACAAACAAGTTGGATCAGGAGATAATGCTTCGGACTTTTTCGGAGGTGCCGAATGTACTGAGGGGCCCAGCACGGGCAGTGCCTTGACACAGGCCACGATCACTTGCTTCCATAACATTTCTACTTTTTTTCATTAATCATCCTACCAGTCGACGCTGTATAGAATTGGCTGTTGATATAATAAGTCACAAGTAAACATAAATATAGGCGCTGTTCCATATATGTTTTTTTCCAGCTGTCTTAGTTGATTGCATTCTCGGTACCCTTAGCTCCTTTGCTTTGTCTCTATCCACCCCTCTCTCACCCTGGTTCTACCCTATTGGCTGTCATCACGCCTACTGCTTGCTTCCCAGCGCGCACTTTCCATGAATCTACGTTATAGGTTGCTGGCTTTCTTTCTTTCCTACTCGGACTCTTGACCCGTGAAGATGGGACCGAGACGTTTTCCCGAAACGTCGGTAAACAATTACCACACGACGCCGCGTAATATCCCAGAAGAGCGCAGATCTCAAGATAGGGCATGTAAAATGACGCACTCGCAGAAAAAACGATTCAGGTTTTACGTGATACTCGGAGTTTGATAGGAAGACTTGGCGGGGGAGTTGTACCTCCACTGTAAAGGCCTGTCTGTTAATGCTGTAAAGGGAAATAATTGCTGTTTATTTGAGAGTCACGCGAAACACATAGCTACACTGTGTGGGGAACCTGCAGGTCTTTGTAATGTTAAACCTGGTGGTACATATAATGACCACTGAGCTTGAAAGGGTTAAAATATTTTCAAAATAAAACGTAATTGGTTGTACTTAATAAAGGTATTTATTCATCCCCGTCTTTAGTTTTTTTCTTGGAATGATGAACAAGGCCGAGAAGGAGGTAGGAGAGAAGTATGCAGATGAATTTAAGCAGAAAGTCTGCTACGTGTTAGGCGAGTTGCAGTGGCTTATGAATATGTGCAGTGGTGTGATTTGGACGTGGTGTCTTAGAACCTTCGACTTCTGCTATCATTAAGCTGTTACTTAGTCAATTGTAGGGTTCGTTCTTGAGTATTTAATTATTTAGTAATTGTATATTTATCTGTTTTGGTAGTTAGTTCTTCTGTTAGTCATTTGTTGGGTTGTTTAGTTGGTTTTTGGTTTAGTTCCTTAACACAAACTCCGCTACGTGGCTGTAGCATTACTGCAACACTCCATTTCCACAACATGTTACGTATCAACAAACAATAATCATCAGTCAACCAACATACTGCTTCAACGTGTGGTGGTTATGACAATAATGCTTTTAATGAACAATTTATAAAGTGTGCTTGTGTTTTTAAGTGTCTTAAAATGCGGTTCCCCCTGAAGATGATGCACTAGGCCAGTGGTATTCAACCTGGGGTACGCGTACCCCCGGGGGTACGCGAAGACATCTTAAGGGGTAAAATTAAAAAAATGAATATATTATTTCATGATAAACACTGAATAATGAGGGCCAGTTTTAGGGTTAGCCACAAGAGACCCGGACGTAAGGACATGCGATTTGGGAGCGCCATTTTCTCTCTCTCTCTCTCTCTCTCTCCTTTATGCGATTCTTGTCTGGGCGGCTAGTTTTATTTTATTCCACATAGTGCATATAATTTTGCTTTGTTAAAATACCTTTGTTCCTTTATTAATTTTTATATGATAGACAATAATATATTTGTTATTTAATAGCTTGATTCTCCTTTTTCTCATTTAAAACTTATTATTTAATACATTATTTTGGATGTAATTTATTTAACTTATTTTAGATGTAGATTATAGACTGTGTATAACTTGAATTATGCACCAACAACTTTGTGGGTACAAAGTTGAAGAGAAATTATATCTGGGGGTACGCGAAAAAAAAGGGTTGAACACCACTGCACTAGGCCATTGAAACAAGTCGGGGTTTTTATGTAGGTGACTGAGTGTTTTATCATTTGTGTACGAGTTGGTTCTCCATGTATATCATTGTATATCACTCTGTGAGTTTCCTTTCCATATCAATAGCTGCGCGTTTTAAGTCCTGTGTGGCAGTAGGTCGTTGTGATCTTCACACTTTGTATTGGCCGCATTTTATGAGTTTAAAGTACTCAAACAAGGCGAGAACTAGAAAATAGTTAATCATGAAAACTGCTGCCTTCTGAAATGTACGGAAGTTTACGAGCCTGTCGTTATCCTCCAGACTGCATGGCCTCACATCCCGGAAGACAGTAATCTTCATTCTTATAACCATAAGTAACTGAAATCTTCTCGAATAGCAGATTGTATCCTAAAGAAAATCATGTTTGTACGTCTATTTGTATTTTGTGTAGGTATGTACTTACGTACTCCGTGTCTTTGCTTATCAATTTATAGATGTATTTGTTTAGTCGTCTACATATTTAATTATCTATGTGTCTATTCATTAATCTATAACAGTATCTTTAATTGTGCTCTGGCCTATTTACTTACTTGTTAGATGCATCCTGCATGAAAAATATTTGTTTTTGCTCGTGTATAATTTTTTCCTTTTTCTGTTCTCATTCTCACCTCTGTCTACCTACTCATTATAGGTGTAGAGAGCTATTGTTGCACCTGATCACACTCAGTGTCACACACACACACAATCGGTAGGACTCCTCTGGACGAATGATCAGCCCGTCGCAGAGACTTGTACCTGACAACACACAACACTCACAAGAGACAGACAGCCATGCCCCCTGTGGGATTCGAACCCGCAAATCCAACAAGCGAGCGGCCACGGACCTGTCTTAGACCGCGCTTCTACCGGTTCGACGTGTATAAATTTTATAAGTGCTAAGCCGCTCCTTTGAAGTGTTCCTCTATTGTATGCATGTTATATTTCTGTATAATCATTTATCTCCTTAATTATGAACATTTGTATTTCATCATATGTTTAGGTATATTTATGAGCAAATTATCAGACTTTGTGTCACGGAGTCTGGAACATTTTATGTTTTCTTATTCCAGGTAAGCGTGTTTTTACTGTCCTGTCCCGAATGAACGAGGTGTGAACTCTATCCCAGTCGCTGGCTGGTAAGTGTGTAATTTCCGCCGTTATCTAAATGTAAGCTATGAGAAGTCCCAAATGCAGAAGAAGGGAGCTTGTTATTGCATAGCGCAAAACGTTTCTCTTTTGCGGATGCATCATTCTCTTCGCCGGTTATTTCCACTAGTTAGGCGCACTGGTTTGCAGGACTGTACAGCCAAGTGTCGGTCAAAAAGTCCTATGTCCTCGTTCATGGTTTATTTTACAATTGTCAGACTGTGGTCCCGAATAGTGGGATGACCTGGAACAAAACCGATCGGGCATCCGGTATTACTTGGAAAGACTTGACACAAATTGAAACACCTTAAAGTCGCCAGTGTTTCACTCGAGGTTCAAATTTACCCTATAAAACATGCCTTGGACGCTTACGCTAGTAAACTAGCTTTTTTTTCATCCTCCATATCTTCGTGCCTTTCTTTAGTTATTTTAAACAGCTTACAGGAATTCTGAAGTCTCCACTAATCTTACGTCAGGTGATAATGACACACACTTTCCAAAGTCTTATGGTCCATACAGCAGGATCTAATTCCAGAGGTAATTCTGAGTCAGAAATATCATAAACACATGGGTCCGATTCGCATTTGTTACTGAGCGATGGGTATTCACAGTGAAATGAACAAATTATAAAAGAAAGAAGTAAATTGTTTGTTATTGAGACTGTTTATTACATGTACAATTTTAGTCCGTTCATAGTGGCCTCTATCGGCTTGGATATATTTTCTTACCCTAGTGATCAGGGAACGTTTAAACTAACGAATCACGGTGGCGTTATTTACGCGTCTTGGAGCACTGAGAGTTCGCTGAGGCAGTTCTTCTCTCGTGATCACCTTGCGTGTATACATCATATCTATCATGTCACCCCACACATAGTAATCTTACTGGTTCAAGTCCGGTGACCGCGGTGGCCAATTCTGCGCACCGCCACGACTGATCCATCGGTTAGGGAATTGATTCAGATGTTGCTTGTCGACCCGAACGAAATGAGCGTGTGTTCCGTCATGCTGGTAGTGCATCTGACGTTCGTAGAGCAACGTTGAGAGGCCTGGCAGTTCGTGTTGCAAAAAGCTGGCGTAAATATCGCCTGTCAGACGTTGCGGCAATATGAACGGTCCAGTGAGGTGATCACTTATGACATCGCACTACACGTTTATGGGGAAGCGACGTTGATAGGTACTTTCTACTCTTCAATGTAGACCAATAGTTACAAACCTCAGGTCGCGACCCAAATCAGGGTCGCCGGGGATCTGACGTAGGGTCGCGAGAGGGTTTTATGGAGAACTCGATAATTATGAAAAAATAAAAATTCTTATCTAAATTCAAACAGAATGATCTAGAAAATGTGTTGATTAATTTTAAACATATTGGAGCAATTACATTTTAAATAACTAATGAACACACTTTGTTATTGTACGGTACAACGTAATTGTACTTAAAGCCACAGTACTTCTGATGTTCATTACACGTTGCAGTAATATTGAGGCGGGGATTTGAAAAGTAACATTAAAAATTTAATATTTTTTGTTTAAGTGGTGCTGCAAAAGAATGGAGAAGATCAGTTGGACCGATCGTGTGAGAAATGAAGAAGTATTACACAGAGTCAAGGAGGAGAGGAATATCGTACATACAATAAAAAGAAGAAAGGCTAACTGGATTGGTCACATCTTGCGTAGAAACTGCCTTCTGAAACACGTGATTGAAGGAAAGTTAGAAGGAAGGATAGAAATGACGGGACGACGAGGGAGAAGACGTAAGCAGCTACTGGATGACCTTAAGGAAAAGAAAAGATACTGGAAATTGAAAGAGGAAGCACTAGATCGCACCCTGTGGAGAACTCGCTTTGGAAGAGGCTACGGACCTGTCGTAAGACAGACTACAGAATGAAATGAAGTGGCAATGTTATGTAGTGTTCATTTACAGTAAATATCACGGACTATTGCCTTTTCCATGGTACAGTCGCGGGTCACATACCATTTGCTACTTTAGGGTCACACACGTAAAATTTTTGGAGCCACTGATGTAGACTATCGTATCCCATAAATGGGAGTTTCAGTACAGTACTGTACAGTAAAATTCTCGCAGCTTGTACTGACTGCACTGTTTGATATCGTACATACTGCTGATGTTATTACGATTACATGAATATGTCGACGCCTACGCCATCTCCTACACTTGAACTACTACTAGCTCAAAAACCGTAGCGAATTGGATCCATGTGTAAGCCTATATGACGTTTATGGTTCAGAATTACGTTTAGAATGAGGTGCTGCATTATGACCTTAAGTTCTGAGACATCCTGTATTTTATCTTCTTTCATGACTGTACTTAGGAGAACACTTCAGATAATCGGCATGGAACGTCTAAAATTTATAAACCTAAATAAAAACAAATTACTTCTAATGCACACATGCGTATTAGAGCAGGAATGTATTGTTATGTCCTGCCTTGGAAGGGATAATGCTAATCTCTACCGTACGTGTCGCGAATTTATCAGATAATTGGTTTCTGTCCTCCAGGGCTCTAGTGACCAATAAGGTACTTCACTAAGCACAGACTTTGCATTTTAGTAGTAACTCGCCTGCATGATCTGTCGTCTAGCACTACGTGATACACTGAGATTACATTGTCCCACGGCGGCGAGAAGTGAAAGTCTTACCGGTTTCTAAGGGCGGAGGTTTTGCAGTGATGTTGAAGAGGCCTGTGTGTAATTCTGTTCTATAGAAATACGAATCTGACTCCTTATTTTCCAAAATACTGAAGAGTAAAGACTTCGCAGTTGAGCCGTAGAGTGTGTACGTGGGTTACTTGAAGATGCTTTCAGTATCGGAGGCTATGTACCGTGGAGTGACATGTTTTCTCTTAAGTGACGAATTTGACAGGATGGGAAAAGATGTGGATTTAGCCTGTTCTAGGTACCGTCATGGCTTTTGTTTGGAAGGACTGATGAAAACCACGAAAAGTTAGATTATCAGGTGTTTCGTCTGAGATTCAAAACAGGCACCTCCCGGGAGTTCGGTGAACCGCAGAGTGATGTGTATTGAAATGCTTGGCTCATTTACACTCTAAGTTTTATAGATTAACGCAGAAAAATCTTAAATATAGAAACTTACAGTCTTTGACGGACGCAGGCTACGTCCTATTTTATACCAGCTTTGAACTGAACTAATAGATTGTTCTATAGTAGCCAAGTGCCTGAGGGAAGAAACTTATATCGACTGGTACAGAAAGGAAGGGACAACATATGTTTGTTTTACAGCTTTGGTCTAGAAGGCAAAAGAATTATAGCCTTTTTGCCTTATGTTGTAAATAAAGGCGGAATTGTATCATGTCCGTTATACCTAACAACGTTCGAGCCAGTTGACGGGTTTTTATGAAGCTTGATATGAACACGATGCTACTTCATTTTCTGATAAGAACATTGTAGTCTTGCAGTAACAGTGGCGTAAATTAATATATGGGCTTTAAATTTTGCCCTTGAGGTAAATGTCTTGACGTTGCATGCCATGCAAGCACAGAGAGGAATATTCCATTCTCGACCCCGGCGCTAGAATGAAGTGGGTAGCCAACGCCACGACCCGGCTGCTTTACCCCCGGGAATGACCCGGTACCCATTTTACAGGAGGCTGGGTGGGTCCCAGGGCCGCCCTGGAGAATTTCTTACCCCAAAGGGGTTCGAAACCCCCGACAGTGCAGACTGTAGCGAGTCGCAATGCCGACTACGCTATCCCGGCCCCCGAGTTTTGTTTTGTAGGTAGTCCTACACAAATGTGTATGCGATTTAACAGCAACTGTAATAATCTATCAGGTGAAGAAATGTGGGTTTTGGGAGGAAAGAGTATCGGCTACATCTCGCCTGGTTTTGAGAAATTTAGAAAATGGAAAGAAAGAAAAGGAAAGGCAAGACTTCACTCTCAGGACAGTTCCTCGTGTGCTGCGATTAGTATGCTACTTCAGACATCAAAACTGTCATAATATGTTATAGCACTGTAACCGATTGGTATGCTACTTCAGACATCAAAACTGTCATAATATGTTATAGCACTGTAACCGATTGGTATGCTACTTCAGACATCAAAACTGTCATAATATGTTATAGCACTGTAACCGATTGGTATGCTACTTCAGACATCAAAACTGTCATAATGTGTTATGGCACTGTAACCGATTGGTATGCTACTTCCGACATCAAAACTGTCATAATGTGTTATGGCACTGTAACCGATTGGTATGCTACTTCAGACATCAAAACTGTCATAATGTGTTATGGCACTGTAACCGATTGGTATGCTACTTCAGACATCAATACTGTCATAATGTGTTATGGCACTGTAACCGATTGGTATGCTACTTCAGACATCAAAACTGTCATAATGTGTTATAGCACTGTAACCGATTGGTATGCTACTTCAGACATCAATACTGTCATAATGTGTTATAGCACTGTAACCGATTGGTATGCTACTTCAGACATCAATACTGTCATAATGTGTTATGGCACTGTAACCGATTGGTATGCTACTTCAGACATCAAAACTGTCATAATGTGTTATAGCACTGTAACCGATTGGTATGCTACTTCAGACATCAAAACTGTCATAATGTGTTATGGCACTGTAACTGATTGGTATGCTACTTCAGACATCAATACTGTCATAATGTGTTATGGCACTGTAACCGATTTTCCTCTATTTTACATAATGCGTCCACATGTTTAAGATCCTCCACACAATATATGAAGCCTCTTTAACCCTTCAGCGACGTCCTCTATACGTGGTATAGACCTCCGTTTCTTCACATGCTGCCGGCCTCTATACGTCGTATAGACCCTTGCATGGTTGGATTCAATCTCCTCTCACATGCAGAGATTTAGTGCTATCGAAGTGCGAGTAGTTTCTCTTTACAGTTTAAGAACTGTGCTTTCAGGATATAATGGTATAAATTCTCTATCTAGAATGTACCATTATCTATTCAAGAGTAAATTGTCCTATGAAAAAAGTTCACCTTCTCCTGTTCAAAAACGCGCACTCTCAGAGACCTTTCGCTTTTTCTCAAACCGAAATAAAGAAAGCTACGGGCTGAACAACATATCTTTGTAGCTTAAGATCTTAGCTTTCTTATAGTGTGTGGATGATGCAATTCATACGTGCTGAACTGCATATCTGTGGCTTCAAATAATTTCGTCACCTTCCTCTCGGGCGCTGCAAAGACTCGGTTTGTGCTGCTCCCTTGAAGTCTAAACAGATATCATGTGTCATTTCCATGCGTAGATCGACAGAGTATGAATCAACCACTCATTTGGTATATCGTTCAGCTTAGTTAGTTTTGTATATACTGGTTTTTCCCCTGCATCTTTTCATGGTCAGTGCGCTAGCTTCAGCAGTTGACTTAGGAGTGATTCTGGGGGCGTAACCATGGCAGGGAAAGGTTTGACAGAGAGTGAAGTGCTAGAAATTGTGTAAAATCAGATGAAAGTTTCAGTGACAGTAGTAATGATAGTGGTAGCAGTAGTGATAATGAAATTGATGACGTAGCTCTAGCAGATGCAGTCATAAATGACGACAGTGTTGATGAAGAGGAAATGGTGCACCAAGATCTCGTGTGGGAGGCTATGGATAATTACACAGGACACAGAGAAGTATTTAGTTGTGATTTTGGACACAGAAATGGTGCAGAAAATGTAAGTGATATTGTTGAATGTTTAGAGTTTTTTTGACAAAGAAATCATACAACAAATTGTTATAGAAACTAATAGGTATGCAGAACAATACAAGAACGCGCGAGGCAATCTTTTCCCATTTCGTTCAATTGTGAGATCGTGGACACCTGTCACGGAAAATGAAATTTACACTGTTTTACGTCTGTTTTTACTGATGGGCATTGTGCAAAAACCAACTGCGAGGTCATACTTTTCGAAAAAAAAAGAGTAATATCAACACCTGGATTTGCCGATGTGATTAGGAGAAAAAGATTTGAATTGATTTGTAAATTTTTGCATTTTATAGACAATGAAAGCTTACCAACATTCCAAGGACCTCCCAAATTGTTCAAAATTTATCCTGTGATATGTCATTTGAACAAAAAATTGCAAACCCTATATCTACCAAACCAAAACATTGCCATTGATGAAAGTCTGACACTCTGGAAGGGGCGTCTGTCATTTAGGCAGTACCTACTACTAAAGGCTTCAAAGTTCGGAATAAAAACTTTTGAAATGTGCGAATCAACGCCAGGATACTTGTGGTGTTTTCTTGTATATACAGGCCAAAAAACTGTTCTAGAATCGAGTTTGATTACTCCAGAAACCCCCAAAACAGCAGCCCAGTTGTTCCATATGTACGTAGTTGAGAGAAAGAGGATGACCAAATGGTACCTCAAACTTTTCAAAAGGCTACTGAACTCAACAGTTCTCAATTCGATTGTTGTTTATAGACAAGTCACGGGAAGAAATATAGAGCAGCTCTCATACAGAATACAGTTAGTGGAAGGTTTGTTTACAAAATATGCACGTGCTGCGGGCGAACAGTGTACCGGGGCGACACGCGTCTGATAACACAGTACCAAGGCTCACGGAAAGACATTTTCTCAGAAAAGTGGCACCCAAAACTGAAAAATCAAAACCCCAGAGGAGGTGTGTAGTGTGTTCAAAGCACGGAAAAAAGAAAACTTCAGTGTACTGCTGCCAAAACTGTGATGTAGGCCTTTGTTTAGAAGATTGCTTTGAGCTGTACCACACGAAGCTCAATTACTAAGGTAATGAAAATTATTATACTGCATCTACATAGTCTTAAGATTATTCTGTTAAAATTTTAGAAAAATCGGATTTTTAGTTTGCGAATAATATTTTTTTTAAAACGACGGTTGCATTTTCGTCATTAGGGCTTTAAATCTCCTCCGTCCCTGGAGTATGTTGGAATTTAAATGTCCTGCGTCGCTGAGGGGTTAATCCTCTGCTTGCTACATACGAAAACTGTCGCCCAGATATACGAACGTATGTAATGTTTAAAATTATCCTATAATTGTTTATACCTTAGACCTCATGTTTGCAGTGTTATCAGTGGAATTTATAAACTTCCATGCAGAAGAACTCGTACGTAACACTGCAATTTTTTTTATAAATCCGAATAACACGGAAACGCTTCAAGTTAAAATGTAACAAAATAGGTAATGTACGTATAACGTAACATCGTGGCGCTTTCGCGTAACCATTGTTGCAGTGGAAACAACAATGCATTCTGTGTGCGTTGTTGAGCTACATATCACTGTCAACTGTATAAAAATACTGATTGTTGCACAACAATGCTTTATGGCAAATTTATGTCGCCAGCAACAATAAAACGTACGTAGGTCTTCACGTAAAGTGCCCGATGCTGCATTGAAACAAAAGAATGTTTGTTTGCTCATGGCCTTCTTTAGACGTACAGTTTGGCTAAACAGATCGTAATGACATAAGTCGTTGTGCAGTTTATAAGTTTTTGTAAGTGTTGCCGTAAAACGTTTTACGAGATGAGACGGAATTAATTAGTTATGAGGCAATAAGTATTTATTATTATGTGTGTGTGTGTGTGTATTCTTGCCTGAATTATCCGGCGTGCAAATCGCATCTTTTCTGCGCCGTATTATGTTGTCATCTGTGGCCTGTCTGGCTGTACCATATTTTTCCACATTATGTCATAAACGTCTAGATTTTCGGAAAAAAAGTTATTGAACTTATAATGCGTGTCTTGATTTTCTCTACAACTTTGAAACTTTTCTCATTCTAAGAAGAATTCAGCGAGGTATTATGATGAATGTACATAGGTCTTCATGTATAGTACCCGTTATTGTTGTCGGATTATACTCAAACTTGAATAATCTGGAGAGATTTTCAAAAAATTCTCAAACATCGAATTTCATGAAAATACATCCAGTGGGAGTCGATTTGTTCCCTGCGGAGAGACAGACGGACAGACAGACATGACGAAGCTAATAGTCGCTTTTCGCAATTCTGCCAACGCGCCTAATAGCGCTCAGCTACTCATGCTCTATTCCTGAAATGTTACCTTGACTCCCCAGTCACTTGTCTGTATTCTCGTCCGACCAATTTTCGAAAGATCCTCCGCAGATTAAATACATTGACAGTTCACCGTCATTTTATATAACTGTTGTAAGTTCCTGGAAGTGCCCTGTAGACTACTCTTTTCAAACACAGATTATTTAACAGATCTGAACTAAAACATTCACAGCTACTTTTGCAAAAATGCATCATCCACCGCCTTGTTTCTCCTCAACTTCTTCTCCTTTCATTTAACTTGTTAACATGTTAACATGTAACTGAAACCGGGGCTGGAAAAATTTGGAACATTTTGGCCCTCGTTTTTCCACCATTTAGTGCGAACAACAGAACGAATTGTTTGAGCGACTGATCAGTTGGCGACTGTCCACCCTTCATTGATTATGAGTATCCATGAATACTCATGTGTGCTTGTTCTGTTCGCGTTTGCGCATGCTGGAAGTGTGTACGTGAGTTTGAGGCCACTCTCTACGAGCCGCCACTGTAACTCAGGTTGTCTCCCCGTCGTTAATAGCTGATTGCGCTCTTTCGCAGCAGCCGCACATCTGAAAGATCACCTTGTCCACCAGTCGTAACAATTCCTGCATTGCGATTCAAGATTCGTGGCATGTTGTGCTGAATGAAAAACATACTGGCATTTTATGAAGCAAGTCTTTGTTCGACTGTCCTCTGTATGCAACGTGTTGAAAGGCGGACCTTCCCAACTGACCAGGGGTACAAGGTTGTCTTGGAACTGTCTTTATGGAATCCTGAGATTTGCGCTCTGCTGGGATATTACGCAGCGTCGAGTGGTAATCCTTTACCGACGTTTCGTGACAACGTATCCGTCCCATCTTCAGCGGTCAAGAAGATGGAACCGATACGTTGTCCCGAAAAGTCGGTAAAGGATTACCACTCGACGCTGCGTAATATCCCAGAAGAGCGCAGATCTCATCAACATCGCTGCGGAAGCCTGAAATTACGGATTTATATATTCCTACCGCTAGAATGAGTGTGGGGGAAAGGAGTACCTGATGTCCTCAAACTTGTGACGACGTCTGTTGAGTCTACATTGATAAGCCTAAGAGGTCATTGAAGGGTCGAGACCCGTTAATATAACCTAGTCACTAATACTTCTTAAGAGGTTGTGAGGTTTAAAAGTTGATCCACGACTTCATTAAGAATATAAATTAACAATCGGGATAGTCTGGTACCCCCAATGCCGGCCCGAGACATTTGGTGCCCCGGGCACGCTAATAATTTGGCGCCCTTTAAATCCGGTATTCTTTACTAAACTTTTTCGACTCTGGACAAGGCTGGTGAAACTTTTTGAGGGCGCGTGACCAAATTGCTGATAATTTTCGGATAAATTCGCGTGTGGAAGCCTCTGTTTACTATACTGTATTTCCAGTTTTACCAGCGTCGTTATAGGTTGGCGCTCCGGGCAGCTACCGGGCCGGCCTGCCTTTATCCGGCCCTGGATACCCCTAATGTTAAGACTTGTTAACGAGGTTAAACATTTTGTATCAGTCTCACCGTGCATATTTCACAATTCACTGTTTATAAAACACCGACGAAATGCACTTCACTTTACGAATTTTTTAATTCACTAGACCCCTACATATATTTCGGTTTATGCAAAAACCATTATCAGGGGGTTCTCAAAACTACATATATTTACATCCAATGGTATTTCTGTCCTTATTGTTATGCAATAGTTTATAAGTGAATGGCAATTATACACTAAGATATTGCATAACAATAAGGACAGAAATACCATTGGATATAAATACTCGTATATGTAGTTTTGAGAACCCCCTGATGATGGTTCTTGCATAAACCAAGACATATGTAGCGGTCTAGTGAATTAAAAAATTCGTAAAATGAAGTGCATTTCGTCGGTGTTTTATAAACAGAGGTTAAACACGCTAGACTTTTGGTCATACAGAGGCTGAGTCTTCGACGTCCTGATGTAAGAAGTAGCATGAATATCCGAAACACATGTACACATCATTCGCTCCTCGAAAGATAAATCAGGGATTGTGTTAGTGTAATGCTCTAGGTAGAATACGCCGGGCACTGAAAGGCAGATAGTGTTTCTTGTCTCGAAATCACCAAGCTTAAATTAAACAGGAACTCTGAATAGAAAGAGCAAACACTTGGGGACCAAACTTCGTGGTCGAGGGGTTGGAATTTCCACTCCATATTCCGAAGGTCTCCAGTCAAATCAAACCCTGGAGACCGGCTTTCTTGACAGAATTTATTCTGGTATTTCTCAGTTCGTCAAGAAATTGTCCGGATGGTGCCTCAAATTAGGCCACGACTATTTTCGCATCATTTCCAGTTCGTTAGACACTAACGCAGGGATGCACAAATCCCGGACGACAGGTAGCCGTGGCGACTAAATTTTGTACGGTTGCGCCTAATATTTGTGGGCCCTCAGTATGGAACTTGCTTCATGTCACTCTTCTGGAGCTTAGAATTTTGAGGTGGCTTCTAGGTTTTTTGGAAACTTGTGCAACCCTGTGCTAACAATCTCTTCATTCGACGTTACGTAAACTGATATACTGACAGCGAAGTAAACCCGTTAAAGCCCAGTGGTTTAATACTAAAACATTCTACATTCTGGTCACAGAGTGAATTTCTGTGTTTTTTAAAGAATCTCAGAAAAACAATGATTGGCTTTTAGGAGGGTTCGCGAAATTGCGAAAAGCGACTATTAGCTTTGTCATGTCTGTGTGTCTGTCCTTGAATGAGAAATGTTTCAGACAAAAGTCGTAGATAAAATCAAAATACACTTTTCATGTTCAATAACTTTTTTTTCCGAAAATCGTGCCGTTCATGAGATAATGTGGAAAAATATGTTAGAGACGTACAGATCACAGATGACAATATAATACGGCGCATGCGCTTTGCATGCTGGATAACTAAGGCTACAGACACACACTCACAATATGTAATACTCGTACTTATTGCTTTTCCACGGCAACAATGGTTACACGAAGAGCCTCAGTGTTACGTTTATACGTACATTGCCTGTCTTGTCATTACCAAGATGGTGTGTGTTTACTGTGCGGCACAGACTAGAGTCTGTAAATGTAGGTCTAATTCAGGATACTTGTCGTCTTTAAAGGACTAAATACATCTAGGTTATCATGTCAGGATTCGTAAAATTTTGAAGCCATAAATTATGGACAACTGAATAAACATATCATTATTGTTATTATTAGGATATTCATTTCGTTTATTATTATTAATTTTATTTTTTATATTTTTTCTTCTTTAGACGTTATAATGGGTAACTGACTAAAACGTTTCCAAAAATAATGTATTGTTTTAATGATTTTTAACAAGGGTACTACAAAATTATTCCATTTTCCGTCATGTTTCGGTGGTGGCCACTACTATCATCAGGGACAGGTCACAGACAGTTGGCTGGAAGCAACGCTGCTATAAAGCACTGTTTGTCTTGGTATGTACCAGTAACAGAATCCACTTGACAGTGTTCATCAACGTAGGGCTTGGTAATCGCTGGGTGTGCGGTGGTGTTGAGAATTGCCGAGTACGTTAAAATCGCAATAATGGTAGGCGGGTGTCGAAGTTCCGGTTGTAGCTGGTACTGTGGGAATGGAATTGTAGTACCCTTTTAAAAATAATTGAAACAGTGGATTATTGTTGGAAACTTTTTAGACAGTAACTCGATAATAAAGATGCATGGTATAAACAGCGATGTGAAATTATACTGGGTAGTTTATAATTACTGGTCGTACCAGAGTAATTACAGATGTGTCAACAATTACTATGAAGACAGCAGAGGAGCAATTCGCTGAGAGTGGGGCATGTTTGAAGCACTGCTATACAAGCAACAGCGGCTGATTAAATGGATATTATAGTATCAAGTACGCCGAGTTATAAAATTAGTGGACTTTTTCGACATTTTACTTTGTGACACTTATTCATTAAACCTCCCAATGCTCAAAAACTCTAATGTGAAGTCATGTAAATCCAAATCATGCATATTTTTGCATTTGGTTTCAAAAAAAACCCTGTTCGTTCCAGTTAAGTCCATGGTAGGAATGTGAATTGTCGTCGAATAGAGATTTCTTTAACAATCTGTACATAATGCCCACAGAGTCCCTCTGCATGCTGTTTTTAAGTTATGTGCACAGTCACCTCACAAATTTTAATTTTCACCATGTTCTTCTGGACATCACCTTCCATGTTGACATTTGGCAGTCAATAAAGCAGTCCATGACAGCTGTTGTTATGTCTTCAACTCATGTTAAATAACGATGGACAAAGTTTCTCTTTCGCAATGCCCCAGACTGAATTGTCACATGTTATTAAGTCTAGATTTCGAGGAGGCCACACCATATCAGATCTACGTCCAACCCATCGCCCACTAAATGTGTTGTCAAGATATTCTCTAACTGGAAAAGCATACTGCGTTAGTCCACCATCTTGCTGCAGGATAGTTGTTGCCTCGAGACCTCTCGCCCGCAGTTGCGGAAGAAACCGCGCTGAAGAGTGTTAAAATGGGGACGTACGAGTTGCGTCCCGCGGTCAAGAAAGCGTATCAGTTGCGTCCCGAGTTGTCAGCCCCCCCCCCCCCCCCAGATAAGGCAATGTATCAGTTGCGTCCCAAGGTCTCTGCTTCATGTGTATCATACAGAGACATGACCAAACCTTCAGAACAGACCGGGAAGCGAATCCGCAGAGCAGCGAGGGACATCACATACACACACACACACACCACCCAACTCCTAAGTTTTCGACGTTTTCGACAACCACGTATACCTGAAGTGCATGACATATCGTAAACTGTTTCATATGTTTTAGCAATAACTGTAATGTGTAAATTGACATCTTTCTCCAACCATTCTGTGTTCTTTGATACACAATACTGTTGGTTTCTTCTTGCATCAATACTCTTTTCAAATATCCACTACAACTTGAGATATATTCTATTTCCCTTAATGCGCTCGGGGAAATTTCTTCAGGCCGAAAATGAACTGTAAAATAATAATTATAATTATATTAACAAAACTGAGAATAAAAACTCATTGAAAATTGAAAATAAAGCAATTGCTGTTTAATTAATAACGGTTTAATTTTTTATAAAATAATTGTTCACGTGGTATCTAGATTCTTAATTGAAAACAAACATATCTGTACATCCCCATGACTCTCTTTTTAACGTATTCACTCTTTATGTTGCTGTGCTTTCCTTTGTGTCCAAATTTTAAACAACTCCTTGTGCTTTAATTTCGTATTTATCTGTAAATAATTGTGCGAAATGTTTTCATAGTTTATTATAAAATGTATAACAATAAATATATACATATATGTCTAAGAATATAAAGTGTATACTTATAAACATAACATACATAATGTGTAAGCTGGTAGTTATCCACACTCTACTAACTTTATTAAAATCGAAGGTGGACACTCAAAATGGTAGGTTAGGCTACATGTCAAACCGCATGATCAACTTCTCTAAGTACATGACTCTACCTTATGCAATCGTTAATAAACTTGCAGAGTAGCATGTATTAGCAGTTAATTTTTTGTATAATAATAATAAAGTTTGAAGCTATACAATAATGCAACAAACGGAGCTGGATCGGCTCAGATCAATTTTACAGCTGTATGTAAATAATAAACTTCAAATTTTATGCAGAAAAAAAATCAGCATAATTTAAATTGACATAAAAATTATTTATTTCTCTTGAAATATTACGTTTTTAATTAGTTCACACGTTACTTAACTTTATTTCTCTGCACCGTAATCAATTCACTTATTAAATTAAATTGTCACTGTAAAAATAATTAATAAAACCACTACTGGAGTTTGCGTACAAAGTACCTCTCCGAACCGCTGCTACTAACAAAACTCTCTTTGTGAGATCTGCGCTCTTCTAGGATATTACGCAGCGTCCAGTGGTGATCCTTTACCAACGTTTCGGGTCAATATCGGTCCCATCTTCAAGGGTCAAGAAGTAAGACTTCTTGACCCTTGAAGACGGGACCGATACATTGTCCTGAAACGTCGGTAAAGGATTACCACTCGACGATGCGTAATACCCCAGAAGAGCGCAGATCTCATCAACATCGCGGCGGAAGCTTGAAATAACGCTCTGTTTAAAAACCTAATATTATTCATTCCGTACATTTTCTTTTCTATATTTACAGTCCGACAAATGTACATTTTATTCACTATTAGTTGTGTAACACTGTCCTACATGTTTCGAACCATATTCTGGCTCATCCTCAGGGACTCAGTATTTTAAATTACACAATTTTACATCAATTGGTACAATTGTTTAAATAGTAAAAACTGAATAACATGGATTATTTTTACAATCGTGTTGATACACTGGTTCAAATGTGAATAGATGTAGCTGCTGTTTATTTCGGTGTTATAAACCAAGTCTTATACGGGTTAAAATGTTAAAAGTTGAATAATCTGTATTGTTATGATATCCTGAAACATGCAATATTTAAGATAAAATTGATAGTCGTATTTATGTTAATGTGATTTTTAGTAGGTAGAACGTAAGTTGAAGTAGTCAACGTTGTACATACCTGTCTATCGGAGTTGGTTGACTATTACGTGGTGAGAACAGTACTGGCTATCGAGTGGTGTATCCGGTATTTCAGTAGGTCACATTCACGTGGAGGAGTGACGTATTTGGATGTCGTAAATAAAGCGGAATATTGGGTTGTAGTCTGCTGTATTTTGTTCTGGTATTAGTTTGTTATTGTATGCAAATTGTTGGATGTAGAATTGTTCTAAGGTATTCATATATGGATATTTGAATACCTTAGAACAATTCTACATCCAACGTATGGATATCATAACAACACAGATTATTCAACTTTTAACATTTTAACCCGTATAAGACTTGGTTTAACACCGAAATAAACAGCAGCTACATCTATTCACATTTGAACCAGTGTATCAACACGATTGTAAAAAAAGCCATGTTATTCAGATTTTACTATTTAAGCAATTGTACCAATTGATGTAAAAATGTGTAATTTAAAATACTGAGTCCCTGAGGATGAGCCAGGATAAGGTTCGAGACATGTAGGACAGTGTTACACAACTAATAGTGAATAAAATGTACATTTGTCGGACTATAAATATAGAACTCTCTGTTTGTTTGCCTCTATCGAAAATATGTCCACCCCAAATGTCATACAACGTACGTTACCCTGAGAACTTCCTGTTGCCCCTCAAGTAGATTTTTAAGCATTTTGTGTAAGTCGAAGACTTTTAATTTTGGCCAGGTCTCGCTTAATTGGACCCACTGTACAGCGTCGCAGACGGACTTCGAACCAAGGCACCCTGGACCCGATTCGACACTAGAGCCGTTCGGTTTTTCCTCAGCAGTCTCCTTGCTACACAAGTGTTATACCTTTAAACTGACCGCGGGACGCAACTAATACACTGACCCTCAGCAGCCTGGGACGTAACTGATACGCAGTCCTTATCTGAAACGTGACCGCGGGACGCAACTAATACACTGACCCTCAGCAGCCTGGACGTAACTGATACGCAGTCCTTATCTGAAACGTGACCGCGGGACGCAACTAATACACTGGCCCTCAGCAGCCTGGGACGTAACTGATACGCAGTCCTTATCTGAAACGTGACCGCGGGACGCAACTAATACACTGACCCTCAGCAGCCTGGGACGTAACTGATACGCAGTCCTTATCTGAAACGTGACCGCGGGACGCAACTAATACACTGACCCTCAGCAGCCTGGGACGTAACTGATACGCAGTCCTTATCTGAAACGTGACCGCGGGACGCAACTAATACACTGACCCTCAGCAGCCTGGGACGTAACTGATACGCAGTCCTTATCTGAAACGTGACCGCGGGACGCAACTAATACACTGGCCCTCAGCAGCCTGGGACGTAACTGATACGCAGTCCTTATCTGAAACGTGACCGCGGGACGCAACTAATACACTGACCCTCAGCAGCCTGGACGTAACTGATACGCAGTCCTTATCTGAAACGTGACCGCGGGACGCAACTAATACACTGACCCTCAGCAGCCTGGGACGTAACTGATACGCAGTCCTTATCTGAAACGTGACCGCGGGACGCAACTAATACACTGACCCTCAGCAGCCTGGGACGTAACTGATACGCAGTCCTTATCTGAAACGTGACCGCGGGACGCAACTAATACACTGGCCCTCAGCAGCCTGGGACGTAACTGATACGCAGTCCTTATCTGAAACGTGACCGCGGGACGCAACTAATACACTGACCCTCAGCAGCCTGGGACGTAACTGATACGCAGTCCTTATCTGAAACGTGACCGCGGGACGCAACTAATACACTGACCCTCAGCAGCCTGGGACGTAACTGATACGCAGTCCTTATCTGAAACGTGACCGCGGGACGCAACTAATACACTGACCCTCAGCAGCCTGGGACGTAACTGATACGCAGTCCTTATCTGAAACGTGACCGCGGGACGCAACTAATACACTGACCCTCAGCAGCCTGGGACGTAACTGATACGCAGTCCTTATCTGAAACGTGACCGCGGGACGCAACTAATACACTGACCCTCAGCAGCCTGGGACGTAACTGATACGCAGTCCTTATCTGAAACGTGACCGCGGGACGCAACTAATACACTGGCCCTCAGCAGCCTGGGACGTAACTGATACGCAGTCCTTATCTGAAACGTGACCGCGGGACGCAACTAATACACTGACCCTCAGCAGCCTGGGACGTAACTGATACGCAGTCCTTATCTGAAACGTGACCGCGGGACGCAACTAGTAAACCCCGGTTCAAATAAGCAGATTGATTGACACTTGTATTGAAAAAGTAAAACAAGCAATTAACAAAGGACACAATCTCATGCGTAGTGACTTTGTGGCCACTCTGTACAAGAATTCGATCGTATGACACTGTTATATAGTGCAAAAATTGTAATAGTGTTTGTGTGCTAAAATTGCCACCATATTTGAGACGATGCCCTTGACATGTCTCTCATTGCCACGCATATCTCTGGGTGTACTCGCATACACGTCGGTGGTGACAAAACTCTGATATTGGCCACTAAACCAACAGCAGCGTGCGGCGTCAGCCTCTGTCATCGGGTGCTCTTAGTGTTCCTGCATGTTGGCGTAAACATTTTACTGCAGGCAACTCAGGCTTCTATTTTGACTGCAGTGATCTTTTTTGCTACTGCATGTAAAATGTATTCCGTCAAGAGAAGAGTTATATGCGTAAAACATTTGTATGTGTCCTTGAAACCACGTGTGAACTTCGGGATCTTACAGATTTAGGTTTGAAAGGAATCCTAAAAATTAACAGAGTCAAAATATTCGAATGCTGTAGTGGGTTCATCCAACTGCAGTGTTCTTGGGCATTTTTCAGACAAAGAGTGGAATATAAACATATTTTAAACGTTAGGAAACAAGAACACGTAAGTAAGGCACCAAAAATTATGACACCATTCTGCAGTTTTCCAGTAAAGGCTAATTCACATATACAGGACTGGGATCTTTCTTTCTATAACTCATGTTTTCGTTTCACAAAGATTCATGTTGTAAAGAGAGAGAGAGACCACTCTTGACGTCTAACCTAAGCCCGTATCATGAGGAGGGAAGGCAACACGTACGATGGAGACCGGCCTAATATCTGACCTAATCCTCTCTCCTAAGAAGGAAAGGAAACACGTATAAGAGAGTGAGAGAGAGAGAGAGAGAGAGAGAGAGAGAGACTAGGCGAGCGGCTAACCTACACCTCTCTCTTAAGAAGGGAGGGAAACACTATTGACAGAGCCCGACGTCTGACCTGAGTCCCTCAGACAGTCCCAAGACAGTGGTGGGGTTGTAACAGGAAAAGTCCCAGGACTGGACTGCGACTGTAACCTGTGTCTCAGTTGTGCTTTGCTGTTTGAATTGCAGTGTCAGCCCGTGTTTAAATCACACATACACTGGGCTGTGACTGTACCCAGACCTTGTCACTATGGACCGCTTTGATAGCGATTTAGTGAAGCCACAGCACGGTACATTACCAGTCCAGTATGTGTCAACTGAAACCGGCAGTCTGTTGATGGTCTGTGGACGGTTTGTAGACCGTCAGAGCCTGTCCAGGAGGTTCGGCTTTTTCCGGCTATCATGCGGAGGTTTGCAAAGTCCACGGTCCGACTCAGTACAGTCACAGCCAGTCCTCTGTGTGTGAATTAACCTCAAGTCACCCTTCCATTCCATTCGCACTTACACAGGCACCTATTTGCTTGGTAACTCGCCTACCCATGAACTCAATTTGTGTCATAATAGACAGTAACCCATCTACACATTCACTCTTTTTCATAAACACACACATCCGGTAACTCACCAGACGTTCGAAACAAATTACAATGGAATGTATTATTTTCTTCGTGAATACACCTGAAATTAAGAGTAGAGATAAGGGAATGGTATTTACTGGCATAGGCTAGGCTACGTATTTTTATATTCGTTAGTATAATGCGAATTCAAACGGCCGTGTGCAATAAGTACGCGTTTTACGTTTGGGTTATGTTCCTAAAAATGGCAACGTAGAGTGAAGCAACGAAGGAAGGGGCGTTGCCCCCCCCCCCCCCCCATAAGAATGAATTAAATTACGCCGGAATCTGGCCGTTGAAGATTCCGCCAGATGCCAGAAAAAAACAACGTTAATGTGCCTTGTGGGAAACGAGACATTAGGCGAAGACTGGCTGTTCATTGGTGTCACTGTCATTATAATGCAGTACGTAGGTCTTCATATGCTGTGACTATGTAGGTCACCTAGACCTGAGGATGTACTGAGTCAGTGGATACGGGAATTAATAATGAAAAATAGGTTTGGGGAGCGGGTTAGAACAGGGCAGGACTATGCTGTGCTAGTCCATATGGGCATGCTCTAGATGTCTTATTAAGATTAGAACACGTCAGGGTATGACTGTGTTGTGCCAGTCCATATGGACCTGTTCTAGATGTCTTATTAAGATTAGAACACGTCAGGGCATGACTGTGCTGTGTCAGTCCATATGGACCTGTTCTAGACGTCTTATTAAGATTAGAACACGTCAGGGCATGACTGTGTTTTGCCAATCCATATGGATCTGTTCTAGATGTCTTATTAAGATTAGAACACGTCAGGGCATGACTGTGTTGTGCCAGTCCATATGGGCCTGTTCTAGATGTCTTGTTAAGATTAGAACACGTCAGGGCATGACTGTGTTGTGCCAGTCCATATGGACCTGTTCTAGATGTCTTATTAAGATTAGAACACGTCAGGGCATGACTGTGTTGTGCCAGTCCATATGGACCTGTTCTAGAAGTTTTATTTGGAGGAAAATTTCCATATGTTTATAAACTAATTCATATATTTTTCTTTCTTATGGCTCAACAGCCCCTGAGGGGCCTAGGCCTCCTCATTTCGAGGCTTCACGATCACACAGTTTTTAGACACACCACACTCGGTAGGACTCCTCTGGACGAGGGACCAGCTCGTCGCAGAGACCTCTACCTGACAACACACAACACTCACAAGAGACAGACATCCATGCCCTAGGCGGGATTCGAACTCACAATCCCAGCAAGCGAACTAATTCATATATCGTTATAAATACCTGCTAAATATGACATTGCCTTGTATTATCAGCAGTCATAGAATAGAAACTATATACCTGTATGAAAATAAAATACAGCTCTCTTACAGTGAGCTGCATTTAATGTACCTAATTACAGTATAAAGAAACTGATGGGTGCGTTTGAGAGTTCGAGAGTTTATAGCCACGTTAAGTGCCCCCCCCCCCAAAGTGATTTAACATTAACATACACTGTTGGTTTCTGTGTTTCCTACCTTGTTTGTTTCTTCCATTATTTTTCTCTTTATTTCCGTCATTTTCACTCATATATGACCTTACCTTTGTATTCTTTCTCAAGTTTCTTTCACTTTCTCATGTTCTTCCTCTTCTTCGTGCTTTACGAATTAGACCCTCTGGCTCGTCTCTCGTTCCTATTTATTTTTGTACGTATTTACTGTGTAATTAGCCCGTCATGACTACATGTGTCTAACGTGCGACGTGCTGATATCCGTGCCAGAAGTGTTAGCCTGACCGCAAGGGGCGACTGGCAGTTTAAGACAAAGGACACAGTGTTACTGTGGTCAGACTGAATGTGCAGTGTTACTTTGGTGTGGCAGATGTGCCGGCTAATTAGCATGCTGCGAGTGAAACATCTGGAGATCTCACAGCGAGCAGTTGTGAGTATCAATTGAATGCGCTGTTTATTCTCCGTGCGTTCTTCTGCTGCAGCATAAATTAATGTCCACGCTGTAAAATGTTTGTAACATGTCTGTATACACTGCATTAGGAATTACATCTCTTGTGCCTATTATCGTAATCCTTAAGCTACTTTGGAAGTCCGTTACTTTCCTCAGCAGTCATAAAAGTAACTCCCTTTGATTTTTAGTTGCTCTGTCGCCGAAATTCACAAAGTTTCTCAGTGCCTTCTATCAACACATTATTACAAGCAGCTTACATGAATGTGCGAAAGCGTGTTCAAACCACGTTATTAGACCTTATGACTAGAATAATTGGACACGTATCGAAGAGCCTGGACAGTACAGTCGGTATAGTGATATTGCTACTGGCTGGACGACTGAATATTAGTGGTTCAGTTCCCGGTAGGGGCTTTCAGGAGTGTCCAGGCCGGCTCTGCGACTCACCCAGCCTTTTATTCAATGGGTGCTGGAGACTCATTTCCCGCGTATAAAAATGGCGGGGCGTGGAAACTCACCACTCTCTATCTACCGCCGAGGTGACAATGCGTTTTGGTATCCTTCCACTCCTCCACAGGCTTTATGTCTGCAAGGGGAAAACTTTATCTTTATATATAATTAAAACCCTACTGTATTCAGCTGCAATTAATAATGAAGAGATACTTAGCGTCAGCTAATCACTTCTCACGAGTCAGGTGCGTTTTATAATGTGGATGTATTTCAGAGATACTTAATCGATGTTTTCACATTTTAGTTTAGGTTTTGTAGCAAATAGCAGTCTTGCGTGTGCTAACCTGATTTGCAGCACTAATGTAATAGGCTTAATTTCCCAAAGGGTTTCTCACAACGACGCGATCTGTGTGATACGGAAAGGAATAGACGAGAACCACGCCTTAGTAGGCCAACTGCGCTGCCATGTTGCAGGACGAAACTGCGCGCGCTGATACGAGGAACTTCCCCAGTTTGCCTTAGTATTCGGTATTACCCGGCTTAGATACGTACCACAGGCCATAAACCAACTAACGAACAACGCTGACTCAGAACGGAGACTTAGCGAAGCGCAAGTCGAAGCCGTGGTCGTGCCATGGCTCAGGCGGTTAGTCGCCGGCCTCTCACGCGGAGGCCCGGGTTCGATCCCAGTCCAATCCATGTGGGATTTGTGGTGGACAAAGTGGCACTGGGACAGGTTACTCCCCGAGTACTTCAGTTTTCCCCTGTCACTTTCATTCCACCGGTGCTCCATTACAAGGAAAATGAAAAGGTTACACAATAAGCCTTAAAGGCTGCGGTGCTTCCGTAGCATTTGCTGCGGGGCCCTTCACAAAAAAAAATACTAACTTCAGCTGCTATTACTACTTCGTCACACAAAACAGTGTGTGTGCGTATACTTGTTAAGGCAATTACCTTTGTTAGTAATTCCATACTCTCTTGTAATGACACGCTTTATAATTTGTTCATATTGTTAACAGCGGAGCTAATTGTCCACATTGATGGAGGTTACTTTATGGGTAAATTGGCACTCGCGTCATGCGTTTGCAGGTTCTTGGAATGTCAAGAAGAGCAGCTAGAATTCAGATTGAAAGTTTGTGGGTATCTGTGAAGCTGATTGAAATTTAAAGAGGGTTTGTATAATATTTCAAGTGTAACTGCTGTAGTCATCACACTTACTTCTGTTAAACTAGCCATTATCATAATTGTTTTGCGGATGACGAGTCACTTATTAATACGGAGAGTAAAATTATACTGATATTTAGTGATTACTGGATTAAATCATGTCACATTTTAATAAACAGCTGCGTTAGAGAATTGTTACTGTAATGTGTTATTTGCTATTTGGATTACTTCGTTGGTGCGATGTTTATTTATTATGTATAGATTTTTATTGTTTTAACACGCTCTGATTGTAGACGTCGCACTGCGTAAGATCCAGAAAATAATTTGCGTTCTGTTTCCTTATACAGGGTGTTTCATGAGTTGCGGACATTACTGTAGTAGACGATTCCCTAGATCTTTGTGATGAAAACGTTCCTATCAACATGGGTCCTGTTATCAATATTTATGGTGGTATGGATGTTTGTTAGCCGATTCCAGTGGCCGTGCGGTCTAAGGCGTGGGTCTGCGGCCGCTCGCTTACTAGGATTGTGGGTTCGAATCCCACCAGGGGCATGGATGTCTGTCTCTTGTGAGTGTTGTGTGTTGTCAGGTAGAGGTCTCTGCGACGAGCTGGTCCCTCGTCCAGAGGAGTCCTACCGAGTGTGGTGTGTCTAAAAAAAAAAGTGTGATCGTAAAGCCTCGAAAACTGAGGTGGCCTAGGCCCCCAAGAGGCTGTCGAGCCATTGGAAAAAAAAATGGATGCTTGTTTAGCTCTCGTAAACGCACTCCTGTGTACCGCACGTCACACCTTTTGCAATAAGCTGCGTGACCTTAAACTAACAGGGGCTTCTGCCGCTGCGAGACTGGTGACAAGCACATTTCAGGCTTATCTCTAGCACTTCACGCGCAGTATTCACAACCCAGCGGCGAGATTCGTTGTGGCTGAGGCTGGGATATTCGAAAACCTGCTGTAGTCACAGATATCTGTAAATTAAAGGCAGTTTTTTCATTAGGTTAAATTTAGACGTTTAAAATTATCAGATAAAGATTTTATTATTTTATTTAATATCTTTTCAATAATCCTGGTCTTATATTCTAAGTTTCAAGCCGACATACCTCCGCAATCGTAAAAAATCGGACACGTGTTTGTATGAAAGTTTTTGATCACAAACGCTTAGGAAATCATCTCCTACATTTGTGTCCACAGCTCATGAAACACCCTGTGTGGTTGTTACTTCGTGAACCGTCTTAATTACAGTTTGTAGACCATACTGTGACTGATAGTTTGTATCGTACAGGATGAGCCGTTTTTGATAAGGATTTGTAAAGATTTGAACTTCATATAAAATAAGGTTCGTAGTGTACCAGTAATAGCTAAATTGAAATCCGATAGACACCTTTTGGGATAGGGCTACTTCCAAAAGAAAATTTAAACCATACTTGTTGACGGTAGTTCCAGAGACAAAATATGCGTCTAGACACGGACATAACTTCTCCATTTACTTTAACTTTGTAACAAAACAATATTCCCTCTGCACATTATGTAGAAAGACACATTACAAAAATTATTATTATTATTATTATTTACTGCGATTGGGTTTTCACCCGGTGGCAGTAGTCCTTACACTAGTACACACAATACAATTATTGCTGAATTATAAATTTTACAGCCACTGTCATGACCAGGCGTGCAAAAATTCCCGGGCGCCATATCAACCGGCTGAAAAAATTTTGCACGGTGACGTTTAATATTTGTGGGTCCTCAGTATGAAACTTTTTCCTTGACACCCTGTGGACGCCAACAATTCTGATGTGGCTGATAGGTTTTTGAAAAACTGTCGACCCCTATGATCTTGACATCCCAGAGATCGTTGATCCCTACAGCTAGGTGTCACAGGTAAGATTTTAAGTTTGGTGGAGACGGAATTACAAGATTTTATACTGACATACTTTAGAGCATTTGACTTCTCTGCGAATCAGTGTGCGCAAGTGGTTAGGACACGTAATATCAGTATGATGTATACAGTGTGCGCAAGTGGTTAGGACACGTAATATCAATATGATGTATGCGTTGTGTGCAAGTGGTTATGACACGTAATATCAATATGATGTATGCGTTGTGTGCAAGTGGTTAGGACACGTAATATCAATATGATGTATGCATTGTGTACAAGTGGTTAGGACTACGTAATATCAATATGATGTATGCATTGTGTGCAAGTGGTTAGACACGTAATATCAGTATGATGTATGCGTTGTGTGCAAGTGGTTAGGACACGTAATATCAGTATGATATATGCGTTGTGTGCAAGTGGTTAGGACTCGTAATATCAATATGATGTATGCGTTGTGTGCAAGTGGTTAGGACACGTAATATCAGTATGATGTATGCGTTGTGTGCAAGTGGTTAGGACATATAATATCAGTATGATGTATGCATTGTGTGCAAGTGGTTAGGACACGTAATATCAGTATGATGTATGCGTTGTGTGCAAGTGGTTAGGATACGTAATATCATATGATGTATGCATTGTGTGCAAGTGGCTAGGACACGTAATATCAGTATGATGTATGCGTTGTGTGCAAGTGTTAGGACACGTAATATCAGTTATGTATCATTGTGTGCAAGTGGTTAGGACACGTAATATCAGTATGATGTATACATTGTGTGCAAGTGGTTAGGTCACGTAATATCATATGATGTATGCGTTGTGTGCAAGTGGTTAGGACACGTAATATCAGTATGATGTATGCGTTGTGTGCAAGTGGTTAGGACTCGTAATATCATATGATGTATGCGTTGTGTGCAAGTGGTTAGGACACGTAATATCAGTATGATGTATGCGTTGTGTGCAAGTGGTTAGGACACATAATATCAGTATGTATATGCATTGTGTGCAAGTGGTTAGGATACGTAATATCAGTATGATGTATGCGTTGTGTGCAAGTGGTTAGGACATGTAATATGAATATGTATACATTGTGTGCAAGTGGTTAGGACACGTAATATCAATATGATGTATGCATTGTGTGCAAGTGGTTAGGACACGTAATATCAATATGATGTGTGCGTTGTGTGCAAGTGGTTAGGACACGTAATATCAATACGATGTATGCATTGTGTGCAAGTGGTTAGGACACGTAATATCAGTATGATGTTTGCGTTGTGTGCAAGTGGTTAGGACACGTAATATCAATATGATGTATGCATTGTGTGCAAGTGGTTAGGACACGTAATATCGGTATGATGTATGCGTTGTGTGCAAGTGGTTAGGACACGTAATATCAGTATGATGTATGCATTGTGTGCAAGTGGTTAGGACACGTAATATCAGTATGATGTATACATTTTGTGCAAGTGGTTAGGACACGTAATATCAATATGATGTATGCATTGTGTGCAAGTGGTTAGGACACGTAATATCAGTATGATGTATGCGTTGTATGCAAGTGGTTAGGACACGTAATATCAATGTGATGTATGCATTGTGTGCAAGTGGTTAGGACACGTAATATCAGTATGATGTATGCGTTGTGTGCAAGTGATTAGGACACGTAATATCAGTATGATGTATGCGTTGTGGCAAGTGGTTAGGACACGTAATATCAGTATGATGTATGCGTTGTGTGCAAGTGGTTAGGACACGTAATATCAGTATGATGTATGCGTTGTGTGCAAGTGGTTAGGACACGTATTATCAGTATGATATATGCATTGTGTGCAAGTGGTTAGAACACGTAATAATCAGTGCGATGGAAGATAGATTCACAGATAAAATAAATTCAGTGACGAATTGTCCGGTGCAGCTAGTTTAACGCTGCTATACCACTAAACGGCGGAAATGACTTCTTTCTGTGTTTAGAGAAAAAAGTTGTAAATTCTTTTTCCAGAAAATTATTACTCTGAGCAATAAGTAATTTCTGCAGCTGTAACAATATTACTTTTAAAAAGTAAAAGGGGAATGGGATTGTTGTTAAGTATTAAATATCGGTACTCAGAGTTCTAAGAATATGGTTGTTTTCAGAGTACGATGTGGTTATTGAAAAATTTACGTCTGTCAATAACAGAGCGGAATTTCATTTCAAATGGCCAAAATATACCATGCAAGAATTTCATATTTCATTTCTCGCTTTTGCAGATAATGTTTGTGCTTAATCACATTACATTTTTATTTATTATTATTATTATTATTACACCATGGACAAGGCTGTATGAACGAATCTTAATTTCTTGGATGGGGAGGGATGGGCGATGGAGGTGGGAGGGTGGAGAGAAGGGTACAAGAAGGCATTCTGTACCCATCCAGTACACCTGACATCCCGATCAGGATTCATCACTGAATAAACTACCATTATTTTTCAGCAGAACTGTAATTTGCAAAAATTTGGACACCATGTGTCTACGCCCATGAAAGTTTGATGACCAATGAATTTCTTACCATTTAACGTGAAATGAATAGGCTAGAAGCTGATGACATATTTGATTAAAAGAACATTTTATTCATATGCCTATTTCATGTTCAGGCAGTGTTTGACAGTGTTTCACGCAGTTGTATTGGGTCATATTCAGTTCTTACCAGTATTCGTATAACATGGCGAGGAAACTTTTACAGTAGTACAGCTGTAAAGGTAATTAACGTTTCCAAATTTAAAGAATATTTACATTCATTGGGTATGTGGAGAGTGAGATATCAGACCCGGTATATTTTTTGTCATTGGTTTCCTTCTGAAAAGTTTATGTTGCCTCCTTACTTCTATATTAATAAAGTTGTTGGTATGATGTACGAGCCCGTACTTCATCAACGCAGCCATCAGTATCTTCTCTGAGCTACGTCTGGCGCAGTTATTTTTTAAATTAATATATTGCTTTCCGTATGGAATTCTGTGCCTCTTTTTGGGACTAATGTCGTTTTTCATTCGTTGATGCGTTACTCGTTATAGCTAATGCCGAATTATCTTCTTATCAGGGTATTCCTTTTTTTAGTCCGGCCTTTGGACCGATCGTTTGAGAAATGAAGAATTATTTCATAGATTCAAGGAGGAGAGGAATATCCTACATACAATAAAAATAAGAAAGGCTAAATGGATTGGTCACATCTTGCGTAGAAACTGCGTTCTAAAACACGCGATTGAAGGAAAGTTAAAGGGGAGGATAGAAATGACGGGAAGGCGAGGAAGAAGGTGTAAGCAGCTACTGGGTGACTTTCAGGAAAAAAGAAGATACTGGAAATTGAAAGAGGAAGCACTAGATCGCACAATGTGGAGAACTCACTTTGGAAGAGGCTACGGACCTGTCGTAAGACAGACTACAGAATGAATGAGTGAATGAATTCTTCGACCTAGTCATCGTAGGTGTAGAGGGTGATTGTTACACGTGATCACAATCAGTGACACACACACACTGGGTAGGATTCCTTTGGACGAGTGATCGGCCCGTCGCAGAGACCCCTACCTGACAACACACAACATTCACAAGAGACAGACATCCGTGCCCCCCGGCGCGATTCGAACCCGCAATCCCAGCAAGCGAGCGGCCGTAGACCTACGCCTTAGGCCGCGCGGCCACTGGGATCGGCAGAGGGTATTATCTGTCTGTTATATTAACTTGGATTTTGTCTTTTATGTTTTCTCTGTTATTCTCTCCTGTTTATGTACCAAGCCTTTGTACAGGGTGCACTCTCTTATAATTACGCGGATCGCTTTATATCACACTCCCAAAATATCCATTTAATCTATATACCCCTTCCATTTTAAACAGCTAATTAACTCTACAATTACAATTATGTAAAAGTTTCCTATGCAGGTTTTACGAATATTGGGAAGGCCTGAAGAGGACCGTATAAACCCAGCCGAAACACGTCGTGAAACGCCATCTGAACGTATAGTTTAAATAAAGTATTGTTTTAACGGAACATAATTGTTCTTACCTACTCCAAGCTTAGTAACTAAAACGGAACATATGTCCGAAATTAAAACGTTAAATATTTTTCGGAGAGCTCTCTCCGCACGTCAGTTCAAGACTCCGTGCGTATGTAGGTATTAAGTGGAAGGTGACTGTCACTTAAAAAATTCCTGATTTTGCTGTGTTATTATTACTGGCGGTGTTCTAAAAGTTCGTAATAAATTTCGTGAAAATCGCTCAGTTTTTCAAAAATTTAAAGGGGACACTAACAGACACATCGTGATGATGTCATAAGCATATTTTATTTTTAAGAAAGGAAATTGGGCTAAAACAAATACCGGGTGTCTTAACAGTTGAAATTGTATACTGTATGTAAGTAGAATAGATTATTTATTGGTACACAGAGCCTGCTAAATGTTTGAATTGGAGGAGAAAGGTACGTAAATTTAATATACGTCATAAACATTACGGTCTGTTGTTAGTTGTTTTGCCAAGAACAACAAAAAGCTTTTCAACACATTTCTTGATGTAAACTGTTCCGAACTTCCTTCACTTTAGTGATTTGTATCTAAGTTTAGTGAAGGTGCGTCAGTGATTTTAGGATTACGTGACGCCTGTGGTAGGATAGCCTTCATGTATGCAGAGCAGGATATTGTCATCCTCACGAGAATGCTCGAGGAAAAAGTTATTGGTAAGGAACTAGTCGCAGACTAGAATACTTTAAAACAGTAAGATGCGAAGTTGTGAATTGGATTCATCTGGCTTAGAATAACGGGGTCTTTTGGACACAGTGAAAAAAAGCGGGAAATCTGATAGTCTGTGAGCATGTGTCGGATTTGCATGTGGAAACATCATTTCAATTGTTTGGCATAAATATTGGTAATACTCAGCTGTCGGAAGCTTCTTTCTTCTTTTGACGTCAGTGGATTAGGCACAAATTCGTTGCGAATTCTCGGAGTTCAATTTTTTGTGCGATCTTTGATGTGCGCACTGAGGACGAATTCTGAGAACGTATTAGCTATCTGTTTTGTTAACCATTTAGAACCTAATATTAACGTGAATGTGCTTAAAGATTCAGTTCGTACCGCGCGGTAAACATTCCCCGCCTCGCTTGTAACAAGACTGTAAATGATGTACTCCATGATGTAACTATAAAGATTTTATACCAAGGCGCTCTTTACTTTCTAAATATCATAGGCTTTATGGTACACACGTAAATTTTAATTTCATTCATGCTCTTAAGGAAAGTATCACATTCCCTGTGTCGATTTTGAACGAAACTTACAAATTCTGAACAAATTACGATGTTCAGATTTCTTATACGGAATTTCACCCATATCGGGTAATACGAGATAATGTGCAAAATACAGAAATTCATTTGCGTCCCTAATCACTCAATAAATTTTTTCTTATACGTCCATTACCTAATTTTATCCAAATAGGACGAATAAAGGAAAAAAGACACCGTCGATCACAACTAAGGATGTTATATATATATATATATTGGAAATTTGCTTACAATATGTTTCGGCCGAAATGGGCCATCGTCAGTTGATCCATATATCAAAACTTACTACGAACAATTACAGGGCTATAACTTGTACTGCATAATTTAATATATGTATTACTGATCATGGTCCCTTTCGGCCGAAACATGTTGTAATCAAATTTTCATATATATAAGACATTCTTAGTTGTGATCGACGGTATCTTTTTTCTTTATTATTATTATTATTTTATTATTCATTATTTTCATTTTCTACCCTTATATCTTTTTTATATAGTACATTACACTGGTTAGACCCAAACTTCAGTATGCCTATACTGTATGGAAATCTATTAACATCTGCTGACGCCAAAAAGCTGGAACGCATTCAGCGGAAGTTCGTAGCCATATGTCAAATCGTTGCTTTACTCATGACCATGTTACTTACGAGGATTTTATTAAATTTCTAAAGTATCGTACCTGCACGACAGAGGACTTTATCTTGATGCTATATTTTTATTTGTGTTTATTCAGGTTTAAAATGATGTCAGTCTGTTTTGGATACTACTGGTATTCGAGTTCTTCCGCGTAATTTCAGCAACTCCTCCCTGTTTACTGCTACTTGTAAAAACTCGTCCGTCTGCTAGATGTGTTTCGGCTGCCAACATGTGTGCAGAAACATCGATATCTTTAGGAAATCCAGTATTTCTTTAAAACAGATTTTGCGCTAGTGTGTGACATATTTAATCCAACTTTTCTATGTTTCTTCAGGGTATAGGCGTTTTGTCCCAATGCTTCTTTTATATTTCTTGTTTCTGTAATGTTCTCTTTGTTTTGTCTGTTTAGTGTTTTGTTTCTGTGTGTTTGTACTGTTTTTGTGTTTTATTTGTGTCTTTGTGCTGGCTTTATAATAGGCACTTGTGCTGTTAAGACTATACATTAATAAATACCCATTGAATTATTATTATCATCATCAAAACGGCATGAATCAAATTAAGATTAGGACGAGAAATGTAGAAAAGAGTGGGAAAAGTTATTTGCGCCTTTAAGTAAGCCTTTTACTTTACCAATTTTTACGTAAAACTTAGTTGCACAATGGCACTGCATGGGATTTTATATACGATGATTAAGGTGAAGACATTGCTAATATCTGACGTGCTTGTGGCTTGGCCAAGTGTATTGTAGGTACAATTCGTAGTAATGCTGCAAAAGGTATCCAGCAATTGTCACAAGTGCATGCAGATTATTTATAAGTACTTTATAATTTACATAGGCTAAGAATAGAATATTGCCGATCCCAGTGTGCCGTGCGGTCTAAAAGCTGGGTGCTGCGGCGCTCACTACTGGAATGGGGTTACCGGAATCCCGCCTAGGGCATGGATGTCTGCCTCTTGTGAGTGTTGTGTGATGTCAGGTAGAGGTCTCTGCGACGGGCTGGTCCCTCGTCCAGAGGAGTCCTACCGAGTGTGGTGTGTCTGAGTGTGATCGTGAAGCCTCGATAATGAGGAGGCCCTGGTCAACTAGAGGCTGTTGCGCCATTGAGAAAAAGAATAGAAATTAGTTTTTTATATTATATATTATTACCAGAAACGTAATAATAATGTATAATACTATAAGTGTGTGCGTATATACTGTTATACCATATATGTCGTAAGCCGGAATAGCTCAGTCGGTATAGCGACTTGCTACTGACTGGACGGTCTGGGGATCGAATACCAGTGGGGGCGAGGTTTTCTGCACTTACCCAGACTGGCCCTGGGGCCCACCCAGCTCCTGTACAATTGGTACCGGTCTCTTTCCCGGGGGTAAACCGGCCGCGCGTGGAATCAACCCACCCCCATCTAGCGCCGAGGTTAAAGAATGAGTAGGGCTATACCTCTAACACCCCCTCTGGGCTTTAATGGCATGTTCCTGGGTGAAGTTGACTTATGGAGAGGCTGTCATTGGTCAGATTTACCCTAACTGCTACCTATTCAATTATTTTTCACGGGAATATTACTTTTGATTTACGCCGTTATGTTTTACGCCCGCTTGCTAAGGAAGAAAACTACGGCCTAAATCAAGAAGTACCTGCGCTGGTAAATTATTAAAGGAATTTCCTGAACCTTGTAGTAAATCAGATAATAAGTTTATTCATCCATCAGTTTTTCATTTAGAAACCCATTTTATTAATTGTAATAAGAGTCTAAAGCTGCGCGAGAGGAAGGTTATAGTTGTTTTCAAAGTTAAGTAGACTACTGTTATTACACTGTCTGTTAATATATGGTACATAATCCCGTATTGGAGAGACACCCGGGTCACATCTCATGTGGTTGCAGTGCCTCCCGACGAAACCGCTTGTGGTTCTCCTCAATCTATCAAGGTGTATTTTGGGATAGTGCCCTGAAATTGGCCACTATTTCCCCCCTACAAAACCTTACCTACTCATCTTCCCATCTCACTCGGAGCCACGTAAGCTACCTGAATGAAATTACAACAGTTTTTAAATGGCATTACGTTTTGTGTACTTGCGGTAGTGTTCCGAGTTCTTACCTACACGATTACAGATATCTGTAGGTTAAGGTGTCCGGGATAATTGCTTTACGCTTTATGGCTCGCTATGTGTGTCGGATGACCTTCAAGCGTAGAAGCATAATGCGGTGTTGACATGGCGTGAGGTCACCATCACCCACACTTAATCAAGGTCGTCTTTGTTGGAAAAACATGAGCCTTAGCAGTCAGGAATTCCCTTTTGATGCGCCAAAAACTCATTAGGCCTACTGCTTTACATGGGACTCGGATTAAGTGTAGTAATATTTGTAAAAACAAGTGTAAGTGTAATATATACATAAAAGGAGGAACTTTGTATGTCGAACCCGGTTATAACGACATCGGTTTATGCGTCATCTCGTCTAAGCGTCAGATATGCTGTGGTACCAATTAATTCCTCGCTGTTAGCCGTAACGTTATACTCCTCGGTTATAACAACATTCGTTTATAACGACACAAAATATTCAGTCCCTTTCGTGACGTTATAAACGAGTTCGTACTTGAAGTTGCTTGGAGTTCGAACGTTTTGTCAGATATTTATGAAATTCGGTGTAGGGATTCTTTAAAAATGTCCGACAATCGTGAGTTTCTTGAAAATCGTCTCAATAGTCCGTTATATTTCACATAACGGCACCCATAAATTAAATATTTCCCAACAGTTTGGGTGAAATTCGGTATAGATCTCCACATAATGTTACTGAACAAGAGAGAGCTTCATGAAAATTGGTGCAGTGAAAGCCTTACTTTGCTTAAGGGCGAAAATGAATTGTTTGCCCCCCCCCCCCCCCCCCCCAATTTTCTACATTTTTAGTCCGATTGGATAAACTTGGGTACAATAGATGTACACAAAATTTTATTGAGTAACTCTGACTTTCGTGAGAATCGACTGTGTGATAGCTATTAATTACTTTGGGAGCAGAAATGAACTGCTGCTCATACTTCCCACTTTTGAGTATTGTACAATTCTCTGAAATTCGGGATTAGATAACTGCACATAACGCTGTTCAGCATTTGTGAGTTTCATGGAAATCGACGCAGGGAAGGCCGTATCTTATTACAGGCTTTTATGAAATTACATTTACACCTGTGCCGTAAAACTCTATGACGTGTAAAATAATACATTGTTAAAGTCTGTGTAGTATGTCGCGGAGTACATTATTTTCTGTCTTGTTAAATATTTAAATTATAAATTTACAGTTGCTGTGTAAATGACGTAGATTTCTGGCCACTGAAATATAAACAAAATGTTGGAAATAGTAAATGAGACACTTAAATGGTCTTGTAAATTAAAACGTGAATGTGTTTGAAAAGTGAGGTAAGGTAAAACAAAGTTTCGATCGACGTTTATTGGATCCTTGTCTGTTCAAACGGGCTTAATGTAGGGCTTAAAATAACTCTTTCAAGTCTGAGGATTGTTACGCGATGTCTGGCACTGCAGTTGCATAATAAACGCAAACTTGTTACGAGATTTACAAGTAATCGTGAGGCTGGAAGCTTATGATAATAGAGAACACACAACAGGCTGCTCATGTCATACTAAATTTTCGTACAAGAAACAGTAAAACTCATGCGTGAGTCATCCAGATCGGGAAGGTGCCCCAGAAATTACGTAAGCGTTATTCGTTATTTTATAAGTATTTTTTCTTGAAGTCTGCAGCCCACTGATCCTTGACAGCATGTAGTTTGGTAGCTATGTATCAAGGTTTTAGTAACTATTTATGCTACCTTATTCAGGATAGAATTCTATCCTATGGTATGAAAGTTGACACCTACTACCAAATTACACGGCGTCACATTTCAGCGTAATCAGCATATTCAACACCGTAAGAAGTCAAAACCTCGATGTTAATTTTAAGGTTGCATGTTCAGCTAAGTTAGTTACCGCCACAGTTAATAGCATTTCGTACCAAGCGTTTCGAATAAAACTTACAGATTTGCAGTGGCTCGTAGAGACGCAGTTTTGTAAAGTTTTCATGAACGTCAAATGTTACTCTTTCGTTTGTAGTTGCGTATGTTACGGTATCTACAAAAAAAAACAGAACTTTCAAATGATTGTGGTTAACGTAGGCTGTACATGTCCACAAAGTTTGCAGTGTCGGGAAGTGTTATAATTATTTTTCAAACTAAGGTGTGATCCCAGTTTGTATGCATTTCTATTGCAGGAAGTGAATAATGTCAACACACAATGATTGTGTTATATCTGTTTTCACACGTTATATGTGTGTCCACATGTTACATCTGTGTGCCCACATGTTATATCTGTGTGCCCACATGTTACATCTGTGTGCCCACATGTTACATCTGTGTGCCCACATGTTACATCTGTGTGCCCACATGTTATATTGTGTGCCCACATGTTACATCTGTGTGCCCACATGTTACATCTGTGTGCCCACATGTTACATCTGTGTGTCCACATGTTACATCTGTGTGCCCACATGTTATATCTGTGTGTTCACGTGTTACATCTGTGTGCCCACATGTTACATCTGTGTGCCCACATGTTACATCTGTGTGCCACATGTTACATCATGTGTTCACGTGTTATATGTGTCCACATTTATATCCTGTGTCCACATGTTATATCCTTGTGTTCACATGTTATATCCGTGTGTCCACATATTATGTTCGTGTGTCCACATGCTAATCCGTATGTCCACATGATATATCTGTGTCCACATATTATATCCGTGTGTCCACATGTTATATCCGTATGTCCACATGTTTTATTTTCCTAACCACTTTTTTGCAGTATAATTCTGTACGGATGTCTGCTCTAAATATTTTCCCGTAAGTTTCACTTTCATTCATATTGGTCTATTGTAACCTGCTTTGTATGAAGCGGAAATCGTAATTATCTGCATTTTATAATCATACAGAGCATATATAGAAAGCAGGAATTATTGTTATTATTTTGTTGTCATATTTTTAATGGCTGACGGAAATGTTTGAAATAGTAAAACGTTTACTTTAAATGTATAGGAATGCTGTCTGATCTAGACTGAGACTGAGAAGAGAACAGAAAGGTTAACAAACGCATTTGACCCATGACATATGAAGCAACAAAAGACGGAAGCAAATTACTTAGTGAGGAGCTTCATGATTTGTGAACAGTTTAGAGCGTGGGTGGTAGGCGTGGGGGTGAGATGAAAATTAACCTCGGAGACGTTGTGAGTAGTTACACCTGTATTGAAGATGCCTGGTGTGACACATATCGACAGGTCCTCTCCACCGGACAGCTATAGCTTAGGGCTCGCAATTGGCGGGACGTCAAAACACTGAGAAAATATCAGCCATAAGCAGTGGCGTAACCAGGCTTTTTTTTGGCGACCGGGGCGAGTAATCACAATGGCCTCTCCCGACAGAAAATAATTACAATTATTTATTAAGTTTCCTTTTATTTGTCTCAGTAATTTAAACTCTGTTGATGCAGAAACTATATTTCTTTCGTTTAAAATATTAATTTTGCTGCCCCATGGACCCTGCCGTCCGGGGTGGCTGCACCATTCTCCTCCCCCCCCCCCCCCCCCCCCGTTACCCCCTTCCACGCGAGATAAACGGCTGACTGCATCTCTTGTGACTGGAATGATGGAAACTGAGCACACGGAACACTCACTCCCTCCTTAATTTCAAATTTGTGATTGTTGCCAAGCAGTGATGGTGTTCACGTAGTCCTGTTTGTGCCACTGCACGTCATACGCATGAACTTCCATTTCATTATTAAAAAGAAATAAGGACCGTCATCTTGATCACAAGAATATTTTCTCCGTTGCTGACTTCCTGTATTTGAAGTCACTTGAAAAAATTGTTGTATTGAAGATCTATCATTGTTAAAATGCCTCCCCATCGCTTGTGATGTAATGACCAAGTGACAGCTGGCAAGTTATTGGCTGTGCTTACTTTTATAACACGATCAAAGTGACTTGCTGTGCCGGCGAGTGACTTTGGTTGTGTGTTGGATGGACAACAATTGGTGTCATTGTTTTATTTTCATATAAGGATATGTTGAAAGATGGCATGTGCGCGTACAGTTCGGGACCTCGCTTTGCGGTTCTAGACGCTGGGGAACGTAGAGGTGGAGTCGCTTATGGCAGTGGTATTCAACCTGGGGTACTTGTACCCCCGGGGGTACACGAAGACATCTTAGGGGGTACGTAAAATTAAAAAAAATAAATATATTATTTCATGATAAACACTGAATAATTAGGGCCAAATTTAGGGTTAGCCACAAGAGACCCGGACGTAAGGACATGAGATTTGCGAGCGCTATTTTTTTTTCTCTCTCTCCTTTATGCGATTATTATCTGGGCGGCTAGTTTCATTTTATTCCACATAGTGCCTACAATATATTTGTTATTTAATAAATTGACTCTCCTTTTTCTCATTTAAAACTTATTATTTGATACATTATTTTGGGTGTAATTTATTTTAGATGTTGATTAGAGACTATGTACGTATAACTTGAATTATGCACCAACAACTTTGGGGGTACAAATTTGAAGAAAAATTATATCTGGGGGTACGCGAACAAAAAAGGTTGAATACCACTGGCTTATGGAATACGTCTTACCGCTGCTGGGAGAACAAGGGAAGGTGATGTAGTGTCTGTTTGAAAACATTTGTTGTAAGAACCGGTGTATGATAACAGTGGTTTCATATCATTGCTAACTAGCGAATAAATTTATTTTTAGTTGCTAGTAGCGTGAATTACACATGTTAGAAGGGGTGTGTTATGGAGCTCCTACCGGAGACGCAGAGTTGAGTTCTTAACTGTACGTAATAGGCATAAAATTTCGTTCAGTGTATGTGTCGAGCATCACGGACTAATGCTTGTGACAGCTGTAAAGGTTTGCGTATTGTAGCGAGAGAAACAAGAGTGCAGTCACACTCATATCTCAGTAAAATGACGTTGTGGTCTGTTACGAACCAGGTTCTATTTCCAGCGGAGTCATGGTTTTCCCTTATTGCTGTCACATCCACACTTGCTATGGTCACTCGGTCTCTGATTCAATTTGTACAGATATTAATAGGCCGAAGCTTGAAGCCGACCACAACCTTTGTGTATTTCTAAAGTTATAGCAGGGTTACATGCACAAAATCCCCGTCATTTTGCACGACAACCTTCTGGGCGAGTATCACAAACCTTACTGTCCTCCTACCTCAGTCACGTGACAGCAGCTGCTAAGTAAGCAGACGAATACTGTCACCTCCACCGCTCTGACTGCACAAACACACTGATCTACGCTCACACCACTTCGCACACTCTCCCGACTTGTGACATCAGCCTAGGCTCGGTAACGTTACCGACGCCTGAAACTGGAGACTTTGTGAAATTATTTTTTCTGTACATCGTGGAGCTGTTAATTCAGCTTACCTTACAAGTTTTCTTGGAGTAATGCCTGTGCAAAGCTACGTCTCCCTGTTCACTGTCAGCACTCGCGTGACCCTTAGCAGTGGGCGACAGGTCACGAAGTTATCGTGATTACTGAACTGTGTTTTGTACAACACGATGGCACAGCGGTCAGGTTTCTAAACTTGTATCGGGAAGATACCCCTATCGAATCTCGTCCACATTGCCACTATATGCACTGACATGAGTACTTCTTTGATTTCCTCAGTGTCAGCAGACGACTGACAAGGATATGATGCAATCTTTGAAAATATTTACCTGGGTATTCTGTCCATATAAACTGACTGCATGTGACCTCCGCATTTGATATTGCGTGTTTAAATAATCTTGCAAAGAAACGAGGGTGTTGAAGGCACGTTTCTGGCCCTATTCAAACTTCGTTCCTTTATGCTTGATTGCTTTTTCCCCATCATTATCTGTCTTGTCGTGAGCTTATTTTTATTTTTTTTTCTCATCTTTCTTCCCTCGTTTATTTCTCTCCCCTTCCCCCTTTCATTTAATAGCGCTGTTCGCCGTGGATCTTGATTCGTGTGACAATAACGGACTACAGTGTAGCATCACGGTTCAGCATTTCAATTTCATGGTATTTTCAAATACGCTGTAATCCAATTTATTTTCGTGGTGCGTTGAAGTTGGCTTTTGTTCTCTTACTACGCTATCTGGCTGTGGTAATGGTAATGGATGACCTATAGGCACACGTGTACCGAATGAAAATGTTATTCAATCACGGCTTGTTGTTGCTATATTAACACATGTTTAGTTGTAATTTGTGAAGAGTAACATGCCACATGAATGTCCACTTGCGTATTAGCCTGTCCAGATCTTGAACAAGCATGGACAGATTGCTAATTTATGGCATATGGAGTCCCTGGCTTCCTAAATGATGAACGACTGGCATCTACACATCGTGATTTGTAGAGCTTTCAATTTGGCGCCTCTGTAGAAGTAATTACACATTTTTCGACGTACTATCCTTACAACAGTAAAATTAACCCGCAATATTAATAAATTAATCAGACGCAGTGTCAGTATAACTGCTGTCAAATTATGCTGCCAGCGACAGCGAAATATAATTTTTTTTTTCACCCACCTGGTCACTTATCACTGCAGGAGGGATATGCTGGCTGAAATTATGCACTTGAATACAGATGGGGATTGCAACGATCAAATTAACAACCAGATAATCTGATGCTACAAGAAGTCAGCATTCGATATACAGTTCTAAGTTAACCCTACAAGTATTGTAATATGGAATAGCCAAGGACTTGTTGGTCTGATTTACTTATTTCATGCGGAATGACAAGCTGTATTTTCACGGTGCTCGTATTCATCTTAATCATATTACTTCACAACCAGCTGAGAGCAAACCACACCACCCGAGGCCACCCAAATATACTTTTTATCAATTTATGCCATACATGATGCCAACATGACGCCGGACTAACTTGTAAGATGAAGGCGACAATAGCGCCACTGATCCGCAGGATCCTGAAAGTTTGCATGGAGAATTTTGAAAAGTCACACGAAGTATGTTGAAGTGCTTTTGTTTGTAGAACGTGCTGGAACAATGTAACGATATCGCGAAATGTGTGTCTCTTCCTCTGGTGGCGGTAGTAGCCTACATGTTTGTCTCTTCCTCTGGTAGCGGTAGTAGTCTAATGTGTGTCTCTTCCTCTGGTGGCGGTAGTAGCCTAATGTGTGTCTCTTCCTCTGGTGGCGGTAGTAGCCTAATGTGTGTCTCTTCCTCTGGTGGCGGTAGTAGCCTAATGTGTGTCTCTTCCTCTGGTGGCGGTAGTAGCCTAATATGTGTGTCTCTTCCTCTGGTGGCGGTAGTAGCCTAATGTGTGTCTCTTCCTCTGGTGGCGGTAGTAGCCTAATGGTGTCTCTTCCTCTGGTGGCGGTAGTAGCCTAATGTGTGTCTCTTCCTCTGGTGGCGGTAGTAGCCTAATGTGTCTCTCCTCTGTGCGTAGTAGCCAAATTGTTCTCTTCCTCTGGTGGCGGTAGTAGCCTAATGTGTCTCTTACTCTGGTGGCGGTAGTAGCCTAATGTGTCTCCTCCTCTGGTAGCAGTAGTAGCCAAATATGTGTCTCTTCCTCTGGTGGTGGTAGTAGCCTAATGTGTGTCTCTTCCTCTGGTGGCCGTAGTAGCCTAATGTGTGTCTCTTCCTCTGGTGGCGGTAGTTGCCTAATATGTGTCTCTTCCTCTGGTGGCGGTAGTAGCCTAATGTGTCTCTCTCCTCTGGTGGCGGTAGTAGCCAAATGTGTGTCTCTTCCTCTGGTGGCGGTAGTAGCCAAATTTGTCTCTTCCTCTGGTGGCAGTAGTAGCCAAATGTGTCTCTTCCTCTGGTGGCAGTAGTAGCCAAATGTGTCTCTTCCTCTGGTGGCAGTAGTAGCCCAATAAAGAGTTGCAGTTAGGCATATGGAATATGAACCTACCACAAATGATGCACGAAACACTTTTAGGGCCGTGTCATGGTTCAGGCCGTTATTTGCCGGCCTCTCACTGCGGAAGCCCAGGTTTGATTCGAGGCTAGTACAAGTGGGATTTGTTGTGCACAAAGTGGCACTGCGACAGGTTTTTCTCTGAGTGCTTCAGTTTTTCCGTGTCACTATTATTCTACCTTTGCTCCGTATTATTTTATTCATCTGTCAACTATGCTGTTTAATCTGGCAGTTGAGGGCCTCGTTAAATACACTTAAAAAGAGACACTTCTGTGTGTTACTTAAAACATGGCAGAAGAAAACTTAATTTGTATCTGACGAAAATATAACGTAGTCGGAATCGGGACTAGTCGAAATGAAGCACAGATATGGATAACGCTTGGCGTTTGAACACAAGTGGGCAGTTTAATTTATTTTCAGAACTTCTTGTTTAAACTTGTAACAGATTAATGACTCAGACATAAAAGACGAAAGTAAAAAAGGTAATGGTAGTCTTAGTTTAGCCCGAAAGTGATGTTGGCAACCTTGAAAAAGGTGGCAGTCATAAACAGCATGGGACATCATTCCCTGTGCCCAGTTGTTTTTCATTGTCTGAGTAAAGATAGTACTGACCATAGCTGCTGTGTTGATAGCATACGCGCAGGAGTAACGATCAGAGATGCGGTGTTTTTTGCCAGAGGGTGTCAAAACCAGTGAATTCAGGCTTCCGCCGCGATGTTGATGAGATCTGCGCTCTTCTGAGGTATTAAACATCGTCGGATGGTAATCTTTTACTGACGTTTCGGGACAACGTATCGGTCCCATCTGCAAGGGTCAAGAAGTCCAGAAGACCCGATACGTTGTCCCGAAACGTCGGTAAATTACATTCAACGCTGCGTAATACCCCAGAAGAGACCAGATCTCAAAACCTGTGAACTTTACATGAAGGTGCGCCCAGACTACTCGTGCTTGGGGTCTAGCTCGTGCTTTGTCTCAGTCTCTAAGTGTGGATGGTACCACGAGCCTTAGCTCAAGCAGAGCGATCAACCAGAGCCCTGGGCTTGATTGAGTAGATTGGCACAGCGACGGTACTTCAACGAGAGGCGCACCAAGACCCATTGCAGTTGCGGTATTTGAAGCCACCGAACGGGCAGTCTATACACAGCGAGCAGAAACCAGTGCGAATATCTCGAGCACAAGTAGTGTGGACGCACCTTAAAAGTACTGATCAGTTTAGGAATGGGTGGAAATGTTTAAAGGAGGACGCATGGTCGATATACGTCGCTTTTTTTTTTTTAGCTTAAGGAGCAGATTAGCCTATTCCAGGTCTACCAAAGCGAAATGTTATTAATCCAGCTCAGGTACGTCATATTCCGTTACCGCCCGTAGGAAATAATTTTTCGCTTAGACAGTCTTAACATATTAGGGAGTAACGTAATGCAACATTTAATGTATTTGAATGACCAATATCTGTATCTGACCTGCTGTACTGCATGCGTGGGTTGCTACAGAAACTCGTACGATTTCTATCATTTAAAATGAAAAAAGTATCTGTCATTTTTCTGTCTCTTAATTTTTATATTCTACTGTAGCTGAATAAGAACTGGCTACAAACGATTCAAACCCATCAAAAACCATTATTATTATGATATTATGTACAATTTATGAGGTCCCCGAGTATGTGATCGGCATGTACGGACTTCAGACATTTCGGACATATTCCCCAAAAACCCTCGTAATTGCACTTGAGACACAAATGATTACCCGAGAAGATAAATAATTGAATAATAATTTTAGGCTACCGTGTGTTTATTTTAAAATATCAACATTACTGCATGCGTGGAGCATTGTGCCTTAAATCTGAAAAAAAAGCACCGTTGAAACAACGCCTGCAGCCGCGTCCAATTCTTGTCTTCATTTCACATTACGTACAAACACGGAGCATGCGCAATTGATACCGTTTAGAACCAACTATTGAATAAGGGCACCCTGCATGCTGTAGTTCTCCGTGTATGCATTCTAGGGTTACAAATCATTCTCAGCCGAAAATCATCCACAATTGTTGTTTCTAACAAACTGTACTAAACTCCTGCGTTAACGATTACCTCTTGACGAAGTTTTATTTCCACTAGGTCATTATCGAGGCCGGACCATCCGACTTTTTTCGCAGTTTCCTTCAGTACTTCCATGAAGACGTCAGGATAGTAGGTCGATTCGGCCACGACCTTCCGTATCGTTTCCACTTCTTTAATCAGCCTAGTAATCGATGCTATGTATTCTGATTTACCGATAACACCCCAAAATGAACTACGAGCCACAGTAGGTCATTACATATCTATAATTTCAGTTTTTTCTATGGCGCAACAGCCCAATTCGGGCCAAGGCCGCCTCATTTTTTAGGTTCTGGATCACACACAATTAGACATACACAGACACATATCACACAAAATATATCCATGTCGTCAGCGGGATTCGAACCCGCAATCCCAGCAGTCCAGCGGCCGCAGACCTACGCACGGCCACCGGGATTGGCCTATAGTTTTTATTTAGGCAGTCATAATCGAATCTGTCATGAAAAAGTTTCGTCTACAGATCTTTTATATCCGGGACAGGTTCGAAGATTATTCAATGAAACCGTTTCAGTTGCACAGGTTATGTAACGTCTAGTGCAATGACAGGATGACCATGAATGCTGAGAGTGCTGCGACTCAAGCAAGACGATGTGTCGTGGTTGTAGGCTGTGTTACTAAGTACGCCTACTGGTTCAAAGCGAACTGAATTTGTAACGGGGAATTAATACAAACTTCTTAAAAATACTTAACCTTAGTAACTTGAAGACGTCTGGAAAGACAGACACGCTTTTACTGAGATACCAAATTTGATAGAATAACACGTGCAATGAGTGGTACTGCTATATGCAGCAAGTTTTGGGTAAAGGTGGAAGCTGTAATTCCAACCCACGCTTATTTTTTTTACTGAGATCTTCTGCTTGTATTTATAACTACAGTAGGCCCTCGATTTAACGGTCTAATTGGGGGAAGGGGTGTCCGCTATTGCCGAAAGTCCGTTAAATCGAATGTATTTTAAAAACATATTAATCACAAACAAACAATGTACATGATATATTAAAATATATAATGTATAAGTATGAATAAAATATTATTATAGTGTATATTTGAGTAATTTATACACGCCACTAAAACATCTGTTAAAAATATAAAATTAAATTTACGACAGAAACCAGGAAAAAGGTTCTAAATTTTTCCTTTAGGACAGAAATTTTTTGTCCGTTAAATCCGAAGTCCGTTAAATAGGGGTCCGTTAAATCGAGGGTCTACTGTACTTGCTATAGTGTAGTGCATGGTTTTTGGCCGGTGGAATTTTCAAACGGCAGGCTAGGAACGAGTCACTAACGCAGCGACAGTCTAGTTCTCTCCGCCTCCGTAAGTACAGTTGACCTTGTCACACTGAAGTTCTAGCAAATAAACACCCACCTCTCGCCACTTCACCACACCCAATAGGCTCGTCCGCCAACTCCTCTAACTCCGCCGGCCAAAAACGAGACAACGTACTATACAATACGTAACGAACATACGTTACGACAGAAAAGACAAACCTAACGTGTTACATAAGGATAATCCCTTCTGATTGACCAACATGTGATCAGCCTTATTTGTAGAGTACTTAGACTTTTCAGTCAAGTAGGCCTACATGCATCATTGACATTTCGTGTTTTATGTGCCAGACGTAGTTATTGTAAAGGCAGCATTTCAATTAACAGTTGTTTAGCAGCTGCTGGTGAATTGCTTATTTTGTCACTATGATATCACCTTTTAAGGGATCGTGCTGTTTGCACACACATTCTAATTTGCCCCTATGACTGGTTGTACTTTACTGCCTTTCCATTAGTTCCATTTAACATTTCCTCTCAACACAGACAGCTAATTTGTGTGGACAGTAAACAGGAATTTCACTGTGACATGTAATATTGTCCCTTCTTTCAGTTACTCGTCCCCTTTGCCCAGGTATATCGATCGGCACCCATAATTATTCTGCATTTGAGTAGCCCTAACCGAGCAAATTGACAAGCTGTAATTCTTCTGACTTGTATTAAGGAGGCGCCGGGTTTGAATCTCGTTTTACCCCAAATGTTAAAACCAATTGCAGTAACAAAAACACTTGAGTCTTTGCGTACACAGTCTTCAGTACTGTATAATTCATAAGTGAGGTATTCTTCAGTTTTAAGGTGGCAAATCTTGCTGAAAATAAATGGGCTGATGACAGTAACTGTTTAACAATTGTAGCATGATGTGCAAACATGGTAACATCTTACGAATACGTGTGTTAGTAATTCAGTTAATAATAAACCACCATAATACACAACATTAAACGAATCTCCTTAGTTTCTTTACGTTTTATTTTGAACGTGTTTTTGTACTAGGGCCATTATCAGACAAGTAATTTGTTGATCACACTCACTGGAATAGTACCGAAGGTTTTGACCTAAATATTGACGTGAAACGTGAAGGAAACTAATGCGTAAACAAATCATGAATGTATGATGATGTGTAATGTGATAATCTGTTATTATTGAACAGTTTACATAGTATGTGGTTTGTCATGAACATTTTCTGGAACATCTATTAGTGTCTGGTATTACTGAAACATTTAAGGTCCATTATTGGAACTCTAAATTGTACCGTGCCATCTTACAAATTTGTCTAATGTTTCTAAGTCGTTACATCACTGGGACAGGTTTTTCTCCGAGTTGTCGGTTTTCCCTGTCAATTTCATTCCACTGGTGCTCCATTACTTGTAAAACTTGGTAAAAAACTGCTCATCCTCATCTTCGTCTTCATCACAGGGGTTGCACAATAAGCCTTAAGGCTGCGGTGCGTCCGTAGCATCAGCTGCGGGGCCCCCTCACCACAAAAAAAAAAAAAAAAAAGTCGTTACATTCAAACCATTTCATTTTAGATGAAGTTCTGAGGTAAGAGTGTACACAGCTTTGTTTATTATTTTCTAAAAAAAAAAACAAGACTTGATATTCAAGATATGCGGTCTGTATGGAAACACTTGTAGTTACTCACCTGGGCACTGGGGTCCGTTTTTACTTACCAGATCCTGCAGATTCATAACCTGCTCTCAAAACCCCATCAGTAAAATACCAACACAAATGTTTATTGTAAAATAAAGTTTTATCCTCCATCTATGCTTAAATGTTAGTGCCATTCTTCTTCCATACGTTTATCGACTAATCTCTTCGTATTTAACTCCAGTTTTCCCTAATGCCTCATTCATGTCCCCCTGTCTCATCCTTTTGATTTAATAGCAGAATGACTGGCAGTAGTAATACCAACCTTAAACGTGCAACCCACGCGCCCACGAATGCTGTCCTAGATTCCAACAAACCATGTCACAGCGAGAAATTGTCAGCAGAAATTAGTGAAGTGGAGAGGTGTGTGTGGTTTGTGCAGTATGTACAGCACAAAGCGTGTGAAACAGTCCAGTCATTGCCTGTTTACTGATGTATGTCTAACACATGCAGTATCGCACCGCTGTACCATCAGCACGTATTACAGTGAGTTTTGTTAGGAAACGCCTCCTATTCGATGGGTACCGGGTCTTTCTCGGGGCTAAAGCGTCCGGGGCGGGCGTTGACCACCCACCTCATCTCGCGCCGAGGTTAAAGAAAGAGTAGAGCTATTATACCTTTACTCCCCCTCTGGGCCTTCATTGTCTGTTCTAGGGTGAACTTTACCTTTTACCTTTACCTTTGTTACGAAACTTGTGCTTATCTGGATAAGCCTGTGAATAAAAAGCGAAATATGGAGGTGTGGTGAGCTGTCAGTGGTGTCTGGCTGTCAATTTTCCCGTTATTTATTACGTTCTGAGATGATAGGATACAAAATTATTAGGTCTAATGTTTTCAGATTAATATGTGATACGTACACTTCGTAACAGATTCGATGATTTTAACTTATCTGAAGTTTTAAATATCAAGGAAATTGTGTGGCTTCAGGATATAATGAGATTTAAGTGCAAAAAAGGTGTTAACTGAACAAACGAAGGTGTGAAAAGTAATGACTCAGTATATTATCCCTGAAGACCATGTTAAGAAGATGCCTTGTCACCACGTCATTGTGCGTCTAGGTTGCTGATGAACGGTATTACCTCTAGAGAGCTGCGGGTGCGGGTATAAATGGTAAAGCTGTCCCGTAACAAGTCATGAAGACTGAGAGGGGGAATGGAATGTTGGGCTTCCATCCTTACTGTGACATTCGGCACAACTAGGACGGCAGAGATGTCAGCTCTACGCGCCGGCCGCACTTTACCCCCAAGGAAATTCCTTGGTACTCATTTCTGTTACATGCTAAGTGGACCTCAGGGCTATTGAATGAGGACAGAAGGAACATGTCACTTGAAAATTTCCAAGGACCCTACCGGGAAGCGAGCCCGGAAACTCCTGTCTTGTGGCACAGTGCCTCAACCAACAGCGCCACAGCCCCCCGTGGGTGCAGGTATATTGAATAAAATCACAAAGTCGCTAGTGGTGGATTTCTAAATTGACCATAAGAAGCCGGTATTTACATACATACATAATACTAATGAGCCGGGATAGCTCAGTCGGTATAGCGACACGCTACGGGCTGGAGAGTCCGGGCATCGAATCTCGGTGGGGGCGAGTTTTTTCGCACCCGTCCAGACCGGTCCTGGGGCCTACCCAGCCTCCTGTACAATGGGTACCGGGTCATTCCCGGGGGTAAAGCGGCCGGGGCGTGGAGTTGACCACTCACCCCATCTAGCGCCGAGGTTAAGGAAAGAGTAGAGCTATACCTCTACTCCCCCTCTGGGCCTTCGTGGCCTGTTCTAGGGTGGACTTTACCTTTACCTTTACTTTTACCTAATTTAGCAGTTGGAAATAGCATCCAAACATCACAGAAAATTGAATGCCCAAAGAGTGACTAAGTGTCTCATGACGTATTATTCCGTGCCCTTCAAATAACTAATCGCATGATGTCATTTATGAATCACAATGTTAAACTTTGTTATCTAAAGACACTCTGGAAGAAGTTGATTAGAAACTTTTTAGCTACAAATTCCGTGAAATTGTTTCTGGATTTTCGTAGCCTTTGAGGTTTATTCAAATTATGCGCTTTCGGGGATTATTCTGGGCGACGGAAAGTAGGCCGTTAGAACGGTCGCCAGTGGGCTCAAGGCTGACATCTCATTGCCACACCACCCGAAGGATCCCCTTCACGAAGATCTCCTTAGACTGCTGATGGAACCACTGCGTCACCGTGGTATTGGTATCTGCGGTCCAAATGCACGGGCAGTTTGCAGGTACCCGCCTGTTACCATCAGCTACAGCAACACTGTTGAACCCTCAGAGACTTTCGAACCTCCATCAACGAAGAGAAGGCCGATTCCGGTGGCCGTGTGGTCAAGGCGTAGGTTGCGGCCGCTCGATTGCTGGGATTGCGGGTTCGAATCCCGCTGAGGCATGGATGTCTGTCTCTTGTGAGTGTTGTGATCACTCGTTCAGAGATGTCGTACCGCGTGCGCGCGCGCGTGTGTCTAATTGTGTGTGATCTAGAAACCTCAACAATGAGGCGGCCCAGGCCCGAATTGGGCTGTTGCGCCACAAAAATTAAAAAAAAAAATCGTTAGAAGAGAAAGTGTCTCGCCATGTTGAGGAGGATGTATCGCCTTGCAAAACGCCGTCCGCATGCGACCCATACTCTTCAGGACCCGCTGTAAGGCGCTGGAAGGTGTGGGGCCATCTCCCTATGACCCTGTGACTTGTCGCCCATTCACGAAAGTACTTCAGTACCGTCGACGCGGGTCAGACGACGTCAAGGACGCATGGTTAAGTGTTTCCAACAAGTACGCCACGGAACTCTGCTGACGGGATGCATCGGCTGGGGCGTCGGGTGCCTGCCTTAACGGCTGGCCTGCTGGAACGCTGACTATATCCGCGGCAGGAAGCTGGAATTGGACCACTTTCTTATTGAACACTCAATGAGGCGATGTGAACATAAGCATTTATTCCTGTCAGCAAACTACAGTTGACTAATCCCGTTGAGGTTCAAGAGGCCATTGGGAATCTCAGGACTGAGAAACCCCAGGTCCAAACGGTTTACCGAATACGGTTCTGTAACAGCTTTCCAAGCGAGGGACAACCTTCTTCATGAAAGTATTTAACGCGGTCTTCCACATGCATTATCTCCCACTAGCACGCAAACACACTCGCGGTATTTCCACATTGAGACCATGGAAGGACCCCAGGACGCGATCGCCCGTAAAGTGGCTGAACTGTATTTAGCACTTTTCAGCTCCCATATCTGACGCTTTCCGTGATTTTTGTGAGTTTTAAAGTGAATGGCAGGGTGTAATTAAATACTAGACACGTACCGCATCTTCTCCTCTAATTAACACCCTCCACCCCTAGATAGCACAGGCGCTCAGCCAACTCCACCTAACTAATCCGGGTTCAAACCCCACACATCCATCCATACAAATACCCCCTTTCCCTCCACTTCCCCCAAACAAAGGAAGGACTGTTGCGATTTGTAGCAGAACTCATTATCACCGCATCATGCCCCCAGCCAAGTTGGGAAGTCCGTTAGCTTAGGCCATCGATGCGTTTCGTGAATAGGAATGGATAAACGAACCAAGCTACGTCGCTTTGCGCGAAGCCAAAACCGACGTCATTAACTAGCTTTTAGGCTGATTGTGTCAAAATCGGACCTATACCTTCTGAATCAATTTCAGGGCAAATTAAACACGGGCACTCCGTCACTGAACAGCGGGTTAATTAATAGCAAATTTCGATGAATTGTTGGACTTTGTGAAATTAACTGCAGTGGCGACGAAAAGTTTCATTGTTAGTAACTGCAACTGTGTTTTTTACCAAGCGAAATTAACTAGGAAACAGCGTGTGAACGTTTCCCTTTTGTGGCAGATCTAACATTTAACTGAAATTTTACTGTTTAATGGTGCGTTTTATTTCGCTTCGTATTACTGCTTTGCAGCAGACTATCTTGCTGAGCGCGAACTTGGTCATTTCCCACATGGATTAACACAGAGTTGTACCTAGACTTTCATTAAACTCCTTCAGCCACTGCCAAGTTAAACTCTTAATTCTTGTTGTAAAACTTCTTTAACGTGCGATTACCAATCGATATGCTAAAAAGTGGCAGAAATAATTGGTGGTGTGTGGGAAATATTTCTGCCAATCATTTAAGGGAGGAAATTTCTGCAGGTTTTTGGTCACCGATAGTCTTAAATAAATTTTATCGTGGTTTTACTCACTCCCTTCAGGCAATGACGGGATATGAACTTCATATCAGAACACGACCACTTCTTTCTACATTTATTTCTCATTCATTACGCATTGCTCTCTCTACTTTCCTGTAGCGCAACAGCCCAACTCGGCCCTGGGCCGCCTCATTGTTGAGGTATATAGATCACACACAATTAGACACACACATGGTCGGACTCCTCTAAACGAGTGGTCATCTCGTCGCAGAGGCCGCTACCTACACAACAAACACAAGAGACAAATATGAATGCCCTCAACGGGATTCGAACCCGCAATCTCAGAAATCGAGCAGCAGCAGACCTACGCCTTTGATCGCGCGGTCACTGGGATCGGCGCATGTTCTACGTAGCCCAATAATTATTTATGTCCTCCGCACAGGGTGGTCTAACGTCTGTGTCACCAAGTGCGCCCAGGTGTCTGCTTGTAGCAAATTCCCATAAAAGCGAAGAGAAGTGCACGAGTCCTTCTTATTATAGCCACATTTTTATTGCAGCCGGGTATTTCTGTGTATTAGAGTTCGGCAGCAGATGCTGCCACTGAAATGCAGAAAACGAATAAATGGGACTCACCTTATATTCAGTAACGACTTAAAATGTAGTTTTTAACCCAATCGTAGTCTAAAACTTAAGTTTTGGTTCAGATTGGAGTCTTCAGATTTATACAGACACTCCAGTTACGCAGTTTAAGGTTTACGTATTTTTAAAAAAGTGAAAAATGAAATGGGATAACAGTTTTGAAATGCGTGCCGAATTTTTCCTTGCGGGAATGAAAGCACGGTGGGAAGATGGTGGCGGAAGAATATTGCTGGGCAATAAAAGAGGAGGCAGGGCGGTCGTGCTCCGGCCGACAAATTTTCATTGTGTTGGAATTTGGATTTAAACTTGACTCTTATATATATATATATATATATATATATATATACGTATGTACTTGAGAGTATGTATAATCAATTCCGACCTGAGAAAAATTCGACTTTAGCTTGATTTTCCGGGACGTAACTACCGCGTTAAGTGGAGACCCTGGTCAGCAGGGACACACATCGCCGTACACTGACATGGATTGCATCATCAAACGCAGGAACGTGAGGAGTTTAACACAGCACAGTAGTAACTAGATTTGCTTGATGTGTTGGCATGGTCTGTGACAATCACGAATTTTGAAATGATCCATTAAGAAACTGTGCAGTTTCATTTGTGCAATGAAAACTGTTATCTGCCTGATAAATATCACTTTTATGATGATCTCTCGACACCGTACAGTTCAGGACTCAGCTTTGCGGCCCTAGACGATGGGGAATAATAAGCAGAGGTGATGTGCTGCGAGAACGAGTGGACATGGTGTGGTGCACTGTTTGAAAATATTTGTTGTAAGATCCCATGTAAGAAAACGCTATTTACACAGCATTATCAACTGCTGATTAAATGTCTTTTCCATTGTTAGTAGCGTCAAGTATACTCGTTCGAAAGAGGCGTGTTTTGAAATTTCTTCCGGAGACGCAAAACTGAGTCCCGAACTGTACCATATTCACCTTGATGATGCGTGCATGTCACGGAATACTTAACGGACGGCTTGAACGTGATGATATGTGTAGTTCATTATGCTGAACATATTCACGGATCACCAAAATTAATATTCTGGTGTGAGTGGTCATATCTGGCTGGTACTTGCTGAAGTACAGTTAGCTGTTCATCATTTAATACCTGCAGTGAGGCCGATAACAACTGTCTATAGCGCTTACTGCTTTGACAACTCAAACGTTAAATTAGTTTATACTTAATATTAGACATGTTCCGTGCAGTTGTTTTACATATGTACGTTTTTATTACCAACCTTTTTTTCCTATGACTCAACAACCCCTTTGGGGGCCTAGGCTGCCTAATTTTTTTCGAGGCTTCACGATCACACACTTTAGACACACTACACTCGGTAGGACTCCTCTGGACGAGGGACCAGCTCGTCGCAGAGACCTCTACCTGACAACACACAACACCCACAAGAGACAGAAATCCATGTCCCCGGTGGGATTCGAACCCACAATCCTAGTAAGCGAGCGGCCGCAGACCCACGCCTTAGACCGCGCGGCCACTGGAATCGGCTACTGCACAATAAGTTTATACGCTTCTACGTGTTTCGGCTATCTCAGCACTCATCAGGGAGTCATCGTACACAGACATAAGCAGCGTGCATTCAGAGACACGCTGTACGCTGCTTATGTCTGTGTACGATGACTCCCTGATGATTGCTGAGATAGTCAGCCGAAACATGTAGGAGTGAATAAACTTATTGTCCGGTAGTTGGTAATAAAAAGTTACATATGTTGGATTCGTTGTTTCGAATCCGACTCGGGGCATGAAGTTGTGTATGCCCGCAGTTTGTGTTGTTATTCTTGTCTGTAATTAGAGGCTTCCGACAAATCGACCTTCTGTCCAAGAAGTCGTACGAGATGTCTGAAATAATTGATTGGAACCGGCCAGAGGTCCTAATGCGTAAAAGTGGCGAAGGAGGGATGGAGGGAGGACGGGGAGAATGAGGAGGTAAAGGTAAAGGTAAAGTTCTCCCTAGAACAGGCCACGAAGGCCCAGAGGGGGAGTAGAGGTATAGCTCTACACTTTCTTTAACCCTGGCACTAGATGGGGGTGGATGGTCAACTCCATGCCACGGCCGCTTTACCCACGGGAAAGAAACCCGGTACGCATTATATAGGAGGCTGGGTGAGGAGGAGCGTGCGTTTGTACCGTGGTACATTGATAAATTGTGTAACTTCATGTGTCTAATACAGTGCTTCATGTAACATGTATCTCTGACTCACCGTCGCCTTAATCAACTGTGGATTCCGTCACATTCGGAGAAGGTTTGCAAATCCCACCGATGTAAGAATCTGCTACAGATAACCACCCCGTTCTCCGAACTTCGTTGACTCCTCTTCGTCTTACACAACCTGATGCGGCAAACGCTTCATGGTAGATACTGTGCTTGAGATGTGAATATCGGTCTGTTAGTCTCCGTGGAAATGTTATAAAACTTTATGGAGTTTCCTTAGGTATTGCAGTCAACCGCATGTCAACCAGCGCCCTCCGTGGTGCGAAGAATTACGTTGTATAAAACGCGAAGACTTACCGCCTCCCTAACAAAGGCCTGCCGTTGGACACGGCATTAAACCAACTGAACAATGTCAGCATCTTCACATACTTGTTTTCAAAATATGCTACTTTATAATCTATACGCAGGCGTACCAACTCTTGATGTTTATCGGCCAAATGTTATTTTCCCCAAGCGTGCTTCAAGTCATGTCGGTCTCATCTTTCACAAAGACGTTAGGAAGATCGACTATTAACCTTGTCGATTCGTCTGTCCGTCTGTTCGTCTGTATGTCTGTATGGAACTAGAGACATTCACCGGACAAATTTTCGTTAAATTTCATACTTGGGGTTTTTTTAACTAAAATTTGTCAACACCTTCCAGTTTTTGTTTTAAATTGGACAAAAATGACGCGTGACATGAAGACCCTAAAATGTATTGTGTGAGGTATGAGGTGAGGCCGAAGAAAAAGTAGATGATTAAACATAAAAATTGAACATGATGTATTAGGCCGTACCGAGGCTCAGGTGGTTAATCGTCGGCCTGTCACTTCGGAGGCCCGGCTTCGACCCGAGCCCATTCGCGTGACCCTTGTTGTGGATAAAGTGGCAATGGGACAGATTTTTCTCCGAGCATTTCAGTTTTCTCCAGTCTTTTCAACCGTAAAATTAGCGTGCCTTGGCAGGCCATTTTGATTCTAAACTTAAGGGAGGTGCCATTCACACCTCCACGTGTCTTCTTGGCAGTACTTTGTTTGGCCTTAGCTTTGCTGATTTCAGTGGCTTACTGTTACTTTGCTTACTCTGTTATTGTAACGCCTGATACATGTCAGCTGCCTCCGGTTGCTGACATTGCACTGACATGTAGAAATGTTCATTTCAAATTGCTGTCCCTTGTACCGAAAACTCGACTCATAAGATTACACCTTTTAAGCGCGTTCGCAAAATTGCGCCGTCATGTCTGTCTGTCTGTCTGTCCTTCTGTCCGCATGGAACAACTCGGCTCCCATTGGACGCATTTTCATGAAATTTGATTTCCGAGGAATTTCCGAAAATCTATCGACAAAGGTCAAGTTTCATCTAAGTCTGGCAGACTTAGTTTTATTATAAAGGTTTATTATGCAATTTTTGTACATAACCTGAAATACATTTCCATCCTCAGCTATAATTCAGCATCTGTTTCAAACCTTATTGCAAGAGCAGTAATTTCCCCTTTTTCCAAACAAAATACGCAATGTACGTATAACGTAACATTGTGGCGCGTTCGCTTAATTTTTGTACCTCCTCAGCTACCCTAACAGACTGACACCATTTGAACTCGAACATAGTGCTTTTATAGTGGTTTAATGTCGCCTGCAACAATATATGGTAATTAGGTCTTCATGTAAAGTTCCCGATGTTTTTGTCCGATTTCAACGAAATTTGGGTTTTATCGACATATTTTCGTAAAAGTCCTCAGTATCAAATTTCACGGGAATCCGTCCAGTGGGAACCGCGATTATAGATGCAGACAAACAGGCGGACAGACGAACATGACGAAGCTTATAGGCGCTTTTCGCCACTATGCCAACGTGCCCAAAAAAAGGCAACAGTACCTGTGTTAGGGATTACCGACCTATTTCTGTTTTTAATAGTTACTCCCAGTTATTTGAATTTATTATGCGTGATCACGTGTCTCACTGCTTAAAGCTTAAATTAAATCCTTGCCAACATGGTTTTACTAAAATCAGACACACCATACCACTTTGAACTTATCTTGGCTTTATTACCTCTTTAGCTAATTCTCAGCCTTAATTCGATGTTACACTTAGGGTCATTATTTATCTGACAACTATTGGTTTCCACTTTCTGTCGATTCGTTTATCGTATTAACGTATTCCTCTCACCAGACCGTCCGTATGCGTGGCGGAGTGGCGGCGAAAAGTGACAAATAGTCAGGAAATATAAAGACCCTGCATTTTGACCTAAGCACTGTTTTCAGACCTTGTTCCTCATAATATGCTTCTTCATAAACTAGGTGTATTAGGGCCTTCTGGTGGTTTTTGAGCCGGTTTCGTTGTTACTTAACCAAAATACAATTTCTTTCTCAATTTCTGGAATTATTTTATCGCCTTCCGGAGTACTTTTTTTTTGTTCCACAAAGATTTGTTCCTAGGGCATCTGATTTTCAGTCTACAGTTGAACCCGGTTATAACGACATCGGTTTATGCGACACCTCGTCTATACCGTCAGATATTCTGTGGTACCAATTAATTCCTCCCTGTTAACCATAACATTATACTTCTCAGGTAAAAAAACACTCTTTTATAAAGACACAAAACATTCAGTCCCCTTCGTGACGTTATAACCTAGTTCTGTATTTATAAGTAACATATTCAGCAGTACGCCGATCCCAGTGGCCGTGCGGTCTAAGGCGTGGGTCTTCGGCCGCTCGCTTACTAGGATCGTGGGTTCGAATCCCACCGGGGGCATGGATGTCTGTCTCTTGTGAGTGTTGTGTGTTGTCAGGTAGAGGTCTCTGCGACGGGCTGATCCCTCGTCCAGAGGAGTCCTACCGACTGTGGTGTGTCTAAATGAGTGTGATCGTGAAACCTCGACGAAACGAGGAGGCCCAGGCCCATAGAGGGCTGTCGAGCCATTAAAAAAAATTCAGCAGTACTTCCTTGTGTTCCACATGGATCTCTTCTAGGGCATCTGATTTTCCGTATATTTGTAAGTAACATACTCGTCGTAATGAAGTAATCTAATTATCTTCCTTTCATTGGTGACGTCACTGGTCTCTGTGCTGTTAGAACTGCAGATGATTGAATTCTGCTGTAATCAGATATTGATTCTGTACGAGGTTGGTGCGCTACTAATTTCATGAAACTCAGATTTAGTAAAACTGGATTTATTGTTCTCTAAATGAGAACTGATTCTGTGATATGTACATATACACTCTGTTAATTCTGTATAACGCACACTGACTGAACTAAAAACCTGGGGCGTGTTTATAGGTTGGAAGCTTTATTCTCATCATGTTCAGTGCGTATTTTCTCAGTCTAATAAGTTTCTGGGCATTTTTCGCACCTGTAACCTTTTCTTTTTTCTCCGCTTGGTTATTTATTTATGTTTTGTTTTACTTGTATTAGATCTAAATTACAGTACGCCTGTGTTATCTGGGTTTCTATTATGTCCACTGAAGCTAACAGGCTGGAACGCATCCAGCGGTGAAGTTTATGTCTCTTTGTTGTAATTATTTCTTGCCCTACGCCCGTTATGGTCGTGCTAATGCGTTAGATTACCTGAAACTGCTTAATTTACGTGACAGAAGACATCACCTATATCCACTTTTTTTGTTTTAATGTTTACATTGTTCTAACAGTTTTCCCTTCCTTATTGCACACTGCAGATCGTCGAAGTCATGCTGTGTATGGTACTAACTAAAATAACTCCATGGAGCACAGTCCTTCTTGAGAAGCTAACAGGTCGTCAGCTAGTCAAGAAATTCCCCGCGTGCTATGGAACCCGAAGGTTCATTTCCGCACTCACAAGAGCCTCACCTTAAAAAATTACCATGTTACGAAACACTATACAGAGCCTCGGACCTGGACTGTGTATGGTACAGACTTCTGTATATTTATGTCTGCTCTCCATACAGATAGTTTTGTTTTTCTAGATACCCATCACCTAAAAATTTGGTTTCTAGAGACCTTTATTTGTTTAGAGAATATTCAAAGAACATTGTGTATTATGTAAGTATGTTTTGTATTTGAATTCGCCAGATATATTTTTTGTTTAGTTTCCTTTTCCTGATCTGCTTAGCACGGGTCAAGTTGTATTCAGCATAATAATGCACAGTTTTCTCCCTCTAATTCTGAAATTTGCCGATCTCAGTGGCCGCGCTGCCTAATGCGTGGGTATGCGGCCGCTCGCTTGTTGGGATTGCGGTTTCGATTCCCGCCGGAAGTAAGGATGTCTGTCTCTTGTGAGCGTTGTGTGTTCACAGGTAGAGGTCTCTGCGTCGGGCTGATCACTCGTCCAGGAGAGTCCTACCGAGTGTGGTGTGTCTGAGTGTGATCGTGAAGCCTCGATAATGAGGAGGCCTAGGCCCCCTAGGGGCTGTGAAGCCATAAAAAAATATGATATTTTAGCTTCCTGAAATGTATTTGTCTTGTGTTTTGTTCCTTATTCTTTTGTTTGTTTGTTTGTTTTTGTGGTTACCTATATATGTTACAAATCTTTTAGAAACAGCAACAACAACAATTTACGATTTTCCCAACGTTTGTTAGATAATAGACATGCTGTAGAACCAGTTGAAAATATTATGGATATTTATACATTACGAATAAAGGAAATCATATGAATACTGCAGAAAAAATAGAATATATTGAACAAACAAAAAAAGGGGTCCAAATTAATAACAAAAGCACAACTAGTGGAAGCAAAGTATTTGGTCTAGTAGTACAAATGAAATGACGTAGATGGCAACAGTAGGTTCCCATACAATTCCAATAAACATCACGTACCTATCTGAACGCCAGTACCTATATGAACGCCAGTAGGCCTACCTATCCTTTTATGAAAGTGTGTGTGTGTGTGTGTGTGGACATGATAAAACCTGTTCAAAAGAAGTAAGTGCATTACCAAGAATTCGCAATATAGTTTTGTAATACATAACAAAAGCCATAGAATTGGTCACATAATATTATATTATTTTGATAGTAATAAACTTGTTTGCTATTATAGACAGCACAATCGGATGACAAACATCAAATCATATGTTATGTTTGTATACTAATGCTGATTTGGTATTTGACCATTAAGCTGCTGAGTCGTCATATAAATAACCGGCAACTCAATTCAATTACAGTACAGTATTGCACTCCGTTTTCACAACCAGTGTTTACAGTGCATGCTTATACCATATACGTATAATAAACCTGTCATTAGCTTTATAAAGAACGTTACATAGCAACACGTTTGGACATCGACGATAATAACCAGCACAAATACAGAGGTTCAGTGTCACAATTCACTGCTGCCGGCCCGTGACTCCATGTTTTTATTTTATTTTATTTTTTTTTAATTTCTGAATCATTTTTATAGACTTTTAGCAGGGTTCCTTGGATGAGGGATCGGCCTGTCACAGTGCCTGTAGCTACATATTAAAGGCCAACACAGAAAAATTCAGACATATATCTATTTCCTGAGTGACACTAGAACCAGTGATCCCTTTATCCGAGTGATGGGAAGCAATAGACGCTATAGAACCGCGGAAATTATGATAGGCTAAAATATGTATGAAGTACTGCGGGCATCACGTAGCTAATTCAGTGGCTTCGCCTTGGAAGGCCCTTGAGAGTAGACATGCTGTTTGTTCTCCCAGGTACCAGTTATAAGCTGATTTGTACATATTTTACAGGTGACATGCCGTTGTGCGTGTATGACATGAGCAATTAAAATCATTATCAGTCTCAACACAACAATTGTTATTAGACAGTAGAGTCTATCAATCGAGCTACATGTTTCGAACTGAATTAGGTAATCTTCAGGCTCAAATATAAAACGTAATGAGAAAGACACTGTATAATTTTATAATTAATCTTACTGTTTCGTGAAGTTTTGAAATGACCAATCAAAAGAATATAAAATGATGTAACATAAAATATAATAAGACATGTCAATGCGGGTATACATTAACTAGTTCACAGTTTACATTTTGAACCAAGGTTAATAAAAACATCGATGTTAGTCTAAGCGTTTTTCTTAAAAATCATGACTTATATGTGAATATAAATATGGCGTCAGAATTCCTTTCTTGCTTGTTTATTTCACCTTCCTATTGAGTTGAAATTCCAGTGGGATAACTTGTTATCATAAATGGTTGTGACATTACCTAAAACACACACATATATAAATATATATATAATAATAATAATTATACATGTAAATTTTCGACATTTAGGAATTTTTTTAATTCTTTAAGTACATATTTCCACTACAAATTATTTACTTGCGCTAACCGTGTGATGTTATCAAACCTGTTTACAGGGCGAACGTATTGATCGGATTTATGAACCCGATCAATACCTTCACCTTGTAACAATTAATTAGGCCTATATAATTATACAATTATAAAATTATATAGTGTCTTTCTCAACATGCTCATAGTTGAGCCTGAAGGTGACGTAATTTAGGTTGAAACATGTAGCTTGATTGATAAATAGATTCTATTGTCTAATAAAAATTATGGTGTTGAGACTGATGGCGATTTTACCTGTTCATGCTTGCTAGAAGTCAGATGCTGAATTATTGAATTTATAAATCCCCGTGCTTTACATACCACAAGGTATAACATTAAGATACTTTACATGCTCCGTTTTCTACATTTTCAGAACATATATAAATTATTTCGCTACACATCATTAGCTGATCATATTTTGCAATGGAGACGGAGGGCGTTTACTGCTCGGTACGAACTGAATCTTTAAATAAGAGACGGGGTTAGTTTTCGTCCAAATGCCTACGAACCTTCTGAGCAGTAACTTTCGTCATTCTCGTCCCCCTTGTAATAAGTGTAGTGTTTCTCACTGCACTCCCATTCGTCTTTTCTTCCCCCCCCCCCCGCGGCCTCTGTTTTTTCATCCAAGTACAAAATTCAGCATTATTAAAAATTCGGCTCAAATATTAAACTTTCTTTTTTTTCTGTATAGTCACACGGTTTCTTCTTTGAGTGGTTGACAGAACACATTGAAATGATATTGAATGATACCGAAAAAGCGTTACAGTATTTTATTCCTTATTGAAGTAGAATCGTAGGGAGGGATTGATGCCAGTAGGAGCAAGGGCCAGAAACAGCGATACCGAACGTTGTTAGAAAGGTGCTTCCAGTTCGGTGGGTTTGTCTCTTTTAGAGCAGTGGGAAGAAGACATTTCCATTAAATGACAGTGGTTACAGGATGTAACCTGAGATCTGCGTTCTTCTGGTGTAGAATTATAATCCTTTACCGACGTTTCGGGACAACGTATCGGTCTTCTGGACTTTCTTGACCCTTGAAGATGGGACCGATACATTGTCCCGAAATGTCGGTAAAGGATTTCCACTCGGCGCTGCGTAATACCCCAGAAGAGCGCAGATCTCATCAACATCGTGGCGGAAGCCTGAAATCAAAGTAATCCTTGTAGTAACATGTTAAACAATGACAACAACAAGAACAACATGGTCACCATCTGAAATCTCTGTAACTACGTATCGAGACAGATCACAAACATATCTAACAAGGTTTGTGTGAGATTGTTGTTGTTGTTGTTTGTGTGCGTGTGTGTCTGTAGGACTAGAAACCTTTGCGGTTATGCAGAATTCTAACCTTATATCCAGCAACTGCCAAGTTGTATAGTTGATAATTACATTATAAAACACAAATTCATTATAGCCTAGACCTCTCTCTACGTAGACAGAAGCATTTTAAGAAAATGGTGGTTATAAACCATTCTTTACACTTGCTAATTTATACATTCAGCACTGAAGTTGTAGTTGGGCACATTCATGACAGTGGAACACATTAGGATGGCGTACGTTTCCGCAATGTAAAGCAGCAAAAAACTTTGGATGATGTCATTCCGACCGGTTTCTGTGAATACCAAACCCATGAGACACCGTCAGCAGGCTAGTAGCCGCTGTTAATGTTGGTGTGTCCACAGACGTTGACTCACTAAATGGACATCGTTGACCCGAGAAGGGAGTTGGACTTAGTGCTAACCTGCGGCCTTATTCCTTTGCCTGCTACATGTGCTGGCTGTACATGTAATTACATTTATCCCATGTATTTATCAGTGTAGTTGTTAGGAGGAGGACAGAGAATTGTGTCCTTTCCAGTCGGCTTGTCTGTGATATAAAAACTTTATTGCATGTCCAACAGTCGGCGCGTTTGACTGGTACATGAAGGGTGTAAGGTGTAGAAAGGATGTTGGACAACGCACTCGATGGCTTTTCTGAACTTTCCTGCTTTCTTTGCAAATTATTCTTGAAGAAAAAGAAAACATTTTCACTCTAACATACTGCGCCCAGAAAGAAATGACACTCTTAAAGGATACCGTCTTCTGAGATATGTCGTCATGCATTACGGTATAAATTTACTGATGTTTCGGGGGAACCTGATGGCTACATTATGATATAGATGGAACTGGTTCCCGCGACGTTTCGGTAAATATTTGCCCTAATATATCGCGCCATCTTCCAGACAAACGTGTTATTTATGTTTATTGCTATGAGAACTTAAAATTTCTATTAATATGCTTACTTTTCTTTATTATTGAGCTGTTATATTTTGAAAGAATTGAGCCTCACATTATAATACCAGATGTGTTGTCAGCGGGTTACGTTGTTAGAAGGGATGGAAGTGTCTTTTCAGAAGAAGACGCACCCGTCAGAGCGGTAGAAAAGTTAGAGGAAATAACTGGAAAGTATTATGAAGGAAATTACTGAAATGCGATTTAACTTAAGACGATAGTTAAGTATCGTCTTAAGGACAGTAAATTAGTTCACTAAAGGCACGCTGCACCTTCTGTTTTCAACCCTCTTCAACGCATTTTAATACAGACTGTCCCCGACTTACGACGGGATTCCCTTTCGACAGCCACATCGTAAGTCGATGTTGTCGTAAGTCGGAAGTACCTTCGGAAGGGCGTAGACTGAAGCTGTGACCGACATTGTTTTACCTTTTTATGTTGCTTTATCATTGTCGTTCCCTTCTATAAATAATTGCCTTGTCTTTCTGTTATCGCCACCTTCATCACTTCTCAATTTTCTCTTGCTTGCTATGTTGGGAAGAAACGAAACCAAATAATTTGTACAGATATACTTGATACTATATATGTTCCGTGCACTTGCTTTACATATGTAAGCTTTTTTACCACCAACCAGTGCACAATAATTAATTACCATTCAGATAGACGATATACGCTGCAAATGTCTATGTACGTTGACTCCCTGATGATGGCTGAAATGGTCAGGCGAAACATGTAGGAGTGTAAAAATAAAATTATTGTGCAGTGGTTGGTGGTAAAAGAAACTTACAATTTATACAGAATTTGCCGTATAACATGCAACCCAAAGGTCAGATCTATAGATACGTAAGCAGCTGCTCCTCCGCTGCAGTGGACACTTCCAGCATTTGCTGAGTCAATTTTATTTCAATCCAACAAATGCACTACACTTTCTTCCACTGATTCCTTGCCCCTACATATGTTTCGGCATACCTTGTGCCATCCTCAGGGGGTCGTCAAGAGTTCACAATCTTCAATACATCCAATTATTTTTCACTCACTGTCACAACACATAATTATTGTAAGCCACCAGCACTAAATATCACTTATCTTTCTGTTCATAGTAATTAGCTTATCTTTCTTCAGTGTTTTTTTATTAAAACGAATCGTTAAATTTAGAATTGAAGGTAGTTATAGTATATAATATTAAAAAGATTTTAAAATTGTGTTTGACATTTGGCTATGTATACTAGTTGTTGGATCACATTTGATCTTGTCCTTTTGCTGTGCTGTTAACCGTCCTGTGGTGTATTGTGTACTGAAAGAAAGTTTAATGCATTTGTTGGATTGAAATAAAATTAATTAATTATCAAAATGCACAGTACAGGGTTATTCAAAATGATTGTCGGGGTTTTAACAACTTGGCCACCTCGTTCTCCAGATGCAACCCCATGTGATTTCTTTGTATGGGGTTACGTCAAGGATCAGGTTTATGTTCCTCCTCTTCCCGCAAGTATCCCGGAACTGAAGGTACGAATCAGAACCGCCATTGAAACCATCACCGCTGACATGCTAGAAAAAGTTTGGAACGAACTCGATTATCGTGTTGATGTTTGTAGAATCACAAAGGGTGCACATATAGAGCACCTGTAAAGTATGTCACAAAAACTTGGAGTGTTGTTCTATTAAATAAAGAAATACATATACTCCTATCTCAAGTGTATTGTGTATGACAAGTTGTTAAAACCCCGACAATCATTTTGAATAGCCCTGTATATATAATATAAAGTTTGCTGAGTCCTTAGCACAAGTTCACTGTCTTGCTTCTGTTTTGTTGGCCACCAGTTGTGCCGTAATTCTGTAATCGACAACATGTTTTTTTCCACAAGAATGGGTTTATGTGTTGGACAGTTTGTTTTTTACAGACGAAGTTTGGTTCCGCTTGAGTGGATACATTAACAGTCAAGACAGTAGAATATGGAGAGCTGAAAACCCACACGCACTGCTTGAAAATCCTCTTCATTCGTCAAAGATTGTTGTTTGGTGTGCAGTGTCTCGAAAACGATTTCTGGGACCACTGTCCTTTGAAGAGACAATTATTGCGGAAAATTATCCAAAGCTATTGACTTAATACGTTGTTCGCATTTTGGATGCTGCTGCCCGCGTAAAGAAATGTGGAGACCAACTCAGACGAAAAACTCACGATCTTCGCACACGAGTTGCTAAGTGCTTTGAGGTTGGCTATGGGATTTTCGAAAATGTATAATGAACTGTAACACATTCTTCATTTAAACGTTAAATTAAAGTAAAATTTACAGTAATTAATTTTTCTTTCTTTATTACCATTTACAGTCAAAGCCTCCATTTCTCACCCAAGTCTCCTGACTGCCTGCCAGATGGCTCTGGCGGACACATCAGGATCGATAGAATAGTAGCGCGGCCAGTTGGCCAGTCACCAACTGCCACGAATGCGCACGACTTAGTAACCTCGGAAAGAGGAGGCAAGAAGAGGCCCGAGCCCATATAGGGCTGTTGAGCCATGGTTATTATTATTACCATTTACAGTGTTTTTGTACTTATAGACTCAAACAGCTCTATTTCGGTAACCATTCAGAATTAGACACATGTTTGTATAAACGTTTTTGTTACATAATGACCGATACTATCACCTTTCCTCCTGAATCACCCTGTACTGTGTAAAGCCGGGATTAGACGGCGCGTGGCTCGGCTCGTTTTACGTCATAACTGACGTCACTGACAAAGAATCGTATTCAAACGCGCCGTGTAACCGGCCTGGGGCGGCGCGGAGTGTGATTGGTGGAGCGAGGCTCGTGGGATCGCCTCAGAAGCGGTTTTCTCACGATCCTCAAAGGGACTCGGCGCGGGCAGCTGTTGCGGCTACACGGCGCTTGCAGTCTACGCGCCAAGCCAGTCTCGTCCAACCTGTATACACTTAGGTCTGGTCTTTGTTTTCTGCTGTCGGGGTGCGCGAAGAGTGAAAGTTTCTGTCCCACAATTGGTATTGGCTAGAATGGAGTGGTCAAACGAGGACATTTTTAAATTCATAGAACAACACGACTTATTCCACAAGCCGAGCCGAACCTACCCGAGCAAGGCCGCTGGTCGGCCATTTGCCGAGCTGCGCCGCGTCGTGTAGCCAGATTGTCTTTTCTGTTCCGATCTTTTGGCCGAGCAAGTGACTTCACGTCACTGGACGAGCCACGCGCCGTCTAATCCCGGCTTAAGACCCTGAGGAAGACATGTGTTGAACGTACGTACCACCATACACTTCAGCAGACTTCTCTTATCGATGTCCATGTATTTCAAAGCTGATAATTCACACTGCGACCTGTTGGTTCCGGGTGTTTCTGTGTATATGCAGAGTAGTTAACCGGCCAACTCTTTCTGCATTTTCTCACAGAATTTTTCTCTTTGGAACCCGCTGATTGAATTAGTAGAATTTGTGGACTAAACGAAAAACCGAATTCGTACTGAAATGTGTCTGCTTCTACAGTTTAAAGTCTTTCGCATTTTCCTTGTGGAAAACTGACGTCTGTATAGTGACTTTCACCGAAATGTGAACATGTAGTGTCCTGATCAATGATTTTCTTCCTATTTAACAACGCGAGCTACACGAGTAACTGAGTAATAAATAGGTACCCAGCTCGTCCAAGATATCGAAGGTTCATTACCATGTTCACGAGAGTCTTTTCATTCGACACTATCCTGAAGCAGATGAATCCACTCTGCATTATCTTACACTCTTTCTTTGAGATTCATTTTAAAATTGCGTCTTATTTATTAATCGTTCATCTGCTGTGGTTTTTAAATTCGCCCTTAAAACTCGTTTCGGTATGCAAAATCTGAGTTCGTATATGTTAATGGAGAAGAAATGATGGTTGTGTATGGTGAAAGAAGTGAGTGGATAATTGGTCATTGTTTTTATTCTGTCTGTATTCCTCGCTGTAACTCTTACCGCGTGGCGTCTCCCCTAGAAACACTCTCCCCGGGAGATCCGAATGGGGGAGTAGTTTACCTCCGGATTGTTTTGTCTCCAGAGGAAGCATCTCGCATTTGTCTCTGTTTCTGGAAGAGACTCTCCAGGAAAAGTAATAATGTGGCAGTTTTTCCATTTGCTTTCCACATCGCAGTACAGCAGCCGTTCAGACCACTCTGGCACGCCTGTTGCTACACGATCATGAACCATCTCGAGCATCATTTGCTCTGTGCTTCAAGTCGCTACTGATGTCGCTGCTTGTTTTTATTCAATATACCTTGAAAGACTGAGGAAAACGATGAGAAATTAATCTTGCTGCCGTGATCGCTTCAGGGCCGTCGCTTAGTTACGGAGAGCGGGGTTTAATTTACAGTGTCCATTCACTAGTGCCTTCGCGCTGTAAATATTCGTATTACGCATGTTGTCATGTCTTAGTCGAGTTTGTGTGCAAGAGAAGAAATTAACGTGCGTGGGGCTATGCGTGGTGCCAACGTTACATACAGAACGTCAGAAAGAAACATTCTGCAAAGTGAAGGAGGATTTAATGAAAGTGACACTGCCAAGCAAGCTGAGAGTTGGGCGCAGCTGCGTGTCCGTGTTGTCCAAAGAATACGCAGTCGACTGCGGCAGTTACGTCATCGAATGACATCATGCTCGCACGAATGCGACGTGGTTACCAATGACCGGAGTCGATCAGGGTACTGTTACAAGATTTAAGACTTTTCGAGCGTTGTTTTTCAAACCGTGGCCCGCGGATTGTTGACGATATGTGAAGGTTTTGAAGAAGCAGTATTTTAGCGCTTTCGCAAAAGGACTGCGAAAAGTGACTGTTAGCTTAAACATGTCTGTCCGTTCGCATCGAATAGACTGACTCCCACAAGACGGATTTTAGTGAAATGTTATGCTTATGATTTTTACAAAAATTTGTCGACACATTTAGATTTTGGTTAAAATCGGGCAAGAATAACGGATACTTTACGTGAAAACCTGCTACTTACGTTTATGATTGTTCTTCATTATTTGCGACAGACTGTCTTGTCTGTGAGGTACGAGATGTGGCTGAAGAAATAGTTGATTCTCGAGCGTCGTCGATTGTAAACGATTATCCCGATGATGATCGATTTTAAATCTGTTTCTAAAATACGGGGATATCTTACAATGTATGTTAACATAGTGTTTTTCGGGAAAGTATGAATCTACCATCTACTGCGTAGCAACTACAGGGTGAACACGACAGAAGCGTTACGCTTTACGGACATTTCTTAATTTGTTTTTATTACAATTTTTATGTTATTCATCAAATTTTAAATTTACGATGTTTATTAACTTTGTACACTTTGAATTTTAATATCTTACTCATTTTAATTAAGGCGACATAACACCCAGTTAAGCGTGCTACTTATATTCTTTTGTGGGCCGGGATAGCGTAATCGGTATAGAGACGCGCTACGAGCTGGACGGTTCGGGGATCGAATCCCGGTGGGGGCGAGATTTTCCGCACCTATCCAGACCGGCCCTGGGGTCCACCCAGCCTCCTGTACAATGTGTACCGTGTCATTCCCGGGGGTAAAGCGGCCGGGGCGTAGCGTTGACCACACACCCCCATCTAGCGCCGAGGTTAAAGAAAGAGTAGAGCTATACCTCTACTCCCCGTCTGGGCCTTTATGGCCTGTTCTAGGTTGAACTTTACTCTTTTTTCAGAATAACTCCCTGATGATGGCACCTCGGTGCCGAAACATGTAAGAGATTTATGAGAGTTTTACTCTTCTGAATGTATTTTATTAAGTGCATAAGTTGGTAAATATATTAATTATTGTCGTTACGTTTATCATCGAAATAAATTCTTTTTTTGTAAAATCGTATTTTACCTTTTATGTGTATAATTATATCACCGCGCTGCTTCACCACGCGCTCTGTTCGTGACACAGGGCGGCTCAGTTCGTTGTTGAGTAGGCTAACTGTGTACCAATCCGTATGCAACATTAGAAGTCTGAAGGAGCTTCCAGAGTCTTCGTGCTTGGCGTGTTCTCGTGCTTCGACATGTGTCTCAGTAAGTGTGGACGGTTCCACGAGCCGTCGCTCAAGCAAAGCGATCCACCGGAGCTCTCTGCTTGAAATTCTCGGCACAGAGACGTTCGGCACTGCAAAGAGGGGCTCGCTAAATTACTGTGAAAATTACGTGCCGCTAAAGAAGCGGGCTGTGCAGTCAGCAACAATCACTGCGAGTATAAAGAGCACCGAAATGTGTAGTCTGGATGCACCTTGAGAAACGTGCAGTTTGGAGGGCCCATAAGGTTGTGCAGTCACCAGCCGTCTCTGTTAAACCTGCCCACGAACTCGGACTGCAATTTCGAATCCCACTCAAGACAAGGGCATTAACGGTTTTTCTGCGTTATTCTGAGAAGGAACAGGAAATCGCAATTTGCATAATTGCCAAAACGGACCACTCCGTTAAGGTGATGAGGAACAACAATAAAAAACTGACTGTAAAGAGCAGAGACCTTATTGAGGAGCTGATAGTTGATCATTTGGTCAGTAAGTTCCTCACAGAATAACGATTTGTGATCGCTGTCCTATCTCTCACTGTTAACCTCGAAGGAAAGTGGCTGTTGACATGCGGAAAGTTACCAAGGTAACAGGTAAATGAAACACGTAGCTGTTTGCTAGTAAATGTCAACAATCAAAACGCTTCTCACAGCGAAAGTACACACATTAAATTCATGAGGCGATATTGTGCAAGAGTACTGGAGTACCAAACGTGGTCTTGAGTCTCCGTGAGCATGATGAGACCAGACCAGGATTAACGTGTAAAATGCATGTAGCTGTGTACATTAGAAACACTGTAACCATTACCCATCCACCTTATTCTGAAATGTTTAATTGTACAGACCTATACAGGGCATACACAAACGAATGGTGCGGTTTCAATAGGAATCACTATTGAAACCGCACCATTCTTTTGTGTATGCCCTGTATTTTATAGTTTTTTTAGCAAGCTGTTGGTATCTGACATTATATAACCTTGCGTGATTTCAGGCTTCCGCCGCGATGTAGATGAGATCTGCGCTCTTCGCTATTACGCAGCGTTGAGTGATGGTTCTGTACCGACGTTTCGGGACAACCTATCGGTCTGAAGTCTTCTTGGGCTTCAGGCTTTCTTTTTGGACTTCTTGATCCTTGAAGATGGAATCGACAGGTTGTCCCGAAACGTCGGTACAGAACCACCGCAAAACGCTGCGTAATATCCCAGAAGAGCGCAGATCTTATTTAACCTTGTTAGTATGATGGGTTGGTAAATGAGGACATTGGCAAGGTACTGAAGGGAAATATTTGTGGTATGTTCGAGGTGATAGCTCGACATCTGCTCTTTGGTACTGAGTAAAATCTTGGAAAACCTCAGTTATGGTATCAGATGTCCTAGACGATTTTATAATCTGGCAACTCCCGAAAACAATTCTTCGAAAGTCACAGCTGCATTATCCTAGTCAGTCAGTCAGTCAGTCGTGATGTGTTGACATTTTTGTCATCGCAATTATCATCATTATCACTATTAATACTGTCCTTGTTATGCACACATCACTTCAAGGCCAGTCCGTCAGCTAGGAGTAGGTGTCTTTCTGCTGGTAAGCAGTATGCTGGAACATTGACATTTTCAACCAAGATTGTATTTCGCTTGCTGGCATTGTTCTGTCACTTAATGACTCATCATTTTATTTGATTATAACTTTTCTTGAGTCTGAAGCTTTCCCTTTCTACGTTTTATTCTGTTTTAGTGTTAGTGGTACTTTTTATATTAGTTGTCATTTCTGTATAATTTGTAATTTTTATACCTTATCTTCATTCAGAGAGAATTCATAACCAGTTGCTTTTGGCCTAGTGCATATTATATTTCCAAAGACCTATAATTTTCAGATGTGAACGTAATATATCATCACACGAACTTCACTTATCATGTTAGAATGATCCATTCGTGACACAACCTCCATTATAATGACACTGTTCGCCCGTTCTCCATAATGCATTGATAAAAGCTTTACACTGTGTACGTCATACAAGACCTACAGATTCTATGTTCAGTGATGTGTTTTCGTCATCACAAAAGTTGGTCGTCAGTTACGTTCAGCAGCGAGATGTGCGCATGTCTCAAATGGCTTCTTGTTTATACAGGTTTGTTAGAAACGTTTGCGGTTAATGTAGTGTCTGTAACATAGTTCTGCTATACAGGGTGTGTCAGTGATTAAGGTTATTATAAAGGACGGTCTGAGGCTAGATTCCAGACAAGGATAGGCATTTTAGGCGCGTTCGCCAAATTGCGAAAAGTGACTCTTAGCTTCGTCATATCCGTCTGTCTTTCCGTCGGTCCGCATGGAGAAACTAGGCTCCCACTGGACGGATTTTCATGAAATTTGATATTTGAGTATTTTTCGAAAATCTGTCGAGACAGTTCAAATTTAATTCCAATCTGACAAGAATAGCGTGTACTTTACATGAATACCTATATACCTTTGGATAGTATCTCGCTGAATTCTTCTTAGAATGAGAAATGTTTCAGACAAGCGTTGTAGATAAAATCAAACCCCACATTTTATGTTCAATAACTTTTCACCGAAAATCATGCCGTTTGTGAGCTAATGTGGAAAAATATGGTAGAGCCAGACAGGCCACACTTGACAATATAATAAGGCGCATGCGCTTTGTATGCTGGATAACTAAGGCTACAGACACACACTCAGAATATGTAATACTTATTGCTTTCCCACAGCAACAGTGGTTACGTGAACGCGCCTCAATGTTACGTTATACTTACATTGCCTGTCTTGTTCTCATTGCCACCATGTCCAGGTCAGCTCAGTTTCTCTCTCAGTGTGTACCGTTGCTAAAGCTGCCGGAGCGTGAGGCTTGTCACCTTTGTCTATTTGCTGCTGTTCCACCTTTTTTAACAGCCTTACACATACTGCTTCGTACATATTTATGGCGTACTTTTTTAAATCATAACGATAAGTTGACCGCTGATTTTGTAACACGTAATATCAAAGACAGAAGTTTCATAAGAGGAAAAACAGAATGGTTACAGCTGGTATGACTGGCAAGAAAACATATTACTGAACTGTACCGCTGTCAGATCGGTTAGACCTGTGTGGACAAGGGGCCATGTTCTGTGGCTGAAACACACACACATGTTCCGTTTCCAAATTGACCGATTCACTTGTAATCTACTTACGTTGCTGATAAATAAGCTTAGAAGTAGCTATTAGCTACTCTGTGACTGGCGCTGCGGTGAATGGCCAGGTTTCGATGCCCGACAACTTCGCTGCTTTCCAGTAAATTCAGTTTATGTTGACATGGTCTAGCATACGTTGCAAAGTATTAAATTTTAGCAGCAGTTGTGGGTCTGTTGTTTGTGTGTTTTTAATTTATAGAATGTTATACAGAAAGTGGTGCGGTACTAAAAAAAATTGGGACGCCATGGCTTATCGACGTTTCGACTCATATTGCGTCTTTTCTTTGGTTAGAGGAAGAGGAACGAATGGGAAGAATCTGAAAAAAAATAATATTATTTATTTTTCTCTAAGTTGTGGCACAATTCATTATTTAATGCAGAAGTTCAAATTAAAAATTCGGGTCAGGTAGAATCGTTACCGTGAATTAGTAGGAAAGGGTTGGTAAGGAGCAGCTTGTATCCTATTTCACTGTAGTGTCATGGAATACAGCTGCAGAAATTGAAGGGAAAACGACGAAAGTAGCGGTAATGTGACCTGCAACTGGTTAAAATTCAAACTGAGGACATTGCAAATGCAAACTTTTCGCTTCACACCCCAGGAACTCCATTAACTTGCTTGATGTGTGAATGGAGAATTGCTTTATTGTTCATTGAATTTGAGTGATTCAGTTCTTTCCTGTTAGTTGAATCGCCATTCTGTTCTACCGCCTTCCAATTATAAACCTACGTCGCTTTTCATTACGAGATGAAATTAGAAATACATTTCAGTTTTAAACATGCATGCCAAAGTTTTGATAATTTATTCTATGTGACTCGACAAATTTAGACACTTCGTTGTGACATAATCCATTTTGGCCCATGTAATATTTTGAGTCGAACTGCCAATTGGCCGACAGTAGTGGCCTAGCCGCAGTCTGAATATGAACGCTATACCACCATCCACCTACTCGAGTCGATAGATCAATCAACGCCAGAGATGTTCTCCGTAAACACCACCTTGTTTTGACACTCAGACAACACCATTCATCTCTTGCACAGCCTCTCTCTGTTCATCGGATTTTCTCTGTAATTTTTGTTCGTTTATTTTCCTTTCACATATCTTCACGTGTATTGTCCTGTTACTCTGCTGTGGACTTTGGATAGAGCAATGAGAAGGAATTAGTGGATGTTTAACGCAAATATAAGATATGGATTTCGTACATGTTTAATGCAGATATACGTAGGAACTTCGTAGATGTTTAACTCAGATATACGTAGGAACTTCGTATATATTTAACGCAGATATACTTATGAACTTCGTAGATGTTAAACGCAGATATACGTATGAACTTCGTAGATGTTGAAAGCAGATTTACGTAGGAACTTCGTAGATGTTTAACGCAGATATACGTACGAACTTCGTAGATGTTTAACGCAGATATACTTATGAACTTCGTAGATGTTTAACGCAGATATACTTATGAACTTCGTAGATGTTTAACGCAGATATACGTACGAAATTCTTAGATGTTTAACGCAGATATACGTATGAACTTCGTAGATGTTTAACGCATATATGCGTAGGAACTTCGTAGATGTTTAACTCAGATATACGTATGAACTTCGTAGATGTTTAATGCAGATATACTTATGGACTTCGTAGATGTTTAATGCAGATATACTTATGGACTTCGCAGATGTTTAACGCATATATACGTAGGAACTTCGTAGATGTTTAACTCAGATATACGTATGAACTTCGTAGATGTTTAATGCAGATATACTTATGGACTTCGCAGATGTTTAACGCATATATACGTATGAACTTCGTAGATGTCTAACACAGATATAGGCGTGGACTTTGTAGACGTTTAACGCAGATATACGTAGGAATGTCGTAGACGTTTAACGCAGGTATACGTAGGAACGTCGTAGACGTTTAACGCAGTTATACATAGGAACGTCGTAGACGTTTAACGCAGGTATGAGCATTGACTTGATAGATACAGACATTTAATCTTCATATATATGTAAGTATAGTCATGTTCTTAACCCCTAGTGATTATTACATTTACTGACAGATTTAACACCAAAATTCTACACTTTGCCACAATGTATTTATGTGTTCCGTGAGGTCTGTACAATAAACAGCAATTATTTCTCTATACAGCACTCACCTATTAGTCTTCCTAATGCAAGCGCGCTTTGTGCTCTGCGAGGTACGACCTGAATCTGTATACGATTATAATGCAAGTTAAATTTAGTCTTCAGATTTTCCAAATTATGCTCCTGAGTGTTAACCAGAAATAAAAATTTCGCGGCGCTTCTTTCAAGTCACTACTTGCACCATTCTAACGTCTTTGTTTCCATATTAGGTTCGTCAGAAGGGCGAGAGGGCAAAACATGTGAACCTTCGAAAAAATGATGCTCCCACTCCTTTGAATAAAGTGTCTCGCCCTTGTCTTGTCATTTGTTCAGCTCTTCTACTGTAGCTTACCATCTCTCTCTCTTTCTTAGACTTCAGAGGGATCACATTTCGTTGCACAGAATCATCAATCACATGACGTAAATATAAGCTTTGAATTAAAGTTCAGAAATGAGGTTAAGGATTTCATGAATGAAATTTCAAATTCTAACTAGAGTCTAACTCGGTTATAACGTTATGAAGGGGACTGAATATTTTGTGCCGTTATAAACGAATGTTGTTATAACCGAATAGTGTAACGTTATGGTTAAGAGTGAGGAATTAATTGGTATCACAGTATATCTGACGCTATAGGCGAGGTGTCGTATAAACCGATGTCATTATAACCGGGTTTGACTCTACTTTTATGCACGCCTCCATTCGTCTCTTTTTTTAAGATATTGTGAAATGTGAGATAGCTATCTCCCTTACACGAAGTAATAATTTCACACCTCTCCCACCTCGACACCTGCTGATTACAAGACCGAATGTAACATCAGTGATGTCGCCATAGATTTGGATCCGTTACTGGCGACTGGCTTGTCCACTTCCGGATTTTCACTCAAGTGTCACGGTTCATTACAGTGTTCACAACAGCCCGCCACTTGCCCCAGTCTTGAGTCATTTGAATCCAGTCTAGAACTTCACACCCAGTTCGTTTAAGATTTATTTTAATTCTTGTAGTATCCTCCCTTCTATACTCAGGTCTCCCAAGTGGTCTTTTTTTTCAGATTTTCCAACTTAAATTATCTCTTGTCGATGCTTTGACCCAAGTAATATACGGTGAAGGATACAGATTACAAAGGTCTCCAGTATCTGCGAGGTTTTAGGTTTTCACAGAGGTATTTACTAAACATTCAAGTCTTCTAGGGTGTTAAGCCGTGTCAACCGGTAAAGAGCTTCCGACGTTTCAGAGGACCGTAGGGCCTTGATCCAGTGTTAAAGTGTTTGACACTGAAGATGAGGGAACAACGATGCTTCGAAACGTCGGGAGCTGTTTACCGGTTGACACGGAGTAACATATTAGAAAACTTGATATTTTCCTCAGTACTTAATGTTATCCTAAGTCCATTTAGGGTAATGCCTGTTTCCTCAGTCCATTTATTTACGCGGTCACTTTCTTCCCAAACACTCCCAATGCATGGTGCTTCCTTTTATACAGGAAACCGAAAATTCCTAACCAAATTACAGCAAGCATCTACCTAAATTAATCTGCTTGTAACTCTCCCTTGAATGTAATATTGATTTAAATATCATTCCCGAATATCTGATCTTCCTTTCAAAAGGGATTTTTATTCATCGTTATAGTAGAGTTTCGTTATGGATTTTGTTGACGAGACATGAACATATGCTTTTACTTAGTTTTCCTCGCAATCGTTTTTTAGACTAATCTCCTGGCTAACGTCAAATAGAATTTATATTTTTCTTTATGGTACAATATTAGTTTTCTCCCCATAAATTCATACAGCCATAGACTATAATGTGATGTATGGCATTCAGTTTCAGTCCCTTCTACCACTGGACTGAAGATGCAGACACTCCGCAACGTACTCAGTGCTTACCTTCCTGTAAGTCCGGCGCAAGTCGAATTTTGCGCAAGTCGGATTTCAGTATACGTATAATCAGTTATATAAACGTATGTATATACAAGGAAGTCAGTTGAAATCCAACTCCAGGACACTGGAACCTGATCGGTCGCAGCGTGACCACCCCGTCGCCTGTGTTATCGCCCAGCAGTATTCTTCCACCGCCTTCGTATCATTGCGCTTTAATGTCCACAAGGAAAAATTGGACGCGCTTTTCAAAAACGTTATTCTATAAAAACTGCATGCGTTTGAAATCTCGTAACTTGAAGTTACGTTACGTCGGGGAGTGTCTGTACTTGCTTTTCGGTACTTCTGTATTTGTTTCGGCGACAAAGCATATTCTTGTTATGCATAATCGTAAATCGGTCGTGCAAGCCGGAAGGTCGCGGGTTCGATTCCCGATTGTATCATTGGAGTTTTTCATTGACTTAATCCTTCCGGCCACACTATGGTTCTGGAGTCGACTCAACCTGTAACATAAATGAGTACCGGGAATATTTCCTGGGGGCGTAAAGTCAGCCACTGTCGGTTGGAGAGAATGAGGAAAATATGGAAATTCATAGCTGGATTACTCCTTATCTGGTCAGGCTTTAAACGTGGTATTTTCCGAACAGACATCCACGTAAACCTACTTCGTCACTACTTTCTGACGGTCCGTTATACAGCAGTTTACAATGCATATATTTTGCTCTCTTTATTTTAAATTCTAATGAGAAGAGTTCGGATTTAATTGCACTGCGATCCATTACTTTGTCACATATTCATCGCCACACGTGACGCATTTTTTCATGTCGCAGGACGTACTTTTTTTCTCTCTATTCTCCGTTGATGGAAGTCCCTGCCCTTTGTCATTATCCATCGTGTCATAAATATTTACAGCTCGCGATCATCTTTAAATTTGTTACTTGTAAGATTTTTTCAGCGCTGGAAACATATGATAATTGCTTGGCGCCAGATCAGGGCTGTATACGGGATGTTCCAAGGCTTTGTAGCTGCTGAAATATTACGCCATGTAAATTTATTTTCTGACTGACCCTCGTATAAATGCAGATTTCTTTCCCAAATCTGTCAAGGCAGTAAGAAAAGGAGCCGAGAAGTCTGAAATTACGTTAATGCTTCAGGCGGCGTGTTTTAAATGAAGTATTTTTAGTTTCTTAAGCTTCGTCGTCGTCGTCCTCACTCAGAGTTATTGGTGGCGGAGATAAATCAGTGTAGTCCTTCGTCGACAGAACACGGCGTCGTGCCTTGTCTTCGCTGCAGACTACCGCGGTTCTGATGAGAGAATATTTCAAGAGAAATAACTGATGAGTTAGAAAGTTAAAGTTCTCCCTAGAACGGGCCATGAAGACCCAGAGGGGGAGTAGAAGTATAGCTCTACTCTTTCTTTAACCTCGACACTAATGAGGGTGGGTGGTCAACTCCACGACCCCGGGAAAGAGACCCGGTACCCATTGTATGGGAGACTGGGTGGGCCCCAGACCCGGTCTGGACGGGTGAGAAAAATCTCGCCCCCACCGGGATTTTTTTTTATTTTGCCTGTCCGGGGTTTTTTCCCATTGATCCATTTTTGTACTGTTTAAATCCTTTCGTCCTTCATGTCACTTTACGTTCCATACTACCGTCCTTACAACAAACACAACACAAACATCCATGCCCCCGGTGGGATTCGAACCCACGATCCTAGTAAGCGAGCGGCCGAAGACCCACGCCTTAGACCGCACGGCCACTGGGATCGGCAGTTTCGATCCCCGGACCGTCCAGCCCGTAGCGTAGTCGCTATACCGACTACGCTATCCCAGCCTACAATAACTGATGAGATGATAGGGATTTCAACCCTTAGTTTAACTAATTCATTTACACAGGCTTCTTTTTTCTAGTTATGGCTGTAGTGTTAGTTTCCCTTAACTTTCCCCATCTCATTTAAAGCCATGTGATTAAGACGCTATATAATTCCACGTCAGTCTGTTAATTTTTATGTCTTTATGGGAGGCTGAACAGCCGTTGTTGGAAGCTTACAATTTAAATGTGAAATTTAAAGTTATGTATATATTTCCAGACAGACAGAATTTGGATACGGGTGCTGTAAGACTAAACTAAGATATGTACGTGCGTACTTATTGGAAGAATGTTTATCTTAGAGGGCGAGTCCATACTAGGAGAAGGATGGACGCAATTAGAGACTGATACCTAGCGAGAGGGTGTTCGAGAATAGGGTGCTGAGGAAGATGTTTTGGCCTAAGAGGGACGAGGTAACAGGGGAGTGGAAAAGACTACAAAAAGAGGAGCTTTATGATCTGTATTCCTCAACCAATATTATTCGGGTGATCAAATCAAGAAGAATGAGATGGGCGGGGAATGTGGCACGTATGGAAGGCTTGAGAATTGCATAGAGAAACTGGGTGGGAGACCTGAAGGAAAGATACCATTTGGAAAACCAAGGCGTAGATGGGAGGATAATATTAAAATGGATGTTTAAGAAGTGGGAGGAGAAGGCATGGACTGGATTGATCTGGTTCAGGATAGGGACAGGTTGGGAGCTTTTGTTAATGCTGTAATGAAACTCCGGATTCCATAAAAAGCGGGGATTTCTTAACTAGCTCTAGAGCTTTTAGCTACTCAGAAAGGACACTGCTCCGTGATGTTAGTTAGTTAGTTAGTTTAGTTAGTTAGTTTAGTTAGTTAGCTAGCTAGCGTGATGATGGGCTTGCGATGCTGTCCAATAAGCCCAAGAAGTATGACGTCTTGGACTTATTGAACATTAAAGATGAAACCGATGCGTTGTCCCGAAACGTCGGTAACAAACTACCAACCAACGCCTCGCAACAACTCAGAAGAGCGTAGAGCTCATATTGATACCTTACTGACAACCTTATATTGATACCTTACTGGCAGCCTTATATTGATGCCTTACTGGCAACCTTATATTAATACCTCACTGGCAACCTTATATTGATACCTTACTGGCAACCTTATATTAATACCTTACTGGCAACCTTATATTGATACCTTACTGGCAACCTTATATTGATACGTTACTGGCAACCTTATATTGATACCTTACTGACAACCTTATATTGATACGTTACTGGCAACCTTATATTGATACCTTACTGGCAACCTTATATTAATACCTTACTGGCAACCTTATATTGATACCTTACTGGCAACCTTATATTGATACGTTACTGGCAACCTTATATTGATACCTTACTGACAACCTTATATTGATACCTTACTGGCAACCTTATATTAATACCTTACTGGCAACCTTATATTGATACCTTACTGGCAACCTTATATTGATACCTTACTGGCAACCTTATATTAATACCTTACTGGCAACCTTATATTGATACCTTACTGGCAACCTTATATTGATACCTTACTGACAACCTTATATTGTTACCTTACTGGCAACCTTATATTAATACCTTACTGGCAACCTTATATTGATACCTTACTGGCAACCTTATATTGATACGTTACTGGCAACCTTATATTGATACCTTACTGACAACCTTATATTGATACGTTACTGGCAACCTTATATTGATACCTTACTGACAACCTTATATTCTCACAGGGAATTCGGTAGACTTGCCGATGGATGGATGAGCTAAAGGGCTTCTCGGACTTGGCGAGAAACCGTTTAGAGAAAATTCCACAGAGAGAATGACGGCCTTAGTAGCATAAAGAGAATGATGGATTGCTGTAATGGCTACGAAGGAACTTAAAAAGACTGATGGAGTAAATGCGAGTCGATCGATTGATTGATGGATTGGTGGACTTGGCTTGATTATGTGGAAAATAATTGAAGTCTGCTCTGTTTCGTTTCGTAGCCGTTTCAATGGAATATTTAAGAAAAAGCCGCTGATAGACGCGGAGGAACGATGCTATCAGTTTTGAGTGATGTTCGATTAGGACCATGAAGTTCCTTCTTGTCAAAGATGTGGGTCAAGCTTATATTATCAGTGAACTGAGTTTTGATTTAAGTGCTCTGTTCTACATGAGTACCAAAGTTCAGAGCCAGGAAAGTCAAAAACAGCTTAGTCTGAATGTCCCTGGTGATGTCTTACAATAGACATAACTATTAGGCCTATTTTTGACATTGATCATTTCGAGTTTCTTTAAAATAAAAGGCCAGAAAAAAATATTCATATATATACAGTCATCCCTCGCTTTTTGCGGTTTCCAAATTCGCGGGGTCGCTCCAAGAATAAAAATAAAAATTCCCTGAACTTCTCAGAACATTCTAGAAGATTCTAGAAGCACTCCATCACAGTGTTCAGCAAAGAAAGGAACTTGAGCAGCGAAACTTAACCTGTTGCAGAATAAGATTAAAAGTGCTTAAAAAGTAAATTAAAATGCTTTGAATTTTTAATTTTACTGTTTTTGTTAAATGACTAAAAGGAACTTAATCTAAAAAATAAACACTAAAACACAGTATTACCTATAAAGAAGAACACCAAAAAATATTAAAACATTGTTTTGGCGGGAGACGGTCAATTATTCGCTGATTTTCGCTTTTCGCGGAGGTCTTCGAAACAAACCCCTGCGAAGAGCGGCGGACGACCCGAGTAAATAACAGTATTGTAGCTGTATTCACACAGACAAGTGGCAGTCATGACCCGGACTGCCCGGCCAGATGAAGAACAACATTTCGAACCAAGTGTGTAAGCTGCTGTGGTGTTGTATAAGTCTGCAAATGCGTGGTAAAGTACATCGATATTCAGACGCCTTTGGTCTATAATACAGTGGTCTGTCGGTAATCCAGACTGTATTGGGGGAGGAGTGGTCTGGATTACCCGGGAATCCGGACCACCGGGAGTGAACTTCGCGGTACAGGTAACATACAAAAATCAGCAATCAGTGCTAAAGTAAAACTCTCTTAAAGAGGAAATAGTGCACTTAACAGTCTTATGATGATGATGATAATGATAATAATGAAATGTAATAATAATTGCAGTGGGAAATAATGGGCTGTAATTAGCTCAGAATTGTCCGGACCACATGGGGCTCCGGATTATCGGTGTCCGGATTATCGGTGTCCGGATTATCGGTGTCCGGATTACCGAGGGACCGTTGTATATTTTATTTTCAAATTCTATGAATATCGCAGCATGTAAACAAGTGTTACATGTAAATGACATGCGAACGGTCTGATCTTGAGTGATAAGAGAACGGGGGGTGGGGGGGAGGGAGATAGAGTTTTGTAATGACGCTGTAAATTGCTAAGATTAGCCTTGGTGGCAGATGAGTAAAATACGAGTATTGTGACAGTCTAGTCCTGGTTCAATGTCCATACAGGATTAGTTATTTTTTAAAAGATGTGAAAGATGAGAAATTTTGAACATCTTCACTAGAGTGGTAAATAAATATGTGTATACAAAACTGTTTCTCTTTAAATGCGACACGACTGAGTCGATAACTGCCATGCGGTAATACTTGAAAAGGACTTCATTCTAAGGAAAACCATGAAAAAAAATTACGTTTTATGTCAGTAGAAAATGAGATTATCTTATTATACGAAAATATAGGGATTTCATTATATGGCGCTGTGGGAGAACTGCGTAAGCGCTGAATTAGTCTAAGGGCTGGCGTGATTTCAGGCTTCCGCCGCGATATAGAAGATGAATTGTGCGCTCTTCTGGGATATTACACAGCGTTGAATGGTAGTTCTGTACCGACGTTTCGGGACAACCTATCGGTCCCATCTTCATGGGTCAACAAGTCCTCCTTGTACTTCTTGACTCTTGAAGATGGGGACCGATAGGTTGTCCCGAAACGTCGGTACAGAACTACCACTCAACGCTTCGTAATATCCTACAAGAGCACAGATCTAGTCTAAGGGCTGGTTCGCTTTTACAAACATGTTCGTAGCGTCATACTTTGAAAAGCCCGTTTATCATAATATGGTTTGATGAATGGCTGTCATATAAGAGAATACGAGAAGGACATAAATTCAAGAAAATTCTATCAATAAACTTTTTCTTCGAATTGAGAAAACCACACCATTAGTCAAATTTAGTGGGGGGGGGGGGCACCGGCGGATTCCCGTCTTCACACTGAAGCACACTTTAGGAATCACAGTTATAGAGGACATATTTTGGAATTAATGTCCGTAAGACAGTAAAGTAAAGATGGCAAGGACAGCATGACATGGATAAGAAGGGCGAAGACTTTATGGAGGCGATATGTTGATAGCGCTCGTACATTGAGAACCGCGAAGTTACACAGAGTCGTCTTGTATGATGTCGCTCAGTCCTGGAAGTAGTAACCTCGATCTATACAACAGCTCGTCATTCGAATGGCACTGCTGTAGCCGTCAAAATAATGTACCATAATTTTGATGATGTCTTAGTTGATATAGCTGTCTGCGATAGCTAGACGCTTGTCGCACAAGGTGAGATGGCTACGAGAGTTGTGGTTGCTCCGCACAAGCATCACCGAATGACGCTGAATCCGGGTTTTACAATCCTACGTTTAATGCATTGATTCAACGACCACTTCAGGCTCTCTGCTTTAGCATCATAGGGCCTTTCGAAGGTGATGTTACCGTTTATATCATGCAGTGGATGACATTGAAATATAATGTTTTATATAATAATTTCATAATATAATTATGAATTTTAACAATTGCAATAATATTTTAGCCGATCCCAGTGGCCGTGCGGTCTAAGGCGTGGGTCTGCGGCCGCTCGCTTACTGGGATTGTGAGTTCGAATACCGCCGGGGGCATGGATGTTTGTGTCTTGTGAGTGTTGTGTGTTGTCAGGTAGAGGTCTCTGGGTCGGGCTTATCACTCGTCCAGAGGAGTCCTACCGAGTGTGGTATGTCTAAAGTGTGATCGTGAAGCCTCGAACAATGAGGCGGCCTAGGCCTCCAAGGGGCTGTCGAGCCATTAAAAAATATAAAATATTTAACTAATTAAATGAGAGTAATCGGAAACAATTTTAGTCCTTTGTAGTCAAAATTATTGTTGTGAATTCCAACCGTCTGGTCCGAATTAATTTTCTAGGAAATCCCAAATCTTCAAACTTCAAAAGCAGCCACTAGCCAGGAGCTTAGGGAAAACCAACATAAAACACATCAAAATACCGTGTGAATTTGAACTCGACATTGTACCTGGTACACAGTGAAGCTCCGTCGAGCTTAACTCGAAATTGGACCAACACGGTTTAAAACTGAAGTCTCAGTTTTTAACCAATATAAGGATGTATATGGTTATGTAGTTTCCTGTGTGCATGAATGTTACTGTGACCTTAAGGAGGCTTAATATCAAGCCGAAACATGTAGCCATATTTGTTACAATAAGTTAAATTTTTCAACAAAATTATTTGTGTTGATGGACTTGCTTAACTCATTATATACATGCAGATGATTGCCAAACCGAAACATGTAGCCATATTTGTTACAATAAGTTAAATTTTTCAACAAAATTATTTGTGTTGACGGACTTGCTTAACTCATTATATACATGCAGTTAATTGCTTAAGCTGGTGTTGGGGCCGTCAGAATCTCTTCCGCAACGTTCAGTCAAGACGTGTTTAAGAGTTTTCATGGCGGTGGAATTCCTTATGTTTACAGAAGTAGTCTAGACTACTGAGGATGGCTTGGTCAGGCAAGTAGAAAGTTTCCTTTTTATGTACGTAAACCTTCTTTCCTGTACCACAATCGTACGTCACACTGCATATTCTGAGACAGTTGAATATGTCCATACCTCGACAATCCATTTTAATATTACTCTCTCTACACCTTAGTCTCCCAACTGGTATTTTATGTGGAGGTTTTCAGGCCAAAATTTTGTATGCATTTTCCACTTCCCCAAATGTCCCAACCACCTTATACCTAATAATGTGTTTACTGTAAAAGTATTAAGTGAGGAGGACAAAGCTTTGCATTTCGTAATTTTCTACATCCTCCTGTTAGGTCAGAACCAGATATCCTATGCATCCTATTCTCAGACACCCGAAACATATATTTTATGTGCATTCATAACACTATTTACCGTCAGAAGTTTAAAAACCAACATATACACTATATTCTTACAAGTAAGTCAATTACCCCTACATACGTTTCGGCTTCAACAAGCCGTCTTCAGGGAGTCAAAGTTCTACATAAGCTCGCCATCCATTAGTTCAATACCCCTGAAGATGGCTTGTTGAAGCCGAAACATATGTACGGGTTATCGACTGACTTGTAACAGTATAGTGCATATGTTGGTTTTTAAACTTTTGATCTGTTATCACGATGCACGGTGCATATAACGTGAACTGTTTACTGTATTAGAGGGGAAGTTTGTGTTCCTGCGTCATGTTCCGACAAATTCACGACCGGAGGCCGGTTTCCTGATTTCCTTTATCTAACTGTGTCGCAAGAAGAAAATGCTGGAAACGAACTTTGATAATAACAACTGTGTTCTGCCCACATCCTTCCTTTTCACTGTTCACATTTATTCTATCTTGTCATTCATCATTTTTCTGTAACGAAATTTCGTAACTTTGGGGAGGGGATGTGCCACGTTTAAGTATGTGTGTATGTTCGTACCACAGATGTGCCACGTTTAAGTATGTGTGTATGTTCGAACCACAGATGTGCCACGTTTAAGTATGTGTGTATGTTCGTACCACAGATGTGCCACGTTTAAGTATGTGTGTATATTCATACCACAGATGTGCCACGTTTAAGTATGTGTGTATGTTCGTACCACAGATGTGCCACGTTTAAGTATGTGTGTATGTTCGTACCACAGATGTGCCACGTTTAAGTATGTGTGTATGTTCGTACCACAGATGTGCCACGTTTAAGTATGTGTGTATGTTCGTACCACAGATGTGCCACGTTTAAGTATGTGTGTATGTTCGTACCACAGATGTGCCACGTTTAAGTATGTGTGTATATTCATACCACAGATGTGCCACGTTTAAGTATGTGTGTATGTTCGTACCACAGATGTGCCACGTTTAAGTAAGTGTGTATGTTCGTACCACAGATGTGCCACGTTTAAGTATGTGTGTATGTTCGTACCACAGATGTGCCACGTTTAAGTATGTGTGTATGTTCGTACCACAGATGTGCCACGTTTAAGTATGTGTGTATGTTCGTACCACAGATGTGCCACGTTTAAGTATGTGTGTATGTTCGTACCACAGATGTGCCACGTTTAAGTATGTGTGTATGTTCGTACCACAGATCACTATACGCTATCTTAGAAAAGCATAAATATGTCATAACAGTTTAAGTTAAACCAAACAATGCACAAGAATTATTAACAAAGTATATTTGTAACCCCTACATACGTTTCGCCAATCAAGTTGCCATCCTCAGGGGGCTCATCAAAGAATCACAAATATATATGTCATCCAGATACACATACATTTGGCATTGTAATGTAAGTACACATGTCGCTCACAATATTAAAATGAACAGATGCCTATAGTCATAAAACTGAACGTTAAGAGTAAATATTATAATGTGTCTAAGTAAGTGATGTAGGCTGATACTTCATATAACACAGTAAAAATTATTATATACAATTATTGTTACATGACTCGACCTAGACGATTAAAACATTTAAAAGTTTTTTTAAAAAGTTTTACTGTCTTTTGGCAATGTATAAAATCATACAGTCGATCTACGTCGATCTCGGCCTGTGGCTAGGGATGTTGTGTGTCCGGTGAGAGAAAAAAATGTTGTAACAGTGATTTGGGGTGTATCAGTGGATTACTAAAAACAAAAATATGTTTTGACTCGTTCCTTTATACCAGACTCATATTAAACTGAATTGTAGTTAATGATACAGTTCGTACCGCGCAGTAAACACTCCGCCTCGGTTAGAAAAACCAATCACTTAATGCTGTATAGTGAAATAGTCGCTGTTTGTTCTGAGATCCATAAAAATCACAGAAACTCACAATGTGGGCAGAACGTAAAACTTTCTAATGTTAGGCTTTTTTTTCAATGGCTCGACAGCCCCTTGGGGGCCTAGGCCGCCTCATTTTCGAGGCTTTACTATCACACTCTTTTTAGACACACCAAACGCGGTAGGACTCCTCTGGACGAGGGACCAGCTCGTCGCAGAGACCTCTACCTGACAACACACAACACTCGCAAGAGACGGACATCCATGCCCCCGGTGGGATTCGAACCCACAATCCCAGTAAGCGAGTGGCCATAGACCCACGCCTTAGACCGCGCAGCCACTGGGATCGAAAATGTTAGGCTTAGTGGTGTGCCATATGCTTCGACTTGCAATACCTCCGTGGATCGTTTATACCTGGCAGCACAACCAGCCCTAACCCAAAGATGCCCAATGTAAATACATCAAATAAAATGTACCTATTTATTTATAACAAACAAATGAAAACCAAAACAGTATTTACAGAAGCGTAGTAGAAAAGCTTACAATCACAATAAATCAAACCATCTCAATGACAAATTACAGAGCAGCTCTACACAGCTCAACAAAACACTTGGTAGTGCTGTGTCGATACAAACACACACTCAGACCGTAGCACTACCAAGGACTGCAACAACTCTTGCCGAAACGAAATTTGGATGTACGAGCCGAAACAGAATTTAGATGCTCATCCGTCGAAGCCAGGTTGTTGAGTGCTTAAGAAAAGTACACCACTTATCAGGTAAACTCTGGTTGCATACCAAAAGTGAAAGGTAGGGGACGAAAGGAAAGAAAGGAACAGTCCAACTAGGGGTAGTTAAAGGATGTAGGGTATCGTCCGGTGGATCTCCTTGGAATGTCGATACTATGTCACGGCACAGTGGTACATAAAGTAGGAAAGTGTTAATATAGGTTTACGTAACTTATACCATGATTTTCCAACCTGCGGCCTGCCAGTTTGTGTTATGTGGCCCGCGACCTCATTTGTAAATTATATGTGTACTCTAATAAAGAATGCACAATAATTTTGGGCGGTTATGTATACCCCTTATTTTGCTTTTACACATACAGCCGGCGAACTAGTCCACAATAACAGCTGTGGCCCTTTTCCCAAAAACTTTGGACAGCCCTGCTTTAAACTTTCAAGTGGAGCTAATTCAACGTAGATGGGTAGGTAGTTATATATGTTTATGCTGAAGTCTGAAAGTTTCTTTATTTAGTATATTTCCCTATTCCTTTCGAATCCCTTAGTCACTTACTTTCTTGACCATATACAGTTATGCATTCAGTTTGTTATTTCTCAGCCAGTTGGGTTACTCTTATTAAACCCCACGGCGTTAAAGTACTGCAGATTGTATTTAAAGCGTAACTGATATTACAATGCAAAACCTCTGAATCTAGCCAAGTCTAGTTTTGGGAATTTGCCTTTACGCTTGATACTTCCCCTTCTGAGCACAAATGTTGACCCGGCCCTAATATACCGCCTGTAATGCTAACTTTACATTTTTCTGTACTGCTTGAAAGATTAAATCGCACACCGTAGTCCTTGTTTTACCTCCTAGTTGTGGGCGTATATAAAAAAAGCGTAAATAAAAGAATTCTGTTCCCATAAGGTAAAGGTAAAGTTCACCCTATAACCTGCCATGAAGGCACAGAGGGGAATAGAAATACAGCTGTACACTTTCCTTAACCTCGGCGCTAGATGGGGATGGTGGTTAACGCCACGCGCCGGCCGCTTTACCCCGGGAATTACCCGGTTCCCATTGTATAGGAGTCTGGGTGTGCCCCGGGGCCGGCCTGGACGGGTGCGGAAAACCTCGCCCCCACCGCGATTAGATGCCCGGACTGTCCAGCCCGTAGCGAGTCGCTATACCGACTACGCTATCCCGGCCCACGATATTCCCATAAGAAATAATGTAATAGGGGTTAAGGGTAAGCCTCTTCATTTGTGGTACAAGTACATGTATTTATTGTGTTATTGTGTTACTGATACTGACGTAGAAAGGTACAAATCTTAGCTTATGTAAATTTAAAAGGCACTCTAAACGACTTGTGCACACGTGTCACAGGTGGTACATGTTCCACAACGTCGCTGTCACGGATGACTGAATTCGCTCTCACGGCCTTTACAACTCAGTAACTTCATTACTATCGTTCAGATTCTTGCTGCCGTTGGGTTAGGGTGTCGGTCGTGCCAATTTAACATGCGTAGGTTTGATGAAGCTTAGATTAGCGGTTGTTGTTCGTAGTACCCTTTTTTTTTTTTGTTCCAGCTTAGCTCGTAGTTACTAACACTGTCACAGATGGTAGATCTTCTGTATCGTCGCTGTCACAGATGTTCTGTCATGGATAACCAAATTCGCTCGCACAGGCTTTACTACACTGTCACTTTAATACCCACAGATCATATATATTGCTACCGTTAAGGCTACTGCTGCGGTTATTCATGTTCGTGTGAGGTTCTTTTGTTCCTCGATTGGCTGTGTCGTCGTGGCGTTTGTAGGTAGAACGAAAAGTGCTTACGTAAATGCAAGTACACCACGTGGTCTGAACTAAACAGCAAGCGCGGTGAGTTACGTAGTTTGCAGCGAGCGCGCAACCTCCCAGCTTTGTTCTGCGCCGTGAGTTTCGTACTGTCCGGTCAGCGTCCTCGCGCGCAGCCAGCCAAAGGGCGTTAAATCGAAAATGAGATAGCGCAAATTGTGAAGTTGTGTAAATTGGCAAGGTGCGTTAAAGTAAAGAGACGTAAAACAAGGACTACGGGTACAGTTGATAGGTGTTCCACAGTTTTCAAACCGGTGCAGTTGACAAAGAGTTATCAAAGAATCAGCTTTTTAACTTTCAAACCCCACATTCATTTCCATTATACACGAGAGAAGTCAATCCGTGGAATAGCATTTAGTTGAATAGCGTGATTAAATGAAGGGAGGGGCGCTGATAGACTAGCACCGTGACCGCCCTGCGATGCATTGTGCATCCCCAAATTAGCCCTCCAGCTGTATTGCATTTCGCAGGAAGCGAAGTACCTTCCTCGGTTTGAATAGTCCTGTTATAATAATACATACAGCGTGTCCCAAATGTTACCTAACCGAAAACAATCCTGTTATAATAATACATACAGATGTCCCAAAAGTCACCTCACCGAAATTAGTCTTGTTGCAATAATACATACAGCGTGCCCCAAAGTCACTTAGACGAAAATAATCCTGTTATAATAATACATACAGCGTGTCCCAAAAGTCACTTAAGCGAGCATATTCCTGTTATAATAATACACACAGCTTGTCCCAAAAGTAACCTCACCGAAAATAGTCCTGTTATAATACAGACAGCGTGTCTCACAAGTTACTTAACTGCAAATAGTTCTGTTATAATAGTGCATACAGCGTGTCCCAAAAGTCACTTAACTAAAAATATTTATGTTATTAACAATACATACAGCGTGTCCCAAAAAGTCGCCTAACCGAAAATAGTCCTGTTATAATAACACATACAGCGTGTCCCAAAAGTCACAGTCGAGAAGTCTCTCATATAGTGGTAATGGTCGCGTTGAAACCCGTTGACACTGCGAAGTCGGTTGCATGCGTTGTTTCCAGTTCAGTTATTCGCGTTTTTATTGGGAAAAATATTTGTAACTTCCGTAAGTAATAAAGAAGCTCACAACGTATTTTAGCGTACATTTTGTGAACCGGTTAACTAACTTTGGGCGTACCGCGTTTGTGCACTGGCAGCTGTGCATTGTATTACGTATAAGATAAAAGCCATTCTCTGTGTGTGTGTGCGTATGTCCATAGGCTGCAGACCTCGGGGAAAAGGTTCAAGTAACTTTGTACGTATTTGTCTCATGTACGTAGTATGGCTCATAATTTTCATTGTTGTCTTGTAATGACAGGGGATCCGGGATCGGCTGTGTAGTGACTTGGCTACGGGCTGGATGGTGCGCGGTTCGGTTCTCGGTAAGGGAAATAGACGTTTCAAAACCGGCTCTGGGGCTTAACCAGCCCCCATTATAATTGTACCATGGTTCTTTCCCGGGGGTAAAGCGACCATTCGCCTCCATCCAGTGTCCAGGTTAGGAATGAATGGAGCTATAGCCTTCATGGCGTGGACAGGTAGAATTGTGCGACTTTTTAAAGAACAGGAAAGCCAATTTACTTGTAACGTAACACTGAGGCGCGTTCGCGTAACCATTGTTGCCGTGGGAAAGCAATAAGTATTACATATTCTCTGTGTGTGTGTAGCCTTAGGTACCCGGCATACAAAGCGCATGCGCAGTATTATATTGTCATCTGTGGCCTGTCTGGCTGTAACATATTTTTCCACATTATCTCATAAACGGCACGATTTTCGGTGAAAAGTTATTGAACATAAAATGTGTGTTTTGATTCTCCCTACAACTTTTGTATGGAAAAACTTCTCATTCTAAGAAGAATGGAGCGAGATATTATCATAAATGTACATAGGTCTTCATGTAAAGTACCCGTTATTCTCGTCAGATGTTAATCAAACTTGAATTTTCTAGACAGGCTTTCGAAAAATCCTCAAATATCAAATTTAATAAAAATCCGTCCAATGGGAGCCGAGTTGTTCCATGCGGACAGACAGACAGACATGACGGCGCTAATAGTCGCTTTTCGGAATTCTACGAACGCCCCCAAAATTATACGTTCACTTAAACTTTATCTGTTAAAAGTAACAGTACATGCGTCTATTGAATGGTCACCGGGCATTATACGAGTTATCAGTCGACAAATTGCATTACCTGCATGTCAGTAACTTTATCATTGCACCCCCCCCCCCCCCCCCGTCACTACGTCATGCTCATTAAACTTCATGAGAAATAGTTTAGAACTGAATTACAGGCTGTTACCTCTCCGACGTTAATTGAATCAGAGGACACACAATGATGAGTGCGTACAGTGTTGCAGATAGTCTTTAAAGCGAAAACGAAGAAGAGGAAGACGAAGAAGAAGGAAAGGAACGGTATCCACTGTAGACGTACGCTTCTGTTGCTGGTTGTCTTCATTCTCGTCTGTATGCAGAAGCCCACTCCTTTAGTGTCGGCGTGGGAAAATTCGTTTTTACTTTGCAATGTACACAGAATATTGAGCTGTGAATAGGACGTCGTGAAATAAGGCGGAATTAGCATGGCGGTGTCGTGTTTACATGTAAGAACCGCGACATTTTCGGGTGCGAAATACTCTCATGGTAACCAATTGTCTTCTGGACTTTGTCCATCGTCCGGATAAAATACAAAAATATAGAATCACGACTAGGTCCAGTGATTGAGATTAGCTCGGTCTAAGGGACGCATCTGAGTAGGTGTCTTCCCTCTCTTCAGGTGAAGACGGAAGAAGAACCAGCTTCCGAAACGTCGTGATTTTATATTTTTATATTTTATCCGGACGATGGACAAAGTACAGAAGACAATTGGTTCTCAATGTTATACACCATCGTCAGAACCTTTTAGAATTTACTCTCATGGTGTCTCAGTTTAGTACACGTCTAAAATAATTTCTGCCAAAGCCATATCTTGTGCACTGCAGTAACACCTTTACATGTCTCAACGCGGTGGAACAAGACTACAGTTATGTTGCCCGTGTCTGAGTCCCACCAGAACAGGCAAAAGGGGAAGGATGACATGAGCTGAACCATGGACCTTTCTTCTGCATTCGTGATAAATTTAAAAGGTAAAGGTAAAGCAATCCCATTACAGGCCTTGACAGGCCCTTAGGGCTCCAGGAGGTCGAGGCTCCCAGGTTTTTAGACAATCGGCACATGAAGATGGTAAGGTTGTCAGCCCTACGCACCGGCCGCCTTTACCCCCCAGGAAAGATTCCTGGTACTCATTTCTGTTAGAGGCTGAATCGACCCCAGGGCCATAGTGCGACCGAAACGATTATGTCAAGGAATTAATTCCAATGACAACATCGGGAATCGAACCCGCGACGTTCCGGTTTGTAGCGCAGTGCCTCAACCAACTGCGCCACCGCGTGCCCCTCGTGATAAATTTAGACTGCTTTAACTGCGGTCTTCATTGCGCTTACAGTGTAGCAATGGAAGAAACATATAACAATTTACTAAGTAGGAAGAAAGAAAGGAAAGGAATTGACGAAAGACAAAGAAGAAAATAAAGACGACACAGAGAACGAAAGAGATGATAATAAGCGGCAGGAGGAGGGAGAATGCCCCACACATGTTAGACTAGTCCAATATTCATATAATTAAAAGTGGAGAGAACTTGTGGGTTTATTTAGCAAATGGTTGAACGTGAACGAAAACTTAGCCTATAAGAAAGTATTAAACTGTACAAATATAAAAGAAAGTTGTCCCTGTACGATCCGTGAAAACATCAGGGGAGTGGAGGTATAGCTTCACTCATTCTTAACCTCTGCACTCCATGGGCTGGATGGTCAGTTTCACGGCACGGTAGCTTTACCCTCTGGGAATTTCCTCTTTCCCCATTGAATATGAGGTTGGGTGGGGTCCAGAGCCAGTCTGGACACTGTGAAGAAGACACAAATCTCTTGTCCATGCCGGGAATTGAAGCACAGTTCCTCGGTTGTCCAGGCCGTAAGTACAAATGTAATGGAGAAAATAAATGTGGGGAAATGTTTGTTTAAAATCAAGTGCAAGCGGGAAAGTAAAGTCAGTAAGGCACAGCCTTTAGAATGAGAAAAAATTATTGGAGAGAGTAAACATTGTAAAGTTAGAGTAACAGCAGTTGTGTATACTAAGAGGTGTTGTATCCCCGAAATTTCGGAGAAGGCCGGTGGGGCGTATCGTGGATGTTGCTCCACCGGAATAGGGTTCGTATAGGTTGTGATGGATGCTTGAAACAAACTCGTTGTACCAGGTTCCAGGCACTTTAATTACAATAGGCCGTATTTACAGAAAACAAGCCGGGAAGGCCTCGCAGCAACTTATACAGACTGTCTGGATCAACGGCAGGATCGGGAATGACTGAGGGATTGGAGAAAAAAAGGGCGCATTCCCGATCCTGCCGTTGATCCAGACAGTCTGTATAAGTTGCTGCGAGGCCTTCCCGGCTTGTTTTCTGTAAATACGGCCTATTGTAATTAAAGTGCCTGGAACCTGGTACAACGATAAATTTCACACTGTTGACACCGTGCATCTTCGTCATATTAAATTAAGTTATAAACCAACCGATGCACACTAAAACCACTTTTTAAGTAGCTTTATTATAAAATTGTTAAAATTGTACCCCTACACGTGTTTCGATCCTAGGATCATCGTCAGGGGGGTTTATTGCTAAAAGCTACAGTCACTTCAACACATGATTTAAAATATTCTATCTGCACTTTGAAACATAAGTTAAAATCTTGTAAAAAGATTCTCTAAAAGTTGTAAAATTATAAAAGCACTGTAGATGGTAGATTGTGGAACTGCTGGCGTGTGGTATTAAAAGCTGTAAAATAAACGATTTTGTAAGTAATATAGAATTTGTAAATATACATTAAATAGAAAATCAATAATGATTACTGTTAGCAACCAATATATTTACAAATTCTATATTACTTACAAAATCGTTTATTTTACAGCTTTTAATACCACACGCCAGCAGTTCCACAATCTACCATCTACAGTGCTTTTATAATTTTACAACTTTTAGAGAATCTTTTTACAAGATTTTAACTTATGTTTCAAAGTGCAGATAGAATATTTTAAATCATGTGTTGAAGTGACTGTAGCTTTTAGCAATAAACCCCCCTGACGATGATCCTAGGATCGAAACACGTGTAGGGGTACAATTTTAACAATTTTATAATAAAGCTACTTAAAAAGTGGTTTTAGTGTGCATCGGTTGGTTTATAACTTAATTTAACTGGTACAACGAGTTTGTTTCAAGCATCCATCACAACCTATACGAACCCTATTCCGGTGGAGCAACATCCACGATACACCCCACCGGCCTTCTCCGAAATTTCGGGGATACAACAGAGGATTGAAATGAGAGAGTAGAACAATATGAGTGTGTAGGTATCTACAAGGAATGTGTGATGTGCAGTAACTTGGTGTTACGAACCACAACTTAATAAATAAATGCATAAATAAATAATATATATATAAACTAAATAAGTGCTTAGGGAGGAAGGGTGAAAGAATGAATGGAAGAGAAACATAAATGCATTGTCATGATGTATTTCGGTATTGCGCATGTCGTGCTAATTTCTTTCCCTTATTGGAGCGTCATTAATTGGATCGGTCAAGTTGCTTGCCTATACGAACATGTCAGTGTCAAAGTTGCGGCGCCTTGAAGACCTTTGAACTGTGCCGTATTTTCGAAGGATTTACTATCTCTGTCATTATACTATGATCAGACACCGCATTCTGTTGACGATACATGAAACAGTGTTTAGTGTCAAATATGTCCATTATAAAGGGCGTGCTGTTAGTGAATTTTTCTTTAATAACAGCCATCATAGTACGCAGACATCTAACAGGTAGGCTATATTACAACTATAACATGTGTCAAAATATCCAGTACTATGAAACAGATGAAAATATTTATATGTAGAAGGTTTTGTGCATAATGAAAACTACTATAATACTAATACAAAATGATTAACATTAATTTATTGTGGTTGTTTTGTAATCCACCTTATAGCAAAATAAATATGTTGAATGAATATTTATTAAAGTTATAATATTTTAATTGCATTTTAAAACATTTTAATATGTACGTACATACTGGCATGCATACATACATACATACATACATACATACATACATACATACATTCACACACACACATCCATTTTTTAAAATGCTGTATGTTATTGGATATTTCGATATATTTGTTATAATTGTAAATATGACTTGTTAAACAATCTGTATTATCGCCTTATTTGTGACCTAAATATTTTCGTGATGATGGTCCTAGGACCGAAAGATGTCTGTAATTGATGTGTAAATGAAAGTGAAATAATTGTGTACTGTAATGATATGTTGCTAATGCAGGGTAGTTAGTTCTGTACATTTACTCCGAGGAAAACATTTATACCAGCGTTTAGATGTGCCTGTAGTTGTGTTTGTCTTTATATTTGTGTTCCCATTCCCTTAACCTAACAACATCGGTATAGACCAGAAGCTGACATTCTACCCTTTAATATTAATACTCCCCTCTTTTTTGCCGTCTTATTGGCGAATTCTAAGGCAAAGTTGAAGTGTTATGGCGATAAATAGTCTCTTTATTTCAAGTTATTGTGAATAGAAACTTCATAAACCAGACATTTGCCTCGCATTACTTCATGTTTTATTGAAATTTGTTTTAATTTGCCCATATATTTTTTTTGTGGCGCAACAGCCTATCTCGGGCCTAGGCCGCCTGACAGTTGAGGTTTCTAGATCACACATAATTAGACACACACACATAAACACACACACACACACACACACTCGGAAGGACTCCTCGTCGCAGAGGCCTGTACCTACACAATACACAACAAACACAAGAGACGAACACCCATGCCGTCAGTGGGATTCGAAACCGCAGTCCTAGCAATCGAGCGGCCTCAGACCCGACGGCCACCGGGATCGGCGCACATCAAGTTTCCGCCCTTGACTGTATCGAACTCAGTAGAACACTGTACAGAAATTGCCCTTAACTTCACAGAGTACTGTCTTGAATTTTGTAAATGGTTGGAGTAGTGCGACATTTCATTGCAATTTTATTTCCAGTTTCTGACCAGGACAAAGCCAACAGCAGACCAAATTAGAGTAACTTGAAGCTTGTAGTCCGCAGCGCTACTTTCATCATTGAACAACTTTCAAAGCACCAACAATTTTTACATAATATTTTAACATACTGCGTCATTAAGTGGTGTTTGAAACATTTTAATAACTGGGCTTGTGTACTTTTTAAGTGTTCAGTGTGTTCCTTTGAAGATGGTGTACTAGTGCACCGAAACATGTCCGGACTGTTCGGGAAGTTCTTTTTACGTATTTTGTTTTAACTTTGTGTACGAGTTGGTGAAAATACATGTTGTTGTACTAAGTACGTACACGGTGTGGAAAATTTTAAATTTTCTGACCAGGAGTTTTAAACCTCACGTCGTAACATTACATTGATGATCCCCAATCATTTAGTCGACTTGCTAAATTAACTTTGAGCTAAGCATTGTGGTTAAAATTGCGCGTAGTGTATGTATTTGTCGAGAGCGATGTTACTTCATAATTAGTGACGTCTTTGTATTGCCGTCACAGTCGCTGTCGCTGGGGATTTCGGACTCTGAGGGATTCTACATTTATGAGGATGTTTAGTCTGTCTGTGTCCAGCGGCTTGTCTGTCTGTGTGTATCTCAGTTAGACGTCTGAATCTGAGACAAAGGCTTATTACTGGGCATAAATGTCGGGTGATAATTTTGACTCAGTTTCTCCACGGACCGTAGCGATGAGGATGGATCACTTACAGCAGTGGTACCCAAATTCAGGTCGCGACCCAAATGAGGGTTGCTGGGGGTCTGACGTAGGGTCGCGAGAGGGTTTTATGGATAATTCAGTAATTATGGAAAAAATAAAAATTTCTGTCTAAATTCAAACAGAATGATCGAGAAGTGTAATTATTGAATACGCGTTTATTAATTTTAAGCTTACTGCAGCAATTACATTTTAAATAATTAATTAACACACTTTGTTATTGTACGGTACAACGTAATTTTTTAATAAGTGGCAATGTTATGTAGTGTTCAAGAAAAGGCATTAGTATTAGTTCATTTATATTAAATATCGCTGACTATTGCCGTTTCCATGGTAGAGTCACGGGCCACATACCGTTTGCTACTTTAGGATCACACGCATAAAAGTTTAGGAACGGCTGACCTGCAGTATTTATCTGCACTCCTGCCTCAAACAGCAAAATTCGAACTCAAGTTTTGGAAACGTGAGTAGAAAAATCAATCTTTTGCCCTCTCCTCTTCCCCTTCAATAATTCTTTCTTTATTAGGCATATGCATTCAAAACCATTTATTTCTAAATACGAACTTAAGCAACCAGTTTATCAGGCGAAATGTTGAGATTGAATTGAGCTACTTTTAACAAATAACTGACTTCATCTGCTGTTGGATGAAGATTCAAATCTTCTGGGATGTTACGCCATGTCGATTGAAAGATATTTACCGACCGTTTCGAAGGATTGTAATGTCATCTTCAGGGTCAAACATTGCAAGAACAGCCACTCTTCATGGAATGCTTGAACCTGAAGTTGAGGACACTACAATCTTTCGAAACGTTGGTGACTATATATATTATATATACACAAATCTCGGCTTAAAGTCCCAAAAGACTTGAATCTTTAGCAACACCGCTGCGATAATTTTATTTCTTGATGGTGGATGTCAGTACTTTGTTGCGGATTTGTGGGACCTCCTAACGACCTCACACGAGCTTCCCTTCGTGGAAGGAGGAGGTGTTTAGTGTTATTAATATGTGTTATTATTCCGGGATACGGGTCAGTAGTCAGTGATTGCAGTCACAGCACCACAGTTCGGTCTAGGCACTGCCTAAAATCCCGCACCCACCCCGTGATTATTTAGTCGCAAGAGCAAACGCGTGTCCCTGTTCGCGGCCGGAGGAAGACTGACCTGCGTGTACGAGCGGCAGTGCCTTAGTATGAATGACATGTCATCGTTACGTCATTCAATGGGCAGTACCGTACAAGGCTGGAATTCGTGATTGCTCCTGCTTAACCTTTCAAACATCGCCTTCCGGTGTCCGTCAGCGGGTTTCCGAAACAATGTCTGCTGGAATTACTAAACTCCTACATTAATCTACTGAACCTCAAACCCTCCCCCCCCCCGTGGGCCCGGACCACTTTAAAATTGCTATCTTATTATGTAATTCAGATTTTATTACAATAAAATTCAATAAGATGTAAATGGGCAGTAAATGCAACTGAAATCAGTGGCACTTTTTAATGCGATGAACGTGCCACTTCCGCGGACCATCTGAATGAAGGTCCCGGATCACGCTTTGAGAACCTCTAAGCTATGCAGTATTAATCCTTCTGTCTGTGCAGAGGGATTCAGTCAATAAAAATTTTGGATTTCAATAGTTCAATCCTTATTTTTAATATGCTTCTCTTCCTCAGGCACTTTATTCATAAACGTTTCTATAAAACACGTACCTCCAACACATTGAATTGCTCCCTATCTAAAGTACAGGCGATATTTGGAACCTGACAGTCGCTTAGCTGGTAATTTCTCGCCTTTTATGGAACCAATGGTTGTATTACCGTGTTCACAATATATAGTGTCTCAATTCATTTGGATCCAGTCAATAACTGTGCAGGTGGCACCCAGAATTTTTCCTTGGGTGCGGAGGTGGGGGAGTTGACCCTGAGGCTATATAAAATTTAAGTTTGATTTTAAAAATTGTGTTATAAATATCATGTTGTAAGTACAAAAATAACACTGTCTGCAACTGAATTTATATAAATACGAATACAACTACATGTTCCATGACTCAATCACAGTGTCCTATCGTGTTTTTTTAATTTTATTAATTTACTTTTCAAAATTATAATGTACTAGTTTCAGCCGATTTCAGTAGCTGATTTAGTCTGAAGGGGAAATCTTGTAAAACATTTGATATAATATCTACAAAATTGTGTTTTTTAAATTTCGGTTTTGGGGGGTTTGGGGGGGGCTGCAGCCCGGCAGCCACCCCCCCCCCCCTTGGTGCGCCCTTGAACTGTACAACCTGTTTGTAAAAGATCCATTTTACTATTGCTGTGCCATCTACATGTAGACCTCCAAAGTGGTTTCCACACCAAGATTTTTGACTTGCCTCTTGCATGCATCCACATCTTCTCCCATGCATATTAGTTGTTCATGTTCCGTTAGCCTCATCCTTTGTTTGATGGTCATGATGCACAGAGCCTTATCTCAAATAATTTGACTGGTGTTAGTTTGCTAGACGTATGTCAACTACGTGTGTGTGTGGGTAGGGGGGTAATTGACCTGCTGTAGTTTGGCCAACTTATAGTGTGTCCCGTCTGTACGTGAGTTCCGGCCGGTCGTGGCCACCAACAGCGAAGACTACTTCAGTGCACAGAACTAACTCTATCTGCCTGTCTGTGTGACGCTACAGGCCGGTGTTCCCAGGGATTTTCATGTTTCTGAATCTTCCTTTAGGACTCCTTGAACAAAGGATCGGCTCGTGGGAAGGCCGACAGACATACATACATAATACATGCATGATCCGAGTGGAGTTCAAACCCATGAACCCCTGCAGCCGCTGTATTCTGTAACTGACTCCATGACGGGTGGTAATTATTTAATAGTTCTTTATCTATTCAACAGTTATTCTGTTATTATTCAACCCACAAATTCATTGCTTTTTTTTTTTACAAATATTCGATACTACACTCTTTCTGTGCCAGTTTAGTCCCGTGTAAAACTTAACACTAAATTTTTCCAGGTGTATTTTAATATTATCCTTCCATCTACCATATCCCTACATCTCTCAAGCTATCTGTTCCTTTGAAGCTATTCACTCGAAGTGTTGTATCATTTTTCTTTTACTTAATGAATGCAACATGTCTAGGTGTAATATTTGGTGAAGAGTACCTCCTCCTCACAAATTATTGCGTCCATGTTATTACAGACAGCAGGATACTGGGTATGAATTTCGTGTAATCTGTGATGGTATGATATTCATACCAAATTTCGCGAAAATCGGTCAAGTAGTTTTGAAGTTTACATGACAGCCACAGATGCGCTCATTCATAGATATACGTCTGCCTTCTTGCCTGTAAGACGGGAAGGTGTGTTAATAAAAAAATTAAGATCTTCGGCTCTGCGTATTTCCGAGCAGCCAGTGCGGACGCTGCCCGCGGATTCCAGCGCCAGAGATCTGTCGAAGCCTCTGTTCTCATTCGAAGACTACAAGTCCTTCAGCATCTAATTTGTCTTTGTTACGAACATAATATGTCTGCCGGTCTGACCTATACATATTTCCGGTACGTACAAAACTCATGCCTTCATCAAGCTCGTTCTGAACACTGTGTCTCTGTGGTGATTCCACTTATAACAAGTTCCATAAATTCTCTGAACAATCTGTTCTTTATTATACTATAGCAAGGGCATTGCTCTTCTGTCTCAAAGACAGCATCCGTGTTCGTGCCAAAACAGTGGCTTAAAGATTTTTGGCAACAATTTAACGATATGTTTTTACATGCTTTGAACTAACTAGTGAAACTTTTAAACGGGTCGTGTTACGACACACGTCTGTCACGTTAACGAACTGCTGTTTGTGTTCCACGTCAGTTTTACATAAGGCAGTCCCATATGGGATTCCATGCTGAGGTACCGAGCAAGTCAGTAACATCTGTTCGGAAGACCATGCCTCGAATCGCGGTCATGACACCGAATTGACTGTCTTTATATTTGTCTTGGTTTTTCTCAGCTCCTTAGTGCCTCAAATTAAGCCACGGTCACTTCCACTTCATTTGCAATTCGTTATTTAGTAAGCGTCCCATCTACTGAGGGCATCGTAAAGTAAGCCATAAATAAATAAACAAATAAATAAATAAATAAACAAACATGCACTCAGAATTCTCTTTTCTCGAGCATTTTTTCCAAATGGACTGTAACAAGTGCTGGTAGAGTATAGTAAATTCAAGAAGATGGCATTAGCACTGTTATTAGAAAATAATTGTTTAAGCCTAAACCTCTTTGAATATTATAATATAATATTATACTATATTATGTAATACAGCGTGTTTCATAAGTCCATCCGGGATTTAGAGGCTTGGCCGTGCAGTAGCAAACCCACATATAAGAGATAAAAGCATGCCAACGGATAGAGGAAATGTAAAAGTTTTTTCGTGACAGATGCGATGGCGTAGTTACCCGTTTCTCCGCTAGGAGGCAGTGGTGTGCAAACATGGCGTTTTCAGGTGAACAGAAAGCTTTTTGTGTCCTGCAATTTGCTAAAACCCAGTCAATTGTAACAGTGCAACGTGGTTTTCGAACCAAGTATCGTACAGAACCACCAACGGACAAAACAGTAAGAGACTGGTATAGAAAATTCGAGAAAACTGGCTGTTTGTGTGTCGCAAAACGAACAGGTAGGCCGGGACCATCGCCTGGGACTGTGGACCTCGTACGAGGATTGACGTCTGTCGAGTCACCAAACGGGGGACATATTGAACATTTGTAAGGTAGGTTCAAAACTTGGATATGTACTCTTTTCACTACATGCTCTCATCCCCCGTGTGTGATTTGGCTCCTGAGCTACAGACCTCCGAAATCCCGGAGAGATTTATGAAACACGCTGTATGTAATATAATATAAGGGCAGCAGGTACGGGCTGTACGATTTGGTGTTCGAATCCCAGCATGGGCAAATCATTGATCTCTTTCCCAAAACGCCCAACACGGCACCGGGACCCACCCATCCCCCTTTTCAATGCATACCGCGGACTCGATCCACACGGTATAGCGCCCGGGGCGTGAGGCTTACCACACATTTCCTTCTAGTGTTCAGGTTAAGAATGAGTGGAACTATACCTCTGTTCCCGTCATATGTCTTCGGTGCGTGTGCAGAGACAACTGCGACTACAACAGCGGCACCAGCCCAGTGTAGTGACTAGACTAAGCTAAGAGCTCTACGACTGAGATATCAGGATTTGATTCCTGACAGTGTCGAGAGGTTTCTTTCTTCTTTCGTACTGCAAAAACAACTCTGGGGTTCAACCAGCCTCTTAATCAGTGGACACAGGGGGATGTTGCTGCATGAAAAACCGGCCGGGGCGTTAATCTGACCTGCCATCTCATTTCCATCTAGTGATAACTTAAATCCGGGATAGCGTAGTTAGCATAGCGACCAGGTTATGGGCTGGACGATCTGGGGTGCGAATCCTGGTAGAGGCAAGAAAGGTTTTCTTCTGCAAAACGTCCAGACCGCATCTGGAGCCCACGCAGCTTCCTATTCAGTGGGTACTGAGGTTCTTTCCGGCGGTAAAGCGGTCGGAGCGTGGAGTTGAGGTTCATTTCTTGGACAGGGATAACTTACCTTTTACCTTTGCCAAGTTAATGGTCCGCGATAGCTCAGTCGGTATAGCGACTCGCTACGAGCTGGACGGTTCGTGGATCGAATCCCGGTGGGGGCGAGGTTTTCAGCACGAGTCCAGACTGGCCCTGGGGCCCACCCAGCCTCCTTTACAATGGGTACAGGGTCTCTTTCCCGGGAGTAAAGCGACCGGGGCGTGGAGTTGGCCACGCACCCTCATCTAGTGCCAGGGTTAAAGAAAGAGTAGAGCTATACCTCTACTCCCCCTCTGGGCCTTCATGGCCCGTTCTAGGGAGAACTTTACCTTTACCAAGTTAAAAACGCATCTATTTTATCTTCCCCTTGTACTTTCATGGCGTAGTTCTTCTTCATTAAGCACGAGGACTTCACTTTTTACCACCACCACCACCATCATCATCATCATCACTATCGCCGTCATCTACACCAACGAATTAGATCCGTAAATCGGTTCCAATTTTACATCCATTTTATCTGTCGCAAACAGTCTCTCCTTGTCCTCTAGTCTTAAAGTTGAGTCTTTGCTTTGACAGTCGATTTGGGCCGAGGGAATGACCCGGTCTAACTCAGGCAGTGAAGTGACAGCTTGCGGGTTCGATAATCCGTAATGGATTTCCAGTTGTGAGAATTTTTTTTGTTCACCATCTTTCCCAAACCGCATCTCGGGTCCACCTTGCTGCCTGTCCAGCGGCTGCCGCAGAATTTTTAGCAGGAAATAAATCGGCCAGACCTTTAAGCTATTCATTTGTATTAGTGTCGAGGTTAAGAAAGTATGAAACTACACTCACCAGTACGTCCGCATTGCACGGTTCTTAAATTTCTTTTTTAATTGAAGGGCTCCGCTGCAGATGCTACGAACGCACCGCAGCCTTAAGGCTCCTTGTGCAACCCTGTGATGAAGATGAGGTTTTTTCTGCTTTTCCTTTTAATGGAGAACCGGTGGACTGAAATTGACGGGGGGAAAACCGAAGTACTCGGAGAAAAATCTGTCCCAGTGCCACTTTGTCCACCACAAATCGCACATGGACCGACCCGGGCCTCCGCGGTGAGAGGCCGGCGACTAACCGCCTGAGCCATGGCACGGCCCTTCTTAAAATAGGAACAGCTGTATGTTTACCTAACGTTGTTTCTCGTTTGATTGTGCGCAGTTGTAAGTACGTTGTATTTTACTTAGTAGGCGGTACATCGGATGGTTTGTGCTTGCCAGTTGCATCACCTAAACTCTGCGCACTGGACTTTAATAGGCACCTAATGATAAACTGATCTATACAATCTTTAGAGGAAAATTTGTGAGAGTGGACTTAGCGGGTCTTTTAACACATTCAAAACGCGGTTTCCCCGATAAAATATTAGGCCAGTGCGTTCTAATTAATTTAATGTGGGGCCATTCCTCTACGTGAATGCAAGCAAAGTTGTCAATAATTAGCCGTCAAGCGCACCCATTTAAGGCAAAAACAAGACAGGCAGTGTACATATAAACGTAACATTGAGGCGCGTTCGCGTAACCAGTTGCCGTGGAAAAGCAATAAGTGTTACATATTCTGAGTGTGTGTCTGTAGCCTTAGTTATGCGGCATGAAAAGCGCATGCGCTGTATTATATTGTCATCTGTGGCCTGTCTGGCTCTACCATATTTTTCCACATTATCTCATAAACGGCACGATTTTCGGGAAAAAATCTTGAACATAAAATGTGTGCATTGATTTTCGCTACAACTTTTGTTTGAAACATTTCTCATTCTAGCAAGAATTCAGCGAGATAGCATCACAAATGAGCATAGGTCTTCGTATAAAGTACCAGTTATTCTCGTCAGATTTGAACAAAACTTGAATTTTGTGGACAGACTTTCGAAAAATACTCAGATATAAAATTTAATTAAAATCCGTCTAATGGGAGCGGAGTTCTATGCGCACAGACAGACATGACGAAGCTAATGACCACTTTTCGCAATTTAGGGATTGCGCCTAATTACAGCTATATGTGTTAGCGTAAGTTAAGAGTATCTTCAGGCTGTTTACTATTATACATACACATATACATACATACATACATACATATAGACATACATACATACTACGTACATACATAAATACATACATACTACGTACATACACACATTTATAGAGAAAACACACAAACTATTGTTGTTGTGTATCTAAACTGACAGCTCATTTTTCGGTATGTCCAACATGATAAGTTCATAATAAGATTTAGCAACTCAGATTTAAAAGAACAGATTTTGAATTTATATTATTACGATTGTCTGTCAAGTGATTCAAAACTTATATTTGTGAGTAGCATACTTTTCGTGGGTAACTAGAAATTTTAATCTAGGTAGGCACTCTGTTTTTAAGTCATGTAATTTTTAGTTTTTATAAATAAACTTGCTGTCTCGTAGAAGGAAGAATGCTCGGCACTCAGGGTACAACAAGTTTCGGCTTTATTTTTATGTGGCTGTGGACCAGAATATGCGTGATCAAGTTATGCATTATTTCTGTAAAAACTAATTATATATTAATCCATTTTCTGGATTAAGGAATTTTTGTGTGAGAAACAAAGCGGTAGAGTAAAAAGACTAACAGAACTTCTGCCAGAAATACAATATGCCTGATGATTCCTGCCTCGTGTGCTATTAGGAAACACATGTCATTCCTGGAACAGTACAGCTCCTAACGCTGTGTGGCCTGCATGCCCTTGAGTGCGTTAAAGTAATTGAAACGGCTAGTGTGTAGGTGTCAGCTAACCGACTAGTCATCACCATGAGCTGCTAATCACGATTAATGACTATACATGGCATAATCCTCTTAGATACGTAAAATGACTCGCTTGTTCTTTGTACCTGTTCATTTCTTGTGAGTGTACTATTATTATCGCATATAATATCGACTTTGTCTATAATTTGTAATTTAAATATAACAGGTGTGTTTCAGAGACTTGCTGTGTGCCCCTTGTTATGGCGTCGCCGGGGTTAACGCCAATATAACCCCAGCGGGTCCACGAATACCCGTTGACAGGGCCAGTGGATTGGGTATTTCTTGTTTGGGGGGGGGGGGGGATGGGGGTCCTGCTGAAAAATTACAAACATCTAATTGAAATTCAGCCTATTAAATAAAATTGATAACATTGAATCCCGCTAAATTAATATTCAGAATCTACACGTGAAAATTCCTTGTAAATGCGTTAGAAGAAAAGGGGGGGAGGGAGTTGAAAGTTAACTGACTCAAATTTAAAATTATCCATGTTCTGCTCAGTAAGACAGGTCACAGTATATATTCCAGCACCTGCACTATAATTAGATAATTAATGACTCAGTATGAATGAAATATTACCACACGTACACACGACAAAGACAGAATACCGCCCCCTAGGGTCCGTTAGAAGCAGCTGATGTCTTCAGTACTGAATACTGAGCTGCTAATACCAAACAAGATTGATCAAAAGGCAGTGCTTCTAATTTTACTCGGGAGATGACGGGTCCAGATCGAGGTCCGGAATAACGTAGACAGTATAGCGACTAGGCAATGAGCTGGACGGTCCCTGATTCAAATCTCGACAGGGGCAAGAGTTTTTTCTCTTTTCAAAAACGTCCAGACCGGCCCTGGGGCCCACTCAGCTTCCTATTCAATGGGTATCGGGGTCCTTTTCCGGGGGTAAAACAGCTGGAGCATGAGGTTGACCACTCATCTCCATCTAGTGCCGAAGGTAAGAGTGAACGGAGCTACTGCATAGGCCTACCTACGCTCCTCCTATATGCCTTTATGGTGTGCGCAGGGATTTTAAGTTTTGTCCAGTCCATATTTCGGCCGGGACCCTGGCCATCGCCATTGAAGGTTTCTTTCCAGTCAAATTCCAGGATAATACCTTAAAATAGGCCATGACTTCTTTCTTTCCACAACTTTCTCAGAAGCTTGTTCATTTCCTTTCGACACTTTACAGTCTGCTTGACTGACAGGATCGTTACGTGAGCTACAAATTATAATTTCTGTCTTCTTTACACTTCCCTCCGCCTGTAAGTGCGAACTGCTGTGGTGTCTAACCGGAAGTACAAGCCTCATTTCGGAAGACCTCATCGTTACCCTGTTTGTCTATATTTGTAACATCTGTAACTCCTCGTTCGTAGTCTTGTTCTGAATTTAACTTCCGTCTACACGACAAAATTTGACAAATATTATTGTTTCTTCAGACAGATGCATCTGCTCTGTTGCGTGAATGTGATGTGATGACACTCCGGGAAGTTGACAAGTTATAATGTGTTTCATTGCCTCTGTACTTCCCACTTCATCCGGAGAGATTCACTTGTTCATGGACGATGTATTTGTTGTTATTACGGAAATGAAACGTGACATTTATTTGTTTAGTGGGCAGAACTTGCAACTGTAAACATGTATAGGTGCATACGGCAATCTACACGCTGCACACACACAAGTGTAGTTCTACACCTTACTGCCTTGAGAAGAGGAAATTTACAGATTCTTATATTTAGCAAACATACCATAGAGCCTTACAACTGTCACTAGAGCACAGGGTGTTCTGTCAATAAAGAACCTTCCAAGAACGCTTTCGCTAGCAAAGATTATTACACCGTATATAGTACACAACGTAGCAAAAACAAGATTGCGCCAAAATACCGCCTGTTACTGAACTGAGCCACTGCATCGTATAAGAAACAGAGATCTCTTCCATCTACTGTTCTAATAATTATTTTTTTCTCCAATGGCTCGACAGCCCCTTGGGGGCCTAGGCCGCCTCTTTTTTGAGGCTTCGCCATAACAAATTTTTGCTTTAGACACACCACATACGGTAGGACTCCTTTGGACGAGGGACCAGCCCGTCGCACTGACCTCTACCTGACAACACACAACACTTACAAGAGACAGACATCCATGCCCCCGGTGGGATTCGAAACCACAGTCCTAGTAAACGAGCGGCCGAAGACCCACACCTTAGACCGCGCGGCCACTGGGATCGGCAATAATTATACTTCAACAATTTTAACTATTAAAACGTGTGCAGATACTTACTATTCCTTATAGGGAATAAAAAGTAATTATACGGGTTTATATATACTTAACTGTAAAGGGGAGGTCTCCACTGAACGTATGTTTTTCATTTTATGGTCTTGTAACTTTTACCTGACGATGGGAGGCGTACACTGCAGAAACATGTTGTAGAGAAAATAAACAGTGCATGTGAAGAGTGTTGTGTTTCCTCTGACGAAGACGGAAATAGTGACAGTTATCGTCTTAATTTTAAGATTTTGTTGAATAATTCAATACTTAACTGCAGAGTTTGAGGTTGGTGGCTGTAAATACAGGGTTATTCATAATTCCCTGACATATTTTATAAAATTGGTACACTTGAATGGAGGAAGGGATTGTAACATGCGACCTTCAAATGGAAAGAGAAATTCTCCCAAGTTTTTTTTTTCATACCTCATAAGTGCTGTATGTGTCCGCCCTTTGTGACACGACAGACACCAAGCCGATAATCCATTTCTGCCCATACCCGGTGCAGCATGCCACAATCGATTTCTGATATGGCGCGACCTAGGCATATCCTGTGGTAAAGGCGTTAGACAGACAGAGTCCTTAACGTATCCCCATAAGAAAAAGTCTCATGGCGTTAGGTCAGGCGATCTTGGTGGCCAGTGAAGCAGCGCTTCGTCTCTGCTCCCATTGCCGCCATTTTCACTCAACCTGCTCCCCCGGCGGCCACCGAAGAAACTAAGGGCCCGCAGCATGTACAAATAAACTTGGAGAGTTTCTCTTTCTATATGTAGGTCGCATGTTGAAATCCTTTCCACCGTTCAAGTGTACCGATTTTGTGAAATGTGTCAGGGAATTATGAATAACCCTGTACGTGTTTCAATATTACTGTATGAATATACAGTTATCCAGGTGTGTATGATTCTGTATATATTTGTATAAAACATATGAGTAATATCATTGTGGAGTCATTATCCTTCAAATATGACTTTTCAGCGTTAGTGAAGTAATTTAAAATCCATTTAACTCCGTTCAGGCTGACAAACAGGGAGAAGGTAGGCGAGTTTTTAGGCATTCGCAGCGATGCGGCTGAGGTGTGACGCTACGTCATATCTTAGACGGACGGAGACTCATCACGGAGACCAATTTACAATACTGATAAAAAAGAGTTTGTCTTGTGGCCCTTTTAGTTACTAGACAAAAAACAGTTTCCCGGACAGTATATTTTTTAAATAATGCAATATTCGCTATACCCTTTATTACGCATAGTGTCTTATGATCTCCTGACTAGTCTTCCACAGCTTCCCACATCAGAGTAACATTTTGGGAATCATCTGTAAGCTTTAAACAACGCTGTCATAATTTCACGGGTGCCTTGTCGAGGCGGGAACATGGTAATTAATGATGGGTGGTTAAGGATCTGGAAGGAGATTTTGTGATGTGTTAGGTATACACGTATTTCCGCTTTTTATCTCGAGACTTATGAAGGCCGCTTTAAATGTCACTAGTTATCCAACACCTCAGCTGAAACGATTTATTTTTAGACTGTATAACGACTCTGTGCTCTGTGTGTACTTCAGAAGTAATATGGCGTTGCGCGAGATCACGACTGCGCATGTCTGTAGCAGTCTGGGACGTGGTAGGGAACATCTGGTCCGGATACGAGTAGTTCTGCGCGCATGCGTGATAACGTTATTTTGTAAGACCTGTGGCGCAGTTGGTTGAGGCACTGCGCTACAAGCCGGAAGGTCGCGGGTTCGATTCCCGATGGTGTCATTGGAATTTTTTCATTGACGTAATCCTTTCGCCCGCACTATGGCCCTGGGGTCGACTCAGCCTCTAATAGAAATGAGTACTAGGAATATCTCCTGGGGGGTAAAGGCGGCCGGTTCATACGGCTGACAGCCTTACCACCTTCATGTGCCGATTGTCTTGAAATCTAGGAGCCTCGACCTCCTGGAACCCTCAGGGCCTGTCCAGGCCTGTAATGGGATAAAGGTAAAGTTCACCCTATAACAGGCCATGAAGGCCCAGAGTTGGAGTAGAGGTATAACTCTACTCTTTCTTTAACCTCGGCGCTAGATGGGGATGGGTGGTCAACGCCACGCCTCGGCCGCTTTACCCCCGGGAAAGGGACCCGGTACCCGTTGTACAGGACGCTGGGTGAGCCCCAGGGCCGGTCTGGACGGGTGCTGAAAATGTTGCCCCCCCCCCCCGGGATTCGATCCCCGGACCCTCCAGCCCGTAGCGAGTCGCTATACTGTAATGGGATAGCTTTACCTTTTTTACGTGTTACTATACATATACAGCCCCCATGCACAAGATAATCTCCCCAAAATGTCTCCATCATAGAATTATTTTTGTGTGAGTGTTCGTGGACCACCAAACGTCGAACCGCGGGCTGTATTTGGCGCACTGGCCTGCGGTTTGAACGCCTAGGTCTAGAACAGACCCGCTGAATCCGTAGCTCGCAGGCAAAACGTTGTCCGCGACAGTGTTATGTTGCCCGTGGAAACATTTGAAACAAGAAAAATCTTTTAACCCTTTCCCTGGGAAAGCTGAGATAGAAAGCCGAAACAGTTTTGAAAAAGTGAGAGATGTTTATACGTACACTACTTTAGTATTGTAAAAATGTGCTAAAAATAGTGACACCGTAGCCTAGGCCGTGAATTGCAATTTGTTGCAAATTGTCAAGACTCATCAGCTGTTTATTTATGGAGACTTGCGCTACATTACTGATTCATTGTGTAAAAATGTAATAATAATAATAATAATAATAATAATAATAATAATAATAATAATAGCAACACCCTAGTCTAAGCTGTGATTTACATTTTTATGAATTTTTCCTATTGTTATCATTGCATTTTCATTGCACATGATATATAGACAAATACACAGGTATAATTATATATACAAGTATACGAGTATGCGTACTTATTCATTCTTCATTGCGTGTATTGAATTTCATGTTTCCCGCATGCAGACCAAATTTTGTTGAAGTTATAGCTTTATTTTTACCAACACGTGCACTACAATTATGTCGTATTTTACACCCCTACATATGTTTCGACTATTTATTAGTCATCATCAGGGGGATCAAAGTATATACACAGGCTATACATCCATTATAATAGTTGGTTCATCATTCAAGGTTAAAACAAGGTTAAATCTCGTTTTAACCTTGAATGATGAACCAACTATTATAATGGATGTATAGCCTGTGTATATACTTTGATCCCCTGATGATGACTAATAAATAGTCGAAACATATGTAGGGGTGTAAAATACGACATAATTGTAGTGCATGTGTTGGTAAAAATAAAGCTATTACTTAAAGACAAAATGCGCGGTGAATATAATGTGAAACTTGTTGAAGTTGCCCGCAGCACATTAAACGTAATGAAAGGTTGGGCAGACGTTGTCTAGAACGTTACTGCTTTGCTGCACATCTGGGTAGTGGTGTCAGATTATAAAATATAGTAATAGAGGTGGTAGTAAGTTATTAACAACAGGCATTGTTATCTTCTACTAACGAAGATGATGAGGCACGCGGTGGCGCAGTTGGTTGAGGCACTGCGCTACAAACCGGAACGTCGCGGGTTCGATTCCCGATGGTGTCACTGGAATTTTTCACTGACATAATCGTTTCGGTCGCACTATGGCCCTGGGGTCGACTCAGCCTCTAACAGAAATGAGTACCAGGAATTTTTCCTGGGGGTAAAGGCGGCCGGTGCGTAGGGCTGACAACCTTACCACTTTCATGTGCCGATTGTCTAAAAACCTGGGAGCCTCGACCTCCTGGAGCCCTAAGGGCCTGTCAAGGCCTGTAATGGGATTGCTTTACCATTTACTAACGAAGATGATCAGCGCAGCATTTCCCTGTGTTGCTAAGTAGCTGGTATATTATGGCTAGTTTCTATATTTCTTAACCGGTTATTTAGAGCACTAACAAAGCAGAAAAATTAAGGCTGCTGTCTTGTATGCTAATTTTCAATTAGTTTCGTTAATTCTTTATGTAAGGAAGAAGAAAATAATGAGTTGTTTATATTGTGAAGTGTACGGAGATGTGAATTTGGAGAAAGAATTCCTGATTAGTAGAAAGATTATATATAAATGAGGAAATAGCCTATAACAAAATAATTAGTTGTACCAAGATTAGATAATTAGAAAACTTATGTCAATTATTATATAGGACAGAATGTAAATGCGAATGTCAGGTGGAGAAAATCAAAGTTTCTAGAAGGAGAAATAGAAAATGGTAAAAAAAATGAGAGGAATATATTTTTAGTATTTAATATATCAAAATTTAAGGAAGAAACTAGTAAAGTGCTGCATTTGGAGCATAGCTTTTTATGGTGCTGAAACGTGGACACTTCGGAAAATGGATCAGAAGTATCTGGAAAGTTTTGAAATGTGGTGCTGGAGAAGAATGGAGAAGATCAGTTGGACCGATCGTGTGAGAAATGAAGAAGTATTACACAGAGTCAAGGAGGAGAGGAATATCGTACATACAATAAAAAGAAGAAAGGCTAACTGGACTGGTCACATCTTGCGTAGAAACTGCCTTCTGAAACATGTGATTGCATGAAAGTAAGAAGGAAGGATATATATGACGGGAAGACGAGGAAGAAGACGTAAGCAGCTACTGGATGACCTTACGGAAAAGAGAAGTTACTGGAAATTGAAAGAGGAAACACTAGATCGCACCCTGTGGAGAACTCGCTTTGGAAGAGGCTACGGACCTGTCGTAAGGCAGACTGCAGAATGAATGAATATCTGATGTGTATAAAGCACGTAGAATTTCAGATTAATGTACAAGATGTGTACTGCAGAAAACTTGGTGCTAGGGGCGTACGAAGACAGGAACAAAAACTAGAGAAGTGAAGTCGAGCGGGGTGTACCTAATCACAGAAACAGACTGCACAGTACCTAATCACAGAAACAGACTGCACTGTACCTAATCACAGAAACAGACTGCACGGTACCTAATCACAGAAACAGACTGCACGGTACCTAATCACAGAAACAGACTGCACGGTACCTAATCACAGAAACAGACTGCACGGTACCTAATCACAGAAACAGACTGCACGGTACCTAATCACAGAAACAGACTGCACGGTACCTAATCACAGAAACAGACTGCACGGTTCCCCCAACAGTGGCTGGGGGTGATATATATCTCGGCAGAGAAACACGCCTCTTCCACCGTCGATTCTGGAAATGTGCCATCAGACATTTGCTTCAGTGAGGAGGCGGATTTAAGCACATTTACATTTAAGATTGAGGAGGATTTTCAAAGCCTGTAGTCCTATTGACCCCGTTTAATTGAGGAGTTGAATATATATGGCGAATGTAAAGTAATCCATAGCAATGATAATTTTAATTTTAGCCGGTTTTTTTTTCAGCAGTTAATTCAAACATATAAATTTGAGCGCCAACGTGTTAATTTCTTTTCTAGTGTACATGAGGTATGACTGAGTCGTGTCGTTCTGTTCAGTTATTCAATGCAGCGCAGCTGATGCATACGGAAGTGCGTGAAATAAATCACGCTTGCGTAAGCGTATCGTTCCGACGTTAGTGCAGTACTCAGCCAGGAGCGGCGGTGGCAGGCCGTGCCATGTATATTACATGCTCACCGCCTATAAACGTCACATGCGACATCATTATGTATGTTTGCCTAGCTAAATATAGATGACCAACCTATTTAAGCCTGTGACACCATGCAGTCTCGTATGTGGTTATCGTATTTTCGAAGGAAACTGCTGTCTGCATCTTCTATATTCAACCACTCTTTACTCTCGAACACAGAACGTACTTTGGATTATACAAGCCAAGTCCTAATACATTTATTCCTTACGTAACAATCTTAAATATTTGTACTCCCCTGTTCGGCGCTGGGGCCCACTCAGCCTCTTATTTAATGGGTACGGTGTTTTTTTTTCCCGCGGGTAAAGGTGCTGGGGCGTGAAGTTGACCACTCACCTTCATCCAGCGCCGAGGTTAAGAATGGCAAGGATGAAAAGGTAAAGGTCACCCCATAATATGCCATAGGAGGCGTGAAGGGGTGGATAGAGTTATAGCTCTGATCATGCTCAAACCCGCCGTTTTATCCCCCGGGGAAGGAGCCCCAGTACCCATTGAAGAGGAGACTGATTAAGCCCCAGAGGCGGTCTGGGTGGGTATGGAGAAGATACAATATCTTGCCTCCACCAAGGTTCGAATCCCGGACCGTCCGAGCTTAAGAATAAATGGAGCTGTATCCCTGCTCCCCCTACATGCCTTCAGGGCATGGACAGGTCCAACTTTACCATTTACGTTTTACTTCTCACCTGTTGTTTTTGGGGTGGTTAAGTAAAGAAGGGCTGGATTGGCGGGATATGTAGCACACCTCGATTGGATGAGAAATTACTACAAATATTTTAGCCGAAAAAAAAAACTTTAAGAGGCCACTTGGCAGCGTAGGTGTAGGTAGGAGGATATATTAAATTGGACCTCAAAGGAACTGGGTGTGAGAGTGTGGAGTTTGTTAAATGGTATTAGAGTAGCCTTCAGTAGCGGGTCGTTGTGAACGGTAATACATCTCTGGACTTCGTAAGAAGTGGCGAATTTGACTGGCCGATGCGGCACTGGTTTCTCAGCAAGGACTCTTATGTGCTCCATGGACTTATTTAATGTATTCCTGTTTATTTCTTAGTCTTGTAGAGGTAACGAACAGCAATGAAAATACAAGACTCTCGAACGCATATCGCTGTAAGGGCAAATTCACATATGTTCACCATTCAGGATCGTCCTCACACCTGTTCACACTGTGTAACGTCTGTGTTTGATAGGGCGTCGCTGAAACTGTAGATAAGGCCTTTGCACACCCTGTGGCGCTGGGGACCCGTGGGTGACGCGGGACCCCAAACGTGAAGTATACTAAACTTTGTTGTGTGTTCTTTCGGATTGGATTCCGTTCTTCTGACAGAAGGCAGCGTTGTGGTTCCTTGTTGTGAGATCTGGAAGTAACTTCGCTAATAATTATAGGGGGGCCTGATTATCGAGTCGTGGTAGGGCAATAGGTTGTTTACGCAACTGCTCCCTGAATACCTCAGAAGCCATGGTTTTATAAAGTTACAGTCATACAGGCTATTGATTAATCGAATTATTCATAAGTCACTCGGCATTGAGATTCTTAATAAGCATCCTATTCCCTGTTCGAGGGAATGAGATTCGAGTATCAGTCTAGCTACCCGATCTATAGTAATTTTATATTTTCTTCTCAATCGCCTCCCCAGGCAAATAGCTTTTGATATTAGCTTCAGCAGGCTATACTGTCTTTCTTTGACATACTTGGCAATTTATTACTTGGGACTGCTGCTTCTAATCTCTGCATTTCGAAGGTAGATAAACAGCTGAATAATCAGTTGATACATTTTTTTAACTCGGCGCTCAAACCCGCAAGACGTGGAGAGCGGTGGGAACGAGATTATGATTTGTCAGTACATAAGGACTCAGAAGTAGGCGAACGTGTCCTTGTTCAAGAAATACCCAGCATTCTCCTGGTGAGCCTGAGTAAAATTACGAAACACGATGACCAGTAATCCGGACACAAAGTGTAGTGTTCGTACACGCAGACCTGTATTGTGTGACTCGTTGTGAATTCGAGATCTTAGATCTAGGGGGAGAGACAGGGTGAGGTCAAGGCATTTCGTAACTTTAGTGTGGGTTCGGGTTTGCTTCAAGCATAAATGTCACCGGCTCCAAAACTTTAAATGAAGCATGGGATAAAAGTAAGTACAGTCGAACCCGGTTATAACGACATCGTTTTATGCGATATCTCGCCTATAGCATCAGATATTCTGTGGTATCAGTTAATTCCTTACTGTTAACCATAACTTTAAACTTCTGGGTTATAACAACACTCGTTTATAACGACACACAGTATTCTGTCACGTTCATGACGTTATAACCGAGTTCGACTGTATTTTAATAACAGGAGGAATTGCGTAACTGTTAATTCAATAAATTCAGAATTGAAGGTTGTAAAAATACGCAGTGCTTACTTTTAGAAATGATAGTAATGAAAGAATTGTATAAGTTTTTCTAAGACCTATGAGGAAAGGGTGGTTATGAGGTGGCTGTGGACGTTTTTATTTTCAGATTAAAAGTGGACAAGACTGCGGAAGCCTGTGAAAAGAATGACGATTTTTGTTATACTCAAATTGACTAAAGCCTAAACCGCAAAGCGAAGCGTTATGGAGTGCCGAGTAGGAACACCTTTAGCCTCCTTTCCCACTACATTACACTTCTGGTTGTGAAAATACATGACCTTGCTCTTGTTTTATTGCATTTTTGTAAATAAAACATTGCTTAGCTATGGATTTTGTATACGTTCAGTTTACCGGAGGCGTCCGGTATAGCTTAGTCGTTACGGGCTGAGCTATTCGGGATTCGAACCCTGGGGGATCGAGACATTTTCCGCACCCATGGAAACAGGCCCCGGGACCCAAACAGCCTCTCTACAGCGAGTATTGGGGCTTTTCCCCAGAGGTAAAACTCTTGGGGTGTGGCGATGACCATCCACCTTCATCTAGTGCCGAAGTTAAAGAAAGGGTAAAGCTACATGTCTGCCCATCCAACCACTCCCCGCTCCGTGGCTCCGTGACTTGAGAGAATTAAAGGACACGACATTGGTTTGTCCTCCAGTGAGTAATATTCGTGCCACGTTTCATGAAAATCGGTCAGATGGTTTAAGTGGGCACCGTGTAGTCATTTCAGAAGCCTGCTTTTTCCTGTCTGGAAAGGAAATTAGCCAATGGCGATGATGAATGATGATGACGATGATGACGGTGGTAATGAAGATTCGTAACATCTCGCCAGTGGATTTTATCCTGACGCAGTTGAATCTAGTTCTTCGTCAGTAACATTTAGTTCTTTCAAATCGACTCTTTCTTAAAGTATTTACAATTCACACTTTTATGCCTTCACCATACTTGTGTAGCCAGCCTGTGTGATTTGGTGGTCATAATATTTGGTAAACAGATCGTGGTTGTGCAGTTGTGTAGCCAGCCTGTGTGATTTGGTGGTCATAATATTTGGTAAACAGATCGTGATTGTGCAGTCGTGTAGCCAGCCTGTGTGATTTGGTGGTCATAATATTTGGTAAACAGATCGTGATTGTGCAGTCGTGTAGCCAGCCTGTGTGATTTGGTGGTCATAATATTTGGTAAACAGATCGTGATTGTGCAGTTGTGTAGCCAGCCTGTGTGATTTGGTGGTCATAATATTTGGTAAACAGATCGTGATTGTGCAGTCGTGTAGCCAGCCTGTGTGATTTGGTGGTTATAATATTTGGTAAACAGATCGTGATTGTGCAGTCGTGTAGCCAGCCTGTGTGATTTGGTGGTCATAATATTTGGTAAACAGATCGTGATTGTGCAGTCGTGTAGCCAGCCTGTGTGATTTGGTGGTCATAATATTTGGTAAACAGATCGTGATTGTGCAGTCGTGTAGCCAGCCTGTGTGATTTGGTGGTCATAATATTTGGTAAACAGATCGTGGTTGTGCAGTTGTGTAGCCAGCCTGTGTGATTTGGTGGTCATAATATTTGGTAAACAGATCGTGATTGTGCAGTCGTGTAGCCAGCCTGTGTGATTTGGTGGTCATAATATTTGGTAAACAGATCGTGATTGTGCAGTCGTGTAGCCAGCCTGTGTGATTTGGTGGTCATAATATTTGGTAAACAGATCGTGATTGTGCAGTCGTGTAGCCAGCCTGTGTGATTTGGTGGTCATAATATTTGGTAAACAGATCGTGATTGTGCAGTCGTGTAGCCAGCCTGTGTGATTTGGTGGTCATAATATTTGGTAAACAGATCGTGATTGTGCAGTCGTGTAGCCAGCCTGTGTGATTTGGTGGTCATAATATTTGGTAAACAGATCGTGGTTGTGCAGTCGTGTAGCCAGCCTGTGTGATTTGGTGCTCATAATATTTGGTAAACAGATCGTGATTGTGCAGTCGTGTAGCCAGCCTGTGTGATTTGGTGGTCATAATATTTGGTAAACAGATCGTGATTGTGCAGTCGTGTAGCCAGCCTGTGTGATTTGGTGGTCATAATATTTGGTAAACAGATCGTGATTGTGCAGTCGTGTAGCCAGCCTGTGTGATTTGGTGGTCATAATATTTGGTAAACAGATCGTGATTGTGCAGTTGTGTAGCCAGCCTGTGTGATTTGGTGGTCATAATATTTGGTAAACAGATCGTGATTGTGCAGTCGTGTAGCCAGCCTGTGTGATTTGGTGGTCATAATATTTGGTAAACAGATCGTGATTGTGCAGTCGTGTAGCCAGCCTGTGTGATTTGGTGGTCATAATATTTGGTAAACAGATCGTGATTGTGCAGTCGTGTAGCCAGCCTGTGTGATTTGGTGGTCATAATATTTGGTAAACAGATCGTGATTGTGCAGTTGTGTAGCCAGCCTGTGTGATTTGGTGGTCATAATATTTGGTAAACAGATCGTGATTGTGCAGTTGTGTAGCTAGCCTGTGTGATTTGGTGGTCATAATATTTGGTAAACAGATCGTGATTGTGCAGTTGTGTAGCTAGCCTGTGTGATTTGGTGGTCATAATATTTGGTAAACAGATCGTGATTGTGCAGTTGTGTAGCCAGCCTGTGTGATTTGGTGGTCATAATATTTGGTAAACAGATCGTGATTGTGCAGTTGTGTAGCCAGCCTGTGTGATTTGGTGGTCGTAATATTTGGTAAACAGATCGTGATTGTGCAGTCGTGTAGCCAGCCTGTGTGATTTGGTGGTCATAATATTTGGTAAACAGATCGTGATTGTGCAGTCGTGTAGCCAGCCTGTGTGATTTGGTGGTCATAATATTTGGTAAACAGATCGTGATTGTGCAGTTGTGTAGCCAGCCTGTGTGATTTGGTGGTCATAATATTTGGTAAACAGATCGTGATTGTGCAGTCGTGTAGCCAGCCTGTGTGATTTGGTGGTCATAATATTTGGTAAACAGATCGTGATTGTGCAGTCGTGTAGCCAGCCTGTGTGATTTGGTGGTCATAATATTTGGTAAACAGATCGTGATTGTGCAGTCGTGTAGCCAGCCTGTGTGATTTGGTGGTCATAATATTTGGTAAACAGATCGTGATTGTGCAGTTTTCTTCATCTTCCAAGTACTTCTGCTTTTGTCGAGATATTCTTATTCTGTTGATGTGTTTTTCCTTGCGGCGACAAACCAAAGTTCACACTTGGCCGTGTCATGGCTCAGGCGGTTAGTCACCGGCCTCTCACCGCAGAGGCCCGGTTTCGACCCCGGGTCAGTCCATATGAGGTTTGTTGTGGACAAAGTGGCGCTGGGACAGGTTTTTTCCCTAGTACTTCGGTTTTCCCGTGTCAATTTTATTCCACCGGTGTTCCATTACTTGGAAAAACGAAAAAAAATTAATCATCCTCATTGCACAATAAGTTTCAAGCCTGCGGTGCGTCCGTAGCATCTGCTGCGGGGCCATTCACCACAAGTTTCACACTTTGTACGATTATATACTCTTTTCTTTCTTTTTTTGTTTGCGTCTTTAGAGAAGACGGTAAGCTGAAAGGAAAGAAGCAGTCCTTGAATCATATCTTTTTTGTGACTTGTTTTCATTTCTTACTGGCTTTCTCACCTCGCTGTGTATAGGTAAATATGTATGTGTGTGTCTTATGTACGTAGTATTTAAGGTTTGAATGTTCAAGTCTCCTGGGACCTTACATCCTGTCGACTGATACAGTCAGCCACGTTTCGACGAATCGTACTGCCGTCATCTTCACAGTCAATCAGTCCAAGAAGAATGATGACTGCTTCTTCCTGAAGATGAAGGCACAAAGTTCCTTCGAAACTTCGGTAATTATTTACCAGTCCCGCGGTGTAAATCTCAGAATGTGCCTACTTATATCTTCAGCTACAAGGTCGTGAGACCCTCAAATGTCGTTTATTTAAAATTTATTCTCTGACTTATCAGTAGCTGGGACCACATAGCTTCTAGTGTAATGAGTGATGAACTGGAAGCGATGTGGAAGGATTTGGTCATGGCCTAGTTGGCTGGAGGGACTGAGAAGAACTAGGATGGTTGGTATTCCGGCCGAGATACGAACCGGGCTTATTCCGAAGCGTTACCGCTTGAACCAGATCGTTCTTATATGTATGTGTGTTTAACCGTTTCAATTCCAGTGGTAAGTATATGTACTACCTACTGTAACATTAAGAATGTCACGCACTTTGCAACACAGTGTAGGCCTATTTTCGTGCCTCGTATGATTATCACAATAAACAGTGATCATTTCCCTAAACAGCAGTAACAGTCTGTCTTTGTAACTGACGTGGCCTGTTTTTTTATGAGGTTGGAACAGAATTTTTGTGTATAATTTGTACGAACATCAGTTTAAAAGGGTTAACGCACTTCGTAAAAAACGATCCCATGTTTCTACGATGGCATTACTGAAATATAACGCTGATACATACGAAAAACCGGATGAGGTGCAGAAACATACCTTGGTCTAGTCTGGTCTGATCTGGTCTGGTCTGCATAGGGAATACACTAAATGGAACTAGTTAAGAAAATAAATGTTCCTGTTTAGTTGTTAGAATTTCTGTATGACTTCTGGAAGTTCAAGTTGCTGTTTATTTTGTTAAGCTAGCTTACGGAATCAAATTTTATGGGTTTGAAACTTGATGTTTGGCTCTGTAGTCTTATATATTCAAAGTAGCGTAGAACCCGGTTATAACGACATCGGTTTATACGATATCTCGCCTATAGAATCAGATATTCTGTGGTACCAATTAATAATTCCTCACTCTTAACCATAACATTATACTCCTCGCTTATAACGACATTCGTTCGTAAGGACACAAAATATTCAGTCCCTTTAATGACGTTATAACCGAGTTCGACTGTACTTTGGAACAAAACTGTGATGAAGTTACACGGGACTGGAGAAAGTTACACGACGAGGAACTTAAATCTATGCTCTTTGCATAATATTGTTAGCGCGATTAAAACAATAAACATGAGACAGAAAAATATTTGCAGGCATAGAGATATATGAAGATTATTTGATTTGGTCCCAAATGTTCAAGGGGCGGCTTAGCGATCTAGACATAGACGGCATGTTCACATTAAAAGAGGTCTTGGGCATATACAAATTTTAAGATGGGGGCTGGATTCGGATAGCTCAGTATGCGCTTCAGTGGCCGAAACTTCTGGTTGCATGAAGTAAAGATAAACTTGATCAGTCAGTTAACTACCAAATGCTCAAGGGGCATTATGTGTCTTGAGTTATTGGCTAGAATTCCGAGAGTTGTCATAATGCGACAGGTATATAACACAGTATATACAATGAGGAACTAAATATTGTAAAGCTATCCCATTACAGGACTGGACAGACCCTTAGGGTTCCAGGAGGTTGAGGCTCCCAGAATTTCTACACAGTCGACCCATTAAAGTGGTGTGTTTTCAGCCCTTCGCCCCGGCCGCCTTTACCTCCAGGAGATATTGCTGGTACTTATTTCTGTTAGAGACTGAGTCGACCCCAGGGCCATAGTGCGGCCGGAAGGATTACGTCAATGAAACATTTCAATGACCCCATCCAGAATCGAAACCGCGACCTTCCGCTTTGTTGCGCAGTGCCTCAACCAACTGCACCACCGCGTGCTACAACTAAATATTGTGCACGTTTATAAAACACCATCTTTCTAAGTTTTTTGTACCAGGTGTTAATAAATCACAGTAACAAACACAATTAAGTTCGTGCTTTAATTAACAGTCGCGTCTTTGAAAGTTAGTAGTAGCCTAGTTTGTTTGTTTGTTTGTTTGTTTGTTTGTTTGTTTGTTTGTTTGTTTGTTTTTTTTTTTTTTTTTACGAAGTCGTTTCAGTCGGCGCAACAGTACCTTTATTAGAGTGTAACCCGTTATATTATAATCACTTTTTCGACCTTCCTTGGTCGTCGTCAGATAAGAATTTTCTATCAGAAAAAAAGATACATTACAAGTACTGTCCGCCTTTATGTTTTGATAGAAAATTCTTACCTGACGATGGCCAAGAGAGGTCGAAACATATTGTAAGTAATTCAAAATCTAAATGACTGTACTCCAATGGGGTTATTTGCGTGCCGACTAAAACAGCTTTGTGTATTTACCGAAAAATCGTGTTACAAATCATAACGGGATGTCAGCATTTCAGATTAATAGTCTACTTGTACAGTCGATGCAGAAAAGCTGTATCTCGTCTATGGGTAGCCCCATCGATTAGTTTGGAGGCTTTGTGTTTGTGTAGTTGTGCTCAGTGACAGTACCATGAAACCTTTAGTTTCTCAGACTAAAATACACTCGTCCCTCGCTTTTCGCGGGTTCGTACTTCGCGGTTTCGCAAATTCGCTGCGTTGCCCCAAGAATAAGAATACGTCACTCGGGCCCTTCAATGGATAGGAGCATCAAAATTGTTCGACAACTTGAACAGGGGTTTGAGCCCTACCGCGTGATGTTCTGAAGGAAAAAAAAGAAGCAGCTGCCATCATAATGTTTCTGCAAAGAAACGAAAAACACTATAAAATAATACACTATTCTTTTTTTGGGGGGGGGGGGCACTCAATTATTCACGGATTTTCGCTTTTTTTGCGAGGGGTCTTGAGACCTAGCTACCACGACAAGCGAGGGATGTGTGTATTTCATTCATTTCTCGTCTTCTGTGTCCGTTCGTAATTTGTCTACTCTCTTTTCAAATCCACTGCTGATATGTACAGGCTACATGGAGACTGTTCAGATTTACATGTTTGTACTTGTGCCATTGACGGCGTCCCCTGGAAACGTCTATTAATAGACGGCTAATCCTTCCAACACCGGACAGACCACAGAGAAGGTTAAAATCGCGGAATAGCTTCCTAGTAACAGTGCAAGTTGAAACACCTGAAGACTTCCCCCTTACCCAGATTTGCCCTGGTAGCCACCTCCTTGATTTCAATACTTGGAAATCTCTTAACCGCATTAGAACAGGGGTGGCACCAGTAAAAACAAATATGGTGAAATGGGGCAAAACAAACTCCGACGACCTGTATTGTGGCTGTGGAGAGGTACAAGATATGGGATATTTCTTATCATGCAGGGACTGCCCCCAGAAATGCACCCTCGAGGATTTATGGTTTGCAAATAAAAAAGGATTTGACGTAGCCCAATACTGGGTAAAAAATCTCTAATATAATGGTCCGGACACGATAAAGAAAGGAAAGTACATGTTTGTGAGTAGGCACATCAGATGTTCCATGTTACAGTGAGGTGCTACTACATTCACAACAGCATGCAATTGTCACGTAACAGCGACACCGCCCAGCCTTTCAAATTAAATCGTTCAGTACTCAGCCTACCATTCTGTCATATATAGCCTACTATACAGTTGAAAAACATCGGTATATAATCCAATAATCAAGAGCAGTGGTGCTGTGTAAAATTTTAGATTCTTGGTGTCGTGACTCTCAATCCTGGCTACGAACCTGACGGTTGTTAAGGTCTGTTGGGAGAAGATTGCTACCTGTAACCGAACCAGCATATTTCTTCACACAGTTGTTAACCCTTGTACCAAAATGTACGGCATTATATTCCTGGAGGCAGTAGTTTTAATACTGGCCCTCTTCAATGATCTTTTGGTCGACAGTGGTAGTTCAGTCTTTTGACGTTGCTCCAAAATTTTCTCCCCACCATAATTAATTAAAAATGACCATAAACTAAAATGTATGGCAATAGGTGGAGTGTACCACAACTTCGGACACAGGTAGATGGATTCATTCTTAACGTAATACTTTAAATACAAACTTTTTATCCTTAAAAATGTCCGAAATACAATGCATAATATAAACAAATGCGGAAATGGACATTTAAACTGGAAAGTGCTCCGGCCGCTAGTAGAAATGTGGGATTTAAAAGGCCGTACACTAAGGGTTAAAGAAACAGAACAACAACAATTATGCATACGCTTACTTCTAACTTTTATAAATAGCATATTTTATGTCGCCAAATAAATATCAGGAATCAAAATATGAAACTTTTTATTGTGTTGTATGTGATAATATTTCTTTAACTATTTTACATTGCCTGATAATAGCTTTTTTAAAAAAGCTGAAACATGTTTCAATATAATATACGGTAAATTATTACAAACATAGCTGTGATTGAGTGTTGCAATTGCTCCGTTTTATTCAAAATACGAGTAGGTGAATGGAAATTTGGAGGTGTGACTCCACTACTCGTCACTGGATTGTGGTAAATGATTAGTTTCATGCACCGGCCGCTTTATTCCCGAGGAAAGAGGCCCCGCTACAGTTAAATAAAAGGTGGGTGGGCCCCAGTTTGGGCCTGGACGTTTTGGAGAATACGACAATCCCAAGCCTAGCCTAGTCAATATAGCGGCTAGGCTACACCGGCTCCAAAAAATACTCGTACAGATGTAAATGGCAAAGGATGCATGTGAAATGGTACATACTTCACAACATATGCAAGTGTATCTTTGTGTGTATTATGCGACAAGGGCTGAAATATGTAACTGTGTTCTCTTTACTGACATTTATTTGTTAGACAGTATTTCGCTGATAATTATACCCGTCAATATTTCAGCGTTTAGAAAAGTGAGAGTTGGCTGCAGTAGTGTTCTTACAAAATGCCAGATATTCAGCTTTTCACAAAATACAAAAATAAAGGCTTTATGTACGTGCCAAATTTAATGAGCAGTAAATTGTTAAGTGTTCAAGTTGCAAATGACGAAAACGAGATAAAAGGAATACTGGCTCACACAGATATAAAAAAAAAAGCGGCTTTACTTGCTTCTTGTAAATAAAATGCTGGAAGCTAAACAAATCTTCATGCTAGCAAAGAGTGTTTCTGGCTGAGATACAAGTACCATCCTCCTCCTTCTCCTACTGTTCTTCTTCCTCTTTGCATATTTCTAGGTACCCGCACGCACACGGCACAAATGTACCATCAACTGTTACAGTCAACGTGATTTAGTATGCGGCCATGTCATTTGCTGCCACCCGTATCGCAGTTTTAACACAGGCTACCTGTTTGTTCTGAATCAGAACTTGATGACTGTGTAAAACCCCTTACCACAATCACGAAATTCAAAACAGTTACAAATAAATTCTAAACGGTTCTGACGATGGTGTGTAATATTGAGAACCAATTGTCTTCTGGACTTTGTCCATCGTATGGATAAAATATTAAAATATAATATAAAAATCACGACGTTTCGGAAGCTGGTTCGTCTTCCGTCTTCAGGTGATGGGAGGAGAGATACCTACTCAGATGGGCCCTTTTAGACTGAGCTAATCTCAATTACTGGACCCATCTGAGTAGGTGTCTCTCCTCCCATCACATAAAGACGGAAGACGAACCAGCTTCCGAAACGTCGTGATTTTTATATTATATTTTAATATTTTATCCGGACGATGGACAAAGTCCAGAAGACAATTGGTGCTCAAAACAGTTTACATTTTTCGCAACAAACCCTTTACAAAAATGAATCATGGGTTTCATTTAAATGATTTATAAAAATCGGACCCTGCCCCACAATAAACACACACAGTCTCCATTACAAGACCAGTGGTTTAATGTTGTTAGGAAAATAGTCCCTGATTATTCTGAGAATCAACTTACGAATCAAATAAATACATTCTGGGGAGAAATACAAGGCTTTTTCAAGTTAAAGTGGGCGACACATTTAGTAACCACTGTTTTAATGTTCCGACTGTTTAAAAGAAGGTGGGGTTCAAGTAGCAGGAGGTACACCTGGGTCGGTATGTGACTGGTTCCAGGTTCCATTTCCAGCAGGACCTTAAGAGATAATGTTAGTTACGAAAGAGAGCAATACACAACAATGCAAACTATTTCAGTCGGTACTGCAGTGTCCACGACTTCTAGTTCGCAGCAATGGTCACTGCAGACTTATAGTTTTGAATCTTAGTATAAATGTAGGTGACTCTTCAGAAGTCTTCGAGTTCAAAGCATGTACGTAATTTCAAACTGCCATTCTGACGGCTATAATGCAGGGTTCACATATTTTTCCAAAAATCTACAGCCACCTCAAAATAATAGGCACCAGAAGGGTGACATGAAGGAAGTTCCATAATGAGGACCCACAAATATTAGGTACAATCTTAAATAATTCAATGGCCCTGGCGAACTGGCAACCGGGATTTGTGCACCCCTGATAAAATGCGGAAGTTAAATGAAAACAGTGAGACCGCAACAATGTCCCTTTAAAATTTCAAAACACTTTATGCTGATATTATTAATATTTCCCTCATCATTACTCACTGCCATCGACTGTCATTCTTTGCAAAATATCCACCCTGTATAAGGTGGAACAGTGTGATCGAAAAGCCCCTGTGCACCTGCCGGAAGTAGGAGCTATGTCAAGTGGAAGCCACAGTGACTGTACAGTACTGACGGTTACAATAAGTGTTGGAAGTGTCCCTCCCCCAAGATCAGGTGACAGAGATCACGTATGCCGCCTAAAATATCATACGCATGGCACTCTCTCACTTCTAGCACAGTGCAGTACCATTGTTGCACAGTTGCACAGGGACTTTTGCTCACCCTGTATAAGCAGTATGTAAAGGCAGGTCACTGCACCAAAATAATTCTGTTAATCGTCAACTCATCTTTAGATTACGTGGGGACGTTTGTATAGGTATAAATGTGGCATCTGGTGCGTAGGGCTGACAGCCTTACCACCTTCATGTGCTGATTGTCTAGAAATCTGGGAGCCTCAACCTCCTGGAACCCTCAGGGCCTGTCCAGACCTGTAATGGGATTGTTGTTTTTATACGTGGCATCTGCCGATTTGCTTGCCTGAATGAGGAAGAAGACACCGGGAGTTCCAAACACACCGCACAGCCTGTGGCTGTGGAGTAAACAGGGCTCGTACATTCAAGCGTGGCTAAATATAAGATCTTAAAGTAGTAGTAATCCCAGCCAGCAGGAGCAAAATAGACCCAATCTTTTGCTAGCAGAGAGGTTGACCGACAACATTATAAATCGGAGTATTCTTATTGCACTGTACGAAATTGGATACAATGACACAGCTTCAAGTTTACATAAAATGTGTAACTTTACATCGCCGTCTGCCCGATGCAGTGGGCTGGTCACGTAAGGACTTCATCTCGGGAAAAACGATAGAGTATACGAGTTGATTGTAACAGATCTGAAATATGAGATTTGAGGTTACCAAGGAGCCACTCCGTGCAGTTTGATAGTTATCAACGTTTCGGAAAACTTGCTGCCTCCATGTTCAGGTTAGAAAAGGTTTAAATATCAAGAGCTCTTTAAATTTGAAATTTAGTCCTACATTTCAGTTGCCATTAATCGAACTCAACCACATTCTAATATGACATTCATGTGAAATTTATCAGGCAAAATACAGGAAGGAATATGGTTTATAAATAGAACGGATTGTCTGAGTTTCTATTAATTTAACGCGTGCCAGCATACATTGTCCGCATACCACGCAAATATTCCTTTCATATCCTCTTGCACAAACGGTCAGCCTAACATTTAATGAAAATGGCAGGGAATCCTGCATGTACCTCCTGTCCTACTGAGAATCTGGTGGTCGGACCGTAATAAGCAAAGGCTGAATGTTTGCTGTTTCACTAGACAGCCATTGGAATTAACAACGGTAATAAGACTGAAGAACTGAGTGTGTTCGTGAACAGTGTATTGAGGAAGATAATGGGATCCGAGAGGCAGGCGTAACTTGAGACATTCCTGGGCGTAATGTAAAAATAAATTTGGGAACCCTTAATACGCCTAGTCCTGAAATGAAAACGCAGATTCAGCAATGTAATAATTTTCATATAACACAGGTTTGGAGCAAAATCTGAACTACAGACAGCCTTTACGGGACCTCTCGAAAGGCGTGGACCCTCAGTACCTCAAAACCGGTCCTGCTACGTGGGAGAAAAGGCTAGCAGGATAATGGAGAAATTGCATGGTCAGAAAGTTTCTCACAGAATATTATTATGAGTAATAAAATGAAGGAGAATGAAATGAGTGGGGCATGTGGCTTGTAGGGGGGAACAGAGAAATGCATACAGAAATTTTGTGGGTAAACCTGAAGGAAAAATGCCATTGGAAAGACACGCTTAGATGGGAGAATAATATTAAAGTGGATCTTAATGAACAGGCTGTGAAGGCATAATATGGATTGATCTGGCTCAGAATAGGGACGAGTGGGGATAATGAACCTTCGGGTTCCATAAAATGCTCGAAATTTCTTCAGGCTGAGACACTATTAAGAATTAATGGGTTTCTGGACTTTGTCCATCGTCCGGAAATCTAAAACTAGATTTCCGGATGATGGACAAAGTCCAGAAATCCATTAATTCTCAATGTTACATACCATCGTCAGAACCTTTTAGAATTTACTTGAGACACTATTAGCTTCTTACGAAGGACTCATCTCCATGGATTTAGTTAGTTGATGCCCATTGCAAGAGGTTGGGGCCGAGCAATATGCAGTATTTCGGCACTGCAAGACTGGCCTTACATAAAGGCGAGTTTTTTTTAAAAAAAAAAAGTTTTCTTTCACATCTGTAAAGCGTTAAGAACAAACTAGATTTTAAAATTATTTTTGACAGCTGTCTTTGAGGATTTGCTAACCTCACTGCTACGCATGCTCATTAGTTGCAGATATGAATCTATTTGCAGCAGAAATAATCATTCTTTATATAGGCCTAAGCTTATTATATTGCATAAAGAAAAAATAAAGTTATCCCTGCGCTTAATGAACCATTACACTGTGTAGACGTATAACGGTATAGCTCCCCGCATTCTTAGCCTTGACGGGCTGAGGTGACTGGTCCCGTTGACGCCTTTAGTTACGGGGAGAGAGCCACCGTAGTCATTGGACAGGAGACAGGATACCTCTGTCGGAAATGAACCCTCGATTCCCCGGTCATTATGCTCATAGTCTACGTCACGGAATATGTGTACTGCTGAGCTGGCGCCGTTACGATTGAAATTTATGTTTCCTTTCACAGTATTTCTTTAAATATTAATTTCATCGAAAAATCTACGACATAAAAGTTGTAGATCTCAAATTGGAGTCAGGATAGCTCAGTCAATATAGTGACTAGGCTACAGGCTGGACGTCCGACGACCTGTTACATCCACGGCAGGAGAAAGACACTATTTCTCTGCTTCAATGCGTCCAGACCGACTCTGCAATTACCCAGCCTCCTTTTCTATTTATACAGTTGGATCTTTCTCCATTGTAAAGCGGCCGGAGCGTGATGCTGATAACTCATCTCCATCTAGTGCTGAGGTTAAGAATGAGTGGAGCTATTTCTCTGCTTCCACATATGCCTTCGTGATGTGCACAGGTGACAACTGTACTGTAAATAAAGAAATGAATACCAGTCTCAACACAACCGTATCTTTATTAGACGATAGAGTCTATCTACATGTTTCGACCCAATTTATGTCGAAACATGTAGCTTAATTGGAGTGATTATTGTCCAATAAAGATAGATTTTGCTGATACTGATAGTAATTTCTTCATATATATCTCAGACACACAGCGGGATGTCACATTTCAAGAGGGGCAACATACGGTGACATTTAAGATAAAAAGACATCTGCAATCCATCTGTTGGTAACCACACTGGCTGAAGGAAGCGAAGTCATTAAATGGAGTTACGAAGAGCACTAACCAGTTAACGATGTGCGAGCATTTTCGAACAGTGCTCAGTCTCTCCAGCCACTCACTCATTCGTTGCTATTTCTCTTTCCCATTTGGCATCAAGTCAGACGATACAAACCGACTGACGGATTATGACACGTCATTACAATCGACAGTATTATGACACGTCATTACAATCGACAGTATTATGACACGTCATTACAATCGACAGTATTATGACACGTCATTACAATCGACAGTATTATTACACGTCATTACAATCGATAGTATTATGACACGTCATTACAATCGACAGTATTATGACACGTCATTACAATTGACAGTATTATGACACGTCATTACAATCGACAGTATTATGACACGTCATTACAATCGACAGTATTATGACACGTCATTACAATCGACAGTATTATTACACGTCATTACAATCGATAGTATTATGACACGTCATTACAATCGACAGTATTATGACACGTCATTACAATTGACAGTATTTCCTCCATTTCAATACACGCTTCTTTATATTTGGAAATTTCTGAAATGGGAGTACGTCTTACATTTGATGGCGTTAAAAACCGGATGTCGAAAAATTATATTGTAGAGGAAAGGAAACGAGTAAACTGTTCATGTCTGTAACACTAGTCATGGGACAGTAAACTGTTCATGTCTGTAACACTAGTCATGGGACAGTAAACTATTCATGTCTGTATCACTAGTCATGGGACAGTAAACTGTTCATGTCTGTAACACTAGTCATGGGACAGTAAACTGTTCATGTCTGTAACACTAGTCATGGGACAGTAAACTGTTCATGTCTGTAACACTAGTCATGGGACAGTAAACTGTTCATGTCTGTAACACTAGTCATGGGACAGTAAACTGTTCATGTCTGTATCACTAGTCATGGGACAGTAAACTGTTCATGTCTGTAACACTAGTCATGGGACAGTAAACTGTTCATATCTGTAACACTAGTCATGGGACAGTAAACTATTCATGTCTGTATCACTAGTCATGGGACAGTAAACTGTTCATGTCTGTAACACTAGTCATGGGACAGTAAACTGTTCATGTCTGTAACACTAGTCATGGGACAGTAAACTATTCATGTCTGTATCACTAGTCATGGGACAGTAAACTGTTCGTGTCTGTAACACTAGTCATGGGACAGTAAACTGTTCATATCTGTAAACACTAGTCATGGGACAGTAAACTGTTCATGTCTGTAACACTAGTCATGGGACAGTAAACTGTTCATGTCTGTAACACTAGTCATGGGACAGTAAACTGTTCATGTCTGTAACACTAGTCATGGGACAGTAAACTGTTCATGTCTGTAACACTAGTCATGGGACAGTAAACTATTCATGTCTGTAACACTAGTCATGGGACAGTAAGCTGTTCATGTCTGTAACACTAGTCATGGGACAGTAAACTGTTCATGTCTGTAACACTAGTCATGGGACAGTGAACTGTTCATGTCTGTAACACTAGTCATGGGACAGTAAACTGTTCATGTCTGTAACACTAGTCATGGGACAGTAAAATGTTTATGTCTGTAACACTAGTCATGGGACAGTAAACTGTTCATGTCTGTAGCACTAGTCATGGGACAGTAAACTGTTCATGTCTGTAACACTAGTCATGGGACAGTGAAATGTTCATGTCTGTAACACTAGTCATGGGACAGTAAACTGTTCATGTCTGTAACACTAGTCATGGGACAGTAAATTGTTCATGTCTGTAACACTAGTCATGGGACAGTAAACTATTCATGTCTGTATCACTAGTCATGGGACAGTAAACTGTTCGTGTCTGTAACACTAGTCATGGGACAGTAAACTGTTCATATCTGTAACACTAGTCATGGGACAGTAAACTGTTCATGTCTGTAACACTAGTCATTGGACAGTAATCTGTTCATGTCTGTAACACTAGTCATGGGACAGTAAACTGTTCATGTCTGTAACACTAGTCATGGAACAGTAAACTGTTCATGTCTGTAACACTAGTCATGGGACAGTAAACTGTTCATGTCTGTAACACTAGTCATGGGACAGTAAACTGTTCATGTCTGTAACACTAGTCATGGGACAGTAAACTGTTCATGTCTGTAACACTAGTCATGGGACAGTAAACTGTTCATGTCTGTAACACTAGTCATGGGACAGTAAACTGTTCATGTCTGTAACACTAGTCATGGGACAGTGAACTGTTCATGTCTGTAACACTAGTCATGGGACAGTAAACTGTTCATGTCTGTAACACTAGTCATGGGACAGTGAACTGTTCATGTCTGTAACACTAGTCATGGGACAGTAAACTGTTCATGTCTGTAACACTAGTCATGGGACAGTAAATTGTTCATGTCTGTAACACTAGTCATGGGACGGTAAACTATTCATGTCTGTAACACTAGTCATGGGACAGTAAACTGTTCATGTCTGTAACACTAGTCATGGGACAGTAAACTGTTCATGTCTGTAACACTAGTCATGGGAGAGTAAACTGTTCGTGTCTGTAACACTAGTCATGGGACAGTGAAACTGTTCATGTCTGTAACACTAGTCATGGGACAGTAAACTGTTCATGTCTGTAACACTAGTCATGGGACAGTAAACTGTTCATGTCTGTAACACTAGTCATGGGACAGTAAACTGTTCATGTCTGTAACACTAGTCATGGGACAGTAAATGTTCATGTCTGTAACACTAGTCATGGGACGAGTAAACTTTCATGTCTGTAACACTAGTCATGGGACAGTAAACTGTTCATGTCTGTAACACTAGTCATGGGACAGTAAACTGTTCATGTCTGTAACACTAGTCATGGGACAGTAAACTGTTCATGTCTGTAACACTAGTCATGGGACAGTAAACTGTTCATGTCTGTAACACTAGTCATGGGACAGTAAACTGTTCATGTCTGTAACACTAGTCATGGGACAGTAAACTGTTCATGTCTGTAACACTAGTCATGGGACAGTAAACTGTTCATGTCTGTAACACTAGTCATGGGACAGTAAACTGTTCATGTCTGTAACACTAGTCATGGGACAGTAAACTGTTCATGTCATGTAACACTAGTCATGGGACAGTAAACTGTTCATGTTGTAACTAGCGGACAGTAACTGTCAGTCTAACACTAGTCATGGGACAGTGAACTGTTCATGTCTGTAACACTAGTCATGGGACAGTAAACTGTTCATGTCTGTAACACTAGTCATGGGACAGTAAACTATTCATGTCTGTAACACTAGTCATGGGACAGTAAACTGTTCATGTCTGTAACACTAGTCATGGGACAGTAAACTATTCATGTCTGTAACACTAGTCATGGGACAGTAAACTATTCATGTCTGTAACACTAGTCATGGGACAGTAAACACAAAGGAGATTCCGGTATCTGTGTATCGCCTACATGAGGGACATCCCGTTGCGTTTACGGTAGGTTAATTCGGTCAAAGCAAAAACAGGTCAACATAGCTTGATTTATTGAAAAAATGGCTTTTTGTTTGTTTACAATAAAAGCTACTTGTTTCTACCTTAAATATGTCATCATCAGACTATTCTTATACAATGTATAAGAATAGTGTGATGATGACATGTTTAAGATCGAAACATGCAGCTTTTATTGTAAAATAACAATGAATTTTGTTTTTCCAGTTAATCAGGTTTTATGTTATTTGTACCGTGCATTTTTTTGATTATATAAAATCGTGTTCCGACAAATGTACACTCTTTATTATCTGTCATTTAATGCAGTTTATATTAAAAATAGTCCAACATGTTTCCAACCATATCACAGTTCATCCTCAGGGACTCAATTATTTATTACACCGGCTATCTTTATAAACTGTATTAAATAACAGTTAATAAAGAGTGTACATATGTCGGAACACGATTTTATATAAATCAGGTTGTGTTGGTCTGTTTGCTTTTGACAGAAAATAATCTGTTTTCCTTTGTTTAAAATGTTGTTACTTGTGACCATATATAAAGCACCTTATGGGAACTTGCAGCCTGTAAACGCCAAGTACTTTTAAGAGTAATGAATACTCGCAGTGAAAAGATATCCGCCAGCTTTTATTGGTACACCTGTTGTGTCTTAAAACCTTTCTTAAATTCAGGAATCGGGAAGGCGAGTTAGGGGTTCTTATTTTCGGTATTGTTGACCAAAGATACCAAGAAGCACTGCATGGCACACACGACGTTATCTTATAGCACAATTCTGTTTAGCCTGCCCTGATGCAACTTTGGAGAGTCTGTACACATGTATTGTGAGACTGAACAGACAGCTGGAGACAAACAATAGATAAATTTGTTTAATTTAAGTATTTCAGTTTTGTGTTTTTTGTGTTTGTTTATACGAAGAATTTTTAAGAAGTCTTATATCTGAATAATGACAGTTAGTATTGTCATGTACAGTTTTTTTTTGGGAACCCTGTTTTATTACATGAAGGGTGTGTCTTACAATTGATGTCCTCTTATAATCGAGGAAATACAGTGTAATTTGGTCGTGAATTCTGTTCATGAAAAAGTATCATTTTTATTGAGTTCCTTGTATTTTACGATTACACCATCTTTCACTGACGTGTTGATGTTCCCCTTACATTAGCATTTTGGTTTCAAAAAATAATTTCCGCCCTCTTATGGACATGTGATATTTGCATACCTTAAAAATGCACAAATATCCGTTCCGTTTTTCTGTCTTCAGAGCACAGGATGCACCCAAATTCGCACACCGTTACATACACACGCACTGTCCGCTATACGCTTGTATGGTGATCTAATTTTAAATTCCTTAACCCCATGAAAACTAAAACAAGACAGGCAATGTAGGTACGACTTAATATTGAGGCGCGTTCGCGTAACGATTGTTGCTGTGGAAAAACAATAAGTATTAAATATTATGAGTGTTATGTGTGTGTATTCTTGCCCTTTTTATACGACATTCAAAGCGCATGCGCCGTATCTTTATCTGTGGCCTCTCTGGCTCTACCATATTTTTCCACATTGTCTCATATACTGCACGATTTTCGGAAAAACGGTTATTGAACGTAAAATGTGTGTTTTGATTTTCTCTACAACTTTTGTGTGAAACATTTCTCGTTCTAAGAAGAATTCAGCGAGATATTATCGTAAATGTCCATAGGTCTTCATGTAAAGTGCCCGTTATTCTTGTCAGATTTTACTCAAAATTAAATTTTTTTCGACAGATTTCTGCAAAATACTTAAATACAAAATTTTATAAACATCCGTTCATTGGAAGCCGAGTTATTCCATGCGGACGGAAGCATAGACAGACAGACAGACATAACGAATCTAATAATTGCTTTTCGCAATTTTGCAAACGCGCCTAATCAATAAACATTATATATAAAGTGTTAGATCGTACCTCACAGAGAACAGAGCGTGCTTCCATTAGAAAAGACGAAACGCTGAATGCTGTGTAGGGAAGTGGCCGGTATTTTTTGTGAGGATCTTGCAGAGCACACAAGAACAGTGTGTGTGTGTGTGTGTGTGTGTGTGTGTGTGTGTGTGTGCAGAATATAGAGTTTCTTGCCGTTACAACAGACTGTACACACTGGGGCCGAACTGTGCATCAGAATTTCCTGCTGCTTCTAATAACGAATGGTTCTATATTTGTCTAATGCATGTGTGTCATGCTGAGAAATTACCACCTGTTTGGCTTAACAGTTTGAAGGCAAAAATTAATCTACATTGTATACAAAGTTTCGCTTCATATCTCACATAGATCACGATTTACTTCAAATAGAAAGAAGAGTCGTGAATATTTTAGAGGGAAATAATAGCTATTCATAGTAAGAATCATTCATCCATTCTGTAGCCGCTCTTAAGACAGGTCCGTAGCCTCTTCCAAAGCTAGTTCCCACAGTGTGCGATCTAGTGCTTCCTCTTTCAGTTTTCAGTATCCTCTCGTTTCCTTAAGGTCACACAGGCAGATATGCAGCCAGCCGGGTGGACGCACAGATCGGCAGGCAGTCAGCCAGATAGATGGGCAGCCAGTCAGCTAGACACACGCCCAGACAGGCCCAGCTCAGTCCCGGACTGTACTTTGGAATTCTCCAAAACAGCTTCCTCTCTCGTCATTTTCGGATTACTCTGTACATATTCGCCCTTATTTCGTTGACGACTTCGTAAATATGATTGGACAATGTGGAATAACCCAGGAACAATCACAGTGCATATTACTAGAAGTCCACAAACTTCCCACAACTTCAGACTTTCTGTTTATTAAATTGATTTTGTTGTAATGCATTCAGTTCTGCTTTGTCAAATGCGCCTTGTGGCCGGTCATCTAATAGTGATCTGGTCAGTAACTTGGGCGTGTATTCGTAGTGGTGCCTGATGAAGTTACGTACGTAATAAGGCCGTGCCATGGCTCAGGCGGTTAGTCGCCGGCCTCTCACTGCGGATGCCCGGGTTCGATCCCGGGTCAGTCCATGTGGGGTTTGTGGTGGACAAAGTGGCACTGGGACAGGTTTTTCTCCGAGTTGTCGGTTTTCGCCTGTCAATTTCATTCTACTGGTGCTCCATTACTTGTAAAACTTGGTAAAAAATTGCTCATCTTTATCATACGGTTGCACAAAAAGCCTTAAGGCTGTGGTGCGTCCGTAGCATCTGCTGCGGGGCCCTTCACCATGTAAAAAAAAAACGTACGTAATAATGTCCTATAACATTGCCACATAGCCGTTTCTTAGAATAATAACTCTCTGTTTCTATTTTAAGCTGGAAGGGGGCAGTAAAAATAATTACTGTACCACGTGTCTTGAAATGTTTGTACAGCACGTCCATTTCCTTCAAATGTTTTTGTTTTGTGTAAGATGGGCAGCCAGTTGGACCTAACACGCGTCCAAAAGTGGGGGATTTTTATGTAAAAATTGCATCCATTGAAAGCGTAATGAATATTCCGGATCCTTACTCTGTCCGTCATAAAGTTTCATTTTTTAAAACTCTGTATGCTGTTTGGGGGCCTGAAGAGCGATTTTGTTTTGGTCCATAGAGATTAAAATCTCTACGTGAAGATGACGTTATCAGTATTCTCGAAAAAAGCTGTTAAGATTTTCCGTAAGAATATTACAACTTTTTATTTGCACTTTCGTAAAATTGCGACAAGCGACTATTAGCTTTGTCATGTCTGTCTATCTCTCTGTCTGCCTGTGTGTCCGTTCGTCCGCATGGGGCAACTCGGCTCCCACTGGACGGATTTTCATGAAATTTGAGTATTTTCCGACAATGTGTTGAGAAAATTCATGTTTCATTTAATTATGTCAAGAATAGTGGGTACTTTACATGAAGACCTATGTACATTTATGATAATATCTCGCTGAAATTTTCTTACAACGAGAAATTTTTATGATAAAAGATGCAGAGAAAATAAAAACACACATTTTATTTTCAATAACTTTATTCCAAAAATCGTGCCATTTATGAGATAATGTGGAAAAATATTGTAGAGCCTGACAAGCCACAGATGACAATATAACACAGCGCATGCGCTTGCGCTCTGCATGCTGGATAACTAAGGCTACAGACACACACACACACTCAGAATATATAATACTTATTGCTTTTCCACGGCAACAATGGTTACGCGAAAGCGCCTCATTGTTACGTTATAGTACATTTTCTCTCTTGTTTAAAAGAACGTCCTATTTGATGTAGTTACATTTACCGAAGTACGCTACCCTAAATATTAGCAGATAAAACAGCAGAATATCTCTTCTGTGGGCGTACAAGCGCGCATGCGCGATGTATTTGATTGTTTTTAATAGCGCATAGAAACAGCAACAATAAAGCTCTGTTATATATTTATATTCCATATGCTGCTCTTGACCACACATCTGAAAGTCCAGTGCGGGCAGTCCGCTTTGGAGGTTTCGTCTTCTCTTTCCTACGCCAATCAATCCTCTATTGTATCCCTCAGACACAACTGATACAGCGATACATTTAAGTTAAATCATTCGCGTGGTCTCAGTATGATGCCACTGTCGTTTATATGGTCAGGAACCCCAGGAACCGGCATTAACCTTTTTGGTTTGTTACTTTAATATCGATCAAGGATAACGAATCCGAGTCGTTTAGAGCTATCTCTCACATCTCTTTACACCTGTAAGACGTTTGAAATTATTTTCTCTCTTCTTAGCTCACTTGTCTTCCTCAGAATGAAGAAAAAGTAGGCTTATGACTTCGCCGAACTCTGTGTGTGTGTGTGTGTGTGTGTGTGTGTGTGTGTGTGCGTGCGCGCGTGGCTCTATGTATGGGGGAGAGAGAGAGATTGTGTGTTTGCGTGTCTGTGGCTGTGTACCCGTTATTGCAAGTTTTGAACTGGATGACCGATATTCACGAAACTTGGTACGAACGTTATGCAATTGGAGGCCATCCCACAACCATGCTTATATACCTTCTCCTATTTGTAATAACATCATGGCAGATGCGCAAATTTGTGAGACGAGATCAGCGTTAGTGCCATTAGCGTTAGGACTCTGAAGTGATTACGTAATGAAAATGTGCATTTTTTTAAAATAATATTTTTGTAGAATGTTAAGTGACAACACTGATGTCCTTTGAAAATTTTATTTAGCTTTATTTTTGGTGGTTATAATTAATGAATTGTTGGAAGAAGGCTTGCAAAATGTGGCACGGAGAAAGATCATAAACATTCTGCAGATTGTAATGAAATGTTATTTATTGTAATTTAGCAGTTGCAGGGGCGATATGTCCGACACATTTAACGTATTATGCGTACAGAATGTGATATAGAGTAGTGGGTTTTTGCAAGAATAAAATTAAAAGAAATTATATCTCACACAAGACGAATAGGTCTGTTGGACTGGAGGTTTACGTAGCAGAAGAATAGAATCAGGCTCGGAACTCTGGGTTATTTTATTTACCTTTTTGTTTCTTTACTACGCAAATTAAATAAAATGAATCCAGTTAGTGAGTTAAATCCGTCTTTACGCGCTCTTACCATCGTCATCTTTTGTGTCTGTTGCTTTACAAATATAACCCCACACGAAATTTGAAGGCATATTTATGTTATATTTTTTAAGTAATTTCATATATGTGGCTCCAGTATTTCCAGTGACTGAATGAAACATTTCATTTGTCTACCATATGTTGGCTTACGATTTCAGAAAGAAACGATTTTAAAGAAAGTTGCTTATTATTTCGAGATCAAAAATCGCGCATAATTTTCGGATCATACAATGTGCGACGATGGTGTCGTCACTTAATACGTCTGTACGTGCGCCGTTTTATTACACAAGTTTGTAGTGACGTCATCAGACGTCTGATGACGTAAGGTTCACGCACTATATCATGAAAATCGCTCATTTAGTTCCAAAGTTTGAGGACATAGCGACACCAAGACATCGTGGTGATTCATAGGCCTGCATATTTTCTTTGTGGATGGAAAGTGGGTTAAGAGGAATAAGACGGTAGAACGGCCCGTAGTCTCGTCATTTAATAGCCACAACTCTTATGTTCAATATATAGCACGAACCAAGGTACGGGGATGTGTGAGGCGTAATTTAAAATTGTGAAAGTCTTGCGTCGTGAATAATTCGAGAAGAAACATTAAAAAAAAAATAGCATCTGCAAAATATACACCGAAGATTTTTAGCCTTATATTTGTAAGCAAAATGCAGAATAATCTGGCCATAAAATGCTATTTATACTGTCGATGCCTTGTGGCTACATCTGCTGGTACTTCGAACATAAATAACCACCTCATCATCATTGCCCCTTTTTAAACATCAAAATTGTTTCCACAGCTGTTGTGTAGAATATCGTCCGGACCAGACCAGACGTTACACGTATTCATACTCACGTTACCAAATTTCGGGAATCTACACAAATTCTTTTGGACACATTTATCTCATAGACAATGTTTTTCACCAACTAAATGCACTTGTTATAAAAACACTAAAATATTCTAAAACTGTTTGATAAAAAGCCCCGACATGTTTCGGCTCATTAATGAGCCATCCTCAGGGGGTCACAACTGTCTGTTCTCAAAACACGTACATATGTTAATCCTCTGTAGTTGTGACCCCCTGAGGATGGCTCATTAATGAGCCGAAACATGTAGGGGCTTTTTATCAAACAGTTTTAGAATATTTTAGTGTTTTTATAACAAGTGCATTTAGTTGGTGAAAAACATTGTCTATACTCGAAAAATGCACGGTGAAAACAGAATAAAGTTACATTTATCTCAGTTTTAGGTTGTATTTTTCCACTACTTACTATACATTCTTCAACAAGACAGGCAATGTACATATAAACGTAACATTGATGCGCGTTCGCTTAACCATTGTTGCCGTGGAAAAGCAATAAGTATTGCATATTGTGAGTGTGTGTCTAGCCTTAGTTATCCAGCTTGCACAGCGCATGCCTCGTATTATATTGTCATCTGTGGCCTGTCTGGCTGTACCCTACTTTTCCACATTATCTCATAAACGGCACGATTTTCGGGGAAACGTTATTGAATATAAAATGTGTATTTTGATTTTCTCTATAAATTTGCTATAAAAATTTTCTCATTCTAAGAAAACTTCAGCGAAATATTATAAATGTATGTAGGTCTTCATGTAAAGTATCTGTTATTCTTGTCAGATTGTAATGAACTTGAATTTTCTGGACAGGGTTTCGAAAAATTCTCAAATATCAAATTTCATGAAAATCCGTCCAGTGGAAGCCGAGTCGTTGCATGCGGGCGGACAGACAGACAGACAGATATGACGAAGGTAATAGTCTCTTTTCGCAATTTTGCGTACGCGCCCAAAACAGATGCGGAGATGTTTGATCCTATATGTCTAGATCTCTTTGCCTGGGTATAGCTACCCGATTGTGAACCTAACAACTGACCTAAATCTAGATATCGACTTCCCCACAGTTGCTGTCATGGTATTGGTTATAAGTACCTTCTGTTTTAAGTACATATTTGTTTACTAGCATTATTAACATATTAATGTGAATTTTTTTGTTGTTGTTGCAGGTAAGCGTTAGCGCTTGGGGCAGAATAAAGACAGGTCGGTAATTTCCGTTGAAACTCATGATGTAAGTAGAAATTTTAGAAATTTCAGTTCTATGTGTAATTTAAAATTAGACACAATCTGACGTTTCAGGGAAAATTTATTTAAACTTTTTTTTTGTGATGAATGTTTAATAGAATGCTAGTTAAAAAGTCACATTATTTATGTAAATTCTCTTTTATTTTGTAATTATCAATGGCCCACACTGTTCGAATCCCGGCAGGGGCATGAGGCTTAGCTCTTTTTTAGAACGCCCTGATTGGCTGTGGGCCCACCCAGCCTTCTGTCCAATGGGTACCATAATGTATTTCCTCGGGGATGAAGTGGCCGCAGCCTGTAGCTGTCCACTCACTTTTACCTATTGTTGAGGTTAAGAATGAGTGAATTTATACCCGCTACTTCTCAAATTCCTTCATAGCATTCACAGCGAGAATAGGTTTGTGCCTGTGATAAACGGCGACTAAGACTAACGATTACACGTCGCTGCAACGGATGCTTACGTAACAGCTGGATTCCTAATTGACTTCCATGTAATTCAGTTTTGTTTGCTGTACATGCCGCGTCTTTGTTTTGCAGACTTCTTTGGTCACAATCTGAGGGGCCGTTAAGCATTTTTGGTGTTTCGCTTCCCCTTAACACTTTTTCATATAAGCATATTGGCAACGTTAAAGGCGTCATAAAGAGAGTGACGCAGGATTTTCTGTGCTGTACCACAGACAATCCTACGGTCTATTTTTTTTGCTCCTGTTATACGTGTCATAGAAAGCATGGTCATTCGAAATTAAGTCACCCGTCATATTACTATGTCTAACAACCGTTAATAAATAAAATGTACTTTTATATAACTTTGAATAGACGCGAACATCAGCGTAACATGTACTAAATACATTCGTCGTAAACTAGTGAAGTTTAGTGTTCCGAAGGATTAGAAACTATAACATTCAGGTTTTCTGGGTTGTTACGCCATGTCGACTGATGAATATTTACCGACGTTTCGAACAATCGTAATGCCTTAATTTTCAGGGTCAAGCATTTCAAGAAGTCCGTCTTCTTTGGACTGCTCTACTCCGGAATTAAGTTACTCGTATTCTTCTTCTTCTTCTTCTTTCTATGGGCCCGTCGGCATTCGCTCCGGATGCACCGCAGCCTTAGGCTTATTGTGCTCACCCTTAGTCTTTTTCAGCATTGGTTCATTAGTCCTGTGCTACTAATATAGAGACACAGGTCTTTTAGTGAAGCCAAGCTTATGTCTCTTGGTTCAGCGAACATCTTCCCAAAGAACTTATAACGTTGTCGAGCCAGTGCCTCGCAACCACAAGTTACTCGTATTACGATCATTCTAAATTTCGGTAACCTTTTACCACTCAGCTTTACAACCCAGAACACTATAGGTGCATCAGTTATTACTTCTACTCTTTTTACCTTAGAGCTATGAAACATGTCTCATTTTCAAACACGTAGTAACACAAGTTTATGGGACTAAAGAAAAATATTACTTCTTAGGACATTTGAACTTAATGCGGAATTGAGAAAAACTACTACGAAGAATTGTGAGAATTGTCCTTTCTTGTTTAAAATCAGGAAATGTGACAATGTGATAATGCTGGATTTATGCGAACTAAAAATCCATGTTAACCCTTCGAAGGCTAAAGTAATCTTTATTATGTATAAAGACTGAGTTCTTACCTCACAAAGAACAAAATATACTTACGTCACAAAGAACAGTTGGTGGATGCTGTATAGGAAAATATGGCTGTTAATTGTGAGAACCATATGGAACACATAAATAAACTGAGTCTAAAACCGTAGGGATTATAGTGTTTTAACTGGCGTTATGCAAGGTATACCAACCACTAGCGTATAAACACTCAAATTAGGACCGTGCAATGACTCAGGCGGTTAGTCGCCGCCCTCTCGCCTCGGAAGCCTGGGTTCGAACTCGGGTCAGTCCATATGGGATTTGTGGTGAATAAGTGGCACTGGGACAGGTTTTTTCCCCGAGTACTTCGGTTTCACCCTGTCAATTTCATTCCACCTGTGCTCCATTACAAGGAAAAACGAAAAAAAACTGATCATCTTCATCACAGGGTTGCACAATAAGCCTCAAGGCTGCGGTGCGTCCGTAGCATCTGCTGCGGGGCCCTCCACCACAAAAAAAAAGCACATTTTTGTAGAAAACTTATTGGAAGTCATGGTCTGAAGAAAGAGTGAAATATGAGAAATATATTAAAATCGTGAAAGGGACAGTATGAAAGTACTTTAACTGTCTTCAGGCATATGACGCCGTGTAGTCAGGCAGCTTGTTACCGACATTTCGGAGGAACCTGCTTGTTGAATGTTTACGGGTGATGCAGCAGGTTTTTTTTCCGAAACGTCAGTAACAAGCAGCCTGACTACACGGCGTCACATCACAGTACACTGTACTCCTATTCAACACCGTAATCCGAACTCTTATTACGGAAGTACAGTCTTTATGAGTAGTTGTTAAATTTATTGGTTCTTCTTACTCAGGGCAATTTAAAATGGCCAGTGTTTTTGTCTAGGGTTTTAACTTCCATGTTTTACTACTAGACAACCACTTTTATAGAACGACATCACTTAAAATGAAATATGGGATGTGTTGGAAAATACACTGAAAAGTTTTATTCCTTTTTATACTGGCTGGCAGGTACTTAGTTATCCTTCCCATATATCCTTCCATAACTGGCTTAGAGATCCGCTTGGTGCGTAGCCTACAGTTCTTTGTTCTTCCTAGTGCGTCGCTTCATCTCCATCTCTTCCACGTTTATGTCGCCCCACTGACAGAGTGTCACATAAAATGTAAAGTACGGGCACTTCATTAGTAATGTGATTTATATGCAGACTGTAACCAAAGTAAGACTCCATGGTTTCTGGTTATTACAAGAAAAAGCTGTGATAATGAGACACAGACACGACACAGACACAGACTCTCGACAGTAACCTGCAGAAAGGTAAAGTTTTTCCTGTGACCTTCGCTCTTCTGGGATATTACACGGCGTGTGTGGTAATCCTTTACCGAAGTTTCTTGGACTTCTTTACCCTTGATGATGGGACCGATACGTGGTCCCGAAACGTCGGTAAGGGATTACCACACGACGCCGCGTAATATCCCAGAAGAGCGCAGATCTCATCAACATCGCGGCGGAAGCCTGAAATCAAAATTTTCCCTGTCCACGCCATGCAGGCAATAAGAGGAGTAGAGTTATAGCTACACTTGTTCTTAACATCGACACTAGATGAGGTGAATGGATAGCTTCACGCCCCAGCCGATTACCCCCAAGGAAGGTTCCCGGTACTCATTGAATTGGAGGTTGGGTGAGCCCCAGAACCGGTCTGGGCGTTTTGGAGAAGAGAACAATCTCTTACCCCTACCGGGATTTGAACCCCGGACCTTTCAACGCGTAGTATAGTCCCTACATCGACTATGCTATTCCGGCTGAAGAAAGTGTTTCGCAATAGAGCCGTAACTGTGTTAGTATAAAACGCACTAAATGCATTTGTTATGTCCAACAAAGTTATGAATAATGTCTGATTTTTTATGTAGTCTGTATGAAAATTTTCATTGTAGTTGTAACAATTTCGCTTAATGTGAATATGTACACTTCAAATACGGAAATAATTTTTAAGTTTGGATTCGGCCTAATACAATCATACGCTAATACCTACACTTTTTCACTTTTCAATCCCTATATTCTAGAACTGTACGTATAACGAACAGCCTTGCGCAGTATACTTTTTTTTTCATTGGCGCAACAGCCACTAGTGGGCCAGGGCCTCCTCATTATCGAGGCTTCGCGATCACAGACACATCACACTCGGTAGGACTCCTCTGGACGGGTGATCAGCCCGATGCGGAGACTACCTGACAACACACAACACTCACAAGAGAGAGATATCCATGCCCCCGACTGGATTCGAACCCGCAATCCCAGCAAGCGAAAGGCCAAAGACCCACGCCTTAGACCGCGCGGCCCCTGGGATCGGCTACGCAGTATATAGATGTGTTATTTTGCGGATGCCACTGTATTTACTGATGAAGCTTTGGAGTCCGCGTCGTTGAAATCGTAACTACGAGTATGATATTATCGGCGGTACTGTTTACACATCGGTGCTTGAGAGGGTGCGTTTCTTTTGCGCATGGAGCTTGAGTGTTCAGGCACTTGAAGATGACGGTACATCCTACGTTATTTCACGTGATGGCCACTCTCGTAGTAACTTCTAGAGGCCCTCGTAATTCGCAGAGATGATGGGTGTTGTCGAAATCAGATTTGGACAGACGTTCTGTAAGACTAAGGTATTGTAGTGAATAATGAACGATATACACCCCAAAATATTTTTCAGCGCCTAGGCCTAAATAATTTGGGCCTTGTAATGAATAAAATTGGTAAATGAAATTTGTAAGATGTATTATGATTATCGGCCAAATGACTCGAATGGTAGGGCTATGTAAGTTGGTTTGGAGTCATAAAGAAGTCTTACAACTTGGGAAATGTCTTTTGTTCTTCGTGTGGGGTGATTGTGTGTTGTATTTAGATTGTTAGCTGTCTATCCGACCTCTCTGGCCGTACTGTATTTTATATACATTTCTCGTAGACGACAAGGTACCTTATAAATGTACGTAGTCTTCATGTCGCCCCTATTTTGTAACAAGGGGACAGCCCACAAAACATCAAATTTACAGGAGAAGCAAAACACAGATTGTCAAGAAACTTTCCTTTTTACTTCAAATGAAATATTTGAGCTATCAAAATAATATTATCGTTAACATTTTGACAGCTCAAATAGTTAATTTACAATGAAGAAGTAAGTTTCTTGAAAATTTGTTTTTTGCTTGTTCTGTAAAAGTGATGTTAAGTTTGGGTTGTCCCCTTTTTTACAAAATAGGGCGATGTAAAGTATCTGTTATGTTTGTCCGATTTTAACCGAAAGCGGAATGTGTTGACAGGTTTTGGTAAATAATTTCGAATACAAAATTTTACGAAAATCCATCCACTGAGTACCGAGTTGTTTCAAGCGGACAGATGGACAGAGGGGCGAAGAGGCTTGACGAAGCTAATGGTTACTTTTACCAAAACGCTTTGCGAACTGGCCTCAAAATGAGTTAACGTGAAAAAAAGTTATAGCCCACGTGTTAATTCTCGTATGAAAGAAGTGCCGTCTATACAAATTCATGAATGTCTGTCAAAAGACGAAATAAGAGAGCGGAAGTTAATTTAAACCCTTTAGTAAAGTGCTCCTTTCATGGTTCAGGCTGTTAGTTGCCGGCCTGTCAACGTGGAGGCCCGGGTTCGATCACAGCCGATCCCAGTGGCCGCGCGGTCTAAGGCGTGGGTCTACGGCCGCCCGCTTGCTAGGATCGTGGGTTCCAATCCCAACGGGGGCATGGATGTCTGTGTTGTGTTTGCTGTAAGGACGGTAGCATGGAACGTAAAGTGACATGAAGGACGAAAGGATTTAAACAGTACAAAAATGGATCAAAGGGAAAAACCCCGAACAGGCAAAGAAAAAAAATCCCGCCGGGGGCATGGATGTTTGTGTTGTGTTTGTTGTATAAGGACTAGTATGGAACATAAGTGACATGAAGAAGGACGGAAGGATTTAAAAGTACAAAATGGATCAAAAGGAAATAACGGGACAGGAAGAAAAGAATCCCGGGTCAGTCCATGTGGGATTTGTGGTGGACAAAGTGGCACTTGGACAGGTTTTTCCCCGAGTACTTCGGTTTTCCCCTGTCAGTTTCATTCCACCGGTGTTCCATTACAAGTAAAAACGAAAAAAACTAATCATCTCCGTCACAGGGTTACACAATAAACCTATAGGCTGCAGTGCGTCCGTAGCATCTGCTGCGGGGCCTTTCACAAAAGAAAAAAACAGCGCTCCTTTCAAAGGAACGAAACTAAAGCACAGCCGAAACTGCCAGACACAATTTAGTGTAGTTCTCCTTTAAGCGTGCCTTGTGTGATTCTTATGCATCGCATGAACGAGAACAATTTGGATTCCTGGCATAAAAGACGGAGGACGCTGACAGTTGCGTGTCCGTGACTGAGCTGTAAATGTCGGTGTTATTTTTGTCCATTACAGCCTTGACATTGCACTTTGGTCCGTCAAGATCTGACTTGACTATCCTCACGCTCGCGGAGTGTTGCGTGAAATTCGGAGTAATTTTTGTCTCGGCCAGCGTATTGAAGAAACAAGATTTATGGAAATTGGGGCACACGCGGTGGCGCAGTTGGTTGAGGCACTGCGCTACAACCCGCAAGGTCGCGGGGTTGATTCCCGATTATATCATTGGAATTTTTCTTTGACGTAATCCTTCCGGCCGCACTATGGCCCTGAGATCGACTCAGCCTCTTAACAGAAATGAGTACCAGGAATATTTTCTGGGGGTAAAGGCGGCTGGTACGAAGGCAAATAGTTTTGCTTTTTTGTGGAATCTTACGCAACAAGTACATTATGTGGAGAAAAGTAGGGTTTTCAGTGTGAACCGTGGTGTTACGTGTATTAACCACTGGGTTTTGTAGGGTCATTTAACGTTTTCTTGAAATACCGTCAGTACCTCAGATTATAGGTACTCTTGTGTAGAATGGTTACATAATTATTGAGTTAATAACATGAAAATGATTTTCAAATGGCCGTGGTCTGATATGAAGGATACAAAACTGACGTCCAGCTGGAAGAACTGAAGATAACTGCGAACAGTTGTAGCCACACTGTCCCATATGCGGGCCGAGTTTTGAATTTCCCCAGTATGAAACAGGATGGCTGCTGCCCGTTTGACTGCATTGTGGTATCTTGGCAGTGACCTGCGTTCCACGTTCAGTAACGTATCTAGAAGACCTCTTGTAAATTGCCAATGTGCAAGTACATCGTCTCTCCTCCAGGCCAAATGTCACACATTTCCTTACATACTAAGTGTGAAAATGCTGTATGGCCGAACGTAAGTTACGTCATTAGTACAATGCTGTATGGCCGAACGTAAGTTACGTCATTAGTACAATGCTGTATGGCCGAACGTAAGTTACGTCATTAGTACAATGCTGTATGTCCGAACGTAAGTTACGTCATTAGTACAATGCTGTATGTCCGAACGTAAGTTACGTCATTAGTACAATGCTGTATGGCCGAACGTAAGTTACGTCATAGTACAATGCTGTATGGCCGAACGTAAATTACGTCATTAGTACAACGCTGTATGGCCGAACGTAAATTACGTCATTGGTACAATGCTGTATGGCCGAACGTAAATTACGTCATTAGTACAATGCTGTATGGCCGAACGTAAGTTACGTCATTAGTACAACGCTGTATGGCCGAACGTATGTTACGTCATTAGTACAATGCTGTATGGCCGAACGTAAGTTACGTCATTAGTACAATGCTGTATGGCCGAACGTAAGTTACGTCATTAGTACAATGCTGTATGGCCGAACGTAAGTTACGTCATCAGTATAATGCTGTATGGCCGAACGTAAGTTATGTCATTAGTATAATGCTGTATGGTCGAACGTAAGTTACGTCATTAGTACAATGCTGTATGGCCGAACGTAAGTTACGTCATTAGTACAATGCTGTATGGCCGAACGTAAGTTACGTCATTAGTATAATGCTGTATGGCCGTACGCAAGTTATGTCATTAGTATAATGCTGTATGGTCGAACGTAAGTTACGTCATTAGTACAATGCTGTATGGCCGAACGTAAGTTACGTCATTAGTATAATGCTGTATGGCCGAACGTAAGTTACGTCATTAGTACAATGCTGTAAGGCCGAACGTAAGTTACGTCATTAGTACAATGCTGTATGGCCGAACGTAAGTTATGCCATTAGTATAATGCTGTATGGTCGAACGTAAGTTACATCATTAGTACAATGCTGTATGGCCGAACGTAAGTTACGTCATTAGTACAATGCTGTATGGCCGAACGTAAGTTACGTCATTAGTACAATGCTGTATGGCCGAACGTAAGTTACGTCATTAGTACAATGATGTATGGCCGAACGTAAGTTACGTCATTAGTACAATGCTGTATGGCCGAACGTAAGTTACGTCATTAGTACAATGCTGTATGGCCGAACGTAAGTTACGTCATTAGTACAATGCTGTATGGCCGAACGTAAGTTACGTCATTAGTACAATGCTGTATGGCCGAACGTAAGTTACGTCATTAGTATAATGCTGTATGGCCGTACGCAAGTTATGTCATTAGTATAATGCTGTATGGTCGAACGTAAGTTACGTGATTAGTACAACGCTGTATGGCCGAACGTAAATTACGTCATTAGTACAATGCTGTATGGCCGAACGTAAATTACGTCATTAGTATAATGCTGTATGGCCGAACGTAAGTTACGTCATTAGTACAATGCTGTAAGGCCGAAAGTAAGTTACGTCATTAGTACAATGCTGTATGGCCGAACGTAAGTTATGCCATTAGTATAATGCTGTATGGTCGAACGTAAGTTACGTCATTAGTACAATGCTGTATGGCCGAACGTAAGTTACGTCATTAGTACAATGCTGTATGGCCGAACGTAAGTTACGTCATTAGTACAATGCTGTATGGTCGAACGTAAGTTACGTCATTAGTACAATGTTGTATGGCCGAACGTAAGTTACGTCATTAGTACAATGCTGTATGGCCGAACGTAAGTTACGTCATTAGTACAATGCTGTATGGCCGAACGTAAGTTACGTGATTAGTACAACGCTGTATGGCCGAACGTAAATTACGTCATTAGTACAATGCTGTATGGCCGAACGTAAGTTACGTCATTAGTACAATGCTGTATGGCCGAACGTAAGTTACGTCATTAGTACAATGCTGTAAGGCCGAACGTAAGTTACGTCATTAGTACAACGCTGTATGGCCGAACGTAAGTTATGTCATTAGTACAACGCTGTATGGCCGACGTAAATTACGTCATTAGTACAATGCTGTATGGCCGAAGGTAATTTACGTCATTAGTATAATTCTGTATGGCCGAACGTAAGTTACGTCATTAGCACAATGCTGTAAGGCCGAACGTAAGTTACGTCATTAGTACAATGCTGTATGGCCGAACGTAAGTTATGCCATTAGTACAATGCTGTATGGTCGAACGTAAGTTACGTCATTAGTACAATGCTGTATGGCCGAACGTAAGTTACGTCATTAGTACAATGCTGTATGGCCGAACGTAAGTTACGTAATTAGTACAATGCTGTATGGTCGAACATAAGTTACGTAATTAGTACAATGCTGTATGGCCGAACGTAAGTTACGTCATTAGTACAATGCTGTATGGCCGAACGTAAGTTACGTCATTAGTACAATGCTGTATGGCCGAACGTAAGTTACGTAATTAGTACAATGCTGTATGGTCGAACATAAGTTACGTAATTAGTACAATGCTGTATGGCCGAACGTAAGTTACGTCATTAGTACAATGCTGTATGGCCGAACGTAAGTTACGTCATTAGTACAATGCTGTATGGCCGAACGTAAGTTACGTCATTAGTACAATGCTGTATGGCCGAACGTAAGTTACGTCATTAGTACAATGCTGTATGGCCGAACGTAAGTTACGTCATTAGTACAATGATGTATGGCCGAACGTAAGTTACGTCATTAGTACAATGCTGTATGGCCGAACGTAAGTTACGTCATTAGTACAACGCTGTATGACCGAACGTAAATTACGTCATTAGTACAATGCTGTATGGCCGAACGTAAATTACGTCATTAGTACAATGCTGTATGGCCGAACGTAAATTACGTAATTAGTACAACGCTGTATGGCCGAACGTAAGTTACGTTATTAGTACGCTTTTCTTTTTATTCTCTAGAAATCTGTGATCTATTATTCCAGTTTTATATTGGATATTGTTTATTCTGGTAGGCTTATTTTGATGTTGGCTATACAAGTTATCCGGATTTGGATTTGGTATTTCTTTTTATGCTGACAATTTCCCTTTCCCCCCTTCCCGTTAAGATTAGTGGAGACTATTAGGGTTATCCTCGGATATTGAAATAAATTAAATTCGTGCCCTCTTTTTCTTTGTATTAGAAAAGTTTAACATGTCAACAAGCTGATGCTGTAATAAGGACCATGCTGTAACTGCGTGAGACAGACAAAATAGAGGCTTCTGCCATTGTACCAAACAGTTCCTCGCCGTGTCTACCCTTCGCTACTGACCCCAAGATTTAGATTTATTTAGGGAGGGTGAGTTCAGGGCGGGGTTCAGGTTTGGTGTAGGAGTAGTTATAATGTCGGATTTAAGGCCAAGACGCTGCTTCTCGTGCCTGAATACGTATAAAAATTCGTCATATATATATTGCAGTGGCTGAGAAGTAATAAGTCTCTGCTACGTAGAGTATTGTCTTTATTGACTAGGTGAAGGATATTGTTTGGCTTAGCAAGAAAGTCTGGGGCGAGATAGCACAGTTTGTATGAAGAAGAGGTTACAGGCTGGACAATCCGGACAGTCGTTCGATTGCCGACAGGGGACATAGATGTTTCTATCGTCCTAAAATTCCAGACTGACTCTGGGCCCTTTCCCAGCATCTTATTCAATAGGCACCGGAAACGCGTGGACAGGGACAACTTTGCCTACTTATAAAAAAAATCATTTTTTGCGACACCCAAATTTTCGCATGTCAACCACTGGGCCCTACTTCTTTCCAGTTCAAAAACCCTTAAGTTGTATTTGTAATATCCATTCATATGCCTACGTCTGCGAAGTGACCTCTTGCCTTGACATTTACAAGCAAAGCGTCTGTAGACAGTTGTTTGTTACATGAATTCTGAATATTCCACTCAGACTTAACTGACAGTGTCGGATAATACAGAATGTAATACCGCAGGTATCTGGGTTATGTCAGTGTCTGTGACTCGACCGTTTGCTGCCATAACGTGGAATATAAGAAAATAAATATTTGACTTATCATTGTCTGTGGCCCCACCAGTTCCTTCCATAATGCAGAATATTGCATCAGTATTGGGGTCATGTCGTCTTTCGTTCCATATCCTAAGGAACGTCTTAAATCCTTCACTGACCTCGCCTGAAGTGGGTGCTGTTTTGGAAGAGTTCCGAATGAGGGTAGCAGTCGTTTGGACTGTTGCCACGGACGGTCACCGTCGCGCACACTGAACCATCTTTAACGGAATTGCGTAACAGGAATCATACACAAACTGGCAGTACTTCTGTGTCAGAATTTCCAGTTTGTCTGCAGTCATCTTGCTGAAAGTGAGATGTCTTCTTTACAGTCTATAAACTTTGCTCACGATGACAAGTGTAAGCTTGCATTGGGCAGGTAGCTGCTTCTTTCCCGACCAGCGGAGATGTTCAAGTTCCCACGAGAGGATGCGCACGGTGTCTGTCTCTTACTTCACAAATACAAGCAGTGAGGGAATCAGTAAAGTAATAAAGTACACTTTTAATTATATCATCGGGCTGCCATCGTGATTTGGATAGTGGTTGGCTGACATCTGTGATATGTAGCGTTGAGAATATAGCAACTCCTCTTGCAGACCTAAAGCCGTTGGCTGACTGAACTAGGATTTACACTTCGATATATCCAGTGCCTTCTCATAGTTTCTGTGTGTTCATTATGCCAGACTTTGCACAATGAAAACACTTTCCATCTACATATAGCACCCTCCAAAAAAAACATATTTTGGTACTTATAAAAATAGGACACGTCTAAATTAATATTAAAATCCAGGAATCTTCAGCTTTACTAAATACTGCTCAAGAAGCACATAAACTAAAGTATATTTAGGGATTACTTTATTTTTTAAGTCTAAAAAGCGGTCAAATGAGAAGTTCTCCACGTTTCTTTGCCACTGATATATTTTTAAGACATGCACGGATTTCCTTTCTATAAAATAATGGCTAAATTACACTTGCACAAAGTGTTATTGGTATAAGCAGTAAAACTAGAAGAGTGAGCGGGATGGTAGACCTGAAATTCTGTGTTTTTCTCATTCCTCCCTCTGTAAGAGTTTCGACTAAGATGTTTACCCATGTAACATGGACGAATGGAAGACCCAGGCGTTGATGGGAGGATAATATTAAAATGAATCTTCAAGAAGTGGGATGGGGAGGGGGGCATGGATTGATTGATATGGCTCAGGATAGGGACAGGTGGCGAGCTCTTGTGAGTGCGGTAATGAACCTTCGGTTCCATAAAACGCGGGGAATTTCTTGACTAGCTGACGACCTGTTAGCTTCTCAGGAAGGCTCTGCTCCATGGAGTTAGTTAGTTAACATGGACGAATCCCATTACAACTTAAATATTGTTTACCAAATTTAATTCTGTGTGTGTATGTGTGTTTATAAAGTGAACAAAGAAGTTGACATTCATTCTGATGTGGGAGCTTAAGTTGAATGTGTTCGAAAACCTTGCGACCGGAAGACGTAAGCCCTGTGGTCCACATGTTGCACATCACTGCTGTATAGTGTGAGGTACTGACAGGGTCTTTAAATAAATCATAAACGAAATGGAGGAAGAAGTAAATCATTACCCAATCTTCATGTGAAGAGAATGGCTAAAGCTGCGAGGAAGTACGATGCGGGGTGACCATGGGACTTGGTCCTGCGGCTGAATATAGACGACCTTTATTTGGCAGTAAATGGGATGTGTGAGACTTGAAGCTGTTACAGCAGTGTTGCTGAATATCAGGTCTGGTCGTCTGGATTGTTCTCAAAAGACTTGAATCTTTATTGGAAAATCTTTGAAGGTTTGCGGTTTTTGAGGTTCTCATAGGGATGTCTATGAAGATTATGGACTTGCAGGATATTACACTGTGTAGTCTGGTAGAAGGGCTACTTCCTTCGTCTTCATGGGTAGAAGAATGAACCCTGAAGATGGTATCAAGATTTTGCTTTAAAACGTCGTATTTCTACCAGACTACACAGTGTCACATGTCAGAAGACAAAACATGTCTCCGAAACGTCGCTATATTTCTACCAGACTACACAGTGTCACATGTCAAAAGACAAAACATGTCTCCGAAACGTCGCTATATTTCTACCAGACTACACAGTGTCACATGTCAGAAGACTATTTACTCTTGGTAGACTTGATGACTGTCGAAACAAATTTAGATGTGAGAGGATTAACAGTGACAAAATTCGAGCTTAGTTCCAAATTACACCTCTATCTACCCTTGGAAGTGACACACAAACCTACGCGCGATGGAGCTGGGCAGGTGCAGTCGTCAGGCAAGAAGATTAGCAGCATGTTCTTGTCGGTTTTCGTCCAGGAATGTTGACGCGAACTGGTAAACCAAGACTAGGCGTTACGCAACTACAGAATCACTGGCAGCCAGATATGACCTATTTTATTAAATAGCGTCTATGTTACGTAAATATCTACAGAGTCCATCGAAATTGTTGGAAGTATGAAATTAATATGTTTATTGTCCGACGAATGTACACATTTATTCACTATTAATTGTGAAACGTAGTCCTACATATTTCGAACCTTATCCTGGTTCATCCTCAGGGACTTCAATATTTTAAATTACACATATTTTACATCGCCGATCCCAGTGGCCGTGCGGTCTAAGGCGTGGATCTTCGGCCGCTCGCTTACTAGGATCGTGGGTTCGAATCCCACCGGGGGTATGGTGTTTGTGTTGTGTTGTAAAAAGACGGTTGTGGACCGTAAGTGATATGAAAGGACGAAAAAGGATTAATACAGAACAAAAATGGATCAAAGGGGAAAACCCAGGAATTAGTTATAAAAAAAAAGAATCCCACCGGGGCATGGATGTCTGTCTCTTGTGAGTGTTGTGTGTTGTCAGGTAGAGGTCTCTGCGACGAGCTGTCACTCGTCCAGAGGAGTCCTACCGACTGTGGTGTGTCTCAAATGTGTGTGACCATGAAACCTCGACGAAACGAGGAAGCCAGCCCATATAGGGCTGTCGAGCCATACAAAAAAAAATATTTTACATCAATGATACAATTGGGTGAAATAGTAAAAACTGAATAACATGAATTTTACAATTTTACAACATAAAATTACAGTGTTGTAAATTTAACAAACTTTAAATTTACAACTTTTTAATTTTATGTTTATTAACTTTGTACACTTTAGAATTTTTATATTTTAATCGTTTTAATTAAGGCGACACAACACCTGGTTAAGCGTGCTGGCCTTATACTCCTTTGTCAGAATAACTCCCTGACGATGGCACCTCGGTGCTGAAACATGTAGGAGTTTATAGGAATTTTATACTTCCGAATGTATTTTATTAAGTGCATAAGTTGGTTGATGTATTAATTACAAGAACATGCACGGTATGAATAACATAAAAATTGAAAATGTTCTTGTTTCGTCTGTCTGTCCTGAGAAATGGTGAAATTTCAATTTAGTATTGACGTCGATTTTGTCCTTTTATGTATCCGCCTTTTATCTGCATAACTATTTATCAGATACTACAAAATACCAGTAATAGCTACAGCATTATTAAAGAACTTTCAACTCTTTGCCACTTTGGCCTAATGTTCTCACGGCTGTATGCATTCCTCGGTGCTCTCTGCTGTGTAAAACAGTGCCTCGAAATGTAAAAATTACCGAATTTTCGGATGTACGTCCTATCTCCTTGTATAGTGTAGGAAGTCAAATCCATATTGTGCGTGCCCCGCTCGTCCTACATAAATTTGAATTACGTTCCCCCATCTACACATCTACACACACGTGGCTGTCCCAGATAGCTTCCCTTGTGGTTTCCGAAGAAAAAAATTCTGTAGATATTTATAATTTACTTTCTGCATGTCTTCTCTTCCATCTTGATTTATTTGCCGGAACAATTTTAGATACAGAGCGTAAGTGTGAATTTCCTAGTTGTATGAATTTCTGTGGCCTTGACATTACTTCGTGTCTGCCAGGTATCGTCTGTGTCCACCGCTAAAGATGCAACATCGAGCCAGCAGTGTTTATAAAGATGTTTCGTGCTTCGTAAGCGTTTGTCTTTCAGTCGGACACAATAAAAGTTAGAAATATTGAAATAATTTTTGTTTATAAGAGTATATTTTATTTAATTCTATAATCAGACCCAACAACTCGTTCAACACACGTTTTCATTGGCAACTAGTTTCGGCTCATAACAGAGCCATCATCAGGCCATAACAAAAACTGTAAGCTGGAAACCCCATATATTTAAGTAGGAGATCTCCCCCTTTACATCAGTGAATATATTGCAAAATGTATATAACAATTATAAATATTGTGTTATATATATATATATAGCCTAAGTAAAATTTAAATGTTAAAATGAGCCGAACTTAGTTGCCAATAAGACGTGTATTGAAGGATTTGTTGGGTCCGATTTTAGAATAAAACAAAATATATAGTTATCATCGAAACGCCAACGGACGTGTCTTACATTAATATTAATTTTGTTTGTATTAGCCCAGTACGCCGATCCCAGTGGCTTCGCGGTCTAAGGCGTGGGTCTAAGGCCGCTCGCTTGCTGGGATTGCAGGTTCGAATCCCGCCGGGGGCATGGATGTTTGTGTTGTGTTTGTTGTAAGGACGGTAATATGGAAAGTAAAGTGACATGAAGGACGAAAGGATTTAAACAGTACAAAAATGGATCAAAGGGAAAAAACCCCGGACAGGCCAAAAAAAAAAAAATCCCGCCGGGCGAGTTTTCAAAAATGTTATTATTTGCTTTCTTTCAGTGTTTTTAAAATTGTTAGAGTCTGAATCTGCGTAACTTTAAATTGCGTAGCTCGTGAGGTTCTATATGTGAAGCACTTGTAAATGGTTATCAGTGCTTTAAGAGTACAGAATAAGAAAGAAAAATTTAGAAAATATTGCGTAGATCTACTAAATTGTAGTCTTCATTAGGCGCTGTTTTTATTTAAGGAAATCGGAAATTCAGGACAAGCTTATACAGTCCTAACTCTTATTCAGTCCTTTGCGCTTATGAGGGATGAATTGATTTTAAATATCTTGCCAATACACCGGAGTTCATTTTCCGGATCTGAATACGAGAGCACAACGTTCATAATGATTTAATATGCTTCTCCAGAATTTCTCGGAATATTACATGAAATAAGTTGCTGGTTGGCACACAAATCCTGCAACTTACGAGACATAAGGTAGACTGGATTTTTTCCATTAAAATTAAACAAAATTGTACCTCGACAGGTGCTGAGATGTACGTTACGCTTTTCAGAGATTTGGCACTAGTACTTGCTGTAATGTTTAGTAACAAGCAGCATGTCAACTTCGTAATCCCTCGCCTGAAGTTCCTTTGATAAGTACTGATATGGGAACATTCATGCTGTTCTGAGAAGCTTGTTTAGATATAATCCTTGGCGCGCATATGTTTCATTCACAACATGTTCGAAGTCTCTAAACTTCTTCCAATTAAAATTTTTATTTACGGTTTATGTAGCGAGGCTGTTAGTTCGAGCTTTGAGGTCCTCACAGCGCTGGTTTTTGTTGTGGTGAAGGGCCCCGCAGCAGATGCTACGGACCCACCTCAGCCTTGAGGCTTTTTGTGCAACCCTGCGATGAAGATGATTAATTTTTTCCTTTCTCCAAGTAATGGAGCACCGGAATGAAACTGACAGGGGAAAACCGAAGTACTCGGGGAAAAACCTGTCCCAGTGCCACTTTGTCCACCACAAATCCCACATGGACTGACCCGTGATCGAACCCGGGCCTCCGCGGTGAGAGGCCGGTGACTAACCGCCTGAGCCATGGCACGGACATCCCTCACAGCGGCTACAAAAATTTAAATTTTCTGCGAAGTTACGCTATGACGTTCGACAAGTAGTTCCCGACGTTTCGGAGGATGTATGTACCGAGCGACACAACGAAACTTCGCAGAACACTCAGACTACGGGAAAGGTCGAGTGGTAGAATTCCAGTTAACAGTGAATTTGGAAGTAAACAGCCGTTGCGTAGTTTATGGATTTTTCCTAGAATTTGCCTGGCGAGGCTGAAGAAAAGCACGAAAAGGATAGTCACTGTTCGAACATGTATTTCAACCGGGTATCTCCAACCTCACCGTTAGAGTGAACTTGCTGTGTTTCAGGCTAAATAACGAGGAATGATTGCAAGCAACTTTATGGAGTAGAGCCTCCAGTCGCCAGGTTGGCAGTATTTTGCCCGCCTTTCACGGTGCCCGCAGATTATCAAGAGCTCACAGGTTATGTTTGTTCGTCGTCATGGCGCGATCTCAGGTTGCACATGTAGCATACAGCCTCAACACTTGTAAAACAAGTACGGATGTATGAAATTGGCAGTCACGGACTGCCGACACTAGGTGGTCCACCACCTGTCTTTTTCGTAGTTGGCTAAAAAGTCGTCACTGTAGAAGAATTGGCATGATGCGGGAGACTTAACGTATTACTTAAACACGTGCATTATAGCGTACTGAATTGTTTGTCACTGCGAGAATGTATTCAGGTGGAAAGCTCGATGGCGGGGAAAGATGGCGTAAAATGTTTGTTTGTCATTGTAATAACTACATACATGCGTACACACACAGGCCAACTGTAACATCAGTAAGACATGCAACATGTTACGGTGACGTATGTAGAGCATTTGTGAAGGTAAGTTACAATGTGAGGAAGTTGTGGCAAGATGGCTGCGGCTTTGCTACAGCACATGCAAGTGTTTGTGTTATAAAATCACTTCTCGGATTCTGTAAATATAAAGTGTTGCACAGACGCATCAGTATAGACTTAACACAGTCTGTGCCTTCACGATTTCGGGTCCGATGGCTTCTGAAACAGTAGGTGCAGCGCGCTGACAACAGTAGGTGCAGTGTGCTGACAAACAGTAGGTGCAGTGTGCTGACAAAAGTAGGTGCAGTGTGCTGACAAAAGTAGGTGCAGTGTGCTGACAAAAGTAGGTGCAGTGTGCTGACAAAAGTAGGTGCAGAGTGCAGTTGCTGACAAAAGTAGGTGCAGTCGCGCTGCATAAAAGTAGGTGCAGTGTGCTTGACAAAAGTAGGTGCATTCTGCGCTGACAAAGTAGGTGCAGTGTGCTGACAAAGTAGGTGCAGTGTGCTGACAAGTAGTGAGTGTGCTGACAAAAGTAGGTGCAGTGTGCTGACAAAAGTAGGGCAGTGTGTGCAAGTAGTGCAGTGTGCTGACAAAGATGGTAGGTGCATCGCCGTAGTGCACAACAATAGGTAGGTGTGCAAGTGTGCTGGACAAAAGTAGGTGCATGTCGGCGCTGACAAAAGTAGGTGCAGTGTGCTGACAACAGTAGGTGCAGTGGCTGACAAAGTAGGTGCAGTGTGCTGACAAAAGGTGCAGTGCTGACACAGTAGGTGCAGTGTGCTGACAAAAGTAGGTGCATGCTGCGGGTGAGGGTGAACAAGTAGGTGTGCTAGTTCGCTGACAAGTAGGCAGGGGCTGACAAAGTGACACAGCGCGACCTGAGTCAAAATGTAGGTGCTTGCGCGAGCTGACAGGAGTAGGTTCAGCGCGCTGACAACTCAACACCAAGTTCAGGACCTTCTTAACGACTGTACATGTAGATTCACAGTAAAAGACTGTGTCCTTGTGCTGTCATTTACACAGTTTGTATTATTACAGGTTTGTGTGGAGCAGTTGTGTCATTTATACTGTAAATTGTGGCGGTGTATACACTTAACAAGTGCACAAATATGTAAATAAATGGTCTGTGAAGGAATGAACAAATAATGGAAGAGAAGAACGAACACATAAATGGAAAGAGGAAGAAGGAGGAACGGAAAAATAGAAAGGGGAAAGAATGCGTAAAGAAATACCAGACGACGAGAAGAAGACACGAATTACTGGAAGGGTGGAATATTAGACAGAAAGGAAGAAGGAATATAGAGGAGTGGGAGCGGGAGAGAAAATACGGAAAGAAGAACGAAAGGATAGGAAAGCAAACAGTACCAGAAGAATATAAGGAGGGAGTAATTGTGGAAAGCTTGGAAAAATCGAACGCGGGAATAAAGAGTGAGAAGAAATGTACTTATCACATAATATTCACTTCAACAAAATGCATTCTATTGTATTGATATATTCTATATTAAAATATCTTGTTAATCAATCCTGCATGTTTCGATCCCTAATGGGATCATCGTCAGGGATTCGTATCAAAGTAATATTTCCCAAGAGAATTAGCAATGTATATAATATTAGAAAGATATAAAAATACGATCGGTTAAGATTTTGTAATGGATCCCGCCTACATCTTAACCATCGTCTTTTCATATCTTTTTAATATTATATACATTTCTAGTTTCAGTTTTGTGAAAAAGTTACTTTGATACGAATCCCTGACGATGATCCCATGAGGCATCGAAACATGTACGTTTGATTAACAAGATATTGTATTATAGAATATCTCAAAACAATAGAATGCAATTTGTTGAACTGAATATTGTGATTTGGTTATCGACAACGCACGGTGTGAACAGTATAAAAGAGGTATTATGTGTGTACCGCGTGGGTCTGCGGCGCTCGCTTACTGGGATTGTGGGTTCGAATCCCGCCTAGGCCATGGATGTCTGTCTGTTGTGAGTGTTGTGTGTTGTCAGGTAGAGGTCTCTGCGACGAGCTGGTCCCTCGTCCAGAGGAGTCCTACCGAGTGTGGTGTGTCTAAAAAGTGTGATCGTGAAGCGTCGAACAATGAGGTGGCCTAGGCCCCAAGGGGTTGTTGAGCCATTGGAAAAAAATGTATGTGTGTAGGTACGTAATTTAAAAAGTTATGGCCTTTACATTGTCAGTCAGTTTAATGAGCCGTTTAAACGGAATTGAGGCTTATGAACCGAGAGACACAGACAGGTATCTTCTGCACGGATCTGTGTGTAATGCTGAGTTAAGCAACCGGGGAAACCGAATTCCAGCCGTGCGTCATGTCTTCGTCGCCTCGTCTTTGTTCCGTGTCACTCTTAATACCAGATCTGGAAGGTCGGACCGCCGACACGAGTTATGAAACTTATCTTTAACCTTTAGCATACGGGACGTTCTTCCAAGACTTGAGTCTGTCTGATTCGCTAATCCACTTGAGTTTGAAGTATGCGTTCTGCAGATGGTACTGAAGGTCGGCGCTTCAATCTGGCGAGCAAGGTCGCTCTGTAGAGCTGCAAGTTCAAGTGCGATGTGTGGCTTGCGTCAGTCGACGTATTTCAGGGTGCAGGACCGCGTCTCACACGAAAGCCTCGTCTTACGTTCATATTTCATCTTGTGAATCGAGTTTATTAAAACTGCAGGCAGCACTCAGATTTTTATAACCCCAGACTGTAAAGTCCAGATGATTGTGTTTTGACATACATAGTATAGAATTTGTCCATGAATCGTTTCTTATATGGGGGGGGGGGGGAACGTATTGTATAATAATGAAAGTTTTTAGCAATAAAGTGTTAATAAACTAATGCAGGTCATTTGTATTCTATTTGTATGTTGTACTTACTTCGTATTAAAACCTACAGGACACAAATACAAATAAAACCCATTAGTTTATTAACACTTTATTTTTACGGATGTTCAATATTACAAAATACGCCCCCCCCCCCCAAATATAAAAGTGGATTTCTACTACGTACGTCAGAGCATAACCTTCGGGACTTTACAACCTAGTGTTATGAAATACACGAGTACTGTCTGAAATTTTAATAATTTAGATATTAATGTTTTGGTTTTATATGGTAATGAGGTGGGCGGGGCATGTAGCACGTATGGGTGAGGGGAGAGGTGCATACAGGGTTTTGGTGGGGAGGCCTGAGGGAAGGAGACCACTTGGAAGACCCAGGCGTAGATGGGAGGATAATATTAAAATGGATCTTCAAGAAGTGGGATGGGGGGGCATGGACTGATTGATATGGCTCAGGATAGGGACAGGTGGCGGGCTGTTGTGAGTGCGGTAATGAACCTTCGGGTTCCATAAAACGCGGGGAATTTCTTGACTAGCTGAGGACCTGTTAGCTTCTCAAGAAGGACTGTGCTACATGGAGTTAGTTAGTTAGTTAGTTTCATATGGTGCACAGACACATTACAAACCATCATATTTGTTATGTATGTTATATCGGAAGGTTTTAAGACTGTGCGGTATTATTAATGTTTTATGAATACCAGTTGTAATTACTTGAGATCTCGTCGTGCCGTGTGTTACATCTCTCTTTCTTGTACAGCATGACTGTGGCCTGTTTATAAATCTCTGACATGTAGTTGTTGCCGATCCCAGTGGCCGTGCGGTCTAAGGCGTGGGTCTTCGGCCGCTCGCTTACTGGGATCGTGGGTTCGAAAAAATGGATCGAAGGGGAAAAACCCCGGACAGGCAAAAAAAAAAAAATCCCACCGAGGGCATGGATGTTTGTGTTGTGTTTGTTGTAAGGACGGTAGCATGGAACGTAAAGTGACATGAAGGACGAAAGGATTTAAACAGTACAAAAATGGATCAAAGGGGAAAAAACCCCGGACAGAAAAAAAAAATCCGCCGTGTACATGGATGTCTGTCTTGTGAGTGTTGTGTGTTGTCAGGTAGAGGTCTCCGCGACGGGCTGATCACTCGTCCAGAGGAGTCCTACCGAGTGTAGTGTGTCTTGAGTGTGATCGCGAATCCTCGACATTGAAAAGGCCTAGGCCCACTGGGGACTGTCGAACCATGGGGGGGGGGGGGGAAACGCGTAGCTGTTTGGTTATCAAAAAATATACGTAGCGTTCAACGGTTGCGTTGGTTTTTAGGCGCTTTCGCAAAATTGCGAAAGGCTTCGTCATCTGTCAGTCCGTCTGTCTGTTTGCCCACATGGAACAACTCGGCTGCAACTGGACGGATTTTTATAAAATTTTATATTTGAGTATTTTTCGAAAATGTGTTGAGAAAACGCAAGTTTCATTAAAATCTGACAAGAATAACGGGTACTTTACATGAAGACCTATACACATTTGATATCTTCCTGAATTCTTAGAATGAGAAATGTTTCGGACAGAAGTTGTAGAAAAAATCAAAACACATTTTATATCCGATAATTTTTTTTTCGAAAATCGTGCCGTTTATGAGATAATGTGGAAAAATATGGTAGAGCCGGACAGGCCACAGATGACAATATAATACGGCGAAGGAAATATGCGAGTTGCCTGCCAGATAACTAAGGCAAGAATACAGACACACAGTCTTAATATTTAATACTTATTGCTTTTTCACGGCAAAAATGGTTACGCGAACGCGCCTCAATATCTCTTTCTACGTACTGTACTTTGTAGTATTACATATTTATACAACGACATGAGTAACGCAAAATGATCCGTGGTTGACAAACCATGTATTGCACTGTCACTTCCGGTTTGAGACAGTGCATGCATGAAGGCTTGGTAGAGCTCCAGTAACACACGTCTCTCAAAATCGGCTTTTGTCTCAGTCAGTCTTTATTCGTACAGCTAGTTATGTCTGTGTTAGCTTATTTTAATTTTGCATTATAAATCTTTATTGCTAAGCTGGGTCACTGTGATGTACCAGTGTGCAGAGTAGGCGCATTTTACGGCGGAAAACATTGCCAACAATTTGATTTTAAAATGGCTTAACTCTGGATAATAGACTTTCGTCAGACACTGAAATAATTCGAGTTGGGCAGAGAAGTCAGTTTGAACATAAACACTCATAAAGTATACAAAGGCCATTCCTTCTCTATGCCATGTAACCTTTACATGTTTTTATTTCACTTCCTGTTTCCTCACCTGTAATTCGAATTTTTTTTCTTATTCCGACGTAAGTTTTTTTGTTTAATCCTCGTCCTTATTGTTTTGTCCCTTTAACCCGCTCGCCTTCACAAGAATGACACCTCTGTTGCGTCACTATGTCCGAGCGCCCGTTCAACACCTCAACACCAACCCCCCCACTCACATTACTTCCGAAATCAATGACTGATTTTCATAAAATTTGGTATGTGTAGCTTCTCTGTCGGCTTTTAAATTTCCTGCCACAGATGCTACCCACGTGGGACTCTTTGAGAACTTCTGACAGGGGGACGAGTCTAGAGCCTCTTAATCTAGAGCAGTTGTGGCCACCTAGAGTCACGTTTTAGGAGGCTACTTAGACAAGAGCCATGCATTAATAAAATAATATATTTTGTGCCTTATTTGATGGCTTCTTCTTTCCGTTTATCCAACTACAGTAAGTTAGTTTGTTAGTTATGAGTCTCCTTTCTTTAGAAAATCTTCTAAAACACCTTTCACGGTCAGCCTCGCGTGCATGTGAGCTACCTGAGCATTATTTTTACAGGCAACTAGCGCGAGCCGTACCAGTTGCTTGCGCGAACCGTGGTGTGGCTACCTCTTCCCTACAGTATTGCAATTTTGTGCTATAAAGTTATTAAAATATGGGCAGTTTATAAAAAGATGCAACATTTGGCAATAGTTTTTAAATGAACAGTAACAAAATGGCGCATGTGTGAAGTGTGTCTTTGGGTCTTTGATCACCTTCCCGTGTGATGATTACTGCAGCTACGAATGCTGAATTCTGGCTAGTCAACATAGGTCTGTGTATAGGCTTTGTGTGAAAATGAGGTAGTTTTATGATAAAATTACAAACATGGCGTTGGAGCTCAACTTTTAACGAATTTGTGACAAATTGTTCTGGTAATCTGCTTATTAGTGGATGTTAATACACAGAAATAAATTAACAGTCGGGTAGTGATTTCATTTGTAGCCTCTGCTACTTCCTTTGTACAGACAAGTGTTTAACGGAGAGTATACATCATTAGTTGTTACCAGAACTGGTGTTATCCATATTATCGGCTTTTCTTCTCTTACCTATACTTCCACCCTCCAAATTTATTATTCACATTATTTCTTCTAATTCTACAGATCGTGGGAATCTTAACGGTGATTCATCCCCAATGTTTCTCAGATACTAACATAAGCACCGACAATCCGTCTTTATAGATACAAACAGCTACATGTTTCGGCTAAGCAGATAGCCATCCTCGGGCTTATACATAAGGAGATGACAAGTAACATTTATAACTGTAAAGGTAAAGGTCTCCCTACAACAGGCCATGAAGGCCCAGAGGCGGAATTATGGTATATCTCTACTCTTTCTTTAACCTCGGCGTTAGATGGGGGTGGGTGGTCAACGCCACTCCCCGGCCGCTTTACCCCCGGTAAAGACACCCGGTACTCATTGTACAGGAGGCTGGGTGGTCCCCAGGGCCGGTCTGGACGGGTGCATTTATACCTGCAACTTTTTGTATTTTCTACACTCACCCGTAGAATTAAAGTAGTGTAAAGAGTGAGATCTCAACCTAACAACACTGCAGCTGTAAATTTTAGTATATTCTTCTTATGTTTACAGCCCGATGATGGCTATCTGATTAGCCGAAACATATAGCTATTTTCACCAGTAAAGAATATATGTTGTGTTTGACGGATTGTGAGTTGGTTTTTATCTTATTCCCGGAAATTCATTTACCTGCGGAAAATATTAAATGTTACGGTGTTTCATATTTAAGCTGTTGTAAGGTGAAGGTTACGTGAGAATGTCAAACTCAAAAGCTGCCATACACAGGCTGTGATGTAAGTTTTACAGAGACTACCCAGTGGCACCTTCATATGAAGCCCGGCATCGAAAAGCAAACCACTTTTCTTAAATAGTAAAGTATTGTAGCCGAACATTATTGGAGCAGTTCGGCTCTCCATCCCCACTCTTCTATATATAGTAGGAAGAAGAAGGGACCAGGTGTCCCGCGCCTGTTGGCGTTCAGTAAAGGAAAGGAGTAGACGAATGGTATTGTGCTGATGTTTGTATTGTTATAATGTAGAAATAAAGTTAAAGTTAAGAGAACAGTCTCGTAATTTGGTGTATATCAAATTAAAAAGTAACCAGCAACGATCGGTTATAGTATGGCACTTGTCCGATATTTTAGGATATTTTACACGTAGAATGTTTGCGTTATTTTTATACAGTATCTTGACAAAGTCAGTGTGTGTTCAGGCTGTGAGAGCTCTGAAGTCTGATAAAACAGACCGGTGGCATCGCATAGCAACTCCTTCTGTTAAATGAATAGTTCCGTATCTTGCCATGTGACCTTTCGGCTCGGATGGTATATACAATAGTATGCCAAGTACCACATTAAGTTTTCCTTGGCGCAATGCCAGAGCATAGGCGATTCGCCATTCCGTAGGGCCAGCTCCGTTTGAAAACTTTCTTTTACGCTCTTTCCAAGTGAATAACGTAGAAATGATACAAATAAACTTCTCGAATGTGTAAACTTATAAGAGGTTCTAAATTTGTTTACGTTGTGAATTGCGTAACTGTCTCCTTTATTTCTTCTTTTATATTCGAGTGTCCACTCTATACTAAATGTGACACATTTTGCTGGATTAACCCTTGAAAACCAAAAATTGATCTGTATTATATAGAGGATGTGTCAAAAATGCTTGGACAAATTTCATAAGTGAATTCACCTCACGAAAACAAGGAAAAATTTCGTGTCAGTTTATGTCCGCAAACACTTTTTCTTTGTGATGAAGGGCCCCACAGCAGATGCTACGGACGCACCGCAGCCTTGAGGCTTATTGTGCAACCCTGTGATGAAGATGATTATTTTTTTCGTTTTTCCTCGTAATGGAGCACAGGTGGAATGAAACTGACAGGGGGAAAACCAAAGTACTCGGGGGGAAAAAAACCTGTCCCAGTACCACTTTGTCCACCACCACATCCACTGACCTGGGATCGAACCCGGGCCTCCGCGGTGAGAGGCCGGAGACTAACCGCCTGAGCCATGGCACGGTCTCCGCAAACTCTTAGTTTGAAGTTTGTTTGAAATCCATGTGCGAAACTTTTCTTTCACATTAACTTGAAATACTACTGACGTGATCATTTCCTGCATTTCTTGTAGGGGCTACGGTTTTGAACGTGTACAGAAGGGACACGTGTACACGGAATCCGTGTATCTTGTATTCGCGAATTAAGTATCCGTGTTCTTAATACACGTGTAATTATGCATGTTATTCTCCGTGTACACGGATATAGTTATCCGTGTATTTTTATACACGGATCCGCTCGGCACGTTCGAGTCCAGGTTACGTGGCAACTGATGTGTTTTTGTTTTCCGATATCGGGAAGGTAAGTGCAATGACTGTCGATGGCAGTTAGAAGCGAGACGCAATCAAGAGAGCAATACGTGACGACAGTGTTTCCTTTAATTGCACATTATTATTTTGTTAAGTGAAATTGTTTTTGTCATTCTGATTCTTTTTACAATATCTAATCTTACAATTTCTAAAATGAGCCAAAGAAAAAGCTGGGTATGGCAGTATGCAAAACGTGATGGAGATAAAGCGTTTTGTATGATGTGCGATGAAGAATACAACAATGAGTTCTCATGTGCTGGTGGAACGACGGGAGCAATAAGTAGACACTTACAAATTATTCATAACCTAAAGCCTACAAATTCTAATCCACCAAGTGTGTCATCGAGTATGGAGGTTGAATCTCATAATACAGAAGATGAAAATACGATAATTTTTTAAAAGCACAGTACTGAAGAAAACGTAACTATAGAAACTTCACAGAGACCGAGAAAACGTCAGAGACGTTCCTATGACCGTGACAGTACGACTACACGTTTCTGTAATCGTGAAAGAACAGAAAAAATACACGAAGCATTGTCAAAATTGATAGCGATGAATCAATTACCGCTTTCGTTTTGTTCGAGCATCGGATTCCAAAATTTCATGTCTGTTGTTGAACCCAATTATAAACCATGTAAAGAAGAAGCGATCAAAAGAAGATTAATTGCTTTAAAAACATCGATTAAGCAAGCAGTAAAGGAAGATCTGAACGCTGTCACCAATATAATCTGTACAACTGATTGTTGGTCTTCTTTGTCTCAGGAATCATATATAACTGTAACTGCACATATTATTAATACTGAATGGTGTACTAAGTCTTATACCCTCACAACGCATGAACTGGAAGAACGTCATACAGCGAAAAATCTCGCTGATGAATTAGAGAAGACATTTTTCGAATGGGAAATACATCAAAAGGTCCCAGTTATTGTAACAGATAATGCTAAAAATATTGTCAATGCCGTTTCTTTACTACCTGGCGACGTTTCTAATACAACACGTGCAGCTCATACTCTTCAACTGGCCATCAACAATACACTGAAAGAAGAAACTGTTCAACAACTAATTCAACAATGTAGCAAAGTAGTTGGTCACTTTAAACATTCGAACGTAGCAAAACAGGCTTTAGAACATAAGCAAGATCAACTTGGTATGTCAAGAACAACATTGTTGCAATCTTGTTCGACGCGGTGGAATTCCACATTTATAATGTTAGAGCGTCTTTATACGAATCGATGTCCTATATCTAACGTCTTAGTAGACCGGTCCATCACCGACACATTTACGGCACAAAAGTTGGAGATGACAGAGAGCCAGTGGGTAAGGGTAGAATCTCTTGTAAAACACCTAAAACCATTGCATATTGCAACAACAGTGTTTTGCGGAGAAAGCCATTCTCCAATTTCAATGGTCAGGCCGTTACTCAAAAAAGTATTAGATAAACATTTAAAATTACAGGACGACGATGATGAAGTTCTGACTAACTTCAAACAAACTCTAATTTATGAAATTAAACATCGGTTTGTTCTTGAATGGAATAGTGATATGATATCTTTAAGACAAATTGCTTGCTTTTTAGATCCAAGGTATAAAGACTTGGAACACGAGTCCTTACCTGCGAGAGTGGAAATTCGAGACAACGTGAAATACATGCTTGAAAGTACTTTTCCCCAGAAGATAAATGAAGAACAAAATAAATCATCCAAAAAAAGTGCCTTGGAATTTTTGTACGATGATGAGGTCAATGATACGTCTGACTTAACTATTCAATTTGAAAGATATCTGGCTGAGCCCCGATTAAGATTTGATTTGGACCCATTCGAATGGTGGAAAACGCGAGCAACTAAGTACCCAGCAATTGGAGAGCTTGCAAAGAAATATTTAGCTATACCGGCAACATCGGCTAGCTCAGAGAGATGTTTTTCAACTGCTGGGAACATTGTGACATCGAAAAGAAACTGTCTGTTACCGGAACATGTAAATACTTTAGTTTTTTTATATCAAAATAGAATGTTAATTGAATAAAATTATGTTTAAACAATTCGCAATTGTTTATTTTGATTCATTTATTACCTTATTGTTTTATCAAAGATAATACGATAAGATCTATTTTCATGAGCTTTGCCGAAATTAAGAAATTCTTATTCAACTTTTGTAAGAACATTTTTTTGATAGCTTTAACTTCTCGTGAGATATTTAGCCGTTTCAAGCTAAACGAAACACGACACGAAACTTCACGCTTGACTGTTCAATATTATATCAACGTGTATTAAAATACACGTGTAATGTAAATACACGAATATCCGTACACTTGAAATACACGGGTACCCGTGTATTCAACATTACACGGATTAAGATCCGGATTCGTTTATTACACGTGTACACGTGTATTTACATACACGTGAAATAGGGAAATGCATCCAAATATTCTCGCAATCCACGACTTAGGCATACTTATGTGCATTTAATTCAGTGGATTTTTTGGTAAAATTTTTAATCTACTTTTAACAATATTGTTAAATGGTTTGTCGTCTCTTCTAAAGTCACACAGCAATTGTCAATCCAGAACATGTCCTACTGAAGTCGTTTTCCGCTGTGTTCTTTCGTCTGTGTTTCTGTGTTTATCAATTTTAGCTTGATCGAAATGTGGCGCTACTCCTGTGGTCCTGCAAGGACTTACCGGTTATTGCAAGCTACTCCTGTGGTCCTGCAAGGACTTACCGGTTATTGCAAGCTACTCCTGTGGTCCTGCAAGGACTTACCGGTTATTGCAAGCTACTTTTCGTGTTCCTAAAACCAGTGTAAGGGAGACTTTTTAGGCGCTTTCGCATAAATAGCGGGAAGCGCCTATTAGCCTCGTCATGTCTGTCCGCATCTGTCAGCGCGTCTCCCACTGGACAGATTTTCGTGGAATTTGATATTTGGGGACTTTTAGGGAAATCTGTCGAGAGACTCCAGATTTGGTTAAAATCGTACAAAGATATCAGGCACTAGGCGTGTTTCATGTTGCTGACAGCGACGTATGTAGCGCAACAATATAGCGAAAGCATTGCTGTGCTTCCATGGGAAGACTTTAAATATTTATTACATTGCTGACAGCGACATGTATACGTCAACAATACAAAAAAAAAGTATTTTTGCGTTTCCATGGCAACAACGGTTACGCGAAGGCGCCACAGTATTTCGTTATACGTACATTTCCTACTTTAAGAAACTTACATAACACCAACAAATGCACTGTTCTATATTTTATTCGTACTACCTTTACATAGCTGCTACATGTTTCGGCGTTTTTATCTCGCCATCTTCAGGGAGCTGACACCAAAGTTTCTACAAAATTTAAGCAATAAAATAGGTCACAATAAACGTACATACGTTGTGGTATTAACAGTGCAGAATGTTACAGGTTTTGATTAAAAGTTTTAGAAACCAATATATGCACTATATTCTCATAAGTATGTCAATTGCCCCTACTTAATAATACAACGTGAAATGTTACAGGTTTTGGTTAAAGTAGTATACATAAATATAACGTAATGTTGGTGAAACCAAAACCTGTAATATTCTGCACTGTTGATACCACAATATATGTAGGCTAATTGTGACCTATTTTATTGCTGTAAGATTTACAGAAACTTTGGTGTCAGCTCCCTGAATATGGCGATATAATAACGCCGAAACATGTAGGAGCTATGTAAAGGTAGTACGAATAAAATATAGAATATTAACGTTGTATCTACCGTGCATTTTCAAATGAGATGTGTTCAAAAATCACCAACTAATGCACATAAACTTTTCAATAGTTTATTCTTAAAATAAAATATTTTAAGAATAAACTATTGAAAAGTTTATGTGCATTAGTTGGTGATTTTTGAACACAAAATATAGAATAGTGCATTTGTTCGTGCCATGTAAATTTCTTACTGTGTCGAAATGAAAGAAATAAGCAATGTAAAATTGCCTCCCTTCCTTTGGTAAGGTTTGTGATCTGATTAGCTTTTCCTAAAAACTGTAAGTTTTATATTTTCCTCTATAGTTTTTTTTGTACAAAAATGGCCTGATGATGGCTATATTGTAAGCCGAAACACTTAGCTATGTTGTAAAACAAAGCAATTTGTTTTATCAGTAAAGTTTCTTGTTTGACTGGATTACTATTACTTCTGATCTGGAAGGGAGACTGACTGACTGACTGGTAATTGAAAAGTGACTTGAACTTGGATTTGGTCAGTATTTAAACTGTTGATCAATAAGCTTGTTCTTTTTCCGAGTCTTCGGCCTTGCATCTATCGATCTTCCCCCCAAAACAGGCGCACCACGGAGGGTTGACAGTGAGTGCAAACGGAAATCTGAAGGGGGTGAAAGAGCTAGTAGATATTCAAGAAGAGAGGGTAGTATCCGTACTGCCGTAGCGAAGGGAAGGGCTGTGGTAAATCAGTAGTCACGGAGTGCAAGCAGACTGCACTACAGTTCCTGATCAATACCGCCTCCTTCCATTGTTCCATGTCCTATCGTATAATGCCTGTACAACACTGTAGACCCATTGTATTAATACCAGACCACGTGAGAACTTTGTTTGCCCCTGCCTCATCAAGTGTTGTTGTTGTTACAAGCTAATGATTTTGTACTGATTAATAAGATTTATTGACTTAAACCAGGCCTGTCAAACACGTGTCCAGCAGAACTTGTGTGACATGGAGCGCTCACGGTTTGAACATATTCACAGTTGCTAAGTGATTTTGAAATGATTAGTAAGTTATCCTACTTTAAATTAATAAATCGTTACAAAAATTCAATTGTAACGTTCACTCGCGTATTTTGTAGGATATTATTTTGTGAGATCACACAAAAATTTTACACTTTTGCCTTTATTCAGTTGTTATGTACTATGCACCTGGTGATGGTCGAAAGACCGAAACGTGTAGTGTACGGAAAATCAGTGAATACAGGTTGTGTTGAACGGAACATATAGTAGTCGTTTCATCCTACTTTCTCGCATATTCATCATTTCAAAACACTTCATAGCTATGAAAACGTTCAGTTTTAGCATTTTACGAGTGGTTGAAAATTTCAGTGTGAAATTAAAATAAGTTTTCGAAAAATGGTACTAGGTCACTTAATCAGTATTTAAATAAATTTTCAAAGGTAAAGGTAAAGGTAAAGTTCACCCTAGAACAGGCCATGAAGGCCCAGAGGGGGAGTAGAGGTATAGCTCTACTCTTTCTTTAACCTCGGCGCTAGATGGGGGTGGGTGGTCAACGCCACGCCTCGGCCGCTTTACCCCCGGGAATGACCCGGTACCCATTGTATAGGAGGCTGGGTAGGCCCCAGGGCCGGTCTGGACGGGTGCCGAAAATCTAGCCCCCACCGGGATTCGATCCCGGACCGTCCAACTCGTAGCGAGTCGCTCTACCGACTGAGCTATCCCGGCCCACAATTTTCAAAGATAGTGCCTTATTTTGATTTCAGGCTTCCGCCGCGATGTTGATGAAATCTGCGGTCTTCTGGGGTATTACGCGGCGTCGTGTGGTAGTTGTTTACCGACGTTTCGGGACAACGTATCTGTCCCATCCTCACTGGTCTACAGTCCGAGTGGGACTCGAGTCCCACTCGGACTGTAGACCAGTGAGGATGGGACAGATACGTTGTCCCGAAACGTCGGTAAACAACTACCACACGACGCCGCTTAATACCCCAGAAGACCGCAGATTTCACAGTGCGTTATTATTTTTATTGCATAATACACTCAAGAAATTTTGAAAAATTAAGTACAAGGAGTACTTTTTGTTCATTCGTTTTTCTACCTTCAAAAAGTGTAAAATTAATGAAGACGAAGCAGTGTGACGGGTTGCGGCCCAACGTGTCAAGCTGTAATTCGAACTTGGTCCAAAACCTCTTTGTGTTTGGCAGGCCTGACTTATATATGAAATCTTCTATCCATAATAGGCACATTTCATGTTCTCAGTCACATCAGCGGGCACCCGTTCCTATATCAGTCATCTTGAAGATGGAAGCAGCACTTTACCCCGAACACAGGAAGAAACTTTTATGTGGTGTACATAAAATACTTGGACATACTTCAAGACTGAGTTCTTCACATCAAAACAAAGAAAAAAGTCCATATAAACGTATGTTCAGAAATGAGTGGTTTTTGAGTTTAATTCAAAGATTATATTCAAAAATAAATATCTTAACTACGCAATATTTTACGTACAACAGACATAATACATTTACAGTACACGTTCCCAGTTTAATAACTGTTGAGTTACTCGTATTATTGTTTATCAAGTCACAATTCACAACTGACACTCAAAATGTCCTCCACCTGAACCACTGCACGCATGGACACGTCTGATCACGGACTGTTGCGCCCTTTCAAAGGTCCTGGGGCGGTTGTGAATGGTTTGACAGCCATAAAAAATGCGTTTTTGAAGTGTCTGTTAATTTTCAGTTGGAACTGAATATGCTAGGATTTTTAACTGTCCCCACATATACAAATGTAAGGATTGAGGTCGGGCGAACGTGGGGGCTGTACCTTGAAAACTGCGGACATAGAGTGACATGAACTTTTTCCTTTGTTTTGGTGTGGGGAACTCACACCTGAAGTCTGTCCGAGCATTTTAGATACACACTGTGTGCTACTAGACGGCGTATCACCCAGAAGCGTCTCTTGAAATCGCACACAGTACTTTTAACTCTTATTTCAAGAAAGTGAAAGGGCTATTTTGGGCCATGTATCATGGAGTTTTTCTCGAGAGTGGACTGCACAGTGCGGTTGTACTTGTGAGAGCTTATAACTAGCAGCCTAATGTTCAAACTACGTGCATTACATATGTGTCAGAGAAGTTGTCTATACTCACGGCGATTTCCACTTTCCTCTCTGCTGGTGTTTGAAATTCTCTGGGTTTAGGAATCACCAATGTTCGCCAAAGATAAATAAAATAAATAGAAGAGGCATATGAGCTCACCGTGTCTGTCTGTCTGTCTCTGTGGTTCCGTTTATTTTTCAACCAGGTGACCAAATTTCACGAAATTTCTTAGAAACATTATACAACTGGATGCCACTCCAGCATCGTACTGTTTTAATTCGTTACACTCGGTAATAAGAACACGGCGGATCGCGAACTTGTGAGGTGTAAGCGACACTAGCGCTACTTTACGTTTATGCAATGATGTATAGTAACAGCTCATGGAAAAATACGCAACATGGCGTCAGTGATGTTATTTTCTTTAGTTTCAGTTTTACACAATCCATACGAAACATTTTTCATACCAACAATTGTTGTACCAGACAAGTTAATCTAATACAAAAGGTAGAGTTAAATACGTTGTTTTAACCTTACTTAAGTTTATGGTCCAGTTTTTACTTCACGCATAAAAATCTTATTATCGATTTCACATATTTTTGTCGAGTTCGAAAGGGTTAAGTGGCCAGATTAAATTTAAAAACACTTGTCTAAAGAAATACACATATTAATCTACCATCTAGCGCTTCTTGTGGGAAACTGACATCCACTGTGTGGCCTGCTATATGTAAACGAATTTATAATTATATCGAGCAATAAAGGGGCGGAATATTGTATTACTCTTCTTTTGCAGCCCACAGGTATACGTACACGGCCAAACTCCGATATAGCGCCACTGTTTGTTTGCCGCAATTCATGGCCGTATATCGAGGGTTACGGTAAATCGAAATACTGCATAACAGGGAATTTCCGTTAAACTTTATAGTGTTCATTCCGTGCATCGTCGATAACCAATTCACAACCCCCAGTCCAATAAAATACACAATATTTTTCCCAGATATTTATATAGAAATATCTCTATTGGGGATTGATTGAGAACACAGTCAATACTCTTCCTTAGATATACGCTTCAATCTTTAACCAACGAATGCACCTTTTATTCTCTCACTTTCATCCACTCTCTTTAACCAACGAATGCACCTTTTTTTCTCTCACTTTCATCCACTCTCTTTAACCAACGAATGCACCTTTTATTCTCTCACTTTCATCCACTCTCTTTAACCAACGATGCACCTTTTATTCTCACTTTCATCCACTCTCTTTAACCAACGAATGCACCTTTATTCTCACTTTCATCCACTCTCTTTAACCCACGAATGCACCTTTATTCTCTCACTTTCATCCACTCTATTTAACCAACGAATGCACCTTTTATTCTCTCACTTTCATCCACTCTCTTTAACCCACGAATGCACCTTTTATTCTCTCACTTTCATCCACTCTCTTTAACCAACGAATGCACCTTTTATTCTCTCACTTTCATCCACTCTCTTTAACCAACGAATGCACCTTTTATTCTCTCACTTTCATCCACTCTCTTTAACCAACGAATGCACCTTTATTCTCTCACTTTCATCCACTCGCTTTAACCAACGAATGCACCTTTTATTCTCTCACTTTCATCCACTCTCTTTAACCAACGAATGCACCTTTTATTCTCACTTTCATCCACTCTCTTTAACCAACGAATGCACCTTTTATTCTCACTTTCATCCACTCTCTTCGTGGTTAAAGATTGAAGCTTATAGCTAAGATGCACGGTGAATATAACGTAAAATTCTTCCTTAGATATTTCCATAAATAACTAAGGAACAGTATTGTACATTTTGTTGGTCTGGGTGTTGTGAATTTCAGTTTCTATTCACTGACTTCCATGGCTGCTAAGAGAGTGTGACGCTATGTCGGTGATTGTGTTCACAGTCTCTTGAAATATACTTGATGCAGACATTAACCAAGTTTGACCATCGTTTTAATTCGATGAATATTTGTGTTTATTCTTATAGGAACAGGCACATTCGGACAGGTGTGCCTTTGCCGCGAGAAGTCTACCAAGAAATACGGCGCCATGAAGATCCTGGCTATCAGTGACGTCATTAGACTGAAGCAAGTGGAACACGTGAAGAACGAGAAGAACATTTTGCAGGAAATACGGCACCCCTTCATTGTCAGTCTGTGAGTACGCTGCGTCAGCACTTGATAAAGCAGTACGAAGGACGAGAGTGAAATGTCAGCGGCTGCCTGGCGCGATGCCAGAGGCTAACCCAGCGGTCACCTGACAGCTTCACGTTTTCCTTTCCTTTGGCTTCTGATAAATATAAATGTGTCTTGCTCTTTCTGGGGTGGCTCAATCGGTGCACTGACTAGGTTACGGGCTGGACAACTCGGTGATCATGATTCGATTCCAGACAAGGTCAAAAGATTTTTCTTTTTTTAACGAGTGATCAGTGAGTCTGGGACCCTTCCCAGCCTCATGTTCGATGGATACCGGGGGGCTCTTTCCCTTGATTTTGATCTGAAGCTGATCACTCAAATTTATCTAGTGCCGAGGATAAGAATGAGTGGAGCTATACCTCTCCTCCCCCATATGACTGCATGGCGTAGACAGGGACAACTTTACTTTTGCCATTACTTTTCCTATAACTGGTTGTGTAATTCAGCAATTTAAGTACACTTCTTTAAGAATTTCGACACCAGTGACGGTTTTTGAAAGTGTCTGGGAATATCATCCTATTATTTGTGACGGAGTTTTGAGAAAATCGAACCCTTTTAACTAAGGGGCCGGCATTTACACCGTTCCAACGCAGTACACAGTGCCAGTGTTAGTCTCTTTATTGTAGACTTAAAATAAGGGAAAAAAGCATACACTTGTCAGAAGGCTGTCAAGCACTACAGGGAGAAAATGTTAAAAAATTTACGTCCGTGTAATGTGCATAGTAGACTACGGCGGTGGTTCAATATAGTTTTCTCGGGCGCACAGCCGCGTCAATTCTTTTGAATACAACGTTTCGGGGACTAGCTCCGTCCCCATCCTCAGGCAAAACTGATTTAACATACAACTCGTCTGTCCCGTGTTTTTCTACCTGACGCGGCAGGGAGAATCAGACCGGTTTTAGTGCCCAAATAGTTAAGTTGGTGGGCGGGCTGATTCTCCCTGCCGCGCCAGGTAGAAAATCACGGGACAGACGAGTTGTATGTTAAATCAGTTTTGCCTGAGATGGGGACGGAGCTAGTCCCCGAAACGTTGTATTCAAACGAATTGACGCGGCTGTGCGCCCGAGAAAACTATATTGAATCATGTCGCCGCGAAAGTTTTAAAACTTATATACGGCGGTGGTATTTTGTGGGCCTAGTGTTAGAATACCCCCCCCCCCCCTGATTTTTGTTCCCAAGATTGGAATATTTAACATGTAATTTTTTTAATTTTGTATTTTTACTGGAAACAGTTCTTTGAAATTTGGGAGGGCCTTCACCTCAAGACAGGGGTACATTTTGATATTCACATTTGAGGCTGCATGAGAGTAATTTTATGGTAACTTGAACCACTGTGGCATTTGATTAGTAGACAAAGAAAATCAAAGACATGTGTGTTGAGATGACAGACATAGCCTACACAGTCAGCAGTCTGGCATCAGAAAAATACAGCACTCTTGTAATTTGCCTCTTCAGTGAGCCAGAGCTTTATTTGAATATCTGGTTATTGTTTGGTGGTGGAAGTTACTTTTATGAGAAAATTTTTCTAAGAGTCAAAAAAATGATAGATATTACAAACATATCAACTGCTGAAATTACAAAAGAATCCGTATAAGAAATAAGAAGCAGAATATGCCTCTGTACTGTACAAGTCTTTTAAACTCTGGTTGGAATGTCTTGTATTTGAACGAAAGGACAAATTGACAGAATCATTCCAAATTTAGTTGTAATGATAAGGGTAAGAAAAAATTAAATTTGATAACAGTTTTCACTGATTTATTACTGCTCTTTTAAAGTTAATGTCAAAACATTAAATGCTGACGTAAGAAAGTTGTTTCTTTTGAGTTCAGACACAAATGTGGTGTAATTAGTCTGCTGCTGAAGTAGGAAAATGTGTCTGTGTAGAATGACATGTACAGTATTTCCATTTCACATTTACACACTACAAAAAAGGAGGAATTATTACAATTTTTTATGGCTCAACAGCCCCTTTTCGGGTGCCTAGGCCTCCTCATCGAGTTTCACGATCACACACTTTAGACACACCACATCGGTAGGACTCCTCTGGACGAGTGACTAGGTCGTCGCAGAGACCTCTACCTGACAACACACAACACTCACAATAGACAGACATCCATGTCCTCGGTGGGATTCGAACCCACGATCCTAGTAAGCGAGCGGCCGTAGACCCACGCCTTAGACAGCACGGCCACTGGGATCGGCAATTATTACAAATTATCATTGTTAATGTTTTTATGACTGCGACTAAGATTGTATAATGTATATTTTCTTTTAACAAATGTTATAAATGTTGCTGAATCCAATTTTGTTGGTTTTGACCCCGTGTCGTGTAGTAAATAGTTACCGACGTTTCAGAAGAGCTTGCCACTTCTTTTTTCAGGGTTCAGGTAGTCCAAAAACAGTAAACTGTTGCACAGAATTTGATGTATTATATAATTCAGGTCCTTATCTTTTTAATAATAATAATAATAATAACCATGGCTCGACAGCCCTATATGGGCTTGGGCCTCCTCTTTCCGAGGTTACGAGGTCTTTGTGCATTTGCGGCAGTGAGGGACCGGCCCACTGCCGCGCTTTTCAACTCGATCCTGATGTGACTGCCAGAGCCATCTGGCAGTCAGTCAGGAGACTTGGGTGAGAAATGGCCGCTTGAATTTAGCTTACGGACACTACTGGTTCTTCTTCATGCCCGAAGGTTCTTTTACATGCCGTAAATCTACGAAGGAAGTGGTGCTCCGGATTTTTATCACCCTTAAAAATCCATCGACCTCGGTCGGGATCGAACCTTGGGTCCAGTGGCGAGCACGCTAACCACTAGCCCACCGAGGTCGACCCTTATCTATGTAACGTATTTATTTTTTTGTCCCAGCTGATTCATCTCGCACTATCCAGAAAGAGGGGGGAAGTAAGATCCTCTGAAATTTCAGCAGCTACTTACCAATCGACACGGTGTCATATCCGAGAATTCTTCATAACTGACGCTGTAAAAGCCTCAGACCTCGTGTTATGAGTGTCCTGAGCATCAGATTTGAAAACGACACACATAAAAACAACAATATTGCTTTTGTGTTAAAGGCGGTGGCATTACCGAGACTCAGCATGTTTGTATATGCTGCTTGATTATGTGTGCGGCGGTGAGCTGTTCTCGTACCTGAGGAATGCCGGCAGGTTCTGCACCAGCACTGGTAAGATCGCTAGTAATACGATCGCATGATCAGCTCAAGCTTTAAGGTGTCATATTCCCGTTACCTTATTAAGTACAATTGAGTGCTGCGATCAGTTCGCACAACATGATATTCAGTAAGAATAAGGCTACATGTCTCGGCTAAAAATGATTAGCCATCATCAAGCCTAATTACAAGAATACAAAAGGGGGTGTATTTTAATACCGTATTTCAGTTTTCTCATCCTTTTCAGGTTAAAATATACATGTAGTGTAAACGATATAGCATGCCTGAAATGTACAATTTTAAGTTTATAAAACACTAGAAATATTAAATAAAATCATATGACGTAGGTAAAATAAATATTGGCATTATAGTCTTAAAGTTTCTCTTTTCTTTTCCAATGGGCCAGGGCCTCCTCATTATCGAGGCTTCACGATCACACTCAGACACACCACACTCGGTAGGACTCACTTGGACGAGTGATCAGCCCGACGCAGAGACCTCTACCTGACAACACACAACACTCAAAAGAGACAGACATCCATACCCTAGGCGGGATTCAAACCCACAATCCCAGCAAGCGAACGGGCGCAGACCCACGCCTTAGACCGCGCGGCCACTGGGATCGACAAAGCTCTCGCTTTAGGTTCTTGAATTGACGGATGCAAGCTTAACTTCACTGATTTTTTTTAAGGTGGCATGTCTCCTTTGTGTCATATTATTGTATTTAATATCTATAATGTTTCATAAAATTTAAATTATACATTTCAGGCATTCTCTATCTCTTACACTTTATGAATATTTAGCTTATGAAGATTGAGATCTCAAACCTGAAATACAGTTGTAAAATACACCCCCTTTTGTATACTTGTAATTAAGCCTGATGATGGCTAATCATTTTCAGTCGAAACATATAGCCTTATTCTTACTGAATATCACGTGTTGACTGATTGCAACATTCTTTTGTAAGAATTCATACATTATACAGAAATGAATCATGTGCCACGAAAGTTTTAAAACTTATATTATACAGAAATGTTGATAATGAAGCAGTCAGAACCATTCCTTGATTAGCAGAATCTGAAGTATAGTGATCCCCCCCCCCCCCCCCACACACACACACACACAATATCTCTTTCATCATGCATTACTTTCAGTGTTCCAAGTCAAGTCTGTAGAATATATTTATTTATTTATTTGAAGGAATAATTGTGAGCTGTGGTGCTGAATCATAGACCCTAACAAACAAACAAACAGAAAGAGCCGTAATGACATGGTAAAGATGAATCTTGAGAAAAACATGTGGGCAAACATATGAAAATGGTTACTGGAGAATAAGAATGAATCAAGAAGTGTATAACGAATTTAAATCTCCAGATATTGTAACTGTAATTAAAGTACATACATTGTAATGGCTTGGGCATGTTGTAAGAATGGATGGTGAAGACAGTAAAGAAGTTACTGGAAGGCAAACCAGGAGGAATGAGAGAAAAGAGCACATAGACTAAGGTGAATGGATGATGTTGAATTGGACTTGAGGAATATGGGAGTAGAGAAATGGAGAGTAAGAGCTTTGGACAGAACAGAAATGGCATCTCTCAAGAGGGAAGCCAAGGCCAAAATTAAAGGGTTGTTGTGCTAAAGAAGAAGAAGAGAAGAATAATAATTAGGGTTTCGGAAGCAGCTGTTGGCCCGTATTAACCGAATGTCCCTGCATCCTTACAGACTTTATATATATGTTCTTTTAGACACACTATGAGAATGTGTGCATACTTCAATGTTCCATGTCAATATATATTTTCGTTAATAAACTTTATTTTATACAATCAAGAACATTTTCAAACAGATTCATCTATACACAGTATAGACACCAGGAATAAGCACCACCTGCATAGACCAAATGACAACCTATCTTGTTTTCAAAAAAGTACATTCTATGGTATCAGTATTTTCAACAGACTCCCACTGAGTCTCATAAGCCTTAAGAATGCAAAGACAAAATTTAAAGTAGCATTAAGAAAATACTTAAATACACACTCCTTTTACTGAGTAGATGAATTTTTTATGTATAAAGATGGTTCATAGTGAGGTATGTAACACGTTTATAGTCTTTTAGTTTATAGTCTTCAAATGTAAAATTCTATAGTCTGTATAGCTGTACATTTGTATGTTATGACTTATTCCACATCCAGTTGTCACTTCAACAGACTTATGGATCCATGAAATGTATGTATGTATGTATGTGTGTATGTACGTACGTACGTATGTATGTATGTATGTATGTATGTATGTATGATGAATATCTATGCTATAAGGTGATGCCATCCTGTTCATTACAACAGATACCTTAGATTAAATTTCCACCATGCCCATAAACTGAGCAAGTTCGCTCCATTGAAAATGCTTCTGACTTGTGTTCAGGAGGTGGCCGGTTTGAGTCTCGGCTGGAGCACTGATTGTCCTGACTCATGGATTTTATTCAATTCCTTCGGGTAAATACCAGGATACTACCTGAAATTAATCCACGACTGGTTCCTTCTGTATCCTTTCCAGTTAATTATTATTAATTATTCTATCACATGTTGCCATATAGGCAGAGCTACTGACAGTGTTATTGAATGAACCAGAAGTAAAATAAATAAATAAATAAACCATGTGCATGTTCTCAACATTTTTTACAATATAAGTATGTTTTCTTAACTGTAGGCTTTTGTTTTTACAGCCAATTTCTACACAGCAGAAATTGTACTTGCACTAGAGTACTTGCATTCGCAGTCAGTTGTGTACAGAGACCTGAAACCAGAAAATCTTCTGTTGGACAGGGATGGTCACTTGAAGATTACAGATTTTGGTTTTGCCAAGAAACTCACAGACAGGTAAATATGTAAATATTCAACCCACTAATCCCTTATTCTAGCTTAAATATAAATTGTATAACTGACTAAATACATGTGTGTTACGAATATGTTGGCTATAGAATATATTTAGGAAAATTGACATTCACGCTAGGGTTAGCTTCACGAGTCTTGATTAATTTTGGGGTAGATTAATTGTGATAGAAAGCTAAAAGTCATTGCTTTCCTTTATAGTTGTGGTATTCTTACATGATAATGGTCGCCTTGTACAACTGAAACATGTCGTAAGACAATAAAAATCAAAAGCAGGGAAATGTTGTATTTGTATAGATTGGAAGTAGTGATTATAAAAGTAAGCCAAATAAGCAACTGCTAAGTAGGACAGGGTTTAACAAATTTTCTGAAAATCTAGTAGCCGCCTCTAAAACCTATGCATGAGACTGGTCATGTGAATCATATTCCATGCAGAGGACGCAAAATTCTGACGTGATCTTTGAACGTCAGTGTTATCTGGTGTTTTCTGTTTTGTGCATGTGAACTGATACACATTTTTGTGTGTAGGGTAAGAACTGCAATAATTATGCTGAAAATACTAGATGCCACTGTACAGAATTTAGTCACCTGGGCCAGGAGTTTTTGCACCATTGAAGTAGTATATTATTAAGAAATTTTGGAAAAATTAGCGACATATCCACATGAGATTCAGTGTTTGTTTTACTGCTTTCCAGTAGACAAGAAATTAAGAGAAGAAATTAATCTTGTTTAATTTGGCTCTTTCATCATCCCATGCATAACCCGTAATAGTTGTCCACTGAAAAATTTCATTACAAAATTAATTTAAAAGTGTTAGTGTGAAATAAGGATTCTAGCTTTACATATGATTTCATTTCACTGCCTCTTTATTACAAGTAATTGGAAATATTATATAATACTTATTATCTAGGGCTTCAGTTCCAATTTACTGTGTTACATACTTAACCATTAAGTTATAATTCAAGCAATACTTCAAAAAATAAGGACATCAGAAATATGGTTAGAGAGAGTTCACTCATTCTGTAAAATTTTTCTTATATCCAGTGCCATATACTGGAGTTCTGCAAACATAGAAATATTTATTAAGTCTGTCTTTGCATTGGTGTTAAAATCGCGTATAAGAACAATATGTGATTATTTCAAACATCTATTTTAAGGACATGGACACTGTGTGGAACACCAGAATATCTAGCACCAGAAATAATCCAGTCGAAAGGTCACAACAAGGCTGTTGATTGGTGGGCTTTAGGTAAGTATTGCATCTGTTATTGAACAAATCTGTATCAATATTCAGCATAAATAATAAACAAATAAGCATTTAAATTTTCAGTCGGACACAATTGTGTATTTATTATGGCTTAGCTACATGTTTCTGTCCCTATTTGACCATCATAAGTCTATCGTACAAAACTTTAAAAATAAAAGTACAGTACACAATGTACTATACTGATGTGGTCTGAATAGGACGCACATGTACAAGATAAATATACAGTTGTGTTAGACTGGAAATTCGAGTGCTTATTTGTTGATGTTGAAAACACAAGTAGGTGACAACCATCAAATTAGTAAATAATAAATACTCAAATATGTGTTTCACGAAGACTTGCCACTGAGAGATAAAAGAAATGAATGAGACCGAGACAGTGAAATAATTATATACTTTCAGGTGTTCTAATATACGAAATGTTGGCTGGATACCCTCCATTCTTCGACGATAATCCATTTGGAATCTATGAAAAGATTTTAGCAGGAAAGATTGAATGGCCACGACATCTGGATCCAGTAGCCAAGGATCTCATAAAAAAGTTACTAGTCCAAGACAGAACAAAAAGACTGGGAAATATGAAGGTATGTTTTATATAAGGTCAGACATCAGTTTTACAAAATGTTTACCATACAGTTCTATATATAAATATATTATTATAGAATGAAGTTATGTGAACTTTAAAAAGCAACCAGCATGGTGTGCCCAGTGACCTGTACAGGTGAAGTGTTTTGTCTTATTTCTTGTACATTGACTGCTGAAAAATTCAGTTGAAATGCCCTTTATTTGTTACATAAACTGTATTCTATCAACTGGTCATACCATACATTCTCAAGCTCAGGTTTGGTTTCTCAGATAAAACAGTTTTTCCCTTGCCCCTTTCTTGTCTTCCTTTGTCCCTTTCATTCTGTTATCTAATTCCCACTTTTTTCCTGCTTTTCTTTCCTGTCCCTTTTATTTGTCCACCATATCATCATTCATCTCCCCTTTCCTTCCTCACTCTCCTTTATGTTAAAATAATTTTATTTGTTTGACAGTCAGTGTTATCTCTCAAACACTGAGAATGCTAGGGGTCTTGGGCCTCTGTGAGTGCAGTGCAATGACCGCAACATTTTCTCCAAGGGCTCCATCCTTTGCAAACACAAACCTTTATGAAACTAGCTTTTAAGTACAAGAATATCATAATATTGGTAATCTTAATTCTGGCATAAGTTAAGACAGTGTTTTCAAATATTGTAGTCATTCTCTGAGATTTGAATCTCTTCCTGAACGGAGTGGACAGTCACGTTTTGCTGAAGTGTACAGATTCTTCAAATGTGTTCTTTTCTATTTTGAATACCGTACTGTCCCTGATGTTCATTTATTTCACATACAAGTAAGCTGATCATGCTACAGGTATCACAGGGCCAGAGTCACAAATTATTTCTCCTTGTCTTTTGTTAAATATTCATTGCATGAAAGCATGTTTCACATAGGGGTAATAGACCTCAGTGAGCCTTGCATTTTAAAGCATGTATCATCCTTTTTATATTAAGCTTCTTTTTCTTGAACTTCAATTGAGCTTCACATAAAGTGTGAGTTAAATTTTCACGCTAACATTTTATTTAGACTACACCAATTTTATTGAACTCCATTTACTTCAGAGGTGAAACATTCAAGTATAGCAGACTTAACCAATCCATTGTGAACACTTCTCATGCACTTTGTGCTAAGAATACATAAGAATTCATGCACAGCATTAGAAATGCTACTTTTCATGCTGCATATGTGTGAAGCAATCACAGGTACGAAGCAAGGCAATAACAAAATGCTGTGCTCTGGTATTTTAAATTTAGAGGTTCGTTGAACTGATGATGAGATTTAATGAAGTTTCAGAGTGATAGAACATATCCATTAGCTGCATCTAGAATCTAAAAGTAGCCACTAGCTGCACCTAGAAATTATTGAGCTTATTTAGACCAGCTTGTGTCAAAATAAATTATATTTCAGAATGGAGCAGAAGATGTTAAGAGGCATAGATGGTTCAAGGGAATGGAGTGGCAGGATGTCTATACCAGAAAACTTAAGGTAACACTAGAAGTACTATTTTGTATATTTATGTACATAACTTAAAACCTTCTTTTCACAAAAGCTAAAGTGTGGTACACAGACAGTGAGAAAACTTTATCTTTACCTTTGATGAAGTGAGGCTTGTTTAAGAACAAACTTGAATTTTCCAATGAATTGTATCTGCAGAATGTTGTGTGGTATAGGCCTGCATGGTACATGAGTATGTTTAATGAAAATTGGTGGGCGGGGCAGTAAGAAACTGCTTAAAGTTTGGGAGCACCTGGATCAAATCATATGCTGATTGGTTTTGGAACTTCTTGATTCTGAGGTGTGGAGGCACAGGACAATATTGTCAGGGAAAACTGAATATGAACTGAAGTCTTCTGGGATGTTATGGTGTGTTGACTGGTAACCCAAATCTGATATGTCAGCCAACATTTCAAATTCAGTAAAACCTGCTATCCTGCTTGCAGTACAGGCATCGAATTACTAGCTTGGCAGAGCTGACGTTTTTGAGATGCCGGCAGCCACCCTTATGCCCGTGTGCTCAATTCTACTTATACTGTACATAATTTGATATTGTTTTTTCCAGGTTAATACCAAATAAATGACACACACTTAGATTAGCAAGGACTTAGATAGTAGAAGAAATAATTGTGAATTTGATATTTCCTGTGATAAGTATTGTACTTTTGTGTATGATTTTGTAAATTTGTAGGGGTTATAATCTGTATTTAATATTTTAGAGATGCTCATTCCCCCCCCCGGCCCCCTCCGTGGGCTCTGCCACCTGTGTCGTGAATCTATAGTATATGAAGAATCGTAAATACAAACATGGTGTACGAAACTAAGTATCACGTTTCTTTCATGACTGATTAAAATAATTTTACATCAATTTAAATTAATTTTTTCTTCCTTAAAAATGTGCATTCTTACACAAATATAATTTTTATGCACTAACTGAAAAGAGAGATTTGTTATTAATATATTGGTTAAAATCATGTTTGTATGAAAAATATAACTGCTGTGTAACCAGGAACAAACTAATTTGTGTGATTTCAGCCTCCAATAATTCCTCGAGTGAGTTATGATGGAGATACAAGAAATTTTGACGACTATCCTGATGCTGATTGGAAGTCAGCACCAAGTGTTGGGGAGGTGGAACAGAAACTTTTTGAAGACTTCTGAACATCTTCTTAATGATAAAATGGACGTTCTGTATGCACCCCTACACAGAAGGTTCATTCACAGATGCCATGAAGTGGTTACCTTCTTGACTGATGATGTGTTTGTGGTCTGCGTGATGAATGGTTATATATAAGATAGCCGTCTCGCACCTTCTGATTCTGTTTTAGTAGTCAATATTACTTGCAGACTAGGAAATTAAGCCTGGTACTGATCTCACAATTTGACTCTATTTATAAAAAGTAGCTTGCTGATTTTGTAAGTAGGAAACATAATCTGTGCGCCATATGTGTCCAAGCCTGAGTAATTCATAAAAAAAATGGAGTTTTGAAGCCAGAAAGCAGTGAAAACTTAGGTTAAAAACGCTTACCTGAAAGCATTAGTAATTATTCAAAGTCTATTAACTTAATTGCTAATCAGTAATAATGGCAGAATTAGAGTTTTTCAAATTGTAATATGAAGTAGCTGCTGTTAGGCAAAATATTATATACAAACAAATAACATGTGCTTGATTCTCTCACTTGAGGTGACTTATGTTTTTAAACCAGTTAGTATGAGGCAAGAAATGCCCGTTGTGCCAGTACAACAGTACATGTTCAATCAGCCTCTAACCAGCTCCCAGGGTCATAGATATTTTGCTTGTGCTGTACGTACACTACAATTCAGACTTCAGAAAAATAAAATTTAGAGTTTTGCAATGAAGAAAAGTGAATCAAAACGTGAATCAGCATCTGAAAAAGTGTGTTTATTTTAATTAGAAGGTTATTTTAAAATTCATAACTAAGTACATTTATTGCAAATTAAGTATACAATAATAATAATGCACAGAAACTCGTGAGAAGTCAAGTTTTTAGACACCGAGATATAGACAGAGCGCATTGCAGAAGAGTGGTAATTATGAATATAATACAGTAGACCCTTGTTATCAGCAGGGGTTACATTCTTGAAAATTGTGTGAATGATGAAACTGAAATCTGCAAATTACAGAACTTAATGGGAAAAATGGAGTTAGGGGAACCAGTCACTTGAAAAATGTGCATAGCAGATTGGAAGACAGAAGACTTAGTGAAGAAACAGGTGATCTTCAAGTGTTTTGTCTTCATCTGCATGCCCTTAATGCACCTTCTTGTGTGGTGTCATGACAGCCTCCATCTTTGTCCTCCATATTCTTGCAGAAAGTGTCATGACTTACACAAGAAATGTTTATGCTTATTGGAGCACTGGCCTTAACGTGTCCCCTGTCTTGTCTTAACACCTCTCAATGAAACAATACTCAATTCATTTTCTTCAATATGGCGTCCAACCACAGCAATCCTCATTCTTCTGTCCATGGCGTGCATATCGTACCTTCCAGGGATAAGTGATAACACATGAGGACAACAGTTATTTATAAAAACTATGAAAAGCACAGTCGAAGTACACCCCCTTTCACATGATATCCAGGCATGTACTGAGCAAGACTGGTGAGAAATTGTGGCCTCTTGTGTAATAGCTACCCCATGTCCTTAAGCAAGTGTTGCCATGAATTAGTAAGGGACCTACATCATGATGTGTGAGGGTTACCACAATAGCTGTTCCAAATGGAACCATAATGCGTGCACCTGTGAACGGGAGGGTTTACTGTGTTACCAAACCACACAGATGTTCTGTCAATGTACTGTTCTGCAAAAGTAAGCCATTTTTGCATTTTTAGGCTGCATTAGCATTCATGTCTGTTGTAAAATTCAAAAGAGAAAGTAAATATTTCAATTTGTTTTGAACAGCATACATTTTCAGCCAGGATGAAATGGAAAGGCAGGAATTTGAACCATCAGAGAAACAAATTAAACTGCTGTAGATTCATATTCATATTACATGTATTACTGTTGAATTCTTTGAAGAGGCTCAGAAATATAATATGTTCCTTTTGGCCATTCAACCCATTGAATTATGTCTTATATGTTATTCTTGTACCATACTACAACCCTAACCAAAGCATTACCCTAATGTAATGTAATGAAAATCAAAAGCTGCACCTACCTATATCTCTAGCCTACCTGAAACTAATGGAAATTAAAGTCAAGTAACTTTCCCCAAACTAACGATGGTGAACTTTGTTGTATTATGTTAAAACCCTAATGCACCAATCCAACCTAATGAAAAACAAAAGCACCAACTTCCTAATGAATTAAGTTCAACCCACACCAACTGGAGTGACTTGTGTTATATACCATATTAAACCTGTACCTAGTGAACAACTTAGCATAATGTAAAGAAAAATAACTTGCCTAACCAAACTGTCTCCTGAATCACTGTATTAAAGTTTTGGAACATAAATGAACCTACTACTCTATTCAGAGTTCATGGCGTCTAAGCTTAACCTCGCTGACCGAAGTTGGCAAGGCACAATATTCTCAGAGCATCAGTATGTTCTGAAGGCATATGCCACAGAAGCTTGGAAACACTACCTAATACAAAAAAAAAAATCTGATACCTATGAACCAATTAACTGTGAAGGTCCTGGATAGAAACTGTGTTTATGACATCAGTAAGTCTGTCTTCTGGGAAGTGACCACATGTCGTCTGGTAGAACATTACATACCATTGGGAGGAACCTACTGACTTCATTTTTTAATCCTTTTGGCCACACGCTACTTTCCCTGGTATTTGCCAAAAGCCACATGAACGCACACACACAGACACACAGTCAGTCCAAAATAAACGGAACTGATCACAGCTCCACATGAAGATATGTGTTAATGAACACTGACAAGATTAGAAGATGCTTCATTATTGTAGGCACTGGTAAATAAGTGTTGCATGTTATGTAGAGTGATTGGAGAGTCAACACACACAGTGTCAAGTGGCTGTGTCTCCTCAATGGAATGCTATATTGCTACAATTCTTGCACCATTTTAAAACCCATACACTACCATTTATTGTCAGATTTCAACATAGGCCCTAGCATTTTGCACCACTTCTGCAACCTGAAAGACACAGACTCCACCCTTTTCATTAAGAACTCAAGAGGAGCAGTGGCCAAAGTATCTCACATTTGTTGTTCCATTTCAACAAGTGTTCTTGGTTTTGATCAGTGAATTCCTCCTTGGCCCAACCCAGAAAAGAAAGCACAAGGAGTGCGCTGTGGACTTCATGGAGGCCATTCTGTTTGTCCTTGGTGCACAATCCACTGACCAGGAAAACAGTGGTGAAACCACGCACAAACAGGAAACTCAAAATGTTGTATCACTCCAGTTTACAGTTCTTCATAATTGTCCCACTGCAGCAATATAGCATTTTTTTAGGAGATACACCCATTTAACATTCTGTATTTATTTTATTATCACCCTGTACATATATTTTACTCATATGATACATTGTTTTTAGAATAGTTACCATAAAATATTAAAACTGGCTTGAGTATTTGTGTGCAAAACATGCATGTTTGTTACATGCTGTTTGTTTTGAAATATGAGTAGACCACTGACCTGTAACTGTTGTGACCTCAGAGCTCTTGCAGGCTCTGCATTGTGGGTATGTTATTTGTTACTTCTTGTAACAATCATACTTTCTGGCTGAGGCAGTATTGCTTCCGATTTATGTATACACCAAGCCTTTGTTTTACACCCCAGTTGTGTTACTGAAAAAGTGGACATAAATGAAAAAGGTGTAAATCAAAAATGATATTCCCATAAGAAATCATGGAATAGGTTAGCATTATAGAGCACAGCCAGCTGAAGGGCATTAAACCAAAAATGAGAGGGTGTGAATTAAGAAGTGGTGTATATTAGCAAGGGGAATTAAAGCAAAAAAGGCATAAAACAAGGGCTATGTGTATTTGCAAGTTGCCCCATTCAGATCTCAGCTTAGATAGGCCATGACCACTTCCTCTCCAATCCTTACATTCTGTGAATGTGATAAACAACTCATTTGACTTGACACTAAATACCTGCTGCAATTGCTACAGCATCCAATCTGTGTTTGTTGCATCACGTTATGCTTCCTAAACTGAATCAAAAGTACTTCCGATGCAACGTCATTAAATAACCATCCATCCACCCCTATATCACTAATACATACATAGGCCTAAGATGCCACATTACAGTGTTGTAGAAGTTAAATGTATTAATAAGCAAAATTGTCTTTTATATAATCGTGTAACTTTCTCTAGTTTAGCATCTAGATGACGTGGGGAGCTGACAACTGCACTCAGTGTAGTGGATGCGACAGCAGAGAGGAATGTTCTTATTTCACAGTAAGTTTATAGTTTCCTGTTGCAAGCTTGTAAAATACACATGCTGGCACTGCATTGACAATTACGATGTGCTACAATTAGTTGGGCAAGACCCAGAATTGTTCTAATTGAAGTTGTACTCGTATACTGACTTTCTGGTCCCAGAGTCTCAATTATCAGGGTGAATGCAAGGACAAAAACACGTAGAACCAATGGTTGTATCCATCTTATTTTAATGGAAACAAAAGCACAAAACATGCTTTGTGACTGCATTTGACATGTGTCTTCATATATTACCTTGTTTAACATTTAAAAGTTGCATATTTCCTCTGTGGCTATTTTAAGACATCACCTTCCAATGTCTTTTCGTGAGAATATTATAAGGCAAGAGAACTATCCATGTAAAAAGAGAAGTGTTTAATTTAACACTGTTGTCAACTGTTAAGATGATAATGATGGAACAACCTATGTAATTCACTTAAATGGCAACAAGTTTGTTTCATGGGTCTGCCTTTGAGGTAGATGTAGTCTGTGATATAATATTACAGATGTAACAATTGTAGAACTCTAACAAAGTATTAAGTTATTATTCCATAGATCAGGGGCGTCCAACTTTTTTTTTTTTTGGCACAGGGCCACAACCATTTTTGTGGGCTGATTTGAGATTACTCAAATTGTTGGGAGAAGGTGGTCTAAGGCTAATGACACAGATGATCAACAGCATGTATGTAACTGGAGAATGGCCCAGAGATTTTATTGAAGTTACAATGATTGCCTTAAAGACGAAGCCCAAAGCTACAAAATGCAGCGACCATCGCACAATCAGCATCATCGCTCATGCAGCAAAGATAGTAGCGAGGATACTTAGAAGAAGGATTGAGAGGAAAATTGAAGATGCACTTGGAGAAGATCAGTTTGGATTTAGAAGAGGAAAAGGAACTAGGGATGCAATTGGGATGCTGAGAATAATATCAGAACGAACCTTGGTCATAGATGAGGAATTGTGTGCTTGCTTCATAGACTGGCAGAAGGCATTTGACCGTGTCAACTGGACCAAATTAATGCAAATCCTAAAAGGAATTGGGATAGACTGGCGCGAAAGAAGATTGATCAGCAAATTGTACATGGAACAGAGTGTCAAAATACGACTAGACCAAGGGGAGACGAGAAGTGTGAAGATTGGAAGAGGAGTTAGACAAGGTTGCTGCTTGTCACCGATTCTGTTCAACTTATACAGCGAGTACCTTACCAAGGAAGCTCTTGAAGGGTTTGGAGACTTCAAAATAGGAGGACAAGTAATTCGCACTGTGAAATATGCAGATGACCTTGTGCTACTGGCTAGGGAAGAAAAGGTGCTACAGGGCATGATTGATAGACTGAAATTGGAAGACGCTATGGAATGGAAATGAATGTGGGAAAAACTAAAGTAATGAAAATCTCAAGGCAACCATCCCCAATGAAAATTATGATAGATCAAAAACAATTGGAGAATGTGGAATATTTCAATTATTTGGGTAGCATGATAACAAGTGATGCAAGGTGTACACGTGAAATTAAATCCAGAATTGCCATGGCAAAAACAGCATTCAACAAGAAGAAAAATCTTTTCACCAGCAAACTGGAATTAAATTTAAGGAAGAAACTAGTAAAGTGCTACATTTGGAGCATAGCTTTGTATGGTGCTGAAACGTGGACACTTCGGAAAGTAGATCAGAAGTATCTGGAAAGTTTTGAAATGTGGTGCTGGAGAAGAATGGAGAAGATCAGTTGGACCGATCGTGTGAGAAATGAAGAAGTATTACACAGAGTCAAGGTGGAGAGGAATATACTACATACAATAAAAAAAAGAAAGGCTAACTGGATTGGTCACATCTTGCGTAGAAACTGCCCTCTGAAACACGTGATTGAAGGAAAGTTAGAAGGAAGGATAGAAATGACGGGACGACGAGGGAGAAGATGTAAGCAGCTACTGGATGACCTTAAGGAAAAGAAAAGATACTGGAAATTGAAAGAGGAAGCACTAGATCGCACCCTGTGGAGAACTCGCTTTGGAAGAGGCTATGGACCTGTCATAAGACAGACTACAGAATGAATGAATGAATGATGATTTGAGATGGGCATGTACATCACAATAAGGGGAACACCTAACCATCTATGTTATTGTGTCATTGTGCAATTTTTACAGTATATACTGTATTACTTTGAATTTAAGATGTGCCTTTTTCACATTTTTCTGAGCTGAATATTAGGGTGTCTTAAATTTGAGGTATTATTTTTCACTCTTCAAGTCTCAAAAATATCATTTTCCTCGAAGAACAAGTGGCCTCGCTAAAAGAGTAGTAAATTTTATGGACAGTGGAATGTATTTGCTTGTAAAATTTTTTTCCCTGGAAATACCCTTTTAAAAATGGGGTGTGTCTTAAATTAGAGGATGCCTTAAATTTGAATATGGTATACATAATTTACACATGTGGCTGTGGGCCACATAATACAACTTGGCGGATTGCTTGCAGCCCGTGGGTTGGACACCCATGCTGTAGAGGATATAGCCCTTAATAAGAAAAAGAGTAATACAGTACATGAGGTTATAAACATTCATGCCATTAGAATTTTTAATATTTGGTAGTATGGTTGGTATGTAGGGGAGACATGCCTGTCACATTCCTGTTCCTCATAAACAGTATATTGATGCACGTAATTAATATATTTATAGCTGAGCCATGTTTTATGTTTTAACTTCAGGAAATGATAAATGACTGGTAATTTTGACATATAATTGTTGATATGCTGGAGGTTTACCCACTGAGCAATTCTTAACATAAACTTGTGTGAAGGATTGTGGGCATGCTGGGAGAATGCAAAAAGGATTACGGACAGAAAAGTTTTAAAATACAACATATATATATATTTCATTTTCAAATCAAGAACAAAAATATAGACTTCTTTAAAAGTATATCAAATAACAATTTCACACAGGTATATAAAAATACAGTTTATGCAAATGGCTATCCTGATTTCATTCAGCAGTAACATCGTCCCAAACCAGCTAAACAGGAAGACATACAAATCAATACAGGTACTTGTAGAACATATTTCAAATCCACTACCACTGTAATTTCATTTGGAATCATAATATAACTAGGACTAGTCACCAAAAGCCTGTATTATCATAATCAGTTAAGTTGAAATAATGCTATCCAGATAATGAAGTGGCAATCACAGAAAGGAAAAGCAACATAAGGACTCTGCATGTGACATACCATTGCGATATGCAACAACAAAAAAAGTACAGGAAAAGAAGCAAGCAAGCACAACTATATTTAGCAGAATACTAGTACGTATTAGTTGTGATAGTCTGCTCCTTTTCATCATGACTGTCAAATGTTACTATTATAGTCAGCACTACAAATTACTTCTTTTCCCTGTGTTTGCATATTATTAAACAGATGAATGACTATTCAATACGATCACACTTCGGCCAGGATCATCATCATCAAATTTATGGTATATTTTTGGTCCCAGGCATTTTCATTGGTATACTTTCTAGCTGAACACTGCTTTTATTCTTGTTCCATGTTTTAAGGCAATTATCAGTAACAGAAATTTACTACTAACGTGTTTCAGATCTTTAAATGAGAACACTTTTGTGTATAATGGTACAGGCAGTTCAGTAGGATAAAGCTGTGACATTAGGCTTGACAGTCATCGTGGCTCTTACACATCTCACAGCCAGGCTCTCACCAAACTGCATGTACAATCTCTTAATCTCTGCCCTCCGTATCCACTGTCCATTCCATGAACACAGTGCCGTAGTGCACTGGTAATATATGGGCACAACCAGTGCAAGTAACAGTTTTGTTGTGGCTTAAGTGAGTTTCTGCATATCTTAACAATCTTAGTTTGTCAAAATGCAAAGTATCTGACATTATTTTACAATGACTTTATTAGAACACCACAACCACCTTTCTTTTCCTCTCAAATGTTTGCTTTCAAAATTGAATGACCTACATAATGAAATGTATTTTTTCTGGAAGTTTCAATCTTTGCTGAAATTGGTATACTGGTGCAGAATCTTGCTTAGCAATAGATCAGTGTATAGTGAATACCCAAGCAGGCAGATTATGCCATCTGAACATTCTAAGTTCATTACAAGATTTCAGGTTCTCAAAATGGTGTTGCTGAAGATTCAAGTCTGTTGGGATGTGACACTGTGTCATTGGATGAGCAGTTGCTGGCGTTTTGAAGAATCTAGTCCCTTCATCTTCAGAGTTAAGCAGTCCGACAAGACAGGACTGCTTGACCTTGCAGATGAAGGCACCAGAGCCTTCCAAACGTTTGGAACTGCTCACCCAACAACACGGCATCACATCCAGAAGACTTGAACCTTCTTTATGAGTCAAGTTTTGTGGCATACAGTAAGCAACTACTACTACTTCTACTACTACTATCAACCACAGAAAAAGGAAATGCAAAATTAGGTTGAGGCAGTCAAAAAAGGGAAGACATGAATGAAACAGCATACATCATGTGTCAGAATCAGTACTTTAGTTTGACACACACTATGTGTAGCAGAATAAAGGCTAGCATTGCCATAAACTTTGTAAGGTTAGGTCATTAAAATCTGCTCCTATGAATCCCAAGTTGGTCTCTCCTTTCTCTGTTATTATTTTTGTCACCCCACGAACTGTTTTATCCTTGATCAGTATCACACTACCTACTATGAAAAGTGGGCTCTTTCCAAATATTTCCCCCCCCCATTTTATTGGTATCCTTGTATTTCTTCCAACTATATTTGTGACTTTCAAGCTTTAAAACATGAGTGTACTCATGTGTGTGAGTACATAAAAATTATTTGGTGGGAATTTCTGTTACACACAGGAATCAATGTTGGCTCCCTGTTTCTGTGTGTGTGTGTGTGTGTGTGTGTGTGCATCACAGTACTTGACAGCATGTGAAAGTGGCAGTATGCCACAACTGCACAGAATTCTCAAGAAAGCAAAAGGAAGGCCAGAAAGAAAGGAAAAATCATTTGTAAGTACTGTAACTGATGTAGATTGTGATAAAAACAGTATGTATTTGTGGTTTGAAGTTAAGTGCATCATAATTTCCACTACTGGTGTAAATAGCAATTCTGCATCTAGTGTAAATATGTTTTACCTATAGTGTTACCAAAACAAATCTGTTTTGTACTGATGAAAGTGTAAATAGTGAAAGACTGGTAAATAGGAATGTTGTTGTAGTTACAAGTTTACTTTCAGCTGCAAGTTCATAGTTTTGAATAGTGTAACTTTTCCATCTTCATGAGTTTCATTTGTTTTGAAGAAAACAGATCAGGCATGTCAAACTGGCAGCATGCGGGATGGACGTGGCCCATCTGAATTTGTTTGGTGGCCTGCAAAACTTTTCAGACAAATATGAATATGGTCCTTTGTAAATAGAAATGTTTGACTGAATGAGACTGTATAACTGATAAAATCTTTTGGACCATGCCACATCTTTTCATTACAGTGGTTGGCTACTTCTTCCAGGTGGCTTTGTAATACTTGCACAGTCTGTTATGTCCTGATCATTGGTATTAAAATACTCGAACATGATGTGCATGAGTAGCACAACAATCATAAAACACGTGGTTACAAAAAAAAAAACTAAACTTTTCTTTTTCGAAAGAGGATTCCCGTCTCAACATGGTGATGTGTGGTGTCTGAATTAAGAACAATATTCCATCTGTATATTGCTTATGTTAAATCTGCTGCTCAGTGTGATTGTGCATTGACTGTTTGTGTTGTGAATGAATTTTGAGTCTAGTTTATTGAAGTTTTAATAGTAAGTGTGCCTATTAAACTGTAGTTTAATAAATCACGTAATGCGATCATGGAAGACAATGTGAAGCAATGAGCCTTGAACTTCATACATTCCTTCATTCTCTTTTAACAACAGTTTTCTCAAGTTTTAAATTAATTGCAGGACATCAAAGTACGGCAATGGAAGAAGGACAAAGGACAGTCACATAGTACAAGTTTTACCAAAACATCCCTAGGGATCCAAAATGGACCACTATAAACAGACAGACGTTAAATGTTCATGGAGAGAAATGTACCTGAAACTTGTATATGGGTAAGTAAAAACAAATTGCTTTCCCTTAAAAGTTGCAACTGGGAAAGGGTAGTCTTATAGTTGTGTAAATATAGTACATTAATCTCACAATAAAAATTAAAATTACCTACAAAAAACAGTTTCTTGTGCGCACCATTAAGATATAATTTCACCACTAGTTAATACTACGCACAGCAAGATGTCTCACTAATGTAGTAATACAATATTCTCTGCAGTGAAAATGCTTAATTCTAAACAAAGAACATTACTTTGAATTAATATTCACTTGCAGATTAAAAAGTAGTTGGATATTGTCCCTGTGCATGCCATGATGGCATATGGGAGAAGTGGAGGTACAGATCCACTTGTTTGTAACCTTGGCACTTGATGGAGGGGAAGAAAAAATCTCTTGCTGCTGCTAGGAACTGAACCATAAATTCTTGATCTTCCAGTCCCTAACCTAGTCACTATACTGACTATGCCACTGTGGCTCCTTGTAGATTATAAAAAGTGTTTAAAAATGTCAATGGAAGTGTTCCACTCATCAACTATTAATGAGTTCGGCAATACAGATAAGAAATGTACAAACAAGTAACAAAATGGAATTGTTTTGTTGGCAGTATGTCAAAAACACATTCAAGTTGCTGTAAAACATTGCTGTTTCAATCCATTTTCCTGAGTCATTAAAATTCTATCATATAACAAAACATATTTCTGAGCATAAATTTTTTTACAATACTGTACAGAACAGTATATAAAATTCAATGTTAATATAATGGAATGTTGGCACATTTCTCAAGGGAAATTTGCATATAGCTATCTACATGTTCAAACTATCTTACAAACTGGGTGCTGTTACGTTCCTCTCAAAACACCTCAGACTGGAAGACAATGAAATCAACTGTATGTGGTAACTTCTTACAGTGGAATGTTGCCATGCTTCTTACGTGGATTGGTGAGATTCTTTGTGGATAGCAGATCTAAATCTTGACAGATCCTCCAACGTGTCGTCCTTGGTTCTATGATGTCATCCACAAAACCTGAAATATTGTGTACATAATGTTGGCAATAATGCACATTAATACACATGAAAAATATTGCACTATAGTAACTTGTACTTAACAGAGAACAGAAATTTCAACTGAAGTTGTAGTCACTATAATTTTTAACGCCACTTTCTTGGTCAATCTGCCTGTGTTAAACATATGTGATGTCATGCACCAAAGCACATGGCTGTGTGGTGATGACTTCAGACAGAGAGGACACATAACACTGATTGTCACTTCAACCACAATCACACCAATTCAAGGTACTGATTCTGGAAGGTCAAAAATTTTACACCAAGTGTGGGCTACTTACTAAATCAAAGTTCAGTAAATATGGGAATATATAGTTCATATTGGGCTTGAGCTGGGAGCAAGAAAAATATTCACTTATTATGGGATTTTACTAAACATGGAACACTAAATCCAGATTTCACGGTGTATGCGTGCACGAGCGTTTCACACCCACATTGCAGACACTCTTTCATTTCTTCTCTCTTATAATTTTGGAGAAAAAAAAAACCTCAGCTTCCCATTCAGCTAAATGCAGTACTGGGTGTGTATAGACACTGAAAGTTTTAACTGAACTGTACTTCAATGAGGAAAAGTGCATAAATACACACCTCTTATACTTCAATGAGGAAAAGTGCATAAATACACACCTCTTACAGCAGCCGGAAATGGATTTCCAAATTTTTCCACATACTCTGCCTCATACTTGCTGACATCAGGTTTCCCTTTAAATAAAATAGATGTTGCACCTTTTGCACCCATTACGGCTACTTCAGCAGTTGGCCAGGCATAGTTAATGTCACCTCTTAAATGTTTCGATGACATTACATCATATGCACCACCATATCCCTAAAAACAGAAAAAACAGTCATACATAATAGGATGGGAAACTGGAGAACTGGGGAAACATCAGATGATATAATGTTGTGTTACTTACCTTTCGAGTAATAACTGTAATCTTTGGGACGGTTGCCTCTGCAAATGCGTATAGTAATTTGGCTCCGTGACGAATGATGCCACCATACTCCTGACCTGTGCCAGGCAGGAAACCTGGTACATCCACAAACGTGATGATGGGAATGTTGAATGCATCACAAAATCGTACAAACCTTGCTCCCTTCACAGATGAATTGATGTCTAAACAGCCTAAGGCAAAAAAAGAACAGGAATGTGAAAATTCACAGTTCTTAAACCATGGGTTGGCACATATATTGTAGTCATGCAATTTAACATATTCACTGCTGGATGTTACACGCCACCGTGAACCTGTGAATCAAGCACTTTATAAAGAAACGTATCAAACGTGGGTTACAACAAATTTAACCCACATTTATTAGATGCATTTTGACTTCCCAAAACAAAGTTTTGTTCCAACTGGATGACATGCTGGAGGACTAATGAAATATTTCCATGACAAGCCAAGATGTTGCAAGCTGTCACTAGCAACTGCTGTCATTGTATTTGGCTCTACTCATATTTTCCAATCATTTGTGATATACAGTATCACTTTGATCATGATGCCCATTTATTGCAAATACAAATCTATTATTACAAATAAAATCAGATTCAGTAATAACTTTTCCCTGCATTGTGTACCATATTCACCATACTGAAAAACATTTCAAATAAAATTTGTAGATCTTGATTTGTGTCACATATGCAACTCATGATACAATGATTATAAAAGAGGGAATGCAGTGGACAAATACAAAACAAAATTACATTTGTCCTAATACATCTGATGTAGACCTCCCAATATAAAATTTAATCAAAATCTGTCTAGTGTTTTGAAGACTGACAAGCACTAAATGGACATGACCTTCTCCTCATGCATTCATTTTACACACTTCATACACACCCAGCATCCTACTCAATGGGTACTGGGACCTCTTTCCCTGGGGATAAAGCAGCCAGGACAAGAAGCAAAGCACTCCCTCTATATGCATCATGGTGTGCACAAGAACACTTTTATCTTTTTACACAGAACACACAGAATCTAAAAACATGTCCATACTTAAAAAGATCAAACCGAGACAACATGTGTATAGCATCACAGTGACAAAAGACAGTTTACCTGATTATTATGCCATGTAGGATCACGAGTGTGTTCCAACACTTCAGAAATGTGCAGCCTCCATCTTCACCATGAATGAATTAGGTTCACACATAACTGACTCATATCCTCTTCCCAAACACTTCCAACATCCATCTGACCAAAATTCAGTCACCCAGAAAATGGAGGCAGCATGTTCATCCAAACCATTGGTAGCAACTTATGAACCTACACAATGACCGACGTCTGAACAACTCACACTATGAAACCCTAGAAACTTACATCGCAGTGACAGTTTGCATCTTGTGCCTCGACCCTTCACAAGATGAGTCTCAGAACTGCATTATAAAAAAAAGTACTGATTGCCTACCTGCAGCACTTTTGGGCTGGTTTCCAACAATGCCCACAGTTCTACCATTCATCCTTCCAAAACCTATGATAATGTTTTTAGCATAATTGGGCATTATTTCAAAGAAGTCCCTCTCGTCCACAACATTTACAACCACATCCAACATGTCATATGCTGATGTAGTTTCCTGTGGTATTATTGTATCCAAAGTTGGTACATCACGGGTCCTGGAAAAGGAATAAGAAACCACAATTCTAAAAATATAATTTGAATGAATTTATATGAAGGACCCCTTTTCCTTCATAATTTCATCACTAGCAAGTTTCACTCCTTCACACAACACTTATATTTAATTAGGCAAGAAGCAGAAACTAGCAAATAGAACTTCTTATTCGTTGTATGTACTATTATGGTCTGGTATTGTGGTCACATTTGAGAGGGTCTAGCATCTCTTGCAAGGATGAGGGTAGGCAGGTACATAAGCAAAATTATTCACTAATAAGGTACAGACAACACATCTGTTACTACTTCAGAAAACATCCATGGGTGTTGTGAAGTTGAGCTCATTCGTATAGCAAAGTGTTTTGCACTGGCAGTAGTTCATTTGGCAGCCAAGACAAATCCATGCTGTCTTCATCCTCCTTCGCTACCACAAACTTGACCAAGGCCATAGTTATAAGTCCCACACAACACAGCAATCCCTCACTAACCATGAGCTACACTTCTGTAGAAACACTATGGCGGGCCTTGTGGGAATTTGGGGTGAGGGGAACTCCATCTGGTGTTGATACTCATGATAGCACGTGGTGCCTATTCCTTTACTAAACCCAAAAAATAATAACTCATAAGACATAACACAGTGCCACAAAAAGACACCCTAACAACTGTGATTTGAAAGCTAGAAAGTTGAAGTGGATGCCATTACAGCCCTGCCCCCAGCAAATATATATCAGTGTTGAAGCGTACATAAATTACAAGAGGATACACAAGCCAAATACCATAACTGGCACAAGTGAATGTAAATGAAAAACCCATGGTTGGTGAAGGACTGCTTATTAGCTGTTCATATCTAAGCTCATACCTAACTCCTGTTCAAACTGTTTCAAAACTCACTCTGTGTTAGTGATAAAACAGTATTTCCTATGCGCAGCCATGAGTACATACCAGAAACATCATTGTGAACTTACATTTTCATAAATTGGATATCTCTCTTGCTCCCCTCTGACACATACACAAACAAAAACCCAGGATGTGGATGTACCTTCATATTAATTTCAGGAATTTCTTGTCCTTGTCTTAGTTCATTTAATTCTTACAGGAAAAAAAAAACCCCCGAATTTTCCTTGCAATTACCAGATCATAAATTATTTTCCTAATTATATAATTTAATTGCAGTACCATGGATCATCACAGAGTCTGATTGGTGCTGGATCCTTGTTTGACAGAGGCAAGAATCCCAGGAAGTTCCTTAGTTGTAGGAGAGCATCTACATCATTACTGAAAGCTTTATGAGCTACGCCAGATATTGTTGTGTGCGTCTTTGCTCCTCCCAGTTCTTCTTGGGTCACATTCTCGTTTGTTACAGACTGTGAACATACAAAACAGTAATTACTCTTGATAGACACTCATTAACCCTACCCATTCTAACAAATAAAACTGCATTAAAATTTAAATATCTGGGAAAAATAAAGAAAGATACAACTGGACCTGGATGCAGGAGTGTTTAAAATGAAAGGCTTAGATATTAAATATTAAGGTTGTATGTTACAGATCTGAATATTATATTACTTGGATACCTTGACTACATCGGGTCCTGTAATGAACAGGTAAGAGGTATCTTCTACCATGAATGTAAAGTCTGTCATAGCTGGAGAATACACTGCACCCCCAGCACATGGTCCCATGATGAGAGAAATCTGAAATATGAGAATTCATAAGCACTGTCTATTCACGGATATAAAGTTAAAGTGTGTGTCCTCTTCCTTCATTCGACTGTTTTGCAGATCACAGGAGGTGTTCCATGTGACACACATGGAAGTCCATGACATCCCTCAGACTACTAAACTGGGTTAATTTAAAATTAATAATGTGGAATTTTATTCTGTGTAACACAGCAAATGGGTTCAAAAAGGGGAAAGACTTTGTAAATGATTAACGTGATCTGACTTTTCATATTCTCGACTTTAACAAAAACACATTTCAAACCTTCATCACACCATTACATCCCACTAGTTGCTCGACACACCCATCATTGTAAGAATGTTCTGGCAAATGTCAAGTTTCTATGAATTTTTAAATCACTGCCTGCAACGTGTAATTTTCATTTCACAAACTGACCTCTTCTAAATACCATGGACTCACAGTACTTCCAATATTTTCCATACAGATGGCATATACTTGTACGATGAAAAACAGTGAAATTGAACAGAGCCCCAGCAATGACTTTTCCAAGATGGAAGCATCTAAACATCTGCTTGTTGTATGCGACAAACTTACCTAGAAATTACTTTCAGATAGTGGAAATAACTGTTATGGAAGTGACAGCAAGTCTGTGGTTAACAACATCAAAAGCACTAGTGAGAATATTGTGGTTAGTGGCAAAAGACCACCCTTTCTATCCAATGTATTGAACCCAGTACCAAGAAAGGTCATGTTATGGTCTTGTAAGAGTGATAACACAGTGGCTAACTGTATATTGCACAACATGTTCTTTGGATATTCCTCTATGCTTGAGCTTTTAAATCACTCTGGTATGTGGTATAGTCTAAATTAACACTTCCTTTTCAGGAACTAGCAAGGAGCAAGGATTGGTAACCAGAAACTCCTTCCTTAATGTGATTTCTAATTGAAAGTGGCATGCTATGAAGTGTGCGGTACACTTACTGCTGCACAAATTGAAGGAATGGACAGAGATCTTCCTTTACATAACGGCATGAAATACAACATATTTATATGCTAATTCTCAGTGCGTTCTGAACAATGCAATACCTGTGGAATAACTCCTGAAGATAGAACATTTCTCAGAAATATATCAGCATAACCAGCCAGAGACTCGACTCCTTCCTGGATACGAGCACCTCCAGAGTCATTCAGTCCAATAACGGGTGCTCCAACCAGCATGGCTTGATCCATAATCTTCAACATGGTATGTCACATCACACACTTGATAAGGTAAGCTGTATGTCTACACATACAAAAATACTTCAACAAGTTAAGGCCAGTACACTGGGCTCACTACAACCAGAAACATGAGAACTATTAAAAATATCACTTAACCCCTTTGATGCCGAAAGACTTTAGTCGATGCACAGTGAGATGCTGAGAAATCCAAATGTCACCTAACGTCACTGGCCAAGGACACACACAGGAATGGGTGGCCATTTAAATCCTACGTCTTCTGCAGACTACACTAGGCACTTAATTCTGGTGCCAAGGGTTAGGATGGAATAATACTGCACATGCGTACTGCTGCTGCTGTGACATCACCCATGGTTCTACAGAGTAGTGAAGGAAAAAGTAGCCCCACCCACGGATAAGGAGCCCGACCTCAGTTTTAACAGCATCAACCATAGTCATGTAATCACGGTAGCCCCATGGGCAGCTGGGATGCCCATGGACTAACGTTCGTTATAACAACAACATAACTTCTCAAATGTAATATAACATTTGTTGTTCTTTTATTACTAATAAAACTCTCATTGACATTGACACTTTTTTTGTATGCCACCCAGCAGATATACTGAGGGAGCTGTATGTAGCTTCTTACCTTGCAGACTTTTTTGGCATGTATGCTAGAAAGACTTCCTCCAAATACAGTGAAATCTTGACTGAACATGTAAGATATTCGTCCATTGATGAGCCCATGGCCTGTTACGACCGAATCACCAGGATACTAAGCAAGAAGAAAGTATGTTCTATTTGAATGTTGAGAATTACATCAGAATACTCAAAAAGCTTTGAAAATTCAGTACAAATACACAATGTCCTATATTTTAAAAACAGTGTCTGTCAGGTGACCTCCTTCACAAGCAATACATTTGTTCACCCAAGAAAGTAAGCTGCATAATGCCTTCTGTAGCTCTGCCCGTGAAACAACATGAATGTCTTCCCGAAGTGTCTTCAGTTCCTCAAGCACTGCTGGACGTGTCTGGAAAACATGAGCATTGAGCACGTCAAGGACTGTTGGGTCCCAAGATCATGGAGGCCAAAAATGTCTCCGCATCAAGAAATGAGTCATCCCGGAAAAATGGTCCGCAGCATATCCATGGAACTGCTAGCTGAGTGGGAAGTGACCATCTTCTTACTGGAACCATATGTTTCACATGCATAAACGGACCATTTCAGGAGCCAGAAAGAATGCCCTGGTAACTTTCAGCATTTACAGCTACTGTTTCTTGCTGTCTGTTCTTAAATGTGTCAGGTCTGACGACAGTAGAAGAATGTTACATGCACCACCCTGGTTCCTTGGCAGATTGAATAGGAGACTCATGCCTTGACACCAGTAACAAACATTTTACCTGTTCACATATCCTGAGAGATTAAAATGGGTTCAATCAGATATTATTTACTTGTTTCTGTTTGGTTTTGTGTTGTGTACCTCTAAAAACACAAGCAATATGCATCTGTACTGACCACTGTTTCATCTTAGACTGGTGTGCCAGCCATAAACAAATTGCAACAATCTTGCTTGATCTTGAGAACTAACGGGCACGTTAAAATTTAAAATCATAAAAATTGTGTAGACCTATAGTGTGCAAACACTTTCTGCTGCATGTCCAGCAATAACTGAGGAAACGAAGACAAGAATTCAGGACAAGACTGCTGCTGTATCACAGGAACAGCTAAAGAAGGCAATGTCTAACCTACTTTCTCAATGAAAAAATGTACTGCTTGTGAAGAAGGGCACCTGATAGGCACTGTTTTCAAGATACATGACATTTATGTATCTGTAATGAATTTACAAAGCTTGGTGAGTATTCTGATATAATTCTATTATCACCTATGGCATTTACTTACTTATTATTAAAACATAAAATGTGTTAGCACTTTGTGCCACACCCTGTCTATGAAGTCAAAACAGACCACAAATACATAAGGACAATAATAAACAAATATAAAAGGAGAATACGAGATCAACATTACATAACTGCACATATTTGCAAACAAAAATATAATGAACCTTAAAAACTAATACGCACTTCCATAACAAAAAAAAACTCATTTTCAAACTACGGTTATTGTATTTATTCTAGTATCACAATAATTCCAAAATATATGGCTAAATGAATCAATGTCAAACAGAAATGAAAGTTATTTTCAGTGAAGTTTATAACAGTGATATTCAAATTGTCATTTATACTATAATGTAATTTTCTTGCAGAACCCTTATTTTCCTTCACCGAAGTCCAATGTTCCACGGAATACCATTTGGGAAATGCTGATTTACACCATGGGAATATGGCAGCCAAGCAGATGCTAAACACAGTAAACTCAAGTAGGGTGAGCAGGTATTTGTTATGACAGAAAGACACTGATAACATCCCGTGTTTGGTCAAAGCTGTTACACGCACATCTGTAATTATAAAACTGTATTATAAACACCCAGGGAGCTCTGAACTCACAAGGTAAATGTTTTCCAATGATCTGGGATCAAGCATGACCATTCTAACAGCATAAGGTAATTGCTATGCACTATTTCAGTATTCTGAGAGGCCCTGCAACACACACGGACATTAATTTGCACAACCAACAAACAGTTAGCAAGTAAGATCAAATGTCATTCACCACAATTCAAGACAAAGCTCCATTCAATGTCTTTCTGTTCCAGGAAGCTAGAAAACAACTGCAAGGCTGCAACTTTGATTTAGTTATGACCATAACATGATAGTTAACAACTGAAGTCAACAGAAAAGCAAACAGTGATTTTCACAGGTCTGTGATAATTGAAAAATAAGACATCAGTGTACTTAAATGCAAGGGAGTGGTTTGAAGGACAGTAAATAAATATTATGAAAGCAAATTATTTTCATAAATTTTTTTGCCTGTGTTACTTTCTAATCAATCCACATAAAAGTCAACAGCGAAGAACATGTGATTTGATTTGGACACATACCGGTACTAAACGACAATTTGGACTTTGATATCAAGAGTAGTACATTGCTGAGAATTTATTCTGTGGATCACTGACTGTAAGCCCAATAACATCCATTTTCATTTGCATATCTGATTATCAAGTGTGGTAATAAATGAGGATTGTTAAGCCGTTGGAACCTATCAACAATCTTGCAATTCAAGTGGCTTGTGGTCACATTACTTTCCCTCATCTTACCTTCAGCTTCTCCATTCCAAAATCTGAGCAAGTATGTTCTACCATCATATCATATTCCACAAAAGTTCCTGGGTCACATAACAGATGCACCCTTTCTCGAGCTGTCAGTTTACCCTGTAAAAATACCCAGACCAACAGACAACATAAGTAAGTGTCCCAACACCAACCCTTCCCATGCCATCAGGTAGCTCTATGATTAGCATACCAGTGTCACATCCGAAGGGTTCTGAGTTCGAGCCCTACCACTACCACAAAAAATCTATTTTTTTTTTTTTGGTACCCTGCCTACTAGCTATTGATCCTGCCTAAGCAATCGCAACAGGCCTCAGGACGTTCCGTACTATTACTTATTCACTCAAGTTTCCTCCTCCACCCACACTCAAAATTCGTATCTTATAAATCCTAAGAAACAAATTACACTTAAAAACTGATGTAAGTATTCCGTGATTCTGTATTAGTAACATGAAAAATGTACCAGGTAATAATAAACAGTGATCATGCTAAGTATTTAATTCTGCACCTTCGCATGCTGAGTATCAATCTTACTCAGCCCACCACCTAATAAAGCTTTTTTTCTTTTCTCTTTGATTTGCTGGTTCACTCTCAAAGTGTGCGCTGCCGTTGAATATCGACTGTAAAAATGCACTCCAAAAACGCCACAATTCCAACCTATGTAAGTTGGTCGCTGAACAAAACTCAAACAACCTAGCGCCATATTTCTTCTATGACGTACGATACTACTTTCAATGAATTTTGTATCTATTCACGTATTTACTTTCATTAATTGTAATAGGATTGAAAGGACAACTTGAAAAATATGTGGACAATGAAAACAAGGCGACATTGGAATAAGACATCTGAATGTAGCGCCTTATGTTACATTTGATCTTAAAAGTGGAACTATTTTTCACACAGACAGGTTGTGTCGACATCTGTTGGCTGTCGTCTGTCTGCGAGTGTCCACAGATCGTGGTGTTAAAAATCCGATACATTTATACAATTGTGGCATTTTTTTCCCCGTTTTAGCTGAATTTAGTTATTTCAGTGTTAATGAATCTCAGTACTTTGTTCCCAACGCTCCATGGCTCCGTAGTTGTGGAGCCGTAAACAGATGATTGTGTTGTAAAGCCTTATGACAAGAGGAGACTTGTAGTTGAAAAGTGAAAGAAGGAGAAAGTCAAAATGATGAAAAGCGGGCTTCCGAAAAAGGAGGGGAAGATGCGAATCAGGGCCTTCCCGGTGAGTGTGTGTTGTACTGTAATTGCGTACGTCGACATAAAAGAAATTCTTGAATGATGAATACATCCTTGTTTATCTTTATTTTACGGTCCTCATGGTTGCCAACTTGGTCACCAGAGCAGTAAACACCAAACATGAATTTACTTATTTGTTTGCATATATTGGTTTCTATTCTTGAAATAGTACTGTTGTGTATTGAGTGAGGCTAATAAACTGCTAGAGCAGATTGTAGCCAGAGTTGCAAATCCTATAAGTCCAATATATTGTTGTTAAGGTGACTTGTAGATGAGGTTAGTTCCATTTCAGAATAGAATAGTGTAGAATTTATTTACATTCTATCGATCCTTGTTTGGGCTAAACCAATGGATGTAGAACATATTATGATATAAGTGGAAAACTTGTTTTACTTAGAAACTGTAATAACTACTTGACACAAATATAAACATACATATAGCTTACAGTTGCACAGTCTACAGATACTGTATAACATGATACAGTACAGCTATGAATGCTATTTCTTGTACAAAACACCATTACCAATGCTTAAAATTTATTTAACTACATAATTTTAAAGACTATTTACAAACACCATGAAGTGTAGACATACAGTATCACATAAGTAACCATACATGCTAGTCCAAGAAATATTTTATGCATATTCTTATAAAACTTCAGAATTTTCAACTGATGTATTCGTCAATTGAGTAGAAGGAAGGTTTGAATACAGTAACTTTGTGTCTGCTCCATGAAGTACAATATGGTGCCTGTATAATCTATATTATGCATGTAACAAGAGTTAAGAGATTAATTTTATTTCAATCCAACAAATGCACTACACTTTCTTTCACTGATTTCTTGCCCCTACTTATGTTTCGGCATACCTTGTGCCATCCTCAGGGGGGTCGTCGAGAGTTCACAATCTTCAATACAGCCAATTGTTTTTCACTCACTTTCACAACACATAATTATTGTAAGCCACCAGCACTAAATATCACATGTCTTTCTGTTCATAGTAATTAGCTTATCTTTCTTCAGTGTTTTTTTTTTTATTAAAAACGAATTGTTAAATTCCTAATTTTCTAATTTTAAATTCTAAATTTAACAATTCATTTTTAATAAAGAACACTGAAGAAAGATAAGCTAATTAGTATGAGCAGAATGACAAGTGATATGTAGTGCTGGTGGCTTGCAATAATTATGTGTTGTGAAAGTGAGTGAAAAACAATTGGCTGTATTGAAGATTGTGAACTCTCGACGACCCCCCTGAGGATGGCACAAGGTATGCCAAAACATAAGTAGGGGCAAGAAATCAGTGAAAGAAAGTGTAGTGCATTTGTTGGATTGAAATAAAATTACTTAATTATCAAAATTCATGGTATATATAATATAAAGAGTTGAGAGGTTTTTAAGGGAATGTATTGGTGAGGGTCAGTGAACTATAATCTGCATTGCTGATAGAAACATTATGTGAAATTGCTGGGTGTAAATTCAGCTTTAAAAAAAAAAAGATCATGCAAACTGATATTGGTTTCAACAGAGAGTTTACAGATGATATGGCACATCATACTGGCCCCCTCACACCCTTGAATAAGACAGTGTATTATACATGTTCTTTATTCATTAATACAGTCATGTCTATATCGGACCAGGATAGCATAGTCGGTATAGTGACTAGGTTATGGGCTGGATGGTCTGGGGTTCAAATCCCAGTGGAGGCAAGAGATTTTTCTCTTCTCTAGAATGTCCAGACTGGCTGTGGGGCCTACCCACCCGCTTGTTCAGTGGGCACTGGGGTTCCTTTCTAGCAGTAAAATGGCCGGATGTGACGACCAGTTACTGGTATCCAGTGCTGAAGTAAAGAATAAGTGGAGCTATACTTTTACTCCTCTTATATGCCTTCCTGGTGCGGACAGAGACAGCTTAATTTTTTAAATATGTTTATATTGTCCAGTACACTCACTGACCATTTAATTATGAAATCTTGTTCTCCATGGTCAACATTAATAAGCAGTGGTGATAAAGATACAGTGGGATTCGAATGCATTGGTCATGTTACGTTCCGATCTACCAAGTTGATTGATGCGGTATTGGTGTACCTGTCTTATATCTGAGAACAGAATATCTGGTCCAGTTGCATGTTATTCTGACAGGTTGCTGTGGCCCTCAGTCTCTCCATGCAGATGTTGGGATAGTACCTTCAAATAAGCAATCCTAGCAATTTATTACTATTGAAAAGTCCATCTAAATACACTTAACAGTAGTTTGTTTGCAGTATCAGTATATATTATTATAGGCTCCTACATGTAAACAAACTGCTATAATTTTATTTAGTTGGACTTTTTGGTAATTGGCTAATGCGCGGAAATTATGGAACACATTAAGACTATCAGGTCATTACTCATCTGATGTACATGCTGAGAAGCTAAAATTCATATATGCTAATATTGTAAAGTGATTACATAGACCAGAACATGCCATATTGACCTCATATGTATCTATAATTAGAAATTCAAAAAAATGTCTCGTGTGTAAGATTTAGAGATTCCAGAGAACCACTGGGTGAAGTTGTAGGTGTCCTGGTAGTGTAGTGAAGCATTTTGGGCCTGTCCTCTATCCGGGAGCGATGCTAACAAGAGATCTAATGCTCTATCATCCAATGGGAGATCCATTAGTACAGGTGAACTTACCACAGTTCCTGAGGATGATTTCATGTAAAAATACGTCTACGAAGTGTCCATAAACATGTGGGGCACTTATCCACTAGTGTAGAAACTTCTGCCCAATACATATGTGTGTGTGTGTGTTTGTTACTGTTAAAGTGTGAAGTCCATTATTTCATGAAATATTTAGTTATTGCACAAGATAATGGAAATTTTAGAATGGGGAAACTAGTTATTCAATTCCTGATGGCAAGTATAAATTTATGCTTGTTTGTCAGGGCTGTCTGATAAAGTCTGTGGGATTTGAAACTCCTTGAAACTACAAGAGCAAAAGAGGTTGTATCCAAGCATCTAGATATTTTCTTGCTCTTTGGGGCACCTTGATTTCTGCAGTTGGATAATGGCAGAATTCTGCAACAGATTTACAGATTGTGCATGGCAAGCCCACACATAGCCAGAGCCAGGAAAGTGTTAAAAGGGTTAATCAGGACATTGAAAACATAATTACAACCTGGATTCAGGACAGTAATACTGGCAACTTAAGTGCAGGTCTGAAATTCATTAATTTCATATAAAACCATGCCTACCACTCAGGTGTCCTCAAGAGGGTCACTTATGAAGCACTGGTTGGGATTGCTCCAAAAAATTTTATTTCAACAACTTCCTTATAAAATGTAATTTGCTGAGAGATGATGTGAATTTTTTTTTTTTTTTTTTTTTTTTTTTTTTTTTTGAGTGTTTCTGCAGTTTACTTTCCCAAATGTGAAATGGTAAAAAATTATTACATTGGGTCAGGCCAGTACTGTACATCAGAAACATGACTTTTCTCCTGCCTCCTTATCAGCTATCTATTTATAAAGACCTTGCTATGTTGCATTTGATACTAAACCTCTACAGGTGAAACAGTATTCATAAATAGTCTAACAAAGGGATGTTTGTAAATCCGGTTTGTTTAATGATCCTTTCAATAGTTCAGATTTTATAAGGTCAAATAGTAAAATGTTTAGTGAATAATGAATCAGAACAGATGTCAAAGGAGGTGGTTGTTGACCAATTGAGATACTACCCTTGCATTTATCTGGATGGACTGAAGAAGAACATGGAAACCCCCAATCTGGATAGTCTCCATACTGAGATTTAAACCCAAGACAGTATTTGAACTTCAACATTTGCCAATTTTTTAAGTGCTAATGAGTGGCACTATCAGCTGTATCCTTTCAGTGTATTTAAATTTTGAGATTTTGCAGTATTTTATTACATTGGAAAGGGCAAGATGCTCTTAATTTTATTTCATTATACTGCTATTGTAGGACCAAAGGGTCAGTGTCTGCCTACTTACAAGTTTATTCTGGAATTTATTGAGTCTGAGGTTTTAGATGGGTAGGGTACTCAAAAGATTTTGCTCCTTAACAGTTGAAGTATAAGTATGTGTGTGGCGCTGTTCAGTATTCCTCTGTAGCTTGACTAACAGATATGGAGAATGTAACCTGTTACTGTACATATTTACAAAATGCATTTCTACACCTTTAAAAATACAGGTGTTTTAGGTTAGTTATATTGAATTACATTTAACTTTTTCGAGTAATTTATGATTGGTAAATTGATAAGTTAAAGATTAAGGTTTTGATGTGTTTTATATGTGAAATGCAAAACTGTTGAATGTGTCGCTCATAAACTGTTTACATGCTATGCTCATTTGAATTGTTACCTAACAGAAAGTTGGTACCACAAAAATGTGGCCAAGTTTTGGAACAAACATCACAATAATTTTTTCAGCCAAAATATATTTTATGCACACACGTTTCTTGACGTTATGGGAGTTTGAATATTGTTAAGTCAAATCAAGCCTGACTCTTTAAGTTGCTCTGCAGGTAGGTTCTCAGCTTTTTTGAACTTCATTAGACTCATACACTGTGACAGAGGTATAAAAAATTCTCTGCCTTTTTAGCGTCTTTGTGCGTCAGGCTTGATTTGAAGCATTTGGGCTTAATTCTTAAAGACTGCAAGCTAAATGTGCACAGAATACATGACATATTTTCTCTGGACCTAGATGTAGTTTGCATTGCTAATTTACTTTAGTTTATGTTCTTTGGGTACAAAAACATGCTTCATACAGAAGTACCTCAACCTTTGTTGGTATAACTTTTAGTAGAGATGTAGTGTTGTGCCATTATTTTAAATGACTTCACTTGCTAGTCACTTCCCATTGGGTCACTTTTGCTATACACCAAGCCCACTCATCAGCTCATTCTTATGCAGCTTATGGGAGAGGTTGTAAGGTCTTAGTGACTCATCTGCAATAACCATGCAGATTTTTGTATGATGTGTGCACCAGATACGGTTGCTGCAGGAGGTGGTGTAAAATTCAGATAAAAGTTGACTGATATGTCAGTTCCAGATGAAAACAATTTGTGATTACGTGAAAAGGTTTTGAGCAGCAAGTTCCATTTTAGACAGTAAGAGATAATGCAAAAGACATATGCTGAGGAAACTTAAGGAGATACTGAAGGATATTGGTGGTAGATTGGAGGCATAATGAAGAAAATCTTTGGTTTGACTTGCACAGCAAAAAGTTATGTCTGTGTCATGGCCATGAAATGCAGCAAAACTGATACGTTTGTATCCATATAAGATAACCATGGTTTACAAACTGTCACACATATTGTGAAACAAACCTGAATTCTGTGAACTTATATCTTCAGGGGTTATATGCTGTTGAAATTGACCCCACACTTGTCCTGTTTAATGATGAACCTAGGCTTCATGTCAGCAGATGAATGAACCGTCAGAATAACAGTTACTGGTTTGGAGAAAATCCCATGTTAATGCATGGAGTGCCATTATATGATGATATGGTTTGTGTGTGTGGTGTGCTCACAGTGCAAAACTAGGATTACTGGGCCCATTTTGTTTCCAGAGTCTCTAAATTTATACAGATTTGTAACACACATTCTGACACCATTTTTGAATATCTGTCCAATTATGAGTGAACACCATACCCTTTTCAACTAGTCAGTGCAATATCCCATGCCACAACCCATTTTCAGTGCATTCTTTCAATATGGTGAGGTGCAAGTTAGTAAATGTCTGCAAAACATAATGCCTCTGTTATGTTTAGTATGCTATTATCTCAAGATTTTAAGTTTCAGATAATTTCAAGAGACACACTGAAAATATGACTGTTTGAAATATTCCTTTCCACACTTTACACAGCACACCTGTTAAGAGTTCCCTGTTTCTTAGCAACAGATTTGCAATTGAGCATACTCAATATGTCATGCATGGGAAGGCATATGAGCAGTTATGCTTAATTGTTATGTTTAGATCATTTACTCTTTCTTTGTCCTTTGCTTGTACCTCACAGAGAACACTGTCTGAATTATAAAGTACATTAATGCCGAGATGTCATGAATAAATATATGTCTTTATGCAACATGTCAGTATTTTTGGTTATTTTAATCAAAACTGGAGTATACTAATAAATTTTAGTAAAAATCCTAAATATAAATTTTTATGAAAATTCTTAACTAACTTTGCTGACCAGTTTGAGGATTTATAGTCAGTGGTGATTGATGAAATGCCAATTTTAAGAATAAGATTTTTTTTTACTCCCTTCATAAGATTCCGGTATTATTTGCAGTTTGCTTTTGTGTCTAGGAAATATGAGAACAGCTTAGACTATGATTTTTATGTAGCATAGATGTATTTTGGGTGACTGGAATTACCTTAACTGTGAACCTGAAATTGGTTTATGGTAACAACAGTATAGCTGATAGAACAAGTAAAATACAATTCAGTTTTGCTCCGAGTTCAGTGAGAATAGCTATTCCTCTTATAAATTCATTACAGGCTTTCAATTCTGCTACCGTGGTTTTCACAGTTAAGTTAAATTTTATGTATTTTTATCAGCCTTTATGTTACATTTTCTCTCTAAATATGTACAAAACCAAATATATACAAAACCATGACTGTACTAGTTTTGTGTGGATATAGAACTTGGTCTCTATCCAATAGAGTGCTCAAACAAAGGTCGGTGAGATGGGTGGTTCATGTAGCATGCTTGAAGAGAAATTAAAGCACACACAGTTTTAGTCATAAAACCAGAAGGTGGACCTAAATGTAGGTAGGAGGATAATATTAAAGTAGATTATAAGAAAATAAGGTATGGGGATGCTGAATAGGTTATTCTGGTTAATTATAGGACCCAGTGATGGGATTTTGTGAAGACTCTAATGAATCTTTGGGATACATTAGTTGCTTGACTGTTAGCTTCTCAAGAAGGACTTTGCACCATGGAATTGGTTTAGTTTGTTAGCTTTGTGTTACAGAGATAAGCGATCGGTATTGTAAGAGCGTGAATGGGAGGAGAAGCGTGTATGCGTAACAGTAGTAATGTGTAAACAGGGCATGAAGAATACAGGATTACAAATTGTATACTCCTTGACTTAGTACACAGACTTTATCGAGGAATTTTAGGCGCATTTCATACATTTTCACAATATGTGCATAAATGTAATTTCATTTATGCCCATAAGAAAAATACGACCTTCCCTGCGCCTGTTTACACAAAACTCTCAAAAAAGCTCAACAGCGTTATGTGGAGATCTTTTATACCAGGGGTCCATGGATTTTCCAAAAACGAAGGATCTACCTCGAAATTCTGGACACCAGTAAACAATTGCTGTACCGAATTTCATGAAAATCTGACACTGTTTACTAGTTTACATATGGACTAGGTGGTGTCCACATAAGGTGTTATGTTTTACTTTATAAAGAATGCCTAATAATATTGATAGTAAAGCATGTCTGAGAGGTGCTACAGTATGTACATTTTAGTTCTGGTAAATTTAAGCTTCAGGGGTGAGGAAGTTAGGAAAGGAACAAGCAAAAGGGAGGCGCAGGGTGTGACACTGGTACCTGTTTTATGGCACTAGATGTCAATGAAAAATACCAGTCCATTATACATCGGCCGGTAGAACATTTGGTGCTGGCACAATCACTGTAATGTAAGTGATAGTTTTGCACAGACAGTAGTCGCTGTGTCATATACAATTACCGACCCCAGGCTACCCGCATTCCGTAAATACCTTTCAAGTCTCAGTTTACCAAAACTACGCTGTAGTCCCAATTAGCAAGGGTTTACTGTCAACCAAAATAACACATGTTTGAACTAAGCTTACTTGAATTGTTTACTGGTGGTGGATGAACTTTGGAGCTGCGATGACTCTTGGTATAATGACTGCCTACAGGCTGGTTGACCAGGCTAGAGATTTTTTTATTCTCCAAGTGTGCAGACTGGATCTGGCTCTTCTTTTCACCTGGTCCCCTATGTGCTGGTTATCAGGGTCTCTTATCCCAGGGGTGAAGTGGCAGGGGCCTGAAGCTGACAATTCAGCTTCATCAGTTGTCAGAGTTAAGTAAGAATCTGTGGCATTATGCCTCCACACCAACCATGTGCTTTCACGGTGTGATGCGTAATTAAACTCGGATAAATTTACCTTTACTCTTACTGTTAGTGGATAAACTTCTAATTTTGAATGGGAGATTATTGTACAGTTTAAATTCCAATCCATTCGCAAGGACTGTACGGTGCGTATCTGGCCAGTGTCACATGGTGACTTCATTTTTTAAATTTTTTAAATGAAAATTTCAAACTTGTTAATTCTGAATGTTATGAGAGTTAGTAATACTCACCAGTGTACTGTGTGAAACTTCTTAAACAACTGTCTACGTGATGCTGTTCCTCTGAGCACGTGCCATGTCTTTGCAGAAGGAATATTGTGTCATAGAAGAATGTTATACCATATGTCATGATTCACTGAAAATATGAAAATTATGCTGTACTTAATTAACTAACGAACCAACAAACCAACCATTTAGCTAACTACCTAATTCCATGGAGCAAAGTCTTTCCTGAGAAGCTAATAATTCCTTATCTAGTCAAGAAATTCCATATTGTTTTATGGAGCCCATAAGTTCATTACCGTGTTCACACGAGCCCCCTCCCCCACCCCCTCCTATTTGTTCCTATTCTGAGCCACATTAGTCTAATTAATGTCCTCACAGCTTGTTATTTAAGAGCCACTTTAATATTATCCTCTTGTATAAGCCCAAGTCTTCCCAGTGGTCTTTTTCCTTCAGATTTCCCCACCAAAATTCAGTATTTACTTCTCTTCTCTCCATGTATATGCCACATGCCTCAGCCATTTTATGCTTCTTGATTTCATCACGCTAATAATACTTGATGGGGAGTATAAATCTTGAAGTTCCTCCATATGTAGTTTCCTCCAGCTTTCTGTTGCTTCCTCCCTCATAAACTCAGAGTGTTCTCGAACACTCTGAGTTTATGTTTTTCCCCTGATATGAAAGACGAAGTTTCACACTGATACAAAACAACAGGCAAAATTATAGTTTGTTGTATTTTAATCTCTATATATTTAGAATGGGAAGACAAAAGATTCTGGATCAAATGGTAGCAGGCATTCTCTGACTTAAATAGGCTCTTGACTTTGTTCTTGCCCGCAGTTTTGATTTGTTAGTGTCATTCCCAAACATCTGCACCTTCCGACTTTTTCAGAGGATTTATTGCATGTCTTTGTGTTGTGGTTTTGTTCTGTGTTCTTGCAGTGGCACGGTTGGTTGAGGCACTGCGCTAAAAGCTGGAAGGTCGTGGGTTTGATTCCCGATGGTGTCACTGGAATTTTTCATTTACATAATCCTAACGGCCGCACTATGACCCTGGGGTCAACTCAGCCTCTAACAGAAATGAGTACCAGGAATATTTCCTGGGGGGTAAAGGTGGCCGGTGCGTAGGGCTGACAACCTTACCACCTTCATTTGCTGATTTTCCATAAATTCTGGGAGCCTCAACCTCCTGGAACCCTCAGGGCCTGTACAGGAATTGCTTACCTTCTCATAATGAGACACAAACATACGCAGTACTCACTTTTGTTAATGTTTACTTATTGACAAACTTCCTTAATAAAACATAGAACCAAAGCTGGTGTGACCCATTAAATTTCAGTCCCTCGTGGTTTACTTGATTTTGCTAATGTCATGTTCTAAAGCAGAGATTAAAAGCAGTGGCAATGAAGCATCTCCTTGTTTTATAGCATTCTGAATATGACATGTATCAGATGGTGTTTTCCTATCCAGACTTTTGTGTAAGTTTCATTTAAACACATTCTTATTAACCTACTTAGTTTCTTGGGTACACCAAAGCTGGGGAGAATGTTATACAAAACCTTCCTTGAAAACAAATCTTAGGCTGTGTTAGAGTTCATAAGTCTAATCAGATCTGTACTTATTCCACAGGAATGTAGTTTAGTCATTAATATTCTGTGGTTCATGGGTGCCTAAGCAATTTAACAGAAAATGTCTGCTGCATCACTGTGATTGTAAAGTGTAGTAATATTTCATGAACAGGTGTGTATTTAGCATTGTTTGTGCATAGTTTCTTTCTCAAGCCAAACTGATCATTAAATAAAATGCCACTGGAGTTTAAATGATGTATTACTCTTTTGTATGTAACTTTCCCAGCCAGAAACAAAATTTGGTATGTTTGACTTGCCCCCTTTCTTGAGTAGCAGTTTTGCAATCGGCCATTTAAGTCTATGTGGTCATTACATTAAACAGCAGCTCTCATCTGTCCTCACTCAGACCATTCCAGGCAGTCAGTGCAGTGATAGCCACTAGCTGCTATTCCAGTTTGCTCTGAGTTGGGGTCCACACACTTTACTTCAATGTAGAGCAGTTACTATTAGGATTTTACCTATTTACCTACCATATTTAAAGAAGGTGCTGGAAATGGTTTCTTTTGGCTCGCAGACCTGCATTACACTTAACAAACATGTTCCTCACAGGACATTGAAGTTCTGCTGGTAATGTTTAAAACACTTTATTCTGAATATTTCTTTCAGATTTTCTTCATTGAAATGATTCTTACTGTACACATTATACTTCAGCATTCTGCATGAGTAAAACAAGGAGGCCACAATCCACAGCTTATTCTTGTCAGCAGCAACTCTCTAAGCAAGGCATAGAATTTAATTAAAAGTCTTGCCATTGTAGCAAAACTAATATCACAGTGTGTGAAATATATTTTTATTAATTTATGGTCTTGTAAAAAATGGTCCCAATAATCTAGTTACGCTCCTGGTACATAACACATTGGCCATATCAGATCATTAATGTGTAGAGGAACATACAGAGGAAATTTAATCCTTTAAATATATTAGAATTATAAAATATACAAGCTATATTTAGATGTAATAGTTTCCTTTAAGGGAATGAGATGTCATGCCTTTTATAGATTGTAGTTACACATGCATCTGTTCCTTAGTTGTTTACATTTTGAATATATTGTTTGACATTTAGTGTGGTGTGTGATATTTATTGATCTCTTATTAATTGCTGGATTTAAAATTATTGTAATTTTAATTCTGTACAGTCACCTAGTTTAGTGTTGACCATTATGAAGTTTACAAATGCCATAGGAAAATACTACCAAAAACTAACGTAGTTCTGAGTAATATCTGGAAGAGGATACACAGTTGCAAAACATCAAATTCTGTAACAAAAGTTGGAAAAAAGAACACATGATGTAAAATGTTTTCTTCATACAAAGTAAAGAATAATGTTAACACTACTTACAGACAGCATTACACTAGCTGGCTGTTGAGAATTCGGACTGAACTAGAGTTTAGACCAAATCATTAATAAGAAATGAACAAAAATCACACACCAGAATAAATATTGCACAAAACATTAACAGACGCATATATAACTACAATATGTAAATGGCATGAGAGATTGTTCCCTTAGAGGAAACTGTTACATGTAATTATAGCTGTTATGTATTATTTTACATTTTATACTGGACTTGAAAAATTGAATTCCCTCTGTGTGTTGTTTGATATATTAGTGACTTGATGATGGGCAAAACATGAGGCTGCAATCTGTTGTATAACATACAGCATTAAATTGTTGTGTTTATGATGAAAAGGCTCTTTATTACCTGATCTGTGTTGTAGAGTTTGTTAGCCACAGTTGTCTGTATGGGTGCAGTATGCACATATGTTCTGTGTGTTCTTTTGCTGTCTAGATTGGAATGTGTTGCTTGCAAACATTCCACATACGTACATGTTTGTAAATTGTTATCCAAATTTACTAGACATTTCCTGTGGCTGCTGTGTTCTGCATATGTATCATATGGAATGCACATAGAAAGTGCAAGAATGCTCATACACTCTCTGATAAGTGGCAGGAAATTTAATCAGTGTGTGGGCATGTGCGTATAACATAACCAATCCAACAGAAAGTGACTAGCAGTAGTCGTATGAAATTATGTCCCTATACCTCATGTTAATAAATGGCTAACACATGTGACTCAAAGGTGCACTAATCAACACTGAGCAAGTTTTTATTAGTTCACATAATGTGTTCACTTTGTCATAATTATTGAGGGACCTGTCTCTTAGAATCCAGTAAGATGTGTCTAGTCTTAGTCTGATACACAGCTTTTATGAAATTATTTTTTGGCGTATTTAAAAGAACATCATGGTTATGTGCCATGTTTTGATATGAGGATAATACATGGTGAATCATTAGAACTTGATTGCTGAAAATGTATGTTCTTTGGAACTCTAAAGTACGCTGTGTTATCAGTGCTTGCTTTAAATACAGGATATCACTTTTATTGTGTTCCTGAGCATGGCAGCTTTATTGCATAGAAAGCCTGCATCTGCTGGGACATCCTGTGACAGGTGGTGTGCTGTGGGACATGATAAAGGAGACACTCTGTAGTTGTTTAAATTAAAGAAGTTCACTTTCTTGTGAGTTGTTTTAAATTTTAGTTATGCTTAATACATTCTGGAATTCTGTTAATGTGTTGTGTAAAAATGGAATGTATGTTCATTTTTGCAGTGGCTAAGCTAGGTTTTTTGATGCGTGAGGCAAGCAATCACAGTGGCCAACCCTGACAGAAATTATGAACTTTAAAAAAATTACAATTATATGTTAACTTTCCTTTTATTTTTGTCAATAATTTAAAATTTGTTGAGTGCAGTAAATCAAATTTTTTCTTTTAAGATATTCATTTTGTTCACCATTTTGCCACCCCTTGGGTTCTGCTGCCCTGGGCTGCCCCACCACTCGCCCCAGCCTAGCTATGCCCCGGCATGTATGCAAAACTGAAAGCTAGGAGTGATCTCACCTTGTAGTTTGTTTCTTGCTCTCACAGGTGTTCCTGTGTGTGTTGTTTGCATCATTCCAATCAGATGAGATGTAGTCATTTGTTATTTTTCAGGTATTTTAAGATACTGTTATGTTTGTCAGTATTTAGACGCTCTACACTACAGTTCATTTAGTTACTGTATATAAATATAGCCCTGTACTTTTTCCTGTCTTTGCAGATGACAATGGATGAGAAGTATGTAGAGAGCATTTGGACTTTATTAAAAAATGCAATACAGGAAATCCAGAAGAAGAACAACTCAGGTCTTAGTTTTGAGGAACTGTACAGAAATGCATACACTATGGTACTTCATAAGCATGGTGAACGTCTGTATACTGGTCTGAAGGAAGTAGTGACACAGCATCTGGAGTCAAAGGTGAGCTGCTTCTGATATGTTTATGTGTGTATTGTGGTCACAGAAAAAGTTGTGTGTAGATTGAGGGCTGTTTGTACAATGTTACCATTGTCTTGTGGATTCTGTCTAATCACAGATGGACAAATGACCTTTGTAAACAGGAGGGTTACTAGCACAAAGTTCTTGAGAGAGGTGGGATAGCATGGTCAGTATAGGAACTGGGCTACAGCCTTGTCAACTGAGGAATCATGGTTTGATTCTCAGCCAGGGCAAGAGATTTTTCTCTACTCCAAATTATCTAGACTGGCTTCAGGGCCCAGGGTACCAGGGACTCTTTTCCTTGGGGTAAAGTGGTGGGGGCATGAAGCTGATCACTCGCCCCCATCTAGTTCCAAGGTTAAGAATGAATGGAGCTCTACTTCCACTCCCCGATATGCCTTCATGGCATGCACAGGGGCAGCTTTACCTTTGCCTTTACTGATGAATGAATTAAGAATAAAGCAGTTTTAAGTGTTTTTGAGTGATTTCAGTAAAGTCTAGGTACTGAAAACTTCCATGGAATGTATGTTATTTTGAAGTTTTGAACCTAACTGACCATGAATTAGCCATATTTATCAGGGTATACTTTGGAAGTGTGATATGTATAGTAGAAAGTCAGCATATCATTTCATTTCAGGCCTGTCTTTGCACTGAAATTTATTATACAGAATTAGTGCTTGAAATTTATGCCTATAATAGTGTATCCAAAAAATTAATTAAGTATTTGACATGATCACTTATCTTTGTATGCCTAATTTTACCATTTCCTTAGCATGCTAACGTGTAGTTAGTACGAAAGTTATGAAAAGGCCAAGGGAAAGAAATGAAGATAACTGCAGGGGTGCACAAGTCCCAGACACCTGGCTGTCTGGGCGACTGAATTTTGTACAGTAGCACCTAATATTTTCAGCATAATTATTGCAGTTCCCTTCCCCCGCTTCCCTTACATACAAAAATGCGTATCATTTCACATACACTGAGCAGAAAGTGCCAGTTAACAATGAGGTTCACAAGTCACTCCAGAATTGTGGGTTATGGAACTTGACCCTTCTGGCACGAGAACTTGAAGGTGGCTTCTGGATTTTTGGGAAATTTGTAGATTCCTATGTTACTTTTTTGTGGGATGTGATGACCTACTCTGATGGAGGCATGAGGTTCCTGTAAAACGTGTGTACACATCTACCAGACTGCATGGCATCACACCTCAAAAAAGACATTAACCATAACAGTCACCACTATTAGAACCTCATTTCAAAAGTGCGAGAAATGTTAATTCTCAATTGACTACAGTCCAAGTCACCATTTTGTGTAATTATTTATTTTTATTTTGTGCGATTGGTTTTGTAAACATTCCATATGAATGAACTTCCACGATTTAAAATTACTAGCTTGTATTTGTTAAAATCTCTCACACAGTATTTGATAGAATCTCTTACTGCAATGAATATACTGTATCTCTTTTTACATCTTTAATTATTTAAGTTTATTGAGGTTAACATAGTGTTTAAAATTATATGTGCCCTGGGTTCAATCCCACTGGGAATTTTACCAGGTTATTATAGAACAATAACCTCTAGAACCCAATATAATTGTGTTCACACAAGCATGCTAAGGTTTGATGCATGTGGATTTTGGTGTGTTGTGATCATTGACCAGGTGCAGCTGATCTTCAGCGAAAGCTGTGTGAAATGTTAGTGTTTATAATTGGCTGAGTCCTGACTGTTACTTTGTATTTGTTCAGGTTAGAGAAGATGTCCTGAAGGCTTTATATAACAACTTTCTGCAGACATTAAACCAAGCATGGAATGACCATCAGACGTCTATGGTCATGATCCGTGACATATTAATGTACATGGACCGCGTATATGTTCAGCAGAATGATGTAGACAATGTGTATAACCTTGGGCTCATCATTTTTAGAGATCAGGTAAGTGAACTAATCATTCTGTTTTAGGCAGAAAAAAATGTATTTGTGATTATATTTGGGAAAAGTGATAATGACATCAAAATCACAGAAATGGCATTAGAAGCTAGTAACAAGGACATAATAGAGGGTTGACAAGTTCCTTGAAAATGTGGCAGAATTCAGGAAACTAGGAAATTATGTTGTAACAAGTCAAAACTACATTGATGAATCTTCTGTCCACCTGTTTCAGAATGTAGAGATGAAAAAGTATAGAACTCTGATTTTACTTTTTGTTTTATGTGGTTGTGAATCTTTGTTTTTTGGGCATGAGAGAAGGACGTACAATGAGGTGAGAACAAAATGCAGAGGGGAGTATTTTGGCATCGTAAGAAAATAACAAGCAAGGTTTGAGGTTATTGTGGTGATAGAGATTTAGATTGTAGAACATGTAGTCTGGTAAGTGGGTGCCAGCATTTCAGAGGACCCTGCTGTCCCTTTCTACACTGAACATACAAGCAGCAGGTTTGTCCAGAATGTTGGTCACCACCTGCTGTAAATATGAGGAGCTGGAGTAAATTACACAATGAGGAGCTTCATAATTCATTTTTTGCCACGTATTATGGTATGTGATTAACCTTTACAAGACCTGTGAATGTGAATGCACATAAAAAAACACTCCTAAAATTTATTGTATATATATTTAGGCAACAAGGAAATTTACTTCATTTTTAAGACTTGCTGCATAATCTGTTTTATTTTTTACAAAATGCCATTTATTTCATAATTTTATTTTTTCTTGTTCAAATAATACTCACTTTTCTATAAACTGTGCACTAAAATTTAAATATCAACCCAGTCGGATAAAGGTTAACGTCAGTGATGATGACATGGGGCCTATAGCACACAGTGATGAGACAAGAAATGTGTAAAATTTTGGTTGAAGAAACTCTAGGGATTAGGGTTCTTGTGAGACCCAAATATATAGGAAAGGATACTGGAGCTTAGAGAAATATGGCTGTAGTGAACACTGTAATGAACCATAGAGTTTGTTGAAGACCATAATTTTTCAGTCATATTAGCAGCTATGAAATTTTCAAGTAACACTGCACCATAGAGCAGTCTGTATTGTCTCTCCGCAGTATTTTTTAAAGCACTGATAGCTGTATGCCGGATATTTAATTGTACATATTCCATGCTTGAGGAAGTTCAGTTTTGACCCATCTAATGAATTGAATGCCTTTTTGTAGGTAGTATAATGTATGAAATTTTGTTACACCTTTTGCTGTTTATATATTTTAACCTTTAGGGGATGGATTTAAGGCAATCAAGGTTATACTTGTCTATCAGTGTGCTGGAAGGATTTAAGTGTTGTTCATGAACCCGTGCTTGCATAATATTTACAACATTTATCAATTATTCAAGCTTAAGATTATGTGCATCAGTGCCTAGAAGAAATGTTATTTTGGGAAACAGGGTTGCCATTGTTTTATTGTTCCCCTGTTAAGAATATTTTGTTACCTGTTAAATCTTTGGCACTCAGTTTATATAGACTTTTAACTGCTGCCACTGGATGGTTGACTTTCAGGTGGTTCGCTATGGTTGTATAAGAGATCATCTTCGTGAAACACTATTAGACATGGTGATGCGAGAGAGGAAAGGTGAGGTGGTAGATAGAATCGCCATTAAAAATGCCTGTCAAATGCTTATGGTTCTTGGGATCAACAGTAGATCGGTTTATGAAGAGGATTTTGAGCGACCATTCCTTCAACAGTCAGCAGAGTTCTACAGAGTAAGTTGTTGCCACCTTGGTAGAATATGCTGCAAATAAAAATGTTAGAATATAATGTGGGTAAAGGAATTATTTTTTTGTTGTTTACTTCACTGTATTTCTTTGTAAGGTTTATTTTTGAAAGTGGCTGATGTCATGAAAATTTTCTAAAATCATAGAATAAGTATTAGAATTTAAAAGGTTGTGGAGAGGATGTTCAAAAAGTTCAGTGACCTGTGTATGGGATGAAGGTTGGGGGGGGGGGGGGGGGGTGCTGATTTTATAGTCCGCAGTGATGCCAGGAATTGGAGGACAGATTTGAAACTTAAGAAATGGTGGTCATCATAGTTATTATTAAAAATTATTAATTGCAATAATGGCTTTTTTGGATGGGGATACTGGGGAATACTTGTTTAAACTGAAGAGGAAGTGGGCTATATAATGAAGGTAATACTATTAGTAGCTAAGGCTGTGATGCTAAGGAAGAAGAAGAAGAATACTATTAGTGAATGAAGTAAAATTATTTGCAGTCAGATGGAGGTGACACACTTTAAGTTTTAGTCTGTGTGTATAATAACATTGTAGTTAAGAGTATCCTACCCCTCACAATAAACTGGTGTTATCATAGTGGTAGAGCATGTAATATGTAGAAACTATAAATAAATCCTGCCACAGGCTGATGATGAGTTTCACATTTAATACTACAAGAATGTACAACAGGATGGCCAAAAAGTTATTGTACCACCACCTAATGTACCATGTGGATCTGTATTTGCATGTCATGTGTCTTTGTTACACAGCACAACTTAAAAGTGGTGTGTGGAAATAACAGTCTTCAGTCGCACATGCTTGCAGGGTATAGTTAAAGGGAGTTAAAGACTTGAATTTCTAGTTGTGTAGCCTGACAGCCACCAATGAGCTGTTCGACACTGACATAAACGGAAGCTGTTATGCATGTTGTGAACTGCTCAACACTGTCTTGAATACCACATCCTGCTTGGTGGTTCTCTTTGCAGATGAGTGTGCAATTTATCACAGCACCCATGGCAGAAATGTTGTGTTTTGGATTGAGGTGAATCTGCATTTCATGGAGTTGCAACATAAACCTCCACATGTGATGTCGACTGGCATGGTGGCAACTCGTTTAATTGGCCTCTGTTTCATTGATGGACCTGTTAATGACACATCTTACGGAGAAATGCGGCATTATACTGCTGAACACCTTTTCCAAAACTCTGCACAAATCGTCATTGCAGTATTGATGCACAGCCACTTGTCCCATGATAATGCCTCACAAAGAGTTGTCTGGTGTGATGAGATCAGGACTACATTGTGGCTCAGGATGATGGTGTGGGAGATGCTGGTGAGCCATGGCCAATCCAGCAGCCCAGAAAATGTTCATTTAAAATGTCATGCACAGCGAGGGTGAGATGTGCAGATGCTCCATCTTGCTGCAATCACACATCTTCAAAGAATGTTCTCTCTCTGTCTGTAAGCTGTGATGTTAACCACACCTCTAACATTTATGTGTAAGATGTGGCATTAGCAGGTCCATAGAAGAAATGGAGGTTAATCAGATGAGTTGCTGTCATACTGGCCCACAACATTAGATGTGGGCTATGCTACAACTCAGCAGTGATATGCTGGCTGTCCTTAACTCAAAACACAACATTTCTGCCATGGGTACTGTGTCAGATTGCACATTCGTCAGTGAAGGGAACCTCGGAGCTGGATGCAGTATTCAGAAAATTGTTGAGCTGTGCACAACATGTGTCGCAGTGTTGATTCTTGGCCAACATCCAACAGTTCATTTATGAATATCAGGCAGTATGACTTCAAGTCTTTAACTGTCTTTAGCTATGCCTGCAAGCACATGTGACTACCAGAGAGTGTTGCCACACACCACTGTCAAGTCTCGCAAGTAACACATGTGTAGCACATGCATGTACAGATTTATATGGTAGATTACGTTGGGGTATAATGACTTCTCAGCCACTTTGTATTTGTTTTGAGACTATAAAGCATGTGATTAAAAACAGAATGGAAGAAAATAAATTGACAGATCAGATATTATGGCAGCTTTACGTGTTACAAATTCTGTCTTCCAAGTATCTGAGGAGACTCCTCTAATGGTATGAAATGTTATGTACATTACTCAGAAAGACAGTCTGTGATAAAGATTGATAGGCTGCTCTCCACACATTCTGACATCACAATTTGAGCAATGAACTTCCATAATAGTACTGTTTCATCTTGCTCAGCACAGCAGGCATTGCATGTCTCATGGTGTAAGTGGAGTCCGTTGAGTCACGAAAGTTTTTATGGCATGGTCACGTGTTTGGTAGAGATTTCACTCACATACCTCTATTTCTGAGTAGATAAGCTTGCAAAATTGTTACAACACAATATTTCTCAGGTACTCTGCTTTATAGTGCAGTTGCTTATACATGAAGATAATGTTCCAGAAAGCATGACTGAGCAAAACCATGTTCATAAAACTTTGTGATGTAAGGAAATCTAGAATTGGTAGAACCCTGATTATGACTGTGCCATTAACGGCACCCTATGTGTAAGTTTGATCAGCATATTTGTAATGTTGGCGAGAGCATTGCCTGACCCTTTGCCATTGTTATGTTTGTGTGTTCAGAATTATTGTGTACCTGATTCTGTATTTCAGTTGGAAAGCCAGAAGTTCCTGGCAGAAAACAGTGCATCTGTATACATTAAGAAAGTAGAGGCTCGAATAAATGAAGAAGCAGAGAGAGCTAAACATTATCTGGATGTTTCAACGGAACCGAGGATTGTAGAAGTTGTTGAAGAGGAGTTGATAAAGAAACATATGAAAACAATTGTAGAGGTATGGGTGGTGTAATGCATTCACATTTGCTTAATATCTTGTATGATTGGTCTGAACTGACTTCTTGGAGCAAAGTCCTTGAGCAGCTGATCATTTATGGACCCTCAAATTTCAGTGCTTTGTTTCCACTTGCATATGTTTTTTATTACTAAGTTGGCTTTCATTTAAAAAAAAAGACTGGTCTGAAAAACTTATCTGTTAGATGAATCTTAATCTATACGTTGTTAATGTTGCTGTACCACCACAATTTTGTATGCTATCAAGTTCTGCTGTTGCTAGTGAGAAATAAGCTTTGGGTAAACCTCCTATTCACAGAAAACAGAGGACTATGCTGGGATATGGGGACAAGCTATACAAATAATTCTTATCCTGCTTGGGGGGGGGGGGGGGGGCAACCCTTGCTTGTTTGTAGTGACATTGCTTGGATACAAGGAAAGCCCAGACTACTGAGTGCATTGTTATGCTGGTAGTAAATAAAATCATATTTTCATGCCCATTTCCAACGTAAAAAGAAAGAGTGCATGCATATGTTAGTGTCATATGATCACATGATTTAATTACGTAACAGTATCCACAAAGCAGTAGATGGTAGTATATTTCCTCCAATAGGAAATTAGACTTATCACCTCTGCTCGTAACTCATTGTATAATGTCATGGGTTTTCCTTGCCCTAAGTCAGTTAGTATCAGTACCCTGAGTACAGTTTCTGAGCTTAGGAATTTTAGTGGCTCTATAGCATATTATTTAAAACTGAACTTCAGAATGACTTGTGATGTTCTTATTACTTGTAAATGAGTCACAGTAAAGTTTCAGGCTTCTGCAGTGGTTTAGCTGAGGCATTACTTCTGGGATATGATGCTTAATTGCTGGATGATTTGACTCCTGATGTTTTGAGACAGTGTATTGGACACATCTTTAAGGGCTGAAATGCCCAAAAAGAATTCTACCGCATCACAATAAATTGCAGTTATCACCTCAAATGTTTATGGTGCCTGTTTGAAATAAATTTTTATTTTCAGATGGAGAACTCTGGTGTCGTACACATGCTGAAAAATCAAAAGACTGAAGATCTGGCTTGTATGTACAAGCTGTTTAGCAGAGTAGCTGATGGTCTTAAGACAATGGCTGACTGTGTAAGTCAGTACCTGAGAGAGCAAGGAAAGGCACTTGTTCAAGAAGAAGAGGGAGGAACAAATGCCATCAATTTTGTTCAGGCAAGTTACTGTGTAATGGAATGTCACTAATTTAAATATAACCCATCTAGAAGGTGTGTAAGGATGGAAATACTGGGCTGGTACGCAGTAGCATAGATAACTGGTTGGGGCCCCCCCATAATTATCAATGAAGTTACTCCCATATCTCATAGCAGGGATGCAGAATACTGCCTTCTGTCAAAGGAGCAGAATACAGGCTGAAAGAACCCACAACAGATTTTAGTATTCTCTGTGTTTGGGGGCCCTCCTGTGCCACTAGGTCTGCAGGGGCCTTGTCTATGCCACTGTTGCTACACTTCTTGTGTGCAGGGTATAGCAATTGTTGATCGTATGTGACAGTTGATTTTATGTTTTTCATCCTGTTGTGTATGTGACGAGATTATTTAGGATTTATTTGCAGACAGTGGATTTAAACTGGATACAAATAACTAAGTTAGTGACACTGATGGTGAAAGTGAGACTGTGTTCAGTAATTACAGTAGTATTGGAGATAGTGCTGTGATAGTAACAAAGGATCATGGGTTGAACATACATGTGTTGGAGCCAGTAGTTGAAAGAAAAGATGTGCTCTCTCTCTCTCTCTCTCTCTATATATATATATATATATATATATATATATGAGTAAGAATAATGATGCAGTAAATGGTCAGTAGTACTGATATTCATTGGACATTTTTTCATCCCAGACCTTGCATTATTCAAGTATGTTAGTTTAGGAGTCATGTTTTTCTGTTTCTCTTGAAACATTGCTGGGAGTAAAAGTTTGGATAAATGTATATATATAGCAGGTCCTCCAACGAACCGCTTCCCTTCTTCAGATGCTAATAGGACTTGGCTAGTCAAGAAATTCTCCACACTTTAAGGAACCCGGAGGTTCATTCTTGTGTTCACAGTAACCTGCCCCTTGTCCCTATCCTGAGCCAGATGAATCCATTTTACCCTCTCCACCCTATTTCTTTAAAATCCATTTTTATATTGTCCTCCCATCTGTGCCTAGGTCTTCAAAGTGGTCTCTTTCCTTCAGGTTTACCTACCAAATCCTGTAAGTAGCAGAACCTTAGTGTGTTAAAATTCAGATGTATGAGAAGTCATCATGGTTGTTACATATTATCACAGTCTGTAAGCTTGCAAGTATTTGCAAGGAACCACATTATAATATGCACTACACTGGAACACTGGAATCAGTAATTTGGCTTCGTGTTAATGCCACCACAGTAGCACAGACTGTATACTGCATAGAGAAAGTGAGTTCAGATTTCGGCTGAAATGTCTTGGAGGAAGTGAATTCCTTCAGAACCTTTATTTTGATTCTGGTTTGTGGCTTTTTCTTGGATCTTATTAATTGCTATGTCATATTTAATGTGTCAGTTTTATACCACCAAATTTTAAGCAGTAATTGCCTCCCTAGCATTTAATACCACTGATGCTCCAACTTCATTTCTGCTCAGTACAGGCAAGTTAATTTTGCCTGTAGTATGTCATGTGAATGTTGTTTGTAGTCAATGGAATGTACTGTGCAGAATTATGAGTAATATGGGTAAAATTATGTGACATTCAAATTTTTATATAGTTAAAACACCATAAATATTCACCAAAGATACTTGGTGTGTAAACCTTATCCATTATCTTACTGTAAGTAACCTTAGATTTGTTACAGCAAAGTCTTGTATTATGTGTTGCTTGTTTGAGTAAAATATTCTCATGTTGTGTTTATTTTATCAACTTTAACAATTACTCATTGCAGAATCTACTTGATCTTAAAGATAGGTTTGACCATTTCCTCCATAATTCTTTCAACAATGATAAGATCTTCAAGCAGATGATAGCCTCAGATTTCGAACATTTTCTCAACCTGAATCCCAAGTCTCCGGAGTACCTCTCGCTCTTCATAGATGACAAATTGAAGAAAGGAGTAAAAGGGGTGAGTAGTCTGTGTGCTGCTAATCTAGAAGCAGAGCATATATTGTGTTTGTGATGTAAATTGGTGCAGCTGTTACCAGAGGTTATTTCAGAAACTGTGTAACCGTATGATGGTCTGTGCAGAATGTTCTACATCCTTGATTGATTATTGCTCATACATACAAGTGGTTGGTTCAGTATTGTTATTTGAAATCAGATTGCTGTCTTCATTTGTCATTAAGCAGTGATTTCTATTCTGGATCTCTTTTAACAAATTCCTCTGTGTTCAAGATTTAGCCGAGTTCCATGTCAAAAGCTGTTCACTCTCGCAGACACCTAAAGTGTGGATCTCAGTGCACATGAAATTCTTCTGGTATCCTTGTTTGTATTATTATTCAATTCACGGGTGTTCATACTTCACTAGTATAAAATGCCAGTCCTTCATTTAAGTTAACATATTTTCAAATTTGTGAAAAATATATGTCTTGTTTTTCACAAATGTTCACATAGTGTCAGTAATAAACAGTAGAATGTCTTACTTTGTCCAGCTGCAGTTAATTTTTCACTTTTTTGTACTGATGGCATTTATGTACTGCACTGGGTTATGGTATTTGTGGTGGACACAGTGAATGTGGCAAGTTTATCTTGAAGTAACTGAGTTTCCCCTTGTCAGCTGTCATTCCACCAGTGCATTTTTTATTGATTATTCAGGGTATGGACAATTAACGGCTGCAGCCCATGGGAAGTAATCCACCCCTGCACAAAATTAAATAGCCTGGAAACATGTTGCGTTGAATTATGAATTGTCATGTGTATTGGTTTTTCATGGCTTTCTTCTGAACTGTGTTCTATTTATTCAATCTCTTTCTTGTTGCAGATGACGGAGCAGGAAATTGAGATGGTACTGGACAAGACTATGGTACTGTTCAGATTCCTGCAAGAAAAGGATGTTTTTGAACGCTACTACAAGCAGCACTTGGCCAAGAGGTTATTGCTCAATAAGTCTGTGAGTGATGACAGCGAAAAGAACATGATCTCCAAGTTGAAGGTATGGTATTGTTTCAAAGTTGTTACGTGACGAGTTGGAGAAAGAATATTGTAGAATGTATCATACTCATGTTTAGGCAGTAAACTTGGTAACAGTTTCAACAACTACTGATACAAGCCTCACAAGATTATTGGCTTCATTTTTTGAATATACAGACAAGTGGATAAATTAAGGAAATTTATTTTCATGTGTACATTGGTGAAAATGTTGCCTTTAAGCAAACCCTGTGATGTATAATAAGGTTATAATTTATGTTTATCATATTGAGGAATGTATCGTAAGTGTTCTTCTCACTCAAATATGTGTTAATTGCGTTATTTAAGACGACGTTTTTACCTGCTTTGTTGATTCCCTGTTGTCTTGTTGATGTGTATTAAAACTGTTTTGAACTGTTTGGTAGTGGTGAGGTCCCACCACAGTGTCTTCAGTTGTGTTGTTTAAAAAATGTTTGTGGCAAGTCACAGTTGCTTCCGCCCACATCCTCCCGTATTCATAGTTCATGATTCTTATACCATGTCTCATTCAGCGCTACATAACTTCAGAAGTTGATGTAGTGTTAAGAAATAAGTAGTAACCAACAATCCAGTAGCTATACAAAGCTGTGTCGATAATCTAAGCATGGTGATGGCTGTTTCAGGTTTTTTTATATGATATTTGTCATTGTATATGTATGTTTACAAATTGTGGGCTGTTCAGAAACATCTGTAATGGTTCAGAATGAAAGGACTACTAGTCATATCATTGTACTGTTCACAGTAAAACTCTTGTCCTTTTTGGCAGTGAATGTTTTAAGTGGTTTGCACTACTGCTGAGATGTTCTGTATGCATAAATTAAGACCATTCTTAGAAGTAAGTTTGTAATTGTGGTTGGCCATTCTTGCCGCAGCTACCTGATTGTTGAGATGTACAGTATTAATACTTTGCAGTTTCACACTTCTTTGTAGTTGACAGCTAACTGAAAGGATTTAAGCATTTGTCAGATGTTTTGTAGAGGCTGAAATAAGGGGCCTGTCATATGTCGTACACACGAAACTTTGTAAAAATACCTATCATGTGTGACTGTATAAGTCCTGTAACTCAGGCTCCATACTCTAGTCTTTAATTTCTCCTTTCATTCATGTATTTGGCTCTGGCTGTTCCTGTGTCATTGCCGTTTTGTGATGTGCATACCAAAATTTTGTCCCCATACTTAATTAAACACTGAAAGTGTAAAGGGGAGTGGAGCTATAGCAGCATGCTTTCTTAACCTCAGCACTAGATGGAGGTTGGTAGTCAGATCATGCCTCATCCGTGGAGAAAGAACCACCTGTACCATTTGCATTGCAGAGAGGGCTTTGGGTGGGCCCCAGGGTGGGTCTGGGAAATTTGGAGAAAAGCCTCTTGCCCCTGCTGGGAACAGAATCCTGATTTCTTGGCTTTCTGGGCCGTAGCCTAGTCTTGTCTTATGTGTTGTGTTAGTGCAGGAATTATTCCTTAATGTGTGTTTTATTATGTGTAGACTGAGTGTGGCTGTCAGTTCACTTCGAAGTTGGAAGGAATGTTCAAGGACATGACAGTGTCAAATACTATAATGGAAGAATTCAAAGATCACGTTTTAACATCAGGGGTAAGAAAAATTAAGTATATTATTTTATTCACTTAATTTATGTGTTTTAGATTTAGTTGAGTGTCTTAAGATTCCATTACAGAATTTTTAGTTTGGTCACTAGTGTGAAATTACTTCACACTTTGAAAGAAATCTTAATAAATGCCAAATTCTTATTGATCTTAAAATTATAAATATATTGTTCCTTCTTTATGACAGAAATTTGTAATGTGCTATAAAACCTGTCGGGATTAAGATTTGCAGCAGTTTGTGGGAGTATAAAATAAAAGTTTGGAATACGTTATGAAAGAAAATGTGTTTGTTATGTTTCTTTTAAGTGTTTGGTTTTATGAAACTTTGGAAGAAATTGCTAACTTTGATATATAAAATAGCCCAATGTAAAGTTGGGATTACCAGCCATCTGCAATCCATGATACGTGTTTTATGTGTACTGTATGTCAGTTTTAGAAGATTAGTTCATGTAAATGAGTTTTAAATATTATATGTTCATGTCACGCATATCATCCTTTCCTGTATACTGATTTATTTTATGGTCAAGAAAAAAGTGATCATAGATGTTGCTTTGACAAATGAATTCGCAATTCAAGTTGTGGTTTATTGCCTATGCACTAATGTACCTACATATTTTACCATTACCAGAAAAAAAGGGCATCATGAAACAGAATTGTAAATGCTTTTCACCAGTAGGGATTGAATGTAACTATGTAGTTTTATCATTTATTTCAAATTGGTTTGAAGTAGCTGGAAATGGCTGTAAGAGATATAAATGATGCAAAGAGGTTTCCACAGTGCTGACATTGGGGATTCTGGTCTTCTGGGATGTTTTGCTATGTAGCAGGGTTTTGGTGTAGACACTTCTAGAAAAGCCATCACTTGGAAGATCCATAGTGATGTGTACAGATAACATGAATATGGATGTGTGTGAAATAGATTATGAATATTCTACCAGTTCTTTTTAGTTATTTGTTTTAATTGTGCAGCTGTCATTGCCTCCAGCATTTTTCATATTTGACTCCTCACTGAGCAAGTTATCTCAAGCATTAGCACTTGTGGTTTGTATTCAGTGAGTGCCTGGTTCAAATCTCGACCATACCACCTGCTATCCTGACAGATACCATCATAAATGTACATACGTCTTCATGAAAAGTACTTGTTGTTATTGTCAGATTTTAATGTAACTTGGAATTTTCTTGACAAATTTTTGAATAATTCTCCAATATCAAACTTCATGAAAATCTGTCCAGTGGGAGCCAAATTGTTCCATGTGGACAGACAGACAGACATGACAAAATGAATAGTTGCTTTTCACAATTTTGCAAATGTGCATGAAAACTGTTGCATCTTATTTTCAGACACACTTGCATGGTGTGGATTTAAGTGTTCGAGTCCTTACAACTGGCTTTTGGCCTACACAAAGCGCTACACCAAAGTGCAGTATTCCTACTGCTCCTCGTAATGCGTTTGAGGCATTCAGAAGGTAAGTGAATTCAACAGGACAGTAGAGTGAAAGGTACTTCTTTGCTTCTTCTTTGTGACTGAAATTTTGGACATTGCCATTCTTATCAGGCTGAAAAGCCCCCAGTGTTTGGAACATGAATCTGCCTTAATTGCCAGGTGGAAGGGGGAATGTACTGTGTTGGGCCTATTGGAAAGAGTGAATCTCATTGCTTAATTACTTGCAGTGATTGTTCAAGTTACACGCATGAAAATGTATGTGTATTCTCTGCTATCAAACTTGTCACATTTCTGGATACTGTGTATGAAAATTTTGCGTTTTTCTCTGCCATTTTATTGGGGAGTATGGTGTGTACTGCTTGTTCATTCATCATTTTACACACACATTTGTTCTTAATTGAACTGATATGTGTAGTGTTTATAATCTGTCATTGCAACAGTGTCACATTTGTTTAACTTTTTAATCATATGCATTTTGACTCATTCATCAAGCATCTCTGCATATTTGTGCTTTATCAAGATACTTGCCTTGCTTTCTAGTTGCCTTTTAGAAATGTGATAAATATTGGGTTTTGTTAATTTGTGATACTGTGTATTTATAAATGTTGTTTATGATATAAATTTTGTATTATTCAGAACCTTCTAAGGTACAGTTAATAAGTTGTCTGCAACACTGGCTTAGAAAGTATTTTGAGAAAATAATCGAGTTCAGTATGAGCGTTGCAAGTGGCTGAGGCACTGGCAAATGACCAGTATCGTCCTCCTGTTTCACTTCTGTGAGAATATTGTTTCCATTCTCTGCACATGACTCTGTAACCAGTGTCTTCATCTCTTTGACTGTCAGCAGCTGTTTACATGTCCGTGGCTGTGGGATCATTCCACAGCCACGAACACATAAACAGCTGCACTCAAGCACTGGACGAAGCCCATACTAGGCCAAAAAGTGAAACTTGATGCTTGTATCTGCAATGCTGCACTTTACAACACATTACTTATTAGTGAACAATAATCGTCACTGCACCAGCAGCTTTTACAAGACATACTTCATCTTACTGCGTCAACATGTGGTGGTTCAAATAATAATGTTTTTTAATGAACATTTTAACAACTGGGCTTGTGTGTTTTGAGTGTTAAATGTGTTCCCTCCTGAAGATGGTGTACCAGTGCACCGAAACATGTCAGGGTTTATGTAAAGTGATTGCATATTGTGTTTTAACATTGTGTACGGGTTGGTGTTAATATATATTGTTGTAATATACGCATGTACACGGTATGGACGATGTTAAATTCGACAAGACATATTTCAGAGGAAGTTGATCCTTCTACTTGTGTTAAAATTTGAAGTATAACTTATACCATAAACAACAAAAGAATAAATGACTGTAGCATAGTCTTTATCAAACTGTTAAAAAGGTAAGCAAAAGAAGTTTTTGTGCAGCTTCAATTAAAAAGAGTAAAATTTGCCACTGGGAAACTGTTCCACCTGATGAGTATATGTATGTATAATTGATTGGTGTGGACATTCCCCAACTTAACGCCATTTTAAGTTATGCAATTTTGGACTTACAACATTTTTTAAACACATGCCGAATTTCCCTTGTGGGAATGAAAGTGCAACGAGATGAAGGTGGTGGAAGAGTAGTGCAGGGCAATAACACAGGCGGCGGGGTGGTCTTGCTGCTGCCGATCAAGTTCCAGTGTGTGGAGTTTCGTTTTCAGCTGGACTACCTTGTATATACATATATAGTTGACCACGTGTATACTTAATTCTGACTTGTGCAAAATTCAACTTGAGAGCTTATGATGAACCTTTGTCTGAGTGTAACATAGAGTTTAGGAATGTGTTTCAGTTTGTTGTTGCTTGTCACAGCATTTATAGGGACACTTGAACAGATAGGATGTTACAATTTTACACATGTGTTAAGTGACAATTTCAAGTTTTGTAATAACTTTTCTTGAACAGATTCTACCTTGCAAAACACAGTGGTCGACAGCTAACTTTGCAGCCACAATTAGGGTCATCAGACTTGAATGCTGTCTTCTATGGACCACGTAAAGAAGAGGGCGAGGGCAAAGATGGTGCAAGTTCTTCAACAAGTCTGATGTCTGTATCGTCACCGCGAAGTAATGGACCTCGTAAACACATCATTCAAGTATCAACGTATCAGATGTGTGTTCTCATGCTCTTTAACAACAGGGACAAGCTGAATTATGAGGTATGCTGTGAAGTGTTTATGTTATTTCATGTGTGGATAATTGAGAGATGCTGCTTTGATTGTAAGGATTTCTTGTCTTTGGAGTGGAATTGAACTTTGACAGTCCTGAGGTTTACACAGCAGTGTAAATGAGGACTCCATTTTTCTTGGATATGATGCCATGTGGCTGGGTAATTTGTTCCTCATGTTTTAACAAACATAATACCTTTATCTCAAGTGTACAGACCCTTGACGATGAAGATGATCCTGTCACACATTGTAATATCTGAGAAAAGTGGAGTACTCACACTTTGACAACTTAAAATTCTAGGATTCATAAGTTTTTCAGACTGAAAATGAACACAGGAAAGCCTGTACACATCACTGGGCTGTGTATTGTGATTATGTTACATGCAGAGAAATGTGTTCAAAATGGGACCAAGAAGTTTTCCATTTTGTGCATTTTTCTTCTTCAGGCTTTTTATGATACTGCAAATGTGTCAACACACATTACTTAGCTGTAGTATGTATCAGCGTTCGTTACAAAATTCATAGAAGTATTAACATGTGCACAATTTTCACCTGTAAAGTAGACACTCTTATGGAGAGTATAAGAATTAAAAATCAGGTTTGTGATCACACTGTCCTTGAGCTTTTGTCACAGGACAGTAACTCGGCCACAATGTCATCATTCATATGTCCTGTTTCTCCATGAAGGGCTGGGACAACAAGGTTATCTTTCCCCATTTTTGAAAGCTTGCCTTGTTTAAAGCTTTAAAGTCACTTACCTATACATCTTTTCAGGCTTTGGAAGCAGAGCATTTTAGATCTTCATTCTTCTGGGATATTACATTGTCATCAGGTTCTGTTGCCCAACATTTTGAGACCGTGTCTTCAAACGTCAGTTGTCCAATGAAGGTCTGGACATCTTACTTTGAAGATAGGGCCGTTGCATGGTCTTGAAACACTGAGCAACAAAAACCCAGTGATGGAATGCAGTATCCCATTCGGACAAAAATCTCACTTGTACCAAGCTTGTTGGCCATTCCTTTTATTTGTGTCTGAAGTTCCCTTCCTGACTTCTTCCTTGATCTGTGACACTTAACAGATCACTTCCAGGTAGTCGTATTAATTATATTTTATCAACACTTATTTGGCTGTTGAGGGTATAATATCAATGGCAGAATGATTTGTAACCAAACTTTCAGCTATCTGTGACTAAAAAAGGTCTTTCCTTCAAAAACAAAGATTAAAGTGAAGGAATCTTAGTGAGCTTTTCCTTCAAGGCTCACTGGTTTATGACTTTTAATTCTAAAAGTACTGTGCCAAAGTATGTGTGGCAGATATCCTGTCACAAGGTAAATTGAAACCTGTGATCATGTGAGGTTCAAGGTTAGAGTCATTGCACTGGTCACTTTGGATTTATGTGTTAAGCTGCTTTAAGTATTGAAAGATTGTGAAATAAGCACTGAATAAACAAAAATAAAAATGTTGTGTATTTTATTCTTATGTTACTGAGTAATAGGATGCTTGAATGATGCTGACATAGTCACCAAACTTTGCTGGTTCTTTCAGTGTCAGACTGTTCTGGCTAATGTAAAGTAGGTCCAAACAGTTGTGTATTTCATTACAGTAAGTTATACTATTTTTGTTGGTTTCTAACTTCATATTAGTAGACAGTGCTTGTCAGTCACATGAACGTGGGAGTTCCTGATTTTTATGTTAAGAAGTTGTTTATTGAGCTGTTGATTTTTTGGAAAATGCATGAATTATTTCATGGATTAAAAATTTTAATTTATTGACATCTTCAAACTACACAAGTAAATATGTGTGTTGAAGATGCGTATTTTCTGTTCAATCTCCCACGGTTTTCTTATGTTTTGAATGCTCAGGATTTTATTGCAAAATTGTGGTATTTTTATATTTCTTTGAGTACTTATCATTTCAATTCTTTTAATTATAAGATGTAGCTAGAATTCAGTTTAATGTTATTTCCTTATTACTGGCTAGTTTGAATTGAATTCTTATACGTTCTTAGTAGTGTGACTTGCACGTCACTAAAATCAGTGCTGATTATTGCCTGCGTTTCAGCAACATATTGAAAGGAACCACTGCAGTACCCATCACAAACCGAAGTGTTTGGTCTGTATATGTTATAGGCATAACTACAGCTATGGTGTACAAATGTGATCATAATGTCTTCTTTTCTGAAAGAAATGTACAGTACAGAGATTATGTTGTTGTGGAAGTAAATGGTGATACACAGCATGGAAAGAGACACTACACTCCACTGCTGTTGCTGCTGCAGCATTTAGCATCAGATTACTAAGAAAACTAATCATAGGTTTTAACTTACAGGAAATCCAAAGTGAAACCGATATACCAGAAAGAGATTTGATTCGTGCCTTGCAGTCTTTAGCTATGGGTAAAGCTACACAGAGGATCCTAATTAAAAACCCTAAAACAAAAGATATTGAACCAAATCATATTTTTTATGTGAATGATTCTTTCACTTCAAAACTTCATAGGTAAGTGTTTTTTTATCTGAAGCTTCACATATTAATTGTTCTATCATGTGGTAGAAAATTCCCTAACTATATCTGTGTAATATTTGTTTTTCTGGTAATTAGAACAAAGTAATTAGTATTTTTTCAAACCTTTCAAAGAATATGCCTGTCTGGTATATTTAGTGCTGTCGAGAAAATGTAACTCTCGTTTTTGTACACTATTTCTTATTCTAGAATGGAATTTTTATCAGTTTTATTGCACTCAGTTTAATGATTATTTTTCATTAATACTTCAGGTACTGTCTCATTTTTTTTCTGATATAATACAGAGTAGAATGTAATTAGTGGATACAAGTTTCTAGTTTGGTCTCTAGAAGGAGTAATCTATTGTTCTGAGGTTGTGCCACTGGTGATGTGTTCTGTAACTCCTTACCTGCAGTGTAACCATCACCGTGCTGATCATTGCATTATAATGCGACACATATAATTTTTCCGCGTCCTGCGCGAGGAAAAATGTAGAGAGAGAGGAAGGGGCGGAGCTAAGTGCAAAGGTAGAGGGCTCTGGCACCATGTTTGCCACATAGTCACTCTCTCTCAATTTTCACAGAGGTAACATCGTTTAAACGTATTACTAACGGAGCATATATTGGGAACAGTTTATTTCGACTTGGCAATAGCGCACTGTACCCAGACCTGGGCAATCAACGCAACGCTGCCACGTTGTTATAACGTAAAGACAAATATCTCCCACTCCTATACGCTACTAAATAACCTTCACAGGACGGTGGCTGAAAGGAAAATGACTGATGTAGCAACAACGGTAATGCTAAAGCGACAGAAAGGGAGTAGTGGGGACTGACTGATTTTGGTCTCTGCGTCGCGGAAAAGATATTTGAGTCGAGTTCTACAACCGTGTATGTACCAGAATGCACAGTGTCATAACCCAGAAGCCAATAGTGTAAATCTTAACTACTGTAAAAGCCTCAAATCTCAACATTTCTAATTCCCAGTGCTTTATATATTTATTAGTCTTAACATTGCTTCTTGAAGGTCCATAAAGCACATGCAGGTGGTTATGTCGAATTGTGTGGAACTTCTGCAGTTTCGTGAAACAATGCATGAGATGTTGCACATTTATGTGTGGCTGGATGTTGCATGTACAGCCACTCAGTGAGTGTCAAGTATGTTGCTTCCATACAGTACTGTGAAGTTTAAAGTTTGTAGTTGTGCTGGCACAACCTTCCAGGAATTTGACAACAGAAATAACCTGACGATCCTGAATAATTTATGGCATCAGCAATGGTTGATCATTAACACATTTTTCACAAAAGAGGAAGCTCTGTGCTTTTAGTCCTGTCTGTGTGAAATGGTGTGTCAAAGTGTCCTTCAGGAATGGGAATTTGAGTTAAAATACCGATACTCTTATGTTGCCAGTGGTAAAGATGTATTGATATTCTTGCCTCCTTATGCAGCTCTCTTGATTTGCAATGGCTATTATGATACTGATAAGGTGATGTGCTTGAATGGCCACTTGGGTAAAGTAAAGGTAAAGTTGGCTCTGTCCACACCATGAAGGCGTATGGGGGTAGAGGTGTAGCTCCACTCATTCTTAACTGTGACACCAGATGTAGGTGAATGGTCAGCTTCATGCCGTGGTTGCTGTACCAGTATGAAAGTATTCCAATACCCATTGAATGGGAGGCTGGATGGGCCACAGAGCGGACCTGGACATTTGGAAGAAGAGAAAAGTCTCTTGCTCCTGCTGGGATTGGAACCCTAGATCCTTGAGCCTGTAGCCTGTTCTCTATACCGACTACATTATTCTGGCTCTGATGGATGTGATGTTCAGATTTACTCAAGATGCAAAAGGAAGGCCAGTTCATGATCAATCATGACAGAGGTTATTTTTTGGTAAAAATATTTGTTGTATTGGTACACATTACTGACACTGGAATGGTATATGCACAGTTTATTTCTCCATAGCTATGTTGAATGCTGATGTGCATGTAAATGAATTTCTTTCTAGGGTGCTGCAAGCACCTGAATATATAATCTTAGTAATTTAACTAACAAACACCCTTTGTTGAGGAGTAAATCCTGTCTACAATTTATCTCCTACATGTTTCAGCCCCTTCATAGGCCATTATTGTGGCATATGAATTAATCACAAGTAGAAGTGGCCCAAAAGGTGCCAACATGTAAGAGGTAAATTGTAGACAGTTAAGGGTTACTGCCCAGTAAAATGTATTCGTTGGTTTAATTACCAATATTGTATAAAAATACAATATATGTTTCAGAGTAAAAATCCAAACAGTTGCTGCAAAGGGTGAATCGGAACCTGAACGCAGAGAAACCAGAAACAAAGTGGATGAAGACAGAAAACATGAAATCGAGGCAGCTATTGTCAGGATAATGAAAGCACGTAAACGAATGCCTGTATGTATTTCATTTAATTACACAGCGCATGAGAACCAGCTTTGCTTTAATGCATGTTGTGATCAAATAGTTTCTGGACCAGCTGCAAAGTGATATTACCTGCAGTTAGTACAGATCTCTTCTGTAGATGGATGTAGAGTAGGATCTACTGAGTCATTTTCTGTTAATTTTTAAAGTTATAGCTTGTATCACACAGAAGTAACTTTGTGAAGTGAGGTTTTGTATTGAACCCAGCAGTGGTTTGTATTTTATCATCTAATGGCCTGTTTCAATGAACATCACATGTACATAAAGTTCTCCATCAAACTGAAAAAAAATTGCCACAGAGTTCTACAACATGCTAAAATATGCTTTGGGAGAGGCAACAACTTAAACATTTCGTTGTTTTTGCTAGTTGCAAAGTGGAGTGATGTAATTTAATGATGCTGAGAGTTCAGGACATTCATCTGTGAGGAAAACGGGTGAAAATGTGGCATGAGTGGAGAAACTTGTTCATGAAGACAGACATAAACATTGCCTGTGACTTGGCTTATGGGGTGTAAACGTCAGATCATTGTAACACAAGTTCTGAACATGAAGTGGATTCTAGCAAAATTTGTGCTTTGCGTTCCGACTGATAAGAAGAATCAGAATTGCCTCAGACCTTCAGGAGGAACTTCAGAGAGTCCCACACTTCCTTTTGGGGGTCATAACAGTTTAAAGCAGAATGTAACCTTTAAATGACCAGGTTGGTTTGTAAATTTAGTGCACGGTTTGTGTTGAACATTAGTACTATGTGAACAAATCAAAAGGTAAAATTATGTAATAAATTGCATTTTGTGGAAAATAATTATGCAGCATGTTTTAAAAATGCAGCAAATATCCTTGTTTTGTAAATATATGAAATGAACTTTATTCTGATTTCACCTTGCATCTTTTACTAATTATTAATAAGTCACCAACTAAATGCACTTCTTTATTTAAAGAACACTACAAGGCTTCTTTAAAACGTTAGATAAAAACCCCTACATATGTTTCGGCTTATTAATAAGCCATCGTCAGGGGGTGTCACAACTGCATTATTTAAAAACACGTCCTCATATTAGTTCATTGTGTATGTATATAGTCACCACCATCACTTTAACTACACTGTGACTTTTTTATCGCATATTAGCACGAATAAAATGCATTTATTAAAAGCACATCCTTGTGTTAGTCCACTATGTCACTTATTTTTGTGAAGAGTCACTTTTTGTTTACTTTTTATTTACTTTAATATAAACAAAAAGTGACTCTTCACAAAAATAAGTGACATAGTGGACTAACACAAGGATGTGCTTTTAATAAATGCATTTTATTCGTGCTAATATGCGATAAAAAAGTCACAGTGTAGTTAAAGTGATGGTGGTGACTGTATACATACACAATGAACTAATATGAGGACGTGTTTTTAAATAATGCAGTTGTGACACCCCCTGACGATGGCTTATTAATAAGCCGAAACATATGTAGGGGTTTTTATCTAACGTTTTAAAGAAGCCTTGTAGTGTTCTTTAAATAAAGAAGTGCATTTAGTTGGTGACTTATTAATAATTATATGAAATGAATTTCTAGGGGTGTTTTTTTATGTGTTTAAAGGTAACGGAGTCCCACACTTCCTTTTGAGGGACATAACAGTTTAAAGCAGAAGTTCATGCACATGTGCCTGTCTTTGAAGTTGTCTGATAAAATGCGAATTGCAGATGGCACAACACGCAGCCTCATTTCACACTGTGTTTCTTCTGGGTGATGCCATTTAGTGATGTGCAATGAATGGCGACTGGCTCAGCAGACTTTTGTGCCTTCATCTACTGCACTATTTTTGTGCTGTCTTGTATGGCCGGTCTGAAAACTATTTGATCACACTACATGCTTTTATATTCTATAATAATTGTTAGGGAAATAAAGTGCAGTGGAGAGTGATTAATACTCTTCTCATTGGCATGTTTTAATGTACTGAGATAATTACTGGGAATTGTGTGCATTTCTTGTCATTAGAGTTCTTTTTTTTCTCCAAAACATCCAGACTGGCTCTGGGGCTCACTGAGCCTCCTGTTCAGTGGGTATGTGGCTTATTTTTTGGGGGGGGTTAAGCAGCTGGGGTGTGAAGTTAACTACTCACTTGTATCTAGTGCTGAGGTTAAGAATGAGTAGAGCTGTACCTCTACTTCCCTTGTATGCCATCATGGTGTGGATAGGGAAGACTGTACCTCTGTTTCTTATCATTACATTTTGCAGAATTCCAAGATCCTGTACCTCCCATGGTCTGGCATGATATAACAGAAACCACAAAGAAAAATCTTTTATGATTTTGGATCAAATCACAGACTTAGTTGACATTAGAATTGTGCTATTTTTTATTTTTCATCTAAGTTGCATGTTTATTGTAAATTTCGTAAATTTTTTATGTGTTTTGGGTATGCAGAATGTATTCTGTGGTGAATGAGTTGGCATCACTGTGGAAGGGTTTGTTTATATTTAGCAGTTCTTGTGCAAAACATGTGTAGCTTTTTCTACTCTTGTGTACAACTCCAACGCTATATTTTACAAAGTCCTGTGTAAGGTATTTTGATACCATAATGTGCTGACCACCCATGGTTCAGAAAATTCCCCGATCTGGCACTGACCAGGTCCCAAGGGAGCGTGATTCGGGAGGTGCAACATGTAGTAATGTAACGTGTATTTTTTAAGACATGTCTAATTTTCTTGTTTCTTACTAACTGCTGCTGTTTTATGTTGGCCTGTTGTTTTCTTTATAATTCTTGTTTTTAGCATAACGTATTGGTGGCTGAAGTGACAGAACAACTGAAGAGCCGGTTTCTTCCATCCCCTGTTATCATCAAGAAGCGGATAGAAGGGCTTATAGAAAGAGAATACCTAGCACGGACACCAGAAGATAGGTATGCAGAGTGTTGTGCAATTTCTTAATGAAGTGGAAATTTTCTGTCTGTTTTTGTTTGTATTGTTACTGCTAGTCATCATCTGTGGCCAAATTATTAACTTAGAGTACTGACATATGAAATAATCACACTTAAACCAAACATCTAGCTATGGAGATGTGACGGGGTCAAATGGGATAATGCTCAAGTTGTGTAATTAGCTTGAAATTTTCTTTTGTGTGTTTTCAGGAAAGTCTACACATACGTCGCTTGAAAATTCAACCAAGGCATCCAGCAGGTCAGTTACTCAGTTTCTGTGCGTTGTTTGTACATTGCTGCAGTGGTTATGCAGTATGTCATTTGTTCAGGATATGTTGCCTGGCCTGTAGATGCAAAGTTAGGAAGTCAATTAACTAAACTTGGCATTGTGGTGTAATTTTCATATAGAATAAGAAAATACAGCATATTCTGTGGACTATCTGTGTGTTGGGAGCTTCCACTGCTTAACAATGTTTCACCTGTGTTTGGTAGGCATAACTACGCTCTGTAGTCTGTTATTGTCCCCCACAAAAATAAAGTATAATATGTTACTTAAATGCCAAACTCAAGTTTTTGTATACAAATACAGTAGAACCCCGGTTTAATGTTCCTGCATTTAGTGAAATCCCAGATTTAGTGATGATTTTTTCATGGCCTGACAGTAGCTCCATATAAACAATGAACCTCCATTTAATGAAAACCTCGATTTAGTGAAATACATTATAATCCCCCAGCAATTCATTAAATAGGGGTTTTACTGTAATTCCAAATTGCTCTCCAGTTATTTGCTTTGGAGGTTCAGAAGAGTGGGTTGATTAATGTGGAGTCAGTTGATTGAAAGTTGCATGGCCGAGGACTCACTCTACAATCAGTTTAACTCCATTTAAGCAAATTCATTCCCCACTGCAAGTGGCACATTCGAACTCCCATTAAAGTCAAAGCAAAATTGTGCCACTTAAGTTACTACGGGTGGGCAGGATGGTGTAGTCTGTATAGCGACTTGCTACAGGCTGTAAGAGAATCGAATCCCAGTGGGGACGAGATTTTCTGTGCCATCCAGACTGGCCCCAAGGCCCACCCAGTCTCCTGTACAATGGGTACTAGGTCTTTCCCAGGAGGTAAAGTGGTGGCTGGGGCATGGTGCTGACCACCCACCCCATCTAGCGCCGAGGTTGCAGATGAGTTGGAGCTATACCTCCACCTTCCCTCTGTGCCTGCATAGGCATGTCATGGGGTGACCTTTTAACTTATTAAGAAATGCACTCTGTGGTCTTACTGTGAAATTGGCAGCATGTGACTGTACCGGTTTTCGTTCTTCTTTACTGAATAAATCTGTTTTCTTCAAACATGTGTGATTTGTGGGGGATAGTTTGTGACATATCTGGCAGATGTTTACAAACACAGAACTTTCTTATAAACACTAATGTTGCTGCACTAACAACATGTACAAATTCAGGGACAGGTTGTTTTCACAAAGAGTGTGTGTTACTCAAACCCACAGCTGCAACTGACAGTCTGCAGCAGTTTTTCTTCAGTTTTGAGATGTTTGTGCTTGCCCAGAACTAGGTCAATAAATGGCGAAAGCTTTTAATCCTTTGTCTGCTGTGTTTCTTGTGCTTTGCTATCCACTTAGTGCAGAGAACTGGACTGATATTAGGAACATTCCTTGGCTTCTTTGAACATTTACACTACCACTTTCCACTCTATATCCTCTTTGTGCTCTGAAGTGTTTTGTACATCTAAGTGTGCATAAAAGTGATTTCAGGTGTTTTGAATTTGTATTGCCAAATGTTGACCAGCATAAAGGCTGTTAAATTGCAGGTGACCCTTGTCATGCATGAGGGGTGTGTTCCTGGAAATCACAGCATATGTTCAGTATATATGAATGGGAAATGTATAATTTGTGATGATATGGGTCACATTCGTGAACATGGTGGATGTGACTTTTGAGATTAAAAAATCTTTTTCCTGCTGGGATGAATATTTAAATTCTACCACATATTTTATGAAAAATGTGAGTATGGTTTGAACAGAAGATAAAATTATGAAATAAACAGCATTTTGTGGAAAATAAAACGGAGGTTATGCAACATATTTTAAAAATGCTGTAAATTTTCTTGTTGCCTAAATATATAAAATGAATTAATAGGGATGCTTTCCTACGTGCATTCGCATTAAAAGGTTAAATATTACCACATACACATTAAAGACATGAGCAGTAAATTAATGTGCAGAGCACAAAACAGGTAAGTAAACACATACAAGTTTTATTACCAACCACTGCACACAATATTTGTTGGTAATATGCACATTATGCAGTTAGTTGCTATATAGCAACTAACTGCTGTGTAAAAAGTTAATGTGCATATTACCGTTCATCAACGTACTGTACGCTGCGCGTGTCTGTGTAATGTGGCTCCCTGATGATGGCTACAACATGCAGCCAAAACACGTAGGAGCAAAAAATATTTTGTGCAGTGGTTGGTAATAAAACTTGTATGTCTAAAGCAACTGCATGGAATATGTATGACATTAAGTATAAGTAAACACATTTAAATAGTATGAAAATTGAAGTAATGAGTGTTTATGTTTAATGTGGTTAGCTGGAGGAAGTTTTTGGGCATCTGAGTTATCAGTGTTAGGTAACTCAGGTGAGATCAGAAGGGGCACATACATGAAGATGCAGATAACAACTTTTGTAATGAAAGTCATGTGTACAGGGACAGTACAGATCCTAAAATACAGCTTTCCTCTTAGATGTCTGTGTCTTCTATCTGTAGATGCTCTGCTGTCTGTCCACATTGAACTTAATGTACTGAATGTTCTTTCATGCTTTGTTTCAGTGTTTAGCCTTGACACATGATCTGCATCCAGAGCATGGGATCTTGCAGTTTCGTATGCTCCAGGCATTTGCTCATATGCTAGGGAGATGCAGGAATGCTGCAGTGTGCTGTCATCCCATCCCATGCACGGCTATTAGCAGAGTTCACTCAGAAACACCTGTTACACTCAAGATTTATTAGATAAATATAAATATTTAAATTATTCCTTAATAATTGCTACATTTTATGTGTTTTTCATGATTTTTTTTTATTTTGCAACGTTTTAGTTGAGTGAGTGTGTGTGTTTCTAGAAAGTCAAGAAAAGAACATTAAAGAACAAAATATGTACAGTTAACACTGCACAGGAGCTTTTTTCCCCCTGTTGTGATCTGGATTGAATTTCTGACTGTGATAAAAACTAGGTAATTGTAATGGACAGTCAAATGCTAGAGTAAAAGTAACAGCCATACAAAATATGCTGGTGCAACACAGTTACGCAACAACATAGGGTAGGTGAAGGTAGTGAGCCCAGAAGTTTGCCATTGGTGTTCCAGTCCTGAACAACTGAAGTGCTATGTTACATGGAACTGAAGGTGATGAGAGTCTTTATATCCAGATTTTCATTGTGTAATTGAAAACAAGAACGTATGTGAATTTAATGGTGGAAAGTTGGGCTTTGTAATAGTAGTGTTGTGGTAATTGTACTACTGGGATGCGTGCTTCCATCAGTGGTCTCGTTTTGAGTGAATGTTATCAGTGAGGAATTTTTTAATATACAGACATGGGTTAACAGCTGAGAAGTGACTGGTTAGACCTTCTTTGGGAGGTCTGCTAGTTTCTTTAATTTTGAGCTTTTTCTTGACTGTGTATCTTAGATTGCAATCTTCTTTTGGGATACTTTCTACCCAAATATTAGATGATATTTTCAGGTACCGTGTGCGGCAGTATGCCCTTCCAAGAGCAAAGCAGTCAGGTTTTGTAAGTGTAAGGCCCACCGTCTGTGTGTTGGGACAGCAGAAGTGTTGTCATAGATACCCCTTCATCAGTTTTGTTTCTTGAGTGAAAATAAAGATCCAAAAAAGTAATTTGTTATTATTGTGTTTGATTGCATGCAGTTAAACAGAGAAGTTAAGGTAATCCAGGCAAACAGTACGTAGAAATTCATCATAAAGAACAAAGTGACCTGTTAAAAAAAATAATGCATTGGTAATTTCTTGTTTAATGTCAAAATGAAACAGTTATTTATAACGCCGTTGGTATGTAAATTGAGATGAATTGGTTTTTTAATCGTACCATTGACAGTTAACAATTTTATTATAAATACTTAGGTATACATAATAGTTATGGTTAGGTTTATGCTGAGTAATGAATGTAGGTTTTTTTAGTTTTTGCTGCAAATTGTTTTAAATGGATAAGCTTGGGATATTTTTTATAATGTAATTTGAGTGAATAGTTCTACTTTATAACTTGTAAAGCTTGTTCTTGTGCTTAAAATAAAATGGTATTTATTGGATAAATACGTGTTTAAATACTGCCCTTATGATTTATTGGTAAATTAAAGATTGTTATTGATTTGTCTGTCTAAGATGTGTCACTAAGTTTTTATGGCATTAGGTAATTATGTGGTAATAAATTTATTTGTTTGTTTTTCTAAAACTGTCAATGTAATTTCTGTGATGTTTGTCTTATTCGTAATTTGGTATAAAGTGCATGCTTTTGATAATATTCCTAAACAGAAAAATTGAAAAATGTTCTTATTGATTATTGCCAAATTAACCAGTTTATATCTGTAACAGAATATCCTTTCCCTTTTTTAGCTCAACATGAATAAGTAAAGGGATGTGGGTTATAAGTTAGAGGTGCACAAATTTTTCAAAAATGTAGGAGCCACCTCAAAATTCTAGGTGCCATAAGGGTGATATGAAGCATGTTTCATACTGAGGACCCAGAAACATCAGGTGCTACTGCACAAAATTTATCCGCGTGGGCTACCTGGCACCTGGGATTTGTAAACCCCTGCTTTACATTTAATGCCAACTTTCATTCTGTCAAAAATGCTGTATTTTTATTTTGGTTGCAGGTTGGTAGGTAATACCACTTGAATTCAGAGTCTGTATCAGATTTTTTTCTAACCTAAATGAAGCTTGCGATAAAGTGCGGATTATACTCGCAGCTCTTTCTGAAGATAGGTTTTTTCTGAATGTTGAAAATGTGTCTTAAGTCACCTTCAGAAGAAATGTTTGCTGCTTGTTGTCGTATGTCATGGTGAGATGTCTCATTGAACATATAATTGAGAATTATGCGCTCATGTAACTTTTATCTCCTGCTGTGGTTTCAAAGCTGTACTCTTACCCATTTCAGGATGCCAAACTTCACACACTGTGAATGGCTGTATAATCTTCAGAATATATTGCTGTATTGTAGATGAGTGAGGCATTATGAAGTAGCACAGCACCTTACAGATACATAACACATGCATATAGTTTCCAGAAAACTTATTTCTCCATAACAGCATTTACCTTCTAATCAATGCTGTACCCTTCAAAGTACTTTCTTTGGGACTTTACAGCAAGCCCAGTGATCGCACCAGCATTCAAAGCACTTTGTGAAGTGCTTTGCTTGAAAGAAAGCAAGTGCCTCCCATGATTTTGCTTGAATCGTGGTGATGTCATTAAATTTCCTTTCCTGTACTGCCACCTTGAGTTTCAGGAAAAAAAGAGGTCACATGGCACTAAGTCTAGTGGTGGGGAGGGTGTGGAATGACTTTTTTTTTTAAGCCAGAAATTCACACACAGTCAAAACAGAGAAAGCAAATGTGTTGCCATACTGGAGAAGCCAATCCTATGATTCCACTTTTCAGCTCTTTTGTTTTGCGTATTTTTCTAACATGTTAGAAACATTGTGGATAGTGATCAGTCTGTTTTGAAGGACATTCCTTCTGTCGTTATCCCTGGAGTTGGTGGTAGGATCTTCTTGTAGATCGAGCAGAGTCTGATTGATGGATTTATTAGGACACTTAAAGTAATAACTTCCAAGTCTACTTGTCAGTGGTTAGACACAGTAATATGATATATTGAAATATTACAGTGTTATGTTACAATTTGAGTCCAAGAGGTGAATTCGTGGAGTGTCCAATTGTGCTCCAAATACATTAGTTTATATATAGAATTTGGGAGGTGCCATGTGGAAACTATACATCATAGTAAGGGAGTATTTTGTGTAGTCATGTGAGGCTGTTGGTCAAAGTTACATTATCGTCCTATACAGGTCTTGCTTTTGTACCCTTACATCATAATGACATCATAGCTTCACACGAGTTGTTCATTTCTTTTGATATTAACAAGGTATCAACAACAGCTTGTCATGAAACGGGTCTGAACTCCTTATAGGTCGGAGAGGTCAGCCAGCTCATGTTATCCCTTCCTTCCTGCTTAACATAAGACTCCTGTAACATTTGATGTCACAGTGATTGTGGAAAAATTTGAGTTTACATATCACAATTTCATTATGTGAAGTCAGTCACATTTGCATATACAATGGTCATATATTACACTTCAGGCAGTCCACACGTTCATGTGTTGTGCTTGTAAGCGGACATCCCAAGTGATCGGCATCTTCAACAGAGGTCAAACCGCTTTGAACTTAAAAACTTGTGTTCTTCCCCTTGTCTACTCTCCAAACCCCACTTTCAACATTTCAAAACTTTCTGTTGCATTTTTTTCCAGTTTAAAGCAAAATTTGATGGAGATAACACTGTTCTTTCAAGTCTGCCATTTTCTTGGTATTCAAAATTGCAGATGGAACAACACACACTTGTACTTAATAAGATATTACTCAATAATTGCATGCATTACAAATTTATTCCAAGCAGGAAGTGACTCGGCAGGCTTTATTTTATCTGCGCCTAGTGGTAAAAGTTCTTGCTAGTAGCACTAGTGTTATCTAGCAGTCAGTCCAGTAACTATGTGATCACACCACATATTTGGCAGGGTTTAATTGTGAGTGAATTCATTCAGTCCTCTGTACATTGTGTTTGACTTGATTATGGCTGATCAAACTGCAGTATATATATTAATGTCCCATTTATCACATGCCTCTTTAAAGTTGCAGCTGTATCCGTTACATTTTCAAAACTTTGTGTATTATGTGAGCAACATGAAGTGAATTAGTCTCCAGCACTACCAACTTTCAAATAGCAGGATTATTATGCTTCCCAGCCCATTAGACACATGATGACTTTAGAAGGAAAATTTAGGGGAAAAAAATGTGTCATTCACATGTAAAGCTAAAATTCACAAATACACTGCAAAATATCAATGCATCATGAAGTTGCTACTGGTCGTAGAGTCCTCTAAAATTGTCATCAGTACTGTCACACTCATCATGACTATTTTTACTGTCACACCTTTTCACATCATCTTCAGAGCCATCAAGGGCATTACTGATCCCACATTTCATGGAAAACTAAACAATTGACCCATGTTTCAGAGACTTTCGTGAATTTTTCACCCATTCGCAAACTTATGATGTGGTTGGCCACTTCATCATCTTGGTGTCAGGTCATGATTTGATGCCTCCATCCATTTTGTCCACTGCTTGCTCATAAATGCTTTAAACAGTACGTTTATTGAGACATCCAGTGTTTGCAGTGGACGAATAAGACCTCCTAGAATTGTAGCTGACTGTGTTCAAGACCTTTACTGTTGTCTCCCCCCCCCCATTGAACCACAACTGGCGACTGTGTGTGTGTGTACCTTCTCGAGCCACATCTTCATTCCACTTTCAGCCATCTATCCTTTCATATGAATGTGGATAACACTTTGAATGTTAATGCTGGGCTTCATTTTTCTCTTACGTAAAAATAATGGAGGTAGTTTTGTGCCATTGGTGTAGAATGCTAAAACAGCAGTGTAATGGCCAGAAGTTTTAATCATGATTTAACGCCTTTCATGTCCACAGTCTTTTTTGACGTACACTGAAAATTAGAGGAGCTAACCTGACCATACACAAAACCTAGCTTTGCAAAATCTTCATTTTGTACTTGACTGGCAACTTTTTGTAATATTCTAGTTCAAGTATGCGTGCTTAGTACATACTTCTTCATGAATCTGTAACACCAAGAATTTTTCCTAGCATAATCAGTTGTGCTGTGTGTAACCACCCATCTTCTCACTCCCAAAATGATCATTTTTGTAGACTCAAAAATTCTGTTTTTCCTTTGTCCTGTTATCCAATTCTTCACCTCTTCTAGGTCAGACGATTTTGCAGTGTGTATGTAAAGAGCATTTATTCTTCTCTAACTCTTGCCTTCAACATTCATGTATCATCTTCTCAGTTACAGGTAGGCCAAAATATCTTTCAGCTGCCCCATTACCATGCTATTTTGCATACTTTGCCATGTTCCATTTGGAGAACAAATTTATTGTCAATAAAGCCATCACTGCATGCTACTCACAAACGCGTGCTATTGAAAATTTAGTATAAGGAACAATGAAGCTTGGTTTCTTTCCCTCTAAGGATGATACATGTGATAGTACCATTATCCCTCCAGCAAATGTGGAATCTCATGTGTGCCAAGGGTCATATTGATGCACGTTTGGACCACAAGATCCAGGCGAATTTTATACACTATTTTCTCAGTAAAAAAAAATGTCTTCAGATTGAAAAATACGCCATTTCCTGTCATGCCTTTCTGAGATACAGTGGTATAAATTTTACTATGACCATTTTCTTCCAAGCTGAAAAGACATATATTTACACATTAACTAACTCCATAGAGCAGAGTGCTTTAGAAGCTAATAGTTTCTCTGCTAGTCAACAAATTCTCAATATTTTATGGAACTTGATGTTTTCACATTCACAAGTGGCTGCATCTTGTTTGCATCCTGAGCCAGAAGAATCCAGTCCACACCCTCTCCTTCTATTTAAGATCTATTTTAAAATCATCATGCCATCTATGCCAAGGTCTTGACAGTGGTACCAACACATGGATGACCCAGTTTTGGATGTTCTTGACACCTAGAGTAGCATAGAATGCTGTGTGTGGTTTGAGTCTCTGACTTCCCAGTTCAGAGCTGGTGCTGTCCACAAATGTAATTTGGTTATATATATATGAAAATTTTTATTAAAGTGGAAGCATACTTTCAGACCATTGTGGCCATCCTTGTAGATCTAATTGAATTCTGTGTTTGTTAAACACTGTATTTAACCAACTATAAGTGATTCATGTATATACCAGTAGATCCCACCCATTATGTATTGTTATAAATTTAATATTCTTAATTTCCATAAATATTTAAGCACATTTTTTATATTTACTAGTCACCATTGTTCTTCTTCTTATGTGTATTTTTCATTTCTCACATTATGATGCAGTTTGTTTCCAGAAAGCGTCTCATTCAGTAATTCACTGCTGCCAGGTTTGACCACATGGTACGATCTGCATTACCATCAAATGAAGTGTGTATGGCCAGTGGGGATAGCAGGTATAGTTTCACAATATCTTTTTAGTAGAAGTGATTTGATGTGCTGAAGGGAACAGAAACAGAGCGGTGATGCTCAACCTCATCCTTAGCATGTGCCACTCTCCCCAGGCAAACAAAATGATCCGCCATTGAACTGAGTGTTTTAATGTATTTACAGTTTTTGTAACTATATTTTAAGTAATTTGTAAGTTCACATACTAAGACCAAACAAATGCTAAAGAATAGAAAAGAAAATGATTTATTGCAGCCATTATGTGGTGCTGTCAAATAGTTTACAGACTGAATTGAATTTTCCATAACAGCATCAGCGCTTACATTGTAATCATTGTTGTCCCTGACGTAGTAGGGTCATTGGGACTTTATAGAGTCAGCCCAGTGATTGCACCAGCGTTTGCAGCACTTGTGAAGTACACTGTTTGAAACTCACCAAGTGCTTGCTGTGATTTTACTTGATAGCATTATATCTCTGGTTTCTGGGTCATACCTATAAACCTGCATCTCATCACCTGCACAAAGGATCAAGTATGGTCGACATGCATGGGACACTGTGGTGCCCGCCGGCCCTTGTGTTCTATTCTGCATCTCATCACCTGTGATTATCTTTAAAAAGGAATTTTGGGCCTCTTTCAAGGCTCTCATAAAGGTCATGGCTTGTGTTGACATCATTCACTTTCCACTCACTCAGCAGGTGGGGCATGAATTTTGCAGCAATCTGATGCATGTTCAGATTGTATTTAGAGTTTTCTGAACTGGGCCAAATCAAATTCCCAACATGTTATGAACTCATTAATAGTGATTCTTCACTTTTCAAGGACAGGTTCCTTCACTCTACATTTGCATCTGTTTTGCTCATTGATAGACATCCCAAGCATTCAGCATTTTCAACAGAGGTCACACTGTTTTTGAATGTGGGGGAAATCACTCAAAAACTTGTATTCTACCCACTGTCTGTGCTGCAAAAGCCACTTTCAACATTTGAAAGTTTTCATATTTTTTGCAGTTTACAGCAGAATTTTATGCAGGCACACTGCTCTTTCAAGTCTGCCATTTTCTAGATATGCCAAAATTGCAGTTAGAACCAGGGGCGCACCCTAGGGGGGGGGGGGGGCTGCAGCCCCCCCAAAACCGAAATTTAAAAAATACAGATTTTTTAGATATTATGATAGCAAAAGTTTTACATGATTTCCCTTAAGTCGAAATCATCCACTGAAAACGGCTGATGACTAGTACATCAGAATTTTGAAAAAGAAATTAATAAAATTAAAAAAAAAAAAGAACAGTGAGTCATGGAACATGTAGTTATATTCGTATGTATATAAATGCAGTTTCAAACAGTGTTATGTTGTACTTACATGATTTTTATTACATAATTTTTAAAATCAAACATAAAATATGTTTAGCCTCAAGGTCATCCTTCCCCAAGAAAAAAATCTGGGTGCACACCTGGTTTGAACAACATGCCTGTACTTGACAAGATATTACTGAAAAATCACATGTGCTACAGCCTAATTCCAAGCAGGAAATAACTTGTCAGATTCTGCTTTACACTTGGTGAAATAGATTTATGCTGGCAGCAGTAGGGTCATTTGCATTCAGTCTAGAAACTATTTGATTCCACCACATACCATGTCTTGTTTGACAAAATATTCAAATCCAACATGACTAACCATGAAAGAGAATGCAGAGGTTTCAAATTCAAATGCATTCTTTAAAATTAGGGTACTGCAAAGTGTTGTATCTGGCAAAATTCTAATATATCTCATTACACTTCAGGAGCTGGGCTAGTCTTATCAGTAGGATGACGAGGCTGTGGGCTGGATGATCTGGGGTTCAATTCTGGGCAGGGGCAAAAGACGTTTCTCTTCTGCAAAACATCCAGTTTGGCTCAGGGACCCACTCAGCCTTCTGTTTAGTGGGTACTGGAGGCTTCCTGGGGGTAAAGTGGCTGGGACATGGAGTTGACCACTTACATCCATCTAGTGCCGAGGTTGAGAATGAGGGGAGCTATACCTCTTCTCCCCCTGCAAGTGTTCGTGGCGTGAACAGGGACAACTTTAATGATTACACTTGTGCCAAATGAAGTAAAAACTATGTGCCAGGCATTTAAATTAAAAAAAAAGCTAAGCTTTGTTTTGTCTGAGAAGTATGCATGTATCATTTTCAGGGTCAGTGTGCCATGCATGGTAAATGTTCCACATGTTGAGTATCACTGGAATACTGCAAATTGAGGAGAGTTTGACAGTGAAAAACGTGAAGAGGCATTGAACAAGCCATCAGTTTGTAGTTGTGACAAACACGTCCGGACAGTCTTCCTAAGAACCAGAAGGCAGAATGTTTCCTGGATGTTGAAAGGTTATTTCAAAATCAATGGCTGTAATGTTTTGCACAAAAACTGTGCCCAGTCAGGCTGATGTACATAATAAGAACAAGGAATATTTTGTTTTTGTTATTTTTCATGTAACATGTTTATTGAGTTGGTACAAAATTTTGTTGCATATTGTTTTAATATCAGTTATTCAGACAAATACACTTTCACTTAAATTAATAAAGGGTAAAAGATGCAAAATCGAATACTTTCCTCACAGAACAAAATATTTATGTTGTATTTCTGTAACCCTTCCTATAAATATGATTCGTTATGCGAAAATGTTTAGCTTGTAACTTGTGGTATACACACTGAATTGTGTAAAGGCCATGTATTTGTTGTGATGACTTATCTTGTAGGCCTAAAGTGTCATGAAATGATTTATTCATTGTGGACATAAGTTGCATTTGTTTTCATTGAATAAATTTTGTATGTTAAGAAAACAGGTGACTTGAAAAGAAGTTTTATTGTGGTTTATAGTCGCATGCATATAAATAGCGAAAAGCGACTATTATATTCGTCATGTCTGGCCGAATATATCAGCGCGGCCCCCCACTGGACGTATTTTCGTGAAATTTTATATTGGGAACTGTCGAGAAATCCAAATTTGGTTAGAGCCGGACAACAATATTGGGAAATTTACATGAAAACGTAAGTGTATATATACAAGGCATACACAAAAGAATGGTGCGGTTTTAATAGTGTTCACTATTAAAACCGCACCATTCTTTTGTGTATGCCCTGTATTGTTTTCTATAGAATGGGGAAACAAAATTATCAATTATCAATTTATTATCAAATTATCAATTTTAGGCGTGAAGTCGCGGAAAGCGCCTATTAGCTTCGCCATATTTGTCTGTCCTTATGTAACAGCGCGGCTCTCACTGACGGATTTTCGTGAAATTTAATATCTAATACTTTTACTAAAGCCTGTCGAGAAGCTCCAAATTTGGTTATACTCGGACAAAAATATCACGCACTTTACGTGAAGATCTAAGTGTGTTTCACGTTGCTGGCTGCGACTTACCTAGTGCAACAGTACAGAGAACGCATTGCTGTACTTCCGTGGCATCATAGGCGTAACTTGACTAATAACACTGGGGGGGGGGGGGGGGGCGCAAAGTCGACCATGGGTATTAGGAATTTTAATTTAGAAAGATGAGGAAGATTCATTTGAACCAGTCCTTTATATGCAATAACCTTAGGCAAAGAGCACAGAGAATTTACAGTGTTTCTCTTCCTGTATAAACGAGTGATTCAGATGCCTCTATTCTGCTTCCCGTAAAACTCAGGTTTTTCATTTTTGTGTGTGTGTTTACACCACCCAAATAATCGTTTAAAAATATTTATATTTTATTTGACCCTTTTCAACTCAGTAGCTAAAAATCTATTCTTAGGTAGAAAAAATATTGGAGGGGCCTGTGCATGACATGGCTTTGAACATTTATTACTCTGCTGACGGCGATATGTGCATCAAAAATACAAAGGGAACACATTTTTGTGTTTCCACGGCAAAAATGATAATGCAAACACGCCACAATTCAACGTTATACGTACATTGCGTACCTTGTTGCTAAATGGTTTTGTGTCATACCTCGTAATTCGTAGTTTATTCTTATGGCTTTATTGTTCATAGGAACAAATGGGCCATGTGCGAAGGGAAGTTTGCTGAAATCAGGCTGTGTTTGTATTTGCATTGCTGTTTGCGTTAAGAAAGTACAAAAGTGTTGTGTCTGTCCAGCCGTCCTCATGTAACAGCTGAACTGCTGAACAGATTTTTGTAAAATTTTATGCTTGCTTAGTAACACCTTTGCGCGTTCTGATTTCGTTTAAACTTTGACAGCAGTGACTAACAAGTCGTAACCCCTCTTAGTCAAATGGCAGGAGTGCCTCAGTCGGGCCATGACCCGCTACGTTCCAGATCCTTCCAAATTCTTCGCTTATCAGTCATCTTACCACTCAGTACTATATAACCTTATATATTGAGAGTGTCACAAAATAAACCACTAAAGAGAAGACTGACGCAGGGACGCACCCAAGAGGGGGCTGCCGGGCTGCAAACCCCCCCGCCCCCCCCCGCCCAAATCCCCCAAAACCGAAATTTAAAAACACAGATTTTGTAGATATTATGATCTCAAAAATTTTACGTGATTTTCCTTTCAGCCAAAATCAGCCACTGAACTCGGCTGATGACTAGTACATTAGAATTTTGAAAAATAAATTAATAAAATTAAAAAAAAAACGAGAAGATAGGACACTGTGATTGAGTCATGGAACATGTAGTTATATTCATGTGTATATAAATGCAGTTGCAGACAGCGTTATGTTGTACTTACAACATGATTTTTATGACAATTTTTAAAATCAAACACAAATTACATATAGCCTCAGGGTCAGCCCCCCCCCCCCCCCCCTCTCAAGGAAAATTCTGGGTGCTCACTAGGACTGACGTATCTTTCTCTGTGCGAATTGCGTGGAACATCAGATATGTATTGGAGGGCAAAGTGTCAAGGACAAAAGCTGTAGAGAACAAGATAAGCAGTGTAATATAACGTAACATTGTGACGCTTTCGCGTAACCATTGTTGCAGTGGAAACAGAACAATGCATTCTGTGTGTGTTGTTGATTTACATGTCACTGTCAACTGTATAAAAATACTGAGTGTTGCACAACAATGCTTTTATGGCAAATTTATGTCGCCGACAACAATAAAACGTACGTAGGTCTTCATGTAAAGTGCCCGATGCTGCATTGAAACAAAAGAATGTTCTTTTTTATATTGCTTTCACCGTGCATTCAACTTATACCACTCCACACAACAACACGCGAAACAACACGCTTATAATCAACAACAGATACAATACCACGATTCTATACACCAAGTGACTAACGCTGCTATTTTAAATCTTGACTTTAACTTATATGATAAAATTATAAGTTTTACAGTTTTACGTATTTTACAAATCCAAATGTTTTGTACCTTATTACTTAGGCAAATGTGCTCTTCGGGCCCTTTTAACATGCGATGTGAAGTGTAGTAGCTTGTTACCGCCCTGAAGATGGTCTACGGACCGAAACACGTGTAGGGGAATACAACGACACTAATAAAAAACTATAAAGTAGTTTATGTGTGTGCATTTGTTGGTAAACTGAATAGTAAAAGAATGTTTGTTTGCTCATGGTCTTCTTTAGACGTACAATTTGGCTAAACAGATCGTAATGACAGATAAGTCGCTGTGCAGTTTCTCAGATTTTGTAAGTGTTGCCGTAAAACGTTTTACGAGACGGAATTAATCAATTATGAAGCAACAAGTATTTAGTATTATGTGTGTGTGTGTGTGTGTGTGTGTCTGTATTCTTGCCTGAATTATCCGGCATGTAAATCGCATTTTTTTTGCGCTGCATTATATTGTCGTCTGCGGCCTGTCTCGCTGTACCATATTTTTCCACATTCTCATAAATGGCACGATTTTCGAAAAAAAAAAAAAAGTTGTTAACCTAAAAGTATGTTTTGATTTTCTCTACAACTTTTTCTAAAACATTTCTCATTCTGACAAGAATTGAGCGAGATATTATCATGAATGTACATAGGTCTTCATGTAAAGTATCCTTTATTCTTGTCAGATTGTAATTAATATTCTGGAAAGATTTTCGAAAAATTATCAAGTTTCACGAAAATCCATCAAGTGGGAGCCGATTTGTTGTATGCGGACAGACAGACATGGCGAAGCTAATAATGGCTTTTCTTAATTTTGCGACGGCGCCTAAAAATGAAACTTTATTCCTAACGCTGTTTTATGATCTTATTAGGCAATAGAACAAAAATGAGCAAACCCACCAGAAAATATGAAGAATGCCTTGAATTTAATTGCCCCATATTCGTGAGTACCTGTTTCAAATTTGTGAAATGGATGGCCACTTCGTTGTGAAAGTTGGCAAAGTTTCCTTCATCTACCATCCATGGTTGTTGCTTGTGAGGTATGGAGGTTAAACCTACATATTTACTTTTGAGTGTCCTGTTGCTCTTCTTTGACTCTTACGGTGACTGTATAGCCAACTAATTTTGTATAATAACTTTGCCCTTAGTTATGAATTTACAGTGTGCAAATTAATTTTCATTAACACGGTGTTTTGTACAGATTCAGTAGTTGTGTAATGAATATCTGGATAGACAACAACCACAACAGTGGAGTGTTGTTCACTGCATTATCGGTTACAGTAGAAACCCGACTTAAGGTTTCTCGTTTCAGGATTTTATCATATTTTAGATTCATTTTTTGTGGTTCCGGCAAAGACCAAATATAAATAGGCCTAATTTATAACGTTTCTCAATTTAAGGCTTTTGATTCTAGGTTTTCCCTCAATTAGGACAAGACAATTCGGTCCGTTCTCCATTTTGGACTGTCAGTTCTGGTTCGTGTTTACAGCATCGAGGTTTTAGTTGCGTAAATAACGTCATGGTTACGCGCAGTCTAACGGAAGTGACGTCAGAATCAACTAGGAATTACTGCAGCAGTTGACTATCGATTCTTAGAGAGTTAGCACGCATATGATTGGTCAGAAAGCCCATGGTAGGAGCCATTTACATACGAGCTTGTTTTTAACTCAGCAGGATTACTGGCTTACGAATCATGGTCACTAGCTACTTAATGACCGGTCCATATACTATACGCAGCCACGAAGGGCCCCTTTGCCTTGTCCAGTGTTATCCTCTTTCAGTACCTGCATCAGAAAAATGGACTCATATGACAAGTATTGTAAAACCATAACTTTAATTTATTTTACACGTTTCTTCCTTTAGTGTCCCGTAAAGTAAATACAAAAGCATAAATATAAAATTGATTGAATAAAACACACACAAAGGAAATTCGCCTCCAGTCCAAGGACTGGCGGTAATCTCTATTTTCGCCACACACGTACCGATATACTTCAGTTCGGATTTCCATTATTTACATTGCAATTGCTAGTGCATTTTTCAGGCATGGGGCTTTTTAGAGAGAAAAAACTTTTGCTCTTTGATTTTATTATGAAAAAAAAAAAAAGGGAAAAGTGAATGGGTAAAGCAATGGTTACAAAAATGGGATGGGTCTACTTTACCACGTATGTCATCAATTGAAGCCTCACATTGAAAAACACAAGAGCGAAAAGAGCCATTAGCGCAGACAAACGATTAACTATAACTTCACGATTTTTGACAGCGGGTCGAAGCTTTGAAGATTTGAAGTTTACAATAATTATCTCTCAACTCAAGCTCTTGGAAGAACAATTCCTGCAACTTGTAACTGCACCTGCGAGGTGTTAAAGAAACAGTACTTATGTGTATGAAGAAACTTGATGTTTGAACTATGTAACTATTATTGAAGCTTATTATAAACATATTAAAGTTTATTATTGTGTACTTTTTACATTTTTTATTTATTTTAAATGTTGGTGGGGGCGGGAGGGGGCGTGGGAGGCGAGTGGTGCGGTCACTCCGGTGGACAGAGTCCAAAGGGCGGAAAAATAAACATTTTAAATGAAAAGTATTTGATTTTCTGCTCCCAAGGAATGTTAAATTATTGCGCCAAATAACATGAAATTCAATAAATAATTGTGATTTTAAAAAAAAATACGTAATTTATATTGGGGACTGCTATTGTGATTACTGGCCCATGGCACCAAACAACCTAGCTACGCCTCTGATTAAAGCTACATTTTCTGTATTCAAACTTTACGTTTTTAGATATGGAAGGGGAGGACAAAACATTCTGAATTAAGTGATGGTAACTATTCTCCAAATTTATTCTTCTGCAAATTTCTTCATTTATGAAATTCTTATCTGTAGGCCTAACTGTCCCTTCAAAGCATAGAAGCTCTGTAGAGCAGATTATCTCTCTGTGTAATATGATTCAATTTCAAGAGCTTTCGATAATATTTATTTCTTCAGAGTACTACTACACTACCACTGCTACTGCTGTACGAAGTATAAACGATATCCGATATGCAAGACCTTAATCATAACAATAAGAAGAGAAATGCTCTTAAAAGACATACGCATACTCAGTTCGTTATGTAGGAAGTGTCGCTTTGGAGTGAAAATAATCTGGTTATACCACGTATATACACAGCAAACATTTCCACCAGATGGCTGTAGATAATAATATGCTATCATAGTACACGGTTACTAATTATACCAAGAGTTAGTGCACGGTTTATAATGAATAAATTTTGTTCTATGCGTATCGTGTGTCAAACAAAAAAGGTTGAAAGGATCAAAAGATAAGATACACAGCTAAGCTAATTTTAAATAATCAGTAAACGTGAGCTAAGTAGATTAGGGTAACTGTTAATCATCAATGTGACACTTCATTTCGAAATACGACGCAATGAGGACGCTATTATGCAGTACATCTAAAACTTCTTCCACTTCCCACTCTAAGAGCATGAACAACTACATGAGTTGCAGAACATGAAATAACAACATTTGCCCTCGCTCAATGTGCAGTATTGACAATCTACTGGCGCATGCTGTATTACCGGCAGGGCTGTCACTGTCACGGCTCGCGTGTATGATTATACGATGCTTGATAGATGGTAGAACACTGTACATAACGCTTACAGTGCCCTACACCGAGTTGCATATCATGGTTGCCCCACAATGTTCTGATGCTAGATAATCTGTGGTTCTGAAGTTGTCCGTCTTAATGTTGTAATCTGTGGTTCTGGTTGGCGAGCGCTACCTGTGTTTTAGTTGATCTGTGGTTTTAGTTTTAATTGTTTCGGTTGTTCGAATTCAGCCGGGGAAATTGTGAGTATGTATGATGTGTACATATTTCACGAGTGATATATGGTATGTTAGAGAACACTAATAGTCTGCGTTGTAGTATTGCCAGTTTTGCATCACATCTATTTATAACTGACCTATGAATTCCTAAATGTCAAACGATATCGGAGTACTGCTGAATACGAGGAAGTACGTTGAAAATGCTCACCTGGGGTTGAAGTATTTTTATTTAATTTGTAGATCACTGTATTGTAAGGGTAATGAAATGTTGCTCTTGTTGGAACACAGTTTATGTTGCATGTGTGTGATCGTTCGCATGTCTTTCTTGTCGGCTTTAACCGTTTGAAGTGTGGTGCTTACTAGTGTGGGAATGGTAGCCATCGCTGTAGTTGAGTTAATAACGGAGAAGGAAGACGCAGACCGTGGTTGGGTTTATCGTGGCTGTCAGATGGGCTCATCATTTCGAAACGTTTTCTAACCCATAAGAATATTCAGTCAGACCCTGCAGTTGAAGAAGTGCTGTTTAAGCTGTCACTTCGATGATCACAGTAGCCATCGTAATTGAGGTTAGTTATTATTTCGCCTATAACATCTGCAAGATCTTCATCCTATTACCAGTAGTGTTCTCTGGAGATTTCACATGTCGACTGCAACCAGCCCAAGCTTCCTGTATTACCGCCTGTTTTGCATCACTTGTCATCTTGGTTAACTTCTTCAGAAACGAGTGCTGTGGCATTTTTTCCATGACAGTTTGTTTATTTTAGCCCATGTGAGTTCAGTGGTGTTTGGGTCATAGAAATATGAAGTCAAATGACAGTGTGCCCATGGCCTGAAAAAAAATTTTTAATCCTGAAAATTTTCACCTTTGACTTAAATAGGAAAATGGCATTATGGAGGTTAAGTTTGTGCATGGTCTGTCTTCAGGTGATTACCTTGTTGCATATCCTTGCTGTCTTGCTCCATTTTAGTGTGTAAGGTTTTTGTGATTTGTCAGTATTGATGTAGTGATATTATCTGTATTACCTGTAAGAGTAATACATTAGGTAGAAGGTGTGGAATCAGTCTATTTACTACCATTTTAAAGGATGCACTATTTGTGTGGCCATGATAATCCCTGTTGAACAGCCAGCCTTGTATATTGGTTTTGCAGAAGGATGGAAACCCTTAGTACCCTTCATGTGTAGTAAAATCAGCCTATTTCGTGAATTAACGTTTGCCTGATTCCCCACGATATCATCAATTTGCCAGCACTTTTTGAGTGTCTGGTTGTTGTTGATGTTGCATCAGTATGTTTGTCTTCCTAATACTGATTCATTTTAACAGAATATATTCTGACCTGTCATTCAGCATTTTACACTGTGATTGAGACTTCCTTCACTTAAAGCCCTTGCTTTTGAGGCTGTACTGCAAGATTTTTCTTATAATTGGCAACAGTTCTGGATGTGGTTGGCACTTTCTCTGATGTGTGTAAAAGTCTTGTGTGTTGTTCCAAACAATATTCTTGTCAAAATCATCCATGTGTACATCATCAGTAGAATTGTTGTTCTTTTCTTCCCATATGATTTAAGCAGATATCTGGACTGTTTATCATTTTCCACTTGTATTCTTTTGAAGTGTTTTTTCTCCCCACTCCTGTACCCCACTCCAGTATGTGTGGCCACTTCTGCGTTTGTTAGTGATGATAAATGTTTCTGCCTTGTTTCCTCATTATACTTCTTTAATATGTTGGCATTTATTTCCCCATAGTCACTATGAATTGCTGAGTTTGCCTTTTGGTTTGCCAGAACACAATGTTAAAAGAATGTAAACGATTATAAATCATGTGGAAGTGCAATTGTATCTCCATTCTCTGTTACCTCTCAGAAGCTTGCTGCACCCAGAAGTCCAGTAATTAATATTAATATCAGTGAAATATTCTAAACCTGTATATTAACTTTAGGTCAGATGTTGCAGGTAAGCTTTTCTCCAAGTAACTAATCTACTGCAGGAAATAGGTCTATGCATAATTATTAAAGTTGCTGCTAATGGGTAGACTTCATTATAATCCACATCCATGCTTAGTCATTTCAGCCTGACCCAGGTTTGAACAAGGGATCTCCAAAATGCATGTGTGGAGTGTAACTGTTCATCAGCTTGTTTTGTAGTAGTAGTAGTAGTAGTGGTGGTGGTGGTGGAGTAGTAGGGTGGTGGTGTGGTGGTAGTTGTAGTGTAGTAGTGTAGTAGTGTAGTAGTGTAGTAGTAGTAGTAGTAGTATTTAATCATTGTAATAATTTTTATTTCAGATCATCAGTTCTAAAATGAGAAAGACCTTCTATGAGAAGCCAGTAAGATACAAAAATCAAAAATACGAAAAGTTACATAAACACCACCGTGATGTGTTGAAAGCTCTGTACAACGATCCCCTCTTTCCTCCAACTCCATCTAGCATTGGAAATTTGAATGTTGACAATGTAAAGTGGCGAAGGCCCAGTGTAAGTATCATTTTTAAAGGCTGGCATTTGCAGGATGGCTGTATTGCAGGCCTGTATGATGTTACAGCATTCAAAATTCTGGTTTCTGACTCCAAGAGTCAAAAATTACTGCTGTGCAGAGTAATCATTTTGGCAGTTGAATCCAGGATGTGCATCACTAAGGTGACCTGTATTGTATTGTGTGTCCAGTTAGTAGAGAATTAATAATTGTACGAATTTGTGAACAAGACATTCTTAGGATCATGACTGTTTGGATAAAGGATAATGTCTTTAGTGATGTACTGTGACCCATTTGTGTCTTGATTTATGAAAACTTTGCATGAAAAGGAAATTTAATTTTTGATACCAAAGTTTAAGTCATACTAGACAGAAATAGAGATTTTAGTAAAATGTGTCTGTAGATGTAGTTTGGTTAATTAACTTTTTAAATTGGCTCATTAATTTCATTCACAACAGTATTCTTGATCCTCAGTTTCTTTTTATGACAGATGAATCATGGTTTCATCATTGTAGGTACAAAACATATATCATTGGAATACTGAGCATTCACAGTATACAGGGATACCATTTGCCACAAGATTTAAAGAACGTGAGAGCACAACAGTTAACAGCCCGCCCACTGACTTAACTGTTTGGGCACTGATTCTGCCTGCCGTGGCAGGTAGAAAAACACGGGACAGACAAGCAGTACGTTAAATCAGTTTTGCCTGAGGATGGGGATGGAGCTAGTCCCCGAAACGTTGTATTCAAACGAGTTGACGCGGCTGTGCGCCCGTGAAGACTATATTGAAACGTTATAATATGTTCATAACAAGCATAGCATGCTAAAAATTTGCCTAACACATTGTATTAACTTGGTATATAAGAATACAGTGGAATGCAACAAATAAAGATGATAAATTGAAGTGTTTGACAGTGTGCCAAATGTGTAAGGCTTCCTCTGCCTTCAGGGTGGAAGGAGGTAGCAGGTTAACCTTTGTTATATTTCAGAGGCCCTCATCTCAAATACCAGTCAGGTAACTAGCTCTTCTGACAGTTTTGTGCACTTTTACTAGGTAGATGCTGGGGTAGGACCTATAAATATGCCACAACCGCCTCCTTCCAAACCCTTCCTTACTCATAATTCATGATTATTTTCATATCTCTTTCAGTACTTGTAATTTCAGCATTTGATGCAAACTTAAGAAGCATTTGGTCAATACATTATATATGGTTGATATTTAATCAATTTTAACATAGTTAATCTTCTGCATAAGCAGGACTTACTGGTGAGGAATAAGGAATTAAATGCACTCTATGTTTGTTTACCAGGAACTATGCTCTTATCCTTGTCTGTATGCTGAACGAGTCAGCTCTAAATCTGTGATTGCTGGACACATGAGCAGTAACTGGATTGTGTCTGCGCTGTCAGTATTAGCTACAGTTGGTGAGCTGTATTGTAAAGTTAGTAAATACACATATTACTGTACTTTTAACATAGAACTGATAAATGGACTATATAGGTGGTTGTTTAGCTACTTTACATATTTCTTTGTGAAAGATATGGTGTTATGTCCATTTTTGCATCCCCACTGATTACTAGATGGACTCTAAAGAAAACGGGTTTAAACATCATTCCATCATCAGTAATGCCAACATGGCATCCACTCAGACTTGTGAGGTGAGAATGACAATTGATATAGAAGGTCTGGAAATTTTTTGTGGTAATAGGTATTTGAAAAATATGAAATTTTTGTAAAAAAATGTTATTGAAAGAAAGATCAATAAGATGGGAAGATAAGGAAGAAGATGTATGCTGCTACTGGATGATCTTAAGAAAAAGAAAAGATGTTGGAACTGGAAAGAGCAAGTGCTAGAGTGCACTGTGTGGAGAACCTGTCGCAAGATGGACTACAGAATAAAAAAAATAATGTTCTGTAGAACGTGAAACAGTGATTGTTTGCAAGTCTTTAGTTAACTTGTACTTACGGCCAGTGATGAATGAAACATCCAGACTTGGAACATGAAATTTTCATGCAGGTACAAATACAGTTCTTTATGTTTAGAATCAATCTCGTATGTGGTGAGAGTGTAAAAACTGAGTTACGTGACAAGTTTAACACCAGGCTAATTGGCAGTTACTAATTGCCAACTGGCATGGAAAACCAGTGGAAAACATTTGCAGTTCTTGGTGTGTGTAATTTGGCCTGTATTCAAGTTTGAAGCATGGGACTTGTCTAGCAGTGGAGAATGTGACATTTTTCTTATAAAGTTAATTCAGCTTTGTTTATATATCTTCCAGGTGTTTTTTATAAAAGAACGCAGCTTTGAGGGATGTGATGCTGTATAGTCTGATAGAAATTTGCTGATATGTTAAAGTAGCATGCTGCCAGAGTTTTACCCAGAAGACAGAATAGTGTGTTTCTCCACAGTGTCACTCTCTACCAGACTGCATGGTTTCACATCCCAGAAGCATAATTCTTCATGGTCACTGCAGTGAGAGCCCTGGATCTCACAGGTGTTTTCATGTTGGCAGCCACAAGATTATTTTCTTTTTAATCAGATGATGTGGAACATTGAAGTGCATGGGTTACAGCAAATTTGAGGATATGTTTAAAAAATTCTTGAATAGAGCTGGGATAACATAGTCATTATAGTGACTAGGCCATGGTTGCTCAAACTGTGGTACACATACCACTACTGGTACAGAGCTTTAATAAAAAATGGAAATGCAAATGGGACAGAAATTAAAAAAATAATACATAAACCACATATATTTACAGCATTGCTGGGAACTTTATATAACTTGTCCCCACCGTCAGCTTTTTCTATTTAAATACAAAAAAATATTGGTGGTACACTGAAATTGTTAAATTTAATTTAGTTGCATGCCAGCAAAAAAGTTTGAGAACCCTTGGACTAGGCTACAGGTTGGACAACCAAGGAATCGTATTTCAATTTCCAGCAGGGGCAAGAGATTTTTCTCTTCTCCAAATCATTTACATCAGCTCAAGGGGGTTTTTTCCCACAGATAAAGTGGCCAGTGTGTGAAGCTGAGCACTCATTTCTGCCTAGTGCTGATGTTAAGAATGAGTGGGGTTTTGCTTCGACTCCCACATGTGGCTTTGTAACATACACAGGAACAGCTTGACTGGCTATTTCCCTGTGAAGAGCTGTGTTGCTTCCACTCCAACTTAATTTAGCTAATTTCATGTTATTTCATGAAATTGACTAAGGAATTAAAGTTATTTTCTTTCTCCTTGTTTTTCTGCCTGTCATTCTTTCTTTCTTTCTTTGTTTTGGGAGGAGGGGGAGCTGCTGTTGTTGCCGCAAGGCACAGATTTCAAACGGTGTAAGAATGCCTTTTTCAGTGTAAAGAACGTTGCTTTCCCATCATGTCAAGTGATACACCAGGTTAACAAAAGAAAAGCATAAAGCAGTTCCGTTGCACGTCAGATGAAGGTCACAATTAGCAAAATAGCTGTTGGACATGTGTGATAATGATTTTATTACTGTGTATTAAGGACTTTATTAAAACATAAATAATGAGGTCTTTGCTTTCTGGGATGATACACAGTGTAGGTTGGTAGTTAGTTACTGATGTTCTCTGACAGCCTATCGACCCCAGGATCAAGCAGTCTTTGGACTGTTTGATCCATGACTAACTACCAACAAACTGTGTGTAACATTCCAGAAGAGCGAAGACTCGACACACCATGGCAGAAATCTGTAATCTCACAACATAAATAATCTCTGAGGTCAGTAATGCTAATTTAAAACTGCTCAGAATTCCATGTGGGAAAGTACTGTATGATTAATTGACTAAGGGATCATTATTTCTTATTCAGTAATATGTGTTACTTTGAAATTTATGCTTTGGTTGGCTGTTACAGGTAATTCCTGAATACAGGCAACAAGAATGGGATTCAGAAAACAACAACTATGTCGGCATTTTCCACTTCAGGTTTTGGAGGTTTGGTCAGTGGATGGATGTAGTGATTGATGATTTGCTTCCAAGCTGTGATAATGAACTGCTCTGCACACAGTCCTCTGTACAAAATGAATTTTGGATTCCCTTTGTTGAAAAAGCTTATGCAAAGTATGTAGAAAATAATCAAATGCTTTTTATTTCCAGTTTCAATTCCATATTAGACTGGTGATGTGGAGATGTTGAATGTTACAGAAGTTAATTATTTTACTGTCCTTTTATTATTTTTGTGCTGATGATCTGAAATGAGAGGAAGTGCATCATCTTGATAGGGTTGCCCAGCAAACGCATAGAACCATGATGTGTTACTCTGAATTTTGTATAGACCCATCACTGCTATCAGTAGCTTCATTTTTGATTCCTTGTTTTAATTGTTGTATAAAGATGAAATTTGGCATTTGGGGTATTGCTTCAAATCCCTTTTCTCTAACATTCCTTATCCAGCAGAGTCACCATTCGTTATGACTACACACCACATGATATAAGAGTTATTTAAGTACGTACATCCTCGGGAATTTTCTGTATATTCTTCTTTCTTATAAATATTTTCTTTATGCACTAATGTTAGCTTAAAATGTATTTTATGTATTGTAGTTTTATGCCCTTTTGGAGTATCTTGGTTCCATAGAAACGTAGAATATTGATTTGGTATTTACCCTGTTTTAAAATCATTGTTTTTTTTTTATATTTGTGTTTGTTACTAGGTGCAAACAGATGTATGAATGTACAACTCTCAAACATAATTATTTTTTCTACTCCATTATTTAAAGAAGTTTTAAAGAGCTGCTTTTGTCATTTACCCGTAATATCATGTGCTGTTACACTTGGTCTATTTTGTGTATTTTTTGAGGTTCTTTTTTGTAAATTTTGCCATAGAAGAATATCAGTTATCCTCTAATGCCAGGGTGTATGGGTAGGTTATGCTAAAAATTGATAACACATCAGAATAGAGAAATATCCAGAAATGTAGCAAGTTACGCTGTTGAATTATGTGATTGCTGCTGCTCTGTCATGGGCAGGAAGGAAGCTTTATGCTCCCAAGATGGGGGCTGACAGATCGCCCGACAGCATAACATGAGAGTGTGCTGATGGCTGAGAGATCGGTCACCATCAGTGAGAGGGTTAAGAATTGTGGAGGATACTGGACCTTTACTTTTTCAGTATTGGCAGAGTTGTTCACTCTGCTCAATTGGAATATTACAGAAAGCAATAAGTGTCAGAATGTTATGTTTTATGTTAGAGTTGCCTTGTGCCACTAGGAACAAGAATGGAAATGTGCTATGAAGGTGCTCATATTCTGTTTTCAGACTTCATGGTTCGTATGAAGCAGTGGCAGATGGTCATCTTGCAGATGCTTTAGTGGATTTCACGGGCGGTGTGAGTGAAACTTTGGATCTCAAGGCTAATGATTATGACGAGCAAGAAGATAAGCGCACGATACTGTTCGAAAAGCTTATGGAAGAAGTCAAAGACCATTCTGTCATGTGTTCAGTTATTACTGTAAGTCACATACCTTGTGTGTGTGTGTGTGTGTATTTCAAGATAGACAAGGCTAGGAAACTAATATGAACAGAGAATGCCATATAGTATTCTGTTAAATGCCTGTGTATGGCATAATGACAGCACTGATTGACAGACAGCAAATGTGTAGATGCCTGTGGTGATGGAGAGGCAAAGATGGACTCCTTGACCACTTCCTCCCAACCCTGCACTGATAACATGCCATCACTGTAGGAATCAGGTGAATTATTCTGAAGTTTGATATAGGATGAAGTTTTTTAATTTGAAGTATTACAGGATGGCCACAAAAGAACTTCACACTTTCAAAATGATACTGGAAATCAAATGCAGTGTACTAAGAACATCACACCTACATCAGTTGATAGAAAAACTCAAAATGTTGTTTCAAATTACCCGTATGATTGTTGTGTGCTGATGCCGCTAGATGCCACAAGTTCTGCATTTGGCGAAGAAAGCGCCAATAACAACTGCACATCGCGCTTTTTGCACACAATCTGACATAGAGTGTCCATATATGTTTGATGCAAAATGTTTGAGCGGAAAGTGTGCACTTGCAAAGCCAAGAGTCCTGGTCAGTTTTCTGCATCCCATGCAACTTTGCTTCCAAAGCAACCCACAAAAATACATGTACTGAGCTTGTTATGTGTGAAATTTATCAAACCATGGTTTATGCTGCTTCTGTTTGTACTGACATTTAGCTGAGGTTTTAATATAGTCTCTAATGTTTTCCCAAGCTCTATTATCTAAGTTCTGCAATGCTGCAAACCTCTTTGAGATTGTAACCAGATACTGGTCTCTAACATACACCTCATGTAGCTTCTTGGGATTGACTTTGGCCATATGCCTTGACAAGGGTGGTGATTATGTTGGAAAATAGCTAAAGGTAGTGTTAAGAGTTTTTTCACTCGATTTTGTTTATAAATATTTTAAGAAATTTTATTGCATTTATATCTTTACTTTCTGGATAACTGTCGTACTAGTCATCAGCCATTTTCAGTGGCTGATTTCGGCTGAAGGGGAAATCACATAAAACGTTTCATATCATAATATCTACAAAATCTTTTTGAGTTTCGGTTTTGAGAGGTTTGGAGGGGGGGGGGGACTGCGGCCCGGCAGCCCCCCCCCCCCCCTTGGGTGTGCCCCTGTTGAAAAGTAAATTGATGTCAAGAAAAGTTTAGTGTTCTTCTGAGCCCTTTTATTCCATACAGAGAAGTTCCAGTATTAATTACACCTCAAAACTTAACAACTGCCACATTGGAAATTTTGAAGATAGGGATTTGAGAATTTTGATGCTGGGAAACTCTCTGATGGCATATCTTCTTTATGGAGATTCATTACAGTTAGCCAGTATATTAAAAAATGTTTAGGAGTAGTGTCAGATAATCCATGGAAAGTGCTTCTAATGGCTGGAATTGGAACCATCATCCAGCTTCCAACCCTGTATCCGCAATCTGTAATATCATTTTTGAAAGTCGTATGATAGCCTTATCAGTACAGTGACTAGGCTATAGACAGCGATAAATGCAGAATTGTTTAATTTGTGGCAAGGGCAAGAGATTTTCTCTTCACTAAAGTGTACAGATCAGCAAGTTTTTAGGGTCTTGCAGTGGTGTAGGTGAGGTGTGTGTTGATCTGCGTTGTTGCACTTTGTCACTGGGTGATTCATGCCTGATGTTTCAGGACTTCTGCACTGCCCAGAAATGTCTGGGACCCATCGTGCAGTGATGCACACATAGTATCTCAGAAGAACAGAGATCTTGACTTGTCCAGACCATCTCTGGGCCCCATCAGACCTTGTATTCAATGGGTACTGGGGTTCTTTCCCAGGGGATAGAGCAGTCGGGGAATGAAGCTGACCACTAACCTCCTCTAGTGCCAAGGGTAAAATGAGTGGAACTATACCTACACTCCCACATCTACCTTCCTGGTGTGCAGAGGGATAATTTTGCTTTTACTTTGTGGTACAAAGGTATACATACTGTTGTGGTAGAAGTATCTGATACATAATGATGGTCTGTCACGTTTATTTATTGTTCCATTTATGTGTTTACGATATTGGATTACTACCAAAGTGTTGTTAGAATTGATTATTATGAGTAGGGCTACTATACACCCTCTTTTCCCTGCACATGTCCTATTTTTCGACCCAAAAATTTCAATCCGGGTGGGTTTTTTAAATTTGTAGAAATGTCTGACTTCTGCTATTTGCTATTTCTTAAAGATTTTGCATACTTTAATGGTACTAAAAGTGCAAAAAAGGATTTATACTACTTTTTTAAGAAATGACTAATTGTAATATGTTAGCATTGCCTGAGTGAAAAAAACATATGAGGTCAGCAGTTGACCTTTTGAATTTCTCAGAAAACATCAGTGTGGAAATTCGGAACAACTTGAACTCAGTGAAAACGTGCTTAAAGAACGTCTTGCTCTGAATTTCATGTCCATGAAATTTAAACAACTACTAGCAGAGAAATATTGAGAGAGAATTTTATTTAATAAAATTGTGACTATCTGTATGTCATCTTTTTTAACCTCCTTTTTCACTGATATGTCCTCTTGTTATAGTAGATAAGTGGAAAATTTTCACTTTTTGTGTGATGGACATATGGTAACCCTAATTATGAGTGAACTGTTGGCATACACATGCATTGTCTTTCAGTAGAATTTGTAGTTGCCTGGAGAGGAACATTCTTCGACATACACTACTTTCACTTCTGGTTTCAGAATACTGAAATATGAGGCCATGGACAAGACACTAATAGCATAGCTACCAAAATTGACAGTAAATGTAAATGTGTGCCAAAAACCATCCATATCCTCAGAAGACAAATACCATGAAAGAGACATAACAATGATTTCTGTTAACATTAATGAAAAGTAGCATGTATAAAATACTGTCACATTTTTAACTTTATATCTGAATTCAATGAAACAAAACGTGAATACGTAACCCAGGCATAATTGAATAAATACTTTATAAATGCTGGGGAAGCCTGTCTGGCGTAGCAGGTGAATCATGATGATGAGGTAATGTGCAAGCACTCCAAGCATTGCATATGGCTGAAAATTTGCACAGGCAGCCAAAGACAGTATGCGGGAAAAAAGAAAAAAGAACCACCAAAGGAAAGCTACACCCTTTCCAAGAGCATCTTCCTCTTCCAGCCCATTTAATTGTTTTCTAATTTTACGTGTAGGTAAGCCAATATTGGTTGAATCTGGTCGTGATGGAGCTGGGTCCTGAGGGAGCGGTGCTAGATCAGTCTGTTTTGCTACTGTTATTTCTTGTGGATTTGTATTGGGTTTTTGAACAGTTGCATAATCTGGTAGGGGTGTGCTGTTTTCAGTGTCTGCTGGCTGTTTGTCACTGCTTTTGTCTTCGTCGTACGTGGTGCTGTTTGTGAGGTGATCAGATTCACTGGTTGGAAATCTACGAGGTTGAAGAAACGGAGTTGATAATGCAGCATCTTCAGCTTTGGTCCTTGGCTCATTTGGATCGATTTCTTCCTTTGATGGCTGTGAACTTTTCAGTATTACAGTCACTTTTGGACTCCATGGCTCTTTTCTTCCCATAATTTTCTGGCTCTCAAACCATAAAAATGACACTGTTGTGTTTGCCACTAGTATGAGAGAGGCTGTTACACAGAGCACTTGCATCTGACCTGGCAGGGAAAAAGAGAATGGTTAATAATGTCAGAATCAAAATGTTTCAATAACTGACAACTGCTGAAACAAGAAGGTTGAATAGAGAAAAAATAATTATAATTTTACATCCAGAGACATCGAACATATTACAGGTTCAAGAAACGTAGTGCATGAATGAATGAATGTCTCAGTCGTTCAGTGCAGAACATCCTGTTAGACAAGTACTCCTGTCGTAAAAGTGACAATAACTATTTTCTGTCCATGTCTCCTAATTTGTCATCCACATATCCTATGATGTATAATTTGATGTTACATACCCACTGCCTTTAACAGAGTATTGTAACATACAGTAGTCAAATAACCACTGACAATCTTAAAGGATAAGAACACCCAGTTTGGCAACCAAAATTAAAATTTTGTCATTTGCTTCTAGCTAGTTGTGAAGGAATTCTCAGTTACATATATGATCAAGAAATGAGTCACAGAAAATATCAATGACTGTGGATCAGTTTGTAACACATTTTATGTAACCTTTATCTCCTGGCCTTTCAATCTCAGTATAGCTGCTGATGGTTGGAGTTATTATCATTTTAAATGTCCATGCCTGTACCTGAGTGGGATGTTTTTTCGTTTGTCTGTTGAGTTACATTTTTCACATTTGGCCATTAAAGATTAATATTGATTTACTGGTTCCATGACAAAAGCCCACACGACGAAAGCCCACATGACAATTGCGCACAGATAAAACCCCACTGTCATGAATGCTCACAGGAAAAATACCCACACCGATAAATGCTCACACGGATATATGCTCACACGGATGAATGCTCACACGGATTAATGCTCACAAGGATAATTGCTCACAAGGATAAATGCTCACACGGACAAATGCTCACACGGGCGAATTGTCACACAGGAAAGTAATGGTAGTGTAATGAGGGGGACGAGGTTGAAATATCGCGCTGACTGTGACAGAGACATAGCCTACACGCTAACCTAAGTTTGTGTCCAGTGGCCATTCCCTTCATATACAAAACAGAGACATAGCCTGAACGCTAACCTAAGTTTCTGTCCAGTGGCCATTTACTTAATATACAAAACAGAGACATAGCCTGAACGCTAACCTAAGTTTGTGTCAAGTGGCCATTCACTTAATATACAAAACAGCGACATAGCCTGAACGCTATCCTAAGTTTGTGTCCATTGGCAATTCACTTAATATACAAAACAGAGACATAGCCTACACGCTAACCTAAGTTTGTGTCCAGTGGCCATTCCCTTCATATACAGAACAGAGACATAGCCTGAACGCTAACCTAAGTTTCTGTCCAGTGGCCATTTACTTAATATACAAAACAGAGACATAGCCTGAACGCTAACCTAAGTTTGTGTCAAGTGGCCATTCACTTAATATACAAAACAGCGACATAGCCTGAACGCTATCCTAAGTTTGTGTCCATTGGCAATTCACTTAATATACAAAACAGAGACATAGCCTACACGCTAACCTAAGTTTGTGTCCAGTGGCCATTCCCTTCATATACAGAACAGAGACATAGCCTGAACGCTAACCTAACTTTGTGTCCAGTGGCCATTCACTTAATATACAAAACAGAGACATAGCCTGAACGCTAACCTAACCTAATTCTTGTATGTGCGTACTTTCCTGTGTGACAATTTGCCCGTGTGAGCATTTATCAATGTGAGCATTTAAACTTGTGAGCAATTATCCTTGTGAGCATTCATCCGTGTGAGCATACATCCGTGTGAGCATTTATCGGTGTGGGTATTTTTCCTGTGAGCATTCATGACTGTGGGGTTTTATCTGTGCGCAATTGTCGTGTGGGCTTTCGTCGTGTGCGCATTTATCCGGTCACCTGATTTACTATCCAAACGCAACATTTGGACACTATGTTTGTCTGGATAATAACTCAATAGTAACTAGCACAACGGGATGATGTTACCTAAATTCGTTTAAGATTAATATACCATGCACTGTGTAAACTGACCCAGAATATATCTAAGTCCACATTGTTTCCTAATCTTGTGTGAGTGGTAAACTTTTCATGACCTGAGGGCTTGGACTTTGTTACATCCTATGTACTGTTAATATTTGTATTTCAATCCGTACAGGTACCAAGCAACCACGTGGAGTTGTACTTACTTATGTGTTTGTCTTGTTGATAATGAGCGAGCATGATGAATAGTTGAAGGAAAGCTTGTGGAATTGATTGTAGGAATGGCTGTAAGAACAAATACAACTCTGTCTGGCTTGGCTGGCTAGCTATCAGAAGGGCTTCTTCACGCTCTGTCTCATTTAGCAGAGCTTCAACTGACCAGAATAACTGTTTAGCGTACTTGAAAATGAAAGATATATTCTGTTTACATCAAAGTAAATCAATTAGTAAGTTCAGAGTACTCAGAATTGTTTAATTCAGTGTGGAATTAAATTATTATAATTGTGCATCCATTGTGTGTGAGTGGGAATGTGCACTGTTAGCTTAGTAGTCATTTATGTGCAACTTCTTATGATTTCTGACTCCCTGCTGCAAGAAGCATGTCTCTGCATGAAGCCTGCTTTCAGTGAGCAGTTTTTGATGAATACTTGACTTCATTCAACTGGAAAGGTGTATTTTCGTCATAGATTTGAGTAAACTATGTAATCATTTGTACTAAACTGTCCCATGCTATAGCCAGGATATCTTGTTTAATAACACTGGTCTTTTCTGCTCTAAATATCTTCCAGTTACCTATTAGTACACAGAAACATACAGGGATGGCCATAAGTCATGACCAGATGTTTATGATAAGAAGTTTTTCATGATTGAAATACACAAGAGATGATATTTATTATAGTGACTGTACATATGATGCATCTGATTAATATGAGGGGTGGACTGAGACATGTGGAAGCATGGGGTGGGAGGGATGTCACACTGTGGATGGGAATTCAGTTTTGTGGAGGTGTTTTCTTTTCATGAGTGCTACGTCAGGCATTATTTACAACAATAGTGAGAACTTTCAGTTATGTTTTAATGTGTTCTGGCTGTGTTCGTGACAGATACAACTATAACATTGTGGAGCGCCCTGTTGTGAGCATGTGGTTCACAAGCAACAGTGAAGTATGATGAAATAAGAGCAGCCTTTGCCTTATGTTTACATAAAGCAGCTCCAACTGAGGCTAATTTGCATAATTTGAAGACAGAAAATTCCCAACTGTGTCTGTGTTAAACAAGGTGGAAGACCACAGAAAAATGTTGTCAGTGCCTATATGTAAGAACCAGTTCTTCAGTCTTGCGGAAACTTGCGCAGTATGTCTGAGCACAGAGACTCAAAATACTTATATCTGGGCTAAGCAAAATCCACATTTCTCTGAAGTGCCACTGTCTCAGTGTCATATAATGATCTGGTCTCCTGTGAATGGTGCAGGCTGTTTGGAGACGTGCCATTGGCTGATTCTAGAAGTTGAAAATGTGGGCCTTCTAAACAGCATAATTTTTTAACAAGACAGAGCAGCAGCCCATTATGCTGCTGATTTACTTTCTTTTCTAAACAATCAGATTACACTGTGGATTGGATAACTTGGACCTCTTATCTGGGTTCCCAGAAGTTCCCACCTGACCACGTGTGACAGCTGGGTATGGTCTTTTGTGAAAGAGGTACAACTCACATGAAGTCCGTAGCTTAGTAAGGATGTGAGATTTGCTCTGTCTTCAACACCATTACACTGCTTTATTAAAAGGCAAAATTCACTCTTATGTTGTCATACATTTGACCACTTTGGCCTTTCTTTTGAACCCACACATTCACAAGATGCTCCTTGTTCGTGAATGTACTTGTGCCTGTCATGAACCATGTCAGAACATGCTAAAACATAACAGAAAGCCGTCCATACTGTTGTAAAACATGCCCTTAGTAGCACACTTGTGAAACGAAAATTCTCCATAAAACTGGGAATCCCAGCGGCCCTCTCACCCTGTTCCACATGTCTTGCCCCTCCCTCATATTAATTGCAGCCCATGTATGTACCATCATCATAATGAATAGCATGTCTTGTGTTTTCGGTCACTATGAAGCTTTTATTATAAACCATCCCGTGGTAACTTATGGTTAATACTTTAGCGTAAGCATGTGTGGCATTTTCATAATTGAAGTTTCCATGGAAGTATGCAAACAAGAAAATGTTTTGTCCTCATGGGAATGGTTAATGTGATTACTTGGATCTATTGAATTTGTTCCAAGATGACATGCAGTAACAAATGATGAATTACCTATACATAACCCAGATGGGGTAAGCAAGGAATTGTGCAATCCGGTAGCCAAACCACTTTGCTGTACCCGGAATTCCATCTTGTTCATCCCACAAGTCAGGTCTTGATATGATGATGATAAAAAACACAAGAGATGGGAAATACATTAGAAGCAGAGTAATTGTTCCCCAGTCATTGTAGCCTGCCTTGTAGTGTTCATTCACAACTGCAATTCCTGAAGCTAAATCAAATGCGTATATTGCACTTTTGAATCCAGTTGCCACTAAAAAGTACACCCAGATCTGTTGTTTAGCTGTCAAAGTGTATCCCAATATTTCTTGTGGTATTGTGTCCAAAACTGACTTTTCACTGTCCATTGCACTTTGATTAAATTTTTATTGGCATGATATGTAAATTAATTACGTTCCTTCAGTAATAATACCCATAAACACTTTAATTTCTGCAGTGTTACACTTTCCATACTGACGGCATATTCATGGATGGAACAGTGGTTCTTATCGTTGCTTCTCAATAGAGATATGGCCATTATCTGTACTAAGCTGATAAGGTTACTTCCTATCTGAGGTGACTGAGTGTTGCAAGTTATGTTTACATATTGTAATTATGGCCTCCACCCAAATGAGCTGAAGGATCCACATTCATATGGCAACAGACAAAATATGTATTGCCATATTGACTCAAATATACAGGTTGTCCACAAAGTCATGTTCCTATTTTTAAAAAATTATTACTTGATAACCAATCCAGTTAGGAGTATGTGGTCTTTTGCAGAATATTCCTTAACTCAAAACGTTTGTGTGCATTATTCCACCATAGCGTGGGAACCCCTAGTGGCCCAGTGATCTCTGCCCATTTACAGGTCAACATTCCTTTCATTGCATTTCACATTGCTTCAATTATCTCTGCACGAAGGGTCTGTAAACATAATCCTTCACATGCATCCATAGGAAGAAATTCCGGGGAGTGATATCAGATGGTGGAGCAATCTCCTGTCCCCCACACTCCCCCATTGTTTGTATTTACCTTGAAATTTTGTTGTTTCATAGGTGTCCAGCCCTAGTGAGATGGGGAAAAGGAATGAAGTGGGATTATTTCAAGGTCATGCTTATGTCATAACATCTGTAAAGAAAGTTAAAATTGGTGAGACATCATTACGAAAGCTCTTTAAGTAAGTTATAATATACAATTTATTTGCTGTGTTTGAAGTTTAAAAATAAAATGCTTGTAGATACTCCCTGACTTATGCAATATGTAGTTTTTTAAGTTTTGATGTAAATCAGAATCGAGTATATTTATGTTCAACTCTGTATGTACATACAAGGTAATCCAGTTGAATTCCAAACTCTAGCACACTTGAACATCATTGGCTGCAGCATGACCGCCCTTCTGCCTGTGTTATTGCTCAGCAGTATTCTTCCGCCATCTTTGTCTCATTGCACTTTCATTCCTGCAAGGAATAATTTGGTGCATGTTTCAAAAAGGCTTTCATTTCAGTTTTCTCCTACTTTTTTAAAAATTGTGTATGTCTGAAATTGCGTAAGTCAGGGATTGTCTGTATATCATAACTAAAATATATGGGTAGTTTGTTGAAGTTAATGATAAGGTTGGTTTGTAATTTACAGTTCTGAACTTGTGTAGTTTTGTGTGGGTTTGTAAGATAGTCTCACACTTTCATATGTACATGAAAGTACATAGATTTAAGATGTTTCAGAAGAGGGCACTGAGGACGATATTTGGATCTGAGAGGCTGGAGATAATTGCATAATGATGAGATTCATAATCTTTACTATTCAGTTAATATTATTAGGATTATCAGATCAAGGAAAATGAGATGGGTGGGACATGTAGGACGCATGGGAAAGATGCCAAGTTCATACAAAATATTGTGGGAAACCTGAAGCGAAGAGACATAGATGAAAGCATGCAGTTAAAGTGGATCTTAAAGAAGGAGTGGGAAGGTGTGGACTGGATGTATGTGGCTCAGAATAAGTAGCAGCGGAGCATTTTATAAACACATTAATAAACCTTCAGGTTCCATAAGAGGCAGGGTAGTTCTTGAGTAGGTGAACTGCTGTTAGCATCCCTGCTGCATCGAGGTGGTCAGCTAGCTTGTTTGAGACAGGAAGTGGCAAGAAGATTACAGTGTTCCAAATATGCAGAGATTCATAATTTGTACTCTTCACGAAATAATTTGAGGATGAAATGAATATGGCATATAGTACGTATGTGAGAGATTATACATGTCTACAAACTTTTAGTTGGTAATTTTGAATGGAAGAGACCACTTCTTAGGTGTAGGCATAAATGCGAGGATGATACTGACGTAAATGTGAGAGGCATAGTGTATGATATGAACAGGGTTGATTTGTCAGAGGATAGGGACCATGCTAAACTGTAATACAAAGTCATGTACTTTTTTGTTCCACTAAAGGTGGGGAATTACTTGATTAACTAAGCAACTGTTTGCTCAGTGGAGTTAGTTTATGACTAGTGCTAATGTTTGGAAGCTGAAGAATGAAGATTAAGTGTAAGAACTGTTAAATCTGACAATTTATATTGATAATATGCTGCACTGAAATATTAAAACATTGTTCCTGTAACATAATGCAAAATTAGCACATATTTGTAAATTGGGCAATATCATGAGAAATGAAATTTGTTTCAGGGGCCGGGAAACATTTCGTATGGTTAGACTTCGAGATCCTCGTGGTGATGACCACGTGTACACTTCTAAGTCCTTAAGGTTTGTGGATTCCAGAGTTTCTGGCACTTATCCTTTCTGATTTAAAGAAAGTTCCAAGCTTTGTGCAGCATTGCTTATAATTCTCTGTGCTAAATGTGATAACTTTGATTGGTATATGCGTGCTGTATGTGGTTAATAATTGTCCAAGAATTACCATGACATTTGTGCAATAGTGAATTGCCATGGTGAGTCTTGTTGTGTGACAATATTCGTAAGTATGGACAGCTATTTCAGCTATTTAAATTACATTTGTTTATGGGTCATGTACTGAAGTAATACTTGAATGAAGTCTTGGTAATTATTTATAATCCTGATCTGCAAGAGCTGTTGAAATTCTGTATAGTCTGTCAATCTTATAGGAGTAACGGTATCCAGCTTTTCTACTTTCATGTTTCGTGTGTTCACTCCTAAGTTATTTTATATTATGTCACCATAAATACTAGATTGCAAAATTGTTTTGAAAATGTTGTTTGCTGGCAAAAACTTTTATTTTTGTGTGTGAAATGTGATGTGCTCAAACGAGTGACTTGGATGTAATGCTTGGTAGTGAGGACGATGATGATGAGAACAGTGACGACAATGGCGACAATGACGACAATGACCATGACAATGATGATTGTAATAATAATAATAATAATAATAATTGCACTGATAATGGAGACTGCAGGTTTCTCTGGAATGTCTGCGCTTCTAGCAGACCACATGACATTACAGCCTAGAAGTCAGTAATCTTCAATTTATTGTTTTTTCCTGTTTGTAGCAGCAGTGCTGAGCAGAGTGACTATGCATACTCTACTTCTCAGCTGTCTCGTCTTCTTTCCAAAAATCCACAGTGGTCCACAATCAGAGATACAGAGAGAGAGAGGCTGGGACTTACTTTGGATCATGAAAGAGAATTTTGGTAAGTTGTGTAATGTTACTGACTTTTGTAACTCTTCTGTGGCTGTGTTGATAACAGAATATGTGAAACTGATCTTACATTCTCCTACCCCATCATCTAGCCTAAAGCATTATTCTTCTAGTGCTTTTATACCTTTTAGAATCTTAATAGGAAGTTGGGATCTTAGATTCATTGAAAAGTAAGCAGAAAGTGTGAAAACACTATAACTCATACTGCCATGATAAAGTTGGGCTTGTAAAACGCAGAACAGTACTACGGCTTTGTCCAGTTTTGTTCCTACATGTGGGATGTTTGCAGAATCATCGTCACGCCTGAATGTTTTGCTGTGTTTAGTTGTGTTATGCATTCCTGTTCCCATTTAGTGAATGTGTAATTGTTTAACCAAAATGAAAGGTATGTGAACTTTGGAAGCCATTACGTGTTTCTAGATTGATTATGTCTCTTGTTGATGTTTATGAAGATGTAACACTACTCATGTCATTAAGCATCTTTTTCAAAGTAAAAATAAATTGGGAAATTTACACATCACATGCCAGTTTTAGCATGTTGCTGTGTTAGTGACTATGTTGTAAATGACGAATTCACAAACAGCTGTATGCTATGCATGCACACATCTGTGCCTTATTAATAAATGATTCAGAGTTGTTCTTTAGTGGACAAATACCTTAAAAGAATAAAATTTACTTTTTTTTAATGCAGTCTAAACCTAACAAGACTTCTTCATGGGTCAACATTTGTATGTTGGAGATGCTTACAGAAATGTATATAGGTCTTCATGTAAGGTGTCAATTAAGTTTGTCTTATTTTCATCCAGAATTAAATTTCATGACAATTCATTCATCAGTTTTGGAGTTGTGAGATGTGTACAGACACAGTGTTTTTAATAGGTTTTACACAGGGATTTGACCATGCCTGAAAAGAGCAGGTCTTAAGGAGTCTGTTGTTGACTCCATCTGTGAACTGGTATCAACACTTGAACTTCTGCACTGTTGTTTTCTGAAATTTGGTGTTGCAATCTGTAACTAAAAGTTGTCATGCAGTCTCACGTTTGACCCATACTGATCCATAACAAAGCCTACTTTACCTAAGATCTTAAATGGGTTTATGTATGTCATGAAAACCATTAATCGTATTTTGGTGCTATTCAGTATAAGAGATGTACGAATGATGTTAGTTGGCCGTTTGCATTTTTGCCATGTTGACAAATTACAGGGCCTGCTTTCCATGCATACTTGAGTGAACTCTTCCATGTATATCATGGATAATAATTCAGATTCTGGTGAAATTCAGTGTGATAGTTATATACATACTGTTAGGCAACCATTTTGGTTTTTAGTCTTATGGACTTGTCACAAAACCTACTTTATTTAAGACTGTAAATGGACTTGTCCATGTACCTAATAAGGATTTCTATGTATGTTTTCTAATTTTGATATGGGACACTCTCTGAAAGTTTTAGGGTAATTCCATTTTTCATCCATATTAATCCATAACAAAGTCTGATTTACATTAGACCATCAGTGAACTTTTTCATATATTAGTTAGACTTTGCTGGAATTTGATATGAGAGACCTTTGCAATAATAACCCATATTGATGTTTGGGTACAATAACTGATACAAAGCCTCCTTTCCATAGGGCAGTGTATGTACAAAGGACTTCCAAAAAGTAAGGTAACAAACCCTCTGATGCTGAGAACTGTATTTGACGTTGATGTACATAGCACATGGGTAGCAGATGTTATGCATCATACCTCCAATTAATCACCATTGACATTTAAGCATTTGTTTGGCCTTGGCACCAAGGCTTGTATGCCAGCAAAGAATAAATTTGTGTCAAGTGTCTGTAACCAGGAGGTGACAGCTTCTTCAGTTTGGCATCTATTGCAACGTACTTGCCAGTCAGGTACTTCTTAAGTGGTCCAAAGACATGGAAGTTACTGGGTGTGGGATTGGGACTACAGGGAGGGTGATCCATAGCCTACCAACTGTAGCACAAGTCACAAGCCCTTCGCCAGTATGGGGTGCAGTGATTTCCATCTCTTTGGTCCCCTGCCTGGCTGGAAAGTGATTTGAAACATGCCAATGTGAAGCAAGCTGTTACTGCCTGGCTACAGACTTTTGACACCAATTTCTTCTGTGCCTCAGTCCCAGGGTGGGACAAATGCTTACGTCAGTGGTGACTAAGTGGAGGTCTGATATGTACCATCTGCTCCCATGTGCTATGTAGACATCAAGGTCAGAATGAAGTTCTTGGCATCAAAGTGTTTGTTATTTTATTTTTTGCATCTTCTTTCTGCTTGTCCATGTATGCCATAAACCATTTCACATACTTCATTGAAATTGGTGTTGTGCAGTATTATGCTGTTGAAACAAATTTTACATTTTATCCAATATAGTTTGTGTCTTGCTGACATTTTATTTATAGACTGGCTACAGGTAAGCTCCATAAACTGTGAAGAATGCAATTTCAAAGTTTTGTGTACTGTATGGATTTAAGTCTTTTTAGTTGTGTTACAATCTGTGCATGTAACTGGTACAGTAAACTTGTGGTTGATGTCTGCCGGTGTTTTATAGTATGTTAGCTACAGTATTTTTAATATTTGTGACATTGTTGTAGAAAATAATGTCATAGTTTGTATATATTTTGTGTTGTAATCTTCTGCTTGTGTCATAAAAGGATATTAATGCCATTATTTGCATGGATTATGTGAAATTTTGTGATTCCTGTAGCTTCTTGTGTATAGTTAGTCATCTTTATCATTCTGATGTTTTTATAGCTTGTGAAGTTAGAAAACCCACTCATGATGCCACATAAAGTGCACGTAGATGGCATTATAGATTGTTATTCCATTTCACTGTTCGAATGTTGGAACTAAGTTAGGAGTGGTTGTATTTTTAGAACCTATATAAACACATCTATAGCAGAAGTGAAAATTGTGATCCCATACTTTTTGTTACATGGAGCTTTTATTTCTTCAGTCACGGAATAGTGATTCTTGAAACAACAAGGGACAGCCCTTGAACATGGGTTCTTCTTTACTGTACAACTTCACTTGGTATGGGAGGAACAACACCACAGTCAAGAGAACTGTTTGCTATTGAAGAATGTTGATGAAGTTGGTATTCAGTGTATTCTGCAGCATGCATCAGCTATATGGAATAAGTCTTGTTTGTGCTGCTGAAAGGTTTGTCACATAAGACTGCTACTGTGAAGGAGAGACTGTGATTTTCTTGTAGATTTTCCATGGCAGAGGTTATATGGCACTGAATGAGATAGGATCATCGTGATAGGGATTTGGTGGGAGGTGCTCATGGTCTGTCTGAAAGTGGGTGCTCTGGAATACACATGGGGTGACTGAGAAATAGTACAGTAGAACCCGGATAAGAAGTCCCCGCATAAGAAGTTTTCCCCTGTAAGAAGTCTGATTTTTAAAGTCCCGAAATCCTATTGCTTTTAATAAACTTCCCTCTTAATAAGTCTTCCCGCTTAAGGAGTCCCTAATCCTCTGGTCCCTTGAAAGACTTCTTAACAGGGTTCTACTGTATGTCTCTATTTGTAGTTTGTTTAATAACACTGTATCTGAGACTGTATAATAGTGAATGATTGAATGGTAATAAACTTTGAATGCGGTTTTGTCTTAATGTAACGTACCGTCCTTACATTTGTATAGGAGGATTGAAGAAAACCATCGAAATTCTCAGGATGTGAAGTGCTCTTTTTGAGATTTGAACTGGGTATCTTTAGAATACAAGTTTGAAGCATTTTTGCTTGAGTCCAGGAAGATGCCAGTTAAGATAGAAGAGAATGGAACCAAGATTTGAACCAGGTGCTGCCTACGTACAAGTCTGTTTCAATATTACTGCTACTCTAGCTTGCCCAGGTGTGGCATTTAGAGCATTCCACACCTGTTCAGAAAGGTTAATAACCAAGAGAAGGACACTGGATGGCAGTCAGTCAAGATTCTTTTCTCTGTTATTTCTTTTCACCTTTTTCTCTCTTGCGTGCCATATTATCTGAATAGTTTCCATGTATGTGTTATCAGGACTGAAACAAGGAAAGTCAGGGACTCTGTCTTATAATCAGTCTCTTATGCTTGGAATTTGTTGTCTCAGGATGCCCTTGGAAGACTTTGTGAGTAACTTCAGTGAGCTTATCATCTGCAGGCTCTTTAATACCAACATATTCACCATCTCACGAACATGGTGTGAGATGGTTATAAAGGGAAATTGGAGTGTAGGTGCAAAAGGAACCTCACAAGATAGAAGTGGTGGTGGTCCAACCTTTACAGATACCTATCTCAGGAACCCACAGGTATATAAACACTTCCTTTTTGATCACAGATTTTTAGGCTTTTGCGGCACTGCAAATGGAGGTCTCTGTTCTAGGATGTGGCATTGCATAACTGGGTGATTGGTGCATGATGTTTCAAGACAATGTTGTGGTCTCATCTTCAAGGGCCACAACATCCAGTGGTTTTCATTTGACATTTTGACCCTTGAAGATGAGACCACCATGCCGTCTTGAATTGTCGGGCATCAGTCACCCAGTGACATGATGCCACATCCCAGGAAAATCTAGACAACTCCCTTTTCAGTCGTTTCCTGCTTATCCTAGTTCTCCTGGGTTTCCATTCATTTATAGCAGAAAGGTGAGATTATGATTGCTTGCAGAGCACTTTTTACAGCTTGAAACATCTGCACCGTATTTGTTTATTGTACAGTAAGTTTACATTCATCATATTTACCTTGTGGTGTGACACAGGGAAGATTGGCTGCTTGGTTGCCCATCCCACTTCTTGTATTTGACCTTTTTTTTTTTTTGGGGGGGGGAATCATTTTACAGAGTGAAGTACAGGAATGTCTGGAGAATGTCTTAGTATTTTATTCATTTACCCTGTTTAAGCAAGCACCAGTTTAACATCATAATTAATAAAACATAATCCCTCTTGACACTGGATCTAACATGTGAGTGTTTGTACATATGATCCTTTGCTGCTATGTAGGGTATTTGTATTATTTTTACTATTTGTATTGTAATTACTACTTACAGTTATTTTTATCCTGCTCAGAGTCACATTCTGCAACTAATTCCTGAATTACTGACCAGCACTTGTTTTACTGCTCTGTATAGCTTGGCCTTGGTATAGTTTCATGGACTGTCCCTTAACCAGTGTTACTTTGATCAGCTGTTAGGCCTCTTTGTTTTAGACAAAAAACAGACAAAACTAAGGGCTTTATTAATGAATGTAGTAAGTTACATTTATTGTTGCAAACATTTAAGGATTATTATTATATGTTACAGGTGTAATTTGTATATCTTGTTATGCTTAGTAAATGCCATTGGTGATTTTCATTCTATGCTGCCTTTTTAATAACGTTTTACTTATCTGTTGTTTCACCATGTTACCAGCTGTTTAATTAACTGTCACATACCACTTTGTGCAGTTTATGCTGGTTATGCAGCAGTGCATTGTATTTATGCTCTTACTTGCTATCTAGGTGGGAAATAATGGAAATTTTGTAAGTCCATTGTACCCACACATGAAATTACACGCATTATGGACAACTCAAAACATTGTAGAAGCCTGACATGCATCAGGGTGTGTAGTATTGGTATTGAGCACTTTACAGCAAGCTGTATAAGATGGTGATGGTCGTTCTGTGTGTTGAGAGTTGTGTGTTATTAGGGGTAATACGAGACATGGTAGCATGAGGAAGACACCGTAGAATTATGTGGCATCCTGGTTTAAGGAAGTGTACATTTATTGTACTTACGTTCATTGTTTTGTGGTCCCAACAAGAAGTCTGTTTTGTTTTGATAACCTGCCCTGACAGCACTTGATAGTAAGACAGGGAAGAATGCCTTTATACATCTGACCTTCACACTGTCAACCCTTAGCCAGGGGTCCACAAATTTTCCAAAAATCCGCGAGTCTCTTCCAAATTCTGGGTGTCAGAAGGATGACTTGATGCACGTTCCATACTTGTGACTGGAGTGATGCTTGAACCTCACTGTTACATGGTGCTTTCTGCATGGTGCATGTGAACTGTTACACATTTTTTAATGTAAGGGAAAAGCTGCAATAATTGTGCTGAAAATGTTAGGCACCACTGTACAAAATGTATTTAACCACGTGGCCAGGTGCCTGGGATTTGTGCACCCCTGCCCTAACTGTTTCTTTCCAGAATTGGAATTGGCCTTAGAATGTCTTGAGTTTGGACATACATATGGAAACATTGATAAATGTAACCACCAACCACCGTATGTCCTTTACATCAGATGATATGTAGATCAGAGTTTCTTAGTGTTATATAAAAATATGGGTAGCTGCACTGACTCCATGGAGCAGGTGGTTGGGAAATTTATTGTCTGTTGTGGAACCAAATTTCAGTGCTCTGTTTACAAGACAATGTAGTCTGAGGTTCTTTGTAACATTCTGCAACATGCTGACTGCTTATAGTGAGGAGTTGTTAGTATGTCTGCTGAACCCTCAAGCACGAAGACCTCAAACTGTCAGCTGTTTGTAACTGAGTATTTGTGGTTGTCTTCCATATATGGAGGCTGTCTCCATCTCCAGCCTGACGGCACACCATGTTGTCTGGTGAGAAGGAATGCACTTAACATGGAGGTAATGAAGGTCTTTTTCAAGTGGCTAGCACTCTTGCTTTATGTCCAGGAGATCTCAGGTTCAAATCCCAGCCCAGAGACCTGTTGTCCTGACATTTTTGTGGTTCCCTTTAGTTTTACCAGGGTATTAACTCAAGTTAGATCATAGTCACTTTCATCCACATCTGTGCCATTTCACTAATCATCCTGTCATTCAACAGCATCATTGAATAAATTATATCAATGTAGCTTTAGCGTGGAAGATAAAAATTACAACAGGAGCTGCAGTTTTGTCATAATTAACCAAATTCTCTCTTAACTTATAATATAACCAGCAGTTTTCTTCTTTGTAAAATAACATTGCCACTTTCATGATCAGATGTGGTGATTACCATGAACAGACTGTGCAGTTTGCATGATACACTTCCAGCTGCCTTCCTTCAACTCCTCCAATTTTATGTTAGCTTGTGCCCTGCCAGTAACTGCTTGTTCTTCTGTCCTAACTGTATTTTGATTATGTGTACTGTTTTGTTTTGTTATCATTACTGAATAATATGGATGTATTGTTTGTTTGAACCCCTGTTCATGAACCTTGAAGTTCAGTAGTCATAAGGCTTTATCTCGTAGTGTGCAGGTTATTAAAAAGTGCAGTGAGGAGTTTCTCACTTCGGTGTTTTATCTGCATTTGAAGAATGAAATTCTGGTCTGAACGTGAAACCTGAACTCATAATATCAATTACATGATCATACTATGCATGCTTTGATGATTGCTCTGCATAAGCTTACCCGCATGTTTTTTGGAGGCTTCTGATGTGTCATTTTGGGGTCTGGTCTTTCAGTGTGGTAGTATCTTGATTATTCTGTTCCTGATTGTGTGTCATTCAGTTTATCTCATTTTGTATATACAGTGTTTGTTATTATTTAAATTTCATGATTTGAAAGAGATTTTGCAGCATTTAAGTGTGAAAACTGGGGATTCTAATGTTTAGTAAGTGCATTACATAAGACATTTTAATATTATCCAAAAATAAGAGAAGTCAGAGAAAATGCCCCAAGGCCACAGTAATTACCTGCAAGTGTATTTGTATTTGTATTTATTTATAAGTTCCAGAAATCCAATAAATGGATATAGAACACGTCACAAACTCAAGTATAAAAGCATAAAATACATACATTAAATAATCACATCTAAAACAAACAGAATACTAAATACAAACAATATAAACTAGTATTTTTTATTGTAACAGTTATCCAATTAGGTACTCATCCACAGTATAAAATGAGTGAGTATTTAAAAAATGCCTTAATGCAACCTTAAACTTTTTTAAATTATTAGAGTTATTCTTAATCTCTATGGGTAATTTATTAAATATCTTTATACCCGCATAATAATCTCCTTTCTGATAAATAGTTAAATTAACTTGAGGTAAATACAAATTTTGTCTTTGTCTAGTATCAATAGTATGAGAGTCAATGTTTGATGGGAAAAGAGTTTTGTTTTGTAATACAAACATTGATAAAGAAAATATATATTGTGATGCCAACGGCAAAATATCTAATTCTTTGACTATATTTCTACACGAAACTCTATTGCCACATCCCAGCATTGTTCTAATAGCCTTTTTCTGAAGGAGTAAAATAGTGTAACTATGAGATGAATTTCCCCAAAAGAATATATATGAATAATATAACGTCACCATTGTGGATGAATGTATGGTACATTAATGGAATGGTGGTGACAGGGGTAAACTGAAGTACCCAGATAGAAAACTGTGCTGGTGCCACTTTGTCTTCATGAATCCCATATGGTCTCCCAGGGATCAAACCCACGCCCATGCAGTGAGAAGCCAGTGACCACCCACCTGAGCTGTGGCACAGCCCTGTAGGAGGGGAGTACTTACATGAGTCCAGGTGTATGTAGCACTGATATATCACACTGTGGACTCCGTTTTTTGTGGGATATAATGATGAATTACTGGGTAATTGGTTCCTGGAGGAACATGGTGCATTCATCTGCCAAAGTCTAGAGGTCTGAGAGTGCTTGGACCCATGGACTTATGAGCACTATGTTTTAAGGGTTTGGAACTGATTACCCAGTGACAAGGTGTCTTATCCCAGAAAAACGGAGTGCTAAACCACACTGGTATGAGAACCTCAAGACCCGCATATTACACTCTTGATGTTATTTATTGTTGCACAGTTGATGATGGTTTAATTTTATCATGCTGATTTGTTGTATGTTATGATGTTTCAGTATATGTTTGACATAAGGAAGAATGAAGAAGAAATTGTGATACAAGTACTGCAGGACTCTTCTGCTGGGCCACTTGAAACAGTCGGATTGCAGCGTCATCTCATAGGATTCATAGTCATAAAAGTGAGATTCATAAGCTGATGTCTTTAGCTCCTATATTAGTTAGCAGAGTGCAAGAGACTGTTGTTTATGCCATTCCAGATTTTGCATTTGTAGTTAATTTCTTTCTTCATAGATTTAAGCTGCTGATGGTTCTGTAGAAAGTTTGACAGCATGTTGCTGTTACAGCTTTTGCAATATTTGCTGGGTAATGTAATGCCATTGGTCAGCAGAATTATGCTGTATTCAGCAATGACCTGCTGTTATTGTTGTCTGTTTTTAGTGTATTCTTCTACAGGATCATGTAATCAGATTTTGTAGGACAGTATAGTGATATGTAATAAATAGATACTTGTAAGATTAGGGGTTTTTACAGTGGTGTTGATGAAGATTCTCAAGTTTTTTGGGGTGTTACGTTGTATTGACTGGTAAACAGTTACAGACATTTTGTAAGAGCATTGTGCCTTTGACATGTTGGTAACTATTTACAGTGTAACATCCTGGAATACTTAAATCTCTAAATAATTTTTTTTGTTAACAAACTGCATGCTTTCTATAGACAAAAAGAATGGAGAAGTGTACTCCATTAGACTACATGTTTTCCAAGTGCATTCTTTGTTGTTTTGTATATGTCATGGACCTTTACAGTTATTTATTGCAAGTACACATGTGTTGTTGCAGAACTAAGCACAGTACAATGACATTGTGCAAATATGAATCTGAAGTTATTTGGTCCTTGTATTTGTTAAATGTTTATCATACTGAAGAATGTTTGAAGTGAAAATTGTGCATCTTAAGAGAGCTGTGTTTTGTGTCACATGTCTTTATACACTGAGCTGTGATGTTGATGTAGACTAGGGTTTATGTTTGACTGATAAGAATTAAAACTAAATGTACTTGACAACTTTCAATGTGTACAGGGCAGTCATAAAGAAATGCCTCCTATTTTTTTGACATTACTTTTTTTAAGGGGAATAACCGCTTTATAATTGAAGTGCTTGAACACTGGCAGTCATTTTTTAATAGTTGCAAGTGTTTCACTGGATGGATGATGGCAGCATTCTTTTTCTAACATGGCAGATAGAGGTGTCTTTAGGTCAATGAGCAGTGGTTGAGTTCTTGGTTGCTGAAGGTGAGAAGCCAACTTGTATCCGTGAATGTTTGCCCAGATTGAACAAGCTGAAACAGGAGGAGCAGAACTTCAAGGCAAATCATGGAGTGGTCACCCTTGCACTGCACGAATGCCTGATAACAGGCATGAAATGATATCCAGTAACCATCAGGTAACAACAGTTGAATTAAGCTTCATCCTGTCCATCAGTGTAATAGCAATTATTGAAGTGCTTGGCTGTTCCAAGGTCTGTGCCTGTTGGGTGTCATTAATGCTACCATATGGACACATATGCATAACGAAGGCAATTGTCACAGAGTATCAAACCTCGGTCCACAATTGTGAATCCAAATCCAAGTGGCAGTCGATGGAATGGCATCACACGGCTTTGTGAAGGAAGAGGAAATTCAAGAGTGCACTATTAGCAGGAAAAGTCAGTGGCTACGATCCTTTTGGATGAGAAAGGTGTAACTCTGCTGAACTACTTCTTGCCATGTGCTAGTGCCTGCATATGAGGGTGGCCAACTTGTACGGGATGGGAATATATAGTCTTGTTAAAAGGTGGAACAAGACACAGATGGAGACTATCTTGAAAAATAACTATGCCTTCAGCAATGTTGTTGTGAAGCTCTGTAAAATTTCACATATGTAACTTTTAAATAGCATGAGACAAAAATTAGGAAGCATTGCTTACTGACAAGCCCTTGTAGATCACTTGTTTGCTCATTACCAAATTTAATCAAAAAGTGTCACAGCATTTTCAGAGATGAAACATACAGCTAGATGAACAAAGGTCATGTTTCCATGATGTGTTCATTTTATGCATAACGTGTTTAAGTTTCTGTCTTCTTGTTTTAAAATCAGGTTGAAGAAAACAGAAAATATAGCTTCATGAGCAGTGGCATTATCTGCCAACAGTCATTGCAGTTGACCACATACGCAGACGTGAACTGTATTATCGTGGTTATTTATGTAGAGGAAGATACATTCTCATCCCATCAACGTACAAACCCGGAGAAACTGGAGGTCATATGGTCCGCATGTTTTCAGATGCAGGTCTTAACTTAAGGTAAGAAAACATTTTAGGTACTTGTCATGTTATTATATATTATTCTTGTATACATCATACAAAAATAGTCCTTTGTGATCACTTCTTGAGTCATGTTCAAACTTTAATAAATTAATGCTGTTTTTTTTTTTTTTAATTTAATGTACTTAATCTTTATGTATCAGTACTGCAGGATTGATGGCCGTATTTAAATTGTGATTTTTTGGTGGGGGGATGTGGTGGTAAGAGTATTTTATCTGTGAACAGGCGGTTTTAAATTTTGTAGGAACAGCAGCCGTATTTTAACTTTGAGGTAATAGTATTAGCATTGAAAAGACTAGTGCTTAGCTAGCTGTGCACATTAGGAAATTAAAAGCTGCGAAACTGGAATGGTCTGTAATGTCATGGTTTTGTGAAAGCTCGTCTGTTGATATAAAAGTTATTACAATCACACATGTTGATACTACAAGCCTGTCTATTTCCCTCAAATAACAAAAATGGGCTAAAAATAATAAATACTGGTACACAGAAATTAATTGTTCTTGTTCTCATTCATTGTTTGTTCTCAGAGTTCTGAAACGAGATGTACCTCGCAGAAATGTCTTTGCTTGCATTGGACACACGGCTGTTTGGGTTACTGTCATCAACATTAAGTGTGCGGAAAATCTGAAAACAAACACCGGGGGTAAGTGAAAGTCATCTGCATAATGTAAGGAAACTGACTTGACTTGTAGTATTGGTTACATGTTGAATTTTATGTGTTTGTTACACAGAACAATAATTAAAACATTCCATGTAATGTGCACAGTATGATGTCTATTTATTATACAAAACATTCATCCAACATGCTTTGATTCTGTAAATGAATCATCTTTAGACATGCCTTCCAAATTACAAAATTGGTTATCCTACCAAGGATTACTAAGCCTTAGGATTATTAATAATGTTTGATAATCTTCAGATAACACTGAACATGATTCATTAAGAAAGTCAAAATATTTGGATGAATATTTTGTGTAACAAATACATCTTCAATTATGTGCCTTAGATGGTGTGTTTTAATTACTGTTATTTAATAGGCACTCGGTACTATGCATTCTGTCAAAAGAGATGTTACGCATTTTGTGTGCTTCACTAATATCACATAGCCGAAATCCAAAAATTTTAGTTTCATCTCAAAATGTCAATAAAGAGGGAAGTTCCAACAGATCCAGGGTACCAGTTTACCAAGGTATCCAAAGTGTACAATTTGGCACCTAGTGCAAGTTGTGGTAGAGAAATGGGTGATTGTTAAAGGCAGTTTTTTTCTGGAACCACAAGGGTGAGGGACATGCTGTCACACATTCCACAGCCAACTGCAGGACATTTACGTGTCTCAGCCTGTTCCAGCTTGCTGCACAGATAGCACACAGTCTAACCCCGCAAACTCCATCCCGTTGCTTTAACTGGAAGCACAGTTATCTTGATATGACTGAATTCCGCGAACTTCTTGATCTTCCCACATCAGCTTTGTTGTATACTTTAATATTAATATTTTTATAATTTTGTAATAAAGTATTTGAATTAATTGTTGTGCTTGTAATTCCCCATTTCACTGCCAGAACCAATATTTTTCTGAAGCACTGTTATGCAAGTTTTCTGTGCGAAGGAAAATTAAAAGTTCATGGCTTGTTATTGTGATACCATCGTGCAGGTTGCAGCATCAGATGATGTCTGTTCAAAATACTTCATCAGTTGAAACAAAAATACGGGAATGTCTGGCTGGTGTAATTAATGACTTTCAATTGACTATTGCTGATGTGTATGTGTATGTGCTTTCTTTATATTGAGAAGTTGGAGACGTTGACATAAATGGATATTAGAGAACTGGGTTCTGAAGTTGTGAACTCTTATAGGATAGAGCCCAGATGGAGGATTTCTGGATTTTAAAACAGAATTTCTTAATAGCTGAAAAATGGAGTGTGTAAATGTTATCATTAAACTTTGCTTCTTTTCATTGTGTGAGACATGACTTTCTTCAGCATTAAACTGCCGTAATTCATAAACTTACGTGGGAGTGAGGCACCTCATGACTTCAAAATAGATGATTGGTTTTGTAGGTAAAATGCAAGGAAATTGTAAAACCAGCTCATAGTTCTTTAAGACCTGTAAATTTCATTGTTAACCAATTTCATCTTTTCCATTTGAACCGCTTCCTTTATTTTTTGGGATGTAAGGTGCTACAAAAGTTCATCCTTGGAACCATACTTGACACTGTAGATGCATAATTCCTTGAAACCGTGGGTCGTACTCTTGGGTGGGTATCGTATTGAAGCATAGAGCATCTAACCACATAACTAGCTGGGTGTTGGGCTTCAGACAACTGTCTGAAAAGTATGACTTTTCTAGCCTAATTATCACACAGTACCATTGTTTTATAGATGGGCCATATAGCTGTGTCAGAAAACCAAATTATTTTGTAAGTTTCAACTTCTGTAAATATAGATTATTTTTCATGTTGTGATAACTCTATTTTCCAATTTTCAAAAATTTTATCTCACATTTTCTTGCTCTTTGTACTTGAGTTGAAAGATTTGATTGGAAAAGGGTGCAATGATGTGAGTGAATATGGTACACCACATTACATCTGTATTATGGTATAAGCATATCTGTAAGCATGACATTTTTTCAGGTTGCAATCCATATTGCATTGTCAGTTGTGAAGGCAAGAAGGCAAGGACATCAGTAATGAGAAACACCACGAACCCTTTATGGAATTCATCCTTTGTGTTTTATCGGTGTTCCATGTCTAAACCACTGACAATTAAGGTAAAATATTAATCTACTTTATTATGTCCATTTAATGCCATTGTTTTAGAATCACTGTTGATTACATTCATGTGTTATAACAGCATTGATATGGAGAAATATTTAACCTTGCTGTCAAATCGGCTATGATAGATATGGACAGACACATTGGCATATATGTGGTACAGTCAAAACATAACATGAGCTTTGCCGGTGTGAGTTTGCCTGTCATTGTAGTGGTTTCATCACACACTGTCTCCACTGTTGGACATGGGAATCAGTGTCCATACCACTCTACACCTACATACCTTTTTGTGTGACCTCCTTAAGTGCCATTGTCATAGCCTCTTTCATCTTGTTTGGTATCTTGAACCTGCACCCTTGACTCTCATTGTTGAGAACAAGTAGTGTTCAGTAACATCGTAGCCATGTGATGATTGAGGTGGTTAGTCGCCAGCCTTTCACTGTGGAGTCCCAGCTTTGACCCCAGGCCAGTCTATGTGGGATTTGTGGTTGGCAAAGTGGCACTGGGACAGGTCTTTCCTCCAAGTACATCGGTTTTCCGCAGTCATTCTCATTCTATCAGTGCTGCATACACATTCATTCATCTATCACCAATGCTTTATAATCTTGGATATTGACTGCATTGTCAAATAGCACACTAAAAATAAGTGCCATAATCAAAGACTGTGCTTCACCTTGAGGCTGCAATGTCAGTCAGCAGTTGGCATTATTTATTATTTCAGAGTTCAGAAGTGTAGCATGGCCTGATTTCTGTGTTGTTAAATATGTTAAATTAATTACAAATGTCTGTCAAGGGAATGCTTGTCTCTGTCAGTCAGTCAGTCAGTCTCTTTAAGAAACTGAAATATTTGTGAAGTTGAATTTTATACTACCTAATGTGGGAAGGTAATCAGATGTGTAGTTTGCACCTCAGGGTATTGTAAACTTTCTATTATATGTATACTGTAATATTTCAAATGCTTTTATTTAAAATATTCACTCAGTAAGAGCTGATCAACTTGTGCCATTTGTCCTGGCACCCAGACTGATATGAACATTCCAGGAATGCCACTGACAACAGTGGTATTTTTTTCATGCCTTGGCAATAGTGAATGAGCAAGAACAAGGAAATGTGCCAAATATAACAAATGATTGTTTCACATAACTTTCTGAATCTTCCAAACATTATGAGAAATATTTTATAAAAATTTTGTTGTCACTTTGTCAGTATTCATTTTAGAGGTCTTTAATACATTAAGTACTGCTTTTGCTACAGATTTACAGTCATCGACCACTGCTTAGAGACACCTACCTTGGAGAGGTTGGTATTCCTGCACCACTTAACCATGAACCAACACTTCTTCGGACTGAATTGCTTTTAGATGACAACACAGAAGGATCTCTGGAGCTGTATGTACTCACTGATGATAACTTCTTGAAAGTGTAAATGTTGGGTAAGGGCCAACATGTAAATCTGAAAATAGAAAAAGCAAGGAAGGAAGGTAACAACTACAAAATACACTGATTATGCAAGAGAGCAGGCTGACATGTCTGTTTGAATCTATTTAATGCTTCCATGCTGTTTCTTTTATTTAAAAAAAAAACCTTTCTGTTTTAACGTATCCATGTGCACATAATTCTGTTGTTGAAAAGTGTGGTATTCCAAAAGCTTGTTGACCAAGTGTTTGACTTCTGGAAGCCAGAAGGATCATGTCAGTGACTGTAAACTTTTTGAAGAGCGGGAACTTATTAACAGCTTCCAGAATTACAGATACATTACTCCAAATATGATTTCCAGCACTTTTAAAGTCAGCCAAGTAGAGGATGCACCTCTCATGACATATCTTCAGCTAGAATCATCTTCCAGTATAATCTGATTTGAAGAAGGCTACTTATGTCGTTCTTATATCCTAGTGAATGCATGTTTATACAGGGTTTAGCCTGTAAACATTAAAACTAAAGCTGGTATGACCACTGCTGGTTTTCTGCAAGTTGGGTTGAATGACTGTGTGGTACAAAGTACAAAATCCATCTACAGTAACCCCTTGCCCAACGTGGTTTTGGCCAACTCCTTTTTTGATCACACAAAGTACAAAATCCATCTGCAGTAACCCCTTGTCCAACGTGGTTTTGGCCAACTCCTTTTTTGATTATACAAAGTACAAAATCCATCTACAGTAACCCCTTGCCCAACGTAGTTTTGGCCAACTCCTTTTTTGATTATACATAGTTGCAAATAATTAATTATGTAAGGGAAAGAACTGCCAAATGCTAAAAAACATAAAAAGATGCAGTACAATGCAGGCTGTTACTCCCTCAGCCACTGTGGAAGCTGGCAGCATCAGCTACCCAAGCACTGTGTAAATGTTTGGTGTCCAGAAATGTATGTATTTTAAGTGACTGGGGTAGGCGGTCAGTAAGCGCCTGCATTCATGTAACCCTATGTTTTTTTTATAAGATGTTTGTGCAATGCAGTATTGCCCAGCACAGCCCTTGCATTGGACGAGGAATCACTGCACTTGCTGCTCATAGCATACAGTAGGTATCAAAAGTAAGACCCACATCAAATATAAATATACTGCAGATTGCACTAAACCACAAAAAAATTTGCTTTAACTATTAGATATGTCAGGACACATTTATTTCACTGAGCTTCTCAAACACCAAATGATTACACAGTGGAAGGACCAGTGTTTGTAAGTGAGATGTCTCATGTGTCATTTTAAAGACTTAATCTCATTAAGAAAGTTCTCTGTGAGGAAGGGATGTCTGGAGCACCATCCTGTCTCTACTGTGGGTGTAAATTAAGAACGCTGTCTTTCATTATTGTACAAAGATTGTGTTGTGTAACCAATATTTGGCCACAGTTCTTTCTATCAGTTGAGGCTGTTATTCTTATTAAACAGGTAATTTAATATTAAATGACATGAAATAAACACCCACACAATTTATAACATTTTTTTTTTGTTGGTAATTAATTTTACTTATTTGGCACAAAGTTTGCTTCACACTTTGTTCAGGCTGGCTAATGGCAAGCCCCCCACCCATACCATACCATCAGTGCCATGTACAGAGATTTGTACGTAGCAAGTAAAGTGAATGAGATGGACATTACGGCGGTTTTTTAATTCCATGAGCAATTTTTCAGTTGTGTTTAGTTTAGGAATGTAATACCTAAAAAATCATATTTACTTTTTGACTTCTACTCACCTCTTGTGGATCACTCTGGTGCTGTATATTTAGAATATGCTTGGTTTGAACCTTGACCCACAGATTTCTCTTGAACTTTCAATGACATTTTTTTTTTGTTCATTTCTGAATGTGCCATGCATATTAATTTTTTATTTCATTCATTTTACAATATGATCTCATTGATTTAGTCAAAGTTGAGGCTAAAGTGGAACTTTTTTATTTTTATTAGTCATTAATATAGTAATTTTTTTTATATATATCATGGGACAAAGAACAAGGGCCAGTTAGTTTGCAGGTGCTGATTGTCCACAATAGGGGAAGAACAGATGTTTTGTTCCTAGAGTTTGCTCTTGCTTTGGGGTCCACTGTCCCAAGCAAGACAGGCATTTTCTGTACTTATGTTGTGCAAGTGGTGTTAAGTCCTGTCAAACAGGAAATTTTAAGATTTACTGTGGAGGTGATCAGTGGGATTCTTGTATTTTGGAGAGGTTTTAGTGTCTTCCCGGTTCTTGTAAAGTTATAAGTATTTGTAAGTAGTGTTAATCGTAATCAATCGCTGTCAGCATGCAGATGTATGGCAAAGGCAAACTGCTTTATTGTATGTCTGAGTTTTTGGAAACGTTTTTCTGAGTCAAAATTTTATCAGTTTACTAGACAGAGGAAGATGCGTGTGTGTAATATTTGAATCTTAATTAAAAGTTAACAGAGTATGACTAAACTGTCTCAGTAAAGTATCAGTCAATGGATAAATGATATAAGTTTACATAAGTTTACTCATTGAAAGTTTTGCAAGTGGACACATGATAAAGTTTATGGAACTGAACAGTGAATCAGTTGTTGTAGGTTTTTTATTTATATTTAAGTCTGAACAAACTCAGACTCTGTGATTTTGAACACTACAGCTGCACACTCATTATCGTGATTGTTCATTTAAGAATGTGACTTAAGATTAGTCCATGAGGAAACTTTGGAACTATAGGCCTGACGAAACCAGACCCATACTCTGACTGTTCAGTGGTTGATTATTAGGTGTGTGTAACATGTCAGTGTGTTTTGACCAATTGTGGGCTGTAAGTGAAATATCTGAATGCACTTTAGCCTTGTATGTTTTGAATATGTTTTCTGTATGACAGTGTCAGTCTCCTGTTGCATATTGACAGTTTGTCACTGTATATTGTAATACACACACATACACACACAAACACACACACAGTGTTCCGCATAAGGTGTGCCAAACTTCAGGATGTCATCTTGTGAGTCATGTTGAGTAAAAGTGCTGTATCAACATATGCCTGATTATCAACTGTTATGTTGCTGTGAGCATTTTAATGAATGTACATTGCTGTAACCAAAAATTTTACAGTACTGTTACATATGTATTTTCGTAGTGTACAAACAAAAATAAAGCTATGTGTCAGATAACACCAAAAAAGAAAGGTATCCATTAAGTCTCAACGTACTGTACAGCATGTGTCTGATAACAACAAGACAGAGGTAACAGTTAAGTCTTGCCTTACAGTATGTACAGCATCAAAAGGAAATGATGTGTCAGACAGAACCACAAAAGAAAGACATTAATTTTTAATTATGTTACACAAATTAGTTATGTTAATTAACATAGTTATGTTGCAACATGGAAGAAGAACATCAGTCTTGATTAGATAATATCAAAGAATGTCAGTTTTTAGTCATGTCACACTGATTACTGTTCAAAATGACCTCCACTATTCTGTTTGCACAATTCTGAGAGTCTCAAAGAGAATTTATTGCCTTTCTGATAATTTCATAATTTCCTCTTATGTGGTTAGTGGACTTCATGATTCACTGCAAGAGTTGTTCCCTTGCTTGTGGTTTTTGCCAGTAGACGATGTTGTTCGTGTGCCAAGATGTTGTCAAGGGGTGTGAGATCTGGTGACTTTGCAGTCCAGGCCTGTGGACCAAAATGAGTACAAGGAAGGAGTAGTGTTTGCCAGTGGTGGGAGTAAGCATGAAGGTGGTTCATAAGAACTGGTACTGTACAATATCTTGAAACAGTAAAGTGAAATTTGGGTACATGTTGATGCAGCATTTTTTACTCAAAATGACTCGCATAATAGCATCCTGAAGTTTCGCACACCTTGTGCGGAACGCTGTGTGCGTGTGTGTTGTGTGTAGGAATGTGTAAATAAAATAATTATTGCATGCCCAGCGTTACGCACAGTTGCACGTCATTTATAACTACACCACTATTGAACTGTATAATCTGTCCAGTTGGTGCAGCACTCTTAAATATATGAATAAAGATCTAGTAGACCATTTTGTTAAGTTGGATGCTTGGTAGTGATGAAATAGTGTATCATGTATGCAGTTAAAGGGTTAATAGTGTAGTGCACTGTTTCTCAACCTCTCTGATAATTCAGACTCCTTACAGGGATTATGTGGACCTCGCTCCCCACATTATTGCAATTCCTTATGCACACCTTACATATCATTCAAAGTTGGAATATTTACAAATATAAAACATAGGTAAACTGTAAACATTTATATTCAGTAAATGTAAAAATTTATTACACAAACAATACTTTACCCAGCAGTAGTAAACTGAAATTCTTCTTCTTTTTCCTTAGCATCACAGCCTGGGGTGGGCTTTAACTTCCTCGACAATTCGCCTCCACTATCCGAGGCTCATCATGAGGTTTCATAACACGTTTTTTTCCGAGATTGGGTTTTGGCCCTATGTCAGCCCCCACCCTGGAGAACCGGGTTTGTAATCAGGGTTCCTTCCCCTAGGGAGGCTGGTTTTACCCACCTACAGAGGCCCCCCTCCCCCTTGTTTTTCTGTCAGGGTTTTAGTAAAACTGAAATTAGGAAAAGTATAAAAAGTTTGTACCTCCTACCAAGTAGAGGGTACTAAGCTTGCAGATGTCTTAGGCACAGCTCACAGACCTCCAGCTGACACTGGGGTAGAATGTACAATTAAATTGTTAGGAAAAAACAGTTTGACTTTGTATTGCTGTACAGGAGTGGTTGTGTGGCACATGAAAGCATGATATTATACTTCAGTTTGGATGATGTTAAGTGATATTAATAAAACACATTGAATATTTGGTATACATGAGAATAGGATTTTATTGTGCCTTGTAACTAAGTTGCACATTCTGCCTTGGAGTTTTGTGTCATTTTACTGTATACTGTGCTTTGATATCGAGACATCACGGCTTGAAGAAATTGCCCGTTGAAGTTGCTTTGCCTGTGACACATTGCTCTTTAGTGTAGATTGTTACATTTAAGGCTATTAATATTTGTCTTTCAAATATTGGAGCTATTTTTGTATATATACCTTGTCTCATAATTGCAGGTTAATTGTCATTCATTGTGGTTACTGTGTGAAATGTATAGATTACAAACTTTGCACATTTAATTGTTTATCTGCAGAAAAATTGCAACATATGCCCTGAACTGTGGAAATTTGTAAATCCCAAAATGCACCTTTTACTCGTAAGTTACTGATAACTTGTCTAAAGAACAATATTTTGTGTAAAACTGCTTGTTTATGATGTTAACAAATTTTCACTTTGCATTCTCTTGGCATCACAGAAGCCACGTCTTGCAGTACGATGAACCTTATGTGTGTGGTATCGAGGGATAGAGTGCTTTATGAAAAATCTTGTTTTGATCAAAGCAGGATTATTTATTTACCATGTGTGATAAGATTTTATAGTTAAGTATATTTTGATATAAATATTTTAGTGTTTTTGATACACTATTATTTGTTCAGAGAAAGTAGGAGAGAAGCCTTTTTATTGATCTTCCTTATGAACAGATTTTATGCCTAAGTTTTATGATACAGTGAAAATCTGATATAATGTAACTTATTAATAGATTGAATTTCAATGCTGTCTCAAGCAGATCAGCTCAGCTCAGCTCAGCTCATATCATTTTGTTTTATGTTTAAGATGAATCAGTCATCCAACGACATAAACTTGGAGATATGTTGTACTGTTGCCCACTTCTGCAAGGGCAGGGTAGAAGTATGAGTTAGTTTGATGAATGTTTAATCAGTTAACAGTGTGATGTACTTATAAGTGGAATGTTCTGAACAGTTACTTAACTTTTTATTCTTGGAAAATGTAATTCAGTTACTGGACCTTTTAAAAAAGAAAGTATGTGTGTGTATCTTTGTGTGCATGTGTTTGTATGCATGTGCACTTGCGTACAGTCCAGAGTCCATGATTAACTGATCAATTATAGTTTCTGGAAATGACCTGTTAACTAACTCTGAGCACTTAACACTCACCAAATCCCAGTTTGTTTACTACGTAAGACTGGATAAAACTAGGTTTTTGCAAATGTGAAACAAAGCTCACAGAACATGTTGCTTTAAAATAATATTTATAAAGTAGCAATGTTGTGAATATGCAGAATTTTATATTTTGGTATCAGTAGGTCACCGTTTCCTGCACTGCATTTATAATTTTGTCCTGAACATTCTGTCAGTATTGTGACTAAGCTACAGGCTGGGTGATACAGGTTTTTAATCACTACAGATGAAATAAAATTTTCTCTTCTTCGGAACATCCAGACCAACTCTGGGGTCCGCCCAACTTCCTTTCCAGTGGGTAACTGCAGTCCTTCTCTGGAAGGTTAAGGGGCCGGGATGTGAGGCTGACTACTCACCTATATTTAGTGCCAGGGTTAAGAATGATTGGAGCTGTACCTCCAATTACCCTATGTGCGTTTATGACATACACATGGACAACTTTACCTTTTTTATTTGCTGTGTCAGAAATTAATAATGCCTAATTTTGAGCTTGAATCTGTCGATTCAAGGATTGCTAGTGACAACTGACATTTTCCAGTTACATGTCGGTAATCTTATTGAAAAATTATAATTATTTAGAAGAAATGATAAGCACTGAATGTCCGGTAGGTTGAGGTAATATTGAAATAAATTTAAGGGTGACTGTTGACAGATCTATACTGTTTTGGGTGACTGTAGAAAGTTCTGTAGTGTTTTGTGTGACTGCTGACAGTTGTGTAATGTTTTATGTGACTGTAGACAATTCTGTAGTGTTTTGACTGACTGTGGACAGTTCTATAGTGTTTTGTGTGACTGCTGACAGTTCTGTAATGTTTTGTATGACTGTAGACAATTCTGTAGTGTTTTGTGTGACAAAACAGTTGTGTAGTGCATTGGGTGACTAGACAGTTCTAGTGTATGTGTGACTGTAGACAGTTCTATAGTGTAGTTCTGTCATGTTGGGTAACTAGACAGTTCTGTAGTGTTTTGGGTGATTTCTGACAGTTCTGTAGCATTCTTGCATCTTGTTATCTTAATTTTGGTTTGGCTTAAATAAACTTGCCATTCCATGTAGTTTATATGCTAAACATGCACACAACACATATCTTACATGTGTATGTTATTGTGCTTTCACACTTTATCGTCAATCATCAACCAGTACACATGCCAACCGACAGTTTAATTCAGTGACCTTAAATGGAATTCCTACTGTGTCATCATAAGTGAACAGCCTTGTATTAGATTTTCACTGGGCAGTGTATTAAACGTAAACAGTTCTGTTTAGGATAAGTCAATATTTCCATTTGATAAAAGAGCTTCCCCAGAGGAAACATAGTGATACACAAATTATATATAAATTTCTTTCTTATAATACTGATATGGTTAGGATCCTTCAGCTGTGTGATGCTAACTTTAATGCATATCTGTATTAGACCTCGCACTTTATTCAGTTGTTTATAATCAAATGGCCTTATTGTAGTGAACCCTATGATGTAAGTTGTACTGGGATCCTGGTATATTTTAGAATGAAAATTGTTTCATCTCAGTTACCATAGGAGTGAACATTATAGCGGATATTATTATACATTAAATATTTTGGAAGGAATACAGTGTGTATTACTAGTATAAATAGTTGTAGTTCCTCTTCTAATTAATTTGCAGGTATTCCCCAGATTATGTACTAGTGTAGGCTGCCTCCTTGAAATGCTGCATTATGTGAAGATGCAGAAATCAGTGTAAAAAGTTGGGGTTACGTTTTGTGGTGCATATTTGCACTGATGAATGTAGTGATTTTGGCATTTTTTGGTTATTCAGAAATGGAACGATGTAGAAAAGACACTGAAACATGTAAATGTAGCGTTAAATAGATCTGTTATACAAGATCCTCTCATACAGGGTGAAAATGTGTGATCGCTGGAACGGCGTGATGGAAGATGCTGAAGACACACAAGTCAGGGTGTTCCTGTATTGCAGAACTCACTGCTTCAGAAGGAAGATCGTATATTACATTATTTTGCTTATATCCACGATCCACAAATGATTGTTCTGCTGTGCACAAGGTGGCCATGCAGAACTATGTTTCTCACCACATAATGCAAGCAGTGTTATTGCCAATGAATTCCAAAAGGTTCTGACGATGGTATATAACATTGAGAACCAATTGTCTTTTGGACTTTGTCCATCGTCCGGATAAAATATAAAATAAAATATGGCCCAGTGATTGAGATTAGCTTGATCTAAGGGACACATCCGAGTAGGTGTCTCCCCTCCCATCACCTGAAGACGGAAGAAGAGCCATCTTTCGAAACGTCGTGGTTTTATATTTTTATAATTTATATTTTATGTAGGATGATGGACAAAGTCCAAAAGACAATTGGTTCTCAATGTTATTGCAGTACGTTAATACTCCCAGTTTTTTTGTAGGTGCTCATTTTTGTGACGTAACCCAAAATGAAGAAGATGAAGTTAAGTGAAGTCAGGTAACATAGCAGGCCACTCAGAGTCTCCCCTCTTATAGTCTCATGGATAGGAAAATACTCATTTGTAAATTTACACAAGTGTTTATAAAATGTTATTCTGCCCTATCATTCTGAAAAATCGTAGTTTTAGCATCAGAAGTACATGGTAAATAGCCATCAGTATGTATCACATGTTCACTGTTGGCAAGTCTGTTACTGGCTGTTACTATCACGTACCGCATTTAAGATCTTCAGTTGCGACACTCGCATTGTTTTATGTAATCACCCATATGAAACAGACTTATAAAAAAAAAGCAGGGTACAAAAACCTTTTCATTATTTTATTGGCATATCCAACGAAGAAAACGTTTCTTGCAAGGAGACTGGCTTACGTTCTTGAGAGACATTTATGAATGACATCACAACCCCATTATGTGTGTCAGTGGATTGTCTGTTTTATGTACAGAACTGCATGGACTCGCTGAAGATGCGTGTAACATCTGCCTACCATTTCACTTTTAATGAGTCATCTGTCGCTGTCCTTCAGTTTAGATACTGTTAACCGAGTGCAGGATCAGTATCTCGCAAAAGAGAGGCTAGGTCAGGGCCAGTGAACCTGTGGCATGTGTGCTCATAGTGGTATACAACAATATTTCAATATTTTCTTAGCATGCAGCATTTATTGCTGCTTCCATTATTTGTTCGACCAACCTTGTTGTAATACAATGAGAAACGTACACGGTTATCGAAAATGGTGGACCTAGTTTTAAGACACAGTATCTTTTGTGAGAAGAGAGATTTGCTGTAATGTATTTTATGTTATGTTCACCGTGCATCTTAGCTATAAGCTTCAATTCTTTAACCAACGAATGCACCACGAATTTTATGTTATGTTCACCGTGAATCTTAGCTATAAGCTTCAATTCTTTAACCAACGAATGCACCATGAATTTTATGTTATGTTCACCGTGCATCTTAGCTATAAGCTTCAATTCTTTAACCAACGAATGCACCACGAATTTTATGTTATGTTCACCGTGCATCTTAGCTATAAGCTTCAATTCTTTAACCAACGAATGCACCACGAATTTTTATGTTATGTTCACCGTGCATCTTAGCTATAAGCTTCAATTCTTTAACCAACGAATGCACCACGAATTTTATGTTATGTTCACCGTGCATCTTAGCTATAAGCTTCAATTCTTTAACCAACGAATGCACCATGAATTTTATGTTACGTTCACCGTGCATCTTAGCTATAAGCTTCAATTCTTTAACCAACGAATGCACCATGAATTTTATGTTATGTTCACCGTGCATCTTAGCTATAAGCTTCAATTCTTTAACCAACGAATGCACCACGAATTTTATGTTATGTTCACCGTGCATCTTAGCTATAAGCTTCAATTCTTTAACCAACGAATGCACCACGAATTTTATGTTATGTTCACCGTGCATCTTAGCTATAAGCTTCAATTCTTTAACCAACGAATGCACCACGAATTTTATGTTATGTTCACCGTGCATCTTAGCTATAAGCTTCAATTCTTTAACCAACGAATGCACCACGAATTTTATGTTATGTTCACCGTGCATCTTAGCTATAAGCTTCAATTCTTTAACCAACGAATGCACCATGAATTTTATGTTATGTTCACCGTGCATCTTAGCTATAAGCTTAAATTCTTTAACCAACGAATGCACCACGAATTTTATGTTATGTTCACCGTGCATCTTAGCTATAAGCTTCAATTCTTTAACCAACGAATGCACCAATATTAAGGAGAAACTTCACAAAACAGGTGCATTCGTTGGTTAAAGAATTGAAGCTTATTGCTGTAATGTGTTCATCAGCTCATAAAGTTTTTTTTGTGAGCTAATATGTGCATATATTTTTATATATAGTCCATGAACATGTGCGATATGCTGTCAGCTGTAGTAAGCACCACATTAGATCTGGCTCTTCGAGGGTATTACGCAGCGTCGTGTGATATTCCTTTACCGTCGTTTCGGGACAACGTATCGGTCCCATCTTCAAGGGTCAAGAAGTCCAAGAAGAAAAGAAAGCCGAACAAGCCAAGCAAACTTAAAGAGCTAACTAAGGGCGGTGACTTGCACTTGGTGCAAGTCGACGTCCCGTGGTCTGTTTAGCCATTCCTGCGTTTGACCGCATCGCTGGGCTCAACAACAGATCCCTTATACTATAACTGGGATTTTCGCTTTCGCTAACGGTTTCCAGTCTCGGTTGAAAACCTCGGCTTGGGCATACTAAAGACTAGTGCTCAAGAAGCACATAGCCTTCTATTTGGGGGGGGGGAATACTTTGGATTGATGGCTCCCTGGGGTTTGAACCCAGAGTGACACAGTCGCATGCTGAACTCATGTGACTCCAGACACTTTGGCGAAGCCGCCTTGTCCGAGGGAGCGTGCGGGCCGTGCCCCGTCTTTGCATTATACCTTGGCATTCACCTTGCAACTGAAGAAAATCACGGAATAACCTCAGTCAGGGTAGCCGAAAAGTGCCCAGCTGGCACGATTCGTTCTGTCGATTTGTCCACCGTTGTATGGGTTGCCTCGACTAGTCTGACCTCAGTTACCCTTACATTGCGCCTCAGGGGACTTGAGTCAAACCTCGGTCCGCGTAAGTATCTGCCGAGGTGTCGAACTAAGGGATTCCCCACACCAGCTAACTTTGATTCGTAACCCTCGGGTAGAGCTCTGATGTGCTCGGCGAAGGACGGAACTCTCAAATTCTCATGATTTTGCCCTTTACCATTCTACCAAGGAGCACCGGTACAAATGCGACGGCTCTTGGATTGTAGCAGCCGTAGCTTCTTGACATGAGTGCGAGAGGCGGGTCTCCAGATGGGGCACGAGTAGTCCATCATTGGATGGACGAGCTGCTTATACAGCAGAACTCAGTTTCTGATGGAGAGACCACTCTTGTTTAGGATAAGACTCAACACTTCCAGTCTCTGGGCAGCCTTCTTTATGACCTGATCGGTATGAGGCGACCAGGTCAACCGCATATCAAGGGTCACCCGAGATAACGGGCTGTATCGACCCAATCGATTGGCTCCCCGAAGAGTTGCACTGGTCGGTGCTTGGGGATACGCCTACCAGCCGTAGCGAAGGGTATCGCAGAGGTCTTGATGGTGATCATTATCTTAATCACCGTTCTAGGTCGCTGAGATATTACTCCAGGTAGCTGACAACCTGAGCTGGCTTGCGGGATGTGGCTATGGTGGGCGTGTTGTCCGCGCACAGGGCCAACTCGACGTGGTGGGATGGCACAGACGTCGTTGACAGATTGAACAGAACAGGGGAAGCAAATCAAAACTGAGCCGCACCATCCCGCATGCCAATACTGATAGAAGTGGCTGTTTGCAAGAACGTTTTGAACGTCCGATCATGCGGGTAGGAAGAGATGGTTTGTACAAGGTAGGAGGGGAAGTTGAGGACTGTTAGTTTGGAGAGGAGGCCACCGACCCATGCGGTATCGAAGACCTTAGCCACATCTAGGAAAAACGCGCCTGTTAGTCTTTCCTCGCCAAAGTTCCTGGTCATCCTTTCACGGAGGCAGTCTACTTGAAGAGACGTGCTGTGTTTGGGTCTGAATCCAGACAGCTCATCGCATACTTTAGTTAAGATCCTACTGAGTATGCTCTTTTCAAACAATTTGCCAATCGCGTCCAGAAGACGTATGGGACGATACAAAGAAGGCAGTGCCACGTTCTCGGGTTTCAGGATGGAAGAAAGGCGGGCGCGCTTCCATACGAGTGGGAAGTACTACATGCGAAGAACCGCGTTGAATGCATTGACGAGGAGGGATACAGCCCTCTGCGGAAGATGGATTAGAGTCTTATTCTCTATACCTTTTGCGCATGGGGCGTTACCGATCTTGATATGCCGGATGGCATCCAAAACGTCAGCGGGGTTCGTAATCTTAGGCTAACTTGCGGGGGCAAAAGAGTATGCTCGCCAAGCCACGTCAACTTTCCCACTAACTGCCGGCTCCGACGGGTCGTTTGCCGGCTGAAAATGAGACGCCTACCTGCTAGTTTGTGTGCCTAACTGCCAGAATACCTGCCTGCCCGCCTTGTCCTGCTTTGACCTGTATCTGCCTGCCTGCTGTGCCCTGCCTTGCCGTGCATGCCTATACCTGCCTCCTTTGTCCTGGCTTGCCCTATTTACGCAGCTAGCCAGCACGCCTTACCCTGCCTGCCTGATGGTGTGTGTGTGATGGTAGCGAGGCATGATATTTCAATGATAACCTATTTCGTGTGGAATACGTTTCCGATTTTGGTGCAGAAATTTTTACATTTCTGAAATTTTAAGGCCGTTCTAATGTATTGTTCACACAACGCAGAGGATTTTATCGTTATTGCAAATGAGTGGAAGTTGCCTTTAGTAATATTAATAAAGTTTCGGTACTGATGAAATGTGATGTGTGATTAATCTGACTGAAACTGCGTGTGACGATAATTGTTGGTCAGTAGTGAACATTTCGTTTGCTAAAGTGTATCATTACTACTTTGTTTCATAATATCGCCATTAGAATTAAGGTCTGCTGTGCCAAATTGTGTTACAAAAACAGCGGGAAAGACGATTTGAAATTCTCCAGGTTTCGTGATTTTCTCAGCGGTAAGTACCATACGTCTCATTGGTTATTGATGTTCACGCTATGACAGAATATCTCATTGTTCATAAAATATTCTCTTGTGAAATGAAAATGTATTACATAAGACTAATTTGTATCAGATGTGTATGTTGTACAGGGTATACATTAATTTTCACATCGTGTATTTGGAAGTTATGTTGTAACTTCCAAATTCATTCGTCTCCAAGGTTTTTTTTCAACCCTCTTATTTTGAAGTCATAAGAAATTAATAGTTAATCAATATACTGTAACCAACACTGCATACTGTGAATAATTTGTGTCACCAGTGGAGTTCACCTTGCACTGAAAATGCAACATATGACATTAACCATATGAAGTACAGTTTCATTTCTGTATTTTCTGGTTTTATTTTTACACAGGGCACAGCTGTGCACACAGGGATTTGGCATGCCCTGCAGCGCACTGAATCTTTGGTGTGGGATTATAATAAACGGTGAGCAACTTACTGGTACTGCTTAATGGGAGGACATATTGAAGCTGTACAGAACTGACAAATAGAGTGTGCTTTGTCACCTGCTGCCCAGTGTGATGCACACACCTGAACCCTGACAAGAGTATGATGAAAGTGAGATTTGCTGCACACATTATGAGTAGTTATCAGCATTCTGGTCACAGTAGGTAAGGACAATTGCACTGTGAAGTTTAATCACACATAATATTATCAGCAGTGGTGTTACTTATTTCAGTTGTTTGTTTTGTTGTTTTCTTTTATATCATACTCAGTTGTGAAGGGAATTTCTATCATTCCAACGTTAATTGCAGGTAAATTGTAAAGCAGATGTCTGTCAACAGTTGTGTGTGTCGAGGAAGTTGACAGCTTCAGTGGTGTCACATGCTATCCTGCCTGTTCTAAGGTTTTTGATTGCTGACTTAGCAGTACTTGTAAGCACTTGGAGTACTGGAGAAATGCTTTGATTTCAGGCTTCCGCCGCGATGTTGATGTAATCTGTGGTCTTTTGGGTGATTACACGGCGTCGTGAGGTAATTATGCTGTTGATAAGGTACGAAGTTGGACATTCCTGAGCAATGAATACAGAAACTGTGCCAAGATGAGACAAATGGCATTAGTGTACTACAGGATTGTGTTGAAAAATAATTATACTTCAGTAAAATAATTCAGCTTAATTTTATGTTGTCATTTAACTTTATAACTGACATACAGAACCTCAATGAACATTCTTCATAATCTGTACATTATCATATAGTCTCTTTTATGTACATGTACTCTACTGCTTGAACTTGTATTTTGTATTGCATTTTGTGTTATTGTTTTGTGTGATGACTGTTGTGTAACACTGGGCAATGCTACAAATTTAGTGTTGTGTGTACTGTGAAGAACATCGTACCATCAGAAATGAAGTTTTTTTATTCATGTAATCATAGTTATGGTGTATGTCTTTCATTTATTTCATGGAGTCAGTTGTTTCAACTTCGAGAACTTTCAACATTGTAAGTAGTTTTGAGTGTGTGATTGTCCTTGTGACATAATTTTAGTAGAACTTTTAAATTCATCATATGTGGTCCTGACCCTAAAATGTGTATTTATGGTGATAGTTTTTGTATCCAGAAAGTGTTCCAGACCTTGTTTCCTCAGTTTGTTCGAGAGGCAAAATATGAGAAAAGTGTACACAGTTGGTGGAAAAAGAATGTGGTGTTAAATACTGTGTCTTTAAAATACACTTCCTGTAATTCAGTTTCCCAACCTGACATTTCCATCCATGCTTCACTTGTTCTTAAAATTCTTTGGTACAGGATTAGAGGCGCCCATAGTGGTAAGGATTCATAATGTGGTGTGGGTTAGGACACCGTGTAGACTGGTACATGGTTATGAATGTTTTGGAGGAGCATTCTGGGTCTGTCTTCACAGGTAGTTGAAAGACGGTGGCAGTATGTCCTGACAGAAACCTCGGTACCCACTAATCAGATTACACGGTGGCTCGGGTACAGTAAAGCACGCAGGTACCGCGTATGGCGCCACAAGATGTTTCCCAGGTCCATTTCAGCGGGGTGGTATAAATTACTTTGAGAGGTAAATTAGTCGTGCAGTGTGGCTGCCATGTGGTGCAGGAAGTTTGGCTGTCTCGGGCGAAAGGAAAACAGAGGTAATGTTGTGGTGTCTTCTTTTTTGGTAATTATGTACCATCTCTTAAAATTGCAAGAGTAATTATAATCGTGTAAACCCACTAAACAGTATTTGTCCGTTTTGAAATACTGTCATAGGGACGAACATGTAGTGCCAATGTCACTGATGGAATTCCCGTTACGGAAAGAAGTGGACTTGCTTTTTCGTTGCAGTTAAATGTTTTTCAAGTGTGTGTCTTTGTGGTACGAATTACTGCAAGAGCATACAACTTTTTCGAATGTGTTACTCGTTTATCCTTTTCCGGAGAGAAAATGTGAACGAACTATGTTGAACCGGAATTACAAAATGGCCCAGTCCATGTTACGTACATTCCTTTCGTCCTTCGGGACAGAGCGCCATTATGTAGAACATTTTTGGCCTAATAGAACACTTCTTTCGAATACAAATATAAATACGTAGGAATATCTGTGTACGGTGTTCGAGAAAACTATAATTACATCATGCACCCAACGCAATTAATACGTGGTTGTATAGAATTTATAATACAGTGTGGGCGAATTCACTACTAACTAGTTTTATATCATGATATGGTGTGGCATATGATTAACTAAACACAAGATGTGTTCCTAAAATCTGAAGTTTAAATGTATAGTATATATCCTGTAATTTGCTAAAGAATTATGACCTGGTACATTTGCCACTGTTGTGTATTTTAATGGCTTGTTACTTTGACCTGAAATCAGTCCTGTAGTTAATTTACAAATGTGATGATAACCAACTGGAAAGAGCACATCATGAGCTTATGAATGATACATATAAGAAGTCTTGTAGCTACATAGTAAATGTATAGCAATTTTTAAGTAAGCTGTTTTGTAGAAATAATGCTGTAAGGCAGGGTTTCAGAACATTTTTCAGTTGAACTATTCCATGTTCTAAAAATGGAACAATCAGAACTTTCTGTTACATTACACCTACTAGCATCTGCGGCTCCAATCCGAAAGCCTAACCATTGGATCAGTTAATACAAACTTCCACAGCCTCTTTAACTCATCCATTTTCAATATTATCAGTTATGGCCTCCTGTGATTAATGTTGTGTCTACCAAACTCCACAGCATTACATCTCAGAAGGCCATAAACTTAATACTGACCAATCCCCAATTACCGTCTGTGTTTTTCTTACAAGACATTTCCCAATGTAAAAAGCCCTGTGTCCTGTTCTCTCCTGTCTGAGCTGCAGTCCACACCCACAATAATAGAGCCGAACCAACTCTTGCTGTAGAACCTGAAGGTGGATGCGATTTCCAGTCTGTCAGGACCAGGTGCGGTATATAATTGCTCATTATGTAATAGCGTAAGCACACTGTAGCAATCCTGTCAGACGGTTTATACCCCATGTTGTGACTAAAACACCTGCACTGATGAGATCCATGTAGTTCGTCAGAAGTACCAGTGTAATGGTAGCGTTAAATTCAGTAATTAGTGTACTGTAGGCAATTTCACGTTGTACTGTACGTTTGTCTAATGGCTTGTTCCGATGCATTTTGTTGTAGCGCTGTTTCCACAAGCTGGACGTCACAGCACCTTTGTATCTGTCTTGTAACATTGCAGGCTTACGTGAGATTTGTAGTTCTCACAGCGGTGTTTCCGAGTATTCGGGTCTTAAGGGATATGACACCGTGTCGTTGGGTGAGTGATTCCCGACGTACCTTCAAAACGTCGGGAACCACCCGCCCAACGACACGGTGTCATATCCCTTAAGACCTGAATCTTCCGAAACGTATGTCCGTTTTGCCCGCAATGTTCTGAGGCTTGCAGAGACGAGGGTTGTGACGTCACGTTTGTAAGTGCAGTGATACAGTAAAATGCATTGGCACAGTCACGAGACTAAACATACAATGTGATTGCCGCAGTACTACTGTTGAATTTCATACTGTCATTGTACTCGTACTTCTGATGGCGCGCTGTGATTTCATCAATGCTGGCGCTGTGGCAGTGTGGATGGGTGAGAAGTCAGGCGAGTCCGCAGAAGGAATAGGGACGTTCACTAATAGGAATTTATCAGGTAGTTCGATACATTTTATTAAGCGAGCAAGCTCATGGTCTAGTGGATAAGACACTAGACAGCTAACTTGATGGTCACAAGTTCGAAACCAAAGACTTCCGATGCATAGGACAGCAAGTTACAAAATTTTTCTGCTAAAGTTTCCTTGGCCTCACAATTCATCAGGAAGTTCCGAAATTATTATATCAACAAGAACTCCATGGTCTAGTGGCTTAAAGCGCTGGACTGCTAAGCTTCATGAACAGCAGAGTTCGATACCGCCGCCGGCAAGGAGTTGGACTTAGAAAATTTTCTGTTCAGATTCCTCGACCTCACAATTCATCAGGAAGTTCCAAAATTATTCTCTCAACAAGAACTTCGTGGTCGAGTGGATAAGACACCAGCCCAGCAGTCCCAGGGTCGCCAGTTCGAGTACAGCGGGTTCCAAGATCGTCGGAGCAACCACCACGAGAGACATTGGTAGCCGCTTCGAAGACAACGAAGATGATTAAACAACAAAGCGGTTCCGTGGATAGTAAAAAAAAAAAGGGAATAAAAAAATTCTTCCCAAGGGAAAAAAATTATTACGCCCGTGGTGTCGGTGGTGCTGACTCTCTTGGCCAGGAAAATTTTACTGGCGTGGCCTGAATTTCTAGCATGGCTGATTTTTTTTACTACACGCGCCTGTAACTTTTGTACCGAGATTCTCCACCTGGCGTCGCCACCTTTCAGCCAGCAGGGTGCTCAAACTTTTCCTTTGGGTAGATTACGTGTCCTACGCCTAAATATGTAGCGTGGCATGAATTTCTGGCATGGCAGATTTTTTTTACTACGGCCCCTGTAACTTTTACACCGAGAATTCTCAATTGGCGCCGCCACCTTTCAGCCAGGGGTGTCCAAACTTTTTCCTTTTGGGTCGATTACGTGTCCTACGCGTAAATATGCACATCCAGGCCCCTACATTGGCAACTTCGTAATTACGCGATATACAGAAGTTGCTACAAGCTGGACACCCCTAAGGATGTAGAAAGTTTGGTTTAGACAAAATACCAAAAACCGCCAATAGAGAGCACTAACATGACTTCCACAACTACCAAATTCTGCATCTTGGCTCCCCCGCCCCTCAAAACTCACCTACGCCGAAATTCACTCCCCCCCCCCCCCCCAAATCCCCTTCATTCATGGTAGCAACGTCACACCCTCCTGGCCCCAAGATTCAATATGAAAAACCGAATGGCTCACAAATTCGACAAAACTCAATCACATGGCGGTTTTGGTACTTAGGTGTGAAGCAGGTTGGTCATGAAAACTTACATGTACTTGTAATCTGTGGTAATTAATTACCACACGACGCCGTGTAATTACCCAGAAGACCACAGATTACATCAACATCGCGGCGGAAGTCTGAAATCAAGGTTACATGTACTTGCACTTCAAAAATATTTCCAGCTTGCCTCACCAAAAACACAATTGCTTACATTTTGCCACAAACCTCTCCATTATTAAAATGCAACAGGCACAACATATATTTCCCTCTGAAATACCGTTTATACGAAATGGCAGCACCCAGGACTAGAGTAGAGACATGAACACACTGGATCTTACTACATACGACCATTTTCTCGCATTGGCGTTATTGGACAAATCTGAGTGAACTGCCAACACACAATGGACTAGTATGGGATAGAACTAATCTGCCTGAATCTAGTGCATGCCTTTGATTTTCACCTAATGTCTCATTGTGTACCAAAAATCCTGAGCTAACATTCATGCACTGACTTTATAAACATGTAAGAAAACATGACCAACCAAAAGGCAGTATAAAAAGGAATATTCAAAGAAAGGAAACCTGAAATAAAAACGAATACTATGAGGGAAATACAAAGAAGATACATCATAGTCCACAAACTATTACAAAGCTCCAGTAATACATTATGTAATCACATGGACTTGGATCATGGATGGGATTTATGGGGACTTCAAAATTTATTGCCACCCTCATGGTGCACAATGACAGAATGTGGTTACACTCCTACATAACACTAATACCATCAGGACATAAATTCAAATCATACTGTACCTCTGTATGTTTTACCTTCCAAAGGGACATCATCTGGAAGATTTCTGTCAATAAATCTATTACAGTGTGTGTAGGGATGTTTGTCCTTACGTAGTACTACAAGTACCATATAATATTAATGGTGATACTTGTGCGTTTTGATACTTTTGGGAGGTTGTTTCAAAAAGCAGACAACGTCTGCAGGTCCACAGACTGTAACAGTGCTTTTAAACTTTCTCCAAATTTTGCGATCCCTTGGCCAGCTCAGCCTCAAAAGGTATTTTTACAATGCAGATCATTTTGGCACCCCAAAAACTCTTCAGAACTGGATCTAATAAGGAGGGAAGGGCATTTATTCACTTCATACACAAAAATTTGAGTGATATACTTAACAATTAACACAATTAATATAAAATAAAACACAGTGCAGGTACTTCCTAACAAAAAATACACGAATGTAAGGGAAATATTTAATTATTCAGCCAACTCAAAACATTGAAGAAGTCTTCAACATGTTCTTCACATTTATGGACCTGAGAAGCAGTGTGTAAGACCAATTTTATATTTCAGACAATACATCATTTTCCTTTTAATTTCAAGCTCTTTCAGATGCAGATGGTTGTAAATCCAAATCCTGTCCCAGTGTAGTCGGTCGGGTCGGGTCGGGTCGGTCGGGTCGGGTCGGGTCGGGTCGGTCGGGTCGGGTCGGTCGGGTCGGTCGGGTCGGGTCGGGTCGGGTCGGGTCTAGGTTAGGTTTGGTTAGGTTAGGTTAGGTTAGGTTAGGTTAGGTTAGGTTAGTTTAGGTTAGGTTAGGTTAGTTTTGGTTAGTTTAGGTTAAGTTAGGTTAGGATAGTTTAGCTTAGTTTAGGTTAGTTAGGTTAAGTTAGGCTAGTTTAGGTTAGGTTAGGTTAGGCTAGGTTAGGCTAGCTAGGCTAGGTTAGGCTAGGCTAGGCTAGGTTAGGCTAGGCTAGGCTAGGTTAGGTTAGGTTAGGTTAGGTTAGGTTAGGTTAGGTTAGGTTAGGTTTCGTTAGGTTAGGTTAGGTTTGTTAGGTTAGGTTAGTTGGTTTGGTTAGGTTAGGTTAGGTTAGTTTGGTTTGTAGGTTTTGGTTAGGTTAGGTTTGGTTAGTTAAATTAGGTTAGTTTAGTTTAGTTTAGTTTAGTTTAGTTTAGTTCAGTGAGGTTAGTTAGGTATATTATTTGTGTTTTTATTTCAGCTCTATAAGTATAAGAACTTGTTGATCTAGTGCTAGCTTTCATGAGGACTCTGCTGTATATGTGTTTGGTCTCTATATTAAGCAATAAAATAACTCTTGCAATACTGACACAAATATTGAACATCGCACAAGTGCCACAAACTGTCTCCACAGTACTGTCAACATCATACCCTTCTGATATCCTATGATATTTATTCATATAATTCCAACTAAGTGCATCTGCATGTAGTTGGCAGTATATGAATGACATGCTTAACACACGGAAAATGAATAATATTCAGATCCTATGACCTACTCTTCATGTTTGTGTGCGATTGTAAAGCCTCGAAAAAGATGAGGCCCTGGCGCACTAGGGGCTGTTACTCCATGCGAAGGAAACCCCTATTGCTTACAGTCCAACAGACATCTAACTCACTTTCAATGTCACATTCACCAGCCCACTCATGGAGGCACCTTCATCGGAACAACTGTTGCAGAACCTAATGAAACCTGATATGTAAGATGCAGCTTATCACATCAAACAGGACAGCTCCAAGGTAATGGTGTGAAAATTCTGTTGCATTACACACCTTTAGTACAGATACTCCTCATTGACTATGCCACCTTGGACAGGAACGCAGTATCTCTCTGCTACCCTCGCAATTAAATCTCAGCGATACTGTTGTAGAACCTTGGTTGTTCATCATGTGATACAACGTTGCCCGCAAAAGTGCCTCTCTCTGCCATCTATGTGACATTCCATACAGCCACTGAGAGCTTGCTACAGAAACACACTAGGCGCCGCTTGTCGTGCCACAGGAACCCGTTTCCAGTTGTGGCGTGGTAAGCACTGCTCTGCCGCAGTTGGAATGATGTTGAGCGTGCGAAACAATGCTCGACGCGTCATATGGTTGGCCGATAACAAATTATTGTAACAGTACAGCGCAATTTCCGCCGTACACAAGTAAGAGATCCTAATTTTTTTTTGCTGAAAACACTATCAAGGCAAACATTTTCCTGCATGTCTTACAGGCGTTTGTCTTTCCACAAATATATGGCATTGAACACAAGATGATGAACTGTTGTTTCTACAAGACGGTGCTCCACCCTACTTCCATCGTGAAGTACAAAGTATCCCAAACGTTACCTTTCCTAATCTGTGGACCGGAAGGGTCGGACCAACGCCGTGGTCCCCAGAGAGTCCAGGCTTCTCACCACTGTATTATTTTCTGTGGGGATTTATAAGAAAAAAATCTCGTTTTTGCAGATATAATCTGAGATTTACGTCACCTGCGAGATAGAATTAATACAAGCGTAGTTGAAGTCTATCCAGAAAGGCTTCAACAAAAATGGCTAGAAATTGAATACCGTCTAGATGTTTGCAGGGCTGCCAACGTTGCACACTTTGAGGTCTTCTAAGGTATGTGTGAGATCTTCATGAGTTCATGAACAGGCCGCAACAAATCCCATCGCAGTATATCGCTTCTCATATCAGTTATTACGTCTCGATCCTGGGTCCTAGGTGTAATTTGGGGGGGGGGGGTACAAGAGCGGCAAATTCCCCTCCAATATTTTTTCTCCGTAAGAACAGTTTCTTTTGGCTACAGAATTGAAGAGCAGAAATAAAAAAAACCCCAAATATTTTCTAAACGATCATCTGAGTAGTGTAAATGCAGAAAAAGTTAATAAAACCTGCGTTTTACGGTACGCAGAATAGAGGCATCAGAATACCCATACTCGATTTTGCTTTCCCCCCACCTCGCCAATGTAATTAGCCAAGTTACTCCTATGCCTGGGTCCATCATTATAGATGACCCTGTATATCTGAAGGCATATAGATTGTATACGATTATCTGTACTACTAACTGGTGCTATGAGTGTACAGTTTTTAGACGAGTTCTTAAAATTGCGAAAAGCGACTATTAGCTTCGTCATGTCTGTCTGTCCGTCCTTCCCTCCGCATGGAACAACTCGGCTCCAACTGGACGGATTTTCATGAAATTTGATATTTGAGTATTTTTCGAAAATCTGTCAAAAAAAACTCAAGTTTTATTCAGATCTGACAAGAATAACGGGCACTATACATGAAGACCTATGTACATTTATGATAATATCTCGCTGAATTCTGCTTAGAATGAGAAATGTGTTAGAGAAAATTGTAGAGAAAATCAAAACACACATTTTATGTTCAATAATTTTTTGTCTGAAAATCTTTTCTTTTGTAAGATAATGTGGGGAAAAGTATGGTATAGCCAGACAGGCCACAGATGTCAATATAATACGGCGCATGCGCTTTGCATGCTGGATAACTAAGGCTACAGACACACATTCCAGTACTTACAGCTTTTCCACGGCAACAATGGTTACGTGAACGCGCCTCAATATTACGTTATACGTACTGCCTGTCTTATTTTATATAAACAGGGAGCAGTGAAGTGTTGACAAGAGACGTCAGCTGCCGTCCGCCGGCCGGCCGGTGGCTGGGCAAGTAGTGACTTTGGACAAACTGTTTTACAGTCCCTGCAAAGTGTCCAAACGGAACCACACGAACCGAATGTTACTCAGTCCATCCCTTTCCCAGTAAAACAGAAATTTTGAAGGTCTGACGTCTACTGTGTATTTGGCAAATTTTCTTTTCTAACCTACTAGTTACATGACACCTCCACAACTACATATTATACTAGTTGTGTAGACGCCTGCATACGGATCTGTTATCTTTCGTGTATGCCTCCATTATTGCATATTATACCTCTTTTTTTTATGGCTCAACAGTCCCTTGGGGGCCTAGGCCGCCTTATTGTTTTTCGAGGCTTCACGATCACACTCAGACACATCACACTCTGTAGGACTCCTCTGAACGAGTGACCAGCTCGTCGCAAAGACGACCTGACAACAAACAACACTCACAAGAGACAATCATCCATGCCGTAGGCTGGATTCGAACACACAATCCTAGCAAGCGAGCGGCCGCAGACCCACGCCTTAGACCGCACGGCCACTGTAATCGGCTCATACCTCTTTTATAGAGACATAAATAATTGTCCGTTATGCTTGCCATACTTGTTCTACAGGCTATATAGACGTTCCCATACTTTAGTTGCCTGCAGGTTATATCGGCACCTGTATTCGTGGTCAGGGATAGCGTAGTCGGTATAGCGACTCGCTACAGACTGGACTGTCCGGGGATTGAATCCCGGTGGGGGTGAGATTTTCCGCATACGTCCAGACCGGCCCTGGAGACCACACAGTCTCTTGTACAACGGGTACCAAGTCATTCCCGGGAGTAAAGCGGCCGAGGCGTGGAGCTGACCACCCAACCCATCTAGCGCTGAGATTAAAGAAAGAGTAGAGCTATACCTCTACTCCCCCTCTGGGCCTTTATGGCCTGTTCTAGGGTGAACTTTTGATTAGTGCCTGATGTAGACTTAGTGGCTGTAGAGCAGCTTCTACACACGCCTGCCATGCTGTCTACATACGTTAACCTAGACCACCGTGCCTTCCCTTTTTATGGCCGTGTAGATCGCTCCATATCTGAATATCTTACAGGCTATATGGACATTTCCATAACGCAGGGCCGAGCATTGCAGATCGGGGGCCGTCGTCGGTCGCCCGGTACCTGTGCAGCTCTGAATGTGTTTCTAGACACCATGAGTGGGTCCCGCGTGCAGCTAGACCAGTGTTTCCCAAACGTTTTTGCTGACGGACCCCTTTTGGCTTCGAAAAATAACCACGGATCCTCACATCCTTACTCACGTAAATATAGTGTGTCTGGATGATAGGTAGTCAAAATTAGATATTTATATCTGAGAACTTATTTTAGATAGATACTAATACATACCAGTAGCATACGTAACAATGCAGTGCATGATTTGGCCTCAATTAAACTGACTGTTGCTCGCTTTGTGTGTACAGGATGTTTCTTAAATTAGATATTCTAAAGATCATACTGAATAAACACATCACCAATTAAAGAAATTCAGCGATCATTTTTAACAAAACATTATTCCTTCAATTAAAAAATAAGTAAACTTCAAAGTAGCTATTACAGAAATGTATCCACGGATCCCCAGGGAACTGGTCGCGGATCCCTTGGGATCCGCGGAGCACACTTTGGGAACTACTGAACTTGATAATGTGTACGTGTAATATAGACACTTCCATTCGTGCCTGCTGCGTAGAATCTATTTTACCTGTTCTGTTGGCGGCATCGAAGTTTCTTTACCTGTCTATTGGCTATACTGAGGCCTTCAAACATCCTTACCCTGGCTATAATGACCCACCTATATATTCCTGCTATAGTAGAGACAGGATTTGGGATAGCGTAGTCGGTATAGTAACTAGGCTAGGGGTTGGACGGTCTGGGGTTCGAATTGCCGATCCCAGTGGCCGTGCGGTCTAAGGCGTGGGTCTGCGGCCGCTCGCTTACTGGGATTGTGGGTTCGAATCCCACCGGGGGCATGGATGTTGTGTTGTGTTGTGTTGTAAAAAGACGGTTGTGGACCGTAAGTGACATGAAAGGACGAAAAAGGACTAATACAGAACAAAAAAAATGGATCAAAGGGGAAAACCCAGGAATTAGTAAAAAAAAAAAAAAAAAAAAAAAAAATCCCACCGGGGGCATGGATGTTTGTGTTGTGTTAGTTGTAAGGACGGTAGTATGGAACGTAAAGTGACATGAAGGACGAAAGGATTTAAACAGTACAAAAATGGATCAAAGGGGAAAAACCCCAGACAGGCAAAAAAAAAAAATCCCACCGGGGGCATGGATGTTTGTGTTGTGTTTGTTGTAAGGACGGTAGCATGGAACGTAAAGTGACATGAAGGACGAAAGGATTTAAACAGTACAAAAATGGATCAAAGGGGAGAAACCCCGGACAGACAAAAAAAAAAAAATTCCGGCAAGAGCAAAGGTTTATCTGTTCTCCAAAAACGCCCAGACATGCTCTACGGCCCACCAAGAGCGTTATATAATGGATACCTGGGGTTCTTTCTCGAAGACAAAGCCCCGGGTGAAGTTAGCCAGTCACCTCCATGTAGTGCCCAAGTTAATAATGAGTGGAGTTTTATCTCCACTTCTCCTGTATGCCTTTGTGGCGTGTATAGGGGAAACTTTACGGTTGTATTAGAGAAGTCTCTATCGACTGTTGTAGCAAATTAACAGATGTCTTAGTACCTGTCTGGGAGTGCTTCTGGTAGACCTATAGTCTCTTCCATTCACGCTGGTTACACGATATTTACATCATTAAAACCTGCATATCTAACTTTTATACAGGGAGTTCTTTGAACGCGGGACTAAGTACCGCTGACCACCGCAGAGTGGGAGGCGTCGTCGCTCGCTGTGCAGGAACATTGCCGTCAATGTACGGTGCGCCGTCCGACGATAAAAAAAAATTATGCAAAATACAGTTTGTTAATATGGATTCCATGAGCTGGTTACGTTAAAGTTGGACATTCTCTACTTGCTGTATCAGCCACTACGTTACCTGCCTCCTCTACTGGCTATATCGACAGCACCCCAATTTTAAAAAGGGTTCTGCAGGAAAAAATGGAGAATAATTAGAAAGAATTAAATATTTTTCAAAGAAATCTATTAATTAATTAATAATGTCAATAAAGATAAAGCTATCCCATTACAGGCGTGAAAAGGCCCTTAGGGTTCCAGGAGGTTGAGGCTCCCAGATTTCAAGAAAATCGGCACATGAAGGTGGTAAGGTTGTCAGTCCTACGCACCGGCTGCCTTTACCCCCCAGTAGATACTCCGTGTACTCATTTATGACGGAGATTGAGTGGACCCCAGGGCCATAGTGCGGCCGGAAGGATTATGTTAATGAAAAATTCCAATGACACCATCGGGATCTAAAATCTTCATTAAAAATCTTCCTTCATGCTTTCTTTATTTAATCAGACTCTTCCATATTTCTTCTGACTCACAGTAATATTCTGAAGTTGAAACATCTTCATCGCTTGATTCACTGTTGTTGCAAAGAATGCCGTCTTGTTCTTTGAGGAAAATGATGCTTTCGAGGCTTCAGAAGAGTGAAAGTAATACTTCGAATTCATCAAGCAAACTTATATTCAGTTCGAAAAATGTGTAGAAAGGAGTGTCTTAAATTATAACTAATACGGTAGATGTCTCCACTTGTGATGGCTTTGTAGACGTTTCAATAATTATAACTCAATACCTACATCTTACACTGCCTATAACGGCTTCTTCCTACAGATCTCCTAAACTGGTATTGTAAATGTATCCATAATTGTCTGTTGTACTCTATATAGACGCCTTGATTTCAAGCATCCGCCGCGATGTTGATGAAATCTGCTCTCTTCTGGGATATTACGCAGCGTCGAGTGGTAATCATGTACCGACGTTTCGGGACAACGTATCTGTGCCATCTTCAAGGGCCAAGAAGTCTAAGAAGATGAAGAAGCAGCAGAAACTTCTTGACCCTTCAAGATGGGACAAATACGTTGTCCCGAAACGTCGGTAAACAATTACCACTCGACGCTGCGTAATACCCCAGAAGAGCGTTATATAGACGCCTGTTATGCTGGCTGTATAGGTGCCTCCACAGGCCAAACTACCTCTTTTTGCTTCCAATACAGACGTCTCTGTACCTGGCTGATACAGGCTACTATATAGAATTGTGGCTTATACGAACAAGTATGAATCAAAACCAATCAGAAGACAACTTCTGATTTGGGCCCAAACCCAAAATTTCACGGAAAGTCAGGCAGTATTTTCGGAAGTGAAAGATGCAGTCTTCAGCGTTGATGAAGCCGAAGTCCCCATTATAAATTCACCTCGTAAACTTTGTATAAAGAACACGTACTAAGCCATTTTCTTATACGCTCTGTTACCTGCAGCACCTATAGGTTGCAGTCTCCTGGCTGATCCATGTGTGTAATGGCTTATTATTATTATTATTATTATTATTATTATTTTATATCACCTTCATAAAATGGCATGTTGAAGTTATGCATAAAAAGTGACGTCAGAATATGGATTAATGACAGGATAAATAAAAAGGACATACCGCCCTATAGCTTTCAAATGCGCTATGTTCCCAAATTTCTCTCGGCTTTTCTCAGAATAACGTCATTGAGCTCCTCCTTCTTAAACAATGTGACTGTATGACTGCAATTACATGACTGTATGACTGCAATTACAGGTCGTGCGCCCAGAATACAATAACACGACAGTACAGGCCGGCGTAATGAAATTGGAACAAGAAATGAAGAATTCTTGAGAATATTTGTGAGAGACTACACAACAATAATACCAAAGCACAAGCATGTAGGGTAAGAATTTGAAACAAAAATTGAAATTTCTTCCAGGTGGTTTCCAAGATACTGAACACGAGAAACAATAAAGTGTAAGACTACCAGTGGCGGCTCGTGGGATATCATTATGGTAGGCCTACTGCTAGGATTATTATATGATTATTGAGAAGGCCTAATAAAGCGTTTCTTTCAGCACTGCCACTTAACTACTTATGTTTAGCGCATTTATTTTTTCCATGGCGCAACAGCCCCTAGTGGGCCCGGGCTTCCTCATTATCGAGGCTTCACGTTTACACCCAGACACACCATACTCGGTAGGACTCCTCTCAATGAGTGATCAGCCCGTCGCAGCACTCACACACACACAACCCCGGCGGAATTTTTTTTTTGTCTGTCCGGGGTTTTTCCCCTTTGATCCATTTTTTTTGTACTGTTTTAAATCCTTTCGTCCTTCATATCACTTTACGTTCCATACTACCGTCCTTACAACAAACACAACACAAACATCCATGCCCCCGGTGGGATTCGAACCCACAATTCCAGCAAGCAAGAGGCAGCAGACACACGCCTTAAACCGCGCGGCCACTGAGATCGGCGTTTAGGGTAGATAGCACGGTTACATTTTCTCACGTAAGTTTGTATTCTGCTTGATGATGATTCAGAAATAACTAAATCATTTGTTGCACGGCCTAAATTCTTAATCAGTCTTCTCAGCGAGAGTTAATTGCGAAAAACTGATGCCCTGTAAATACTTTACACTGTTCTTGTGCGTGTTTTATTATAAAATTGCAACAATATAATTTAAACATTCACAAACATGACTTTGAAAAAACTTTTTTTCTCTTGGGTTTCTTGGCCCTTGAAGATGGTACCGATAGGTTGTTCTGAAACGTCGATACAGGACTACCACTCAATGCTGCGTAATATTCCAGAAGAGCGCAGATCCCTAGATGGAGGTAAATAGTCAAAATCACGCCCCGGCCGCATTACCCTCATGCAACAACCTCGGTACCCATGGACTAGGATGGTGGAAGGGCCTTAGGGCCGATCTGGAAGTTTTCTAGAAGATAAAAATCGTTCCATCTGCCTGGATTCGAACCCCGGACCGTCCAGCCAGTAGCCTGGTCGGTATATATGAACCTTGCCGTATTTATGGAGTTCAAAACCATGGTTTGTATTAAAAGGAGCTTGTTATATGGTCCTAACATTTGATGTGCCTGAAGACAACTGCAGAAATGCCTGTGGTCTGCCGGTCGTAACCAAAAGCATTGTTGATGCTGCTTACGAGGGCGTCTGGTAACGAGACATCAGACACGTCTAGTAACGAGACATCAGACACGTCTGGTAACGAGACATCAGACACGTCTAGTAACGAGACATCAGACACGTCTGGTAACGAGACATCAGACACGTCTGGTAACGAGACATCAGACACGTCTGGTAACGAGACATCAGACACGTCTAGTAACGAGACATCAGACACGTCTGGTAACGAGACATCAGACACGTCTGGTAACGAGACATCAGACACGTCTAGTAACGAGACATCAGACAAGTCTGGTAACGAGACATCAGACACGTCTGGTAACGAGACATCAGACACGTCTGGTAACGAGACATCAGACACGTCTGGTAACGAGACATCAGACACGTCTAGTAACGAGACATCAGACACGTCTGGTAACGAGACATCAGACACGTCTGGTAACGAGACATCAGACACGTCTGGTAACGAGACATCAGACACGTCTTGTAACGAGACATCAGACACGTCTAGTAACGAGACATCAGACACGTCTAGTAACGAGACATCAGACAAGTCTGGTAACGAGACATCAGACACGTCTGGTAACGAGACATCAGACACGTCTAGTAACGAGACATCAGACACGTCTGGTAACGAGACATCAGACACGTCTGGTAACGAGACATCAGACACTCCGCCATTGCATGTTTTACGTTGCTAACGATTGAATAATTAACAGACAGTCCGCCCACAAGTCTTATTACCCTGATGACTGAGAGGGAGGCTGCATCTGTGCCATGGACCATCCAGCCGGCGGCGACTCCGCCCATTTGGTATATTCTGCAGTGAACCCCGCCCACATTCGCCCTCCCTCCGTAGCTCAGCAATCAGTGATCAGTCCATCTTACATTTAGGCTAGGCCTACGTAAGTAAACTTTGTACCACATTATTGTTCTGCTACTTCTAGTTGTGACTGTACACTTGAAAGGTACATCTGTGCTTATCAAACGGTGGTAGGCGTACCCTTGGTGGTACGCGAATACATTTAAAATTATTTTTTTCAATAATTATAATTTACAAACGTTAATTGCACTATTAAATTGTTTTAAATGTGTTGAAATGTAGAGAAAAACATTTATACAGTGTCCACCAAGATACTATTTCATCGTTCGAATGTAAATACAGACTCTCCTCTGTCGTTAAATTAGAAAAGTAACAACTGCAAAATCTGAGGCTTCCACAGAGTTGTTGTTCCCCTGGTAGAAAGGTTTGAAGACTTCAAACCTGTCAACCAGCGGAACATCCCGGAAGACCAGTATCTTGAAAGTAAATAGATATACATTAATATTTCAATGAGAGGAGAAGATCTTGTTAAATACATAAGAGCACAGAGGATAAAACGGTGGGGACATCTTAACGGGATGGAAAAAGGAAAAACAGTGAGGAAGATTACGGACATATTTCGTTAAAAACGGAAAAGCCTGCTATGAACTGGTGCAGAAGACCGAAACACACACAGGGTTGTAGTGTCAGCAGCAACAGAAGAAGTGGTACGTGTATACGAGTATGTTCCGTATTGTGAGAGTTGTACGCGAGAACAACATTTTGAAAAGCACTGGTATAGGGCAAATCAAAGATCAAGCAAACTGTCGATAAGCGACACGCACTCTACGGAGCCAGAACACCACAGAGAAGATTAAAATCGCGGAATAGCTTCCTAGTAACAGTGCAAGTTGAACCACCTGAAGACTTCTCCCTTACCCAGATTTGCCCTAGTGGCCACCTCCTTGATTTCAATACTTGGAAATCTCTTAATCGCATTAGAACAGGGGTGGCACCAGTAAAAACAAATATGGTGAAATGGGGCAAAACAAACTCCGACGACCTGTATTGTGGCTGTGGAGAGGTACAAGATATGGGACATATCCTGTCATGCAGGGACTGCCCCCAGAAATGAACCCTCGAGGATTTATGGCTTGCAAATAAAAAAGGAATTGACGTAGCCCAATACTGGGCAAAAAATCTTTAACTTAATGGTCCGGACACGATAAAGTAAAGTAAAGTAAGGGCAAATCAATTTCAAACGACACTGACAGTGGTGTTCCTTACACATGCAGCCTGTAGGTAAAAGTTAGCACACCAAGAAGGCATATGGGGGACTGGAGGTATAGCTCCTTTGCTCGGCCACTTAAACCCCGGCGAAAGAGACGCCGCTAGTCATCGAATGGGAGGCTGGGTGTACACAAGGGCCGGTCTGGACGCTTTGCAAAAGCGTGTACCTGTAAAATGTTGCTATATATGCCTAAGGTAGTAATGTAATTACGTCTGTAAACTGAGATTTGTTTCACGCTGTGTCTGTCCTACACTGGATAATTATGAAAGGCTGTGGAAGCTGAATAAACCGTGGACCTAATACACCCACAGACTTCCCTCTAAGTGTGAGTTCATATAAAACCCATTGTGCTACAGAAGCAAAGATCTCTGTGTTTTAGTCTTTACAGAATAAAAACAAAACTATTTGAATGTTCCTTTTTTTTATTATTATTATTATTTACTGCAATTGGGTTTTCACCCGGTGGCAGTAGTCCTTACACTAGTACACACAATACAAATGGACATATAATATACATAAAAGTAACAATACAAAACAAACTATACACAATTACAAAAAAAAAACGACATACAATAAATACAAGTACATACATTAGAACATCTTACACACATTGCAAAACCATCCATACCTTAAAAAAGCATCCATACCTTACAAAAACATCCACACCTTACAAATACATCCACACCTTACAGAAACACCCATACACATACAAAAAAATACATACAGTAAATACAAGTACACACATTAGAACACCGTACACACATTACAAAAACATCCACACCTTACAAAAGCATCCACTCCTTACAAAAGCATCCACACCTTACAAAAACATCCATACCTTACAAATACATCCACACCTTAAAAAACACCCATACACATACAAACCAAAATACATACAGTAAATACAAGTACACATATTAGAACACCATACCTTACAAATACATCCACACCTTACAAAAACACCCATACACATACAAAACAAAATACATACAGTAAATACAAGTACACATATTAGAACACCATACCTTACAAATACATCCACACCTTACAAAAACACCCATACACATACAAAACAAAATACATACAGTAAATACAAGTACACATATTAGAACACCATACACACATTACAAAACATCCACACCTTACAAAAACATCCACACCTTACAAAAACATCCACACCTTAAAAAAAACACCTATACACAATACCAGAAAAAAAACACACACGCACATTACAAAAAACCCACACATTAGTTAATTTCATTGCGTTAGAATATTCTCAGTATAAAGTCAGACCAAAGTACATGATAATTATATCTCCCAGTAACTTAATTCACTTCACTTCACTTCACTTTGAAACCAAAGCACTTCACTTCACATCACTTCACATCCCTTCACTTCACATCCCTTATTCTTATTTAATCCTCACTTAAAAACCCTTAGCTTGTAATGACTTTCTTGACCCTTTTTCTAAAAGTGCTTAATTTACAGGGGAAAGTCGCTAGTACGCTTGGAGGTAATTGGTTCCAGCTTTTTATGGTTCTATTTACAAAGGAATATTTACCTACATCTGTTCTTTGTTTCCTAGTCCTAATTTTCCGACTATGATCGTCCCTACCCAGGTAGCATGGTTTTAGCAGTCTATCCCCTATCGTTTTCCAAGCCCGTCCCCCGGTGTATGCTTTGAAAAGGGCGCATATTCGGGCTATCGCTCTACGCTGTGTCAATGTTTCCCAACTCGATTCATTTGTATTATTTGCAAATTTTGCCGCTCTCTTTTGCACGCGATTCAAAGCGCTTACCTGACCTTCTCTGTATGGGTCCCAACACACCGCTCCATACTCAAGTATCGGTCTCACTAGTGCCGTATAAGCTAAACGTTTCGTATTATTATTTGCCCTTTTGAGTATACGCATTACGAAATGAAGAGCCTTCCATGATTTTCTTAGTGTATAATTTACATGATCTGTCCAGCTTAGGTCGCTGCGTATAATTATTCCTAAATACTTAAAGCTATTTGCCTCTGGAATTAGTTGATCCCCAATACAATACCTCAGTGTACCTTTCACCCTAGCTCATTGAAGCTTACTGCTTTACTTTTACCTGGATTTATCCTCATTTCATTTTCAACCGCCCATTTCCCTAATCTATTTAAGTCTGTCTGCAAATTTTCAATGTCACTACTATCGATTATCCTCCTGTATATTATACAATCATCAGCGAAAAGCCGTATATTTGACTCAATGTTTTCCCAAATATCATTAACATAAGCGAGGAACAGCAACGGACCTAATACGCTCCCTTGCGGCACTCCCGACGTTACTCTGACTTCATCAGAAAGTTGTCCGTCTACTCTAACTCTTTGCGAACGTCCTAACAGAAATTCCTTTATCCATACCACTACCCTCAAGTCCACTCCGGTTTCCGCAATTTTTGTAAGCAGCCTATCATGTGGGACTAAATCAAAAGCCTTTGAAAAATCTATTATAATCGCGTCAGTCCTGACTCCCTCGTCCAGTGAATCAGCAATATCTTGACAAACTGTGACTACTTGACTTTCGCATGAGTACCCTGGTCTAAATCCATGCTGACCCTCATATAACCACTCACTCATTTCCCAGACTTGCCTTAGATACCCTGCTATAACGTGCTCCATTTGTTTGCAAACTACTGAGGTTAAACTGACAGGTCTATAGTTTCCCACTACCGATCGATCTCCGCCTTTATAAATAGGAACCACTATAGCTTTTTTCCAGTCCCCTGGGATAGAATTGTTGTTCATCGTTATATCCAGCAATCTCGCGAAATATGGAATCATGGCTTCCCCACCTAACTTTAAAATTTCCCCAGGAATGCCATCTGGTCCGACGGATTTATTTCTCCCGATTGCTGATAGTCGTTTCCGTAAAATGTTGGTACTAATGGTGAACGGTTTTCCTGAATCCGTTGATTGGATCTGCGGGGTATTTCGTTCGCAACTGAATACAGACGCATAATAAGAGTTTAGGGAGTTGGCCTTTTCTATTGGTTCGGTGATGAGATTTCCATTAATGCCCTTGATCGCAGGAATATTTTCTCTATTACCTTTACGTCTTTTAACATACTTATAAAACTCTGCCCAGCATTTACCTTCGTTTTGTAAGACCGAACTTAAGAATGTCTCCTGAGCCTTCTTTTTTGCTATCAGTAACTCTTTGGATAAACGTTTCAGCTCTGCTTGGTAATGCCCTCCAAATTTTCGCTTATTGTAAACTCTCCTCACCTTTACCTGAAGTCTTTTTACTTCCTTCGTATAATATTCCGGATCCGGATTTTTACTCAGAATTTTATGTGGTACAAAACGTTCTATACCCTCAAAGACTATTTCCTTATAGCTTTTCCATATCTCCTCCACGCTACTACCATTTCCAGCCCATAAACTAAACTTTTCCCGAAGAAAGGTTTGCAAACCTAATACATCTGTTTTGTGGTACACCGGGACTATCCTTTCAATTTTTGTCTCCCGACAATTTTCATCCCATTCTACTTCCAATAAAACCCCGCTATGATCGCTGATTCCGTGTACAATGTTACAAGAGTTAAGCGTATTATCAGGTCTGAGGAGGTAGATGTCCAACAGCGCGTCCCCTCTCGTCGGGCCACTTACTACCTGAGTATAACCATTTTCCCATACTAATTTGTTTACGAACGCCTGAATACCGCTTGTTTTCCCTGCATCCCCATTCCAATTCGCTTGAGGTAAGTTCAAATCTCCTCCTATAATGCATCTCTTCGTTGAGTTTCGCGTAAGTAAGGTACGGGCTGCTAGTCTTTCAATCGCCAAAATATCCTCATTAGGAGCTCTGTATATACCTATAATTTCCCACGAATATTTTGGATCCATTCCTTTCACTTCCACCGCGATCATCTCAAAATCCTCATCCACCCACAGCTCCGTACAGGCAATGTAATTTTTAACACATATAAAAACCCCACCACCACGGGCAGCCCTATCTCTTCTGAAAATTGTAAAATCTGCCCTAAAAATTTCAGCATTGCTAATGTCTTCTTTAAGCCATGACTCCGTACCTATAACAACATCAGGGTTGTACGTGTCAACTAAATTCCAGAATTCTAAGGCTTTATTATAGATACTCCTACAGTTAACCTGTAGCACCACTAGCGACTTACCTTCAACCCTATATGCAGATGCAGTACTTATAGATTCAACCCCTGACCTAGCTTCAGTTTCCCTACTCACCCATTTTTTCGTCTCTGTCCCCCTTTCTTCATGTAAAGTCTTCTGTTTTTCAATTGATGGTTGCCGCGTTTCCCTGGTTGTCCTCGTTCTGCAAGTTCCATCCACCGAAGTATGTCATTCCTTCCTCCGTGAAGATCCTTCGCCATCAAGTCCACTAACCCTAGCGTACAGTTGTCCCAGTCGTTTCTTTCCTCTTCCGTTCAGATGCAGCCCATCTCCAGCAAAATCCCCATCCTGTATCCAGCTGTTCGGATCAACAAATGTAATTCCGAGGGCGTTTGATATCCAGTCGAATCTATCATTAAGAGCACCAATACGCCGCCATGACACATCTCTACGTCGCAGCACTCCACTCAGGACAAGTCTGCAGTTCGGACATTTATCCTTAACCTTAGCCATAAGCGTATACAATTCTCCCATTACTAAATCCAGATTTCGCGTTGTCTTCAAGTCATTTGTACCTACGTGAATAATAACAGTTTCTGGACAACCTAGATCCCTCTTTTCTATCACTCTGCGTAGCTGTTCAGTTTTAATCCCCGGAAAACACTCCACCATCATATCTGTATGTTCTGTTCCAACATTACGCACCACTGAATCGCCCACCACCATGCACTTTGCAGCCTTTTGCTCAGTCGGCACTATGTCCCTCTTCCCAGCTCCAGCCCGTAATAACTTTTCTTCAAGCTTCCTGTTCCTAGACTTCAGTTCATCAATTTGTCGCAGAGCGTTATGCAATTCTTCCTCCAACATTCGAATCCTTTCAGTCCTACACTTATCACAGCTCCACTTCCCTCTCTCAGCCGCTTGAGCCTTCACATTACCACAACTGTAATGATACCAACGTCCACATAATTCACATTGGATTCCCGACCTTAGATTCCTGCCACAACCAGTACATAAAAGTTGCACAGTGTTACCTCCTTCCACAACAGGACCGGGATTTCGTTCCACTCCACCAATCACTAGTAAAAGAGCTAAAACCATAGAACTCAGCATCGTCAGTCCCAAGCAATGTCCAGTATCTCGGTTAGCGTCAACACGCTTAGGCACGCCACGCCACGTGCACCTCCCGGCCCAGGTACCCACTCTCGCCCGGTAGTCTTCCAGGTAGCAACCCATAGTCTGTCCTTACTCAGGAGCTCACCACAAACACGTCTACCCACAACAACCTTCGCAACCCGACTCACAAACTCACAAAACCATAATAGAAAATTATAGGTTGAGGTTTAGGTTTTTTTATGACTTTGTGAGTTTCTACCTGATTATGTCCAGCGTACGCCGCCGAAACATGTTGTAGGATAATAATAAAGGACATGAAAATAGCGTTTTATTTATTCTGTAAAGACTAAAACAGTGATTATATACACACACAACGGGATGATGATTCCAAAATCTGTCTCTCTTTACACCATGACGGTATATGAGTTAGTGGTGGTTTGACTCCATTAATTCTTAACCTCTAGACTGAAGTAAATGATCAGATACAGGCCCTAGCAGCTTTACCTCCTGGTACCATAAAATGAATGACTGGGTGGGCCCTAGAGACAGTCACGACACTTCGGAGATGAGAAGGGCTTTTTTTGCCCCTGCCAGCAACCGAACCACAATTCCTCGGTCGTCCATCTCGTAACTTAGTCACTATACCGACTACACTATCCAGGCTAATTTAACATTGCCCATACTTTGTACGTGCCCATATACAGTGATATATATCGATATATCGATAACCAACTGTACACCAATGATAAAACACAATACTCAGTCACCTTTATACAATCCCTAATATGTATCGATGCCTTAGTGCATCATCTTCAGGGGGGAACCTGAAAATCTAATGATCGCTCAGATGGTTAAGAAATTGTTGTTTTTGTGAGAAATTCGAATGAACATTAACCTGATCAGAAGAGTCCGCTACCGTCTTAACGGAAGATATACCGCCATGTCCCTTAAATTATCAATGTGATGCAGAATACAAACCAACACAACTAGTTTATTATAAAAATAAAAAATTTATTTTTTATAAAAGTGCTACATGTTTCGACCTGATCATGTCACAATCAGGCTTACAAAATTATTTAAGCATTCTTTGTTTCTATAATAAAATCTTCGCGTCAGACTGTATCTCATTTATAGCCCATTACCGGTTCCTAACGCAAGTCAGGTTAATCCAATCAGTTATGATAGCTTTATCGTCTTTTTAGTATGAATTTTATTATTATCCCCACCAGAAACGCTTAAGTCTTCCAAGTGGTATCTTTCCTTATTCACATTAATTGACTTAAAGTTTTTATACACTTCTCATATCTCCGATGTATACTGTATTCTACATGCCCAGACCATCTCACCCCCCCCCCCCCCTCAGTTGCTAGTTCAGTTAATATGCTGTGAAGAGTACGCATTATAGAGGTCCTAATTTACAACATTCTTCACTTTCCTCTTATTTCTTCCTTCTCAGATACAAGCATTCCTCTCAACAAATTTTCTCAAACTTTTCTCTACGCTGCATTTCAGGTTCTCACAAAGCCTGATGCCAGACTTGCTTCTCACCTTAATCTAGGCCTGTGTACTGTCATCAGTCATCAGTCATTCGGGGACTGTCATCAGTGTAACAGAACAAACTTCACAACGGAACACGTGGACACAAATATAGTTCTGAATTTTTTAATATTCACGTTTTTAGATAAGATAACTAAAAGAGAAATTATTTTGAACTTAATATCAAAAAGCATTCCCCTCATTACATAAGCTCTTAATTTTTTTTTCGTGAAGATAATTTTGATTTGTTGATATCGCTTCCAACTAAATGACTCGAATTTTATTACATTCTCGAAGGATTTGTTATTTTGATTATATTAGGCCTTATACACAGTAGAACCCCCGTATCCGCGGATTCGGTATCCGTGGTTTCAGTTATCCGCGGTTTACCGCGGCCCGAAAATATTAACACATTCACTGCCAAAGTCGACCATGGTCGATTTCAGTATTTACGTTTTAATTTGCCAGCGTCGACTTTGGTCGATCTAAAGTTTATTCTGCGCGTTTATATATAGGGTTCGCTACTATTCGCGGTTTCGGGCATCCGCCGTAGGTCTTGGAACGTATCACCCGCGGATACGTGGGGAACTACTGTATTATTATTGTAATTGACGTACATCTGAAAACCACATCTTACATCAGAATAAAGTGTGCTCGTCAGTTTGCTGCAAGACCTTAATTCCGTGATGCCTTCAGCATCCAAGCGCAACAACACACCTATTAAATCGAGAGGAAATCCAGTAAAAATACCTCGAAATAAAAATAATGGAAGCAGCAACAAACTTACCTAGCATCCGTTAAATAGAAAAATATTTTATTTTCCTGAACGAGTTTTAAGAATTATTTTTATAACTTTTATGCCCACGCGCTTATAGCAACTTTCAAATCCGACAATATATTGCAGGTTTAGATACCCAGTTGAACCGTAACAAATCATAGTTAAAGACTCAGGAAACAGAAATTATTACAGCTATGTAAAATAAAATATAAATAAACCCTTGTATTCTCTCCCATCTCCATAGAAGCAAATTGATTCTTAAATGGGTTAAAATGAGCGGCGTGAGACATGAAGCCACATTATCTTGTGTTAGGGCAGTGCGTTATTTATGTAAGTTCTCCCACACACACTTTAATGTATTTGTTTAAGGACCTTTCTGCCCAAGAGCTATAGGAATACAAATAACCACTTTACTCAGGAAACACAGCAGAACTTAATTAAGAATTAGGTAACAGGCGAAGGGGAGGTGTGGGTTGAAGACGATGGAACGTAACGCACTTTGGACAAAGCATTTCCTCTCGCCGACGCTACTCGTATGTTTTAATATACCTGTACTCTCTGGTGTTCATTGGCGGCCCCGGCAAGAGGTTCCTTCCCACAGAAAAAAACGAACAGCTATATTGCTAATTGTATAATTAATGAGATGGAGTTTAATGTGGCACGTGTGGGAGGGAAAAGAAACGTTTAGAGGGTTTTGGTGGGGAAATTTGAAGGAAAGATGCAGCTTGGATTAACTAAGCAAAGATTGGAGGATAATATTAAAATGGGTTTTATAAATATAACGGAGGGTCGTGGACTAGATTCGTCTGCCTCAGGAGAGGGATAAGTTTTGGGCTCTTGTTCCATAAAATGCAGACAAATTTTTGACTAGCTGAGGAACTATTAGTTTCTCGAAGACTTTGCTCCATGTATTGTTAGATAATGGGCGTGATTCTGATGCCGGATCATCTGCAGATGCGAGCAATCCAGTAAGCAGTAATGAGTTGTAATATAACTTTCGGGGACTCTTTGGTAGTTCGTAATTTATATCCTGCCTAGGATTGGAATCCCGCGGCGAGGAGCCGGGGATCTATTTGTTAACTCGACGGGGTATTCCCCGACTTCCTCATTTCTACGTCCACAATTTCTGGACTTGCCACAACACCATGTATCCCTCAAAACGTAGACATAAGCCACATATTTTGGTTCTTAACAAAGGTCTCTCCATTATTTTGCACACTTTGTGTGATATTTCGTCAGTAAATGTGGGTCACATTATGCATTGCAAGCCCTTCACCGGAGAAATATTCACAGAATACCTCTCCAAAATTTAATTATGATTCATATAGTATTCATAGTTAATCGTAGTGGCCGCGCGGTCTAATGCGTGGGTCTACGGCCGCTCGCTTACTGGGATTGTTGGTTCGAATCCCGCCTAGGGCGTGCATGTCTGTCTCTTGTGAGTGTTGTGTGTTGTCAGGTAGAGATCTCTGCAACGGGCTGATTACTCGTCCAGAGGAGTCCTACCGAGTGTGGTGTGTCTAAAGTGTATGATCGCGAAACCTCGAAAATGAGGAGGCCTAGGCCCCCTAGGGGCTGTCGAGCCATGGGGAGAAAAACAGTATACATAATATATGTCTACAGCTCTGTCCTACGCTTATACATTATCCCTCTTCATGACGCCGATAAATGCATTTAATTGGGTATCATCATCGTCACCATTATCAGTGTCACTAAGTGAATTAATGCAATAGTCTTTACTTCATAATACACAATGAGCCTGCATTCGTTTAAAATAACCTGGCAGTCTAGCTTCCATGTTATATCGCGAAGTCTTAGCCATATTTGAATTATCTACTCTATTTATTGAAGTAAGCATTAAAAATATAACTAACTGAAGATCCCGGTGGCCGCGCGGTCGAAGGCGTAGGTCTGCGGCCTCTCGATTGCTGGGATTGCGGGTTCGAATACCGCTGAAGGCATGAATGTCTGTCTCTTGTATTTGTTGTGTGTTGTGTAGGTAGCGGCCTCTGCGACTAGCTCATCACTCGTTCAGAGGAGTCGTACCGTGTGTGTGTGTCTAACTGTGTGTCTAGATGACACAGACACATCAACAACGAGGCGCCCTAGGCCCGAGTTGGGTTGTTGCGCCACAGAAAATAACTAACTAACTAAATAAATAACTGACTGACTGTGTGACCGAGTGACTGACTGACTGACTAACTAACTAACTAACTACAGGGTGGAGAGTCCTTCTGGGGAGGGTAATAATTTATCAAGAAATTCCCTGCATTTTACGGACACCGGAAAGTTATTACTGTATTTAAAACACGATGCCACTTGTCCTATCCAGAGTTAAATAATCCAGTTCCCATCCTTTCGCCTTATTTCTTTAACATCTTTTTTAATATTAACTCCAATTTTCGCTTGGCTCTTGCACGCGGTACATTCCCTTCAGGTTACCCAACCAAAGCCCTGTATGCATTTACGTACCTAGCCGCTCCCCTATACGCGACCTTTACATTTTGCTTGATTTGATCACCCGAATGTTATTTGATGAGGAGTAGATGCCATGAAGCTGCTTATTCAAGACATAATTACTTGCGACGTAACTGCAATAAAGGATAACAACTTGCTGGTCTATAATTGTGTCTGTTGTATGAAGCTCGGTCTACGACGTTACGGAACGAACATAGACTGATACTGGGCTGTTAGAGAACGCGATATTGAGGGGAAATTTGGACTTAAAAGTGAAAGGACAACAGGAGATTGGAGAAAGCAACACAATGAGTAGTTTGGTAGCTTATATTAGGCTACTGGGTTCAACAGATTAAAGGGAATGAGAATAGACAGACTTGTAGCATGCATGGGAGAAAGTGTAAAAAATGCCAAATTTTATTTGGCATGGAAAAAAGGATAATATTAAAATTAATTAATTTAATTAATATTCAGTGTTGTAATGGTTCAGTATCACTTTTTAGGGACCTTCAATTTTGTAATCTTTCAGTATTACTTGTTAGGGATCTTCAGATTTATAATGGTTCAGTAATACGTGTTAGGTATCTTCAGTGTTGTAATGGTTCAGTAATACGTGTTAGGGATCTTCAGTGTTGTAATGGTTCAGTAATACGTGTTAGGGATCTTCAGTGTTGTAATGGTTCAGTACTGTTAAAGATCTTCAGTGTTGTAATATTTCAGTAACACTTGTTAGGGATCTTCAGTGTTGTAATATTTCAGTATCACTTGTTACGGATCTTCAGTGTTGTAATATTTCAGTATCACTTGTTACGGATCTTCAGTGTTGTAATATTTCAGTATCACTTGTTACGGATCTTCAATGTTGTAATATTTCAGTATCACTTGTTACGGATCTTCAGTGTTGTAATATTTCGGTATCAATTGTTAGGTGTATTCAGTGTTGTAATATTTCAGTATCACTTGTTACGGATCTTCAATGTTGTAATATTTCAGTATCACTTGTTAGGGATCTTCAGTGTTGTAATATTTCAGTACTGTTAAAGATCTTCAGTGTTGTAATATTTCAGTATCACTTGTTACGGATCTTCAGTGTTGTAATATTTCAGTATCACTTGTTACGGATCTTCAGTGTTGTAATATTTCGGTATCAATTGTTAGGTGTATTCAGTGTTGTAATATTTCAGTATCACTTGTTACGGATCTTCAATGTTGTAATATTTCAGTATCACTTGTTAGGGATCTTCAGTGTTGTAATGGTTCAGTACTGTTAAAGATCTTCAGTGTTGTAATATTTCAGTATCACTTGTTACGGATCTTCAGTGTTGTAATATTTCAGTATCACTTGTTACGGATCTTCAGTGTTGTAATATTTCAGTATCACTTGTTACGGATCTTCAATGTTGTAATATTTCAGTATCACTTGTTACGGATCTTCAGTGTTGTAATATTTCGGTATCAATTGTTAGGTGTATTCAGTGTTGTAATATTTCAGTATCACTTGTTACGGATCTTCAATGTTGTAATATTTCAGTATCACTTGTTAGGGATCTTCAGTGTTGTAATATTTCAGTATCACTTGTTACGGATCTTCAATGTTGTAATATTTCAGTATCACTTGTTACGGATCTTCAATGTTGTAATATTTCAGTATCACTTGTTACGGATCTTCAGTGTTGTAATATTTCAGTATCACTTGTTAGGGATCTTCAATGTTGTAATATTTCAGTATCACTTGTTACGGATCTTCAATGTTGTAATATTTCAGTATCACTTGTTACGGATCTTCAGTGTTGTAATATTTCAGTATCAATTGTTAGGTGTATTCAGTGTTGTAATGGTTCAGTATCACTTTAGGGATCTTCAGGGTTGTAATGGTTCAGTATCACTTTAGGGATCTTCAGGGTTGTAATGGTTCAGAAGGTTGTTAGGGACCTTCAATTTTGTTTTTTTGACTATATTCAGAATCCAAAGACAGCAACCAACTTTTCACAATATAATTTTCGTAACACTCTTTTTATTACCGACAGCGTATTTTGCAAGGAAAGAGGTTTCAGTACTTAAAATGTCAAAGTACCCACATATTTTGAAATTCTTAGTAGAATGAATAAGGCACAAACATTTTCTTAACCACGTGAAGCAAGAAAAAAGCATTTGACAACTGGGGAACGAACTACACATTAAACACTTGCAGTCTGTACTACAGAAATCAGGAACGTGATAGTAGTATCTGAAAATAAGTAAATTTTATTTATAAGAAGACAGTCATACGAAATACGTAAATGGTCTCTGCGGGAAGAAGGCAGGGTTTCTTAATTTTAAAGCTGGTGGTACATGGCGTAACCACAATGCTTTAAAGTATTAGAGGAAATAGAGACATGGTACATGATTTACTTGATTTCCTTGAATTTCAAGACTTTACGCCCATCGGCGGCTATTTAATAACTACTCTACAAATAGTACCTATTCAATTCGTACTTCTCTCTTAAATAAATAAAACAATTTAAATACAGTCTAATTTATAGAAGAGTGTTTTTCGGAAGGTTCTCAGCGAATGCTTTAATCAAACTCTCTCATATGCCTAGGCGTTATATAGCTCTTTAGAGGCCTATAGGTATGTTTATTGACCTTATCACAAAAGGAAAAGTAATTTAGCAGTCAGAAGTTACGCCCAGTGCTGTACTTGATTTTAGTTTCTTCTTTGCAACTGTATTGGTCACATCTTGCGTAGAAACTGCCTTCTAAAACACGCGATTGAAGGAAAATTGGAAGGAAGGATAGAAATGACGGAAATATGAGGAAGAAGGCGTAAGCAGCTACTGGATGACCTTAAAGAAAAGAGAAGTTACTGGAAATTGAAAGAGGAAGCACTAGATCGCATCCTGTGGAGAACTCGCTTTGGAAGAGGCTACGGACCTGTAGTAAGACTAGAGAATGAATGAATGAATTAATTAATTAATTAATTAATTTGCAGCTGAGTAACTTTTACGCGTTTGTTGAAAAGTGGTGTATATTTTACTTAACATTCCTGCTCTAGAAACAAACTTGTATAACTCTGCATATGTTGTAGGCCCTATGTTATTTATACTTCTATGGCCTTCTAGGCCCGTAGCGTTAGATCCATGCATTAGACGGTGACAAGCAGTGAAATTAGCTGTGGAAGTGAATGCGGTATAAAAACGGTTAGCCCGTGTGGCCTATTATCGGACAAGAGAAAGGGATAAAAAGTAGACCAAAGGAATTTGTGGGGCTATTTAAGGTCGTCGTCTTCTTTCATCCTTCAATAATTTGAATGAAATTTTTTGAATCGGTTATTGGGATAGGAAAAATATACAGGTTTGAGTCATTTGATATTGGCCTCTTTAAACGAAAAGCACTTGAAGACATAGTGTCGTATTTTACGTTGCATGTGATACGGATGTATTTGTTTGTATGCTAGACCAAGAATTCTGCCAGTAATTTGCACATTGGAGATGAGCTATATAGAGTTGTTTATTCAAGGCACATTTTTTCTTATATAGAAACTTTAGTTCTTGATTGAGGCGATGCGTTCTTATCTACTATATACTATCGTATATTGTAATAGCTAGCTCATTGATAGATTAATTCAAATTTAGAAATTACTACTGAAAGTTATGTAAGTTTAAAGGAAGTAAAATTATACTGTATGTGGGGAAATGTACTGCTTCTTTGTGTTATAGTGATTTAGTCCTTTATTTAAAACTGCTTAAAATAGTTTTGGTACAAACACATCTAGCGCAGTTGGTATAGTGACTAGACTACGAGCTGTGTCATTCGGGGTTCGATTCCAGGCAGTGGCCACAGGTTCTTTTCTCCTCTAAACCATCCGGCCCGTCTCTGTGGTCCACCCACTCTCCCACTTAATGGTACGCGGCTCTTTCCAGGGGTTAAAGCCGTCGGGTCATGAAGCTGACCAATCACCTCCATTTAGTACCGCGTATAAGAATTAGTGGAGCTGTACCTCTACTGTCCGCATATGCCTTCAGGCGTGGACAGGGACAACTATACTTTTTCACTCACTTAAAATTAAATTCATAGGCCTCTACAAAGATTACGCCTTTTGAGGCACATGTAAAATGGCGTATTTTATCCTTGGCGCCAAGCCTATTATATTACTTAATTTCTCTTTTCCTTTTTGCATACGTATGAAATGTAATTCGTGGCCTATATTGGGCAATTAATTTCAAAAATTTTAGCCTAAAGCAAATTTTGTTATCGGTAGCTTCGTGGTTGGGAAGGATTATTGCTTCTTCATCCATCATAATCCCCGAGGGATCTAATGGTCTACAGGGGGCCTATTAGAGACCGCTTTGCTTCATAACAAATCGATGGACAGAGGATTCCAAGACGTGGAGCATCTGCAAACAGGAACAGAGTCTGCTTTATTGGAAGGATAAGAAAGCATGGCGAAATTTATAGTGAAAATAGCTGAAGTATGAAGTCACGCACTGCCATTTAAATAACTCCTAAAAAAGAAATGTTACAAAAAACCACGTAATAACGTGTCTGATATGTTCCCATCCGAAATGAATTCTTGAGTTATGGACAGTTAGGTATGTGGAATGAAACTCCTATCGCCCTTTAACGAAATTTAAACTCCTTCAATTTTTTTTATTTAAGCAGGTTGTGATCAGCTAGCTTATTGCGTGAGTAGACTATGCAAGTTTTTCAGTACGGGATTTGAGGTTTTGTGGATTGGTATAAAAATACCAAGGTTTAGGTTAATTGCCCTAACCTCATCTCCTAGGATTACCCTATGGATGGAGCCAGCAATATCCTTCGAAACGTTGGTACCTGTATACCAGTCTTAACGGGGTCCTATCCTAAACGACCACACTGCTGTGAGAAATGCGAATCTTACAAGGATGTACACAATTCTCCGCTTTCTTATACGTATCTATATCTATATCTATATCTAATCTTATATCTATATTGTGCTGCTTCCAGGTGGCAAAATTTGAAAATTCTTCCACGCCTGTCCAGTGACGTAATTATTAATTGTTTACATCAGACTTTCTTAACCTTGACCAGGGTCGTGGCCCCCTGCGGAGTCCGACTATGAAGCCGATGTCAAGGGTCCCTTACGTGGTGTTACGTTGGCCAGCAGTTGTTACGAACTGTTGGAACCTTGCTTTCGGTTAGTCACCGAACGTATAAAAGAGAGGCGCGCACCCATAGGGGGTTGCCAGGCCTCAGCCTCCAACAAGTCGAAATTACAAAAACAGATTTTATAGACACAATGAATCAAAAGTTTTAGGTGATTACTCTTTAGCCGAAAACAGACACTGTATTCGTTGGACGACTAGCACATTAGAATTTTGAAAAATAAAATCAAAAACTATGGAAAAATTAAATGAACTTAAGAAACCAAGCAGATAATACATTGTGATTTAAATTGGGCGAGTGAATGTAACATGTAGTTGTATTTATATGTATATAGATGCTGTTTCAAACAGTGCTATATTAAAGTTATATTTATGATAAGATTTTTGTAACATAGATTTTAAAACCAAACGTAAAATACATATAGCCTTAGGACAGTCCCCCCTTAAATTAAAATTTCGGGGTACGCGCCTGATAAAAGATGTACATTATTTTAATGTTATTCTGCAAATATTCTGCAGTGTCAAAGTACATGCTTGTTAATAATATCGTGTTACATAAAACTTCACGGATCTCAGCTCTATGTATTAGTTGCACAAGGTACAGTCAGCTTTGTAAAAGGATATAAACGTTACTCTACAAGGAATAATGCTTTAAGCTCAAGGCTGTCAAATTAATATTGATGTGTAAGAAAATATATATATTTTTTCCAATGGCTCGACACCACCTTCGGGGTCAAGGCCGCCTCAGTTTTCGAGGCTTCACGATCACACTTTTAGACACACCACAATCGGTAAGACTCCTCTGGACGAGTGACCAGCCCGACGCAGAGACCTCTACCTGACAACACACAACACACACAAGAGACAGACATACATGCCCACGACGGGTTTCGAACCCACAATCCCAGTAAGCGAGCAGCCGCAGACCCACGCCTTCAGACCGCGTGGCCACTGGATCGGCATAGGAAAATGTACCATATGAAAATTATATATTACGTATATCACGTATATCACGAAATTAAAAGGACACGAAATCTGGAAAATCGTTGCTACTCATCCTCCACTTCTGACCTTCTCCTCCCCCTCCCCTCCTCCTCTCTTACCCCCACCCCTTCTCCTCTCCTCCCTCTCCTCCTTCCCCCTTCTCCCTTCTCCCTCTCCTCCCCCTCCCCTCCTCCGTCTCTTCATTATTATAATCAGCTGTACATCTCATTAAGCGTCTTGGCTCCCCACAGGAGTTTTCTCCACTCTTCTCTGTGTAAAGCTCTTCTCCACACCTTCATATCCCCAGTCTTCTTGCATCTCTATTAACTTCATCCATCTTGATGTTGTTCTTCCCAGTTTCCTTTTTCTACTGAGTTTTGGATAATGGAATTTCTTAGGCATCGGCTCCTCTTGCATACGTGGCACGAGACACGCCCAGCCTAATTTTGCCATTCTTATGCCTGCTGTTAATTTTGGCTCTTTGTACAGTGTGTATAATCCAAAGTTACATTTGTTTCTCCGAATGCCACCTTCCTGTATTGCGCCATAAATCATTCGCAATACTTTCATCCAAAAAAACAGATTTTTATTCCTCCGTTTTGTGGAAGTGTCAAGCGCTCTACTCCCTACATTATAATTGGTCTAATTAGAGCTTTATATACTTGTACTATTTTTGAAGTTTTTTTATAATATAGCTATACATGACATACACACTCAATTTTGTGAAGCATTCTGTGCTTCCACCCAATTTTATGGCACACCGTGTAGATATACAGCACACATCCACCTAATCTCGGTGCATTTTATACCTAAACAGGACATGTTCATCCAATATTGTGGCATATTCTGTGGCTATACAGGATACAACCACCCAATTTTTTGACACATCCTATAGCTATACAGGATAAACAGACACAATTTTGTGGCACACCCATGGCTATACAGAACATATCTACTCAATGTTGTGACACAAAGTATGCCTATAAGCATGTATCTTTTTAATCTTTTGGAACAACCTGTGGCTATAGAGAATATATCTACCAAGTTTTATAGCACACCTGCAACTATACAGGACATATCTACCCAGGTTTGTGGCACATCCTGTGGCTATACAGGTCATATCTACTCAGGTTTGTGGTACACCCTGTAACTATAGACCACATATCTACCCAGATTTGTGACACACCCTGTTACTATACAGGTCATATCTACCTAGGTTTGTGACACACCTGTAACTATAAAGCACATATCTACACAGGTTTGTGGCACACCTGTAACTATAGAACACATATCTTAGGTTTGTGGCACACCTGTAACTGTAAAGAACATATCTACACAGGTTTGTGGCACACCTGTAACTATAAAGCACATATCTACACAGGTTTGTGGCACATCCTGTAACTATAGAGCACATATCTACCCAGGTTTGTGGCACACCTGTAACTATAGAGCACATGTCTACCCAGGATTGTGACACACATGTAACTATAGAGCACATATCTACCCAGGTTTGTGGCACACCTGTAACTATAGAACACATATCTTAGGTTTGTGGCACACCTGTAACTATAAAGCACATATCTACACAGGTTTGTGGCACATCCTGTAACTTTAGAGCACATATCTACCCAGGTTTGTGACACATCCTGTAAATATAGAGCACATATCTACTCAGGTTTGTGGCACACCCTTCTACCCGTCCAAATTCACCATCGCCATTTGGCTACCGGTGATTGTGCTGATTTCTCCTGTTAGAGTCGAACTGATGTCCTCCTGCCTCCGATGTACGTGCATTGAGGAAAGGTGATTTCAAAGAAAGGCGCGGCTTCTTGAATTTATATCTCGGGGTAAAGATTAGATTCATCTCAGACAATATGTTGAGGGGGTGGTCAAGTCGAAACGTCGTCTTACCTCAGCTGTCGCATTTCGAAGATAAGCGACATGACAGACGAGTCCAATTCATTCAGCATACTTACAGTTGACAAAATTATGTCTTGGTCCTGCCAGGAGTCGGACCAGAATTTCTCGGTTGTCAAACCCTTAGCATAGTGATTATACAGTCTGAACTATCTCACTTTCAAAGAACTATGGTACGTCACAAATTCGCGTTAAATTCGCCCTGTATTTCAATTTTACATGCAGTTTGGCTCGAGGCGGAAATTATGTTAATTTATTTCCGTTGCCCGTATTGCGGAATGTTTATTCTAATTAAAGACCACCAGTTTAGGTATATCTAATTAACGTTGTTATAACTTAGGTGTTGTATTAAACACAGTACCTGATAGGTTCTTCCGGACACCTGCACTTGACATCTGCTGAAATAAAAACAATTTATTCCACATCAGAGCCATTCTTATGATATCGTGCATGTACAGAGCCTACGCATGTGTACTGAACCTGTCATATTTCTTGTGTGTCTTGTTGAATTCAGTAGATAAACACATAACCCACAATAGAGTCAAACTGTGCGGTATACTGCCCTGCCTGGCACGTAACCATAACCATATATATCTGGTATATCCAATTTCAAAGAAGCATTTAAACTTACATATACTTACGCCGAGATATGCAAAACCTCCGGTAACTATAGCCATGTGGCGGCTAGAGTAAATCGGTAGGTGTAGTAGCTAGGCTGGATAAAGTGAGAACTAGGGTTCAATTCCCGGCAGGGTACACATTTCTCCCTTTGCCATCGCGTTCATTTCGACTCTGAGACCCACCCAGCATCCTATCTAATATGTTGAGTGGTAAAGCGGTCGGAGTGTGAAGCTGACTACTCGCCTCCTATTAGTGCTAAAGTTAAGAATGCATGGAACTATACTTTAATTCCCCCCTCCACGTAAGATTAGTGATGTGCTTAGTAATACCGAGTGAGGTTACATTAATATTTTCCTTAAATTCTTGCATGCAGAGAGTTTTTCGGTAATCCCACAAGGGGTAGGTGACAAGTGGAGTGGAGGATCTTTGTATAATTCAACAGTACCTAGTCAGAATAAGGAGCGAAGTTTCATTCTGGCCGTCTCTGAAATATAGCACACTGGATATCTGAAGTATTTTGACAGAAGAAAAATTGTGTGGTGAACTAGTTAAGCCTGCAAAGATAGATGCAAATGGGCTTTTCTTTCAAGTCTGCCTTTTTCTAGGTACGTCAAAATCTGAAATCAAGCAACACCTGTGTTGTTAGTAAGACACTGCTCAAAAATCGCACGTGCTACAGCCTTATTCGAGGCAGGAAATGATCAGCAGACTCTATCACCATCTAGTGGTTGAATTTCATAATAGCATCAGTAGTGTTATCTCGCTGTCAGTCCGAAAACTATGTGATCGTTTTGATCCGTCTTTGAACAGGTGGCCTGCAATAGATAAGCTTATAAATATTGTGGATCCTGGTCTTCAGGGATGTGACGCTTTGTCGTCGTGTGAGTGTTTCTCAAATTGTTGAAGGAACGTAGTGTTTTTGTATTTAAGGCCAAGCAGTCCAAGTATTACTAGCACACATTTGCTATTTTCGTACAGTGTTCCTCTAACACAGTAAAAGACGAAGGTCAAGGAAAGAATGTTGTAAAATTGGATTCATTCCTGTAAGAAAACACGAATCATTTCTCTAAAGAAAATTTGTTAATTATGAGAGCTATTTATTTTGAGAACCAAATTGAAAGCATAAATTCACTCAGTTTGCTTAATATGGAATTATTGATTGTTAAAGCAGAATGTTGACCACTGAACTTTTTCACACTCGCCTATATTTCTCTCATAAATCTAACACAGAGTGGACGTTAAATTACTGTGGGTGACGAAGTTAACTGCACGTTTGGCATTCAGATGCCCTTACCTTAAATCTAATCTTGAAGGATTAAAACTAGGCTTAATTTTCTAAATCTAAAAATACCTTAACTCAAAATAATAAAACACGTGAGCCAAAAACACTAAAAATAACACACAATATTATTATTATACATTATTAAACAGATGAGTAAAATTTTAACTTAACACAGAAAATTTTATGTAATTAACTAGTTAGTTACCGACGTTTCCGGCCTGCTTGACCCTTGAAGATGGACCGATAATGTGTCCCGAAAAGTCAGTAATTAAGTACCAACCTACGTTGCGTAACATGCCAGAAGAGCGAAGATCTCATGAAAATATTTATTTTGGAAAATAAAATGAATCATCGCCTCTCGAATTTAATAGAAATTACGCCTATATGAACATACATACGTTTTATTTCAAAGGGGGGTTATAACCAGATTACAACACTTATGTAAGAGTAACATTTTTTGTGCAGTGACTGCCTAATTCATATTTTCCCAGCTGAGCACCGTACCAGGTGAGCTTATGCCGCGGGGTCTACGTAATATATAAGTCTAAACCAGTTTATGTACCTCAAAAACAATTTTAATAGCGACTTCACGCTGATCTCAACATATATCCAATGACACAGAAAGTTATGTCTATCGGGCAGTATCAGCACAGACAACTGCAACCGCTGAAATTAACATCAAACCAAAAAGATGTAATTTTAATAATTATGACTAATTAATAAAATTAATGTAAAGGAATACGAATATGTTATTTTATTCTTGTCTGTTTAAAACCTGGTGTTCCTTTCCCTTAAATTTACTATTATTATTAGCCTGAGGCAAACGTATGTTTACGTGTTATGACGTCATTGATTTACATACTATTTAGTGTTGTTACTACTGCAAGGAGGGATCCCGGATAGCTCAGTTGGTATAGTGACAAGTCTGTGGATTTTTTAACCTACGAATACTGCTGTGCGTCTAGACCGGCCCTGGGGCCCGGCCAGTGGCGCATTCAGTAGACACCGGCATAAATCCATCGCAGCTTGAAGCTGGCTACTCACCACTATTCAGGTTCGAGGTTAAGGTTGAGTGGAGCTATACCTCCACTCTTTCACGTGACTTCATGACCTGCACTGGGACGAAACTTCTTTTAGTGACTGTTTTTAGAATGGCTATAGATCTGGCCATTGGTAACACTTGGGAAATGCAAGAAATTTGAGAGAAAATTAAAAAAATCGTATTTAGTTTAGGCTCGGAAATAAATTTAAGGTCTTGTGTCAAAATTGAAATTTTAAATGACAGTTTTATTCAAAGCGAATCTGCTCTAGGCTATAAAGTTTAATTCAACTCCGAGTACCCTGCCGACACTGCGTGGACACCGCCTTCGTGTAAGGCGGTGTCCACGCAGTTACACAAGGAACGCCTAATTTATTTGAGTAACGAAGTGAAAGAATAATCTTTTTGTGGATTTTAACCCAAACATAATATTTTTTTCACATTAAAGTGATGTTCATTTAAATAGAAGTTATCCTTACACAAAACATTAACTGTACGGAGTTCGTCTTGGTATAAAATCATGCCCGCCATAAAATGTTCCGTTGGGTCATAAAAATTAAAGACACGAGTGTACAGTCCATGATAGTTGGTGGGAAATCGTGTAAGCGACCCGTCTCGTAATTCTGCCTTGTTAAATTTTTGTTCCTTTCTCTTGTATAGCCCACTTTCCCCATAAATGTTCTTATTGCCACCCAACTCCATATTTTGTGTCAGCCGCGCAGTAAGAGCTGGAAACACTGTCATAATTTCCTTCAGAATTTTATAGCCTACTGTCAAGCATTGAAACTGAATTAGACCGTGTAGACTTTTACATGAAACGGGATTTGTTCCAAAATTTGAGACATGTATTCTTCGAATACAAACATTTTTGTGATATTTCATATTTAATTAGGTCTATTTATATTGCTTTTATGCATGGCGACGTTAGCCGGAATAGCTCAGTTGGTATAGACTGGATCGTCCGGAAATTGTGATTTGATTCCCGGCAGGAGCAAGAAGTTTATCACTTATTCTAATAGGAAATAGTTTGTAATGAAATGTCGAAACAAAGAATTGCTGAAGGGGTCCTTGGTTTGTTTGTTGCTTACTTTGTTTACATAAAGGGGAACGATCAGCATCCTGTCAGTATTTATTGCATGAGGTGGCCCAATGTCAGAATTTGTCTAGAACGGGAAATCTGAAAAAGTTACTAAGAAAAAATTCTAAAAAAAAGTATGTCGTATCTTTTTGCCGATCTCATTGGCCGCGCGGTCTAAGGCGTGGGTCTGCGACCGTTCGCTTGGTGGAATTTGTGGGATCGAATCCCGCCGGGGGCATGAATATCTCTCTCTAATGGCTGTTGTGTGTTGTAAGCTATAGGTCTTTGTGTCGGTCTGATCACTTGTCCAGAGGAGTCCTACCGAGTGTGGTGTGTCTGAGTGTGATCGTGAAGCCTCGATAATGAGGAGGCCCTGGCCCACTAGGGGCTGTTGCGCCACTGGGAAAAAATATATAGGCCTATATATATTTTGCGAACTATTCTGTTACTACATCGAAGTAAATACCGTGGCTATTTTAAGGTATAATCCTAGCATTACTCAGAACAGACTGAAAAAAGTCCGAGAAAGAATCAACCGACCTCCAAACCAGTTTATAAGGACATACCTGGTGGCGGAAAATTGACTGGCTCCTAAGTTTTTGAGTTCTTTCCTAGTCCGCAAGTAAAGTTTGCCACGCCCTACTCTAAACATTGTTCTCAATCAATTGATTCTTGAACTGCAAAGTACTAGCATAACTAGCAGGTGTTTTCTGACTCCCAGTTTAAATATTCCAAGGAATTACAGCCTTAAAATTTAAAGAAAATGCTACTCTTATTCCTTCGTGCACTTTCATGTGTGTTGCACTTGTGGGAAACCACTGATCTATTAACATGATTTATTACAGTGGAAGTAAAACGGCCCCCAGAACAGCTAGGCAACGTATTTAGGTCCAGATAGTATACAATGAGAAACTGTTATGTGACGTCGATTTGATATAGCAACGTTTAACAGGGAGACGAGTTATATAATTATAGTCCACTATTATATTATATTTTGCCGATCCCAGTGGCCGTGCGGTATAAGGCGTGGGTCTTCGGCCGCTCGTTTACTAGGATCGTGGTTTCGAATCCCACCGGGTGCATGGATGTTTGTGTTGTGTTGAAAGGACGGTAGCAAGGAACGTAAAAGTGACATAAAGGACGAAAGGATATAAAAACAGTACAAAAATGGATCAAAGGGGGAAAACCCCGGACAGGAAAAAAAAAAATCCCACCGGGGGCATGGATGTCTGTCTCTTGTGAGTGTTGTGTGATGTAGGTAGAGGTCTCTGCGATGAGCTGGTCCCTCGTCCAGAGGAGTCCTACCGACTGTGGTGTGTCTTAAATGTGTGTGACCATGAAACCTCGACGAGGAGGCCCAGGCCCATATAGGGCTGTCGAACCATACAAAAAAAATATTATATTTTACAATTATACTTATGCTGCTGTCTTGTTTCAATTAACTTTTATCTCAACATTACTGTCATCTGAGAAGTGGTATTGTGTACATTAATTCCTCATGTTCGTGGCGTGTTGGCCAAAACCACCTTGCTCAAATTCCTTATGGGAAAACGGAGTTACGTGAAGGTACGCGCTTATTAACCCTCCTCCCAATCATTTAAAACACGTGCATGTTATATTAAACATGTACACAGTGTATGAGTAGCTGATGCTGCCAAATTCCGTGGCCCTTGTGTGATTAACCGGCCGAGTTGTAAGCGTGTATAAATTTCCAGCGTTAAGAATTTCAAACATCCATAGCATCGGCGGGATACAAACCCGCAATTCCAGCAAACGAGCGGCCACAGACGCACGCCTTAGACCGCGCGGCCACTGAGATCGGCTACGTAAGCTTATAGGCATAAGTTATTAAAGAGTCGGATCGCAATCTTATGGCAGCTGTGTGAGCGGGCAGTCCAGACATCTGTCTCTCTAAAAGGTTTGTTTGTGTTCTTACATTAGTAGACCCTCCATTTAGTGCCTCCACTGGCATACACCACTCTATAATGTAGGCTACTTTACGCTCTTAAATGCAGATAGCTCCATGGTTTCCAGTCTTAGAGACTGCCATAAGGTAGTACTCGTATTCGGCAAAGAATAATGTTTTTATTCGGTTAATAGCGGATAATAGAGAAAGATCTGCGCTCTGGAACTCCTTGTAACCAACAACGTGATACCCTTCCAGCACCTCCTGCGGAGGAGTCCAAGTTCAGCTACTGAAAACGGTTCCTCGTTCGGTGCCATAAGATTGCGATCGGGCTCTAACATCATGCTTCTAAGTAAGCTCATCGGAAGACAAAGTACAATGTTATTGTTCGGGATTGTACCTGGGGTTCAAGCACGTGGTTATTGCGTCACCTTCATAGCTGTTGTATCGTGCACGGATGGGCGGATTTGAATTATGACAGGAATGATATCGCTCTCTGCGTGCGACTTTTATACACGCAGAACGTGAAGAAAGGAGTTGTGTCAGTAGTAAATCTGGTGTGAACAGGAGACAAGGCTTTGGATTATAGTATTATGCATAAAGTGATCGACTTTATATCATTTTATTTAAACGGGACGTGATATATGCATATATTAGGAAGAAAGATATCAATTCTATGATCACGTAAGCCAGCACTTATGTTTATCAAATAATTGTTGAGTGGTAAATAATTGCAGTGGTCAATCCCGGTGGCCGAACGGTCTAAGGCGTAGGTCTGAGGCCACTCGATTGCTGGGATTGCGGGTTCGAATCCTACTGAGGGCATGGATGTTCGTCTTCTTAATTTGCTACGACACTTCCCACAATTTCTGCGTCATATATACATCTCTACAATAAAAACCCCTACACTTTACATTCATGAACAAACAAAAACAAACGCGAAATTTATGGCCCTGGAAATGGTGACTAAGCTTACAGATAAACCGTAGGCGCTGCATAATACTGTCGCTGATGAGTCCTTCTGGGCCCGGGAAACTTGCAGACAAAGGGAGTTACACATTTAAATGGACACTGTGGGGTTGACTTGTATAATAAGGCGATCGTAACTTACTTAAAGCTACTAGCTAGACTGGCATTCGCTTGGAGAGAGCAAGGAAAATCATGAAAATTTACTCAGTACAACCCTGAAAGAGGTTTCGTAAGAGGATGAGATCATCTCAGACACGTCACATTTAAAATCTTATCTTCGTTGTGAAAATGTTAATGATACCAGAACGTGAAATTTATTAGGAAATCAACCAATAATTGAATATCGATATAAATAAAACGATAAACTGCTCTTGTCTGTATCGGCCGCTCCTAGTGTAAACTCTGGGCGACTGTGGACGCCTTTGTACTGTAATTCATTCTGTACGAGTTAGAGACGCCTATGTTTGAACGTGACGACGCCCAGCTGTGTCTGATGGGCGTTCTCTGTTTGCTTGTCTCAGCTTCATCTTATCTTTATCTTCCTTAATTTCGCAAGATCTACTGGATACAGACTCAGAAGAGAGGTGTATTATTTCAGCCAAGCGTGAATACTTGAACTGTTTTGTATCTCTATAGACACTCTGTTCATATGACGTAGTATCTTACCGCCTTGAAATATCTGCACACTGAATATATCTGCTGAAATTAAGTTATAAACCAACCGATGCACACTAAAACCACTCTTTAAGTAGCTTTATTATAAAATTGTTAAAATTGTACCCCTACACGTGTTTCGATCCTAGGATCATCGTCAGGGGGGTTTCTTGCTAAAAGCTACAGTCACTTCAACACATGATTTAAAATATTCTATCTGCACTTTGAAACATAAGTTAAAATCTTGTCAAAAGATTCGCAATTTTAACAATTTTATAATAAAGCTACTTAAAGAGTGGTTTTAGTGTGCATCGGTTGGTTTATAACTTAATTTAATATGACGAAGATGCACGGTGTCAACAATGTGAAAAATATCTGCTGAAAGTTACAATTTTTTAAACTTCTGCCTGCAAGCAGAGGCCATATCCAAACAAGAAGAGAATCCTATTGTATTTTGTGGAATTACTTAAAAGTTCCATGATAAGTGGGGTTCCTGTAACCACAGCATGATGCGTCCTCACCTTGTGGATCGAGGAACGGCCTCCAGATATCGAGGGTATCTGCAAATATATTGAATAAGCAGTTGTGGATAACCGAAAAGGGATGGTCTTCCAGCTTGGAGGTTGGGAGAGGTGCTAACAGCTCCTCGCTGTAAAAACTTACGACGTTAAGAAACATTTCGCAAGGCCTCGGTGTGGCGGGCTCTTGTGAATGCGGTAATGAACCATAGGGTTCCATAAAATGCGGGGATTTATTTGACCTGCTGACAAACCGTTAGCTTCTCGGGAAGGACTGCTCCGTGTAGTTACTTTCGTGTTTTTATAATTTAAAAGCTACACAAGTGAACGAAACCTTCCAGTGGTGTCAGTGATAATTAATGTTAGTAATTAAAACCGTTTCAAGTCCAGTGGTAAGTATATGTACCGTCCAATTAACATTTTTTCCTACACAGTGCATTTACATGCTGCGTAATAACCGATTGCTGTTTCTAATGGAGACGGGAAGTGTTCTCTGTGTGGTACGACCTGGCAATTTATATATGAATTAGGCGAAAGCGCCACACTGTAAGCATCTCAGACGGCAATTTGCTGCTAATGAATAAGCAGTATGACTTATCAGGACGCTATGACGCACCCATAATTTCAACATAAAAACCTACGCCTGCCGCTTCGTACTGTACATTGTACAACTGAGGCATTTTTCAAGAAAGTAATATAGAGTCGAACCCGGTTATAACGTCATGAAAGGGACTGAATAATTTGTATCGTTATAAACGAGTGTCATTATAACCGAGGAGTATAATGTTGTGGTTAACAGTGAGGAATCAATCGATACCACAGAATAATTGACGCTATAGACGAGGTATTGCCTAAACCGATGTCGTTATAAACGGGTTCTACTGTATATTGTAAATACGCTAAGTTCTTAATGACAGAATGCTGTAAATAGGTGGATGTTCGAGAGTCCTAGGTTGTCTAAATTTCGGCAATGAATTCGTAATGGATCCGATCCTGTGATATAAGTACGGGCAGAACCCAGTGGCACGGATAACTTCTCGTACCCCCCCCCCCCCCCCCCGGGACACTGTAATCATATTTCCTGTCCTAATGTTAAGTGTTGATGTGTGGTTTGCGAATTTTATCAGCCGAGGATAAGCTAATGATTTAGGAATAGTCAGATGGCTTAAATGATTATCATTATTTGGCAACATCATTTTGTTAAGTGTGAGATCTCCGCTCTTCTGGGATGTTACGCGGCATCGTATGGTAATTGCGGAAGCCTGAAATCAAGGTTACTTTTAAGTGTGTTTTTAATATTTGTAAGTAATTTCTATATTATGGCCAAATGCCACATCGTAAGGCTATCATATAAATCCGAAATGTTATTCTATGTTATTTGTGTTAATCAAAAAAGAATGGTTGTAATTTACAACTTCATTTCATTCTTGGTGTAAAATTTCGAATTACTCAGCTGGAGGTGTGTTAACGAACTTAGGGCGGCATCTCAATCACTTTCCCAGCCCTCGCCTTTTTTCCAATTGGAGACGGAGTGGGGGTGATAGACTCATCATTGTTCTCACTTCAGAAAGACATTTCCAGGAAACAGCAAAACGCCGGAACCGGCGATTAACACAGTCCCCACGTGCATGATGCTCGCTGCGTGCACACGTACACACGTCCACACCTACATCGGCTCTTTGTTTCGACGTCACGGTTAAATCCCGCAGGACTTTTTTCTGTGGCCTGCACAGCAAACAACTTCTTTGTTATTAATTTTCATTCCCATAGAAACACACATTCACGATTGCAAATTAGGAAACAGCGCAGAGGGTTTAACTACCCAATATCCAAAGCACTGCCCATTGCGAGACTTCTTCACGCAGCTATATACCTTTAAGTAGGAATTAACGAATTCAATTCTCTGTTCACCTGACAATGTACGTACATTGTTTCCACTTATTTACTCTGAATTATCCTAGCTGTTTCAAATAGTTTTATCAAGGCATGAACAATATTAAGTGAACTTTATATTACTGTGGTTACTGAGGTCAGTATGATTATTTTGGTCAGCAGTTTCTACTATCCTTACTGTGGTCAGGCTTGCTTACTAAGAGTACTGTCGTCAGTATTGGTTCGTATGTTCACTGTAGTTATGATTGGTTATTTTGGTTACCGTGTTCATTATTTTTATCTATCGTTACTGTGGTCGAAATTGGTTACAATGATTGCTTTGGTCGATATTGGTCACTATGGCTATTGTAGTCAGTAATTTTTACTGTGGTTACTCTATTCAGTGTAGGTTACTATGGTTTCTGTGGTCATTATTGTTTGCTATGGTTACTGTGTTCAGTATTCGTTACGATACTTAGTGTGGTCAGTAGCCTACTGATTAATACACTTAGTGTGGTCATTATTAGTTACTATGCTTACTGTGGCCATTCTTGGTTAGTATTGTTACTGTAATCAGTTTACTCGTATTTTACTGTGATGACTATTAGTTGTAGGCTCATATGGTTGCTGTGGCCATTATTGGTTACTATGTTTGCTGCAGTCAGTAATGTTTACGATGGTTATTGCATTTTGGAAGTAGTTCCTACGTCACAGGTTCGTGTGAGAGCCATGTAGTTAATTACCGATCCTAGGAAACTGTAAAGTACAGGTTTAGAGTGGCATCAAGTGGCGTACAGTGTCACCAAAACCGTGTGGCTGTCGTCAATTTGAAATCTGCAGCTCGATAGCAGACAGGCCCTCCCATGAAGGTTATTCTTATGTCAATTGTGTAAAGAAGGGGCAGTAACGAAAACTTTTGTCACAGGAACTGTTTTCATAAACTGACCTGACGTTACTCACAACAGGTCCAATCTGTTCTTCATATGTTCATAAGGACGCTTGTTTCAGAGGATCCCATTGTTCTTAGCCTTTAAACTTTTTGTGTTACTTTACAGTTCTGTAGGATATTTTCCAATATTCTTCCTAATAAACTACTCTTGTTACATTCCTTGAATGCCGTATGACAATGATGTATCCATCACCATAAAAATACATATTTTAAAGTAGTTCTATTTTCATGGCCTTTTCTATTGCTGGTGGCTTGACATTATATCACGAAGTAAATTTACAACAAAAATATTTTAAAGGGCGTAATAATTTCTAGTTTAAAGAATAAGAATTTGCATAATTTGTCAATCTCTGCACATAATTTTGTTTTAAGCTCTATTTTTCATATCATTGATAGCAAAATATATATGATATAAAACTAGCCGAATATGTGGAGTAATGCTGCAGCTGAATTGTCAGCATAAAGAGGCCTAGTATTTTCAATATTACGATGCTTTATATTGATTCATAGTGAGTGACAGGATGACTAGAATGAATCCGGAGTGGATGTATTTGTCTGTTCGTCACAGCATTTAGACTGTTGCCAAGTCTCGCCAGACAACACATAGAGTAATTACCGGCAGCTTTTTACCTGATGCGAAAAAAGCAGCCGGGGTGTCAAATTGACTAATCGTTACCTTATACTATCCAGATTAAGAATGACTGGAAGCTGACCTCCACTTCTCTATAAGGTTTTTATAACATAGTTCTTAGACAGTAGGGGGCGATGTCTAAGTGAATGAAGATTTCTCTCTAGAAATATTAAATATAAGTAGCTGGGGAAATATCGTATAGAAAAACAATATTACCATAATGCGAAAATTTAATGTTTCAAAGCTCAGTATTACGGTCCTGTGGGATATGAGACGCCGTGCGCTTTAGTGGATAAGTGCCAATTTTCGGAGGAACCTGCTGCCTCCATTTACAGGGTAAAAAATTACACCGCGCATTTAGGTAAGAAACATGGGACAGGAACCGAGGCTTCGGGCAAGCTAATAAGAGAATGACTCGAAAATTTAAAAGAAGTGGCAAATGGTATTTCGGGGGGGGGGGGGGGGGAGGAGGAGATGGAAAGGGTTCTCCTTCTCCGCTTAAATATATTTGAACAATTTCAACGAGGCTTTCTCTTGTATCCTGAAACAGGAGGCAGGAGATACTTCCGAACTGTTTATACCTATCTACCAAATCATACGGCATCACATCAAATAAAACCGTAATCTTCATATCCCCTAGACTAACATAAGATTCTACAAATTTATCAGTTTGGAGGATACTTAATATGCAAGCTCTTTATACCTGAAATTGTGGACCTCTCATATTTGTCCGACCCACTGAACATGAGCTGAAAATATTACGAACACACTATGATTGCAAAAAGAGGGCCCATACAGTCTAATATTTTATTTGTTTATTCCTTCTTTACTAAGGACACCTTCAGTGTTGATATTCGGCCAGTATAACGTGTAGTGGGAAAATATTTATTGAATAAAGAAGTGGAGAGAATCTCAAAGAAAATGGTCTTGACATAATTTTTAGCATTTTATGGCTCACGCTGGGAGATATTGAAATGAATCTTAATTAAAACAGATTGTTTATGGACTGAGATTTGAACACCAACCCTCCTGAATACGAAGCATAATGCTATCTATTCGACCGCAATGCTATGTCAGCCATAATATTAAAACAAGCCTTCTTTACTTAGAAATTATTCTGTCTTCATAGCCATAATCAAACTGAACTAAATACAGTCCGAAAGTAATAATAACCGTGTATTCTACACTAAGTGTTTAATGTTACTGTACATCTTTTTCTACATGGATGTGAAACGATCTCTGATATTAAGAGTAGATTGTAGGGTGATGATGTTCGAGAATATGGTGCTGAGGAAGATATTTGAGCCTAAGAAGGAAGAAATAACAGGAGGTAAATAAAAGGTAATATTGGTCTGCTGACACCATAAATGCGTATAAGGGGAGCAAATGTAAGGTAAAGGTGAAACTCACCCTAGAACGGGCCATAAAGGCCCAGAGGGGGAGTAGAGGTATAGCTCTATTTTTTTTTAACCTCGGTGCTAGATGGGGGTGAATGGTCAACGCCACGCCCCGGCCGCTTTACCCCCGGGAATGACCCGATACTCATTGTAGAGGAGGCTGGGTAGACCCCAGGGCCGGTCTGGACTGGTGCTAAAATTCTCGCCCCCACCGGAATTCGATCCTCGGACGGTCCAACTCGTAGCGAGTCGCTATACCGACTGAGCTATCCCGGCCCACGTAGCAAATGTACAGCTCTAAGCAAATACCAGGACGTTGGAGAAAATTCCATAACAAGGGGCTTCGCGATTGTTTCTGCTGCTCAAATTTTATTATGGCGATTAATCGTGGCGGATGAAATGGGAGGGACATGAGGCACGTGTGGGGGCAGAAGAGAGATTCACACAGAGTTTTGATGGGAAGTATGAAAGAAAGAGGCCACATGTGAGACGTAGGCGTAAATGGGAGTATAATATTAAAATAGATGTTGAATAACTTGTAGGACGAGGATTGGATTTATCAAAATCAGGATAGGGACAAGTGGCAAGAAATTTTTAAAAAGGTCATGAACTTTTGTGTTTCATAAAATGTGAGCAATTTCTTTAGTTATCTGAGAAATTATTAGCTTCTCAAGAAGGAATGTACTCCATTGAGTGATTTACTTATTGTTACAGTATAGTGATTTTTTCCCACAGAACCTGCATTGTTTATATCACATTCCTCGATTCTTCAAAGAGGGGTCACATTTGATGAGTAAAGCTTCTGTTTTTGTGTCATCTCGCGGATACGGAGAATTGCGCACCTACACCCGAATCCAACAATTCAGCGTGAAACAACCTCATGAACACTGGAATTCTTTTCAGTCCAGAATAAAGAGATCACGAAAACTCTCTTGTCACCTCTTCACATGGAGTTCCTACTCCAGTCTCTTTTTCTCTTTCTAGCCATGACACGAATTTTCTCCACTGAGTTATCCGTGGTTCTCTGGGTCTTTGTGAGGCCAGATGTGGTAACAATATCCTGAATAGGAGTAGGAATTGATAGGATGCATGGTTAAGTATTCACGGTTTAATGTGAGAGGCCTTACTGTATAGCATAGGTTAATCAAATGAGCTATTCATCGGGAGGGCTGGGTAAAAAGTGAAAAAGAAACTTTGCTTACACGTACAATAGAGCTGACAAAGACTGCATTCAAGTTAAAAGGAAATCACCTAATTTCTAAATAAGATTTCGTAGAAAGAAGCTGATTTGTTCGTCTCTGTGAGTTGATGGAAGTTAAAAAGGAAGAAGAATGCACTGGCGCTCCAACAATAAACACTGTAAGTGTTTCGTCATGAGGCAGAATATGGAGAAAATTTAATTCTACGTCTTTGCACTTGAAACCTCCAGATATAAGAATATTTCTTTCTAAAATTCCCACTAAATCAGACATAATAACATTTACAGTTTGTACTTTACCACAAACCTTCTTTGGAAACACATTTCATTATTTTGCTAAAAACAGAGTTTGACGGGTCATGTATCATCTGTGGTAAAAAAAAGTTAAACCTATCCCTGTACTGTCCTGGACATGTCCCTACGTTTCCAGGAGGTTGAGGCTCCCAGATTTCTAGACAATCGACCCACGAAGGTGGCAAGGTTGTCAGCTATACGCACTGGCCGTCTTTACCCCCCAGGAAATATTCCTGGTAATCATTTCTGTTAGAGGCTCAGTCGACCCCAGGGACATAGTGGGCCGGAAGGATTAAGTCAATGAAAAATTCCAATGACTTAATTGGGAATTGAACCGCGATATTTCGGCTTGTAGCGCAATGCCTAAATGAGCAGAAAAATTCATGGTTTCCATGGGAGAATAATATTAAAGTGGATATGAAAGATATATATTGTATGTGGACTGGATTCATCTGGCTCAAAAGGAACAGTGATAGGTTCTTGTGAAATTGGGAACGAAAATTTTGGTTAAATTATTTTTTAATACTTGGGCAACGATTATCCTCTCAAGAACATTTATGTTCCATGGGAATTACTATTTTTTATACTTTAACTTCGAAGCCAACTAATTTTTTAGTTTAAAAGTTTTTCTGTGTTGTTCTTAAAACTGTTTCCGCTGTAGATCATTAAATTTCTTTGTCAACATAGAGAAGAGTCATACTTTTAATGTGCCAGTTTGGTATGAAATTCGCCTAAGATGGCTTTACATTGCACTGATTATAAGTAACGCAAAGTTCGCGCGACCTTTTCTAAAGACCGCCCCTGTTGAAAGGAAACATCTGACACGAGTGCCCCTCATGCTGTCATTTATGAATTACGTGTAAGAAAACGCAAATTAAAAGTAAAATTTGTCCGTCTCTGTTCTTAATTAGGCTACATTAAGAATACGAACTTTGTGAATTTATATATAAATTCCTTTATTCAGCAGTCTGTTTTCCAGGTTGCAAGCGTCTGTTATCAACATTGGCATGCGCATGCGTAATGAAACACGATTATTAGTCTTGTTATATTTAAATTTAATAAGTTCCATCTTAAAGTTATATGCCAACGTCAGCATACATCAGGGAGCTGCATTCACACTAACGCGATCAGAAACATCTGCCGACACACATCGGAAGCGTAACTTGCACAGCAAAACACAACAATTAATTTTAAGTACCAACGTTTCCTCTTCAAAAACACACGCGATGACACGTGTCACTGCTGAAGTTGACATTACCTTTTTGCACGTACGTCAGTGCAGTAACTTCAAATTATGTATATCAACATGTCTTCTAATACAGAAGCATAAAATTCAATGCTACACGTTTCTTTTATGCAATGAGCAAGTATGTAATTAAATTTCACGTTGTATTCACCGTGCATCGTTATATAACTGATTATCATTCACCAACAAATGCACAAAGATAATTTTTTTCACTAATTACTTTATTAAAGGATTTCCCCTATACGTATTTCGGCAAAATATATTGCCATCTTCAGGGGGTCATTTTTGGTTTGTACATAGACCAATGTAAACGTGTCAATATTGGTTATTATACCATCTATAAAATTGTATAAAAATTGTGTAAAGTTGTATTATAGTATTAAAATAGTACTAAAATAGCTTGTTAAAACCAATATTGACACATGTACATTGGTCTATGTACAAACCAAAAATGACCCCGTGAAGATGGCAATATAGTTTGCCGAAATACGTATAGGGGAAATCCTTTAATAAAGTAATTAGTGAAAAAAATTATCTTTGTGCATTTGTTGGTGAATGATAATCATGTAATTAAATATTTAGATCTTCGTCAAATTCAGTTCTATGGTGCTTTGAAGAAGTTGTATAAGATTCTTAAGTAGAAGGTAAAGCAATCCCATTACAGGCCTGGACAGGCTCTTTAGGGTTCCAGGAGGTTCAGGTTTCAGATTTCTAGACAGTCGGCATATGAAGGTGGTAAGGTTGTCAGCCCTATGCACCAGCCGGTTTTACCCCGCAGGAAATACTCCTGGTACTCATTTCTGTTATAGGCTGAGTCGATTCCAGTGCCATAGTGCGAGCGAAAGGAAATGCCTAAGCACTCTCACTATGTTGTTCTTCACCGGTCTTCTGTTATATAATTGAGGCACTGTCTTCCTGAATTTCCCGTCCTCCAGTGCAAACGTAGGTTGATTAGCCCTTAGGAAACGCTTCTCTAAGTCATTGTGCCAGTGACTAACTGTAGCTTTTTCTAAGAGTTTACCAGCCAAATTTGCACCTGAGGAAGAAAACAGAGCCAGCTTTCGAAAAATAGCGTTTTAATTATACAATAGACGACGAAAAAAGTCGAAATAAAAAAAATACTTCGGAACCAAATAATATTTTTATGATATAATCTTTATATTGCCGATCTCAGTGGCCGTTCAAGTCGAAGGCTAAGTCTGTTGTCGCTCAATTGCTGGGATTGCGGGTTCGAATTCGCTGATGGCATGGGTGTTTGTCTCTTTTATTTGTTGTGTGTTGTGTAGGTAGCGGCCTCGGCGGACAGTTGATCACTCGTTCAGAGTCATACCGTGTTTGTGTCTGTCTGTGTGTGATCCAGAAACTTCAACAAAGACGTCTTAGGCCCGACTTAGGCTGTGGCGCCACAGAAAAAAAAAATATTCACCTTATGACGCGAAGCATAATGTTTTTATTTTTTGTAATACGGTAACACCGCAGATCCTAATCTAATTAATTAGAAGTGAGATAAGAAATTTGTCGCCTAAAACAGAGTCAGAAGTTTTATCATTTTGTACACAAGAACAAGGAACTGCTACTTATCCTGAGCTAGAAGAATCCGTTCTATATATTCATTCACTGTGGTTACTAACATTTCGAGGCCAAGTGTTAAGTGTATTTGTTTAACGTTTTAAGGCTCTGTGGTAACTATGTGCCGCTTATAATGTATTTAAAAGAGCTGCATTTTCCCCACACAATACAAACACATATATATTAATGTGTGTGTTTCATATGATTCACACAGTAAATAAAAATTATTTTCCTATACGCTATTAACCGACTATGTTTAAAGAGCACGGACTGTGTTCCCTGTGAGGTACGAACTGTAGCCTACATATAATTCGACGAAGGCCAGTGTTCACGGACGTAACCCGATTTTACGGAGGCTTATAAATCAGAGTGGTTTGCGTTTTTCCAGTCTTTATAGCAGGAAAATAATTTAGGAATGCCAAAAACATGAACAGTATTTACGAAAGGTAGGAGGAAGCTTTTGATAACATTGCTACAGATGCTTTAGTAAATCCCGTTTTTATCCTTATAAAACTCCAACTTTTTCGGTCTGTTCATCTCCATCTCACTCTTCCTTTCCTTTAGAGGCGCCACCTGGCACCCAGGATAAAGAAGAAAGTCTCCGTGTAAAAAAGACATTCTAATTTATGTAATCAAATGCAGCCATTATTAAAAAAAAAAACAAGGAGTAGTCAACTAAAATATACGATCCTTATATGAGGTTCCCCATATTAGGAGAGAACCGAACTTCCTATTGTAACGGTCACGTCATGTTATTTCAAACACAACAGTTAGCTACTTTATTTAAGAATAAACGAAGAGGGATATCCAAAATGTCACCATAGCTTTTGGTCACATTAGTTACGTTAATGACTAACAGGGAAGTATATGATAAAAAGAGGTTCGAAAATCCTGTTGTAACTCTAAAATGGCCCCTCAGACAACTGACCGTTTTTAATAAACGTTTTAGTAACGGCTAATTCAGATACTAATGCAGTTTGAATTGCGGAAGTCACAGACATTTGTCTTCCCATTAAGCCCAGACTGCTCTGGTATCTACTCAGACCTTCTACTTCTAGAGGAAAGAGTGGCTACCTTAAGCTTGAGTGTCAAGTCTTTACTTTCCTACATTTATAAGTACATTAGCTCCTCTTTCCAAATCCGTAATTAGTGCCTATTTGTGTTTAAAGTCCTGTCATTTTGGGCCATCTAAACATACGAAAGTTTAGGGCAAAATGGAGTCAAACAGTAGAGCCAACCTTCTTGATATCTAATCTATTGACAATTAAAGAAAGGCTGTTCATTAGACACAACTTATTTTATTTGAAACACAAAATGTGACTATATGTTTCGGCTTTTCCACCAAGCCATTATCAGGCCAAACATAAGATATTAAATTGTAATTACCATGAAATATTCAGTCAAAAAGAATGTCTTATAGCTTCTGGAAGACTTGAAATCCAAACATACGTTACACTGTATATAATGTGTACAAAACATTAATATTGAAATATTTCTTACATTACTTTTTTGTGTTCTTCTTTGTATAAAACTTTCAAAGATCAATTGTATTAAAAATATCAAGATATCTTTCTTGGTCTATATATCCTACAGATTTAGAATAGAATTTATAGTATATCACTTTACTTCTGCAAATACGCTACAAGCCGGAAGGTCACGGGTTCGATTCCCGATGGTGTCATTGGAATTTTTTATTGGCTTATTTCATCCGGCCGTATTATGGTCCTGGGGTCGACTCAGCCCCTATCATAAATGAGTAGCAGGGTAAAGGCGACCAGTGCTTAGGGCTGACAACTTTGACGCCTTCATGTGACAATTGTCTAGAAATTCTGGAAGCCTCAAACCTCCCGCAGCCCTAAGGGCCTGCCCAGGCCTCTAAAGGGATAGCATTACCTTTCTCTTTGCTTTATTTCAACAACATGTGTAGTAAGAAAGGAGATAATTATTGTTAAACTTAATCACAGAAGGGAGGTGGAACATGGAGATGGAAGAACTGAGGCTGATGTGCAAAGGACAATATTTATCTCAGCAGATCCTTTGTGTAGGCACTTACAGAATTAAGATGCGGGACCTTCTAGGTTAAGTATTTCACATGTATGAACCTTTCATACGACAGTATAGTAGGCAAATATTGTAAACCAATATAGAGCACACCTAATTTATTTTGAGGCATCAGGTTATCCTTTTTCCTGATAGATTCATTCTTTCACTCGTTCGTTCATTCATTCATTATTCATTCATTCAGTCTGGCGCTACAGTCCAATATGGACTGTGGCCTCCTGCACAATCCTCAAATCCTGTGTTTGTGATAGACGGAAGACAAAATTTTATCAATTCTACCCACCCGGCTCTAAGATGTAGCATAAAGTCGTATAATTTATGGCGAATTTAGAGTGTGGTTTTATAAAATTAGGCACAAATTAAGTTTGGAAAATTTAAAGTCTTTATGTCTAACTGATGTCAACTGTAATCCACAAAGCGTCCAAAATTCTTCGCCTCCCTCATTTTCCACAAACGAAAAAAAATGCAAGTTTTTTAACTCGCAGTATAATTCCTGGTACCTGTGAATTATTTTAGTACTTGGGCGTCATACCATATTTAAAATACATTAATATTAGGCGTTACATTTCTTACGTAACGCAACACTTTTTTGGCATATTCATCGCAGAATATGAAGTCTCTCGCGCTGTATAATGCATCACCATTTTAATGTATCTATTCATTAAAGAATAATTCATGCATATGACACATTTTATAGTCCATATTATACTCAATTTTATCGTGCAATAAGTGTTTTGTAACACACACCTTTGTGTACCTACGGCTGAAGATGAAATCATGCTGCTGAAACATGTAACAAAGTAGAGGGCATATTATATAGTGTATTGTAGCTGTATGCTCTGATATTAATTATAGTAGCTTTACAAATAAACATAAATTTTAAGCAGATATGCCGGACAAGATGGTGCCGTATAATCAGGAATGATCTCTATTCTCTAGGAGCCACTCTTTGTATCTTATCAGTTATAAGCTGTCATGAGTTTTTTAACGTGGTTCACCTCTCTAACGAATCCATGTCTTGGAAGATAGCCTACCTTGAACCACCTCACGCTATTTTCTTCCTAAGCCTGACCTGCTAACCATTCCTGAATATTTAGTTTTATCATTGTATGTTATAAAATTTCTTGGTTCAAGAAGCAACGTTGAATAAAGCACAACAAATTAACATACATAATTATAATTTTCAATCTAAAGTGAACTAAATTCTTACCGCTTAGCCAAGTGAAAGTAATATCTCCGAAACCGTCATCTTTCTAAATGTAGATCCGAATATACTCGGTATGAATTCTGATATTGATTTTTAATTGCATAGTGCCAGCGAATTTTGAATCAGTGTTTTGGAAACTGCATTTCCATATATTTCCTTGTAAATGGCATGCTTTAGCAGTTAAAAATTATTGTGAAATAATCTGTAAGCAAGTGGGGCCTACTACTTAATGGATAGTTGTCATAGATATGGCATGTTTTTCAAGGCATAAAATGTATACTAAAAATTTTGGATTTGTACGTTCAAATATTTTTTTAAATAAAAAAGTAAGAAGTGAAATTAATTAACTAGACAAATAATATTTTATTTGGAAACAATCACCTATTTACATACTATTGACCTGAATATAGTTTCTGTCACAGAATATACGAATACAATAGAGTGAATGAACTGATGCTTATATTCAACCATAAAAACAGCGTTTTTGGACAGAGGAAGGAATAATTTTTTACAGCGTGTTTCATAAGTACGTCCGGGATTTAGAGGCTACAGACCTCCGAAATCCCGGAGTGATTTATGAAACACCCTGTATAATTTTATAATATTTTACACCTATAAGAAAGAAGTGGTTTCCACTGGCCAGATATGGTTTAAGCTACATATTTGTTACTAAGTTCAGTAGTCCTAAAGGCAGATTATATATAATAGTAAGTGATGTTAAGGTTATCGAGTTTTATAGCCTACGGCAGCAATTTTATAAGGACTTAAACCTAACTTGATTGACGCAAATACAAGGGAGTTCAATCAAAATTAAATATAATTTAAAGGGCGACTAAATAGTTAATTGTGAAACGAATCACGGTAATTTATTAAATTGACCAGTAACGGATCATTAATAATGAATATGGGATCGCTTGAGTATAAAAATGTTAAAGGGTGAATAAGAAATATAATAATTTGGGCGGGATTAAATGCCTAAAGGCGGAGAAAGGCTTGGCTCGAAACAGTGAGGAAATGGCTGACAACTCTTTAAAATTAACATCCTTCAGGACAACACTATTATCTGTGACGTCATTAATTCTTTTAATGGCGTGTATCGCAGGCGGCGAAGTACCTTGACTACAACTTGTTGATTCACAGTGTGGTGTGTTTCGAGTGGAATTTGGTAGAGACAACACAGTAATTTCCACATAAAATTACAGTATTACAAAGGACAATAACACTACCCGGCTATGTACACGAAAATTATTTCTGTTGGATATTGGAGGCCGATCAGTCGAAAGGCAATATGTCCATTCGAACTGAACTTCATTAACTTCGCCACCTTAACAACTTAAAAAGATAAAATTGCTCGTAGCGCAATAGTCTCTAATTTCTACGCTCAACTGAGACTACTTTATCCCAATTAACTTCTGATCACGTTGTTTCAAACACTTGATTCTTATAAATTGTCTCCTAGTGAGATTTCACAACTTGTAACCACTGGAAACAGAGGTCAGCTTAATACTTTAGAACCTGTAATTTATAAGATGGTTTCTTCACGTTCAAGAGTCATTCTTCAGGAAATTATCAATACAAGAAACTTTCAATATTTTATAAAAATCAGTTTCAATTCCTAGCTTATAACAGCCTGTGTCACTGATACTATCCTCAGCCATAACAATCCAATCCATAACTTTACAACATTCAGTCCACGACCAATTTTAATATTATTTTTCCTTCAATGTCTAGGTCTCCCAAGTGCTATATCTCCTTCCTATTTTCAAAATAAAATCTTCTCTACATTTTTCACTTCTTTCGTGTGTGCTACACGTCCTGCTCATCTCATCTTCTTTGGCTTTATCACCTTCATCTCGATTCCTAGCCTGCATGATAAAGAGTCTTTGGCTGTTAATATAAATGTTGTTTAAGACTGACACATTTTCAACACCGGCATTTTATTGTTTTTTAAAAGATCGCAATGTTATTATACAAGTACAAAATGGCAGATACGGGGTGCATTGTCTGATGTTTGTGCCGCGGTGCACTTGACGTAACCCAGGAGTTTGGTTCACTTCGGACTCGGTTGGGTGCTGATTGCTCTCGAGTGACAAAGCACATTCTCAGCGGCATGTTCCGGAGAACTTAAAGCACTCCAGTCTTGAAGTCACTATCAGTTCATAATGATATATTAGCAAGTTATTGTACTTTTGAAAGTCCATCGCCGTATCTTGTAGACCAGTTATAATAGACGTAATTACAAGCTGCCTATTTACAACATTAATTACCGTGCTGGTATTCAGTCCCCCAACTTGAAAGCAACCAAACAACACGGTTCTTATTACAGTAATTGTAATTGCATGTATATTTCTGCGAAACTTTGAAATGGACATTGCATAATAAAGTACGAAAGCAAACCATGTTGTAATTTTATAAGGTAATGGCATTCCCATCTCTCTTATGCGTAGCGAAAGCAGGACAAAGGACAACAGTTTCGAAGAAGAGAAGTAGCTGAAATATCGTAGCTGGAAGCAGTAGCGGCGTGAAAACTGTCTGGCAGAAGCGAAAGGAGGATGCAAAGACAGAACTGCAGAATAGAATCATAGAGTGTAGATGTAACTGGGAAGAGCATTTGACAGGAATATCAAGTAGCAGTACAAATATGTCATGGGGATATGAGTGAAGATGTTATAAGTGTACTAGGACTTAATAAAGGGACATGGCACGACCAAGTTAGAAAGGAGGAAGGAAGGGCCTATTAGGCCATTATGGCTCAGACTCTGAAGCTGACTGTAGTGATCTATCAGACATTGTGTCTCAGACCCTGAAGCTGACTGTAGGAATCTATTAGGCTATTATGGCTCAGACTCTGAAGCTGACTCTATGATCTATCAGACCATTGTGTCTCAGACCTGAAGCTGACTCTAGGGATCTATTAGGCCATTATGGCTCAGACTCTGAAGCTGACTTAAGTGATCTATCAGACCATTGTGTCTCAGACCCTGAAGCTGACTGTAGGATCTATTAGGCTATTATGGCTCAGATCTGAAGCTGACTTAATGATCTATCAGACCATTTGTCTCAGACCATGAAGCTGACTCTAGGGATCTATTAGGCCATTATGGCTCAGACTCTGAAGCTGACTCTAGTGATCTATCAGACCATTTTGTCTCAGACCATGAAGCTGACTCTAGGGATCTATTAGGCCATTATGGCTCAGACTCTGAAGCTGACTCTAATGATCTATCAGACCATTGTGTCTCAGACCCTGAAGCTGACTCTAGGAATCTATTAGGCCATTATGGCTCAGACTTGAAGCTGACTGTAGTGATCTATCAGACCATTGTGTCTCAGATCCTGAAGCTGACTCTAGGGATCTATTAGGCCATTATGGCTTAGACTCTGAAGCTGACTCTAGTGATCTATCAGACCATTGTGTCTCAGACCCTGAAGCTGACTCTAGGGATCTATTAGGCCATTATGGCTCAGACTCTGAAGCTGACTGTAGTGATCTATCAGACCATTGTGTCTCAGACCCTGAAGCTGACTGTACGGATCTATTAGGCTATTATGGTTCAGATTCTGAAGCTGACTCTAATGATCTATCAGACCATTTTGTCTCAGACCATGAAGCTGACTCTAGGGATCTATTAGGCCATTATGGCTCAGACTCTGAAGCTGACTCTAATGATCTATCAGACCATTGTGTCTCAGACCCTGAAGCTGACTGTAGGGATCTATTAGGCTATTATGGCTCAGACTCTGAAGCTGACTCTAATGATCTATCAGATCATTTTGTCTCAGACCATGAAGCTGACTCTAGGGATCTATTAGGCCATTATGGCTCAGACTCTGAAGCTGACTGTAGTGATCTATCAGACCCTGAAGCTGACTCTAGGGATCTATTAGGCCATTATGGCTCAGACTCTGAAGCTGACTCTAGTGATCTATCAGACCATTTTGTCTCAGACCATGAAGCTGACTCTAGGGATCTATTAGGCCATTATGGCTCAGACTCTGAAGCTGACTCTAATGATCTATCAGACCATTGTGTCTCAGACCCTGAAGCTGACTCTAGGAATCTATTAGGCCATTATGGCTCAGACTCTGAAGCTGACTGTAGTGATCTATCAGACCATTGTGTCTCAGATCCTGAAGCTGACTCTAGGGATCTATTAGGCCATTATGGCTTAGACTCTGAAGCTGACTCTAGTGATCTATCAGACCATTGTGTCTCAGACCCTGAAGCTGACTCTAGGGATCTATTAGGCCATTATGGCTCAGACTCTGAAGCTGACTCTAGTGATCTATCAGACCATTTTGTCTCAGACCATGAAGCTGACTCTAGGGATCTATTAGGCCATTATGGCTCAGACTCTGAAGCTGACTCTAATGATCTATCAGACCATTGTGTCTCAGACCCTGAAGCTGACTCTAGGAATCTATTAGGCCATTATGGCTCAGACTCTGAAGCTGACTGTAGTGATCTATCAGACCATTGTGTCTCAGATCCTGAAGCTGACTCTAGGGATCTATTAGGCCATTATGGCTTAGACTCTGAAGCTGACTCTAGTGATCTATCAGACCATTGTGTCTCAGACCCTGAAGCTGACTCTAGGGATCTATTAGGCCATTATGGCTCAGACTCTGAAGCTGACTGTAGTGATCTATCAGACCATTGTGTCTCAGACCCTGAAGCTGACTGTAGGGATCTATTAGGCTATTATGGTTCAGATTCTGAAGCTGACTCTAATGATCTATCAGACCATTTTGTCTCAGACCATGAAGCTGACTCTAGGGATCTATTAGGCCATTATGGCTCAGACTCTGAAGCTGACTCTAATGATCTATCAGACCATTGTGTCTCAGACCCTGAAGCTGACTGTAGGGATCTATTAGGCTATTATGGCTCAGACTCTGAAGCTGACTCTAATGATCTATCAGATCATTTTGTCTCAGACCATGAAGCTGACTCTAGGGATCTATTAGGCCATTATGGCTCAGACTCTGAAGCTGACTGTAGTGATCTATCAGACCCTGAAGCTGACTCTAGGGATCTATTAGGCCATTATGGCTCAGACTCTGAAGCTGACTGTAGTGATCTATCAGACCCTGAAGCTGACTCTAGGGATCTATTAGGCCATTATGGCTCAGACTCTGAAGCTGACTGTAGTGATCTATCAGACCCTGAAGCTGACTCTAGGGATCTATTAGGCCATTATGGCTCAGACTCTGAAGCTGACTCTAGTGATCTATCAGACCATTTTGTCTCAGACCATGAAGCTGACTCTAGGGATCTATTAGGCCATTATGGCTCAGACTCTGAAGCTGACTCTAATGATCTATCAGACCATTGTGTCTCAGACCCTGAAGCTGACTCTAGGAATCTATTAGGCCATTATGGCTCAGACTCTGAAGCTGACTGTAGTGATCTATCAGACCATTGTGTCTCAGATCCTGAAGCTGACTCTAGGGATCTATTAGGCCATTATGGCTTAGACTCTGAAGCTGACTCTAGTGATCTATCAGACCATTGTGTCTCAGACCCTGAAGCTGACTTAGGGATCTATTAGGCCATTATGGCTCAGACTCTGAAGCTGACTTTAGTGATCTATCAGACCATTGTGTCTCAGATCCTGAAGCTGACTCTAGGATCTATTAGGCCATTATGGCTCAGACTCTGAAGCTGACTGTAGTGATCTATCAGACCATTGTGTCTCAGACCATGAAGCTGACTGTAGGGATCTATTAGGCCATTATGGCTCAGACTCTGAAGCTGACTGTAGTGATCTATCAGACCATTGTGTCTCAGATCCTGAAGCTGACTCTAGGATCATAGGCCATTATGGCTCAGACTCTGAAGCTGACTCTAGTGATCTATCAGACCATTTGGTCTCAGACCCTGAAGCTGACTGTAGGGATCTATTAGGCCATTATGGCTCAGACTCTGAAGCTGACTCTAGTGATCTATCAGACCATTGTGTCTCAGATCCTGAAGCTGACTTAGGGATCTATTAGGCCATTATGGCACAGACTCTGAAGCTGACTGTAGTGATCTATCAGACCATTTTGTCTCAGACTCTGAAGCTGACTTAGTGATCTATAGACCTTTTGGTCTCAGACCTGAAGCTGACTCTAATGAGTCATCAGGCCATTATGGCACAGACACTGAAGCTGACTCTAATGAGCCATCAGGCCATTATGGCACAGACCCTGATGCTGACTGTAGTGATCTAACTCACAAATTTTCCCTCTTCCTCCGTTTTTGTGATCACCTTTTCATATATCAGGCCTGTACAAACTTTAGGTTTCACTGTTTTTATCTATGGGGGGCGAAGACTTGCCTAATGTGATAAAGAGTGTGGGCTTTTGGAAGCAGAAGGTTGCTGATGGCAAGAGTATTTGTGTCTAAGGTACAGGAAACATTTTAACTTCTTAAATACCAAGGGCAGCTACATGTACCATCCATTGTAACATTAAAGAAATCTGCATTGTCCGACACAGTCTATGTGTATTTTTCGCATAATCCCCACGATATTTTAGATATGAAGTGCCGATGATTTCCTTTAAGAACATTAACAGACTGGGTCTTTGTAATAGACATGGGCTGTGTTCTCTGTGGGATTGCAACTAAACTTTTGTATGTACTTTGGAAGAGCGCCAGTCTTCGAAGGATTATTATCACTATTATTTTCTTGTGTAGTAAGTAAATGCGCGCGCACGCCTGTTTTAATTAACGACTCTCTAAATTGTTACGACAGTGTCGTGTCGGTGGTAGATGACAGAATATGTATGGAGCACTGGTGGAAAAATAGCGACAGGGAATTACGAAGTGACTGGAAAAAATCTGTCCCAATGCCATTTATTACACGACGAATCCAACATGGATTGTCCTGGAAACGAACCCGGGTCCCCAGGTACAGTTCCGCCACTGAACACTTCAGCCGTGGGACGGCCCCTTTCTGAGTGTGTTTTGTTTCTTGATAATGCAATAAAAATATGTAAAAAACGGAGATGAAGTAACAGGACACAATAAAATTGCAAAATTAATAATCATAATTCATACTATTTATAAAATTTTATTAGGGTGATGAATTTAAAGGCAGTGAGATGAAAAAGGCGCGAAGGATGCATGGTGTAAATAAGAGAAACGTATAAAATAATTTTGGAAGTCCCTAAGGACAGCGGATGAACAGATCATGACAACTGCTTTCCTTCACAGTACAGCCTTCGTGAAGCATCGAAAGGCTACGGAACGATCCAAAGAAAGTAAGCTTACTTGCACGACAGTCTTCTTAAATGCGCAGCTTCCTGTTTAACAGCAGGGATTACCCTATGCCCGTGCGGCCGGGATAGCGTAGACGGTATGGCGACTCGCTACAGGCTGCACGGTCCGGGAATCAAATCCCGGTAGGGTGAGATTTGCCATGAGGTCCAGACAGATCCCGAGGCCCACCCAGTATACTGTACTATGGGTACTGGGTCTTTGCCGGGGATAAAGCGGCCGGAGCGTGGTGCTGACCACCCACCTCCTTCTAATGCCGGCTTGCAAATGGTTAGGAAATATAATTCTATCTTTCTCCCGTGCGTGCATTGGCATGTCGTGGGGTGACACTGATCTTCACGTATGCCCAGCTTTGACTCTACCGATTACATTAGTATTAGTTGAGTGAAAAATTAAAATAAATTAATTTAAAAAGTTACAAAAAAACTGCATAATTAGAACCAAAGAGCCGTACATTAGACAGTTTTCCTCCAGGTAATATGCAAGAAATATCTCTAGCCTGTAATGGCTGTTGACCCTATTTGTAAATTCAAATTTGTATTGAGGATGCTTAAAGGTAAAAGAATAGAAAAGTAATAAATCTCCCATAAATTTCACGACGGCCCCCTTGGTGATTGAGGATTCAGCGGTGTTGTAATTACAGCTTAATCAATACACATCAATCAGAAAGCCTTTAACAGAGAACTGTTTAATTAATGCCCATATAAGGTTTTGTAAGACATCGATCATCATCTCTATCAGTCCTTATCTTTCATATGAAAGATTTTTAACCACTGCACGCGTTAGCTCTTCTTCAATCAACTTTGCACGGGCTTTAGAAACAAAAGAAAAAAAGGTTTTGTATTAGGAACATGTTTGTGGAGATTCTGGAAGCTTTCATAATTATTATCATAGTAAGAGGAACATGTGAAATTTTCTTTAATAATAATTACATCGCCCTCTCATATCACCTTTAATAATGAACTATAAATTGAGAGCAATTAACTTTCTTCATGAAAACAAGGAGGACTATCTGATGCCAAGAATTAAGGAGAAAAAATTATACAGCTAATGGAAGTGTCCTTGATCTTTCAGTGATTATGAGGAAGCAGTATGTATAGGGCTATTTTCTATCAACGATATAAAAGATGATCCATAATTTACATCTATAATTCATGCACCAAATTTTTTTTTTTTTCAAATTTCTTGTTATTACATTATGCAAATTCATTACTAAAGTGTTACTGCTATAATCCGATGTCATTAATGTAAATGATATTCCTTCGAACGAGCAGCTTATATACTTTAGGACAAAAGAGCCGTCTAGCCTTCTAGCTATATCCGTGACGTCCGTCAACGTGACGTTTTATGTGACGCTTATGAATGATTTGTAATTTTAAGTAAGATTACTAATTATTTTCTTGTCGGCTATAAAAGTAAAGGTGTAATAAAATTACACACATAATAATGATTATTTTTTAAGTATTTAGATTAATTTAGAGGGTTTACCTAGGGTTATCTAATATTTATTTGCCTTATCAAAATTTATTGTGGCGATTTTATGGTGAAGTTACACAAACATTTACTACTCTGAAATTGTCTACCTTTCATATGTCTCTCCCATTAAGCCTTTAAGGACGTAACGTAATCTGTTCTGTTTAAAAGACCCAGTTCGTACCGCACAGTAAACACTCGCCATCTCAGTTACAAAGACCGATCACTTAATTTTGTATAGGACGAAAGTCATTGTTTGTTTTTGAGATCAATAAAAGAACAAACAAATATATTCTCTGCGCAGAATGTAAAATTGTTTAATGTTAAATTTCATGGTTCATATACTAACCACTCGGCCATGAAAAGTTAACCGGCAATCAACATTTGATATATGTTAGAGACAGGCTGTATTCTCTCCACCGTTTCTGCCAATTCGTTCTTTTGTTCACAATTCAGATTCCGGTAAGTGCTTTACAGGCATAATAACAATAAAAGTAGCTACATGTCGTAAAATAAAATGTCGGATCGTGGCTATCTCCAACTATTCTACTTAGTTACAACCAGAAGAGTCCTGTTGTGTTCGCAATACTGAAACAGACTGGATGATTTGAATTTTACGTTCAGTAAACTTCAAGGTATATTTTGTAACTACGAATATAATAAATTCTTCTCTTGACAATAAACGTTAATGAATATGTTAACGCAAACAAAAATATCAGAGCAAAAAATAACATTTTATAAGTATATTTTATATGTATTTTGCTCAGAAATAAATTAAATTTACGAGATATTTTTTGGTCTGTGATAGGATGCCGCATTAATGAGTAATTTAGTCTGAGGTTCCGACAGAGAATTTGTCTCGTTTTCGACGGCCGCAATGTCATTTTTTTGGATACTTTCACACTTGAAAATGGGATCATTACGTTGCTTAGAAATTTCGGGGACCAATTACGCAGTACATCGATATCATATCACAAAAGAACTGACATTTCAGCTACACCGCTCTAAAAAACTAAAAATTCTTATGTGAAGGTTTAGAGAAATAATTTCTTTATTGGTAAGGGTAGGACGTAAGGTTTTGAGAAAATTGTAATGAAGACAGTGTGATGACGTAATGACTGGAGGTTAAACTTATCTCAGACTAGATATTGATTCTATCTTCTACAATTGTTTGTTTGAGCACGTGACTCTGACGTAACATAGAACCGGTGCGTCTTCTTTTCGCTCATTTTTCTTTGCTTCTTTCTTGTAAGTCCATAACCTATTTCGAGATAGTGTGTGAAAATTAATTTAGAATTTAGAATTACACGTATGGTCCAACTGTGCATTTCTTTACATGACTTCCAGTAGTACAAATTATGATTACAGGTGATTCGCAACATGCAACTTCAGAGCCTTACAAAGTCACCATTTTGTAAATTTTGAAAAATATTATAGTATAATTTTAAGTGACATATATAATGTACCTGGCATGACAGTAGACTAGTTACTGCATGCAGGCACAAAGTGTTCAGAGCTGCTTTAATGCTGTTAGATTAAGTTTTATAAGATTCAAAACCTTTGCTTCACAATATAACACACAAAATTAGGAAAGCCATTCTTGGAAATTTATTAAGCTTATTAAAGTTGGAAATAAGCAATGAAGTTCAAATTAGTGAGTGTCTCCCATGTGGAATTTAAAAAAAAATATTTGGAAGTCTTAGGGTACATGGAAGACAACATGCTTATCCTCATGCAACTGAGGCCCTCTCGTGAATGAATACGGCAAGGAATGTGAAGTTTCCGACAAATGTTAGGATGTGGAAGTCTCCAGTGACAGTTTTAAAGGTTTGTTTAATTGTATGGAGCTTATACTTGCCCACAGACAGAAGGACAGACAGATATTATCTCCGTATAAGATGCTATTCCTGTTCCTTTTAAAAGAGACCTAATATCATATTTAGAAAATTTTTCATACTGATTTTCATGAAAACGTGTCATTTGGTTTAGACGTTTTTAAGGGACGGGGAAAAAACACGATATGAGGGTTCGATAATTTCTTGTAAAATAAGGAATGTAGATATATACGTAAGTTTATCAACCTCAATATTGCGGAGAGGTAATATAATTCACTTCCACTTTCCTTAGCCAATAGCTTTCTAGTTTGGCAAGGGCAAGAAAATGTTCTCTTTTCTAATCTTCCATCCCGGTTCTGGGTCACTCATCATTGTGTTCAATGAATATCGGGGTACTTTCCCGGGGGTAAAGCTGCCGTTGCTTGAGGCTAAACCCTAACCACCATTTAGTGGCAAGAGTAAGAATGAGTGGAATTATAATTACCTCTACAAGGACAACCATAGCCCTAATAACCAGTGGAGTTGGTTGATTGGTTGGTGGTTGATTGGTTGGTGGTGATTGTGAGTTGATTTGGTTGATTGATTGGTTGATTGGTTGTGTGATTGGTTGATTGGTTGGTTGATTGTGTTGATGTTGATTGGTGGTTGATTGGTTGATTGGTTGGTGTTGGTTGGTTGATTAGTTAGTTTGTTAGTTCACTGGACCGTAGTAAATTACAAGTACCTGGTTTAGGACGGAAAATAAGCAAGTTGTATTCCGGAATGAGTTTGTAATACAGGTATTGAAGGGCTAAGTTGCGGCCATATCCACTTTCTTAACAGACACAAGTACTTCCTATGCATAGCAATACAGACCCATGTCTATTACGGAGAAGAAATATAGCTACAGGATGAAGAGATTTACAATCCGAAGGGTCGTAAAACGGAAATAAAAATCGGCGCAAAGTAAAGAAAGTGACGTGTGTTGAGATTTACTGCCCTGTGCGCGCAGGACAGGAGCTGGCTTGCCCCGGCTCGAAGTGCCCACACTTTGCCGATGTATTTACACTAGACCCTAACTCAGGAGGCGAGGTGCAGGTATTATCCATAATAATATTCATCGAAATAAGCAGTTAATATCTGCGGTGTGCTACACCACAAGGTGCCGATTTTCGATACGATGGTGCACTATGCCACTGAAGTGGTAAAACGTTCTCGCTCGCTTATAGGCACGTATTGAGTTGCTGACGGCTGTGTAGGTTATAGAATGATTGGGGACAGTTTGGTATAGTAAATTAGCCTTTATACATTATGCAAAGAAATGACAACATAATAACTCCGCATCTAGATTTAGGTGTAAATATCTTACGTTTTGCATCAATCGCCCTATTTTAATAGAGGTCTACAATCCCTTATCCGAAAATCTTGGGGCCAGATGTGTTTCAGAATTCAGAATTTTTCGGAATTTAGAAAGGTAATACTTCCGCTTCTGTTTCTTTAAATCGTATATGGTGGTAGTTCCACACAGTATTCTTCAGTAAGACGCACCACAGACACCATGAACCATCTGCAATAACTCCATTCTTCTCACTCTTACCCATGGGGGGAAACTTTAACTCTTTTTGACGTTTTTACAATGCAATTAAACACAAAGTCACATAATAACAAGAAAGCAAATTATATCAGCGAACAGCAGAGGCGCGTATGGCTGGTAGCAGCGCTGAGACACAACTGACGCCTCACACCTGCATCCTGACTGCCGTGAGAACCCAAATATCATAATGTATAACAAAGACGGGATGCTAATATAAAGTTTATTACATTATTCTTAATACAACTGCAATCATCACTTGACTTGCAGAGATATACCAAAATTTGTTATTGATTCTATTGGTTATTGTTATTTAAAACAAATATAACTGCTAATTTTCACATCTCACTTTTAGCCATTCATTTTTAGGCCAGTCCCCTTAATGTTACTTCAAAATTCTCTACCAGAAAAATTTCCTACTTGTGCCTTTCATATTCATTTTCACCTAAGACAAGATAAACTTATCTTCTAAGGCATATTATGTATCTGACAGAGGGTCACGCTTTTGTTGCTTGTTATATGAAAGTATACACTTTTCATAATATCTGACATGACTAAAATTATATTCGACATCATTTTTAGAGAACGTAGACATCAGATCACAGTAGCAGACTGCTATGGCTGCAAACAGGACAGAAAATACCGACGTGACCGTTTTGCTGACGTGTGAATGGGTTAACTGACTGTATTTAAAGAAATATGCCAATTTGATGAAATTATTGTCATTAATATTACTGTTATTATAGATTAATGTTACATCATTACCATTACGACCTGTAGCATTACCATCATCGAGCGGGTGGTGCAGTGGTAAATCTCCAGGCCTGTAGTCAGGAGGTGATCCTGCTTATGTCGCCCGGAAGAGGCGGTTACATAGTTTTCTGCAGCCACTCGGGCAAATTCTGTGGCATTAACTTAATTAAACAGCGACAGCTTCCTACCAAATTATTTTCAATTTGTTACTCAACAGTCAGCCTAGCACTCGTCACTGGGACCTTTCCTGGCATAACCCCACTACTGTGGGGCTGAGGTTAGACTTAGGCTAGCCTCTCCCTGACACATGTCCTTTGTAGCCAAAAAAGGAGTGGTGGCGTTGTAACAGGAATGATCCCGACACTGTACATTCCGTTATATCGACGTCTTTAGACAGACCACTGATAAACAAAATAAGTAATTACTATTCTAGACATTCACCAATAAAATGCACAAATCACCAACAAGGTGCAATCAGCCCTTTATCATAGTCAAAACCTACACATGTTTCGGCTTCTATGAGCCATCATCAGGGTTTTTCAACAGCGGCTCATAGAGAGCCGAAACATGTGTAGGGTTTGACTATGATAAAGGGCTGATTGCAACTTGTTAGTGATTTGTGCATTTTATTGGTGAATGTCTAGAATAATAAAAATGCACGGTGAATTAAGACTAAAAATAATTACTAGTTTGTTTTAAACTGCGTTGACAACATCAATCAACAGTTTCAACAACTCCTGAAATTTGGTACATCTGAAGCACTGCAACAGGCTCCAGACTTACCGTCATATTTCATAATCATGGTTAACTTCAAAGTCGTGTAGTCAATTTATTACACCAACCAAATGCAGTCTAATATTCACATATAAGTATCATACATAAAGCTGCGACATGTTTCGGTGCTAGTGCACCATCCTCAGTGAGCACAGGTTGCCAAATCTAAAACCAACCGTCACTGACGAGCCACTATTTGTATGGTTCCACAATCTGTTATAGGCTACGATTGTTAATACCTCTATCCCATGAAAGGTACAGCCTCTATTTTAAAATACAGTTAAAACAGGATTAAAACATTCTATACAAGATAAATATGCTTTTTAAGAAAATATAATTATATTGTTGTTGTGGAAAAATCTAGTGTTGTGGCATTATATGTTGATCTTAATATGTAATTCAGTCCTAAGCGAATCGGCTCCCTGTGTTGTGTACTGTCGTGTACCGGCGTCAGCCAGTAGACTGCTGTAGACTGCTGACTACCTTCGTCATGTCTGTCGTCCGTCCGGATTGAACAACCCTGCTCCCACTGGAAGGATTGCCATTAAATTAGTTATTTGAGTATTTTTCGAAAATCTGTTAATAAAATCCAAATGTCATTAAAATCTGACAAGAATAATGGCCACCTTACATCAAGACCGACGCGCATTTATGATAAAAATCTCTCTGAATTCTTCTTAGAACAAGAAATATTTCAGAAAAAAATTTGTAGAGAAAATCCAAACTCACATTTGATATTTATTAACTTTTTTTTCGAAAATCATGTCTTTTAAGAGATAATGTGGAAAAATATGGTAGAGCCAGACAGGCCACAGATGACAATATAATACGGCGCATGCGCTTTGCATGCTGGATAACTAAGGCTACAGACACACTCAGAATATGTAATACCAATTGCTCTTGAACGGCAAAAATGGTTACGCGAACGCGCCTCAATATTAGGTTACAGGTGCGCACTCAGAAATTTTCATTGTGGGGGCCTGACCCTGAAGCTATATATAATTTATGTTTAATTTTAAAAATTATGTTATAAAAATCATGTATGTATAACTGTAACCTAGCCCTGTCTGCAACTGCATTTATATACGTAGGAACATATTTGAAGTGGAAGTTGCAGAGACAAGACTTCAGTGCCAAATACAGGCTACTGCAAGCCTTAAGGTTTCAGTGGTAATTAAAAAAGTTTACGAATGTGACTCAATTGTTACGCTCTGCATATATATATATTTCTTAAGTTGACAAGTGATCCGTATTCTGAAGTCGATAAGTCATGATAGAGTAAACCCTCTTTCATAGCGGATATGCCCAAAGCGTGTTTCACTATGAGCTTAAATTTCATGCGAAAATTATCCTTCGAAGGCGAAAAATTTGATTATACACAGTCTGCCACACGTGCTGCTGCAGTATACGAGAATTACAACAGGAGTAATTCCATAAAGTTTCCAGCTTCAGACGCAGGTAACGTTAGCGAACCTAGGCTGATGTAACAAGTCGGGAGAGTGCGCGAAGTCGTGTGCGCGTAGATCAGTGTGTTTCTGCAGTCAGACGGTGGAGGTGCCAGTATTGGTCTGCTTACGTAGCAGCTGTAGTCATGTGACTGAGGTAGGAGGTCCTTAAGGTTTGTGTGACTCGCGCTGAAGGTTGTCATGCAAAATGATCGGGACTTTGTGGAAATAATCCTGCTATACAAGCACATTGTAAAAACAATATATATTTCTATAACCGACACTATCTGTTTTAAACTGTTTATGTTGTACACATTCAGTTCAAGCTACTCCATGATATTTCTCCTCTGCAACCTCATCCCTCCCGCTTCACCTCTCCAAAATTTATATTCCTAAATAAAGGTAATTTTGATTCCTTTATGATTTTACCGTATACAGTACGTCGATTATCCGAACGTCAATTATCCGAACCATCGCCGGTTAAAAGAAGTTACACTTACTGTACTTGCCAATTACTTGTTACTATACTGAAATATTCCTAAGCCGGTTAAAACATTTAGTGCTCGTAATTATTTCAATATTTGCTGGTTATCATTTACACACGATTTTCCTAAATCAGTTATTTGATGATAATATTTAGTATTTCCAAATAATAAATACTTAAAAATATGACCTTGTGCACACTGATTTAATTGTGATTACACTTTGTTTGGTATAAATTGGATATTCCCATGCATGTTTGATTATCTGAACAATATGATTTACCGAACTTCCTCGGTCCCAATTAGTTCGGATAATCGACATTACTGTATTTACTTTGAATTCCCGTAGCCGCATTCCGACATCCCCATTACTACCACAGAACATCAAATTTGTCCAAGGCAGATTTAACAGTAGCGTCGCTGTCGTGGAATATATATATATATATATATATAATATATATATGTATATATATCCTTCCTACCTTTATATTGTATGGTATCAAGTATCTGCCACTAACATCTGCATTTACACTATAATAATCCCAGTGAATCGCCGACGTTAGATAAATGGCACTGTACCTATTGTTGTTCTTATTGGTACACTATATGTACTTGCGAGTCTGAGGATTTTGCAACGGCAAAGCTGAAGAAGAGATTCTTGTGAGATATGACTCTCTGTCAGTGATCCAGCCCTCTCGAACCAAGGTGTTGTCTTCACCTTCAATGCTAGAAATCGAAAGGCCGTCGATCAGATTACCAATTGCTGCAGCCTCGTAATTCCAGAGTAACGGAATCTTCAAATCTTGTCTTGTCACTGGGCCCTTCTGAGGAAGCACTCCATCCAGATATACAGTATACCTGGCTGAAGGCATTGCTGTGCCATAACAGATTTATGAACCAGTTCTCCACAACGCTAACGAACTTTCTTCCATACACGAGGATAACTTTGAAACGTATCGTGACGGGAGAGACCTCAGTGTCTTAAGACGTTAATGTAACAGGGTGAAATATTCACTTTATTATTTTGCGTTAATTTACTTTTTTCTTTTGTCGACATCTTTTGTCCTCAAATAGTTGTTAGCAGTCAATTAGTATTTTATCAGTATTACAAAGAATATTACAAGAATGTATACCAAAAGAAGCCATAAATTTTAAGCCCCATAACCAATATTTACAGTAGCTGACTGGATATACACTGGTCGAGCGGACTGGTATAGTAATTAATTTGCTTTATTAAATACACCTCTAAGAAAAAATGCCCCAGTAGGTCATACACTGTACTTAAAACTTAACTTCAAAATACATGTAGGTGTAAGCTACGAGCAGTTGATTACAGTGGTAATGTTTCAGACTTCATTTAGGCGGATATCTCTTTCGAGGATAGCTCAAGATATCAGCTATCCCCACCAAGATAAAATCTTACTGTGTTCTTACACTTTTTGTATCACCACAGTGATGATATTATTGCACTAATTGGATGAAATATTATCGGTATTACAATTTTATTGTAATAATGTATATATCTTGTAATATAGGGCTTGTTTCCTACTTGACCCATAAGCACAACCCGACGATCTAGTGAATATTTATTATACTTTATGAAGGTACGTGTTGATGTAAGAAGCAACGCTGGCACATAGTCGGGTGGAGCGTTGGGCCGCGCTTATCGGTCAAGCAGAAAAAAACACCCTATATTTTTGAGATCTTACAAATAATAACATTTTACCTTGGTTTTGATGATTTTTAGAGAAGGCCTGATGATAATCGACATCTATCGAAACAGGTAGTGTTAAAATAAAAGAAAAAGGTTTAGTGTTGGAAGGAACAGTATCTATTTGCATGTTCGATTGACTACAACGGGATTCATACCATAAAATTGTGGTAAGGTACAAGCTACACGCAAGAGTAGCTTGTATCTCTGGGGAAAGTCCCCAGTGCCTATTAAGTAGAAGGTTGGGTAGGCAGATCTGGACTTTTTGGAGAAGTGGTAAACCTTGTGCCCCTACCAGGAATCGGAAATAAGATTCTTCTCCCGACCAACCAGTGGCCTAGTCAAAATATGGACTAGAAATGGAAATAATTTTAGATATATTTCAGCTTTTAACTTGGCAAACAAATAGGCCTTGCAATATAGTATTTAACTTGAAGTTCTTCATTAGCAATTTAATGTTATTGATAAGTACTGTACCATCTGTTTTAACACTAAAAGAAATATGCATCTTGCCCACAGGGTTTATTTATGTGCTTCATAATTCTCACAATACGTGAACAGGTTTATCTCCCTTAGCAACATTAAACGCTAGGGTTTTTAATGCAGTCCCTACGTGTTTTCTGTGAGGTACGAACCGAATATTAAATATAACTTTAATGTATCCTACCGGGTTGGATCCCAGAACAGTCTATGTGAGATTTGTGGTGGACGGAGTGGCACTGGGTTAGGTTTTACTCTCAGTATTTCGTCTTCCGCTGTCAATATCATTGAACTAATTCTCCAATTCTATACCAGGATTGCATCCACAAAGTCCCCCTCATTTTGCAAGACAACCTTCAGCGCAAGTCTCACAAACCTTACAGTCCTCTTACCTCAGTCACGTGATAGCAGCTACTACGTAAGCAGACGAATATTGGCACTTCCACCGCTCTGACTGCAGAAACACACTGATCTACGCGCACACCACTTCGCGCACTCTCCCGACTTGTGACATCAGCCTAGGCTCGGTAACGTTACTGCGCCGGTAGCTGCAGAATTTATGGAATTCGTCCTGCTATACATGATGTTCTTATCAGAAGAACAAACGGGCGCAGCCTGGGAATCTTACAAAAGCAATGCTCTTCCGGAAATCGGGGAGCATTGGATAGAAAAGTACTTTTACTTTATTTATAATTTGTATATTTAAGTGCAAAATTGTTAGGCAGAAAACAATATTTCACCCTAAAGAATATGCAAATCCAATCAGGTTTTTCGTATTTTTCCTAGGTCTTAGGAAAAGCCCCGCTTGATAACTATATTTACTGTTACAATGCGTCGTTTTCACGCAGCAGTCTCATTGTAAACTCTTTATGATGCTGGGGTTAAATTCCGCTTACTGTCCAGGACGGCGAAATTTTTAAATTCAAAATAACCTTAAATGTATTCACGATCGTACAGTGCATCGAGGCGGCAGAATGTAAATAATTACAAGTCCGTACGTTGCACTGAGCCCAGTATTGAATGGTTACAAACAACACTTTACCCTAATACAACCCTCCCATCTTTAACAACAAAATTTCACCCTAATGTAGTCTTTCAATGCCGAGATCAAAATTGGACCGCAATACGTGTGCAGCATTTACCTTAATCACAGTCTTCCCGTTGATACATAATTCAGTAGCCCATTTTACATCAATTTACGTTTTTATCTTCCAGCCTCTTTAGCTTCTCTTCAACCACCTGAGATGGCATTGCACTGAAACCTTCAAATTTATAAATTTTTAGTTACTCCCAGTTTCCTCTTCGAACAACTGTCTGCACTTTCCTTCTATTTTCTTGACTCAAGCTTTAGAGAATTAATACAGCATATAAATATAAACTACTGGTGTATTTGGATGTGCTAATTGTGAATTATTTGTTACAATAAAGCAAACATACTGGACAGTGTAATGAAGCTGTGTTAATGATTGTCCCTAGACGTTTCGACCAATCCTGCCCATCTAAAGGGCAACAATCTGCACATTGTGGAAAGTTTTCAAAAAAGTTACATGCTATGCTGGTATCAGAATTTTGAACAGACTCCCACTGAGTTCATAAGTCTTAAGAATGAAAAGACAAAATTTAAAGTAGCATTAAGAAAATACTTAAATACACACTGCTTTTACTCAGTAGATGAATTTTTTATGTATAAAGATGGTTCATAGCGAGATATGTAACACGTTTATAGTGTTTTAGTTTATAGTGTTCAAACGTCAAATTTGTAGTCTGTATAGCTGTATATTTGTATATTATGACTTATTTTACATCCAGTTGTCACTTGGACAGACTTATGGATCCATGGAATGTATGTATGTAGTGTGTGTGTGTATCTATGTATGTATGTATGTACAGAAGCATAAGTAACCTCAGTTTTATATGTTGGTGTTAATGGAATTAATAGATATGATTTTAATTCTCAACCTTTACAAGGCGCCAAGCATTTGAAGTAAGAAATACGTGTAGATGAAGATTCAAATTTTTATTGTGGTAGCCATGTTGACTGGTAAATAGCTACGGGCATTTCGGAGGGGGCATAGTGTCTCTATGTTCAGGGTGTCGAATTTTAATAATAGTGATTCATCTTCATGGGCACCCCGAAATCTTAGGTCCTTATCAACAAAGATGTGAAAGCTTTAACTCTCATAAGAATTAGATACTACTAATATGCAAGCTATCTTTAACTTACTATCGCATTTAGCCACTTTTTTGGAGCTGTCTTTAATATCTGTGTTGACATTTAACCTTCCAAATCGAATTCTTATGAAACCTTTTTCGGCACGTTTGTGAAGGCAGGCTCACTTCACGCTCGTTAGCCAATATGAAAAGGTTGATGCCTGGCGATACCAATTTGTTAATAGCAGCAAAGACACAACATATATTATCATTGCAGGCAGGATTTAGGAAATTTCAGAACATTCGCAGCAGGGAGGAAGCTAATTTCTTTTTTTCACCTTTGTGTACTTACAACAATAGCGGAAAGATACCTGTATAAAGGGTGGTTCACAATGAATAGCTTCTCAACAAATGCAAACTACCGTGACTCAAGTACTTAAATGTGGTTATAATTTCGTACTTTGCCCTCTGCTTTTGATTTTTCCGAATATAACGTTTTGGATAACGGATCTCTTTCCTTCGTCATGTTTAAGCATAAAATGTTCCCACTTATTCATTTCTTTACAAAGATTTGTAGCGAACTTTTTATCCACAAGTGATTCATGATGGAGGCAAATATTGTACATGGACTGACTAAGTTCATAATCCCTTTTCCTCACAATTAGCAAGCCACTTTTTCTCTTTCATAGTCTAAATATTGAAGGGTCCGCCTTATATCACAAGAAATATGACGTCACTGATAAATGTATGATTATCATAAAAGAACAATCAAGCCTTCAAGATTTCACAAACACTAACCGCTTCTGTCTTCTATTTGGGAGGTTGCGAATTTTAATATCTACCAGAACTCAGACTGTTCAGACTTTTGTTGTGGACTTTTTTATTCCTGTAGGCAAACCCAGGATAGTACCTCGCATATACAAGACTGTTCTTTCCTGTAGGCAAACTCAGGATAGTACCTCGCATATACAAAATGTTCGTTCCTGTAGGCAAATCCAGGATAGTACCTCGCATTTTACAAAGACTGTTCTTTCATGTAGGCAAACTCCAGGATAGTACCTCGCATATACAAGACTGTTCTTTCCTGTAGGCAAACTCCAGGATAGTACCTCGCATATACAAAGACTGTTCTTTGCGTCATCGTGAATATTTAAACGACGGTTGGACGCAATATTTTCTTGAATATTACGTCAAATATACTAACAATAAATAAGTAAGCATTATTACAAAAGTTATCTAAGCGTTAAAACGGAGAAAGGGAATGTAATTGCAATAAACAAAACTTCAAATGCACAATTTCTTTCAAAATTTAAGAAATGTGTTTTCTGTAAACTGAATTACGTATTATATTTAAGCGCAAATTGCAAATGGGATCTGTCATTTTTCATGAAATAAAAATGGCAACATACAGAAGGAATCAATAGAAACAAGACTGTGTTTCGACAAATGCCAGATATCTTTCAATATTATTCCAATGTTAGCAAGATGAAGTAATGAAATAAAATAGACAAGAAGCAATGTTCATAAAATTCTACTAATTTATTCTGAAAAACATGCAAAAAAGGACAAGGATTTAATGAGTTCGCGACGATTACAGAGAAATGATTTGTCTACAAAATCCGAAAAACTTTCTGCCCGTTAGTGAGACCAACTGCACGAAGTGTTTAACTCTTTTTAATGTAATTATTCTGCGTGTTTTAGAAGACTATAATACTTGTAACTTAATGTGCTATATAAATCCCACAAAATATGTAATTAAAATATATTTGTAAATTAATTTGTAGAAGAGACAACGGCAGATAACCTAGTCAGTAATGCTGTCAGTCTATGGCCTATTATCTACAATTTCGTATATATTGTTGTAAAGCTTGTGTCATTTTATGTTGTATTGTGGCGTACTAGGTATGTCTGTCTGTCTCCATAAATACACTCAACAGAAGAAGTATATCTGATGCTATGAAATTACGTACTGTAATTGCAGAATTATCAACAGTGTTTCTTAAAAATCGGAAGTCTGACTGGAGTACGTCTCGCCAACAAGTTTTGTTCCACTCAAGTAGGCTAAACTGCAGATAAATTGGCCCCTTCAAGTCTAACATTCATGTTGATTACATAAAATCTTGTGTTTGTAGTTTGCAGGGAACATATTTTCTCCAAGGACCTCCTCATTATCGAGCTTCACGATCACAATTGAGACACACCACACTCGGTAGGAACTCCTCTGGAGAGTGACCAGCCCGTCGCAGAGACCTCTACCTGACAACACACAACACTCACAAGAGACAGACATCCATGCTCCGGCGGGATTCGAACCGCAACCCAGCAAGCGAGCGGCCGCAGACCCACGCCTTAGACCGCGTGGCCACTGGATAGGCTGCAGAAAAAACAGTTCGTTTTTATTTGTAAAAGCAACCGTTTGACATTGTTTAGGGGAATTCGTGCTGTTTATTGTGAGAATCATAAGGAACACATAAATACAATGTGGCAAAATGCAAAACTTTTTTGTTATGGCAAGTGGCACATATAATGACCACTAGGTTTGAAATGGTTAAACACACCTGAAAATTTTTAAAACTCTATGGGACGAATAACCTTTACATTTAGCCCTGAACAGTAAACTCAATAAGCTCTCTTATTCCTGAGTACTTCCAGTTCCTTTGACAGAATTTTTGGAGTTCTATGTGCCTACCATCTTTGTGGGAGAATACGTTTTCCTGTACACAATTCCTTCTGCTTTCTTTGATTTTCGTCAATAATTCCCGTCAATTTTTTGGCAGCCAATTACACAACAAATTTCAAAGTCCCCATAGAGAAAGAACATTTACAACTTTGAGGTTTACTGAATGAGGTGGAGAGACAGGCGACTTACCTTGTCCAATCGAACGACTCGAACAGATCACAATTACAGCCACCAAGTGACGGAGCAACAATTAAAATATGCTCATAAGTTTTATATTATTCATACTGTCACCTTGTTACAATCATTACAACAATCAAATCATGCACTGGATACAACACATTCGTAAGACATTAAAAACTCCTACATATGCAGCACCAAATGTCATTTTCAGGGGCCTTCGATACAAAGGAATACAGATCCAACACACCACCCTATTCATTAAACCTTAAAAAAATAAAACTCCAAAACACATAAAATTAACAAACATAAATCACAATGTTGCAATGTTAAATGTATCAAAATTGCTAAAAACAAGTAATTCCAGACGTTGCAGCTCTTCAAAACCGTAGGACCGTGAACACAGGACATCTGCATCGATCGCATTCAAGGATCTCGTCCTGGTGGAGCGTATATTGTGCGTCGTGTGGAGTTGTGAAGTTTACGAATGTATGTTATCCAGTGCATGATTTGGCTGTTTTAATTAATGCTGGTAGCCGATCCCAGTGGCCGTGCGGTCTAAGGCGTGGGTCTTCGGCCGCTCGCTTACTGGGATCGTGGGTTCGAATCTTGCCGATCCCAGTGGCCGTGCGGTCTAAGGCGTGGGTCTACGGCCGCTCGCTTACTGGGATTGTGGGTTCGAATGCCGATCCCAGTGGCCGTGCGGTCTAAGGCGTGGGTCTACGGCCGCTCGCTTACTGGGATTGTGGGTTCGAATGCCGATACCAGTGGCCGCGCGGTCTAAGGCTGGTTTGGCCGATTACCAGGCCGCGCGTCTAAGGCGTGGGTTTACGGCCGCTGTTCTGGATTGGTTCGAATCCCACCGGGGGCATGGATGTTTGTGTTGTGTTTGTTGTAGGACAGTAGTATGGAACATAAGTGGCATGAAGAACAAAAAGGATTAAACAGTACAAAAATGGATCAAAGGGGAATAACCCTGGACAGGAAAAAAAAAATCCCACCGGGGGCATGGATGTTGTCTTTGTGAGTGTTGTGTGTTGTCAGGTAGAGGTCTCTGCGACGAGCTGGTAACTCGTCCAGAGGAGTCCTACCGACTGTGGTGTGTCTCAAATGTGTGTGACATGAAACCTCGACGAAACGAGGAGGCTCAGGCCCATAGAGGGCTGTCGAGCCATAGGAAAAAAAAAATTAATGCTGGTATGTTCAGATATAAGGCATAGAACCCTCTTCATGCTGAACTTGCACACCTCTAAAATTATTCAAATACAGTGAGGAAAATGGATATGCATTTACAGAATAACGTAAGATTTGGATTTATGAAAGCATATCTTGTAACTCAACATTTTTATTAGTATAATTTGAAGATTAAATTCTTCCTCGGGCTGCTTTACGCACCAGACAAAGGCACCACGCTCCTTGGGAACGCCGAGATCTCTTTGCCAGTCGACACGGCCTAATATACCACAAGAGTTTAATTTTCGTCATCGCTGTTGTATAACTTCAAATCTCCAACAGTAGTAAAATTCGTGATTTCAGACTTCCGCCGCGAAGTTGATGAGATCTGCGATCTCCTGGGATATTACGCAGAGTCGAGTTGTAACACTGTACCGACGTTTCGGGACACGTATCAGTCCCATCTTCAAATTCAAGAAGTCTAAGAACGAAAGGACTTCTTCATCCTTGAAGATGGGAACAACATGTTCCGAAACGTCGGTAAAGGATTACCACTCGACGCTGCGTAATATCCCAGAAGAGCACAGATATCAGTAGTAAAATTCTTTACTGGAGAAGAATGGAACAGGAGAGATTCTTCAAATTGCGGAAATGGTAAATGCTCTCTGCGTCTTAATGCTTGTTTCAAATTCTTTGGTCACGCTATGTTTTGTCGGTAAGACTGCTTGCAGTTGTGAACTTACTTTAGTTGGGAAAGCAAAAGAGTGTGCTGCCTCATTCACCCCCTGTTAACCCCCTGTGGAGCGGACTCCCTGCGCATCTCATCGTTTTAATTGCCGCCTTCAACCTGCTGCTTCTCTTCCCCTCTTTTCGGAAAACCTTGCGGCTACAACAACACCATTTATTAAAACAAAGGTACCCCATATTAGAATTTACGTCATGTTCCGCGTATCTAAAACAAGAGTGAGAAATCGCCCTATTGTTTGTGTACCAATGGTCCCAACTAATGATGTTTCTTGCTATGCCGACACTGTCCTGAAAAGAAAAACTTATCAAGATCTGCGCTCAGACAGTTTCGCTTGTCCAAGTCTTTGTGTTGTATGAAAGATTTAACGCACAAATGTGACATAAATCCAAATGCAGTAACCTATGATCAGTTTGCATTTTCTATGATAATAAATATTACAGGTAGTGCTGTAACATCGCGTTCGTAGTATTACATATTCTGAGTGTTTGTGTCTGTAGCCTTAGTTATGCGGCATGCAAAGCGCATGCGCCATATTATATTGTCATCTGTGGCGTGTCTGGTTCTACCGTATTTTTCCACATTATCTCATAAACGGCACGATTTTCCGAAGAACGTTATTAAACACAAAATGTGTGTTTTGATTTTCTCCACAGCAATGTCTTAAAAATTTCTCATTCTAAGAAGAATTCAGCGAGATATAATCATAAATGTGCATAAGTATTCGTGTAAAGTAGCGTTTTTTTTTTTTTTAGATTTTATGAAACTTGGATTTTCTCACAGACTTCAGCAAAATGCTAAAATATCAAATTTCATAAAAAGTTTGTCCATTGGGAACCGCGTTGTTCTCAGCAGACAGACGGACAGACAGATAAGATGTGAAGAAGCTAATTGTCGCTTTTCGCAATTTTACGAAAACGCAGCCAACCGGCGAAGCCCACAGAACAAGACACACAGCAACACGTCACAGATAACTAAAACAACCATTTGAGATGAAAACAAGACCAACTGTCCAATAATTTAATCTAAAAAGAAAACAACGCACTTGTATTTTAACCATTGACGTAACAAATGCTACTGATTTTATAGTGAACATATTTTTTATCTCGTTTTAAACTTTAAGGGATGAACCAATTATTATAATGGATGTATAGCCTGTATACACACTTTGATCCCCCTGATGATGACTAATAAATAGTCGAAACATATGTAGGGGTGTAAAAAATACGACATAATTGTAGTGCATGTGTTGGTAAAAATAAAGCTATTAATTAAAGACAGGATGCACGGTGACTATATGTGAAAATTAGTAATAGTCTTTTTAACCCTTTAAAACCAGCAGTAACCTGAACTGTATATAAGGATTCAGGTCGTACCGCGCAGTAAGCACACCCTGTCTCCGTTACAAAAACCAACCAGTTAAGGCTGTATGAGGAAATAACTTTTATATGAATCTCCGTAGGCCGTGTTATGTAATGTGTCAAAGCTGTTTTCTGGCCTTCTGCCAAAAATAAGCATCTGATCCACCAAATGTCATAGATAGATATGATAGGCCTACTCTGCGGTACGACAACAAGTAGGTATATTGAAATAGAGTTGAACCCGGTTATAAAGACATCAGTTTATACGACACGTACTATATAACGTCAAACATTCTGTGTTACCAATTAATTCGTCATAGCTAACCATGACATTATACTACTCGATGATAACAACACTCGTTTATAACGACACAAAATATTCAGACCCTTTCATTACGTTAAAACCGCGTTCCACTGTATTAAGTAGCTATATGTCCGCAAGGCGATCCCTGGCATTACGAAGAGTTTTTCTGTTATTCACTGCTAAGACAAGGCCTGGTATTTTTATTATAAATCTACTTAGGTACACTGTCTATTAACCAACTAAATACACGTTCACTTTCAACTATTTAATTGTTTACAAATTTTCCCCTACATACGTTTCGGTCCATAAAAAGATTATCATCAGGGGGTAAACAAAATACACTTTTTTCACATTATATTCACCGTGCATTCTCTCTTATATAATAGCTTTTATTTTAACCAACGTATGCACTACACCTTTGTCGTCATATATACCCCTACATATGTTTCGACTACTTATTAGTCATCATCAGGGGGATCAAAGTATATAAACACAGACTACACATCCACTGTAATAGTTGGTTCACATTCAATGTTAAAATAAGATGAACTATGTTCGGTCACAACGTAGCCGTCAGGCGAAGCCTACATAACACGGCACAACAACACGCCACAGATAAATTCACCAGCCATTTGAGAAGGAAACAAGACCAGCTGCCAATAATTTTAAATAATTTTAAACTTTTTAACCAAAAAGGAAAATAAACGCTCTTATATATTTTAACCACTGAAGCAAAAATGTTACATGTTTTTATAGTGAACATAGTTCATCTTATTTTAACATTGAATGTGAACCAACTATTATATTGGATGTGTAGTCTGTGTTTATATACTTTGATCCCCCTGATGATGACTAATAAGTAGTCGAAACATATGTAGGGGTATATATGACGACAAGGTGTAGTGCATGTGTTGGTTAAAATAAAAACTACACTTTGTTTACTTCCATAGGTTCAATCTGTCACCATATGCAGTCTAGTTCAATTCAGTCTTTTATGTAGGTTGTAATCACTTTCTAAAAACTTATATTTAAAAAGGGAAATTGTGACGTATATATATATATATTAAATGTATGTTTTTAGAAAGTGATTACAACCTACATAAAAGACTGAATTGAACTAGACTGCATATGATGACAGATTGAACCTATGGATGTAAACAAAGTGTAGTTTGTTTACCCCTGATGATGGTCTTTTTATGGACCGAAACGTATGTAGGGGAAAATTTGTAAACAATTAAATAGTTGAAAGTGAAAGTGCAATTAGTTGGTTAATAGACAGTGAATTGAAAATCCATGGTGAAAGTCATATAAAATCTACTTAGGTACATTTTTCGAGTTTCTGGTCAAGATGGAAAATAATTTAAGGTGTACTCTCAAATCATACACGCACTGAAGTTCGGTGTGTCACTAAAGTCCAGACTGTAGTTTGTAACAATTTCCATTTTGTGTTCTAATAGCCTAATTCCGGCACGTGAAAGATTTTTTGTTTGCCACGATACCCAGACCTGCCCCATTGTCAAACTTCCCCTAACATGCAGTGGGTAGTAGTTTACTGTCTCTGGGGTCGAAGGGTAAAGCTGACCTCACAGCGATATAAGAATTTATCAACGTTTGGTAATCCCTTTATAATAATGTCAGTAATTCTAACAGCCCTAAAATAAGTCCCGAGGCAAGGCGTATGAAATTTCGTAAGGATATCATCGTAAAATGTAGGGGTAACTGACTTACTTATGAGAATATAGTGCATATGTTGGGTTATAAAAATTTTTAGTCGTAAAGATACATGCTGTACATAAAATAATATAGCCTAATAGAGTCACACCCGGTTATAACGATATCAGTTTATAGGACACCTCGCCTATAGAATCAGATTTTCTATTAATTCGTCACACTTTACCGTAACATTATACTCCTCGTTTATAACAACACTCGTTTATAACGACACAAAATATTCAGTCCTTTTCATGACGTTATAACCGAGTTCGAATGTATTTAGGATTTAAGACTTAAAAACAGGTTGACGATTCTGAACTTGGACATTATATCTAACGAATTTATCCTCAACAGAATCTGTATTTAGGTAAATAATTCCTCTTAAAAAAAGCAGAAATAATAACGCTGATATACGTAGAACTACAGCTGTGTGAAAAAGAGAAAGAGGCTTTCAATTCTTCTCGAAATCCTCAGTAAACAAGTATGTCCTAAACGACTCTGTTTTTGAGCTCTGTCATTCACGAATGAGGAAAAGAGAAATAAATGGAATGTATTAATATAGTGTTGAACTTTGCCAAACTACTTCAATACCCTCCTCTGTGTCCATTTATAAGAGAAACAATGCACGTATTTTCCATTTGTGGCAAGATTAGAAACTGCTTTTATTTTTCGCCAGCATTTCTGTACCGGTTCTGGGGCTCATTCATTCTCCTACTTAACGAGTACGAGTAAAGAAAGCATAAGTGGATAGCTGACCACATAAATGAGAATATGGAGCTTTACCTCCACTCTCCGCTTTCACTTTCATAGCGGACATGAAGAAGTTTTTATGTTAGTTTTTTATTGCAACGAAGAAGTGATTGTCTTGAAGTGAAACAGGGGTTCCGGTTGAAATATGGCCTTCAACTACAGGGAACTTGGGCTTGAATTTGGTTAGGTTATGCTAATACAGACGTGATTCTGTCGCTTGTGTTGTCCTATATAAGGCGAAAGATGTACTGTCATAGCTAAGAGTGTCATTAAATGTGTCAAAGTGTCATCGTGTCAGAAATCATTATCAGTCCAACAAGCCACAATGCTGATTATTTACAAGCGAAGAAAATATTGTAAAGAGCAAGTACGGCAATATGAAAGGTAGAGGTAAATTTGTCCGTGTGTATGGCCTGACCAGTGGCCCGAGATAGCGTAGTTGATATAGCGACTTACTACTGACCGGACGGTCCGGGGATCGAATCCCGGTGGGGGGCGAGATTTTCAGCACCCGACCAGACCAGTACTGGGACCCACCCAGCCTCCTGTACAATGGGTAAAAGGTCTCTTTCCCGTGGGTAAAGCTGCCCGGGGCGTGGCGTTGACCACCCACCCACTTCTAGCGCCAAAGTTAAAGAGAGAGTAGAGCTATACTTCTCTTCCCCTCTGGAAATTCATGGCCTGTTCTAGGGTGAAGGTATGATCTGACCTGACCGCAAATGGAGGTACTGCTACACTCATTCTCAACCCCGGCGATAAGTGACATTCAATATGTCCCCCCAGGATCTCTTGAATAGGTGGTTTGCTGGGTGGGATCTAAGAGTATTTTTGAAAGTTTTGGAAAAAAAAATAATTTCTTGCCCTACAGGGAATCAAGCCATTAAACATCGGAAATATGGAATTAACGGAAAAAGCTATTTATTCAGAATACATGATATAGTCTGATGACGCAATGACAGTGTTCCTCGCGTGCTGGTTCTGTTCCTTCTGTAAGGTAAGATGGACAAATTTAACGAAAATGAGCCGTGTGTTATTTGTTGTAAAGCGGATGGCATCAAGAGCAGAGTTATGAGTCCGACACGGTAACATATCAAAATATGCTTATTGGCCCACTGGATCTAATACAATTACCATGCCCAGGGCACTTAACGAAAGATAGACTCCGATCCGCCCTCCATTTAATTGCTTGCTAAGATTCTAATTAGAATTTATGTTGGTAATTGCATGTTTTACTAATGGAGTTAACAATTTAGTACTATCTGTAGACCGGGAAATTGGCGCTTCCACTGTTCTATCCTGTCTTCATGCTATACGTGGCAGGAGATCACGAAAATTGTGAGTTCTACGTTAAAAGGATCCATGCTGTTCTGCTGCGAATCTCTACCCACCATTTTTTTTTGGTAATCGCATGTTTTACTAATGGAGTTAACAATTTAGTACTATCTGTATAACGGGAAATTGGCGCTTCCACTGCTCAACCCTGTCTTCATGCTATACGTGATAGGAGATAATGAAAACTATGAGTTCTACATTAAAAGGGTCCATGCTGTTCTGCGGCGAATCTTTTTCAGCGATTTCGTCTAATTTATGAGGTTTCAGGGAGAATGGCGTGAGAGCATTTGCGTATCGTGTATTCTGAGCGAAGGCGTGTAATTTTAAAAGGCCGTCTCGACAGCAATACCGACTAAAATTAGTTTTGTAGATTAAGGAATAGGGTTTTACCAACCGACATGTTATAATATCCCACCAGAAGACTTGAATCTCCGGTAACACAACTGTGAGAAACTCAAATCTCCAATATGTACACTCTCGTGCAATCGATATTAAACCGGTGCAATAATGTAGTGCCAGTCTCTTCCTGGGAATGAACACAGCGTGCAGTGGTTCCATCACAGTAGGTTCCTCCCCTGCCTTTTTAACTGAGAGTGGAAACAGATCTACTTTCGGAAAAGTTATATTACTGTAGAACACTATACGTTAGAAATGTCGAGAGCTGCAGTAGTCTTAACATTAAAATGATATGTTGAATGAAATATTTTACAAGGTGTGTACTTTAAACAACCTTTCACCAAACAAAATTTTGAACTTAGACTTGGCGATATTCTTAAAATCTTTTCAAAAATTAATCTATACACATACAGGGTATACACAAAAGAATGGTGCGGTTTACTATGTATTTAGTATGGAAACCGCACCATTCGTTTGTGTATGCCCTGTATATGTCAGAGCGCAAGCACGCATACACTTGGATATGGCACCATAAACATACTGTCATATACACTTTCCTCGTCATTTATTTATTCACATGAGGTCATCATTACAAACGTGAAATTTCCTTTAGGGTTTGGCGGAAAATTAGGAAATGTTTCCTATTTAACGGCACTGTCAATTGCTAAGGCCGCATATCACTGTTAGTAGATAAACGAAATAAGAACTTCGAACATTAGTAGAAAGATATTGACAGAGGAAAGCCGAGGTACTCGAAGAGAACCTGTCCTAGTACCACTCCGTCCACTAGAAACCCCACAAGAACTGCCCTGGGATTGAATCTGCGTCTCCACCGTGAGACAACAACGAGTAACCCTCTGCAGTATATTGTTATGGCTCGACAGCCCTAGTGAGCCTAGGCCTCTTCATTGTCGAGGGTTCGTGATCACATTCAGACACACCACAATCGGTAGGACTCCTCTGGTCGAGGGATCAGCCCGTCGCAGAGACCGCTACCTGAGAAAACACAACACCCACAAGAGACAGATATCCATTCCCCGGTGGGATTCGAAACCTCAATCTCAGCAAGCGAGCGAAAGGCCGCAGACCCACGCCTTAGACCGCGCAGCCACTGGGATGGGCAATGTTGATTATAATACTGCTATAAATACGTTAGATAGCCGTGTTACACCCATCTGACTGCAAATGTTTCACCTATTTGTAGCCTCTTTCTGCTTCGGCCATCAGTATTCCATCTCGGTTTCGGAGACTCGGCCTTCCTTCCAGCCGACTGCAACTTGCTAAGTTTCTTATTCGCTGTTATCAGTAGCAGAACTGTCGTAAGGAACTTGGCGTGTATGAGTAACATTCAGTCTGGTTACGATAAGCGACTCTTCCCTTCTAAAATGCTGTAGAGATCTAACGTCTCTTTATACACAATACGAGGTTTGAGTCACACTTTTGTTGGGATGGAATTACACTTCCGGTGTGAGTGAGTCACACCTTGGGTGCCATGGTTACCAATTTTGCTGTGTTCTCTGTGAGGAAATTGCTGAGGCTGAGAAATATTTGTTTAATATTTATGGTTGCTGTATTTACAGTTGCGTTCTGTTTTGAGCTATGCACTGAGGTAGAAGAAATAGTTGAGCATCGAGCATAAAATACATCGCAGCAGAACCAGATAGCAACACTTAGAAATACAAGATGAATGCGTGAATATCATGGCAGGCCTTCTTGTGATGGTCACGTGGCTATTGTTAATCGTAGAAATTATAAACGGGGCTAAACAAAGTTTATGAGATTTTAGGTTGCCTTAGCGGTGACTAATACAAAATGTGCGGCCATATATTCTGGTAGATACGTACCGACGTTTCGGAGGAAACTTCTGTTTTCAAAAGTTTGTTGCTTATGTACAAGAGTACAAGAGGGACCTGGAACACCTCAATCGGAAAGTGACTAGTTTAAGGACAGGATGAAGAAAGAACAGTGGTTTGAATCCTATCAGGAGCAGGAGGTTATTTATTCCTCCAAAACTTTCAGACGAGCCCGTGAGTCCACCCAGCTTGCCTCCTATTCAATTGGTGTCGGTGATATTGCGGCCGGAGCGTGAAGCTCACCACTTAACTTTATCCAGCCACGAAGATATGAATGCGTGAATGTGTACCCCCAGTTTTCCATTTACGGTCACAACTTGCAGGCGGACAAACGTAGCTTTTCCTTATCAGCTGCAAATTATCAACTTACGGAAATTTCTCTGTCGTTTAACATAAAAGTCTACAAACCTGTCGGTTCTTTAATATTTTTCGATTTTGGCTGATATTTTTATCAAGTGTTACGTGTCTCGACACTTCAACATTAGAGGAACAATGATTTATGTGATTACCATTTTACGTAACTCATTTATGGAAACATTTCACCAACACATAAAGGAAAATGAGAAATTTAACCTACTAAAACTGCTAGTTTCTTTATGTACAACAAGGTTTAACAGTACAAAATTCTACATTCTGCCTACACATTGTGCTTCTGTGACTTTTATATGTCTCAGAACACGTAAGGATTACTTTTTCGGTCCACCGCCCCCTTGGTTCTATATACACACCCACAGCGCCCCCCTCCCTACCTTTTTTAAAAATATAAATGCGTTTTGTTTCCACTTTTATTTTATATTTAGAAAATCGTTTAAATAAAATTATAAGAGTTAAACTTAATGTTTTATGTGTTATTAATGAATTAAAATTTATTATATTTTTTATGATTAACAATAATTCATCTAGCAATAATTTGTTTAAAAAATAATATGTGCTTGAATAAGATTCATAAATTAAAATACTAAGAAATCTAGTTCATTTTTTTATTTTTAACACAAAATTTACTATATTTGAATTTATTATAAAAATAAATGCACTGCTTGTCTACTAGTGACCCCCTGTGATAATAACAGCTCTCCCTTCCACCTCTAGTACCTATTAGCACCCATTTAGGTAATTCCACCGCCCCCAAGGGGGCAGTACCGCCCACTTTGGGAACCACTGCCCTATACAATATCAACTCTTGCGTTTTTAAAACTGAAACAGAGTAAATTTACTGCGCAGTACGCGCTGAATCTTTAAACAAAAGGAGGTTACGTTTCTTCTTTAAAGTGCTAAATACAGCCAAGTGCACCTGTTGGCCGGTTCAGGCCCAGAGGCATCATGTTGTCGAAATGACTGTTCTAATAACACGAATAGCTAATGAGGCAGTGTTTTTATTCACGTATTTTATAGCAATGATAATGTATTGTACTATAAATTCTAATATAAACTGAAAGAATGAAATGTAGATTATTTAAATAAAACAAGGTCTGTTCTCTAATTAGTGAACGGTTTCTTGACTTATTTCATTTCATTTTATATACTAAAAAATTTACATGTGGAAATGAATTGGGTGTTAATTTGATTTAATTTAATGCCGTAAAGCCTTTGTATGTGTATCTTGGCATGTAGATCAGAACAGCAGTTATTAAGAATATCTAGGTCTAATAGCACTGGCCATGTAGCTTTCTTCTGTCTTCTGGTCTAAGCATTGTTTCTTTGTAAATTCACCCGTAAAACACGCGGCTTCGTAAACATAATCTAGTTTACCTGCTGACAAAATTGGGGAACAAAGAAGTCACTGCTCTAGATAAGCTACATTTCAGTGCACCTAAAAAGTATTCATTTCAGAGCACTGACAGTGACCTCACATATAATTCATATTTTTTTTCCCCATGACGCAACAGCCCCTAGTGGCCCAGGGCCTCCTCATTATCGAGGCTTCACGATCACACATCAGACACACCACACTCGGTAGGACTCCTCTGGACGAGTGATCAGCCCAACGCAGAAACCTCTACCTGACAACACACAACACTCACAAGAGACAGATATTCATGTACCCGGCGGGATTCGAAGCCATAATCTCAGCAAGTGACGGCCGTAGACCCACGCCTTAGACCACGCAGTTACTGGTATTGGCATGTAATTCATATAATGGGTTAAAACAACATATATTTGAAAATTAAACAAAACCACACACTTGGACATATTTAGGTCTAAAAAGTTTCTCGTCTAATTCAGCACTGGTATAGCTCAGTCAGTACATTCACTGGGCTAATGGCTGGAGTAGTAAAGAACTGGGGGTCTATTCCCGTGCTGTGGCAAGATATTTATCTGTTTTCCAAAACATCCATTTTGGCTCTGGGGCCCACCTACCTTCCTATTCGATGCTTAGATGGAAAATCTTTTCCAGCGGTAAAGTGGTCAAGGTATCACACTGATTATTTACTCCATGTATTAGTGAAATTAAGTCAATGGAACTGTACATCCACTCCCCTTTATTTATTCATGGTACCCACAGGGATAACTTTGCTTTTATTTAAGGCAAAAGATCCCAAAAATCTTTTTTTTCCTGTGATACAACAGCCCAAATTGGACCTAGGCTGCCTCATTGCTGAGGTTTCTAAATCCCATAGAATGAGACACATCCGGTAGGACTTCCCTGAAAGAGTGATCAGCTCGTCGCCGATTCCGTTAACTACACAAACACACAAAAAACACAAGGGACGAACATACATGCCCTTAGCGGATTCGAACCAGCGATTCCAGTAATCAAGCAGCTGTAGACCTATGCCTTAGGACGCACGGATCGGCCCACAAGTCATTAGATTTATTAAATAATCTCAAAATTAAACATCTACTTCCTTTTAACTTTGTAATAACGATGCTTTATCAATAAAAGATCAGAGCATCGAATTTGAAAATTATGTTGGATGATAAACTGGGACAATGAGAAGGACCGATGTCATGACAAGTATACATTTGACTGCAATAAGTGTGGGAAACTACAAAACAGCGAGCAGGTAAAATTGGCTTTGAAGATGATAATAGAACCCGCGGCCTCCAGAACAAGAAGTTGGAGTGCTATCCGCTCAAGCTGGACTTTCAGTGATAACTAGTCATTTAAAAGTGAATTAACGTAATTTTATAAAGAAAAAATGAAGACTGCTAAGTAAATTAATCTGAAACGAATCCGGTCAAACAGAACTACATTTATTACAAAAACAAATCTGTTTTTTTTACAGAAATTTGCTATGCTCTTATGTTTTGGCCAATAAGACCTTCATCAGTCGGCTCTGTTACAAAAATATACAAAGGAAGGTAGAATAGTATTGTATAAGGCCTATTTCTCATTTTGACCGAAACATGTAGCGAATTTCTGTAAATACACAATTGTTTTACTTCCGGCCGCACTATGGCCTGGGGTCTACTCAGCCTCTAACAGAAATGAGTAAAAAGGATATCTCCTGGGGTAAAGGTGGTCGGAGCTTAGGGCTGACAACCTGCTCACTTTATCCTTGATTTCAGGCTTCCGCCGCGATGTTGATGAAATCCCATTCGGACTCTTGACCCGTGAGGATGGGACCGATACGTTGTCCCGAAACGTCGGTAAACAATTACCACAGGACGCCGCGTAATACCCCAGAAGACCGCAGATTTCATTGCTCAATTTATGTGCCAATTGTATACATATTCTGGGAGCCTCAATTTCCTGGAACCCTGAGGGTCTCTCCAGGCCTGTGTATGGATAGCTTTACCTTCACTCAGTCGTTTTTATAATAAAACTAGTTGTGTTTGGATTCTCTTTACTCTGACTGCGACAGCACAGTAGGATGCCATCTCCGAAGAAGGCTACTAAGCGATTAGCCATACTATACATTGGACTCAGTATGTAGAACTAAGAGAAGAATATTCACATTATGCCAGTTACGTCGATTTACATAAATCCCATAGGCATCCTTGCCTTACTGCGGGCGTAGAGAGATCACGCCCGTGGGCACTATCTCCTACACGCACGCACACAGGCGAATTACTCTTTCTAACGAGATGCAGATCCCGTTTTGTTTGTTACTGCGAAGCCGCAATAAATTCATTTGTCTCGTTAAAGAATTCGGCTTTATTGTATACCTGCAAGCAACCCAATAGCTCTACACAAAACCTGAAATACGACGCATTTGTAAGCAGTTTCACTAGCGTGTAAACTATTCCATACTCCACTTATACACTGGCTTTTCCGCTATTATCATAACAAGGCAGTAAATGTCGCATAGAAATATGTAGAGTCATCAGGGTAGTACCTTCAGTTGTTAAAATGAAAGCCCCTGTCCCCGCTTTTCTACTTAGCACTGATAGTTTTAAAGCTATTGTTTAAGTATACACAACATGTTAACTCGTCTTTCTTATATAGGTAACAAATTGCTTTTCTACACAGTAGACAGTACTCTGGTTGTGTAGGGACAAAATATATTGTAGTGTGCTTTTCTACAGATATATTATCATCACTTCTAGGACTCAGCAAATAAATTTAATGTATTATGGAACTCTATTCTGGCACACCTGCCCTTTCTATTTATTTATTTGTTTTGAAAGAGACGACTACCGACTGCAATGGGTTATGATCCAATGAGGCAAAGGAGTAATGGGAAACAAAGAAGAACTGAGGATACATAAGCTGGAGTGATAACCGTATTAACTTAGCAAAGGGAACAAAGCCTCGATAACTTTTCCTTCATCCGGGAGGTGTCCAGGTAGGACTTCAGTCTGGCACCAACCATCCTGATCTAGGGTCTTCGTAATCTTCTCAGTTTCATCAGGCAAATACAGACGGGACAGTGTAGACTACAGGATAAACTGCCCGGAGTTCAAATCCCGACTAAAACAAGAGCTTGTTTTCCTCTCCTAAAAGTCTAGACCGGTTCTGGGCCCACTTAGCCTCCTATTTAACAGGTGCCAGGCTGAAGCGGCAGAGGAGTGTTGCTGCCCACTCCCCTTCATCTAGTTCCGTGGTTAAGAATGAGTGGAGCTATACTTCCACTCTCACTATATGCTATATGCTTACAAGGGTAACTTCATTCTTTACAAAAATTAAATCAGTATCTGTCCAAACACAACTAAATTCTATTTATTACATAAAACTACATGTTTCGACCTATTTCAGGTCATCCTCAAGTACAAATTTGGTCTTTAAGACATATTGAGGAAGAAATATACATTATGTAAGTCTTCCTCAATATGTTTAAAGACCAATTGTGAAACTGAGGTTGACCTGAGATAGGTCGAAACATGTAGTTCTATATAATAAATAGAATTTAGTTGTGTTTGGACAGATATGGATTTAATTTTTGTACTGTTAACAACACAACGGGATAACGTTCGTTAAAATTTACTTTTTCACTTCTGATAAATGGTGTGACTGTACTTTAAATTAGGGTACGAAATCTTTCTTCCACTTTGTTTGAAATTTATTATTCACCATCATCCTATCATTCACTGCTACGTAAATTTATTCCGAGGTTAAGAGCGTCGTTGTATGAAATTCATTTCATTCTGTAGTCTGTCTTAACGACACGTCCGTAGTCTCATCTAAAGCGAGTTCTTCACAGAGAGCGATCTATTGCTTCCTCTTTCAATTTCCACTATCCTTGATTTCAGACTTCCGCCGCGATGTTGATGACATCTGCGCACTTCTGGGACATTACGCGGCTTCGTGTAGTAATTGTTTATCGACGTTTCGGAACAACGTATCGGCCCCATCTTTACGGGTCAAGAGTCCAAGTAGGAAAAAAACAAAGCTAGCAAGCTATAACATAGTTTATGTCGGTAAACAATTACCACACGACGCCGCGTAATATCACAGAAGAGCGCAGATCTCCTTCACTATCCTGTCTTTTTCCTAAAGTTGTCCAGTAGTTTCTTACGCCTTCTTCCTCATCTTTCCGTCACTTATATCAGTTCCTCTATCTGTCCTTCAATAACGCCTTTTAAAAGGCAATTCCTACGCAAGATGTGACCAATCCAGTTAGCCTTCCTTCTTTTTATTGTATGTAGGATATTCATTTCATCCTTAACTCTTTGTAATACTTCTTAATTTCTCACACAATCGGTCCAAATGAAATAAGCTTAATCAAAAAATAAGTTACTTTGTCGAAGGTGTATTGGTACGTTGCTGCAGTCCTCAAACTTTTATTCGCGCGGTCCACCGCAATTGCAATAGAAAAATGAAATTTTTAAATAAAAATATACCCAATTGAAAATAAAGATTTTCATTGTATAAAAGCATAAAAGTATCGTAAAGCAGAAAGATGACAATATTGTGAAAAAGTTAAGGTAATATTTTCCCTGTGCACACCACGGAGGCGTATGGTGTAGTGGACGTATAGCTCCACCAAGTCGTGTCAAAGTATTAGATAGAGGTGTGTTGATAACATTTCGGTACGACTGTCAATATGGAAACTTAAGAACATGCAGTGGGCTCCGGGATAGCTGAGTCCCTACAGCGCCTGGGCTACGGGCTGGGCTTCCGCTAAATCGTGGTTCGAATCCCGGCAGTGGCAAGAGACTCTCCTCTTCCCCAAATTTCATCTCTAAGACCCACCAGACTACTATAAAATGGAATACATGGGTACCTTATCCGGGGATAAAACGGCCAAAGAATGAATCTGACCACTCAGACTTTCTAGTACTGAGTTTAAGAATGAGTGGTTCTGTGCCTTCCCTACCTCATACACCTTCATGTAGCGCACATCTTCTTTAAGTATACCTAGTGGTTTTGAATTTAAGTAAAGGTGCTTCCTTAGCTTCGGAATTATTTCAATGAAACCCCATTATATTCTTTAAATTTGTTTGTAAGCTCTGTGTGTGATGTGTGTTTGCGCGCGCGCTTGGGTTCTGTATAAAGAACACTTCCATCAGTTTGTTATTCCCAAAAACTTGATTTGCTCTTTCAGTTCGCGACACTGCGTTTGAGAGTGCTGATATATTACAAAGTCAGTGAAAGGCTGCCTACAAAACAACAGTCCAACGAGGTGTTTAACGACTCTTCTTTATATTTACCTTGTGCAGAATTAAGAAGAACAAATACTAAGTACAAATAAAACGAGGAGCAAATTAACATCCAGAAAAACCTTTAGCTCAGAACATAATGCAGAGTATCACAAAATTATAGGACCCCCCCCCCCCCCCCCGAGGCCGAAAAAAAAATATTACAAAATCTTTACTTTAACCCGGAAGTACCAGACACTGACTTTAAATTTTAACTATTCAATTTTAAACCCATTTTAATTACTTTATGTAGAACCTGTTATCTACTGCAAAGGTTTAATGAATTCGGCTTATCTTATGTTACGAAAAATGTACAGTTGAGAACTCAGCTATACATATCAACATTGACAATGTGTAATGTAATTGACATGATAACTTGTATTTGGTACTCTAATTTTGCTTGATGATGGCTTTTTGTACTCAAGCCGAAAAATGTCACATCAGTATTATGTAATAACGTAACATAATACTTATTTGTGATTGGCGGCCTTCACCCCTTTACTCTGTAAAAAACGTGACCAGTGCTTTTGATATGGGGACGGGAGCTTGGACTGGATTGATCTGGCTCAGGATAGGGACAGGTGGCGGGCTATTGTGAATGCGGTAATGAAACTTCGCGTTCCATAAAATGCGGGGAATTTCTGGACTAGCCGAGGACCTGTTAGCTTCTCAGGAAGGACTGCTCCTTGGAGTTAGTGTTTGGGACATTGTCGCAATATTAAGAGCTGTACACAAGTGTAACCAAGTTCATTACACGTAAATATAAAATCCAAGCCGTGAGACATTCATCTTCATGCAACAAAGATTGCCCAGCCAAATACTGTATCTACATGTCAATTTCCTCCACGATTGGCTACTACAAATTATCAGTTACGTGTACCGATGGAAAGTGGCGTAATCAAGAAGAAGATAACCAAATTACTGGTTAACCTACTTATTTCGGCAGGACAACTGTCTAGCTGGAATTTGTACTATGTTAAATATCGTAACAATGTGTTTTACACAGACTTTAGTTACACGTGAGCAAAATCGGGTTATAATCTGTTACACGTAAGGGTTTTGGAAGAGGCATTTGAGTGGGGCCAACCAAGGCTGAAGGTGGAACGATTTAATTAAGTTTCTGCCTGATCATGATCTGATCTCTGGTTAGTTAACTCCGCCCCTACTGACTGCCTTATGAATATTCATCGCCATTACAACATTGAGTAGTCTGGCTCAAACAAGAAGGAATTCTAATTTCAGATAAGTGCTCTGTTTTATAATAGACTTTCATCAAGATGAAACCAAAACAAAAAGAGACGTGTATAATTTACAAGTAACGTGGTTAATAATAATCTAATAAACTGGTTGTTTTATGTTGTCCGTTTTTGTTAGCGTGAAGTTTTGATTTTTCTGAGACTTACTTTTTTTTTTTTTAACTTGAAGTCGGTTTAAATTCGGTAGGAATGGTGCGTCCTGCGCTAGGAATAAATGGAGCTACACGAGGACCCTACGAATTTCGATATGCTTGTCACAGATAAGCCAGTCTTTGCTAATAGCGACTTCCACACGTATAAACATAACAAATTTTAGAAAATCTTAGCTTCAGATGGTAACACTTCAGCTTGTGTTCTTCTCAGTTATGACATTATATATAATATGCAAATTTATTTGTAGTTTATTTAGCGGCTGTGTCAGTAACATCCCACACTGTGTCCAATGAATGGATGCTGGTGAGTAATAAATTGGAAATGTTGAGAACTAATTGTCTTCTGGACTTTGTCCATCGTCCGGATAAAATATGAAATATAAAATCACGACGTTTCGGAAGCTGGTTCTTCTTCCGTCTTCTGGTGAGACACCTACTGAAGACCTGAAGACGGAAGAAGAACCAGCTTCCGAAATGTCGTGATTTTACATTTTATATTTTATCCGGACGATGGACAAAATCCAGAAGACAATCGGTTCTCAATGTTATATATCATTGTCAGAACCTTTTAGAATTTAAATTGGAAATGATGTAGAAGAAAGCAGTCTTGGTCTTATTTAAGGTAGTAACAAGGCGGTTGCTTGGAAGAAGTGAGAAATCTCACTAAAATTTTAATCATTTTGCCCTGTGTTTGTTGAAGTGCGAAACTGGCACCTCCCGAAACAAATCAGGAAAATTCCTTTGCAAGCCAATTTGCTCGCTTGCTTCTTTATCAGCCTGCATAATTTCGGATGCATCTTTCTGCTGGTAACCATCTAGAACAGGGATGTCCAACTCGGGGCCCGCCAGGTGGTTTTTGCGGCCAGCAGTCACACTTTAAAACATACACACTATAAAAACCACACAACAATTTAGGCGGTTAGGTATACCACTTATTGTGATTTTTACACTTACAGCCCGCGAATCGGCCCACAATAACAGCAGCGACCCTTTCAAAATGCAGGAGTAGATATTCGTGCTATAACAGACACACATAGTTATATGACCTTGCAATTACGTAGCGGTCATCACGATAATAAAATGATATAATAGTTAACAGTGACCTTGGTGTTCTTGCTGGACAATGCTACTCTTTTTTCCGATATATCATAATTACTTAGAATATAAAGTTTGAGTCTAACAGTTGGAAATATTCATGTACCTTCTTCGTCTTTAACACCGCAGTGAGAAACATGCATGCCTGACGTTTATCTAAGATGTCTCTCTTTTTGCGCATGCTTAATATAGAATGTTCCAGGTACGGAGATAATTTCAATTCCTTCCTTCTTTCTTTCTTTCTTTCTTATTCTTATATCTTCTACCTACCCATTACAGGTGCAGAGGGTTATTGTTGCACCTGATCACACTCAATGACACATAGAGACTCGGTAGGATCTCTCTGGACGAGGGATCGGCCCGTCGCAGAGACCTCTACCTGACAACAGACAACACTCACAAGAGACAAACACCCATGCCCCCGGCGGGATTCGAACCGGCAATCACAGGAAGAGAGCGGCCGTAGACTCACGTCTCACACCGCACGGCCATTGGGATGGGCTTCATTTTTTTACCCGTATCTACGTTTGTTATCTTTGCTAATTAAGGAATGAGGAGTTACAATTGACAGGCTGCGTGTATGATTATATCATTCTGTCATTATTAATAATATTACTAACAATAATTTACGTAACCTGTTGGTCACAGGTAATGCTAACTTGTTTCTGTTCCATAAATCATGTTCTTTTTCAAACATGTCGGTCAGGAAGCAATTTATTATATACGTAACCGGTCCTACTGTACTTCTGTGACCCAAATATTGTCTGTTAAAAATGGCCGAAAATTGTTTGTTTTCTTGCGCTGTCATGAATAAGTGACTTAACTCTGTGAAAAAAACTTTTCTTGAGAAGCTAACATTTACATAGCTAGGCACCTTTTATGATACCCGAAAGAAAGTACCATGTTTAGAGTAGCTGAATACTGGATTTTATCCGAACCTACAAAAATCCAATCCACAACAGCACATTTCTAAGGACCACTTTTCATATAATTATCCCATCTACACCTATGTCGCTCAAGTAATTTCTTTTTATGTCTTTTGACTATGATCATCTGTACATTTTCCGTATTTGTCATTTACATAGCTACATAGTGTTAGCTGCAACATCTAAATTGAAGGGCGTTAATTGTTGAAACGTATAAGAGGACGGACAGAAAAATTACTTTGATATAGTTCAGAATTGATTTAAATATAAATCGCCTCCCTTTTTTAAAAAGGGGCTAACTACTACTTCGATGTAAATCGAGTTATGTGTAGTGAATCAATTAATGGTCCTCCATGATATGTACAAAGATGACAACTCCGTCTGCAAGAATAACCAAGATAGGTGGGCGATATCCTACCTCTCAAAGCATCTGTCGTATGTAAAACGGAGCCACCTTCTTTCTTCTCCTGTAAATTGATATTTTGTGGGTTGTCCCCTTTTTACAAAATAGGGGCGAATTTTGAATATTTACTGTTAGAAAATTACAGGAAAAATTTATCAATCTGCTCCGCGATCTGTTATATGTACTCTTTGTTTTAAACTTGTATAAGAGTGCTTGCACTTTCACACATGTCATTGGCACAGTTTCGTAGCCACCTGCACATGTAGATAATCAGACGTGTTTTTAGTTATGTTTCATATTCAATTTACATGCATTCCCAACTACGGACACTTATGTTGACCCTCCCACTGTCGTCTGAACTATGACTTCTCTTCTACAGTCAGGTTCGAAATCACGGCACACCGTTTACCTTAGTGGCAAGCATCAATCATTTCTCCTAAGAGTGAAGCATAAGAAAATAATGTAAACATCGGGTAACAATGATGATTGTGTTTCCAAATGATGGTACAGGATGGATACCGGCTGTATTATTGACGTTTCGGAAGTTCCTACTCTCTAAATCTTAAATGCAGTAAGGATTCCTAAACGTCGGAAGTAATCATACGTTTGCAAAGATTATTTAGAAATTTTTCAATTTACCGCTTAAAACCTGTGAGACCTGAACTATTCTATTAACCACATAGAATAAAATTTTGTATTTGTAGAGTTCTTAGCTTATATGACGTAACTGTTTCCAATAATATATATGTAATTGAGCTAGAACCAAATGTGAATATAAAATGAAATGGCCGTTATGTGTTTGAACATTATTGTTCTGGCAATTTTAGTCACCTTCTTTTTGTAATTAGCCTGTATTAACATGTGTGTAGGTAAGTACATAAACACATTCACACTTGGGCCTGTATAGTGCTTTTAAATGATTTGGGATACAGTGTCTTTCGACGTCGACAAATATAAACTTCTTATTTATTTGTGACTGATTTAATAAAACTTTCAGTAACTCACTTTAATATATACATACATACATACATTTCATGGATACATAAGTCTGTCGAAGTGACAACTGGATGTGCAATAAGTCATAACATACAAATGTACAGCTATACAGACTATACAATTTTACATTTGAACACTATAAACTAAAACACTATAAACGTGTTACATACCTCACTATGAACCATATTTATACATAAAAAATTCATTTACTGAGTAAAAGCAGTGTGTATTTAAGTATTTTCTTAATGCTACTTTAAAATTTGTCTTTGCATTCTTAAGGCTTATGAGACTCACAGGGAGTCTGTTGAAAATCTACAGGTAGCATAGAGCGCCTTCTAGTAGCAGGAATAAACGAATTCGAAAATATGTACAAGAAAGTGGTCATGGCCTAGTTTAAGAGATTATCTTGGCACTTGCCTAAAAGGAGAGCAGAAAACCATGAACTTGAGTTATAACGTGATAAATTCTTGCCGGGCACCTTCCAAAACTTTTTAACCGGTTAGATCGTGCTACTTTTTCGATAGGAGATTAAGGAGCATCGCGAAAGACAAGTGTCCATATATCCTGTTGAAGAAAAATGTTTCATCCAGTCAGACTAGAGATATTTATTAAGTTCGTGGATTTTCGAACCAAAATCTAAAGCACTTCTGAAAAAATATAGGAGACGTACTTTCTTTGAAACACTTCCTTCTATGCGGATAGACCATTAAATTAACCATTTGTTTTCTAAATTACACACACAGAAGTTCAGAGTGTAATTTATCGAGAACAAAATCCTTGTCTAAGACCAAGTAGTTAATCCTGTGCAGAGAAGGAATTAAAGGTGCTATTATGAGGACAGTACGAAAGAATAAACAGCTTCCTACTGTTACAATAGGTGGTATATATCTACAACTACGCCCTAAATTGTTTATAATTACATAATTAGCAACATATTTATTCGTATGATGCCCATGATTTATGTACCATAGTTTGTGTGTATCTGACTATTGTTTTCCTAGACTCAAATTTTCGCATATTTTCTTCCTTCACACAAAGTAAAATTTAAAAAAATATGTAATTTACTTACTTTATGACTGGCAATAAATAAATAAGTTTTATATGCTTTACCGTTTTATGCCTTTATTAAATGTTGTCATCTATGAGTAAGATAGCCTAAGTATTCGTATGGAACTATTACTACATATTTTCCTTTCTACAACAGTATTTTCAAAAAATTAAGACATTTTATTATGTCCGTTTGCCACAAATCTGTAGGGAGTACGTGATAAAGCCTCTACCGTCATTCTCGAAGGTGTGCACGAAAGATATTTTAAATTACCGAAGTTGTGAAACTGTAAAGTAGATTAGAGATAAATTTTCACGAAAATTCGCAAATTATTTAAAAATATATTTGAGTGGTTCAGACAAAGATAAATTAAACATATAGCCTGAAAAACGAAACGCTGGTTAGCAGTCAGAGCCCAAAGGTGAAAAACATGCTCGCGTAAGTTTTATAGCACTGCTGACATACTTGCGTTGCGAAAACTTCGTGGATCAATAGCATACACTTGTGAGAATCTGCCTCACAGTTTTGGCCTGCCTTCGTGTGATTACTGCTATACGCCAAAATGGAGACAGCTAATGCACCTACGTGGACTCTGTGGTGTACATTTCTGCTTATCGGTTCCCAGGTTGGAGTGAATTAATGAAACAAAGAGGCAAACTATCTGTAACGTATCACTGAGATGCTTTCGTGTAACCATTGTTGCCGTAGAAAAGCAATACGTATTACATATTCTGAGTGTGTGTCTGTAGCCTTAGTTATCCAGCATGCAAAGCGCATGCGTCGTATTATATTGTCATCTGTGGCCTGTCTGGCTCTACCGTAATTTTCCACATTATTTCACACATGACACGATTTCTCGGGAAAAAAGTTATTGAACATAAAATGTGTTTTGATTTTCGCTAGAAATTTTGTCTAAAACATTTCTCATTCTAAGAAGAATTCAGCGAGATATAAATCAATCCAGATCTTCAGGTAAAGTAAATGTTATTCTTTTCAGATTTTAATGAAACTTAAATGTTCTCAACAGAGTTTCGAAAAATATTTTATACCCAATTTTATGAAAATCCGTCCAGTGGGAGCCGAGTTGTACCATGCGGATGGACGAACGGATGGACGGAAGAGAGAGAGACATGACGAAAGCTCATAGTCGCTTTTCACAATTTTCCGAACGCGCCTAAGAATTGTACCATTCAGATGTAGGCTTCAATTATTTATAAATTTTCTGTTGCTTTTATTTGGAATTTAGTATACACCTACTTCAGTAACGTAGTTTATGGTTTGATCTGAAACATGCCAACATCTGGGTGTGTTGGATGAGTGTAAGAGTTATAAATTTGCAAGATTTTTATTCAGTGTGCACTGAATGAATCTTCAGAAGTCTGATCCTAAATGATAACACTGCACATTACCTTGACGTCATAGACTCCACAGTGATGACGTCCGTATTTTTTATTCAGAAGATAAAACACGATTTTTAAGCAGTGTCAGTAGGGGTAAACAAACAGGGGCCACAAACAGCAGAAACCGTGAAAGCAGTAATTGAATCCATTTACTTTCCTTTTTTACTTTCCAAAATTAGATTTAAATAGTTTATTTAACAACACTTTATCAACTGCTGAGGTAATACGGTGCAGGACGAAATATGAGGACGATTATAGATAACTGAATTTACAATGGATGAATTGAGAAATACGGAGATGCTATGAAAGTTGGTGGCAAGGAAGAAAGTAACGAGAAACATTAATAATAACAGTTTATTTCACCCTATAACAGGCTACGAAGGCCCTGAGGGGGAGTAGAGGTATTGATCTAGTCTTTCTTTAACCTCGGCGCAAGATAGGGATGGGTGTTCAACGCCACGCCCCGGCCGCTTTACCCCCGGGAAAGAGACACGGTTCCCATTGTACAGGAGGCTGGATGGGTCGCAGGGCCGGTCTGGACGGCTGAGGAAAATCCCGTATTCCCGGACCGTCCAACCCTTAGCAGCTGTACAGACTCTGCTATCAGGACCCACAATCATAACAGTCCCTTTCAGAAATATCTACTTCCGAATATGGATTGAGAGCGATGATCACGACAGAACAACTTTTTCCAGCGCACCTGTGTGGATCTAAGTGTCCGTGTATTTGGATGAGTGTGTGTGTGTATTCGTATGTTAGTGTATACGTACGTATGTATGTATGTATGTATGTATGTATGTATGTATGTATGTATGTATGTATGTATGTATGTATGTATGTATGTATGAATGCATGTATGTATGTATGTATGTATGTATGAATGTATGTATGTATGTATGTATTTACGTACGTATATATGTACAGGGCATACACAAAAGAATGGTGCGGTTTTAATAGTGTTCACTATTAAAACCGCACCATTCTTTTGTGTATACCCTGTATATATGTACGTATGTAGGGTATGCATGCATTTATATATGTGTGTGTATATATGTATGTATGTATGTACGTATGTATGTGCGAGAATGTGTGTGTGTGAGTTTGTGTGTGTGAATTTGTGTGTGTGAGTTTGTGTGTGTGTGTGTGTGTGTGTGTGAGTGTGTATTTTTGGTTTTGCGGCTGTTAAGAAATAATAATTTTGATTTCTTAAAATATTTAGCCAGCATCGAATCTGGCGACGTTACAAATAACACCGTTCATGAGAAGTCAGTAGAGTTCTAACAGTGTCTGTCGCCATTATTTTTCATTATTCTTGGCCTCCGAAGGCAAGGAAAACGCAGCTCGCGGTCTTCGCCTACGAATAACACAAAATGCTGGAGGACAAAACCACGAAATCTTTCCATGCATTCGTTCAGGAATAGAGGCAGAACGTGGGCGGAATGCTGATGATATGGAGGCGTACCTAACAATCAACAAATACCCACCAATTTAGAAGAAAGTTAACACAATGTGGTGATAGTGTGAAATAGACTGCGAGCAGCAAACGAAGAGCTACGTCTCTGGCTCTGTCTACGGCAAACCTGCTGAACCTTCTACGTGGTAGGAGCGACTTAGAAAAAATTGGTCTGCGTTTGAGCAACATGACATCCAACACACAAAATATATAATAAATAGATAGAAGTGTATTTATATATGTAATATTACATGTGTATTTTTCTGTACATCATGGCAATAAAAATATACTGACAATAAGAGGAAACGTTTCTAAAAATGCAATTCACATTCTAGGCTACGGTGTCGTCATTACTAGCACATTTTCTACAAAATAAATTAGTAATGTAATGTAGGCCTGTGTGTCCATAAATAAATGGCTCACAAGTTTTCAAAATTTCCTCGGCCTTCTATCTCGGCATTGCCAAGGAAGTTTTATCGTTGTAAGTGTCTACGCCGACAACAATACGGGTTGAGCAGGCTTGATCTATAGATTCATGCTTGTTGTTAGGTTAGAAATTTGTCATCATCATTTGTTCTCACGCAATTTTAATACTTTCCACATTTGATGGCTGCTGATTTTCTTGACAGCTTTTGGCGCTTTCATACGGGTGGAAGGAGGAGTGGGCAGGACTTCGAACTCCATGCGGTAGCAAAAAGCTGCAAGATCTGTGTTCTTCTGGGGTATTACGCAGCGTCGAATGGTAATCTTTTACCAAAATTTCGGGACAAGGTATCGGTCCCATCTTCAAGGGTCAAGAAGTCCAAGAAGAAAAAGAACCTTGACCCTTGAAGATGGGACCGATACGTTGTCACGAAACGTCGGTAAAGGATTACCATTCGACGCTGCGTAATACCCCAGAAGAGCGCAGATCTCATCAACATCGCGGCGCAAGCCTGAAATCAAAAAGTGTGGCAAGTTCGGCTCCTTAATCAAGGTCTTCCAGTGTAATGTATTCAGCTGTTTTTTGTAAGTACTAGATTAAGAATACTGGCGAGTAACTTACGACTTCTTATTCGGAAGTGGCCACAGTGAGGAAAGTGAAATTGGTATTTTTCGGCTAATATATATTATTAATAGCACAGAGCGCCGATCCCAGTGGCCGTGCGGTCTAAGCCGTGTGTCTTCGGCCGCTCGCTTACTAGGATTTTGGGTTAGAATCCTACCGGGGGCATGGATGTCTGTCTGTAGTGAGTGTTGTGTGTTTGTCAGGTAGAGGTCTCTGCGACGAGCTGATCCTCGTCCAGAGGAGTCCTACCGAGTGTGGTGTGTCTAAAAAGTGTGATCGTGAAGCCTCGAAAAAAGAGGCGGCCTAGGCCCCCAAGGGGCTATCGAGCCATAGTACAGAGCTCTATCGCTTACTGGGATTGTGGGGTCGAATCCCGCCTATGGCATGGATGACTGTCTCTTGTGAGTGTTGTGTGTTGTCAGGTAGAGGTTTCTGCGACGAGCTGGTCCCTCGTCCAGAGGAGTCCTACCGAGTGTTGTGTGTCTAAAGTGTGTGATCATGAAGCCTCGAAAAATGAGGCGGCCTAGGCCCCCAAGGGGCTGTCGAGCCATTCGAAAAAAAATTAGCTTCTGTAGAAGGTCTCTGCTTCGTTCAGTTAGTTAATTAGTTAATCCTGCAAATTTTCCTATTACCTTAATTTGCCTTAATGAGGCTTAGATTCTGCTATTGTCAACAATGTGTCGTGTTCTGTTTTTAGAAACTGTGGTTGTACATTCGGATGCTCCTCGTGTTACGGCAGTTATTAAGCAGAATAATAACCGCTTACAGTCCGTCCATCCATCTACACAACTGAGTGAGTTAGTTCGCTGGAGGATAAAAGCCAAAGAGAGAGAAAAGTAATAGGATAGCGAGTGGAGGTAAACTTCACGTGCATTTATCTCTCTCTCTCTCTCTCTCCCGAATAAAAGCTTCTCCGTCTCTGTCTACTATTCTCTCTCTCTCTTCTTTCAGTAGTTCCTCATCAGTTTGTATTAATGAGCTTCTACATTGCTAGGTCCACTCTACTACTATCACCATTCCCTGCATTACTGAAGACCGCCGGGCACCTAGCCTATCATTTAGAAAATTATACGCACCACCTGTAATAATATCATATCAAATTAACCTGCTGATGCATGACCTTGCTGGAGCTTGGCCTCGTTCTATAATAGAAGCAAGCGATGGCAGTCACCAATCCATCAGTTACACTCTTTCTTATTATAAAGTACTGCTACGAACTGCCTAAGGGCCATACTGAAAGAGAGACGCACCCCTGTCCAAAACGACAGCGGGATAACGTATCAAAACGAAGAGTTATAAGCAATCTGCGTTAACGCAGGCCATATTCTGGACCTAGTGATCTGTTTGACAAATAATTTTTAATGAAACAAAAATCTGTCTGACATTCGGAAATATTCAGCGTAAAGTTAATATTCAAAGAAGTTTAAAATACTTTGGAAAGCATAATGTATGATTTAATAATTCTTATGTTACAATAACACCCACCCCCATCTAGCGCCGAGGTTAAAGAAAGAGTAGATCTATACCTCTACTCCCCCTCTGGGCCTTCATGGCCTGTTGTAGGGTAAACTTTACTTTTTTATGATACAAGAACACGATTGACATGGCAGAGTGTGATGAGGTAGTGCCAAAAGAAATAAATTTCTCTTTAACGATAAATGAGTGTACTTTGAGGGAATAAAGAGCTGTCGTGGACTGTAAAAATGTGTGAGGATTTTGGAATAAGGGTTAAGTTTATATTTCTGAGATTAGAGCGTTATATGTCCCATAAATATCGGTCTAAAATCAATTAAATTAAATTTTCAAATTGGGGGTTTACTATTTGTACCCTGGAGACAACCAAAAATAGTTATTTGATGTGCCTTTTATTAGTCAAATAAATTATGCCAAGTTTCTTAAAGCATCGATTCGAAATAGCAGTTAAACTCCTGATTTTTAATCTTGATGTCACCCGAGATAACCATTATTATCTGAGCATAGAACCTGCATTAAATCAGCCAATACAAAATGACCCCTTTTTCGGGAGTAAAACGGCGAACGTCATCTTTTTAGTGTTAAAATTAATATGAGCAAATATATTATATCACCTCCCTCCCATACGTCTTCCTGAAACTTTCTATAAAATAAGCTTGGTTTTTGCGTCAATGACAACGTGCAACCAAGTAAAAAAAGAAAGTCGGCTGACTTGCGCATGTGTGCAGGAGCACGTCTGTGCGGTTGTCTTCTGCGTTCGTGGTCTTATTCCCTACAGAGGTAAGGTGCATATTTAATTCGAATATGGAACGGGGTGAAGAAAATATTCTAAAATCAATTGAAATGTAGCAAATTAAAAGCAAATCCCAAATAAGCCGTGATTGCGTAATCAGGTTATTGACTAGGCTAAGGGCTAGACGATCCTTGAATTTTGGCAGGAGAAAGAGAGGTTTTTCTTCTCAAAGTCTTCCAGACTGACTCTGTGGTCCACCCATCCTCCTATTCAGTCAGTAACTAGAGGTCTTTCGCGGGAGGTCAAGTGTCCGGGACGTATAGTTGGCCACCACTTCCATCTAGTGCAGAGGTTAAGAATGTGTGGGTATAGAACTCTAATCCCCCTATACGCCTTCATGGCGTAGACAGAAACAACTTTACCTTTTATCTTTCTTTTACCAAGTAATATATTTAAACGCTATTATTGGCATAACGTTTTTCGTAATCGTTTCAGAAAACGTATAATAAGGAAGAATTTTTTTGTCCTTTTGGATATTTGATTGGGAATACAAAGTTTTTTTTATTAAGCCTTTTATTTGCCAGTCTCTCAATTTGACGTGCATGACACTAGTATTTAAACAAACACAGGAACGCTGATTCCTTCTGCTTTTTTGCACAAACCACGTATTTCCGCAGTAATCATCAATTTGTCACTGCTACGTCGACTGAGTAGTGCCCCAACAGTACAACAGCATTGCCATCTGGCGAAATTTGAGATTATAACAGCAGCCCTAAAGATTAAAATATTTTTAATATTACGCCTTGTCTACTGAAGGGCGGTTCAAATTTATTGTCTTGCATAAAAATAAGTCGGATTTTACATAACTAAAAATTACGACCCTATGCCGTGACCAGGATTCGAACCTGGGTTATTGCGGCCACAACGCAATGTCCTAACCACTAGACGATCACGGCTACTGGGGACTTGTACAACAAGCATTAGTTTTAGCTTTCTAGAGGAAATACATTCCAATGCCGCATTATGATGTGCTTTGTAACTTCTGCATCGCGACACACAGGTAGTTTTGATTGTCAGCGCCATGATACGGAGCTAATGTCTGTATGTCATGCCGACGAAAATGGCTGGCTAGTGCGAGATGGTTCTTTTCGTTTGTATTGAAAGTAAAGTTTGTGGGTCTTTTATTGCTAACATTGTGTCAAACCTGAAAGCATGTTGTCTGAAGAAGTACTCACGACTGAAACCTATAACCTAGCCAAGCTACAAAACAGGAGGCCTGGGAAACACACTGGCGTATGGCGCCATGGAGGAAGAAGAAGAAAAAAAAAGTAATGTGTAATATATTTATTAATTAAATTCTAACTTGGCAGTCTTAAAGCGGAAGTGACCAAGGAAGAATTATATTAACTCCGGAAAGTTCCTTTATGCCGTGTGTGAAATTTTGCGACGTGACATGTAAAGGCACTGTTTCGATTTACATTACGAAATGTTTCAGTTTGAAACAATGGAAAATGAAATATCACTTCGAATATCCACATAGAGTGTAACTGTCACAATTCCTGCTCCGTATTTCAGAACTGACAAATTTAAATCTCAGTGCACCAACTTAGTCCTTTTTAAATTTTCCTTAAACTATCCAGGAAAACAGCCTACTAGATTAGTAACCTTACCTTAAAAAAGTCTCCTTCTTAAATTGATCAAAATTATAAATCATAATCATCGCTATATAAAGAACAAGGCATCTGAAAACAAAAATCCATAAAAACAGTAAATCAGATATTTGTCTAAAGAAAAATTATACCCCCTGCCGTGACCAGGATTCGAACCTGGGTTATTGCGGCCACAACGCAATGTCCTAACCACTAGACGATCACGGCTACTGAGGACACGTCTAATCATTGTCTGTCGGTGTTCTTTCGTGTAACAACGTGAATCACTTGACCGTAACGTAACGCCAGACTGAAGGCAAGTCCGGGGATGCAGTCAGGAGAATCTGCACTTCTCCTTTCTCTTCAAAACAGCCTTGTTCAAAAGTGTTTAGCGTATCAGTACCATCGCTGATTCTATAGTCTTATAGAACGTTTAAAACTGTCCGAATATTGAAGCCTTTTACGGTTTATTTGGGCATGCAATAGGAGAAAAAATTCATAGAGGTTTTGAAAGGGAAATTTGAAGGAAATAAACCATTTGTAAGACACTGGTTTAGATGGGAGGATAACTCGAATATGGGTCTTAAATATAGACCCATAGAATGGCACATCATTGTACATTCATATGAATGGTGATTAGAGACAAATATCAGACTCTTGTAAAAACAGTCAGGAAGTTTTTGTTTCCATAAAATGCAGGGAATATCTTATGACGGGAAGTGCTATATGGAGCTTATTCATGGATTTTAGTTTATTTAAAACGTCTGCTTAATTCAGTTATTTATGCAGTTGCGCTTGTGGTGATGTAAACAGCCTTATCAGCTTATAGTCTACTTCAGAACATTATATCAGAATTTGTCTCGGAAAACTTAAAAAAAATCTTAAAAAGATTTTTTTTTCGGAAAAACGATTACCCGGAAAGCGAAGTGAAGGCCTAGTACCTTGAACATAAAGCAGGAGTGCAACGCGCACGGGTAGGTTAATTATGTCGAATGACGCTCCTCACACTGTTTGTAACTGATTAGCTATGTCTGTGGTAACAGAGACACCACGACTGATTAGCTATGTATTTGGTAACAGAGACACCACGACTGATTAGCTATGTATTTGGTAACAGAGACACCACAACTGATTAGCTATGTCTGTGGTAACAGAGACACCACAACTGATTAGCTATGTCTGTGGTAACAGAGACACCACAACTGATTAGCTATGTCTGTGGTAACAGAGACACCACGACTGATTAGCTATGTATTTGGTAACAGAGACACCACAACTGATTAGCTATGTCTGTGGTAACAGAGACACCACAACTGATTAGCTATGTATTTGGTAACAGAGACACCACAACTGATTAGCTATGTCTGTGGTAACAGAGACACCACAACTGATTAGCTATGTCTGTGGTAACAGAGACACCACAACTGATTAGCTATGTCTGTGGTAACAGAGACACCACAACTGATTAGCTATGTCTGTGGTAACAGAGACACCACAACTGATTAGCTATGTATTTGGTAACAGAGACACCACAACTGATTAGCTATGTCTGTGGTAACAGAGACACCACAACTGATTAGCTATGTCTGTGGTAACAGAGACACCACAACTGATTAGCTATGTCTGTGGTAACAGAGACACCACAACTGATTAGCTATGTATTTGGTAACAGAGACACCACAACTGATTAGCTATGTCTGTGGTAACAGAGACACCACGACTGAAACAGTTCCTTTCGCCTGTAGGCAACTACGCTCATTTATTGCAAATTACGTCCTTGTTGTATGTCTAAGTAAAATTAAACGATTTAACATTGCAAGACATCCTGTAGGTCATGCAATTTATTTTCTCTTCTTATAGAGTCTTAAATAATTCTCCACAGTTATCACTCTTATATACAAATATTTTCCTAAACACTTTATTTTTTTATCAAACGTAATATTTTCTACCCCATCCCCAAAAATACTTGTTCCTCCCTCATCAGAAACAGAAAAAATATAATGATCCTTAACTCTACAATGACACATTTAACGACGGGGGATACTGCACAGTTAAACATTTATTTATCACGTTTAAAACTAAATTTTGTAACGTTTTCTTAGTTCTGTTTCTTGGTCAGTAATGCAGTACCAATTCTACAGCATTTAAATTTAAAATGCAAAAGAATTTTGTCAAATGGTTTGGAAAATGAAGCAAGACTACTTACACCTTCTTAAATTGTGTTTTAACTGCATGCAATCTGTGCATTGAATGACAGTACTTGCGGCTCTCACAGCGGCGCTGCAGAAGAGTCACGTGTTCTGTGAGGTTATGCTATGTGGCAAGGCGAGTAATTTCTAAATTTCTAAGGGTTCTATTACCGTCGTTTTGAGGACAAAGTAGTCCTAAGAAAACAGAATGTACTACCTTTTGCAGAATCTTTTACCAAATTCAGCAATATGCCTAAAATATAAGCTTTCTATAAACACATTATTCCACTTATTGTTATCAAATTAAGTTTGATTTAAACGATCGAATGTCTTCTCCTTTTTCCTTCCTCTTTCATTGCCCTTTTTTTCCCTTTTTTTAGTTAGATTTTAAATTAACTTTCAGAGCAACTAACTCGTGGGCCGGGATAGCGTAGTCGGTATAGCGACTCGCTACGGGCTGGACGGTCCGGGTATCGAATTCCGGTGGAGGCGAGATTTTCAGCACCCGTACAGACAGGCCCTGGGTCCTATCCAGCCTCCTGTACAATGGATACCGGGTCATTCCAGGGGGTAAAGCGGCCGGGGTGTGGCGTTGACCACCCACCCCCATCTAGCGCAGAGGTTAAAGAAAGAGTAGAATTATACATCTACTCCCCCTCTAGGTCTTCATGGCCTGTTCTAGGGTAAAATTTACCTTTAGCACCTAATTCACCAATGTTTGTAAACTGACTCTATTAAGAGGCTATACGAAATTTAAAGCCACGAATAAAGACAAATGGGGAGAATTATGTACCGATATGTTTCGTGAAAGAAGTTTATGATAGATTCCACCTTCTACAAACATTTGAATTAAGGAACGAATTGTAGTAAGCACAGGGTGCTATCTAGGGCAGTCAAGGTGCTTGTTGCTAATGCACTATTAGGACTACGCTTTGTTAAATCGGGTTCGTTGCTGCTTCTAAAAACGTACACTTGCAAATTGTAGAGCGTTGTAATGAAAGGAGTGGAATTCAGTGAAGGAAGCTGTCTGCAACTATTGGAGAGCACAGTAGATAAATGACGGTCGCTGTATAATAATGTGTACAATTGATTCCGATTTGAGTTAGATGGCGGGTCAGGGAGGTCGCACGCATCTCAGCCCTTACATGACAGCAAGTCATTTGTTTCTGATGAATGAGGATTCCCTCAGCTATCCACTCGTCGTGGACGCTAATCTCGCCCTTAATATCAGGATCACAAAAGACTCAAATTCCCTTGACCACGCCTGTTCTCTCTCATTTCATTAACTTGATTGGCACATTCAATTAACATTATGATCAGAAGGTCAGACCTCCCCGTCTGAAAGGAAGCCTAGAAACGAGAGTTTATCATAGTCGGGTTAGAATTTAGACAAAAAGGTTAATTTGGAGCTTCGGGAACAACATTTATCTCATCTGGCCGCGGTGCTGCGAGAAGGAGAGACAAGCCATCAAGCACAATGCAGGTTCGCCCAGATGAGATCTTGTCTGCTTTCTATTTACAGCGGGCAAGCACAGGCTATACTTACCCGGTAACTCTGTTACCATGACTTCGGGCGCATGAATATACGAAAATAAATTAGAGTTAATTAGCAGTTGAAATCATGTGTGGTTTGCTTCGTTATATCACTGATTCATACTATACGGATAAAAATGGGTCCACGTAACCTCGGTCATTTGAAATAAACCCAAAAAGAATTAAGTATGAAGCCTTTAATTAGATGTTTGTCTCAATAATCGAAAGTCAGCTGTGTAAAGCAATGATCACGAATTAAAAAAAAAAGCGAATATTATTTAAATAAGTGTGTCCCTCGATGCATGGAATTATGGGTACTAAAGCTTTTCTGTCGGCAGTGTCGGTAGTCAAAAAATCTGTATAGAATTCCTCCTCCTCTTCCTCCAATGGCTCGACAGCCCCTTGGGGGGCCTAGGCCGCCTCATTTTTCGAGGCTTCACGATCACACACTTTTTAGACTCACCATACTCGGTAGGACTCCTCTGGACGAGGAACCAGCTCGTCGCAGAGACCTCTACCTGACAACACACAACACTCACAAGAGACAGACATCCATGACCCCGGTGGGATTCGAACCCACAATCCTAGTAAGCGAGCGGCCGCAGACCCACACCTTAGACCACACGGCCACTGGGATCGGCCTGTATAGATTACAGGAGATAAATACCTTCCGAAATGTTATCTGTGAAAAACACAAGTTTAAAGCTTTAAGTTATCCAAAAACACTGCCTGCAATAATGTTGCGCGCTGCCGGCACGTACTTCCATCACTGTTACCTGTTTCCTGAAAGTTCTTTTGACCCATTGTCCACCCCCTTCCCCACGTATTAAAAAAATGAAGGTGCAGCATATGTAAGATGATACTGTCAGGTAAAAGCTAAAGTATTCGGAGACGATCTGTCCCAGTATCAATTCCTTCATCACAAATCCCACATGCATTCGTTTGGGATCGAACCGGAACCTCCGCGGACAGAAGCCGGTAACTAACAGCCTTAGCTATGATACAGCCTATGTGATCTTCACTTACAACTGCAAATGTATTTAGAATATTTCGTTATTCCTAGTACGTCCGACTTTTCGTAACAACAATTGCTAACGACATACGTAGTGCCAGATGAACGTTTTAAATTACAAATATTTTTTAAAAGGTTACGTGAAAAATCTCTAAATAAAATGACTTCGAAGATTTAAGGAGGACAGTCATTATATATGTGGTTCTGACAATTTTACGATGGTTTTCTTTTTAATTTTAAAATGAAAGAATTTGAGAACTCCTACCGAAAAAAATGAGAAAAAAATGAGGGTTCCGTTCTTCTGGGATAGACACCGTGTTTAAGGGTAAAGGGTTCCCGACGTTTCGAGACAACATATTGGTCTCATCTTCAAGGATGTAAATGTCCAAGAATTCTTCTCGGCTATTTCGATCTTTCAAGATTACAGACTTCTCTGTGACGCCGATTCCCGAACTAAGCTTCCTCAGCTACACTGCAAAGAAAACCTGCAAACTCGACGAAAAAGAGGTTCTTAAGGAGTTATGTGTTCGAAATCTTATAAATCTGAGGAGCGTAGAAGAGAGACTGTGACGTAAATTTGTAGAAGACAAGAGACTGTGACGTAAATTTGTAGAAGACAAGAGACTGTGACGTAAATTTGTAGAAGACAAGAGACTGTGACGTAAATTTGTAGAAGACAGAGAATGTGACGTAAATTTATAGAAGACAGAGACTGTGACGTAAATTTGTAGAAGACAGAGACTGTGACGTAAATTTGTAGAAGACAGAGACTGTGACGTAAATTTGTAGAAGACAGAGACTGTGACGTAAATTTGTAGAAGACAGAGAATGTGACGTAAATTTGTAGAAGACAGAGACTGTGACGTAAATTTGTAGAAGACAGAGACTGTGACGTAAATTTGTAGAAGACAGAGAATGTGACGTAAATTTGTAGAAGACAGAGACTGTGACGTAAATTTGTAGAAGACAGAGACTGTGACGTAAATTTGTAGAAGACAGACTATGACGTAAATTTGTAGAAGACAGAGACTGTGACGTAAATTTGTAGAAGACAGAGACTGTGACGTAAATTTGTAGAAGACAGACTATGACGTAAATGTGTAGAAGACAGAGACTGTGACGTAAATTTGTAGAAGACAGAGACTGTGACGTAAATTTGTAGAAGACAGAGACTGTGACGTAAATTTGTAGAAGACAGAGACTGTGACGTAAAATTGTTTCCGTTTCTACGTCAATCCTCTCTTTTATTATAAAAACCGCAACGTAATATCGAATTCCGCGGTCGAGCGATTAACAATTCTCTTTTATTAAGGAGACATACTTCGATTATTGAGTCGGAAGAGAAAATTTCGATTGATTACTTTCGTGATTTTTCTCTCTTTCCAAACAAAAGCTTGCATACTAGCTTAAGACAGGTCCAAGGCTACTTGCTTTTCAGTTCTTTTCAGTTCATTGTTCTGTTCTTATAACACGCATTAGCTTCAGTCATGGTGGAGTGGACTTTGAAGTTTTTTCGCAGAATGCACGCTTATCATGTTGTAGAATTCTATTTTGATCCAAGAAATGCGTACAAAGTTGAAACGGTTTCTTTAAATAATTTTACCTACCGCTAAATCTACACAATTTTGACGGCAGGCCTGTTGGTATACACAGCATTCTGCCCGACTGACAAGTCGAGAAGCATTTAATTATAAAGAAGCTTGTAGGCAAGGTGTTACATAATATATTATTTTCTTGCAAAACAAAACTAATTAAAGTTCACATTATTTCCTTAATTGCAAGCAATACACAATTAATTAAAATGGTATAAAGATATTACATACGCCACAGTTTTCGGGGACAAAGAGTAAAATGATTTATATGCAAATAAGTAACTTCAACTGACTTTTGTGTAACTCCTTAAGGCCAAGTCTTACACTGATTATTCTCTTGATTGTTTTGTAAATATGCAAATTCACGTGTCAATTTTACCAGCACTTTGTACGGTTTCTCATATAATTACGACGATAATAACTTACATCGTAATATGAGCCCGTTCGACTAGTGTAGGCAATATATTATTGTAAAGCAGTTTTAGGAAACAGCAATATTTCAATTGTTTCATAACTCCCTTAGTCATTTCCAAAATGACTTGAAAATTTAATGCTTATTAAATTTTCAACGGAAATCTCGAAAGGTATAAAGTGCAATAGATAATTCTTCTTTCGTCAATTCACGTAAATGACCGCCATTCTCGATTCATGTCCTATGGTTTTTTCTTCTATGTTGACTTTAATGATCTGTGAATATCGGCTTATTTATTTATGGTTCATTCAAGGTCACTCTCAATAGCTCAGATATAAGAGGATAATTACAGAAAAACAACTTGGAAAAAGTGGGAAAGGAAGATGGATTCCTTAGTTTAATTTAATAACCCGGCATACGCCTGAAAAGACTAAAGAAAACCACAGAATACCCCAGTTATAATAGGCGATGATTGGATGATTAATAAATGATGAATTAAAAAATATGTGGAAGGAATTATACGTGCTATAATCCGAGGTACTAACCTGGCAGCTCTCTGAAATGAAAGCGAAAAGTCACGATAAGCCCTAGGATAGCTTGTCTGAGATTTGAACCCGACACCTCCGGTATATGAAGCAGAGTTTCTGCCCATTCTACTTCAATATTCGGTCTCCAGTGCGAGAAAGACCATTTGAATCTTCTTACCGCGAAACTTTTGATAACATTTTTCTACGGTTAAACTTCTGATATGGGTCCATAATAACAACAATAATAAAAATGTTCCTTTCCACACTTACAACCGTGGGTATTTTTGCTAGTTGCATTTCTCTAGATTTCATTTTAAATATATATGAAACTCGCTTTGGAAGAGGCTACGGACCTGTCGTAAGACAGACTACAGAATGAATGAATGGTGGGCCTACCTACCAGTCTAAGCAAGAAGTTCCAAAAAAAAGTATAATATTCTCTTTAAGTAAATTGCATGTACTTCGATAATGTTATTAGTAGAATGGAATTTAGGCTCTCAAGTATAGGTGTATATTCAAATTATTGCATTGTGGGACGAAGCCAACCTTATTAAGTTCCAAACAACGAAGAAAAAAGTGCAAATTCCGCTATATCTTTTAGTGAGAAATTTACAGCAAAACTTGGAATTCAATTCAGATTACTTAGAGAAAAATTATAAACCTACAACAATGATTGATTTTGCAACATAAATAATGCTACAGGAGTAGAAACATTAAAATTAATAAGAGAAATATCACATCAACAATGGCAAAATAGCAACACCAAAAAAAAAAACACAAGTCTAGTAGCATCACAAATTGCAATTGTGTAGCGACATGAGCATCACAAAAACTTGCAACTTCAGCAAATGTAACAACAGTAAAATATCAAGTGGGGACAGGAATAGTAACATCAACATTTGAAACAGCAGTAGCAACATAAGTAAATGCAACAGGAACACCATCAGTCAAAATGTTAGAGAAACAGAGGTAGTAACATCGACACAAGCAACAGGAATATCAAAGTAAACACATAAAAAGAAGACAAATTAATAACCACAAAACAAGTGCAAACAGATTAGTGCAATACTCCCCAAAAGCGCAGTAGCAATATCTATATTGGTAACAGAAGTAGTGCACCAAAAACTCGCAAGATTAGTAAAGGAAAACTCGCACAGTAGTAGCTACAGGAACACCCGCACAGGAGTAGCTACAGGAACACTCGCACAGGAGTAGCTACAGGAACACTCGCACAGGAGTAGCTACAGGAACACTCGCACAGGAGTAGTTACAGGAACACCCGCACAGGAGTAGCTACAGGAACACCCACACAGGAGTAGCTACAGTACTATGAACTTCACGATTTAGTAATGCATTCGCCGCGAAGTAATATTAGCTAGCAATTATAAATTACATTAAAAGTGTAATTGTCCGTAGCACAAGGACGGGATCTTTATAATAATTTACGCAATTCAGTCTCAGTGGGTAATTATTTTAATAATCCTATTAATTTTTTATCATCGTTTTTATCCAAAATTGTTCTTTAGTTTCTTGTGCCAATTTGATTACCAACTAAAACTCGACAAATTTGCTACAGTAGTTACAAATTTTCATCGCTGCCGAAGGAGTTGAAAGGCAATCTTCTATAATTCCTGAATAGGCGATATGATTGTTATGATGGGTTATCACGTGAACTCTTAAATAGCCACCTCAATTATCTGAGCAGCAAGATGAAGAACATCTACAAAAAATGTTTGTTCGATAATGTAGAACAGGGGTCTCCAAATTCTAAACTGTACTCACTCTTGTACAAAAGTTGCCTTTGAGCACAAGTATAAAACTTAGAATCACAAATGTGGTTTGTGAAATCATGCAGTTACGAAAAGTGACAACATTGTTTCTGTTAGTTTGGTGCTCTTAAACTAACTGAATAATCACAGGAATTTATAATCAGACTTTCAAATGTCTTTTATAGACTGCGAGCTGGACGTCTGAGAAAACGTGGTTCAATCCCCGAAACAACTTTTTCTCTTCTCCAATATACCCAGACCAGCTCTGGGGTTTACACAGCCTCCTATATAATAGGTGCCAATGAATTTCCCCTGGGGAATGGGGGTTGGGTAAAGCTACGGGATTGTGGAGCTGATAACTCACATCATAAAGTAAAAAATTAAAAATGATAGCAGCTATACTGCTACTTCTCCATATCCTTTATAAGGTGCATAGGAAAAACATTACCTTTCTCATTTCTGACATCTTTTCATGGGGTGAAATTTAATTACACTTTTAAGAGACCTTGCGAAGAATGTGAAATATATGCAGTTAAATTCATATATAACATTTAGTAATACATAGACAATGAGACACAGTAATCATATATGGCTTAATATGGAAAGGAATTATAAACTGAAAGTTGAAGTGTAAGTGGAAAATAAAAGAGATTATGGAAGCAGTGTTTTGAGAGAGTTGCTGGACATAATTTCCTAATTTTAGAAGACACGAAAAGATACTCGTTCATGTTTGTATGTATTTTATGTAGGTAATTAACAGTACCGTTCCTCATACTTGCATCTCGGAAAATAATCATAATAGCAGAAATTTTTAAATACAAATTTGGTTCAAGCAAGTAGATAAAAAGCCAGTTACATCGCTGGTATATTAATATTACATATCAAGTAAACTTCATTAGTGATAAGGACTACGGCTACATGTTTCGGCAACTTGCAAAAGTGTTTTATATGTCCCATTTTAAGAATTAACCCACTTTATAACTTAATACACAGCATGTTTTCTGTTCTATATCACTCATTTATTTATTTTTTTTAATTTCGAATAATTATTTTGTTAAAATTTAACACTCAATAGTAAAAAGTTAAATTGGTATAATTTAAAATCAAAGATAAAATAAAGCTTGCGGTTATATTAATATGCTGTGACATTATACTGTGTTGTATCGCGCTTAGGTGCTGAATAGTGTTCCGAAGGATTGAAGCAAGAGTACTCAGAAACAACGTTGGTTATCAGGTTTGAGTTTTCAAAAGGCACCCAAAAGGAGGCGCATGGTGCCAAGCCAAGTGGCGTTCTTGAATTAATTTTTCTGTCGGTTTAGCACATCATGTATTGCGCGAAAAAATTAGATGTTTTTAAAGGTGAAGTCAAGTGAAGGTTGTTGTCTCCAGCCGCCATTAACAATAACTAATTTGTCGTATTGTGAACACTATGGTGATGTTCTAAGTTTGTAGAATTTTTGTAACAAAAAATTTCCCTCGTGTTCCGGTAAAAATTCTCCTTAGTGTCAGCAGTTTTCCTTACTGTCAAGCCATATAAATACAGCATATTACCTATTTCCTTAACAATGACTCTCTTTCTGTGCCTGCAAGAGGCCTTCCATCTTCTACTTCAGCTCCTTTACGTAATTCTTCCAATTTATAAGACAAATTGTCAACAATTTCAGCACATGCTTTATGTGTTCTTGTCTGTAATGGCGTAATATTGACATTTTCATTCACTAATGGTTACTCGCTGAAAAGGAATGAGATCGATATATATTATATGTGTGTGTGTGATTGTTTATGTGTGTGTGCGTTTAGTATAATCAAATTTAAGTAGTCAACTGTGTGTACCTTGATGTTTTTTTTCCCTGTTAATATTTGAGGAACACAGTATCTGATTAATATACCCGAGATTCTCAGTTGTCCCATTTCAGATATTTCTTCTACTACCTTCATGTAACCTCTGTTGCTTCATTCCCAAGATACATAACACATATAATTGACCGATGCTCATCAAAACAACATGTAAATATTACTACTAATCCCGTTGCTTTAGGGTCAACACTGGCGGCTTTAAAACGTATGACTAATGTCTAACTTTCCTAACGTTGAATTTCTCATTTGTCTTTCCAATTACACAAATCTGAGAACAGTGAGACCCAAATTTAAGCGTCTTTGCAGCTAGGTTTATCTGATGAGCTAAACTGGGCAGCTTTTCTCTCTTTATTTACCTGAGGAAGAAGACAGCCACTTTCCGAAACGTAGTGTTCTTAAAATGCTGTATTAATATGAAATAATTAAGTTACATACCAATAATATTCCTAAATTTATTTCAGGATTAGAGTAATTTGAAGAGAACACAAAATAATGGTGCAGCTTAGACTAATTCTAATTACGTAACCCTATAATCAAATTGTTTTTGTGTCATAAGTACTTGTTAAATTAGATATGTAATTTTACTTCATGAATTTTAATTGAGTTGTCACGCCTGCAGCATAGACCTTGGCTCCTGAAGTATTCCGTGGAAGCTATGAATGAGTTCTGGAATTCTAATGGGAGGAGCACTAACATGTCTGGAATTGGTTATGAAGTGCAACATAAGACAGGTTTAGTTTTTATCTACCGATACTTCATAAAATAACAGATTTCAAGTTTTGCATCATAAGGCAGATCTAATTAAAATTAGTTCATGATGGCACACGAAATTTTCAGTGCTTTATCATGTTGGGTCGCCACTGAATTGCTGGAAACAGTGTATGATCCTGCAAGTCTCTTGAAACGTCGTTGGGGTAGCATTATTCTTTACTTACGTGTAAAGTTATGACCTTGAAAAAGGGGATGGGAGGTCCCTTATCACCCGACAAAGCTTGTAGAAAAACATAAAAGTATAGGCCATGTAATAAAAGACGGAAGACTCTATCACAGTCCTTTAGTCGCCATTTGTGAGGTGTGCAATATATAAAAAGCCTAAATTTAATTTATGTACACGCCTAATCAAATAGAACAAAACAGAAAATCTGGTCTCTCATAACAGGATTAACTCGACCTACAAATGACCGCATTTCGTCCCATTCTTTGAAAAGAGGTATACAGAGGTAAAGGTAAGGCAACCCCATTACAGGCATAGACAGGCCCTGAGGGGTCCAGGAGGTTGAGGTTCCCAGATTTCTAGACAATCGGCACATGAAGGTGGTAAGATTGTCAGCCCTACGCACCGGCCGCCTTTACCCCCCAGGAAATATTCCTGGTACTCATTTTTGATAGAGGCTGAGTCGACCCCAGGGCCATAGTGCGACTGAAATGATTATGCCAAGGAATTAATTCCAATGACACCATCGGGAATCGAACCCGCGACGTTCCGGTTTGTAGCGTAGTGCCTCAACCAACTGCGTCACCGCGCGCCCCTCCAGCAATTATGTAGCAAAGGTAAATTTATTCTTGTGTATTCCATGAAGGCATATGGGATAGTGAAAATATAGCTTCTTTGACTTCTTGACTCTTGAAGATGGGACCGATAGTTTGTCCCGAAACGTCGGTACAGAACTACCACTCAGCGCTGCTTAAGATCTCATCTACATCACGGCGGAAGCCTGAAACCACGCGTAGGATTGAACACATTCATAAAAAGATAAAAAGATATCTTGCGACCCTGGAGGTGTTAGGCTTTGTAATTTAATGTTGCATTTAATGTTTCATTTATAAGGGAGAATAGGACAGGAGGGAGTGGACTGGATTTATCTGGCTCAGGATAGCGAAAGTGGGGGCTGTTGTGAACACGGTAATGAAATTTCTGGTTTCATAAAATGCGGAGAATCCTTGACTATGTTAGGAACACCACTTCGCTCCATGGAGTTATTTATCTATTCATTTATCCATCGTTTGACAATCCCCACGGAGGAACAGGTTTTACTGTTTCACGCCCATGTACCATAGATCTTCACTCGGAAATTAAATTTAAGGAATTTCAGGCTTCTGTCGCGATATTGATAAGATCTGCCTTCTTCTGGGGTATTACGCAGCATTGAATGGTAATCCTTTACCGACGTTTCGGGACAACGTGTCGGTCCCATCTTCAAGGGTCAAGAAGTCCAAGAAGAAAAGCTTCTTGATCTCTTGAACCTTGCAGATGGGACTGACACATTGTCCCGAAACGTCGATAAAGTATTACCATTCGAAGCTGCGTAATATCCCAGAAGAACGCAGATCTCAAACGGAAGAAAGGTGAAATTAACTTCACACCTTCATAAATTACCAAGTTTAATAATCAGAGGAGATTTACCACTAATCTACCTATACTCCATTACTATACTATACTGCCTTTTAAGGCAGCCTAGCAACCTCACGTTTGTCATATAATCGTTATTGTAATTATTTCTGTGTTCATGCTAATAATCACTTCTTTAATTTTTCTTATTCTAGTTTGTACTTGTGCAGTTTTTTAAGCGTTATGGGTTACGACCCCGTGTTTTGTGCAGCGACTGTACAACTTATAGTAATTTATAAAAGCAAAAGGCTGGAGGAGCCGTTTGGAACTCAGCAGGAGACTAAAAGAATTTTCTCCACTCCGCCCGGACCTCTTCACCATGTAGCTTATTACGGAAACAACACTGCTCCCACCATAACAACATAAGCAGCACTGCAGCCTACAAGATGCACTGTCAGGACCACGGGGAGAAATAATAGAATGTAAACTCTATTAGCCCCCGCGACTTTCTTCATCTTTATGAGACTCTTAGTGTCTTGTTCCACCGTTGAAGTCTCCGACCGTGGTTGGACACGCGGCAAGAACCGCCACTCACATGTAAACTAGTAGCAATTCCAGTTAAATGCGAACGGCTCTCTATCCACTAAGAAGATTCAGGCAAAAATGCGAGTATTTGGGGGACGCATTTTATAATATTTTGGATTGGTTTCTTTTGTTTCAGAAAGGGCTAAGTTTTGAGGTTATTTAAGGAATGTTGATATTTATGTGAGATTTCATACAGACTGCATAATTACCAGCTATAATTACGAAAGACCTTTAGTCCCTTTAACCGTGAAATTTCTTCCTAATATATAAAATCCAGTTTGCACATCACAGCAAATACATAGATTTATTATTTTTTTCTTAGTCTTGACCTCCTTCTACCGACTCATTGTAGGTGTAGAGGTTATTGTTGCACTTGATTATACTTAATGACACGCACACACTCAATTCGACTCCTCTGTACAAGGGATCGGCTCATCGCAGAAACTTCTATCTGGCAGCACACAACCCTGACAAGACACAGACATCCATTCCTCCCGGCGGGATTCGAACCCGCAATCCCAGGAAACGAGTGGCCGTAGACCCACGCTTTAGACGGCGCAGCCACCGGGCTCGGCCACATTGATTTTACATTACAAATGCCAACCGACATTAAAATATAAGTACATAAATACTGATTAAACTTACAATTAAAAACAATAATTAAATATAGAGTTTATAGAAAATACAGGGTTTTAAACGTTCAGTTAGGCCCTACACGTAGTAGTCGCCATGTTTTAAAGCGTTAACATGTACATAGTTTTTTCTTGGTGTTGTAACACTGTTTCAAGCCTGTAGTGTTGTTATTACACTAAGGCTACATCTGGACTAAGGGTTTTCGATTACCATTTGCTCCATAATATATATTCCCGAAAATAATCTGCAGGTAATGAAGTCAAAAGGATGAAATGGAGCAGAACATGTTGCAAGCGTGGGAGAGATAAGAAATGAGTAGGCAATTTGGTCGGGAAACCTGATGCGAAAAGATCACTTAGGAGAAGCAGACTTTCTTGAACAAGAAAATGGACATTCGCGTTTTCTTACAGATGGGGTATTTCTTACCAGCTGAGCGGCTATAAATTCACAAGAAGGACTGATTTGCATAAAGTTAATCAGTGAGTTAAATATTAAAACATTTGTTTTACACACTAAGCATTATTTTAAGTGAATGTTAAAACTGACAGAATTAATTCCGTGACTGCATTTAAATTTTAACTTACGTTGGTGAAACCCGTCATTAGACTACTGCACCAACTAAACCAAACACGGATTATAGAATAGACAAACATATAAATAAGGCTAAACGTAACCTTTAATAATTCATAGCGCACAGCTCATTCTTTCAGGCGGCCACACCCATACGGAGTTTAAATTTCAAATTATTTGACAAGAAGGTCAGTAAAACTTGTCCCAGCCAACACAGAATTCAACACGTTCTGAATAGCGAACACATCGACGATATAACATGATTATGGAGACAACAGGTACAGAGAGGCGCACAGCACAATTACACGTGTAATAAATTAAGCGATGTAACATCTTAAATTCAATTGTTAAGCTACTTCTACTTTGTAGGGCACGCGGTGGCGCAGTTTGTTGAGGCACTGCGCTACAAGCCGGAAGGTCGCGGGTTCGATTCCCGATGGTGTCATTGGAATTTTTCATTGTCATAATCCTTTCGGTCGCACTATGGCCCTGGGGTCGACTCAGCCTGGGGGGTAAAGGCGGCCGGTGCGTAGGGCTGACAACCTTACCACCTTCATGTGCTGTTTGTCTAGAAATCTGGGAGCCTCAACCTCCTGGAACCCTAAGGGCCTGTCCAGGCCTGTAGTGGGATTGCTTTTCCTTCTACTTTGTATGTTCTGAGATATAATATTAGAGGAGTCGTTTGATTTCATCATAATGGTTGGCAATCAGGCAAAATGTAAAGCTGTCGTCTTGTCTGCCACCACTCCTCAATACGTACTTGTAGGTGGCGTAGCGATAAGACTTAATTCTAGACTGCAGAGAAATATGGAGGTAAGACATGGGTGCACCAATCCCGTGGGTCAGTTCGCCATGATGACTAAATTTGTTTACTGTGTCGCCTAATGTTTATGAATTCTCAGAATGGAACTGCTTAAAGTCACTCCTCTGGCGCTTAGAATTTTGGGGTGACTCCTAGATTTTCAGGAAATTTGTGCAACCCTGAGGTAATTATCTAGTTTCGTTGTTTTAGGATTTTACTGCGTTGTTAATGACGATATGACACGGTTTAGACTGGGGATTATTTAATAAACTTTTAGAGAAAATTGCTGCTTCCTTCTTCACGGTAGTGTAAAAGACCACTCGATAGGACAGCATATTCCAAGACTGTGGTATTAAAATTCAATACATTTTTGCTTAAAAATACGGGAATTTTAAGAGACGGACTCTTTCCCATAGCGTGTCTGTATTTTGCAGGAGTATGAAAAATCCGTCAGTCTGCCGTCAAGTGATCCCCTCCCGTCACTTCACAGTGGCTGTGCAAACAACCTTAATTCCAAGCAGACAATAATACGATAATGTGCCTCGTTCCTTGTGTTTCTTGTCCTGCTTAATGGTCCTTCCTCAGTAACGTAAAAAGGTAAACAGGCCATGAAGGCCCAGAGGAGGAGTAGAGGTATAGCTCTACTCTTTCTTTAACCTCGGCGCTAGATGGGGGTGGATGGTCGACGCCACACCCCGACCGCTTTACCCCCGGTAAAGACACCCGGTACCCATTACACAGGAGGCTAGGTAGGCCCCAGGGCCGGTCTGGAAGGGTGCTGAAAATCTCGCCCTCACCGTGATTCGATCCCCGGAACGTCCAGCTCGTAGCGAGTCGCTATACCCGCTACTCTATCCCTGATCACCTTCCTCAGTAACACAGCTTATAAGTTTTAGATTAGCATGAATTTAACAAACGATGGATTAAGAAAGTAACAACCATAATGTACGTTAAGGAACAGACCGTACATTTGCCTGAGAATAAAGATGAAAATACGGCAAAAATCAACAAGATAGGCTATGTACGTATTGCATAACGTAAAATTGTGGAGTTTCGCATAGTATTTATACCTCCTTTGGCCATCCTAACAGTCTGAAACAATTTCAGTGGAAGAGAACGCTTGTATGGCGATTTACTGTCGCTGGCAGAAATAGAATATACTTAGGTCTTCATGTAAAGTGTCTGATATTTTGCTCGATTTAAACTAAATTTGGATTTTCTCGAAAGATTTCCATAAAAGTCCCCAATATCAAACTGCATGGAAAGCCGTCCAATAAGAGTCACGCTGATGGACAGACGGACGGAAATATGTAAGGATAGACGGATGGACAGAAGGACAGACGTGACGTAGGTAATAGGAGATGTCGTCAGTGTGCAAAAGCGCCTACTAAGCATGTCTCCCCTCCGGACGACGATTTGAAAGCGGTCAACCAATAAAACAAAACCATTTTTTTTCCAGTTTTCAAACTTGTTTATATTAAATATTTTCTTCAGCCATCTTTTAAATAGCTTTTCTTCATGTTTAATGGTATTTAGTTCGAGAAAAACTGTAAGAAATATAGAGTCACTTAGGAATACACTCGAGGTTTGATGAAGTTTCTAATCGCTGAATTCATAATAACTGGCACAAAATCTACACCGCCTACTATATTTTATAATAACACCTAATTCCCGAACCACAATAATATGGAGCTTATAGACACCAGAGTTGTTTCATAAATCACTACAATATGCGTGGTGTAAGTAAAGGAAAATTTTAATTTAGGTTAAATGAAGGTTACATGAAGAAAATTATACAGTCGTGGCTAGATAAGAAAATTGCATACCTCAAACACATTGTCTGAGTTTTATAACAATTAGTGGACGGTAAATTTAGAAGCTGGTTTGAAAGAGACAAATAAAAACAAAAGAAGACTAATAAAATGTAATGCATGACTTTGAAACTTACATCAGCAACAAACTGGATTAGGGGATTCATGAACTACGGCTGTTGAGTTTATCATAGTTTATCTAGAGGGGATGAAAGTGTTAAAGTATGTACACGTCTAAATTACATCAATTCAAGACATCATTAGTTTCATTGTTCCACACACACACCTTAAAGCTGTAACTTTAAGTGCGTGCAGTACAGTGATTGAGGCTCACAGATGTCTGGCCATTTAGCAATAACGACGGTTACCACATAATAACCCACTACTGATGTATACACACAAACACACGCATACGTACACTTAATTGCTCAATAGGTCTCGCAGTTTGTTCAGTAAAGTTGCAATCCAACTGAGTACCAATTACCTGTGAATCCGAAGTTCTAGACTGCCCTTAGGTGCAGTCGTTAATAAGTGCAAACAAACAAAAAAAAAGCTGTCCCATTACAGACCTGGACAGGCCCTTAGGGCTCCAGGAGGTTGAGGTTCCCAGAATATCTAGGCAATCGGCACATGAAGGCCACCTTTACCCTCAAAAGGAAGCAT